>JAOPFQ010000006.1:7692500-9012500 GCA_030064505.1 Chouioia cunea | reverse complement strand
AGAGAGAGAGATAGAGAGGGAGACGAGCGAGAATGGGCATTGTTTGAGGAGGACTGGAATGTAGAGTCGCGGATAGCCTGAAAGCTGAGCTGCGGAATGTCCGTTTGGCCGAAATCGAGGTGTATAAGCTCGTTAGGGACACATAATCTGTCCCCAGTGCTGGCGTCGCTGCTGCCGTTGCCTCTTGTCGATCGATGAACGCCTCCTGCCACTCTACCATTACTAGCGACCTACAGAGAGAGAGCTTGCAACAGTCTATACGGCCACACCGACTCGGCGAAACTGATAAGGGATACTAGAGAGAGAGAGAGAGAGAGAGAGAGAGAGACGATGAACAAGTTACTAACGAATATCGCCATCACCCTCCTTGTATACGAGTAGCGAAGCTGGCAGCAGGTGTATACAGCCAACTCGGTTGTCTATCAACCCATCCCTTTCTCTCTCTCACTCTCTCTCGCTTGTTCTCTACAAACTGACCTATAAACAAACTTTTACTTTTATTTCTTTTTAATTTGATCACCAGAGACAACTAAACAGAGTCGTGCAGTCAATTGTAAAGGGGTCCAATGGGGAAAGGGGTTAAAAAAAGAGAAAATCAACAAGATTAGAAAGGCAGATCAGGCCAAATGCCAAGAGTAGTAACTAATCGGCTAGCTCCGAAGACAAACTTGCTGACTCAAAGTTTCTGGTTTGGCCCACTCGTTCGCTCACATACAAGCCGGTAATTGCTCAACAAGATAGCAATCTTAAGCTCGCAACTAACTTGCTTTGCGACAGATTTTGCCATTGGCATAACGTTACGGTTAATTGCTACAGCGCAGAATCTCTTCTCCTCTTCCTCCTCCTCCTCCTTCGAGCTCATCCTTCCTCAAATTGCCCAGGTCAAAATTGTCAAAAGCTGCTGAAAGCAAAGTCGCCACGGATAAATCAGCTAAAGAGCTTATGGCGAAAAAGATGCAGAGCCAACTGGCAGAGTTACGCGAGTTGCGCGCCCAGGTGTATTGCTAGCTTTGGCTCCCTTTGGCTTCAAGCCAACTTAGAGGTGCACGGCTAGCTGCTGCCATGCCGTGCCATGCCTACCTTTCATCCGCACTCGTATTCGCTCTGTAGCCAATACATACTCACGATTATCGACCTCTCCCCTGACTTTCCGACGTTCTTTTGGCTCTTTTGCTTTTTTCAATACTTATATATTACGTTGCATATCTTTGTAAAAGCCTTGCTAATGATGGTTTCTGTTTTTTTTTTGTGCGATCCTTTGTTTCCAACCGGCAACTGAATTAATCGACGACAATGACTTTTTTGTCTATCGCGAACAAAACAAGAAAGCTAATAATGAGTGACAGTCTCTGAAGCTTCAACTTAGTTTGACTTTCTGCCGAAGGAATTAATCGGGAAAGTAAACCAAAGCTTCTTCCCTCTCTCTCTCTCTCTCTCTTTCTTTCAAGTTTGTCTCTCTGGTCGATAGAACAATATTTTTCAAGAAGAATTTTTACCTCTTCTCTTCCCCCTCCACCCTTTGTAGAGACTACAAGTTTTCAAAAGAAAAAGAAAGTACAAGATTACAAATAATAGTAGCAGTTTTAAGGATATAGACCGTCTGGTTCAAGATTTGCTCGTTGAGATGGGCAAAAATAATCCTGCACTCTCTCTTTCGCGCGCGATTCGCATATTCTACGTCTTGACTCCAATTTCTTTTTCCAAAATCTACGTGGGAGGATCCAACCATGCGCGCACGCTCTCTTTCTCTCTCACGCGCACTTACATACAAACGGACATACACACAGTCACGTACTCTTAGTACACTTGGTCTTGCGCGTAATTCCTTTCCCTTGCTAGCTCTTCGCTTCTTGGTTATCGGAGGCTCTCGATTTATTTCGCTTGCCCGATTCCAATTGCTCCTCTTCTTCTCTCTCTCTCTTTCTCTCTCTCTTTCTCTTGCCTCTTCTACCCCTCCTCCTCCGATTCCTATTTTTCTTATCGTCCTTTTTACAACCTCTCTATTTTCCCCAAGCAAGACCCAACTTCCTTGTTAGTTATTAAATTGACTCTACAACTTTCTCCTTCGACTCAAGGGGTTTGTCTTATTAAAAAAGTTTTTTTCCGGTGCACTAAAAGCTCAGGCAAGTGAATCACATTAAATTGGAATTATTTTAAAAGATAAAGCTCTCTATACCCTACCTCCTCCCCCAACCATATTATTATCCTAATAACGTTTCACTCTAGTCACATCTCGATCCTATCGTGCTCGCAGATCGCATCAATTTGCAAAGCTCACTCATTTACAAAATGAAAACCCGATTGCATCAACTTGTATTTGTAACGGACAGTTCAAATTAGAATAAATGCCTATACTTTCGGGAGCTTGCAATGTATTGCGTCGAAAGATAATGTTTACTTGCCGGTGAAAGCTTGCATAATGTGATAAATAAAAATGCTTTTGTTATACGTGAGCATTCCAATCAGCTCACTGTAAGCAGAGAGAGAGAGAGAGAGAGAGAGCGCGCGCGCGTAAAGAACCTTTTGTATGTGAAGCTTTCACACGCAACGACCTCTAAATCCGATTAAAAATTATAATAGACACAAAAGCAATTGCGGTGCTATGATGGCAGGCATGTTGTTGCGAGGCTGTACACGTAGGTTAGTTAAGTCACCGATCTGCAAGTGAGAGAGAGAGAGAGAGAGAGAGGGTGGAGGAGAATTAAAGCAGTTCATTTCGTCTATTGTCCCTCTCACTCTCTCTCTCTCTCTCTCTCTTTATCCGGCGATCCGTCCAATCAAGCCGACTTACCACTTGTACACACAACTACAGCACGTGTTCCACTACTACTTATCTCTCGCTAAGAAGGGAAGATCCTATCAGCAGCTTGGTCGTTTGTTAAACTCTATGGGTACAGGCTTACACGAACGCTCTGAGCTATACGATTTGAGAGATTCAAGAGATCTTTCGCTAGCTATTATCTTATGATGCCACGGTCAAGTAACAAAGTCAAATTTTTCCTTTACTATTCATACACGACACATGAATATCACTCACTTTGATTCGAAGTAGGTGCTGTAGGTTCTGGGCTTGGCTGAGATTAGCGCTGATCTGATTGCTGTCGGACAGTAGACGCGCAGCTGCTATCACGTTCTCCTTAGTCGAGTTGTACAAAAACAACGTGCACACGGTCTGCCAACGAAGAAAACAGAATTGAGGGTACAGAGTGAGCTTGCAAACTATATATGTTACGATTGATGAAGCGATCAAACCTGATTGTTCAACTCCTCTCGCATGAAGCTATCCAAGGAAGATACCGCGTCGACGACGCTTAAATTGTTGTGCGGCTTTAACAATGTTTCGTCAGTCTCGCTATAGCCCAGGAACATGAAGACTCCGTGTGGTATATTGTAGGCATCTGCGTACACGTACATACAACAAAACAAAATACATATTTACATATAGTCGCTATTTTTATTTCCTTTCTTCCTCTCTTTGTTTTCGTTTTTGTTTTTTCGTCGATGTTTGTTTTTCGAGGCCGATTTCGCGTTTGATAAGCGCTTTGAGCATTAGGCGCGAGCAATGTGAAAGCTTTTTTTTTGTTGCCTCTCTCTCTCTCATCCGCTGTATCTAATCGGATGTAAAAGAGCGGACTGAACGAAGCGGAAAAAGCTAGCCGAGAGGCTGAACGGGCCGCTGAAAAATTAAAAAAGAGCTCCTCTGAAAGGCAGAGCATTCGCATGAAAATATTTGTGTGAATGAGATTTTCTCTACTTTGGCTTTTGAAAAATTGAAATATGTTTATATATACGCTTTATAGCGAGAGAGAGAAGGAGAACGAGAGAAAAAAGTAACATAATTGTTATAGTCAGCGAATATAATAATCACCTGGCGAAGGTCTCATACAGATGAAACGGCCACTGTAACATAGGCAACGACCTCGATAGGCCTGATATGCAGGAGCTGCATGATTGTAAAAGGCAAAATCGGTTTTACAGGGTGACGACTCGATGCATATTGTATTGCAGGTAAGCGTCTCGTTGCGACCGCACTTGCATAGCTCCGAGCATTCAGGTTCGTCCTCGCGATAAAGCTACAACAGTAAGATCGCATAAAAAATAACGTACGTATATACAGGATACATAGCGAAAGCTCGTGCTATTTGTTAAAATCTTGCAAGTTGTTGATGTCGGTTTGACATGTAATTCTTACCCGTTTGGTTTTGCCTTCGCGGATGTACTGGTGCGATTGGCGGGGCCTTTGAACCACACAGAAACCTGCAACAGAGTAGTAGCATTTCCCTATAGTCTACAATATATAGATATAGTAATAAGGAAGCAGTAGCAGCAAACAGCAGCTTTGCAGTCAAGCAAAATAGCCTATTATCCAAGAGCGAGCTCGCGCTTTTCGACTCTTTGCGCATTTGCCTGCCTAGCTTGCTCGCTCGCTCGAGGCTCCGTAGGCGCTTTGTTCGCCTACCCCTACCAAAGTGGCTTTTCCGATTTCCACCGTTTTAACCTCTCTCTCTCTCTCTCTCTCTCTCTCTCTCTCAATTCTCGAGGCCAAAGCTCCGTTGGATCTCTCTCTCTCTCTCTCTCTCTTTCTCTTTCTTTCTACTCACTCGCCTGCACTCGATTTTGCTGCTGCTGTTACTGCTGCTTGTTTACACGCGATTTTCGTCAATTAACCGCGCTGCTAGCAAAAATCCAGCGTGTAAAAATAACGTTATTTGCCAAACTGCACCATCGATCGCAATAATAATTATGCGTTAAGAATTTTGAGCCATATATATATATATACATATACGCGCACCAAAGTAGTCGATCGTTCTTAGCGCTGTACTCTCGATCAAAGCCAAACCCTCCGGCAACGACTTCAGTTTCAGCGTGGCAATATGCGAAGCTTAGCAGCATAGCAACCCGATGATTGTCTATACTCTCTTTCTCTCTCTCTCTCTCTCTCTCTCTCTCTCTCTCTCGGCTTTCTTTCAAGATAACTGCGAACGCCTTTCAAACTTACGGCAAAAGCTCTCCGCGTGAAATTACACAATTGATCGAGCGACTGACTCCAGGGCGTATCCGACTATATATGTATATATACATAGAAAGTCCCTTTTGAAAAGTGATCGCAGACTCTATCGATGCAAGAAGAAAGAGAAAAAATAGAGTATAAAAGTTGGAATCTTTATTATACAAGAACTGTGGAGAGAGAGAGAGAGAGAGAGAGAGAGAAAGAGGGAGAAGATCGAGCAAAGTGTAAGCTTCCCGCAAGCTTGAGGTTGAGCTCTAGCCAAAAAATTGACAAACGCCAGGTGTAGGCTTATAGGCTTGCTTGGTGCCTCAAGCGCAGAGAGAGAGAACTGCGAGAAATGTTGCGCGCCAGAGAAGACAAATAAAACATCGAGTGCACACGCCGCCAGAGACGATTTTCAAGTCGAATGCTCCTCGATTATCCGCCGGCTGATTCGCAGCCACGGCACGTCCGATCCTTTTTTCAAAAATCGCATTTTTACGTATTCCCAGCCCGCTTAGCCAAATTTCTTTTTCTTTTCTTCGACGTTTTCCTGCCTTCGATCTTTGAAAACTCCGCCTGCTTCTTATTCCCTTTACCTCTCTCTTTTTCTTTATACGAACGGACAACCATAGCCACTCTTGAATTATTTTACTATAGAAACTCAATCGTGTTAATTCAACCGCGGTCAGAAATTAATTGGTCTTGTAATGGAAAATGAGCACTTGTGTGGCTATAAGGTGATTCATGCTCGAGCGAGCACAAAAAAGTAGGTAGGTAAAAAAAAAACTTACGAGGTGGTGGTGTACTGGTGGTAGTGGTACTAGGCGTCGTGGACGGAGCCGTACTCGGACTCGTTCCTGTAGTGGTGATTTTGGTAGTACTAGTGGTCTCTGTGGTACTACTAATCGTCGTTGAAGTTGTCGTCATTTTCGTCGTCGTCGTAGTTGCAATAGTAGTAGTAGTTAACGTTAAGGTAACGGAACTACTGCCTTTTGACGCAGTGGTATCCAAATCTTCACTAGCTGGATTGTTTTCGGGTGTCGCATAAGCCACAACGTTGTTCTCCAATAATTGTTGCTTGTCTTCTTGTTCAAAATCGTGTGCAGTGGCTGCCGGTATAAGAGAGGCTCGCGGTGTTGCTCGAGTTGTGCTACGTTGCTGTAGATGCTGCCTGCTTCTCCGCGCGTGAAACTCTCTTTGCGCTTCCACTACGAATAAGCGTTAACGATACAGTCGACAATTACAATTCAATTTATTTAAACATATTGATCGTCTTGCAATGCTATTCAATCATTCATACTGCAATCATAACTTGTTGTTATTGTTGTTCTATTTCTTCCATTTGAAAGCTCTCGTATCTATCAAGATCGCTATGACTTGGCTCTCGCAAAAGAGAGTAATGAAAGTTTTTTGTTGTACACTTGACAAGCAGATCTAAGCGAATGTCAAAAAGAGAGAGAGAGAGAGAGAGAGAGAGAGAGTACTGGTAGAGAGCTTTCTTCAAGACGACCGCGAAGAACCTTTTTCATCTTCAATGTCGCAGCCCGATCGCATGGCTGACGTATCGGGGTCAACGATAAAACTGACGAGACTCCTACTCTACTACGTATTTGCCGGCAAAAGTTCTTTGTTACAGCTATTATCCAAAATCGTTAGCGTTCATGCTTCTCAAATGCAGATCCTCTGTCTTTCTCACTCTCTGTCTCTCTCTCTCTCTCTCTCTCTCTCTCTCTCTTTCGTCGACGCGAGTAACTCTTTGTTTTTGTTCTTTTTTTGCTCTTTTGTCATCTCTATCTATGAATGACACGACTCGATGGCTGCTTGTCGCGCGTGTGCTATTCTTTAGTTGATTTGGTAGCTGGTACGATCGATAAGGGAATTTGACCGAAAACCGACCACCACTACGACTACTATCGTTTAATTTGAAAATCAAAGTCAACACACTCGCTTTTAAAAGTTCAGTCAATCTCTAGTCTACGATAGAACAAAGCAATAAACGATGCTAAAAAAGTCCGTGATATTTCGTTGCAAACGAATAAAGCAATAATAGAAAAAGTGAGATGCACGCTTTCAAAGCGATAGGAGTACTCTTACATGATTTCGAAAGCGATAGATAGGTAGTTTCTATATATATATGCTACTATATATATATAGTAGCACGTCGTGTACACTCGTCCCGACCAAAAGACTTAGATGACTCGGAAGACTCGAGAATCGGACTTCCAACCTCAATACACGGAGCTACTCTCTTTCTTTGCTTGTCCTTTTGTTATCTCCTTCATTCTCCGTTACTCGTTCACTCTTTTTCTTTTCCCTCTCTCTCTCTCTCTCTCTCTCTCTCTCTCTCTTCTTCCCCTGCATTCCCCTTCTCCCTTGTCTCGTCCTCTCTCTCTCTCTCTCTCTCTCTCTCTCGTTCTTTCTTTTTCTACTCGCTGGACTCGAGGCTAGCTAGCTGCCTGCCTGCCGGACTCGCAAAGCGCTTTCGACACAGTTAAACTAGCCGGCCGTGCAGCCAACTCGTTTCAACTTTTTAGCGGAAAAAAGCCAAGCGTGCGTTACTGCTCACGGATCCCCTCCCACCTACGACTAGCCAACCAGCCAGTTGGAATCCCTTTCCCTAAGTCACCAACGTGTGTATATGTGTTGCTGTACTTATATATATGATTGTGTGTGTGTGTGTGTATGTGTGTATACAACCAAACATCTTTTTCTTCCGCTTGACTCGTATCGCTCGATCTTCCTTCAGTTCCGATTGATCCAAGGGGGAGATTCCGAAGGAATTTTTCTAATTTTCTGGAAAAGGATACTTTGTACCAGCTGGTCCAACAAAGTCGATGGAAGCAATCGCCAAAAACTAAGTTTGAACATCTTTCAATCCGTCAATCGTGACCGTGTATATATACGATTGAAACTTGCTCGTATAATCAAAGAATTTATATATATAAACAACAATCGAGGGCGTGATTAACGAAGTGTCTCCGAGACTTGAAAGTGTACAGAAAGACAAAAGCGTATCAAAGTGAGTATTCTTTGACGCTGAAACTACGTGAGTAACTAGTTTATAAGTGGAAATACGTCCAAAACAGTAGCAGTAGTGGCTACGAGTTTACGTTCCGAAAAGAAACGAAAGAAAAAGAAAAAGAGAGAGAGAGAGAGATGGGGGATTCGATGGTTACGGACGAGCTAGTGGTTGTACGATTTTACGAGCTGAGCCGTGCGTGTAACGCTCCTTAGCTTCGTACGCGCGTGCTTTCGAGTTACAATGGAAAAACAGCAAATTAGTTTCGCGTGATGTTGATTCACTACGACCTTTGAGTTGATAACAATGTCAAATGAGATTAAAAATAATTACCAAGACATGGATTAAGCCAAAGAAGACGTTGCCAACCAAGACAACGATATAGACTTTGAGTATCTTGAGCCTTGCAAGTACAACTCGTGCGTAGCTCTGTACCAAGGATGCCAAGTAAAGCCGCTCGGCAATTCTGCGGTTGACCAGCACATTTATTCGTCACACTGTCGACCGCGCAATTCTGTTCGTAATGCTCCAACCTCGTCCTGTCGTTAACAACATAAACAAGCAAGTACTTGAGTTACAAAATTTGCGAAACAATAGACTAAAGATTAGTAGTCATGAGTCACCTGCAAGTCGCTCGATCACGACAATCTTCGGCCAACAAGTCACAACTTGGTGTTTCCGCAGCTGGAGTAACGCGCATCGCGCACACAGGATGCATCTTCTCTTGTGCCAACATACATTCGTTTCGTCTGCCTTCCTCTTTCCTACATTTGAGGAGGAAAAAAAAGGAAAAAAAAGACGATCGTCATCATCCAATAATTTCAATGCAATTCAGCTCAGCACAGTTCTCATTGTATGCCAGCCTTCTGCAGCCGGGCTATATTTCTTTTTCCAAGACTCGACCGCCACCGCCGCCGCCGTCGACAGTTGAAAAGAATAGCCGGGGCTTAAGCTTCGACTAATTGCTCTCAATGAGAGAACCGTCGAGCTCTTTGTGCCGAGCGAGAGAGAGAGAGAGAGAGAGAGAGAGAGAGAGAGAAAGGGAAAGAGTGAGGAAGAAGAAGAGCCAAGCCAAGAGGAATTTTCCTCCTCAAAGATTTCCCGAGATCTTATTAAAATCTGCCGACTCCCGACTACGATGCGCAACCTGGTGGGCTCTTTCTTCTTCTGCTCCTTCTCCTCGTTCTTCTCCTACTTCTCTGCCTTGGATCCTCGAAGCAATGTTATGAAAAAATAGCGAGCATATTACTCCATACTCACCTACACAAGCAGAAGGCTATCTCGATCGAGTGCTTATGGCTAGCCGTTCGGTAAAAATGCTGCAGCGCCGACATACACTCGTTGCGCGCGCAACTCGACTGCTCGCAATGCGATAACACTGGCTGCATCAGGCTCTTACATTCAGCGTCGCTCCTAATTTTACGACAACAACAACAATTGAATAATGACTTTTGTTTGTTTCTTTCGTATTATTCGACATAACTACAGAATGACAAAAGTACACTCGAAGAACAAACAGCTTTTGAAAATGTAATTTTTTTCTTTTTAGTCAACATCAAAAGTAAGAAAGATAACGAGAGGGAGAGAGAGAGAGAGAGAGAGAGAGAGAGAGATTGAAATGAAGAAAAGACGAAAATGTACGCGAAATGGAAGGGGAGCCGCAGTCGGCTATGGCCTGGCATATCGCTATATAGTGTTCCATTTGGAATTGATCGCAAACCCGAGATAAGCGAACGGAGTAGCGCGCAATGAGGCTAAAAATAAACGGACTAAAAACGGACCACAACGCGATAAAATCAATATATAAAATATACGTATACATATATACAGGCTGGAGCTTGGCTTTAACATGTTATACTTATGACGTTGCGTATATTACATACAATGTACACCTACTTGCAAGCAGAATAAGCGTGATGACACGTGCTCGATAGAATTAATTTTGGCTCGTGAATATTGCCTGCTGTCGATGACGATGACGATGCCGACGTGATTGACAAACCACCTGCAACAATTCAATACAGATTACATGGAAAAAAACGTCCTCTGGTACACAATTAAAACACACTTCCTTATGTACGTGTGTATATACATACGTATATATCGTCAACTTTAACTCAGTTATAAATGGCTATCGATCAGTTTCACTCAATGTGACATTTATGTCGACCGTTGCAGAGTTAATTAATATAGTTATCCTCTCTCCGCGCCAACTGACAATTAGATATCTCAACAATCGATCTATATACTAGAGCCACGCGTCAACGTTTCTTTTCTTTTACGTGTCATTACGCGATGGGGAGAGCTTTAGCCCTTCAATCCTTATAAATATTGTCTTCGATACATACGCGCATGGGCATCGAAGCTATCCCGCTGTAAGTATAACATACGCGTAGTACGTGTCTGTGGCAATTATTGTTGCGTCTAGATATCGGCAAGTACTATTAGCGATAGCGAGAGAACGTTGAGAAAAGTGAAAAGTGAAATAAAAAAAAGAAAAAGATAGAAAGAGTAAGAAATAGGGTGAATGGTATCGATAGCAGCGACGGCATTGGCAGCAAGGGCTCGCAGAAAAAGCGCTCTCGAGGCATCTTGATAAATGAGTGGCATTTTAACGATTGTCCTAGAGGCGCGACGATTTCAAGTGTCGCCGCGCGAAACCAGAACCATCTATCACTTGCAGTAGTATAGCAGCAACCGAGCAACCGAGCGTACGGAAGAGAGAGTACAAGTCCCAATCGCGAATGAGCTCGAGAAGTAGCGCTAGCAAGAAGAAAAAGAAAAAAGAAAGATCGAGTTTCGATTAATTACGAGAAAAGTCGCGAGAGAAAAGCGGTTACGGCTAGCCAATACGTCACGATGACGAATTACTACTATTCCAAAGTCTATCAAGTCTTTTCTTTTTTTTATCTATAATTATTATATCATTTCGATACGTAAGAAAACGAACAAGTAAGTAGAAAAACGAGTAATAGCGAGCTCGTCCATTTATTTGTGCAAAAGTGCGCGCGAGCTCGTCGTTACCTCTCGCCAGCCTCGAAATTCAAGGCTTTTTATTGAGATGAACGAGCCGACATCGGTAACCTTGTCCCTCCATCCTCAATTCGAGGGCTCTCTTGCGAATCCTCGCGATCCATTAGTCTTTCCTTTCCCCCTTGGGTTCTCTCTTCGTATAGCACGTCGCAAAGCCTCGTACAGCTCTTGGTTTCTGCGACCACTGGCCGATGCACCATACGGATACTCTGATTCTTCTTCTTTTTCCTTTTTTTCTTTCTTTTTCAACCAAATTCAAAGACTGTATCTTATCTTCGATATCCTTTGTTTCTACAATTGGTATTTTTGTTCCTGTTTTATGCGCGTATACATATATATATATACACACACACGTGCACCTCGCTAATTATAAAACTTGCAAATAAATAACTATCACTGCTCGTGCAACGGACAGATCGATTATTGAACGAATAAAAAGATACGGCATGGAAGTTGAAAGTTAAATTTGTTTCGTATAAAAAAAAAGCACAGTCACAGTTAAATTTGGATAGTGGTTAAAGCTAGTACCACGGGGGAAGGGGAAACTCCAAACGAGCAAAGTTACACTAAATTGATATTCATGGCAGATCCCTCCTCGGTAGATATTTTACGTTACTAACGGCTGCGATCTCTCTCTCTCTCTCTCTCTCTCTCTCTCTCTCTCTCTCTCTCTAAGGAGCGTGAAAACGTATAGACAACATCCAAATAAACATCGTTTATTTTTTGTTTCTTCTTTTGAATTCGTTCGAATGAGCATTTAGCGAGTGAACAATAAAAAGTAATACGTATGTAGAGTTTGTTGAGAGTTTCATAAAGTTTATTGCTACACACCCAGCGTACGAAGCCAGCTACCATTTGCTGGTCTTCAATTTTTATTTTTAGCCTAGAACCTCAGGACGTTTGACTTTCTAGGACAAATTAAGTTTGGCTCGCTTAAAATTAGATTATACAACGTTAAACCGAGTACGACACGTCGAGTCAAGGAAAAAAAGCTCATTGATGACTACAAATGAGAAGACTTGGCAAATATGCACAGAGACAATCGGGGAAAGGCTATTTTTCGTCTAATTGGAGGCTATTTAGGAGATTGCTCGTCTCTGGCACAATCTCTGGCAGCTGTCTCTCCATTGGAGCACATCGTGGTGGTGTCACGTAGCTCTCTAATTCTCATCTCCTTTCAAGGGCCAGTAGCTACAGCACTACGCCAAACCACCACCACGTTGTATATGAATGATAAACGCGAACCGGAGGAGCGAGCTATATAGCTATAAAAAGAGAAGCCACAGAGAAGACAAAAAAATTGGATAAAATGTAAATGACAAGGATGGCAAAGCCAAGTGGGTGGATATAACGTCAAAAGAAAAGCCAGTGCTAAAGATTACATCGGAAAAATAACACTCGAGAGTCAAAGCCAGTAAAGATCAGAGGCTGATTTAATTGGTAACGATTCTGCGGCGTTCTCTTTCTCTTTCTGTGCGGACAATGGAATTAGAATTTCGAGAGGAGGAGACGAGAATGCCGATAAGGCAGCAGTAGCAGAAGCAGCCTGCCCATGCCGCACTCGGGAGAGTAAATGAAGCAGTGTAGCGTCGAGAGAGAGAGAATAAAAGAGGAGAGAGAGAGAGATAAGAGGAAATAATTAGGAGCAGAGAGAGACGCTTAACTCTGATAAAACGGAGGAAAAACCCTCCCCAAGGAGGGTTCGAATCATTGAAGCAAAGAATAGTCGAGAAATGGGAAAGAGGCATTAAGTAAAAAAAAACAATCTACGCACGTGTTCTACGAAAATTTTGTACACACGCAGAGACATAGAGAGAGAGAGAGAGAGAGAGAGAAGAGATGACGGTGGAAACTGAACGGTGAGCGAGAGTATAGCGAGCGCGAATTGATTGCATCCGAATCGGCTGCACGAGTGATTATTCCCGCGCTCATCCTTTAATCCGGCGATTACCCAGCGATGGCTCGACTGATTGATTTTCGAGAATGGAATTCACAGCAGTAGCAGCAGTAAGCGAGCTTGCTCGTCGCAAAATAACTTAGTCGCGCGCTTGGAATTATTTAAAGTAGTATTATATACATATATATGGTATAAAGCGGACGGTAATCGAGCCAAACTCTCTCATCTGCTTTATCATAATTTAACACGACTAGCGATGCCCCTACTGCTATTGCGTTGCTGCTAGACGTATAGTTATCTCTTCTTTCTTCAGAGATGTGGCGCTGAAAATGTTGAATAGCCGCATGGTATCCTATACTCGTGTGTTTTCCTCGTATAGTGGGGTTGGTCTTGGTGCTTACTCGTGTGTGTATATATATATACAGCAGTTGACAGTTTGCGAAGCAGCCCGATTTATTTCCATCCACGCGCTCGCGCGCAAGAGAGAGAGGGAGAAAGCTAGATTAATCGCGTACCCTCTCTCTCTCTCTCTCTCTCGCCAAAGTTTAATTTAATTTCGAGTCTCTTTCTCTTTGGCCGCCGCCAACGCTACCGTTGCCGCCTGCGCTCTCATTTCCTGCTATATAGCTTGATATTCGCGAGCGCAAGAGAGGAGAGAGAGAGAGAGAGAAAGCTATACTCGCAACGAGCAGCTGCTTCTGCGATTCGTGGCCCGTGCGTATCGCATATTATTTCCAGCTGCAGCGTTTTGCTGGATTTCAAACTTTAATTCGCGAGGATCCGCCTCGGAGCTCGAACTTTGCGCGAGATCCGATTTGCTTTCTTTTTTTTATTTTAAGCAAGCTACGCGCACTACATGCTAAAGCTGCTCTCACTCTCGATACGAGGCGAACTGTCGTATGTATGTATATGAGCGTGTACGTGTATGTACGTATGTAAGAGACGGAGAGAAATGGAACGAACACACATGCATGTACATAGGCACCTACCCAGCTGCTGCTGCTGTTGACCACGTTCGTTCTGTTCGTGTTCGTGCTCGTGATCCTGCTCGTGTTGCGACTGATTTCTGGGCCTATGATGAAAACGGTGATGGTGAATACTAGGGATAGGTAGCTGGCGTAACGAATGTAGATCCTGATGCTCAGCGTCGATCAATGGATTCTCCAACTGAGACTCGATGAGCTCGAGGTTGGTCACGTTGTCGCCAACACCCGAAATTACGTTCACTGCAATCAGCCACCCATGCGTGCTCGTTAATGCGTGTGCTACTATACTCGCTTTTTAAAGCCCGCCTAAAAAACAATTCACTTGAATATCAAAATAACACCTTTTCAAAGAAGTATACATACGTATACATATGTACATATATATACAGGTGCCTCTCCCTTTCCGCTTGTCTATTACGTTTTTTGACGTTCATTCGAATATCTCGTTCAAATATTCAAGGGTTCTCGATACATACCTACATCCATAGACGAACAAAATCCGTTCATCTTTGTTCCATTGGCTATCCTAGATTTATATATACCAACTAAAGATATGGACCGTTTGTTTTGTATCAGGAGGCGAATACGTCGTGCGAAACGTCCGGACAATAATTTAGATGGGATTGCGTTACACGCGTAACGAGACACGTAACGGTAATGTAACAATTAACTGAGTCGATTAGTGCGCTGAGTAATTCAAGTTATATTCTATAGCCCGTTAACCACAACTTGAATACTCGAGTTCGAATTTTGTTTTATCCGCAAAGCTGCTATCGATATTGATTTGGCTGTATCGCAAATACATCCTTGAATATATATATATTATATATATATTGTCAGATGTTATTTTGACGTGTGGAAACCTTTTTTACGCGGGCTGATACACAATTGAGCGTGGCTCTGGATATAAGCACGATATGAGAAAGAGAGAAAGAGAGAGAGAGAGAGAGAGAGAGAAAAGAGAGATGATCGGAAAAGGATAAAAAAGACAAGGAGAAGGTGAAGCATGAGAGAAAGTCTCGATTAGTAAAGTGCAGTCGCGTCACTGCTGTTGCTACTCAAACTGTACCGAATTCATCGGCTAATAGCGATCGATCGGCCGAGCTTAGGCCGACTGCACAAGAGGGACGCACGGCCGCGATATTACAACGTAGGTAAGAGCTAGAGTAGCACGTAGTATAATAGTACGAGATAGGAGCTGCATGATTAGCAATCGATGATCGAGAGAGAGAGAGAGAGAGAGAGAGAGAGAGAGATACCTGGATGAGGGAGCAACGTCGAAGGACGCTCGGGAGAGGAGTCAAAGAGGCGCTCGATCGGCAGCCGCTCCGGGGATGCGGGCCCGAGTTCACCCGCGGCGTCGAGTCGACGCTGCTCGTCGTCGGCGCCCGGCTCGTAGCCCGCGGCCCCGTGCTCGTAAGTGGGCCGCGGTGCGAACCTCCGGGGCGGGGACTCGGATGGGCGCGGGCGCGTGTGCGAGTGCTGGTGCTGATGGCGGTGACGGTGCAAGTGCAACTCGTGCTCGGGGATCTTAGTACTAGTAGTGCTAGTAGTGCCGGTGGTAGTTGTGCTGATTGTGCTGGTAGTTGTGCCAATAGTGCTGGTGCTAGGGCTGGGAGGCCGATAAGGGGCGAGGTGCATCCATTGAGTGTGCCAACGTTCGTTCTCGAACACGCGCAACGGCCGGGAACCCGAGCCAGCCGCTGCTACCGAATCAGCCTCCAGCAGGAAGATCTTTGGCCTACCGACTGCCGGTTGGCCTTCGGCTGCTTCCTGCTCTTCGAGACTGCGCGCCACTTCGGGATCGAGCTCGTAGTAGGCCGACGAAAGGCCCGGGCCTGCTTCGGATCGTCCTCCACGTCCGGGAATCGCAGCTGCCGGGAACAGGAAGTATGGATAGGCTCTCGTTGCCTCCCAATCGGGATCCTCGGAATCCGCGTGCTGCTGGTGCTGATGACCCTGCTGATGTGGTTGATCGGGTCGTTCCAGATAGAGACCCGAATCGGTACCCGCTAACCCATCCAACCAGGCTGCTTGCCATTCTGAAACACACAAATGTCACCCTCACGCAAATCTGCAGCTAGCCTCCTCTCTTTTCATCGGCTTCTTCCTTCCTCGATGGCTCTCTGTCTCTTGTTCTTGTATTTCGAGTCTCTCCTCTTTTTTTCTATTTTTTTTTCTATAGTGACTATATATATACCATTGGAGGAGGGTGCACGAAGTGTGTTGATACGTTAGTGCCAGTAAGTGTGCCATCAGTTGGTGTGCGAGAAGCGCGAGTGACGAAAAATCAAGCGTGCAAACAAATTTTATGCCACGCGTCACGAATTACGCGTCGTCCCCGAAAAAGACAACATGCAAGAGAGAGAGAGAGAGAGAGAGAAAAGAACGAGCGAACGCGCGAAACGGGCCAAGTTTACAGAATTCAAGTGCAGCCTGATGTTTGCTCCCAAGCGCGCTTGGGTACGGGCGCAAACAGCCAGATAGCTGCCAAGCCAGAGTAGACGTTGAATTCCGGAATAGAACACTGCTCTCGCTTCGTTTAACTCGATCGCGACTTTTCGCACCGTTCACTTCGACAGCTTTCTCTCTCTCTCTCTCTCTCTTTCTCTCTCTGCTTAGTAGCTTAATTCTTATGCCTTTCTACTCTATTCGCGTGCGCACTTTCGAACTGTAGCCGATTCACTATACATACAATTTCGGCACGTGTTATATTTGCAGGTGTTTCATCGAGCGTTGATTAATTCGAAAGTTTAGAGGAAACTGTCGGCGAAATACGGTTGGTTTACCAGTGTAGCATGGAAAATTTGTCAAATATTCCGTGTAGAGCAACGAGTTCGTTAGTAGACACACACACACACACACACCGCGAATTTGCTGTACTTCTCGGCGATTTTCAGTGAAACGAGTCAAGATATGTTCAGACGTACGCGCCATTCGAAGCTTGCGGAATAGATTCACGCTACTTTTCGTCACTCTGCTCTCATATAGCGCTTCAAACAAGTATCAGTGTCGACATTGGATATATATATAGTGATGAACGTGAGTGTCGTAAGATATAAATCGCAGACTATACAGTGTCACGCTCAGCAAGGCAATTATTACATTAATCGTACAAAGTGGGCTAAAAAACGTAGGTACAAGCGAATAAAAGACGAAAAAAAGCATGCGATCACATACAACTACAATCAGTCAAGACAGGCAGAAAGATATAACCGTTCAGGCAACTAGTTTTTTACGCTACAGCAATCTCGACAAGCGTATATATCGACATGCACGTACTGGTAACAGTAGATATATATAAAGGCTTTGGATATAACAAACGCGTGCTGGAGAAGCGGTGCCAAGTTTTTGTGTACCTCATCCTTGACCACATCTTCCTCCCCCCCCCTTCCCCTCCCCGCCCCTCCTCACCCGGTACGATAATCAATCGATTCATCATTGTCATCTTTGGTTTGAATTTTAATTATTTTTGACCGACTTATAGACAATTATGGTTAGTCAGCCAACCGCACGCAATTATAAATTAGAGTAATTTGACCACTTTTACGAGAAGTTATACACGTCACAAGTACCAGTGCACGTTCGCTTTCTGATTTGGTGTGCACGGGGCAACCAGTTGAATTTGGCTTCGAACAAGTTTGCATCGGCACACAATCGAGAAAGTACTTGTTGTTGCCGTTGTGCGCTTCTTTTGCTTTCTTTCTTTTTTTCACGCAAAGAAAAAGTTGTTATATGCGAAAGAGAGAGAGAGAGAGAGAAAGAGAGAGAGGAAGCAAGGCGCACGCAACTTTGGTGCTATATTGTGCGGCAAAAGTGAAGTGTCGTCTTTTTTCTTTCTTTCTCCCGAGACCTTCAACGGCTCGACTCTTACTATTCATCCAGTTGGACGTAGTATACGTCTAAGCTTTTCGACACTTTCTCACGGAAAACGAGCGAGCTTGCATATGTAACGTTTACTCTTACAAGTGCACGTTGACTGCTCGAGTGGGGGAGAAACGACGAGGAGTAGTTGGCTTAGTCGAATTCAATACACGTTAACTCTCTTACGCGCGCACAAGCTGTTAAAACAGGTTTGAAGAAAATGTGATTGATCGTAAAGCTATGCGATACAGCTAATATCGCGAATTACGGCAATGTTGCAAGGGATAGGACTATAAACGCGGAAAGGGAGGAGAAGGATGAAAAAAAGCAGTAGCAGCAGCAGACGAACGACGTATAGTCGCTCGCGCTCTCGAGTCGAGTCGGCTTAACCCACTTGCCAGACGAGACGGAAGAGAGCTGAGGAATAGAAAGAGGCGAGACAAAAGAACTGCGGATTGCTGGCGCTTAAAGTGACGATACTTACAGCTCGTGTAGTATACGAAAACGAAGAAAAGAAGATGAAAAAAGGAAAATATTTTATGTTCGCGCTGATGTTGGTTGGTCAATTAAAGATGTCAATTCGAAAGTTACCGCCAAGTTTAGTATAATGGGAAAGGAAAATTCGTTAGAAAAGCCCATTAGCTGTCTAGAATTAGTTTTGATTGTAAACGATGAATATCCCACTGTGCTATTACTAGCACGACTTGATATTTGTATAAAGGTGCATCACCGACATGCCGATAATCGCTCGCGAGCTCTCTGCGTTGAATATTCCGAGTATAGGCGATCAAAGCTCAAAGAAACTCAACATTGAGGACAACTGGATATCGCGGTAGTAGCAGTAACATTAGTAACCTAACAATCAATTGGAGCAAAGTTGGCCACGTCTTTCGCGTGATTTTCAACGATTCAGTAATTAACGCGCCACAGGAGCATAGCGGCCTCTCAAATTAAGGTCGAGCTTGCTTGCGAACTCTGGGCGATCCGATAAAGTCGAGCTTACTCACTATCAGCTAAGTACGAGTGTAGCATAGCTAGTTGCTCTTATATATACCTCCTTGGCGCTCCTTCCCTCTCTTTATGTCCGCGTGACTAATTAACCAAAGACCACTCTCGTTTTTTCACTCTTACGCTGTCTGCGTTTTTAGCTATACGTATACGATTGACAGCGAGAGAGAAATACCTATAATAAATCTATATTAGATAGATCGTCTCTATACACGCACGTATATGCCGGTATTTCTTTTTGCGTTTCTTCGCTCGGTCGTATCCGTACACTCGGTCAAATTCACTATGCTACACTGAGATTTTTTTATTGAAAAAACCAAATTATTCTTGTCTTTTTATTAACTTGTTCTCCAATCAAATTTGCCATTTCCAGCAGAGAGTATAGAGCAACAGAAACAAATGAACAAACGCAAAGTAAATCGAGATGTAATGATAATATTGGTATTATAGGTACATGACATTGAGCCAAGTAACAAAAAGATCAATGAGCACAAACTAATAGATATTTACAGTGGCTTTGATATACGTAGAATATATAAATATGTATGTATATACGAGTTATTATATATGAAAAAGAAAACGAACAGCTTGAAAGAGAAAAAAAACAAGATAAGAAAAGAAAACTTGAGAGCGAACACTGCGACATTGGATGTTGCTGTTGTTTCTGATGATGTACGTGGCTGTAGTTGAAAGAGGGCATGAGATTGAAAAGTGTCATTGTTTGATATAATAAAAGATCGAAGAGGAGTAGTATATATAAAGATCGAGTAAGAATATTTATAAAAATAAAGGGCGAGTTAGGGTATACAGTGTAGACAATCGATTAAATGATATATATGTATATTGGGGTATGGAGATTTTAGAGGAAGGAATAAATGACTAAATTATAATACTCACCGACGCAGGGATTATAGTTAACCATGGAGAAAATCCGATCGCAGCGCTTCTTCACTGCGTTATCTGGGCAGATGCAGCCAAACATTGGCGAGAGTCGTAACTGCTTCCAAGCCTCGTCGCACGCGTCGCTGATTGCGTGAAAATATAAAAAAAAAGAATACTTCATCCGAATACTTGTATATAGTTTTGCATTTAAATACAATGCAATTGTGTCGTTGTCCACGAGGCAGATATTACAAAAGTTTCAAGTACTCGTTTATTAATCGAAAGAAGCGAGACTGCAACGAAATGAATCATGCTAGACTTTTTTTTTCAACGTTGTCACTCTAAAGCAATATAAGCGAGAGAAAGAGAGAGATTCAAGGGCCATTTGTTTACAGATTATTTTAATTCAAGAGCTGCAATATGATTTTCTACCGAAGAAACCGAGGAAAATACAAACACACTTTTTTCTTTCTCGACGTAATTATTGGCCGGTTTTACGTTCTTTAACGACGGGGTGAGCACCAGGGCCAAAAGTAAATTACACAGTCGCGGGGACATTGCAAATTGATGGGGTTTACCCTTTGCGTCGGCTGTCGGGGAAAAAGCTTATCAGTCGAGTTGAAATAGCTAGTTAAGAGAGAAAGCGAAAGAGCAAGAGAGCAGATCTCCCTTACATTAGTCGCTCTCGAGCGCTCTAACGAAGATTCAATAAATATGAGGCAAGTGTGCTGCTACTACTGTAAACTCGAGGAAGCCGGCTTATCTAACAACTTGTCGCTCACCCTCTCTCTCTCTTACTCTCTCGAGTTGCTACTCTGCACTTAGCTGCCTAATGCCCAAATAGATTTAGGCCCTCTCTCTCTCTCTCTCTCTCGCTCTCTCTTCCCCTATCTCCACTCTCGTTTCTACATCTCTACTCTCTTTCTAGCAAGTTACCGTCAACTGGCTGGCAATCCACTACGCAGATAATTATCTCGAATCGAACAATACGATTTGTGTATGTATGCGATAGTAGCAGCTGCTGATGATACCGATTTGAATTTGCCATTTGGCTGTAACCCACGGCTAGAGAGAGAGAGAGAGAGAGATAAGCTTTGGTTGCTTTTATGCGTTAAGAGAAAAGAGAAATTGCAGCCGGAGACGACGCGGAGGTTAGCTAAATCGGCTAAGCGGCTGTGGTGGCGGCTGCTGCTGTTACTACTACTACTACTACTACTACTACTACTACTGGGTGAGTCGTAGTAGCGTAGTGGGCCGAGCGCTGGAGTTGTAAAACAGGATATTACGAATCGTGCGCGAGCGAGGAGATGAGGGAAATATTGCAGCTCCAACTCTCTCTCTCTCTCTCTCTCTCTCTCTATCTCTTCTACCCGATATTCTTCAGTCTTAGTTCAAGTTATTTTTCAATTTTCAGTAAATATATATATGTCTATGTTATATCTGTATGTTGTTGCAAAGTTATTGGTTCTTTATATACTTGCTTGAGGAAATGAGACAAACGAAACACATTGCGTATCGAACACAGACCGAGAAACTCTCGATATATTTTTTCAACGGATCAAAAAAGCTAGCCAAACAATCGTCTTTTTATACATCTTTTTATTGATTTGCTTTCTTTTTTATTTCGTTATTGCTATTGTTATTATGTGTGTACATGTGTGCGTGCGTGTGTATGAGTTTTCTTTCGTTTCTCTACTGGCAATTCGATTGCTAGCGTTTCCTGCTTGGCTCTAAACTTAATTGGGCTCCATCATACAAGCTAAATGCGTCAAAAGCGCGAGTATATAGGCTATCACGAGCGGCTGCACCACAACACAAACGATTAACGATCACAGCTCGACCGAGAGAATGTCCAAGTAAAAGGGAGCGAGAGCAGGAGATCGAGAGAAGGTAAGTGGAAGAGATCCAGCTATCGAATATTATCCCAATGGCTAACGAGAGTGCAATTAAACCGGGATGGGAAGTAAAGGTGGTCGTAGTGGTGGGTGGTGGTGTTGGTGGTGGTGGTGGCGTCTTGAAATATATGCGATAGTCGTGCGTTAGGAAAAAGGCCGTTTGTCATCGATCGCGAGAGAAGAATGGAAGACAGATCGAGCTAAAGCACAAGCTTGGCACGTAGACGTGCAGCCTGCGGCAGCTGTTCTCTCTCTCTCTCTCTCTCTCTCTCTCTCTCTCTCTCGTTCTCTGGCTCGCACGATGATCTATCAGGGCAAAGAGACGCGCTCATGCATATATATACGGTATGGTCGATAGTCGTCGTCGTCGTTGTCGTCGCTTGAAAAGAAAAGAGAAGAGAAATGAGAATGAGAAGGGAAAGCTTAAGCGATGGGACTAACTATAAACTTGAGCGATTTTTGATAGGCAATAACAAGTATAATCGTATATGTATATATAGTGTCGTTGTGCCTGCAGGTCTTATTACGTAGCCTCGGGCACTTTTAGCTATAACTTTCAGCTTCGTTTGCTGCACGCTCGAGCTGCAACACCGAGGCGGCTGGCCGCAGGGATTATCAATTTGCTCGCCGATTTGGCTCTCTCTCTCTCTCTCTCTCTCTCTTGCACGCGCGCGCGTTCTTGCCTTGCGGGCAACTATGCCGTTACACAGCTGCATAGTCTGCAATCAACTAATGCTTGTGAACAACTGCGCTGTTGCTACTTTTGCATATTTATATGTATATATATATATATATATATTTCGCGGGGGAAAAAAACAAAAACTCTCATTTTCAAGTGGGCTCTCTATTGTCGCACCATCCACATACATATACGCGCACGAGTGACATTAACGAATGGCTTCCGCGTGCAAGAGATAGAGAGAGAGAGAGAGAGAGAGAGAGAGAGAGGAAGAGAGTTTGGCTGAAAATGTACTACGGCATACTTTGTACTTTGCTCCTCTACTTCGTAGTATATATACCTATATGCGACGTTCTCGCGTTGCGTACAGTATATATCGACAATGAAAAAAGTGCACCACGTTTTTTTTTCTTTTTTTGTTTTTATTGTTTTTTAACGCAAGCCAATAGTTGAATTATTAAGCGACGACAACGCTGTAACGCAGGACATGCGACACACAGAGGAAATCCGTTTCGCATGCTGTGCTCGTATAATACTTTGTTTTTTTTTTGAACGAAAATGAAAAAAAATAAAAAAAAAAACTTTTTTTGCGTTTACCGCCATTCGTATCCAGACAAACAGCTGCGCGTTTGTGTGCAGCCCAGCGGCTATTACGTTTCAGTTATTATATACTCTCAGCTAATGAGAGATGGGAGGTAGGAGAGGAGCTTGCAATCACGGCTCGTTTCTATCTCTCTCGCTTTTCTAGTTGACCGTTCGTGTACGAGCCGCTGATTACGTTTGCATTTGGAAAATCATTTTCATCGTTTGGGTTTCGCTTCGTGTCGTTTTTCTTTTTTTTTTGACTGTGAATCGTTTTCCAAATGGTTTGCAGGCAAGGCAAATCAAATTATCCGCAGAGGTTTAAAATGGCGAGAAAGGGATAAAGGAGGCATGGGGTGGATGGCTGATGAATGCTAAAAAATTGGAGCAAAAGATATCGTTATAACGAATATATAGCTGCAAGCTTTTCAATGAATCAGCAGCAGCAGCAGGTAGATATAGCATATAGTGTACAAAGATGAGCTGGCTGCAGGTCATTAACGAGTAAACAAGGCGCTGGCTCTCTCGCTCTCTCTCTCTCTCTCTCTCGGGCTCTTGGTATTTCCGTGGCTGGGGGAGAGCAAAGGGGGAGAGGCTTGGCTCAGAGCTGCGGCGGCAAATAAATAATGAATTTAATAGAGAGCGTCAGCCGGCCGTGAGTTATGTAGACCCTCTCTCTTTCTCTCTCTCTCGCTCAGTTGAAAATTTTGAAGCCCTGCTGAATTGGGAAGAGGTGCACTTATTCGGCGAATAATTACGAGTGAGATCTATGGCGAGCGATCGCAGCAGCAGTAGCAGTAGCGGCTCGAGGAGGGCATTATTCACAGAGGTTCAGTAGAGAGAGAGAGAGAGAGAGAGAGAGAGAGAGAGAGAGAAAAGTCTAGAATGGATCGATTGAAGACGCTTTAGTGAAGATTTGATTTGAACAAGTAGGCTGTTTGATATAGGCGGCTTATTATTGACTTATTAAAGCTCATCTTTGAGCTGCTATCAGTTTCAGCTATATATATATATACATACATCTATGTATACATACGTGTAGAAATTGCACGCAAGTGAAGGTTCGAAACGAACTCGTCAGTCAAGCTCGCTTCCGCCGATCCCCAGTTCATTTTCAAACTCGCGCTGCCGAGTATTTAAGGTATACGAGCGTTCTCTCGTTCTCGTGGCGACGTCAATGCCGCAAAGCAACGACACACGACTCTTTCTCTCTCTCTCTCTGTCGTCGTTGAACTTGCGGTGTTGGTGCACATATACATACAGGAGGCTGAGCTATCGATCTGCTCGCCCATTAGACGTACTACTAGTAGGAGCGCGAAAGTTTACCAACTGGAAAAAGTAGGTTGAGCCAACTTCTGGCGCTCGGCTCTGCTCTGTGCTCTGCGCGGCCTCCACGGCCTCCACCTCTTCCTCCGTGAGGTTCCGCAGGCAGGCAGGCTGGCAGGCAGGCGGGCGACGCCGGCAGGTAGGCGCGCACACGTACCTACACTAGAACACGTCTGCTGATTAGTTTAATACTCGGCCCACTCGCTCACTCGCGATCGATATGCCTTTCCAGTCTCCAGCCCTTCCTTCCTTTTTTTTCTTCTTCTTCTCCTTCTTCTTTTTCTTCTACTTCTTCTCTGCACTACTCAGTCAAAAACTTGACTTCTCTTTGCCAAGGGAGAAAGAAAGAGAAAGCACATCCTTTAAAAGTATATCTGATATCGGATTTTGACAAACGACCCTAGCTCTGATATGACGTATAAGAGAATTGCACTCGCACTCGTGTGCTTTGTCTACGCCGCAGCCGATTGATAGAACGTCGGAGACTACATCGAAACAGAGAGAGAGAGAGAGAGAGAGAGAGAGAAAGAGAGATATTTTTTTGTTGAAACTAGCGAGGTACGTCTTGGCGTTTGAAAATGGCAAACATCAGAGAAGTAGCTGCGGGCTGCAGTGCAGCTTTTGTCCGTGGCTGATTGATCGACTTGTCAATTCTACCACGCGAACTGCTACCAGTGCTAGTCGTATTGGTAGTTGTAGTTATAGTTGCGAATGTTGCTCAAATCTTGCCTGATATTTGCTCGTCTGCATATAGCAGTGCTTGCACAACGATCAGCTATAGTAGGCCTCTACTAATACTTCATCAGTCATAGTCGAGTCGTTTGCGATCACATCTACATACTTCAATAGCAACGACTCACTCGAGAGTCATAGGTAACGCGTCAAATCAGATACTGCAGCGAGTAGCTTTTGTTTCAAGGCGGGGGGAGGCGGAGTAGAACAAAATGATGAAAAGGGATTGTCTTTTTATTTGCATCGGCCATCGCGAAAAACGACGCCAGCGCATCGGTAGCCCAGTCAGAAATTGCATTATGTAATATTCAACCTGGACCCTGCGCGCTCTCAACCTCCTACTTAACGGGTATATTGCCTTTCTCTCTCTCTCTCTCTCTCTCTCTCTCTCTCACTCTGCATCTCAAACGTCGTCTCGTCGTAGATCGTTTTTCTCCTTCAAACGCACAATTTCTCCTAGTTGCAACGACAATTGCGCGAATCAAGCAATAGGCCTCGTTCAAAACTCAATTGTTGCAAGTTATATAAGCACGTGTATCCTTAAATTCAAACGATGTATTGATTTATTTTGTAGTAAAACTCGTAACAATTTTTTTGTAAAACTCTTTGATTATTTTGACACGAGGGAATCTACCGTATGCTCACTCACGACTAAATTGATGGATAGTCGTGGCTTTGATATTGAATTTCATGCGTGCGATCCCCTTTTGCTGTTGCAAAGGTTAATCGAAGGCCCAACAAGCTTGTACACGCGCCCACAGCGACAGATGCTCCCGCGATATCTTTTTTATCTTTCTCTCAATTCGATTAAATAGAGATACGTTTTATCTTTTACGCTATATAGATGAAACCTGCGTTTTTAATTGATATTTAACATTGTGACACGAGAGTAAAGAATTACAATTGCGCTTACAACGACCAAACAAAGCCGAGATATTATTGTAGCGAATGTTTAACGTTGCCGAAGATATATAGGTGTATGTACGTCTGTATATATGTATTAATTGAGCGAGTTGAGAAGCGAGCTGTATAACTCACTTCCCGCACTGGAAAGGGAGTATAGGTAGCCACAGCATCGACCATACCATCAAGTCTGCTTAAACAGCTGACACGATAATAGTACGAGTGCACCACGCGTTGGATGGATGTATATGTATAATATACGTGCAGCCCAATGTATATTATAGCGAGTGAGAACAATTAGCTATTTTTGAATTAAAAAAGAAAATAAAAACAAAACTAAAAATGCGCTCGCAGACAGAAAGTGACGTGGGGGATGCTCTCGGGCTATATAAGCTTGATTTTCGGTTCGAGTTAACTAACTAAGCGGACTCGAGCGCTAATCCCCGTAGCGCGCGAGCGCGCATTTTCAGCTGTCCGCAAAACCGCGAGCCACTCTCTCTCTCTCTCTCTCTCTCTCGCGAGCGCGCGCTAACAATGCGCAATCTCGCACTCCGCTAATTAAGCGAAGCTATATAGGCAAACTCGTGCTGTACTATCTACCGTATATGCTGTATTGAGTACAAACGCAGTGTCCATATACATGTATGTATCAACTGTGATCAGAACTGTTCAAAGGATAGTCGTGCGTTTGCAGCTCTCTTTGAACGAAGAAAAGCACGTGTGTGCAGCTGCACAAAACACAACGAGATTGAGGGAGAGCGAGAGACAGATAGGCGAAGCAACGGGCCACACAAGCTAACGAACTGGCCAAATATAGGGCCACGGTTAGTTGGTCAAAAGGCCATTGTCAAGCAGCGTCCACTCGACGACGATTGACCGCTCCCGATATATAAACTTTTTTTCCTCAATCATGCCAATGGACAAACCTAGACTGAAGAAATAAAAAACAAACATACACACACAACAATAGATCGAGAGTTACGGTATATAGAGTCGTTTTTTTATCGAAGCTATTGACGATAAATATAAAACTTTTTTTCGTTTTTATTACGTCGGCTATCTGTATGGCACTTTGAGCGTCTGTCAACCAAGCCCGCGTTGAACGAAACGCATCCAAACATACCTTATGAGAAACTGAGCGAGACGGAACGATATGAATTCCATAAAAACAAAAAAAAGAACAGTTCGCTTGGTGGCCGCCTAAGAAGGAGGAGGAGAGCTTCTATGAATGATATAACGGCCGACGGCAGCGGGCAAGTAACGCAGGAGGGCGGTATAGTAAGAGAGAGAGAGAGAGAGAGAGAGAGAGAGAACGGGCGGGCGGGCGGGTGGGTAGCACACCTGCATTGCAGTATGTGCCGGCGTGGCGCTCTCACTCGACTGCTCACTGGCGTTTTTCCGTTTAGTTTTCTTTTTTTTCTTTTTGACTACTTTTGAGCTTTCTTATTCTATTCTTCGACTTTTCTCTCTTTGACGCTAGACATCTGCTTGATCAGCAATGTATAAAACGCAGTGCATTTTGTTGTTCTTTCCAGCTGCAAGTGAAGTCGCGATATTCGTATGAGATACTTAGCTCTTTATCGCGAATCGCATGGACCTCGCTCTACTTTTCTCTTATCCTTACGTTGAAACTACCTGCATAAAGGAGAGGAAAAAAACAAACCATCCGACAGGACAGCAACAGCAACGGACTCGCAAGTCAAGTCGACACATCGAGTTGCAGAGCTCGCGCGAGCGACGACGAGTGAGTTTGAATCGATAGTCGGCCGACTTTTGCGCGCAGGTGGCACGTACTCTCAGGTTCAGCGTAACATTCATTTGACTGGTAATAGTATGTATACGCATATGACTGCTTCTCTCTCGATTTGAAGCAACCAATATCGTTCGATCCTTTAAGAGAGGGAGAGACAGGGTGAGAGAGAGAGATAGAAAGAGATGGAAAGAGAAATCGTTTAGTAATTCACTTATTTTATCAACGCTCGCGTATACATAACAAGCTTAATTGGTAATCATGACGGCTGGTTAAGCTCTGTAAACTTTTCCAACAGTTTCCAGTTTGTCCATTCAAATAATACGACTATCTATATATCTTATGACTACAGTCGACAAACGACAAATTCTTACTCTGTCTTTACAGCTACACACGTTACTAGCTCGATCGTTGTTTTGCAAATCCGCGCTGACCGGGAAAAATAGTGAAAACCCTTGGCTCTCTCTCTCTCTCTCTCTCTCGAAAAAGGATTTTCCATAAAGTAACACAACAATCGCAGTACTACTGCGAACAATCCTTCTCGCTCACTGCGCTTACGCTACGAATGTATAGCTTTTACACAACTACGTATACATAGACTCACACATACAGAGACGCGCTCACCGTTAGTTCGTTGAAGCGACGAAAAATAGTTTTGTATTCGTTGAACCTTGACAAAAAAAAGACATAGAGCAAGCCGTAGTCAAAGTGGAGTCTAAGCAAAAGCATATAACGAGCGGCAAACTATGCGGCTATAGATTGCAACGACGACAACGACAAACGGTAGCGGCGTTGGTGGTGAGGCTCTGCAGAGAGAGGGAAGCTAGAAAGAGTATAGCACGGGGCAGCACACCAGTGAGGGAGTAAGGTTGGCTCCGAGTAATCCCCATTTATTTGGCTTTATATGCATAATGCAGCTTCGCTGTGGCTGGCTGTCTGGCTGGTTGGTGGGAACAGGCCCAGTCGCTGAAATTCCTCGCTGCTGCTTCTGCTGCTTTCTCAACTTCGTTAGCTTGGCTGAACATTAATGACCCGCGAGAATGCATTCGAGAGTACCGAGCTCCATCGTGCGCAGTCTCTCCTTCTTTTTCTTTTCCTTTCTTTTTCTGCATTTTTTCTTCTTTGTAGTACTCAGCTGCGCTTCTTTTTCTTTTTTTTTTTTTGGCTCAACCCGTGACTTTTTCCTTTTCACCTTTCTCTCTTTCTCTCTTTTTCTCCCTGCTCCGCGCTTTTGTATTAATCTATCGCAATTTAATTGACGCCCCAGCAGTAGAAGCAGCAGAGGCAGAGCACCGGCATTATGCTTTCGAATAATGTTACTAAATATACCTCCATTTGCATTTCATGAGCAGCTTTCAGTTACATTGACGACGACTCTGCGGGCTATTGGTTATATATACCCATCACCCGCGAAGTATATAGTAATGAATCTTCGAGCCGTCAAGGACTCTTGATACGAAAGAGAGGCAGAGAGAGAGAGAGAGATGAAAGCCCAAAGGTAATGGCAATGCAACTAATCGATCGACTGATCCTTCGATTCGTTTGAACAAATATACATTTATTACGTAAAGTGTAGAAACACCAACGGCGTCACTAGTGTGATAGATTTGACTTACGGCGCTCGGAGTAAATCTCGTCGATATATCATTTGATTTTTGTTTTCTTTTTTCTTTTTTTTTAGCCGCGGGCATTATCGTCGCAAAGTCGCAAGCTACCCGCTTGCCTCTCGCGCTTTTAACTCGTCGAATATGAGTTAATCAATAGAGGGGCGGCAGCGGTGGCGGCGCCGCGCGCCACGAGTCGAGCGTTTCAGTCGAGCCGCTGCCGCTTCATCAAAATTTCAGCGAGTAAATAGCCAATTGGTTTGCGTGCAGCTCGTTACTCTCTCGCGCGCGCTCGCGTAGGTATAGCCCTCCCCCCATCCCTCCCATTTAGCCCTCAGTCAGTCGCTATATAACACATACACGCTCGATATACTCGGTGAACGGACAACGCAACGTAGCGATGTGTACAACACTTTCTCCCAAATGAGCTAGCCTCGCTCTTTTACCGCGTCTCTATGTACGTGCGTGAGTTATAGCACGAGCCTTTCTCCCCTCTCTCTCTCTCTCTCTCTCTCTCTCTTGAGTCTACGTATTACTTTAGCCATCGCCAACTGGTCGTGCTACCATCTCTCTCTCTCTCTCTCTCTCTCTCTCGCTCACTAATCAGGTTTCCATTGTGAGTCCTATAGAGGTATATGTCCATATAGTAGTAGTACACCATGCACTCTCAACAATTAGCCAGCTGTGGCTCAATTGTTTCGCTCCCTCAAAACCTACTCCCTACCCCTATTCTACCTAAAGCTCCCTTCCCTCTGTGTTTGACGTCGCCGCAATGCGGGAGCTGCTTCGACTAACACACACACACACACACACACACACGTGCACATTCTACACCTTACTCAAAAATAACTCTACGTAGACAATTCTTACCGGTTCTCCATTCGACACTTGCCCTCTCTCGTTTTGCAGTTGACTTTGAATTCATCGTATAACTTGACGCAGCTCTTGTTCAGCTGGCAGACACTCAATGCTTTATTGCACGTTGGCAACGCTTCTTGCAAGCCGTACGAATCCTTGTCTAAAACACATATTTCGTTTTTCTTTTAAATTATTTTTCGATTAATTCAGTACTACGATACAACTATTTGGGCTGATCGAAATTTTATTGGCTGGACCAAAGAAACGGAAACAAAGAAGACAAAAAAAGAAAGGCTAAAGACTTTGCTCGAGCTTGCGCGAATACTTGATCTCTCGGTGTGCATCTGGCACGCAAACCTAATAAAAAGCGTGCGCGAAATATATCGTTTGGATTTATCGTGTCTACGAGTCGACGAGAGTCCCTCTCTATTCGTACGGGATGTGCGTGAGACAACCCTTTTGTCGAAAGGAAGGCAACTGCTATTCCAATCCTTACAAAAATACATTTATTACTTTTTGTTTTTCACTTTAATCTAATGGCCTGCTCGAAAAACTCATTTCTAGGTTGCCTTTTTTTTTACTTTTCTCTTTACTAAAATCATTTGTTATATGCTATGGCTTCGCCGACTTCCAGAAACTAATTTCAACCAAATGGCTCGTGTGAGCGCTTATTTATTTCCGTTGTCTCGGGTATTTCGTAAAACTGAAGCTATTTACAACGTACGCGTTCGAGTGCTATTTTTGATTTAATTTGATCGAGATTGATAATCGTAGTGATAAATAAAAATTATACGACAAACGTACCTTTTTTCATGACAAAAATGCACGGATGATCGAAGAGAAAGTCGCGAAACCTATTACACTCTCGATCGACGTGTGGTTCACGGCAGAGACAAGTTGGCTTAAAAAACTCAAATGCTTGCAAGCTTTTGAGTGCAGCTTGGCATTTGGATACCGTGACCGTCGAGCATGCCACTGAAATTGAAAAATAACGTTGTAGTTAAATAGTTGGCTTTTCAAGTGTGCTATGGCAATTAAAGCATACGCTAAAAAAATTGATAACACAAGGAGGAGGTAAAAGCATCAGAGTGGAGAAAAACGTACATCAAACGAAAAAATACATTCGGCAAATATAGTTAAGCGTAAACTTTGGAAAAAATGGAGAAGTTGGTTTAGGGCGCTACTATATACTCTCCGAGAAAGAGAAAGAGAGAGAGAGTTGAAGAGGATGCAAGCTTGGATGGGGAGGGAGAGGGAGAGAGAGAGAGAGTAGCGTAGGCTACGGAGCGACGTCCCGATGCACGAGTGCGTACTTCGTCGAGAGTACTCTGTCGTCGGTGCTTCAAGTGGGCGCGTGTGGCTGCACTTGGTGCGCCCCATTAATAAGCATGCATCACGCGCCGCCTCGGAAAATAAAAGCGATAAGAAGCGTCGGGCTTAACCATATCCTACTGGATAAGTTATAGCTTTGTATTAAATATGGCATGAAAAACAGCAGCGGTAACCAACTATATATTATACGCAGATGAAATCTGTCAATGCATAAAATCATGGCAACGAAAAGAAAAAAGAAAAAAAAAGGACGGTGAGAGGAGTCCGCGATAGGATCGCGCGCGTGCTCAAGTCGCTAGCCGTGTTTCTCTCTCTCTCTCTCTCTCTCTCTCTCTCTGACACCGCCTCCCCACCGCACCATGCACCAATGAATGTAGATCCCGATTCCAAGCGCGCGATATTGCAACCGCACACCTCTTCATTCGCTATATATACAGGCAGACACCTCAAATCAACATTAAGCTTTATACGTTCAAACCTATATTTCGTTAAAAACATTAATCCATAAATAATACGTTTGCTTTTGACGTGGAGGTCCGTGCTTTTATTTTGTATACAATAACATAATCAACAATCGTATCACAAAGAAAATTTAAAACAAATTCATTTGTGAAATATCATCATACACGGTATGTGTTAGCAATTATTAAAGCTATATTATCGCGTTGTTGCTACTGCTGCCGTCGCCGCAGTTACTACTATACACATTTTCGAAAGTACTCAACTGCAAACTGTGCGCAGCAGGCCCATACTCGCGTGCCAAGACAAATATTTGCCTTGCGCTAGCTACCATCCCCTCCTCTCTACGATCAAGTTTGTTTTGTTGTATTTTTTTACGCATTCTTGTACTCGGTACGTATATAGCTTTATTTATTTGGTTAATTTTCCCTCGGGACATTTTTACCAATCGAATACACGTAAATTTACCAACGACCGATACTAGTTCTAAGTACAGCAGTTACATAAAAGAAAAGCCTAGGGAATAGGGCAAAAAACGAAGAAAGAGAGAGAGGGAAGGTGATAGGGTAAGGTTGAAGGGATGGAAAGAAGAAGTAAAGTGGTCAAGAGCTAGGCATCGAATAAAGCAAACAAAGAGAAAGAGGAAAGGGGACAAGAAAGTAAAGGTGTACTCGTACTACTTGCCGAGACACTTTTCTATATATTTTTTTTTCCTCTCGCGACTCTCCCTCTCTCGTCGAGGTTGGTGCACACTCGAGCGGACGATGCTCCGTCCGGATACGGATAGTCTAGTATGACTCTACGCAAGCGCCCTTACTACCTGTTATTTTCCTTCCGACTCTATGTACAAAAAGAAGCTTTGCTGCAACTTACACGACAGCTTTCGCATCATCGATAGACATATTAAACGCTGCGCATAGTTTCGTTGATCCGATTGCTAATAACGTACACAAGCTGCTTTTAACATAATTGATTTGATGTCTTTTTTTGTTAAAGCTATAAGCTGCTTTGTATAGATAGATGTACTTTCGCGAGAATAAACGGGCAATTCATCGACAATGACGCTTGGTTGAATGGGTGGTAGTGTGTGTGTGTGTGTGTGTGTGTGTCGTATTGATGCGCAGGCTTTTTCCCTCTTTTCGAGCTATAAGGATACTGCAACTGTCAACTGCAACTGCACTATATCCGTTACTCGAACTTGCGAGATCTTGAATTTTAGCTCAAATGTACATTGTCGATGGATACTTGTCGCACCATCATACGTAATACACATCAACGAAAGAGAAAAACAATTAATGAAGAACAAGCGTTTTCGATCAAGCGTGACGTAAACGCGCGCGAGAAAGAGAGAGAGAGAGAGAGAGAGGGCAAAGAAACAATAGCAGAGCCGAAGCATGCCATAGATTCGGCATAGCTGGCTTTTACGAGTCCCGTGGGATCTCAACGCCCAACCTACCCACGCGCCGCCGGAATTTCGCGTCCCGAGCTAAGAGAGAGAGAGAGAGAGAGAGAGAGAGAGAGAGAGAGAGAGCGGCGCAAGATTTTCAAGATAACGAGAAATTTGGCCCTCGAATTTCCCGCAGGATTTCATCCCAAGGACGCCAGTCGCGTTTAAAGTGCCCCCTTCGCATTTATATGTATATACAAGAATGGCTCGCGCAGCAAAACCGAATCGTTCGTTCGTCTATATCTCGTTTCGTTGCTGCTATTCAAAAGAAAGAAACACGAAACATGCTCAGGACCCAATCGGATGAAATTGGAAACAGAGATATTAAACGTATAGCGATCATACGCATCAATTTCGTAAATTTATGGATAATATGTACTTACTTTGTTCGATACCGCAGACTCGTGGAATAACTTCTAGGATAGCGCTACACGAATGATCCTCGAAGCAAAGCTTCCTCGCGTACAAACAATTCAATATTGCCACCGTTTTTTCCGAACCTGAAACATTAGCCAAAAAAATACAACGTTTTCTACAAACCTCTTTACTATTCAATGATTTTAAATCAATTATTTGTACAAGGCACCAGTAGCAAGTGCAATACGCGCACAATAATTCATCGAGATTCGAGTAAACCGACTTCACTATTCAAGGCATCGATATTTTATACAGAGATTCATTAAGCACAGCTACACTTATTTAATAATTGTATTACTCATGCAGGTATAACAACTGGATCAATAATGTTCGATCGGCACGATTAATTATAAAGCTTTTTTTCAATCTCAAGAAGCCATGTACTAATTGAATTATAATTTTAAAATTCGACTCAAAGTTCAGTTGATTGGTTAGCCTCGTTTCTCTTTTCTACTGCATTTCTGCTACTAAAGCCTTTTGCTGTGTGTCACTTGCTTCCAATCGCACAAGTAGCAGAGCGATTTTATTTTATTTTATTTTATTTTATTTTATTTTATTTTAGTTTCTTCTTTTAAAGCACAACTCACTTATTTTATTACTCTATTTCAGAGCAAGTTGTTGATGTTGTTTTTTTTTCCTTTTATCAGAGCAACGCGAAATGCCTCGGTTGAAACTGAGCACACACATACACACATACGTACGACGACATCACATCGACATCTGCACGTAACAACGATTGTCAATTACCGGACGCACGTTCAGTTCAAGGATCATGAGGATGTTATCCCTACACGCATATACGCGAATTTTCGCAAACGAACTGCGAGCCATTAGAGGCAACGTGTCGTCCTTCTGCCTGTCTGCATATCCTTCTCTGCTTAGCTTCTTCGCGATTGATCGTTTCTATTTTTTATCCTTTTCCTTTGTCGTTAAATAAAGATAAATTGAGAAATGCACGGCATTTTCGATAAAATGTGCAGGTTATCCCATAGAATTGACGATATCATCCATTACGAGTGAATTAAAACGGAAACTGAAAACTCGCTGGCAGATTACGTGTCAGTTGGTTAAGTATTAATCCTTTTTACTTTGGAACTTTCAACGATCAAACAATTGTCAAAAGCTTATTAAGCTTGCACGAAAAGTGAATTATCGTTGATAAATGAGATATATTATTCGAATGGAGTAGGAGATACATTGATTATTTGAAACTGGCGAGTGTACGACGTAATTAGACAAACTGCAGCACGACGAGTCAGTGAACTATTTGAAAATTTCGTATATTACCAAGTAATTGCTGTAACAGAGAGCAAGACTTTTGTCATTCTGTATTCATCGTAGGCAGTACTATATGTAAGCTTGGCGAATGATATAAATCAAGTAAGGGGTACGATGGTGCGAGAGACTCGAGCGAGCGAGCGCGTGACATACTTTCGGAAAAGTATCGCTCCCTATTTTTCTTCTTGCTTAATATCAGACGTCTCGTACGGAAGAAGAAGAAGAAGAAGAAGAAGAAGAAGAAGAAGAAGAAGAAGAAGAAGAAGAAAAAGTGGGGAAGAGTGCTGGGGCTGAGTTGCTTGGATGGAGAGAGAGAGAGAGAGAGAGAGAGAGAGAGAGAATACGGACAACGAACTACCAGTTTGTATAGTGAAAAATGGAAATCACTTGTGCCTATTCTTTATGTGCCTTTTTACCACTCGACTCCGCTTCAAGTAGATTCAAAAGGCCTCGCGCCGTCCGTACTATTGCGACGTCAATTATGATTGTACATAACGTAAGAATTAAAGTCGCAAATAAAACGTTCGGAAAATAGGTATTCAATACAGCTGTGTCACGGCGAGAGTATACGTGGAAGTTTGAAGCCTAAGCAGTCAACGTAATAGAACGAGAAAAAGGTAAGAAGGTAAAATATATACAAGGATCACGAGTAGCGAGCAAAGTGGCAGAGTCGCGAGAGCTTGTCGATTGGTAAAGATGATAATAGGCTCAGTCACCCAAACAAAAAAAAATAAACGATTCGTTGTCGCGTAACACACGCAAACGAACCACAACGCACGCATCACGCGAGTTCTCTTATCGCGCTCTCATGGCTGCTGCTATTATTATTAGCAGTTTTTTTCCTTCTTTCTTCCTTCTTCTTTTTTTTTTCTCTTGCTAACGTCTTTTGTTGGCCCCTTTTACCGTTCGTCAGTCGTGAGATAAAGATCAGCTTGTAAAGAGGGAGAAAGCTTCGGGCGCGAGGTACGGAAAGAGACGAAGGTATACAGTATACAAGAGGGAGAACGCGATTTTGTCGCGAGTCTCGAGCTTCTGTGCGAGCGATCGATCGCTATATAGTTGTATAGCCAAAGGACCGCGTTGCGGATACGCACATGCAGCGCACCGTGTACCAACCGTCGAGTTTAAAAGTACGATCGTTATTACGGACAATTAACATTAACTATGAAAGCTATTGCAAAGCTTTCGTCGGTAGTCGTTTTACCACCGCAGCCTTCCTCGATTATTGCGATTAGTCTTCGTTTTCGTTGCCTTCGTTGCCGTTTGCCGTCGTTTTTTTCATATTAAACAGTTAAGTATCAAGCAAATCAACTGGTTAACGATATAGATATAGAGAATTGTACTCGAGAAAGGGTTAAATCCGTCCGCGTTCGCGAGAAAAGCCTCTCGACTCTAATCCCTTTAAGACTTTGTAGCTGAGCATTTGAGGAATTAACCGTTGGAGCGCACCCGAGACGACCTGTGTTATTCTGCTCTCTTGCGATGAACGTCGACAAACAACAAATCTTAAAAACTAACCCGATCAACGTTTAACAAATCTTTGCCTCGTGTAAAAATAATTAAAACCGAATAAACGAACGCAACAGCGTGCCCTCTTCTGTGCCTTTCAATATTTTAATCGACGATATTGGATATTTATCATTTGGCTTGTTTTCTATTTCACGCTTTACTCGACTAATTAAATAACATCAAATCAACGACAACTACATAATTCCGAGCGAATTAGACAATCGATGCGCGTGTTAAGCAACGAGGTGTGCTCATTGACACGCATCATTTGATCGGAATCGATTCTTTGGTGGAGCAAAGATTCTTTGGTGTTTCTCGATTACGTCAGCTCGTCGTCGTCTGTTATATGTATATATGTATATATATATATATATGTGTGTGTGTGTGTGTGTGTGTGTGTATATACATATATATAGAAAGGAGAGCTGAGAATTTTTAACAGTTCTCGTTTTACGATCAAGCGAGCCAAGAGAGCCTTTTTACGAGCTTAGCTTGCCTTGCCTTGCCTCCAAACTGCCCAGTCTTAAGCTTTCTTTTTTATTTTCGATGCTCTTTATTGCTCTGTTCTTTTTTTTTTATTTTTCTCTCAGTTGGTTTGTTTTTTCTTCTTATTATTATTGTTATTATTATTATTGTTGTTGTCTTTGGAGCGCATTACGCCGTTGATGATCGATCGACATTTCGAAAGCTTTTTGTTGTTTCTACTCTGGTATTATAATGTCTAGTGACTGAGTTATTGAACTATTACAAAGTTTCGTATTTATAGAATAATTGGCGAGTCAAGGGTTCAATGAGAGGCCGAGAGAACGAATAATGAAATCTAAAGGAAGATTGGCGTATTCGATTGTAAGTGGTTGATAGTGCACACGGGCACGCGATTGATTTGATTAGAAATGAGATACGAACGAGAGAAAAATGTTAACGTACAAGTGTCAAAATGTACGCTAGAAAGGAGATGAAAATGAAACGAACGATTAAGATGAATAAATTGATTAATTGGTCGAGAGGTAGTGTGGATGCAAAAGGAAGCTGATATGCGGGTTAATACGCGTATAGCTATACGTGTATATGTATATAGTAACGGCTAAAGCAGCGCACGAGAGAGTTAAGTGAGGAGCTGCTGCTAGCTCATTATCGCCACTAGCCGCAGCTGATTTAAGGATAATTACTGCCGGCTGAATTATGTGCCAAATAGAGAGGCCGTTAATCTTGCCTAAAACGCGCTCGACATTCATTCATACGCCACAACCTATCCTTTCAATTTTTAATCATTAGCACGTTTTCTTATAATTATATTCGAGACAATAATTAAATAATTTTATTTCGATGATAATCTACATACCGAGAGAGAGAGAGAGAGAGAGAGAGAGTGCGCGACAACAAAGCCATGAGCATGAAGAATATTAATAAAAGCGACCTATATATTACATCGTTATGCATGCAAAAAAAAAACAACAAAAAACGAAAAAAGGAAAAGCTATCAATGTTTTGCATCATTTTAGTTGTACGCGTAATACACCTTACACAGCAAACGTACGGTCAATCTAAGTAAATGATCATCAAAAGAGTTTGATTGATACGCTGCTAGCGTGTGCGATCTCAAGAAATATCGCGCGTGTTTGCTTTGCGTTTTCCTTTTTTCATTTTTCTCTTACGTATTTGCCGTACTAAAAATCTATGAGCACACACACACAGACACACACACACAGATATATATATATATACGTCGATCTGTACAACTGATAATGCTTTTGACAATTTTGCGATGCAAATGAGTTTGACGCCGTCTGCTTCGTTAAGCTTTCAATTTCGCCATACAACAATTTTACGCGCACGTCAAACTCGACAAATCTATTAATTAATAATATCGAGACGATATAGAAATTGTTTCGAATATTATTTGGATTAGCTGATCTTCTCGGACGGAAGAACGTGCGAGCTAATAGGAAAAGGAAAACGCGGAAGAGATATAAAGGCAATCGATCTGTAAACGAGTTGATAGACTGGCAGCATCAATTGGGCTTTTATTTCGTATCGTTATAGCTTTGGCGATATGTCAGTGTCGTTCGTTGGTCACAGTTACCGTTGAAAAGTACTCAGCGCTGGTTAAACTTGGGAAAACAGTTGAAATGGAAAGAAATAAAAAAAGAACGTTTTTATTCATTTACTTGTTTATTCATCGTTTGCTCCGTGTTACAGGGGATAGGGGAGCATTGTGGTAAAGCTACAAGAAACAATAATTATTAATATCAGCTAGCGCTTGTTAAGCTCAAACATAAATATTTGCAAGGGGTGCGTGTGTACGTGCATGTGTGTTCTGCTTAGAGAAATGCGGCTAGCTTGGTGTGTAGGAGACTTTGTGACGAAGAATGTTAATTAATGCCATAATTAATTTTGTGGAAGAGGCAAGTTAAGCCGTGGTCGCACTCACTTCTGACCCGGCCACACCACAGCCAACAGCCAACAGCTACGAGCCGGCGTGGGCGTCTACTGCAGTACACCTCGCCATACTAAACCAACCTAAAGAATGCCCTACTCCGCTTACCAAACGACTGCAAATACTCGTGTGCGCTTGCTTTTACTCTTGGTTTCAATGAAAAATTACCGATTGTTTCGATACGTTCGATGTCAGGCTTCGGTTCGAAGATATTTCAAACAATAGCTCAATAACGACGTCGAAAATATTGACGAAATAACACGTTTCAATATCGCGAACGTGTTAATTCTCAAATATTCTTTCGCCTAACAAAAGCTGCTGATGAAGTAGGATTTATGTTATACGCGGCAAGAAAATCGAATAAATGGTTCGTTCGATCGAAATCTTCACTGATTTTATCACTCGTTGTATGGAAAACTTCAATTATGAAGAAGTCATTGAAAATTCCCAATGAGTCGAAGAATAATTCAGTCGATTTAATTGTGTAGAAAATAGATGTAAAATTCATTTGAAACAGTTTTGAATGTATAACGAGTGAAGATAGAGCCAGCCAATAATGTAAAGACCCCTCGTTTATTAGTCAGATTTTTAATATTATAGCGAAATAAATAAATCGCGTAATATTTTAATAAAGTCTTTTTTACCGCCGAACACCGGCTCATCCTTTTCCTGATCTTTTTTTTTCCAAACTACGTGGCTCGATAGGTCGAACAATTCACCTCCATCGAGTTTCCTTTGCCTTTCTTTTTCTTCGGCCGATGAAGAGAAGCGAGACTTACCTGCAAAATTACACTCGGTAATATGATTTCGCCATCATTGTCTATTCGAGAAGAGAAAAGTTCAAATATGAAGATGCTAAAAGAGTGTCTACTCGTTTTCACGTACTTTTGCTCTTTTAATACTCGAGGAATGTACGTCTGCGTTGACTTTGATGATATTTCAAGGATATAAGAAGGCAAATGACAATGAAGAAGTGTTTATTATATGCGCATTGTCGAGAGGAAAGGAATAATTTGATTGAAACACAATGACAAACTACTCAAACAGCAGCGCTCAATTCGAAATGAGCACGAGGAACTTGGACTTAGACTCTCGAACGTGGTGGAAAAGCACAGCCAACTTTTAATTGCTTTCGATCGGTTTTCTCTCTTCTTTGGAGCATGATAACACACACACACACACACACATAGCAACTTTTTCTACATGTAACCCGACAAGTTTTTTCAGCAAGCCCAAGTAAACTGACTAGCTCGGTTTACTTGTTCCTTTGACTAGACGTTAGCTTCTAAACAATTTGCAAATAAGAAAGCTTTTTTTATGCGTAGCTTTTCATTATTACCGCCTTTACGACGATACTATTTGCAGTTCTCTATGTATAGGCTATCACGCAATTTTTTATAGTGTCGATCGATGATAAAAAAAACGTTCGGTATCAAGATTTGATTATCGATCGTAAGAAAAAACACACATATATGTTAACCAATAGATAGAATGACAAAAAAAGAGGGCTCACCGCTTTTGCCGGTAGTTGTTGGTACGGTTGGCAGACGATTTGTAGGTCCAAGAAGCGGATAGATTGGATCGCAACATTCGCGTTCAGGATACTCACTGGCCTGTGAGTACCGCGGCCACGTGGCTGCTAGTAGCCGCAGTAGCAGTATCAGTAGCAGCATTTTACTCGTGTAAGAGAGAAAGTAAGAAACAGGAAAGAAAAAGAGAGAGAAAGAGAGAGAGAGAGAGAGAGAGAGAGAGAGAGAGAGAGAGTAGGAAGAGAAAAAGAGAGTGACAGATAAGATTGTTTAGAGCTTGCACGTTCCAAGCTGCATTTGGTAAAAAACAACAGTCATCGTTTGATTCTTGACTGCTCGCAACTGCTCGTCAACTGCTAGCGCGTTAATCATATTTGCCTTCAGCTTGGCTCGGAAACACGATTTGTCTCGTCTGACCAGTATTCTTGCATTTTTACAACTTGGCTCTCCAGTTTGACAAGTTATCGTTGTCGTTGTAATAACGCCTACACATAAGCACGACTCACATTGCACGTACCGCGTTATCCCACGTGTTCCTTTCAAAACACAAGCTTGAAGCGCGTCTCGTATAAGTATATATACACGTATATATGTATGTATATATTTATCTATATATATATATATATATGTATATATATATATATATACAACGACTACGTTTGCGCTCGACTATATATAGTGGTTGTGTGTCAGTCGAGTCCGTCCCGGTGCACCACTACCGAGTCGACGCTCGACTAGCCTGCTCAACTTACCTTTTACCACCGCGCGCGCTTTCGTCCGCAACTTTTGCGCGCAAGCGCCACCCTGCTCCTCTCTCTCTCTCTCTCTCTCTCTCTCTCTCTCTGTTCTTCTCATTCCTCATCCCTTTTGCAATTGCACAGGGAGCTAACGGTGCTGCCATCCTTCATGCGATACCTGCACCTTCGCTCTTCTTTAATTCAATATCAGACTAATTTCAAATTCTTTTTAAACAACTTTGTCGTTTGAGTTTTTTTTTGTTTTTGTAGGGAGAAAGGAAAAGTTGTAATTGAAAGAAAACCAAACGGACGAGTACGTGTAAAAAAGCAGGTTTCATTTATTTTGCATTTACATATATTATTCAGAGTGGCTCCAAAAAAATGATTTAAAATTGCACCATTGGATTTATTGAATGACGGAGCACAAGGGCTTTGATAAAACTATAACTGATCGCACGCAAGTCAAAAATGAACGTCGAGCATTGATTATTTTGAAATTGTACAAAATGAAAATGAACGTATTTTAATTTTGCTTCTATACGCTTATGCATCATGCACACACGGACTTGCATTTTTCCAATTATCTACGACTGATGGCTTTCATTGTTCTTGTATACGCTTATCATTTTTTCTTTTTTACGTATTTCAAATAGAATTTTTATCTAGAGTATATCTATATATTCCACAGTTTGTCCAATTTAAGTTTTTCTTTTTTCCCTTTGTATTTAACAAATGATAATAATCGTCGTTGTTTAATATATAATAATATCAATTGTTGCTATCGTTGCCAAACGATCGCTAATCGGTAACTGCGAGAAGGGAAACAAACGTAAAGTAAAGGTTGATTGTATAAAGGGCGCACGGCGCTCGACTGTAGTTTTCAAATCGGTATTTCAACATTCAGTATTAAAATTTTATTTTTTTTTTAGACTTTGTTTTTTTTATTTACATTCTTGTGACACGCAAGTGTACGCGTGCGTACATCAAGCATAACGTGCATGCATATGCACAAACGTTACAAACAATCATCTGTTTAGGTTGTTTCGAAAGTAAGTAAAAATATATAGATGTTTTGTATGCATATATACGTTTATAATATACACCTCTTTCTCTAAATACGATCTCTACCTTCGATCACCTGCCTCTCATTCCTCGTCATTTATAATTCTTTCAATTCATTATTCGTTTCGCTATTCGCAAATTGCCCTCCTCCCTTCCCTCCTCTATCGCTCTCCCTCGTTCTCCAACACTTAGCTTTACCCATCGATTCCTTCGTTTGGACTTTGAATTACTTTTCGTCATTTTTCATTTCACATTGCAAACATATAAGTATCCTTATACAATATATTTATACGGCGTTGACTATGCAGAACTTGATTTACATACACGCTCGGCTCGGGCAGATTTTCAATGGCAATTACAGCATTTATTAATAACGTCCAACTGTTGGAAAATATTGTTTAGCATACTTGGCATACTACTTAAGCAAACATAATTTTGTTCAAACATGTTAAGCATTTGTCAAACATCACAGTTTCCTTCCATCTACCATCCATAAACTTTGTAATGAGTTTTTACTGCCTACCTCACACTGAGAACGAGTCATCGAAATAAAATCAATTTCAAGACCAAATAAAACAAGATCTTGTGCATTGTTCCAAGATTAAGCTTTCGTCACTTTTTTATGTGAAAAAAAACAAAATTTTCATCCATCACAAGCGTGTACTTGATTTGTTTAGCTCTACCCGAATAATTAAATCGCGTTAAGTTAAAACAAATTCTTTTCCGTTTAATTGATTTGTAACCTTTACAATTTGAAATTTAAAAAAAAGAAAGACAATTCAAAGGAATATCAAATGATTACTTTGTCCAGCATTTTCTTAGCTCCTTCCTTGTCGAGGATTAATTATTTTTTCTTTTACAAAAATTCAATTAAAAAAATCACAATTACATATTATTCGTTTATTTTATGTTATATCATTGGTTAAAATATATAAAAAAAAAGCAAAACAAAAAAAATAAAAAAAGAGGGAAACGTACAAACAAACGAGCAAACCGTGTTTGAACGGATTCCTAGATTCTGGATAATCATCGCGAAACATGCATTGTCTGTACACAGGCATACACTTGTATGAATTGAATACAAATTCTCTAGAGAAATTGTTTCTTGTTTTATTTGTATACGCCGTATTATCACTTGTTAGCATAACGAAGCACAATGTCTTCTCAATTTAGTTAATTGTAGTTCAAAATTACAATAACTATATATTTATATATGTGTATTCAATACCATATAAAAAATCTAACTCTATTTATACGCATAAACTAAGTTATTCAAAATTACACAATAAACAAATGTTATCTGTCATACATTTTCCATTATAGCTCATCATTTTAGATGTACGATGTTACACTTTTGCATTTGTGTAATCTTCTTTGTTGTAATTCTGTCACTCGATACGACAAAGATTTGTTACTTTTATTTATGTGACCATGTCTATAATATATATTAGATGCATGTTGTGTGTACCTTTGACTACGCAGATAACGATGAATTTCAATGACAACTGACCGCTTATCTCGCTGACAGTGAAATTCAATCGCACTGCTCTCAATAAAGTTACAGCGAATATTTGTTTTTGAGTAATCGTCCACAAATTAATGTGTGTCTGTGTCGTTGAAAGTGATGAATTCTACATGCGTTACTTTTGTGTAGAATTTTGCAGGTGCCAAGCCGATCGACCAATAAACGATTGACTACATCCGATATGTCGTGTAAAATAATGTTGAAAGCAGAAAGAAACAATGAAAAAGGCCTGAGCTTATCGCGTGTCACGTTATATCACATCGCAAACGTTTAAAATGCCTTTGCTCTACTCTCTCGTGTTTATTGACCGCTCGATAAACGCGAAATTTGGAGCTTCGAGCATTCGATGTAAATAGTGAAAATTAGTATACGACGCGAGACAAACTCACACGCAATATAATCAACATTTTCGGAAATATACCTTCGTTTTGAATCTATCGTTCCAACTGTTGTCGTATCAATTAATGAGAACGGCCTTGAGCGACAGTTTGGCCATTGATATCTACCAATTTCTTCTCGCTTAAACGTTATTTTCTTTTCTTTTTACTTCCGTATTTTTTATCTTTTCTCTTTTTTTTCTTTTTAATGCTAAGGAGCGTTGCTTCTAAACACACACACGATACAAAATATTTCGTAGAAACTTGTGATTACGTCAATGTAAAAAATGATCACCTTCCCATCATCATCCGTCATTCCTTCGCACATATTCATTCACGCATCTCATTCACGTCTATTATCTCTAAGAATGTCTGCAATCTCAAGTCAACTGCAACTCACTGATCCATCGCTGGTTTTTGACGCTTATCTTAGATCTTGCATTCTTGCAACATTTGTTATTTTGCACTCTGAATCACGACTAGTTATCCTTTCGTATAATTTATTCGCAGACATTTGAAAAAACTTGCCAACGTGAAAATTGCATTCGCACTTACAGTGAAATTACCGTAACTCTTGCATATATTACGCTCACGCGCGGTTATGAAATAAACAAAGATCAACTTTACTTTTCAAAACTAGTATAGAATCGTTTGACAGGTAAATTCACTTTTTTCTTTATTACTCATCTGCCCTATAATATTCTCTCTATATGTATGTACTTGCGGAGAGCTGTGGAGAATTTACTTAGCGTGACCGAGGACAGACCTGCTACCCGCCCGGTCAAACGTGTCCATTCCTTCTTTTCATCAATTTTTTTTTATATAGTCTCCGCGTCGCTCTCCAATCACAATGATACTTTTCTTCTCTCCTCTTATCTTTGTAATCCTTAGATGCTTAAAACCTTCCATTTTTCTCGCGCGCACGACTTGCCCTTTTCAATGAAAGTGCTTGGTAATCGCGACTTACTTGATGTAATGCTTTCGATCAAAAATATGCAGCACGCACACGCAAATCACAGTTAATAATATAAAAAACTTTTCTTCATTTCACATTTCGTCTTTTATCGTAATATTTATCGTACCCTGGCACGGAAGCACTTACATTTTACTTATAAAAAATTTTCACTTCGCGGAGATCTTATTGTGTTTCTAGCTTTACTCAACGGCTTCTCTTTTTAGTTCACTTTGAATTGTTCGTTGTATCTTGAAAATTGGTTTTATGCAAAAGATACAGAATTCAAAGCACCTGGCGATTCATTGGGTTAACAAACGAAAGAAAGAAAAACCACAAAAATTGTACGGATTTTGGCTGAATGGAAATGAGCCCTATTCAATGGTACTTGCATCGTTCGCAATTGCCCCTATGACACTTGTTCTATAAAAACTTAAGAGAGAGATTATTCAGTCTCTTTGCTCTGTTTTGTATGGGATTAATCTCTCGTATATTTTGAAACTCGATTATGCTTTTATTCTATTGCGAAAACTTGTTACTGTTTAGTAATCGTTCCAGCCTGACTACCGATTAGTGATACCGTCTTGTTGAGTTTACGTGTATTACTCGCATCCGTTTAATTTGATAAATTACTTTGTTTTTTATTCGAGGCATGAATGAAATCGCGCGTTACTCGCAAAGCCTGTCGACTCGTGCATACGTATTCGTTTAAAAGCAATCGTTTGTTTACTTTGCAGTTCGAGGCATACATTCACCGATCGAGTTATGTGAAAAACACGTCAAGAGTGAAGTCATTAAAATAAATACGTATAATCAAATTTGACGTACGCACGAACCAGCAGGCCTCGATTCGTACTTGTTTTAGATCAATGGCATCTCCCTGCCGAAATTCAAGAGATTGAAGGCAAAACTTGCGGAATAGAATAAACCATCAGCAATTTATGATTGTTGTGTAGAAGGCGCAAACAGTTGCTGAGCCGCCTGGAGTTTGTGTTGTTGAAAAAGTTGCAGAGCATTGGATTGCTGAAACTGTAGTTGACGTTGAGCTTGAAGTTTGGCAAGTGCATTAGCAGGTGCAAATGCTGGATAAGCGAGAGTCGTCGTCAAACTTTCATTGTGCTCCTCAAGGGAGTTTTGGGCGTAATGAAGCACGAGGTGTCGCAACGTCTTGTGAATATTGAAAGGCTCTGCAAAACCGTAACCACGTTCTGTTGCAAATATCATACAGTGATTCACGGTCCCGTTACACCTGCATCAAAGTTTATTTTATTCAACGTTATACATTATTGGAATAGAAAAATTTGTTGTCGTTCGACTCAAAGGTAGATAACTGTGAATACTAACATAATAGATAAGGCATATTGTCCCATTCCGACCCGTGAAGGTCGAATTAAGAAAGTACCGTCGTGTCTCGTAGCAAGGATTCTGTCGGCATCAGAACGTTCGCTTTCCAAGTCAAGCCATGTTTTCTCGTCATTGTGCACCTCTAAATCAAGCTCTTGCAGTTCGAGATTCACATCGCGATTCTGATTTGTTATAAGATTTTGCGACAACTGATAAATTTTAGCCTGAGTCATGCCATTTTTCTTCAGCCATCTGCACAAAAAGTATCAAAAATAGCAGTGATTAAGTTTACTTCTATTTTCCTTCTCTTATCCTACGTATAAACTTGGTCTATTATACTCACGCCATATGCTTCTCCTTCATTCGAGCAAGTTGGATGTTTTGGACTTTAAGTTTATTCATTTCTCGCTCAAGACTTCTACTTTGAGCAATTTGTTGTTTCAAAATTTCATCCACCTGACGCTTACTCTCTTCTAGCGTCGCCAATCGAGTCCTAAGATCTTCTCCATTGACAGAAAGGCTGTAACATGATATATACGTAAGTCGATGCAACAGAAAAAAATAATTAAATACAAATTTTTGAATTTTGTTAAAAATAACGAGAAAAGGACATGGAAGCGTACTGGAGATGTTCGTGAGGCTGTGCATCTTTTTTATAAGTCTCGTGTAACCTAATCTGATCTTCGAATATTTTTACGGCCTCGGCGAAGCCTTCGAGGGCCTGCCTTTTAAGTTGCACCTCGTACGTTGCACGACTGTAGTTGTCCAAGCACTCCTCGTATTGCTTCATGGTTTCTGCGGCTTCTTTGAAAAGCTCTACATACTTATGGATGACCTTAGTCATGTCGGTTGTACTCAAGATTTCATCATCCTAAAGTGAGCGAAAAAAGCGAAATTATCAATGAACGCGTCTGGACAAAGTGTAATTCGATAAAAAAAAATACGAAAAGAGAACTGTACCTGTTGAAAACGCGACACTGGATAGAGCAATCTTATGTCCAACGTTGAATTGTATTGAGATAGCGAGCAATTCCTATAGTGATCGACAAGATCGATAACAGCGTTGAAGGTGTATGGTTCCGAGAAACCATACTTGCCATTTCGATGGCAGATTTTAATGAGTTTGTTTGCACCACCCTTCCGCAGAGTGAGCGTGTATTCGCCAGCTTTGGACGAGGCATTGCGAACAAGAAAGGTACCGTCGGGTGCGTCGATCATTTTTTCATTGACTTCGTCACGTGTAATGTCACCCCAGTACCATTCGGCTTCTTGCAACGTCCGCGGCCTCATCAATGACGTGGCTTGCTGGTCCTTATTGCTGTTGATAAACAGAAATAGACATTAATCTAAATGTAAAAATCCCGACAAATAAAGCATGAAAAACATACTTCTGATTCTCCAAGAGTTGGCGTTCGCGGTTTACTTCTTCTTCTAGGCTAGCAAATGTTGCTGGATCGATAACGGGAAATTGTGGTCTTGAGACTTTACGTGGCGGCAGTAAAGGAGCGCTCGCAAATTCGGGTAAACGCTCTCCCCAGTCACAGCGCAACAAAAGCAGCTCCATTATCCTAATGTGCGCCTCCGTATTGTGTACAACTTGGCTGCAACAATAATCAACACGATCAATAGTCCGGCTCATTGCAATCGTACAATAAGTAAGTTTCTTGTTACAACTATTACGACGGAAACACATACATTATTTTCTCCCACGGAGGCCTGAGGAACAAATGGCAAAGCACCTGCACGAGGACTGTTGGCGGTTCTGTGTATCCCCGTGAATGTTGCAATTGGCAAATTCGACAAAAATGGGCCATTAAATGATGCAGCGTACTACGGTGATGTGGTGGAAGCTCAGAAACCATTTGTGCCAGTCGCTTGGAGCACTGATCGTCAGCGATTCCTTTGGAAAAAAAATATATAAAAATCACAATTTTTCAATGGAACATACTTATCCGTAAAATAATTTGCTTAATACGATGACTTACGCGAAGCTTCCAAGAATCTGTCGTACCACTGCACTGGAATTACCGGATCCGGCAATTCCCTGAGGAATTTTTTCAACACACTAGCTATGCATTGCGGACTATAAAGTTTCAAGTCAATGCTCCGTAAATCTGCAAAGAGTCACGCAATCCTCTTACATGATTATTTCGGCAAATGGTTTTCTACAATTCAAATAGAACAGTGAAATTAAGCGATACCGACCTTCGTTAAGTTGTTGCCTCAGTTCCAAAGTCTGTTCGTTTGGTGGACTGCTGTGATAAACTTTATAAAGATCTAGACCGGGCTCGCTTATAGCTTTCTCTTCCAAAGCGCGCGTGCACATCTCTATCAATATTGGAGCACTTGTGGTTGTTATGTCGAACTGAGAGCATAATGCCAGTCCAAATACTGAAACGATCGTTGACAGACATGACAAACATGACAAACATGATCAAACACTTCCGAGAAAAAAGCACAACGCAATAACTTACCAGAAGTGAACCGATTTACACGACAATCCGAAGGGTTGCACGGCATTAACAATCCCGTGGCCGAACAGGTTCGATGAGCAACCAGACCGCAATCTGAAATATGAATTTGCCTTCAATTACGTATTTCACTGCTACGAGGCGCCTCACTGCCAAAGATTCCTAATTTGATATTATTTTTTCTTGCATCATTGACGTCTCACCTTGGCATAGGAAGCCTTGATGCAGAAGTCCCCTTAGATATTTATGGCACTTGTCGCACTTTTCAAGCACGCTGAAACTATGAGGTACAAGCTTATGCTTCTGCTGTTGGTGCTGGTGCTGATGCTGCTGTTGTTGTTGTTCGGATTGAGAACCGGAAGGTTCGGAGCTGGGCGGCGTAGACGGCGTGCACAGTTCCTCGATGCAGACGAGTATATTTTTCTGATGGAATTCATCCTTTATGCCCATATTCTACGGTGGAAATTTCGAGCGAAATTCAATAAAATACGACGTTTCTGAGAGCGATAACACGAATATTCCACGAAAAAACTTACCATCAGCTTTTCACGATCCAAATTGAGCAAATCACTGCCCTTGATATCCTTTGATTTAAAAACATCGGCATATCGGTATAAGTTCAAAGCAGCCATCCACTCGACCACGTTGAGCGATGTCCACTCGTTAACAGGCTGAAACGTTTGAAATAAAGTATATGCAAAATGTACGAACGATCGATCGACTTGTTCGTGATATATTTGTTTGTCGTTAATACGTAGAAAGGCAAAATAATCGACATTGAACAGCCAAAAAGTATAGCAAACAACTCACCTTTTCCGTTTCGTAAACATGACCTGATAATTGATGGCTTTTGATGCTCCATCGACAAGGATAGTGAGTGGACCAATTGGAACAAACGTTGTGGAAACACGCGTGACACTCTGCAGGACATAAGGAGCCACACATACAACAACATTGTTCTTTAGACGACGAATACGAATGAGGATAAATGCTTGTTTCCACGGGTTTATCGAAAAATTGAACTTTAACGTGATCCGCTAGATCGTTCTGGTCGAGGTAAGCGTGTGCCCTGAGCGCACCACCCTCGCTATTCGCCAACGATTGTTTATGAACGTTGTCCGCTTGTGGCGAACTGACAATCTTTGTAAAATCTTTGTCGTTACTACTAGCATTATTGTTATGACTATTACTATTATTATTATCGTTATTGTTATTATTATTGCCATTTGCATGATTATTTTTACACGATCCATCGGCGTCATTTTTGAGCAAGGCAATCCGATCGTCGCTATCGGAATCGCACCAACACAGTAATCGATGAAAAGAGGCTAATCTTGCGCAGCTTTTAAGAGCACTTTTCCTAAGATTATCGGAACGACTGAGAATCAGCTCACCTCCATCGGTAAATGCTTCTTGATTATCCGACAATGTCGGATTATCAATAGCGAGCGTTTTTGCATGATGCTCCTTCGAAATTGACCACGCCAAAGGACAATTAGCAAGGCTCTCGATTGGTGAACTATTGGAACGTTGAACTATGTTCGGTAAGGCGTTGGCTGTCGCTACTCCTGTTGCTGACGATGACGAGTTTGACAATTGAACGATCGATATACTCGTCTCCTGAGGGCAAAGCTTTGCGTTGTTTACATTCGGCTGCTGATGTTGCTGGTGTTGCTGGTGTTGTTGATGCTGCTGATGCTGCTGCTGATGCTGTTGCTGTTGAGACGACGGCTCGAACGACGTGCCATTTGCTCCCGTACGTAACATGTAATTCTCCGAGTCGACGGCCAACAATCGCGACATTGCCGGTGGCTTTAACAGCACACCTTTCTTCGCGTCATTACTGCCGCCAAACGTTGTTGCTGTTGTTGTTGTTGTTGTTGTTGTTGTTGCTGCTGCTGCTGCTGTTGTTACTGTTGTTGCTGCAACTGGTGCTGCTGTCGTCGTTGTTGTTGTCGTCGTTGACGAATCCGCATAAAGTTGGCAATCTGACTTTACCTCGTCGCCACTCAGCGATTGCTGTTGATTTTTCTTCGAATAACTGGCAAATTTATAATGATATTGATGTTGATATTGCAGCGTGCCGTTCGTGGGCATTAGTTGGTGTTGCAACTGAGCTGCAGTTGTGCAAGCACTTGAAGCAGAGGCACTAGTACGCTTCATCACTGCTGATCACTACCGGGATTCGTGAGGCCTTTTTAAAAAGCCCAGCAGCCCTATACAAACCTTTTGTATATGAATGAATTGACGAGGGGACGATTGCCTCGTATTTCATCTGTACACATTTCCCCCGTGTATCTTTGTTTACCGATCTACTAGGTTTTGTAGCTCGTACCTTCAGGAGAGTCCTGCTCTTCCCGCACTGTGTCACCGGAATACGCCATTCTTCTTTTTTTTTTGTTTTTTTACACGAGTACGAGTACGAGGTTTTTTTCGTTCGTTTTTTTTTCTTTGAGGTTAGACCATAGTCTCCCACGTACCTCGCGAGTCACAGCATTGGAAATCCACACGTAAATTATTTACTATAGCGACCATGGGGAAATACGAAAAATACGAACAATATCTACTTGTTTCTCGATGGCAATAGTTGATGCTGGTGCTATCATAACTGCAGTTTGCTTCCTTGTCGAATCTTGCGCGTGTTCTCAGCCTTTATGCGCAAGTGCGAGATTTGAGAACCGGTTTGTCATCGGTGAAAAACGGAGTATCATACCAACTTTATGCTCTCTTTTCTGTCCCTTTTACTCATATACGTACTCATAGAGGTATATATGGATGTATAGCTAACTAATAGCTGTACTGTTACTTTTCTGCTTTCGATTTTAACGGAGCTGTGTCTCCATTTACGCTTTCTTTGTCCTTTGTTTCTTTCCCATAGAGTCACACTGTAATTCGCCAAGTCGAACGAACATCAAAGTTGCTCAAACGATTTGCTGCTGCAAAACTCCGTCCTCGTTGGATTCACTTGGCAAGTGTGTATGTACGTATATTCTTTCATATGATATTGCTTCACGGACGACGAGTGTAGATGCGATCAGGCGCATGTGTGAGAGCGTACTATCACATGGGCTGGCATGCGTGCGCACCGCCGTTCTCTGACTCTCTCAAGGTCGCGCTACTACTGCTGCTAATCGTCTGTCGAAAATGCTTGTTCCACTGGCATTGTCCTATGTGTTCTTTAATTCAACGTAGCTTTCGATACATCCACTCAAACTTGCAACGTATTGTTTTGTAGAAAAAGAATCTACAAGATAACACTATACACTCGAAACGGATACTCCAACTTCAATTGGATCTTTATAACCTGACAAAAGAGCTCCTAATCATTTCATAGCACATGGTCGTGTAATTACACTTGGACTTGTTTTTTGTTAACCACAGGTGAAACAAATCAAAAGATTAACAAGTGACAACGTTGTTGAGAGAAGCACGCGTTGCTGAGAAGACGAAAGAAAAACGAGGAGAGGCTATTGCGAAATCGATAAGGCTGGATCGAAGCGCCGGTATATCCCTCCTCTTTGATGACCTCGCAGCTGGATCCAAGAGAGGCAAGACGTTTCTAGTACCAGGTGACGTGATGTCTAGGACTCTTTAAAAAACGACCTTAGAGGCGATTTAACATTCTGTATACGTGTCGGCGTTACCGACGGTCGCTGTTACTCTCCACCTCCTCTTCCTGTAAGCACCAAAGTCTTCCTCCTCTACCTCTCGGCATTCCCCTTCCGCGATCCAGCTCTCTTTTGCTCTTGTACAGCACGCGCGCGTGTGATGGATATATATATATATATATATATATATATGTGTGTGTGTATGTGTGTGTATGTGTGAGTGTGCAAACGAATGAAAGTAGGTAAGCAAAGATTTTACCGTATTGCGGTATCGCTTGCTGAATTTTTTTTAATCAAGTCCTTAAATAATACGAGATAAATGTACGATCACCAGGGTTCAATCACTTAATACGTTAATAGAAGTACGTTGAGCAAACCGATAATCACTTTATGTACAAGCATTTAACCGGGCACTATAATAACTCTATTTTTCACTTTCGTTTGCTCACTTTTCCGGTTTTTTCTTGTTTTTTTTGCCCAGGAATAAGCGTTCGTACTCAGAATACGCTTGGCGAGGAACTGCCATCCCGCCGCAACCTCTCTCGCTCTTCCCCCTCGCCCTTCACCCCACCCCCCTTATTACGCGATCTCTCGGTCTCTCTCTCTCTCTCTCTCTTTCTTTCCAACAAGAGAACGGCGCACGCGCAGGTCACAACGATATATATGTACGTATATCAAGCACACAAAGGCGCAAGTGAATAAAGTGGGGGAACCCCTACCTTTTCACCTACACTTATGCTACATATGTGTGTGTGTGTGTGTGTGTGTAAAAATATATATATACACACATACATACATATATATATATGCTATGTATCAAAAGCTAGAGCGAAAATGCGGGAGGGGAGAGGGACCGTCGCCTCTATCGAACGTGACTCTGCAGCTACTACCTACTACGAGCAGCACTACCTCTGTTATCTATCTATCCGCCAAAGGGTGTTATTAGTATAGTGGCGGTTTTGGCTAGTCTCATTTATAATCCTACTAGTTACTTGAGCAAACTATTCCAAATGATCCCTAGAGGGGTTTTTTCCGATTCTCGACAAACTACAAATAACTATCCAGTCTCTCGGTGTACAACTCACGTAAACCATTCAATGATTTATTATTTTAAAGCATGTTGCAATTCCTGAAATGTCCATAAATTGAACGGATAGTATATGTTGGCATACAGCTGAAAAACTTTACGAGTTCGCGCACAGCTGATTAGCCGGCAGCCTCTCTGCGTGTAAGCGAGTTTCGGTCAATAGCCGTAGCAGCGCTGTGCTTTGTCGATTCTATAGATGAGAATGGGGAGATTGGATGCGTGAGTGTGTGTGTCCTTATGGGCTGTACGCGTGACTGTATGTGTATGTGTGAAAGAGAGAAAGAAAATCTTGGCAATTTACAGCCGGCCTCGCAGCGTGGCTTCCGTGCATACGTATACACACTCGCACGTACGTATACTGTAAAATGTTCAAGCTGTTAGCCAGCCCCTCCTGTCCAGGGCCGTACCGACACGCATTAGACTCTTTGTACAACACACTACAATGTTCAACCGACAAACGAAATTGAACGGTGTATTAAATGACATCAACTGTTTATTATTGTTCAAGATATCTACTGGAATCATTCTCAAGCTTTTACAATTGCACGCTATTATTTTCTGCTTAGTTTGCAGAAGATGATATCCAGGATAATATACATACAGGGTGCACGATCTCGAAATCAATTGTAGACTGTCCTCGTATCGTTTTATTTTTGCACTTTAAATCGACATTGCACGTTTCGTAAGCTTTCAATTTGGACATTTGTTTTCTCTTTCCTGACAGCGACAGGGTAGTTGCATGCCACTGAACTTTATTTATAGATTTTGAAAAAAAAAATTGTTGAACAAAGAAAAAAAGCTGTGACAAATTATATCGAATGATATTTAGTATAAAGTGATCAAGAAAGATGAACGGTAGACGTGTGAGAATAAAAAAATTATGCTAACTCCAATTTTATGCATAAATACATATTTTTTGACAAAAATGAACAAAGGCCAATTATAATTTGTGCATGATCACGATTGAAAAGTGTGTAGCACAATATAACAAAAGGGGGGCGCTAACATTAATCATCCGTCCCTGAATCATACGATGGCTCAATGAGCGAGAGAGGGGAAGTTGAGAGACTAGTTGGGAGAACCGAGGAAGAGTAAGCTCCTGAAAGCACATGAACGGAAAACAGCTGAGCGTATGCACACGAAACTAAGAAATAGACAATCGGTATGAATGAGAAATTTCAAATGAGAAGACTTTTAGGTTTGTTGGTTGACTTTGAAACCTACCAAAATAAGTCGATAATTATGTAACGTTTTCACGATATATTAATATATCTTTTTTCATTTGTACAAACAATAAAAAGCACGGGATAGACAAAAAATAAACAGTAATTGTTAAAAAAGGAACGTATAGCAATGAGTATGGGAGAGACAGGCAAGGTGAAAGGGATTCATCCAAACCGTTCCTGTTTTTCCCTCCTTGTTGCTTATTCCAGGCTCGGCAATTTCTATCCCTACCCAGTAGATTCCCCTTATTCATTTTCCCCTCCCGACGTAGCACAAGTACGTGTTACCATGCTACAGTGGCGCTCCCAAGTGAACATTTCGTTACTTAACAATGATTATACTGTTGTGATTTGAGAAATATCTATCACCAATCCTTTCTACGTGAATTTCAATTATAATCGAAGATAAACACATATGTTTATATAGAGTATCTTTCGTCAGCAATAGGATATAAAAGAAATAAGGAATATTTTAACTCCTATTGAGAAGGAAATACGATTTCTATGAACAATGGATTTCATTTTAAAGCACCTAATATGTGACCTATGCCTAATTTTCTCAACAAAGTGTTTCAATGAAACGTCGTTTATCAATTTTTGTCAATGGCACCGTAGAAACAAGCATACGAATAATTTAATAAACCGGTGAAGTATTACTATTAAAATGTATGCTTGAGAAATCCCTTACCTTTGCATTGAACTCCAACTCTACCAGTACCCCATATGTAATCTTGACCTAAAATAACAAATTTAGGAATTGGTTTATTTAAAATTTCAGCGTTGACATTTTTCGTAAACAAATTTACTTACAATGTGTGCAAAGTATTGGTGTAAGAAAATGCACGTTTTTAAGAATGTGGATTTGAGAAGCAGTACTTTCACAGTTGATTGGCTGAGCTGCATAAAACAAAATAAATTTATCGATACAATCGATAAGTGTGTGGATGAATTTTACCAATACATTATATAAATATTGAGGTATATACCTAGAGGTCCACTTTCAAGTGTCACATAAGATGATTCCTCTTCTTTATGGGTGTCGCAATACAATATTGAATTTCCTCTCAGCATTAGGACTCTTTCTAATATACCTTTCGAAAGAAAATGACTAGTATAAATACATATGTACAAATGAATATATTCTACAAATTATATAATATTATTGAAATTTACTTTACCTGTATTCAAGGTATCTTTCTAGTTACTTTCTATTTTTATACAAAAAACTTGCACTTCATTGCAGCAATACTATTAAAAAACATGATTTTGCACGAAGAACTCGTGATGCCCTTCTTTGATAAAAAAGTTTTTACACTGTCTTACAATGCCTCTTTTACAAGTATGAAAATTTTCATTTCCAATTGTGGAACTGAATTTTTGCATTAATCAAAAATGTCTCACAGCCTAAAAGAAATAAAACAATAATATATATATATAGAATAAGGGTTAATACTATAAAATTTTACCGAACTCAAAATAAAAAATATGGAATTTAAAGAAATCGGAATATGAATGTCTGCTTCAATTCAAATAAAAATGCATACCTCTGTGAAATAATATAACTCTCACTGCATCTGGTACAGTAGTTATTTACAAGACACATAAAAAAGAAATTTTACAATTCTATTATAAAGAAATCACATCTTATATCACAATTACAACCACTAAAATCTGATTTGTAATCTTTCTTGACGCTCCTTAACATTGCTATCTTAATATCTTAAAGCTTTTCTCAACAACCATCTCAACTGGAACATTTTTGTTCATTTGAAACATATATTATTCTTCTGTACTATGCATTCTGGAATAGAATATTTAACAAGTTAACAGAACGATAAAGCTACAGTTATTACAAGCTTTATTGACTGGCTTTAAACGTAATATCTCTATTTATATCACAAAATTATTGACAATGAAAGTAAATAGAAGTATAGAGAAGAAATAAAAACACAAAAAGTTCGTCGCTTTATTTTTATTGAAGCAGATTTAGAATAAAATTCACGACGTTTACCTGATAAAGTTACAAGAGCTTCACACATTATATTAAACGTATACGTATGCAAAAAAAAATTGCGTACAACTTTAATATGCACAAAATATTAGCAAGGCAGTGAACATAGAGCACAAAACAAGATTAATAGACTATAAAATAAACAGAAAAAAGAAGAAATAACTAATCTAACCTTTTACTTTTCTCGAGCTTGGGTTTTTCATATTTTCGTTCTGGCCATACGATCTATATTGTCATAATAAGAGTAGGCAATGTTTCAGATACACTTTCACTATTGAAGAAACTTGAAGTATGAATTAGTTCTAATACATACAATATATATACAAAAAAAATAGTAGAGAACAAAAATCGAGATCTCTGCTTGTACAGTGACATACAACATACAACCGTGAGAAGTGAATGTGTTAGTTACGTTTGCGGCAGAAGAAGGGGGAGGGTGGTAAGAAGATTATACTAGGTGCACATAATTCACCTAGATAGGCGTTCGGCTTTGGAAAAGTATAGACAAAAGCATGGTCCGATTCGACGTTTCGCGTAAGATTACTCTATCTATATAGATATAGTATTAATGTCAATTTGATCCTTTTCCGCCGCCATTTTTTGAGGGATTCAGCGCCCTCATCGGTCATTCTTCTCGTCAGTAAATATAAACCGATACAAGCTATCTCGCATTGCTTCTGGTTCTCAGCTGCAGTTCAGTGAACAACTAGTAGGGGGCTGAACTTCGCGACGCCTGTACTGTGCTCTCTCGAGGAGCCGTACGTTCGTTCGACATTTTCTCTTCCCCCTTCTGCTCCTCTCTTTCTCTCTCTCTCTCTCTCTCTCTCTCTCTCTCTCTCTATCTCTCTCTATCTCTCTCCCTCTCTCTCCCTCTCTCTCCCTCTCTCTCCTATCTTGATTTTATCCTTGTTCCTTTATTAAAAACTCTCCGCTCCGCCCTTGTCATTCTTAAAATAATTTCTATTAATTAGTCAATTTCAATACTATCGCGAGTGCATTCTTGCATAATTTTCAATCTAACCTACGTCATTCAATTAACAACCGTAACTAATTGTCCTTATGACTCAAGTGATCGCAACAGCAATGGACTTCACTGAGAAATATGTACCTTACATGTAAGGTTTTGCATTATCACTAATAATTTGATGTCAAAATAGTTATATCTATGATGTTGTTTATTTTGCGCATTTTTTTATCAGCCGTTGTCGAGAAATCAACCAAAAAAATGCCCCAATTAAATAACTCGAGTCAAAAAAAACAAATAAATAAATACCCACGCGTTTCTACGTGTCAATGAATTTCGGAGTAGAATCGAAAAAAAAGTATCTTTGGAAGATCAATTTCCACCCTCGTGTCGTTTGTAGAAAGCACACGCACCCCCCAAAAACGATTTGATTATAAACCATTAAACAATGATCGAGCGATTGTTTTTGGCATGAATGTCTTTGCTATATCGAAATATGCAATAAATAAAATACAACGATACAGTATCATAAACGGCGATCGACCATGAAAATTCATAAAAAAAAACGCTTTTACTTAGTTTGCGCTAAATCAAGTTTGGACGATGTTATAAAAAAAGGCGTGACAACCAGGTTTGATGAAAGTAACTCGTCGTATATCGTACTGTACATCGTACCGAGCAGGTTTTTTATTTGATTCGTACGTTAAATTAACGAAATAAAAGCGAGAACGTAGACATTCGTTTTACACGACAAAGTATGGATGGCAAATAAGGTTGATTCAAACGTCACGATAATGATAGGAGCGTTGACGTGAACGTGACTATGTCAATGAAACGTTGAAGGTGGCGAAAAATATGAACAGTCGGTAGGATGTCGAACAGCGACAAAACAACACCAAGTTTGACTATCGATCGTGCTGCCTTTTTACTTCTGAGAGTGAAGAAAGCTTTTAAAAAAAAGAAACAGCAGCGCAAGGATAAGAGGTAAACGAGATATTCCGTTAATTGCTCGAGAATATTTCAAAGATAAGGTCCTTTCGTATAAAATGACGACGATGTTTAGTGGGACGTCACCAGAATGCAACAAACAAGACAGCAAATCCGTTCCTCGCGCTGGAACTGGCGCTCGACCACCACCTCCACTTTTACGTTCAAGGACCCTTCCAGCTATCGTTGCACCTGGTTTGAACATCCTACAAGCGCAATTGGACACTCGCTATTCTCGTAAGCTTGCCTTGTCTCGTCGCACAGTTAAACGCTAGCTTTTATATTTCTTTATATCGTTACAGCACTCGAGTCTGGGGATACAAGTATCCCGTCTCGCGGCACAAACGAGCCGAATTTCGTCAAACGCAACAGCAGCGTCTCGTACTGCGGCAGATTTCTCGCTCCCAGAATATCTTTCACTGATGACACTTTGGGTAAGTTTGTAAGTTAACGACAGTGTGTCCGTGGTAACGAGATATCAAATAGTACGACGACACGGCCACTAAGCCGATATTAGTACAGCATTCCTTACTGAATAGTACGAATGGACGAGCAAGTAGGAATTGCTCGTTCTTGCAGTTATCAAAAATCATTCCGTAGCGAGAATTCGCGTGACCATGTGAATTTTCCAGGTGAACGACGAGTGTCGGATACAGGACCAAATTACAGGGAAAACGTTATCAAAGAAACGTCTACGCGATTAAGCGGCAAATTGAATAGCTACAGCCTAGGAAGTTCGCAACCGTTGACCAAACTAGCACGTCTTCTCAATCAAAGGCCCAGCTTCACACCGAGTGACGAAATTCCACGGCGTCTTTCTTGGGAAAGGTCAGGCAATCGATAAAGCAAACAAACAAAAAACAAAACAAAGAAAACCGGAAAATTGCTTGTATTTATTTTCAAAGCTTTAAACAATAACGATAATCTAGGAAAGAACGCGCTGGTAGCAGCTCATGCTTACCTCGAAGTAGCAGCATTGATAGTATGGCTGAATGGAACTCAATAGCACTCGACGCGAGTGTTTCGTCAGCCGGCAATGCTCATTTTCTCAACACCTATCGACTGAACTCCTTAACTAATAACGCAGTTGACAAAAGCAGCAATATACAAACCGACCAGTCAATTCAAAAACGAAGTTCAAGTCCATTATTAGGATCGCGTTCGGATAGGCTTAGTCTTGTATCACCGAACATAGGACGAAGAATTAAAGGTCAACGTACTGTTCTAGGTAAGCCAAGTAGCGTCTCCTTACGATCCTCTATTTATTCACTTGCAAGTGCAATTAAACGTTAGTAACATTGACTACACGCTTCGAATGTCTCGATTGTTGCTTCTTATACTCGTCCCATATTGAGTGTTTCAATTTTCGCGCATCAATGTTTTACACCTTACAATACTGTGTCTATATGTGTGTGTTTTTTGCTCTTTTCGAGGGGATACTCTATTCTATAGACGTGGCGCACGCTCTACCGACAGTGATGAATATTTCATCGAAAAGGATCAACTTCACGTGCACTTTCTTTCTTATATACGCTTTCGAAAAATATTCATGGACGTTTTTTTATTCAATTATTGCATTTTACACAAGTTCGCTGTATATTTGTGCGTTGTACCATTATTCCTATGCAACACGCGGACAAATTAGATGGCCTTAGCCGAAGAAGCTTTTTTGAGCTACTATAACAAACCGGTTTCTCAAGGGGTTCTCGTCTGGCACCAAACGAGCCAGTATCAAGAAAAACCATTTTTACACCAAATATCTGTGTAAACGTATAGAAAGATCGTGTTTGACGTTGTCGATAAGTGACAGTTACGCGAGGTATTCCGTTATAAAACATTGACGAGAATAATTTTTCCATCGTTTTACACGTCAAGGTAAACGATTATACGTTCGCTAGCACTGTACGTCTAAATGAAAAAACAAAGCAGATAAATAAATGTGATTATACTCATAATCGTGCCGTGAATTGCATTTCGATTGCAATTTTAATAAAACTTCAAATCCACCTGTCGCTTGGCCGTAGTCAACTGTTGGAAACGTAACCTGCAGCTGTTACAGCCTCATATCTATTCAGCAGTTAACATGTTACCTTTCACCAGAAAGGTTCTCGGACGGATAAACGAATGTTCGATCTAACAACTCTTTCGTCGTCGATAGAAGTTTGTTGTATTAAAAAAAACGTTCTGTACGGTGTTGATAAGTTCATCGAAGTTACAACAGGTAAATTATATTGACTTTAAGCACTTTTTTGTAACGATACATTCGAGAGGCTTTGGATAGGATGCTATATTCGCGATTAGTTGTTGGTTATGTTTATTAATAATATTACGAAATGAAAGTAAAAATAGAACTTAAGATTCAATCAATCATCTTGAATGACTGATTTAAAAAAGCCAATCATAGAACGTCTATTTTATCAATGGTTTTCATACAAATATGAAACAATTTCATTTACTACACTAGATTTTCCTACTACATTTTTTTTCTTGTCCTATTATACGTATATTTATGTCAAAGACAATAATAGTTATCTTAGATCGGATTTTTCCATCCGTAGTGTATACTTTTCTATCGAGTGTAACCTCCTTATAACAATAAATTACGAATTAATTGGGTATTCTCCATGATCTAGTTTAGTACTCCAAACGTTGATCGATACATAAATATTATTGAAAAGACCTAGTCTATGTATTTAATTATGTATTTTTGACAAAACATACGTTATTTGCATTAATTTGTTTTTCACGTTAAATGAAAAACGAAAAACCTAAAAAGCTAAAGTAGCATTCTAACGCAATAAAAAAGTGTTACTTTGCGTTGATTCGTTAAGGTTTCTCGAGTTTTTACATTTTAAATTCATTTATTGGATAATAAAAAATTACAAATGATATATATCGTAACGTTGATTAAAATAAACAAATAATTTATTGATCTTCTTATGAATTATTACTCGTACACAGCGTTACAATTACAGTAGACCCTCGCTCCCATATACATAGTACATCGACGCCAACGCCCCCATTCTATATAGTCCCAACGCTCCCAACGTTCGTTTCCTGAGTTCGGACTTGGACCCATTTATATAGTGACATAACAGTAGACTGCGCATGCGTGTGCAGATTCCCAGCTGTAGCTTATGGCTTCTTGTGTGGCACTAACTGCAAATAAAAGTTGGAGCTGCAAGTTGTTTGTCTTTTTAGATAGGTTATGGATTTTAAATAAAAAGAGTGTCGCATTTTATCTTGCCCGATACGATGGAGCACGTTGATGCTTTTAACCGTGATATCTCGTTTTGTATTGTTAAGTGAAAATAGCGAATTCTCGCAACATTTACAGTTTGCAACGTACAGTTTATTCAGCAAGTTGTTAGTCTTTTTATAAATATACAACATGGCATAGTTTGATTTTATAAATCACCAGATAAACCATAACATTGACGTTCTTGATAAAAAAAAAGCCGTTAAAACAATAAACTAATCAAAAAAGTGTAAATCGAGGTTATGCTGCTCCTCGTTATAAGGTATTTATTTTTACGAAATTGAAAAGATACGAAACAAAACAAATACCACTTAATTTATTCGGTAACGATTGAACAGATATTGATCATTCATAGCACGTAGTAAATATATTCTTATTGTGCTGAATGTCAATTTGTATTTTGACAAATTACACAGGAATATAATTATCCGCGTAATAGTTAAAAAATGGTGCGACTATCGAACTTTTTCGTTCTATAATAACTTTAGACACTATGGAACTTTCATTTTCAGTTTGGAGCGCATGACTTTGGATTAAAAATGAGTATTGCAAAGGATTAACTTATTTTTTTGACCTTTTCCTTACAAGATTAACTGGATAAAATAAAACAATGAAATTTAAAAAAAAATCCGATGCATCTGCTCCTAAAGCGAGCTCACTATTGCATTCATCTAAAGAGAATAAATCGACCAATTTCAAAAGATCAAAATCATTTCGAGCGTCAGTGAAGTTAATGACGAAAATTCGATCGCATCCGTACATTTCAGCGCGAACAGAGCACAATCTAACAAAAAACAATTCGAATTCATGTAAAGATGAAGAAAATATACCTAATATGTCACGGTTACGATTAACGAGTGATTGTCTAGAGAATCCAATCAAAGTAGTAGAAGACTCAGCCGGGAAGGTTTTAAAATGCTCGCTTAACAAGTATAGAATGTTACAAGAAGAAGAGATAAACGAAGACGGAGTGGTCATGAGAAATGACGAGTTGAAATCGTACGAAAATCTTGCTTTTGCGGATAATTCGTTTGACTCGACGATCGACAGTTTTTACCACGGCAACGATTATTTGGACAAATATAGCGACTTTGAAATATTCCGTGAAACGCCGCAAAAGGCGAGCAGCGTGAATAGTTCAAGCGACAATGGCGTTACCGTGATTATGAAAAATGATGCTGCGTGTAAAATTCACGAATGGTGCACTCGTGTTAAAATGCACTCGGCAAAACAGTTTTTTCAGAATACGAAAAAACATAAAAATAGCGCACTTGCTTCGGATGGCCGAGAAGAAAATAAACACGTTGCTCTTCAAGCGTTTGTAAATGACGCAATAGTGGGAATGCCGAAAGAAACCTGCAAAGCATTGGCATTCGCAAAAAATAACAAAATTGTGAGTAAATCGATACTTGTATGGGTAAGAAGGCAATTAACGGGAAATCCCATTCTAGTTTTTAAATCGTATACGTGTACCATAAGTTAGATTATTACTACCCCACTTGTTCGTGCACCAAACGTGTTTAAACGTGCTACAATGTATTCGATATATTGTTCGAATGCAGGCGCAGAACGAATGGTCACCGACAAAAAAGACGATGTAAAAACGGTCAAATGAACAATCCCTAAATAGTTCCACTGATTAGAAACCAATCTGTGCCCATTGACGTCTCAATTAATAACTCAAATCCGTGATAGTTCTCTAGTACTTTTCAACATTTTACAGCTATCACGTAGATGGCATTACCTAATTAATTTAATCACTCATTTTCTTTAGCAGCATAGCAGAGAGGACGGTATTGATGAAGATCGTTGTACGGATATTGAAGTGAGAAACATTTCATGCCAAATACTGCAGGGAAATACTATAGATGCAAGTACGTTTTAGATTTTATGTTTATTTTTTTCAACTTGATATGGAGTGCGCCGTTAATTACCGGCGATGACGATTAATAACATTTATAAATAATACGTCTGTGGTCGCACTCATGCACTAAACTAACGTAAATAAAGGCTCGTTAAATGCGCGTTATAAGGACTAATACTTTAGATCGAAACGTTTGTATGAAGCTCGCGCGAACAAAGCTCGATTTAAAATATTATTTTAAAAACAGTTTGTATGCTTATAACTTATATTTTCTACTGCGTTGCTTTTATTCGGCGCAGAATCACAGTCATCGCAAGCAATGGAATTTTTGGAAGGCCTTGGTAGAAGAAAAGCACTCCAAAGAAATGTGTATCAGCATGAAAAATTATCATCTGCAAACGTCAATCCCATTACGCTCCAATCATCATACGACATACATTTGCATGGTACCAACAAATTTTTTGTACTTGAAACAACAAACGCATTACGTATTATTATGGACGTTTAGCTTTCACTGTTAACTTTCTGTAACTATGTAACTAATAGATCGCAATGTAAAACGTTTAAGATCATTTTCACGAGTAGTAACGATTGTTTTCTTTGTAGTTCTCTTTACAGCTATTGAGCAAGGGTACATCGACAGAGTAAGAGCTATCTTGGAGTCGACCGAGATTGAAATAAATAGGTACTTTGACTAATACCAATTAACCAATTGACTTACTGGCAATATATTAAACGTATTCGTTTTATCATTTCACAATTGCAGCTTGAACACGGATGGTCTTTCGACATTAGACGTGGCAGTATTGAACAATAATCGACTACTCGCAAAAATGCTTATCACCTTTGGAGCTCAAGAAGGAAATCAATGTAAGTACACAGAATTGAACGCGTCCGATATACGCTCGTTTTCTCTTATTCCAACAAATATACCGATTATTTGTCAAGCAGTCAAGTCACCAGACGGTCTGAAAAATCATTTGACGCTGTTACTGTCGGAATCCGAGCGACGTTTGCAAGAACTTGGCGGCACGGTAACTTCATCTGGTTACAGTGCTGCGAATTTACTTGAGCCGTCGTCGAGTCATACTCACAGAGGTAGCTTTTCTTCCCAGCATAGTAATCTCACCGGCTGTGGGGGTAGTGCCGAAGAAAAGCAGCTTGCTTCATGGGAGAGAAGAGCTAGAACGCTCAAAAAAATGCTAATGATTTTCGAACAAACAGGTGGGCGTCCGTTTCTCATAGCTGGCATTATTTTATTAAAATACATCGTTCTAACAATGTGCAACAAACAATTACAGGGCTCCCGGATATGCCGCTGCTTGTAACTGTCAATGTTACTGGTACTACTTGCGTAACTGTAAAATTCCATGAATCTGATCTTCCTGAATCACCGATGTGTACAAAATTCAAACTTCAATGGAGTTTGAGTGAGGATTTTTCTGACATATGTGCCGAAAAGGTCATATTAGACATGAAACTGAAAGAATGTCGTATCGATGATCTTGCTCAAGGGCGGAAATATTTTTTCCGCGCTGCAGCGGGAAACGTTAAAGGCTTCAGTCAATTCAAACCTACCACTCCACCTTATCTTATTCCAAGCAGTAAGGGCTATTTAAATTTTTAATCGTGTATCCGTGTTTCATTGTACCGACTATTTTAACAAACCAAGTTCTTTGAATATTATTTCAAAAATAAATCAGGTTGGAGAGATGTCGATGGCCGTATAGCTCGATTTGAAGGACGATTAGAGCAGCTGGAGAGTTTATTTTGTGATGTAAGAGGTAGCGAGTTTTGTCACGAAGGACCTGCTTTACAACGGAGGAATCACAAGAAAAAGACGACGATTAAACAACTATTCACTGCGAGTAGCAAGTTTCAAAAAAATTTACGCCGCGGCATATTTCTCAGTTGTATACTGTACCACGAGGATAAGATATTAGTGACAAATGAGGACTTTCTACCAGTGATAGAGATTGACGAAACCTATCCAAGTTGCATTCATCAAGACTTTCATTGGCTTATGCGAGTTGCTTGCTCGTGGGACGATGTCAAATCTTTGAAACAAGACATGGAGAAAAGTCAAAACAATTCTACAAATCATTTTCGAATAAAAATGTTGCAGGCAGCGACTCAAATGCAGGTAAACGCGCGGTTTTAATAAAAGCTACGTTAATCTTAATAAGTAGAAGGCAAGAAGAAATAACATAATTGTCCGATCCTTTTCAGACTGCTCTTTGCATTCAAGACCTCGGCCAATTATATCACAAACCAATAAGAGACGTGCAAGGAACCTTAGTTTTTTCGAGCGTCAATCATATAAGATCGTCAAAGTTGGTGTCAATGCTTAATAGTAAATGGCTACCGCTGAGCAAAATCATAAAAAAGCTTAGTGTGCACGAAGAGAGCAATGTTGCGGATATTCTTATGGCAAGTATTCAAGATCAAGTAAAATATCATCAAGTTAGCAGTATCAAGCTGTCGAAAGGCTTATATTTGGGCTACTTCAAGCTTCAAAGTAGCGTCGATTCAATACAAGTCGTTGTCCCAGTCAAATCGCCAAATATTTTGCCCCATTGTAAAGTGCGCGACAATCCTCACGTATCCGCGTAAGTGCACAGAGATTAATAAGAGCGAATGGACCTATCAATTGTCATTTGTCGAATAATTACTTTCTTGATATGACTTTTCAGCGACGAATGGGAGTACTTGAGACAAATGGCGCAACTTCAAGGCTCGAGCATCGGCAGTAGCGAGAACGAGGAAAACGAAAGGAGTAACGACAACACGTCGAAAGAACTTCAAGGTTCCGAGCAACAGAAAATCTTCATCGACGCGCTCGCTAGCACAGCAAAACGGCTCTTTAACTACGTCGAAATAAACGCCGAGGAATTGTTGAACCACCGGATTTACAACGCTGAAATAATCGAATTGAGCGTGGATGTGTCATTCTTGCTGGTGGTGCCGCCGTTCGAGAGTGCTTGCTCACCTCCAGGCAGTAGAGAGTTATTACTGAAACGCGGTGATTTTCTTTCTCTGCCGATTCAAGTATTCGAGATGATTCACTTCAATACATACCAGCGAGACGTGACAAGTCGTTACTTCAGACTCAGCTGCATCCTGGAGCTTGATACGGCTCAAGCTCAGCACAGTCACAGGGAGGCATTCAGTACGTCCGAATTGACCGTTGCCAAGGACAAACTCGACAAGCTCAAGGAATTCCAGTCGCAAATGAATACCGTATGGAAAGGTGCCAGATGGCTTATCGACGTCATCACTTTCGCTCGTGACAAAACGGTTTGTGCCCTTTGTACGTAGTGAGCTCGCGACATTAAGTGCACTCATTGAATTAATAAATCCAGGTTGATACGTGTATGGGTAATTAATAATCTGCGATTACAGAGTACAGGCGTGTGCGTGAAACATCTATTGAGCCTGGATCGTAATAAAAACCAGCAGCAACAGCAGCAACAACAGCAGCAACAGTGCAACAACTTGAAACGAAGTCTTCTTCAGTTGCCACCGCGAGATCCAAAATTGGTGAAATCAAGTCCTGGCCGCGGTAGTTGGCCTGGGCCGACCGCCACCGACTCGACCTATAGCGCTGACCTAAATCTTTTAAGCGCAGAATTGAGCAAAAGTGAACAGCAGCTACCAATGGCAGCATCACAGTACTCTCGCAAAGGTAGCAGTTCTTCCCACTGCTCGTCGGCTTCGGAGCCGTATAAGACAGTCAGCAGCATTCCAGGATCAAGCTGTCAAATAGGCGCTCATCGAAATAATCTCGGTCTCATTGGCAGCTTTAGCAACGCTCATACCTCGAGACAGCTGCCTCCGTCCAAATCCGAAGACATGCTTGCGCTCGGCAAATACAGACACATCGATCGCTCGACTTCGGCTTCTGCGACGAGTAGTCCTCTGCTCAGTATCAAACCCATGGCATCCAGCGTTAGTAATACCACCTCTGAGAGCATTCATTCCATCAGCAGTGACGAATGCCCTTTGACGTCGAGCGCAACCGCAGCAACGACATCGACAACAGTCAGATCCAAACCTTCGAAACCTACTATGGCAAGCGTGGCTGCGATCGCGGATCGGAAAACTACCGCTGAGAATCAACACGAAGAGAACTCAATGCCAGTTCTTCTGCCTGGTATTCTGCAGGTACGTACAAATACTATAACGACGTCGATGTCCATTACTTGAATATTTGTCAGGTTGTCAGGTTGTCACGTTGTGTTCGTTGATTACAGGTATACGCCGCTTACGAGACGGGTCTTGCGTCGGGAACGAGTCTCAAATTGCACGTAACGCCTCGCACGACAGCTAGAGATGTGGTCGATTTGGTAGTCAAACAACTCAACATGGCTGTTGTATTGAAGGGCCTTGAGGGCCCAGTCTATTCTGCCGAAGAATTGAGCAACTTCTGTCTGGTGGCTGTGATAGGGGCAAGAGAACGCTGCCTTCGAGATGACTTTAAACCGTTACAATTACAAAATCCATGGAAGAAGGGACGGCTGTACGTTCGGCAAAAACAAGATGTACTGGCAGCTCTTGAGCATAGCAGCAAGCATTCGGCCTACTTGTAGCCTATCTGATGCTTTGCACTAATACACCATTGTTTCCTATTTGAAATTACGGCAAAAATCTACGCGAACGTTATATATAATATACACAACTATACATATAGTTGCACTATTTTTCGAATGTTAGATACTTTCTTATGCGTTTACAAGTACTGATTAAATAGTTACAATAGACTGTTACTCGTTTGGAAAAAAAAATCGATTCATATATCGACGTGATCTCAGTGTGTAAGGAATTTTGCGTAAAAGACTATAGATTCTGATTGCGTGTGATTTTTGGATGTTTGATAGCGCGTTTTTTGTGTTTTTACATGTGCGGAAACAATTCAAACTACTAGATTATCGCTACTGTTATTATTATTATATTATCATTATCATTATTTCCATACTTTATTTTTTTAATTTTTATATAGACATTTCAAGTCTGAGCTACAGTTTTAATGGAGTAGTATTGCATGTTTACGATGTAAACTATTCACCAATGTTAATAGGCGAAAATTCGAATGAACATTTACGAGGATAGTAGTTAATTAATTATATTACATTAAAAAGCTCACTGTTTAGAGTTAAAAGTCGGACTTCCAATTATCTGAAACTGTAAAAATGATGATATTGTCAGAGCTTCTCTATTCGATAATACTCAATTGTGACACCAAATAACCATTAAGCAATCTACATGTAGAAAGTATTTAGATCACTAAGGATCAAGATTAGATGAATTTTGTGCGTTGGACACAACGAAAGTTACAAGTTCGATTCGAACAATCGAGTTGGCAAAACAAAACAACAACAAAACTAAAATGTGTTATAGTTTTATTTCACGAGGGACCATTGTAACTCAAACTAATTGCCAAAGATATTGAGCATTCAGCAGAAAATTAATCAGTCATATGGCTTTATTTCGATTTATTCCTAATGAAAGTTTTTCATTTGTAAATGTGTCCGATCGTCTCTATAATTATCAAATTTATATACGAAGCTTTTATGGGTTTGTCAACTTATATTATTTTTCTACTGAATTCAGCTAATTTAGAAGTTTTTAGATAATTGGCGCTTTATTGAGCGACGCTGAAAATATTTTTTCAAACTGAATTGGGAGGTACTTTGATAAGGCTAGGCATTTGTAAAATAGTTTAAGAAAAGTTCCAAGTCGATTTGCGCAATGTGCCGTCTGAACACTTAATAACCCGGTCATATGCCGAGTAATTTTTTGACATTTATTTGGAATTATCTATTCAAACCAAAGTCGTTTATAACGGAATTGTAATTTGTGTATTGTCACAAGTTGCACAATTACGAAAAAATGTTCTAAAATTTTCTAAGTGTTTGTCAATGTCTGAATGTGAACTCTTGCGCAATCTATCGAGTCTATAATAACTACTAATGTCGTCCTATGTGCTTCGTAAAGGAACAATTAATTTGTTGAATGATAAAAATTGACAAGTTAAGGGATGTATAACGGACTCAATGTAATTTTAAGTGGATGTCTTTCTCAGTAGCAGCAAAAAGCAAATAAATATTTATTATTTAATAACGAAGGAGTTGTGTAATAATATCAAATGTTAGTAAATCAGATTCGATGTTTATATATCGTAAAAAAATATCTATGAGAACACCAATTATTCTATTTTAGTTCTGGAATGTTTATGTATGGTATCACTTGTGTAAAACAAAAATAATGACAAACAGTGAATGTGTACTAATGGCGATATAGATTTTGCAGAGATTTGAGCGCCGAAAGAAGCATCAGACAAGATTTAATTGTCGTGTACGCGGGAAATAGTACAGAATAAAAATGGCCATCAAGCAACAGTATAAAAGCTTTTTCATTCTTCCATATTCACATACACTTATCCAGATGACAATTAATTTTGAATAAAAATAAAATAGAATAAACGAAATTGTATTATATCAATTTTAATAAAACTTTTGAACATTGTAGTTTATTCAAAGTTTGCTCGTGCGATTGACAATGTGTTATTCAAGCACTTGTATATTCAAATAACTATTAAACTCTATTATTATGTACAAAAATATAACAACATTTGTTTATAATACAAAAATGTAAAATCTTGCAACATTTCGTTTGGCTAGTTGTTTTTTAAACATAAGGATTCCAGTTGCTACCATCTTCGGGCTGCAGAGAATTGGTAACTAGTAGTATAACATCTACTACCCACCAGACTCCAATGCCACCAAGTGTCAATAGTTTACCTACCGCTGTACCAGTCTGTCCTAGACAAAAGCGATCCATACCCAGGAATCCTAGCAAAATGCTGTACAGTAGGGTTGTAGTGAAATAGTGACCACCATACCTGATGCACGGTACACCCTCTTTGAGAAAAGTTCTGTATCCATGGCACTCGATATCTGGTAGTACTGTGCAAAAAACTTTAGTCTTTTCGACTTCTTCGTATTTTGATCCCCCAAACTGTGCAATAGTAAGATTCAATAAGCCAATAAGGACAGGAAAATTAATCGATCAAGAAATATGAAAATATACCTTGACGCAGCCCATACCCACTTCATCTTTGGCAGTTTTGTTTCCTTTATGGTCGATGGGCTCATCGCACTCTATGAATTCTTTGGGCCTGAGTAAAGTGACAGTACCATCGTACAGTTCTAGTACAAGTTCTACACGAAATTAATGGATAAAGGCATTGGCAAAACTTACAGAAATTTACAAAGAACGAGAGGTCCTTCAGGTCTGTACTCTGGTTGTGGATCAACGCTCTTGTTGACGGCCGTCAGAATGAGGCAGTACCTCTCTTCTGAGAACAGCAACAGCAGCAGTAGAATCACGATTCCGAGCCCCAACGACAACCTCATCCTTTCGCAGCTAGCCACACTCCATCTTTTCAATTTCGTGAATTTGCTCGAGACACAATCGTCAATTTGGTCAGTCAACTGGAGTTTTTGCAGTATTGCACGCGCAACTTGTGTACTTTGAGCAACTAACCCAATCTGACTGCTTGAAAGCAAAAAAATTATATATGTATGAGTGTACACACGTATACACTATGCGTATGTACATATATATGTGTGTATATATATACACACAGATTAACATGTGCACGATATTCAAAACGATAAAAAGCTCGCTAAGCAATGTAATTGACGAATCGTGTCAAACATAATACGAAAGGTACGTATGTTTATTTTTCCGATAATTCAATAAACCTTCTGAATTGATTAATGCGTATTATTACTTGATTACTAAGAGCATCAATTTGAGTAACAAGTTTTTAAATTTTCGACTGAAGAGCGTCGATTTGTACGCGAAACATGTATATATGAATAAGTACATACACATAATAACAATAATAAAGCAAGTTCAGAGTAACGCGCGCTATTTTATTTATCAGCAGTGGTAGGTAGACGAGTCACGAACGCAGATCATCATACAGACACATATATATACACGTACACATGGTCCTCGAGATTCTCGAAAGAAAGACGTTTATCAGAACGCGCACTAGCCAACTATCTCATCGCTCTTGTAGGTTATGTCTTTGTTAAAAGCGTAATCGAGAGAGAGAGAGAGAGAGAGAGAGAGAGAGTATGAACGGTGACGACGAGCAGCAGCGCAAAGTCAATAGAGCGTCAAACGTTATCAATAATAACAACGAGAATAACATTAACGGTACCGGTGCGGCTGGTAGCGGCTCGACAATGCCGATACCTCAACCACAGCAACAGCAGCAACAGCAGCAACAACAGCAACAGCAGCAACAGCAACAACAGCAACAGCAACAACAGCAACAACCGCAGCAGCAGCAACAACAACAAGTTCAGGTTCAAGTAGCTCCGGGTCTCGAGGCCATACACAATGCCTGCAAGGAACTTTATCCCGATCAAATCAATCCGCTCACCGTCACAGCCATCGTTAAATTTTGGTAAATCGGCTTACGCGATAATTGTCTTTGTTCGAACCTATCGCTAATATCAATCAAGTTAATACGAATGTTGGCATTTTGAAATTTTGATTACAGGTTGGGTGGTCCTGACCCGTTGGATTATATCAGCATGTACGAGAATCCTGGTAATCCGGAACTTGGCATCCCACCACATTGGCATTACATCAGGTATTATCACGATGATTTATAAAACGATAAACTTTTTCGTCGTTAACGAATTCGCGAACGCAGTTAGTCGTTAGGTTTTCCAACTATTTTTAAAGCAAGCAAGAATAAATGTCCAATAATAGTTATACGAGAACGCCAAACCCGTTGAATATGTGGAAGACGCAGAGAACAGGAAACCGGAAGTTCGGAATGGATGGGGATAAAAATACACGTAGTAGACTATTAGGCGCGGGCCGGTGTATATTGATTAGCCAACTCGTCGTGTGTAACTATAAATAAAGTCACGTATAACAATGATTACAGCTTGGGACTGTCGGATTTGCACGGTGACCAACGACTGCACAAATTCGGCGGACCTGGACGTCCTAGTGGTTTCGGTTTCGAGCTAACGTTCAGACTGATGCGCCAACCCGAGGAGGCGAGTCCCCCTACTTGGCCTGCCAACGTCATGCAGAAGCTCGCCAAATACGTGTTCAGCTCGAGCAATCAACTGTTGGCTGGTGACCACGTGTCTTGGCACGCACCCCTCGACGGTAATCCCAATAGTCGTATTACCCAAATCCTCATGAGCCGTGATCCACAGCTGCCCAATAATCTGCTCACCCCCCATGGAGACGTAAGCCCTACGAGCCCTTTTTAACTTACCTCTTATGGCTCTTTCGCGCTAGCTTCAATCGATCGTTGCTCGTAGGTGCAGTTCGTGCAGATAATTGGCGTTACCCCGGAGGAACTACGCGCGGCCCAACACTGGAATGGTCTTGGAGTTATCAATTTGTTGAAGGAAAGCAAAGACTGTGGACCCTGGCTTCTCACGAACATGAAGCGCTCGCTGCCCATCATGGAAGAAGATCCCTCGGTCGCCGTGAAAATTCAAGAGGGTATCGAGAGAGAAGGCTCCAATCTCAGCGGTGTCTCCGCCAAGTGCTGGTAACGAGCTTCGATTCTCTCTCTCTCTCTCTCTCTCTGTCTCTTTCGTTTTGAACATTGCAGCAATCTGCTCGTGTCAATTGCCATTGTCCACTTGTTTATTGTAGGTGGCTACGTATATATCCCAACGACAATAACGCGACGGCCTATCGCGAGCCACAAAATGACTCGGACGAAGACAGCGACTCGAAAAACGCCAACGACAACAACGCTAACGAGAGGTCAAGAGCCGGCGGCGAGCAAAACGTTAATATGTCCATCGATGACGATGGGCCCAAGGAGCTACAGGGTTTACACATTACCTTCAACGCGGAAGCCGGTAGTTTGCTACCCCTTGCTATCAAGTCGGTACTTTTTCCTTCTTCGCATCCGTTCCTAATTACCAACTTACTTACTCGCTTACTTACTTGGTGCGCAGGGGTAGAGTCATGCACGGTAGACATTTCACCTTCAAATCGGTACTGTCCAATTCTGCTATCACAATGGTAGCATCGACCGTTACCAATAGCATCGTAACCAAGGAGAAACCCTACGTCGTTCATGGACCGTGGCTTCAGGCTTTTATACCCGATGAACTGGCTGCACGAATGGCTACGGATTTGCAAATTCTCAGCAATCCTCAAGAGGTCAGTTGTACACGTTTTGATTTCTCACATGCTCGTTAGTACAAGTGAGTACCAATCGTCAAACTGATCGGACTTGTCTTTTTTTCCAGCTTGAATTACCAAAAACCTTCACCTGGCCAGAACACAATCTCACCATTACCATTGTCAACGATTAGCTGTCGTACGTTTGGCAACTCGACAAACCTACTTGGATTGCATTTAGATAACGCGATCGGTCGTTTGATGTCGATTTGCCCGATTATACGAATTTTTATACCGTTAGGCGTGTGGCAAAAAGAGTGCATTTAAATAGAATGTCAGTGTGTATTGGTTGACGTGTGATTTGATACTTTTTATATTGCACGAGTCGATGGATTTGCAATACTCTCTCGAATATATTATTACGTTATTTATGATAAATCAAAGTATTACCCGCCAAGGCGTTCATAGAATTCGATTGGTCTGTACTGTAATGTATTATATTTTTAGAGTTTAAAAACGTATCTAGCTCAGCGATCTTGAAAGACTTATTTATACAAATATTTTACATTTTATCATTGTCGCACATTATCCCTACTTTAGTAACTTTATACGATAGCTGTAGCAGCAAACAATTTTTCGATGAATTTTGTAAGATTTATTTTATTTTGTACATACAAGAAATATTCCGATTGATGTAATGTCTTTTTTTTCGAAATCTATTGAAATATAAACATTTGTACATAAATTATAGGAAACATCTTTGATTCTTACCTACATACGTGTAGTCGATCAACACAGGAGTACGTAGCATCGTAGTGCAATCTAGCTTTGCGCAATTATCAGCTGTACTTAATAGAATTTACAAAATTAAGCACCCATACTGTAGCAACAATCTCAATACGCTTGACGGTGCTTATCGTAACTAATCCATACGTAACGTTCAATGATTTTTTCAAATGCCCGTATCAGCTGACGATTGCCTATATCGATTGCACGTATCATGTAGTCTAATATTTAGCGAAAAATTCAATAATAAAATAACCCTCGTAGGCTAATCGCCATAGATTTAACGAGCATCAAACCGAAAGTAAACGATATAACGCTTGGTCAAATCTTCGTTGGATTCGTGAGCTTTATCGTTGATTGACGTTGATCCACGGCGTGCCGCTTATGGACCAAGCATCGGCAAAGTCTTTTGTACGATATACAGCGTATACGCGTGTCAATTTTTTTTCATTCGTAACAGCAATAATTATTTAAACGTTAATGTACACCCGACGAGGCTGACGTACAGTTTTATTAGTATCCGAATCGTGTCGATTTTGACCGTGCAGTCGTTGTTCCGTATCGACGCGATATTTTTACTGGAAACAACAAAAGTTTAGCAGGTACTTGTACGATAGGTACGCACTGGAGAATTTGGGCAATAGCCCTGCAATCCCAAGACGCTTTATCGGTTAGAGGACACGATTTTCATTTATTTATCAAGCTCGTGAAAATATTATATTCATAGGCGCACTCTCAGTCATTTATAGCTAGGGCACATAAGAGGGAGGGAGAGAGAGAGAGAGAGAGAGAGAGAACGTAGGAGGGTATGTCTCAAAGTAGTAAAAACAATCAATCGATTACCGTGCGACAAATAATTTATTAAAAACAGTTTTTTAATAAACGCTTTTTTAATAAACAGTTTTTTAATAAAAGTTTTTTAATAAACAAATAAACGCCATGTCGCTTTTCTTTTACAAAAGGCGTTAGCGTGTAAAATGATTAACCAATAACCGCAGTCTTGAAGGCTCAAAGCGCGAGTTGTGCGTAATTATGCTTAAAAGAGAAAATGTACAAAAGTTAACGTAGTTGCAGCGTGTTCGAGATGAAACGAGTATAGACAAAATGCGAAATAAGAAATGTTATTGCAATTGCAATGTACGAGGTGGAAGTGACGACAGCAAACGGCAAGTTGTAACGACCGACGAGCCAAGTTGTAAGGTTGCGACGACGAGGATGAGGCTGTAGATCGGATTGAAGTATAGTTGTTTGGAGCGATTGCAAGCGTCAGCGTCACTGCACGACTGCACGCAACCCTTTACGTACCTATTGCGTATTGTCGCGTGTGTCAGGTGAATATGAACGAGACGATATAAAGTACGACGATACTGTGAATTTTGTTTGGTAAATCTCACCTATTTTCGTAATAAAATCCACCGCAATGAGACATACGTATGAGCTCGGAGTCGGTGGTAAGAGTGCCACTGTCTAATGCACAGCTGCGTACCGTTAGCGAGACACCGCTGTCGTCTAATGTACAATCGAATAGAAATTCAATTATTATCCAGACTATTATTTGGTTACACACGCGTGTACATATACACATACATAAATGTATGTATGTACATGCACTCACAGTAGACACCGGCGATTTTAACACAAGCAGTGGCAGGAAACAGACCGTCGCGACCCTTACGTCCACCGAGACAGGGTGATTGTAAAAAGCCAAGACTGCCGTTGTTGTGAAACGGGTCGTCGCAGTCACGGTTATTGCCCCCAACCGACACGCAATGAAAGCAGTCGATCGCCAAGCCGCCTATACGCGTACAACAATGTTATACGGTAAATTCATTACGTATTGCAACAATTACTTGTATAGTACGTGCATTGTATACGTGTGTATATATAGATGTGTGTTATAACTCACCGAGCACAAGGCAACAACTGCCGATTGCCAATGTAACGAGCAGCAGCATTGCGAGCGAACTTTACTAGAGCTGCTGCTGCTGCAGCCGCTGCAAGCTCATTGCAAGCTCAGCCGAACACCGACTGCACGCGCTAGGTTGTTGTGCTCGACGAGGTAACCAAGGAAACTAACTGCATGCGAGCTACTACAATTGTATCATTGCAAGCTCTCACCTGAACTACATCAACTCTCAAAGCCCAACTACACGCGGTTCAATGCTCGATCATTGACGATCGTTTATTTTACCGTATTGCGAGCAGGTCAAAGTCATAAGCCAACAAGTCGTTATTTAATTACAATCTCGGACGTTTTTTTTACTTTTATTTGACATTGTTTACGTTCAAATCGAATGGATTATTGCTGGTGCTGCGTCTTTATCTCTTTAGCTCGACGATCGACAAATCGACAAGCAGAGAGCAATAAACAGCTGCAAGTTTGAGCTCAAAGTTTTCGGGTTTTTCCCTTTAGTGCAACGTGCGTACAGTGCTACGTTGGCCATTTCTCTCTGTCGAAGTGCATATATGTACAACGGTGTAAGTCACGTCACGTCAAGACCCCCGGCAACTAGCCGCAACATTACAGCTAGAGAGAGAGAAAGAGTATAAGAGTAGTGAGACACAACGCACAACGCACGAGTTGACCGAGTGCGCACTGCGCACGCTCCCTCTCACTCTCTTGCTCTCTCTCTCTCTCTCTCTCTCTCTCTCTCTCTCTCTCTCTGTCGCGGCACGTTAATGTTCCACGCAGACGAGGTTCACCGGCACACATCGTGGGAGTCGACCGTGCGTGCACACATTGTTCGCATCGGCACTCGTATCAATTATTCAATTAATCGTCGTCTTGTGTCGTACGCGGTGCGTGTTGATTAATCGAGTACTAGTACGCTATACAGGCGAGTCTATGTCTCGGTGGACCGGCAGCGGTAGCCTGCACAGAGGCGGCTACAGCGACGCAGCTTCTACGGGAGTAGTCGGTAATTGTCATTTGCTAACCTCCTCCAGATGATGCTCACAACGCCATCCGACATCAAAGAGTGCTCTCCATAAAATACCTATAGAGCAAATAGACCAGGCTCGTTACCACTTCTGCTACTACATTCCACAACGACGATGGGACAATCATCAAGCAACGGTACTGGCCACAGCGGTGAGTCCTTGACAATCTTCCTTCCTTCCTTTCGATACTTGTTTATCTTTCACGTGCCATTTTCCCCAAGATTTTTGAGCTTTCTTTTCCTCGTCGCTGGTTGACTTCATTGATTTGCATTTCATACTCGTGTCAAGTAGACGACTGATTGTCATAGGAAGACCATCTGTCGAAACATCAGGTTGAGCTTGAATCTTTTTAAATAAGGTATATTTGAAATTCATCGTCGACCTTTCGACATGCCTCTAATTCCTTGAAGAAATAAAAAAGAACGAGATGACGCTGCTTCTGAGATCTGCCGAGATTTGAGGTTAACTTGGCTCTCTCTCTCTCTCCCTCTCTCTCTCTCTCTCTTATTTCCATGATTCACGATCACAGAATCAAGGGTTATCCTCTTCTTATTCCGTTACGATCGTATTCCATTAGCCATCGTCTCTCGTTTGTTTTAGTTTCTATCAAGATCCTTTTAAAAATGGAAAAACAACTGGCGGCACATGTTAAATCGAGTCTAACACACAAAATTGATTCGTTATCGTTTTCTAAAAAAGATAAGAAAACAGTGAATGAATGACAAGATGAAGATGCATGAAAAAGAGGTCAGAGAGAAGAAGAGAATTAGCGGTTCGAGGGGACACGCGTATGAATTTTCTTAGGGCTGCTCTGATATCGATTAATTTTTGAAAAGAAGTAGCCCGCGAAAAGTAGGTCAGCGGGCTAATCTTATTTATTTTACCCAAGAGGTCAATGTCTTTCCAAATGCTCGTTGCCTCTTTCAGACAATTGTTGCGCATTCGTCGTCGTCACCGTCGCGCTGAATAAAATAGAAAAGCTTTTTTTACCTTATCACATTCGGTGTTTTCTTGTTTTGTTTTTAAGGCCATCCGATAAGAAGGATCTGCCGATAGACGGCAGCTGACGAATCTGATGTATAGTTTATTCGCGAGCTTAACGTCTGTAACGTGATATTTAAATAATTTTTTGGAGTTGGTTAATACGCTCGCGTGAATTGATAAAAGTTCGGTGGGTTGTTGACGATATACAATTATGACACTTGTAGGCAAACAAGATGATCCCACAGCTGATCACTGTTTACAATGCGCCCAAGTCGATAAACGAGTAATCGAGATATCTGCTCTACCAACCCGCGATCATTACCATACGAGAATCTCGAATGACCGCGACACCTGGCGTCTACGTTACGTACAGCGAAGCGCCAAATTTCAAATAAACGTTAATTTTCATTACGAACGATTTTCAAGCGTAGTTTCGTCATCAATCGGCATCTAACGAGGGATCTTACGCAAATGCCACGCGAAAATACTCTCGCTCGATCGATTGTAGTTGGTAGGCTCATTGACAACAAAGAAAATATGGAAAGTCAAATTTTGCTGAATAATAAGCGTGAAAGGTGGTGTGCGGTGTGCACATGTTTTGGTAAAACTTGAAAACAAAAGAACAATTCATAGGGCGCACAACATTTGGAGAACACGTGACGCTCTGCGGGCGCACTTGTCATATATGGCGTCTCTTTTTATACCTGTGGCTCTTTTGGCCTTAAGGAAAAACCTGCGTGCTCCTTGACTTGTAAATAGTCTTTTGGGTGCTGGTTTTGGTCCCGTGAGCATCTGTTGCTTAGCGGGAAACCGTACCGCTATAGGATTTTTGTGTTATTTTTCTCCTCACGCCTCCACACCGCCGTGGCTGCTTCCCCGTATCCAATGCGTGTACGTGTAGGTGTGTAGGTGTAAGAGTACTACAGCTGACCCTCGACATCCACACCATATTGACGACGTGTCTGGAAAGCGTGAGATTTTTTGGAAATACAATTATCGTACTACACACTCGGGCGGCTGTTTTATATTTTTTTTCTTTCTTAATCTCCGCGTCGCTCCTTGTGTATACTTACCACGCGTCAATTTTAATCAACGATCGAGGTTTGCGACAAAACTAAATACTTTTACGCGACACCGAGACCTACCTATCAATTGAGATACCGCAATTTTGAGCTCCCAATAATCATAGAGCTCGATCGCGATGACGAGGCAAGTAAGCACAGTTGCCACGGCGAACAAGAAGAAGAAAAGAAAAGGAAAAAGCGAGATGTGGCAAGGTAAGGACAAGGGTATATATGGAAGAGAAACAGAGAGAAAGAGAGAGAGAGAGAGAGAGATCCGAGACTTGGCAGGTATTGGCTTTATAATGATCGTGGTTTTTTGCTCGCTGGCACAGCGGCTGTTTGCCATATGACAATAACATCTGTGGGCCAGCTTTGAAAACTACGTTTTTGGTAGCAGCCTCGGAGAGTTCGTCGGTGCTTTTTTTCGCGAGCTTACGATGCTTTTCAAAACGCTAGTTTTGTTTCGAACGATTAAAGTAACAAAACAACAAATAAACGAACAGTGTGGGAGGGTATACGTGTGCAAGGGAAAGGAAGGAAGGAAAGAAGGAAGAGGGCAGCGACCCAATTGCCATACGAGAAACATACCAGCTCAGAGCTATTTATAAGTACAACTACATTTTATATATATATGTGTTCACACACACACACATACGAAGCTGAGAGGGAGCTTGCGAGCGAACATAAGCAGCTGCAGCTCGTCTGGAAATCCAATTCCGAGCATAAGAGAGACGTTGCTCGGGAGAAAGAGAATTATTTTATTAACGGTGTAACGCTGTCCATCAATTTATTCAAACTCATTCGTTGAAATATGTTTGTGTTTCTTTTTTTTTTTTTGCAATTCCACATGTTTGACCAAACTCCAAAGATTGTCAGAGAGAAAAGTAGCAAGTCCGATGTATTTTTGCTCGATGAATGTATAAAAAGCCAAAGTACGACCCCCTTGTGATGGGATATGGTGCTGCAAGCAGAACACTTGTACGAGAGATACATTTGTGAATTTAAAGTACGAGAGCAAGTCTCCCAGTTTGTTTCTGTACTATCGACCAAAAGACCCAAAAATAATCGCGTTGAATAATAAAAAGACAAAAAAACTATGCGTCAGTATACGTCAGTTAGTTTTTCGTTGTAAGAAATAAGAAATTTTGTCAATCTACTAAACTAGCCGGGTGGGCGGCATTCCTCTTTTTAAGTCGAAAAAATTGAGCGTAAATAATCGCTGCCGATACACATACAGAAAGAGAGAGAATCTCGGTGAATGACACTGAATCTCTGGTGTCTCGCGACCTCACACATTTTTACGCGTTACGCGTTAACACGCCCGTTATGCTTATTTACTTTTCTGCTTTTCTTTCTTTTTCCACCTATAGTAGTAGCAGTCGAAAAAAAAAAAAAAAACTCGACACCTACATTTTACACGTATAAACGAAAGAAAAATCGCCCTTTGATCTTGAACGTTTTGTATTTGCATTTGAGAGAGTTGAAATCAACCGCTGTTGGACTTTACTAAACGCACTTTCTATTGTTGGCAAGTAGAAAAATGTTTGGCGGCAGCAATTAGCATACACGTGAAAAGAGCGCAGCAATGACGTCAATTGGAAAGGGCACGATTTTATTGTATATATATACACGCGTACTGACGTTGCTCACGCTAAACGTGTGGGCTATTTGCATCAACTTGGCGAGTTCTATCCAACTCTTATGTATATATCGTCGGGCTGTACTACTGCTACGACTACTGCTGCTGCTGCCGCTGCTGCTACTGCTTGATTTAAAACTACCTAACGTACAGCTATATTTACAACGACTCTCCGTATGCTAAATCAAGTTTATACGTAGGCTATCGTCTGTCTACCTGTTTGCAAACTGATAATTGTTTTGTTATTATGTTATTTTATTTAATATTCAAGGCAAAATACACACGTGTCTCTGGTTAGGTGTACACGCGAGCGACTATTTATTTTATTCGACTGTAGTGCGCACCTATTTAAACGTGTATCAAATAGAAAAAAGGGGGTGAGAGAGATAGAGAGAGAGAGAGAGAGAGGCAAAAAGTGGCACAAGTAGTGTAGGTGTGCAAAAAATATACAAGAGGGACTCTCTCTTTCTCGAGGGGTCGCGTTCTACCCCTGCGAGCGACGTTATGTATATACGTGTTTAACGACAGTATTGTAGCTTCTAAAAAAAATTCAATAAATCACTCGATTAATCGTATACTTGTGTTATTTTATTTTGAACGATATTGGCGATATAAAATAATTGAAAATTATACAATTGACGCGGATGGTAGATATAGTAAAAAAATTAAACAAAAGAAATATACACGTGGATGGTATCCCACAGGTGATTTACTAGCTTTGAACGGAATGTTGGTAGCATCTTGAGCACACGTGTGCATCAACAGCAGCAGCAGCAGCAGCAGCAGCATCAGGCTATTCATTTGACTGACCTTCTAGATGTGCAACTTTAAGGTATCCTACCTTTGAGCCGCAGTCAAATGTTTGCAGTCGCCCAATTCCCAAACGTCTCAGCTCGAAAATCTGGCCAACATATGTTTAGAAATCTTGCCATTTCGCGCTTTCTCTAACGTTACTTATTAGACTCGCTTTTATATTTACCTCAAGTCAAAGTTTTTCGACAATGTAGCGATACAGATTACTATGGTATAGTCTCGTACGTTGTAAAACGCTAATATATTCAATGCAACTTCCGGTCATCGCTTGGTAAGCGTTCTCGAGCAACGAGAAATATTTGTCAAAGTAATTCAATAGTCGCGAGTGCAAAAAGAAAGAGAGAGCGCGCCTGCAGGCAGATGGGGAGAATAAAATAGCAGCAGCCGTTTTCGTCAATTCAAAGTCGTTCTTAGGTTGAGGCAGTTCAAGCTGCATACACGTTATAATGCTCTTGAAACTCATCGTGCACGAGTAGCGAAAGGAAGGCAAAGAAAAGGGTTGAAGCTATATATGCTTTGAAGAGCGAAAAAAAGGTGTGTGGGTGTACAGCCGTATTCTATTCCCCCTCAGCTTGCTTTATATATATACCTACACCCCCTGCATTGGTCCGTACGCCTGTTGTATTTTTCCGACTTGTCCCTTTCTCCGTCTTGTCTTCGTTTCGTTCGTTTTTCTCTTGGTTTTACAACAATTTCATATTACTGCTAACGAGTTATAAATATACGAATCTTCGCGTGACTGTTACGCTTTTTCGTCAGTCACCTCGCGTGCGTCGTGGCTTTTTTGGTTTTCTTGCTCGTTCTCGTACTTTCGCGACAAGGCAAAGTACGTACATCTGCGCTTTTTGATCGTATACAGCGGTTGTAGTACTTGAGTTCTAACAAATGCGTCTTTTTGGTATGCCGCTGTGCGTACAGTTTCTGCACAGTCTAGAGTTGAGCTTATTGTTCTCCGAGAGCTACGCAGCTGGTTTCTATACCGAAAAGTCACGGTGGGCCAATACTTTTATTTGGCATTACTGCATAAGCGAGCGATTGCCAAGTGAAAAATTGAGAATCGATGTTGCGGTTGAAATGACGAAAAATTACTTTGTCTTTGAAACAATCGAGAAAGAGAGATATCGCTACATAGGTATTGTGTGCTTAACCTTCTCCCCCACTCTACAATAAGGGACTCGGGGCCTGACACGCGCCACGCTATAAGCTGCTTGCAGCTGCTATGTAGCCGTGTCGCGTGCCACATGCATGAAAAAGGAAGGTGGAAGGGAGGATACCGGGGCCTTACGCAGGCATAAAAAAAATAAGAAAAATAAAGGAAGGTGAGGGAGAGAGAGAGAGAGAGCGAGCGAACTGATCAGCCCACACCTGCCTGTCGGTCGGTCGGTCTCCTGCGGCAAAGGCAGATGTTACAGATGGCTTATGCGCGCTTTATACATTATAACTTTTTACCTATACTACCACTTTGCGTAGCAACGTAGCAGTCGATAGTCTTCGACATTTTTCTTGTTTTTCATTGCGTTAATTTCGAGAAAAGTCATAACTCGCCAACTAAAATATCGATAGGAATATCGATATTTTCGACTGTTTCGTGGATCCGATTAAAAGAATAATAAAAAGCACTTGAAAATTGCCAGCACGCGGCAGATGTTGAGAGAGCATATATTTTCGGAGAAGAAAGAGAAGGGAGTACGCACACACGCGCTCTTTTAAGACGCGAGTCGCGTGGCTCGAGCAACTCGGGATGCAGGAGTAGGGATAAGTAGAGGCCGCCGACGTTAATTCGTTGTTATAATTCATCGTTACCAAGAGACAGCGGCTAATAGCCATATCTCAAACCATCGTTTCATTCGCTTCTTTTTTATTAATTCATATTAATAAAGCGTCGACGTTTAAGAAACTAGAAATGTTCCGTTATCTCTTCTCTTCTAATCACATCAACCAGAGCTCACGATACGACTAATGAACGACGACTTCAACTCTTGAGTTAAAGCAGTTATATCGATTCTGCGTTGTATACAACGATAATAATCCACGAGATATTCCAGCAGGCATCTTTCTTTTTCCTTTTTCTTTTTTTTTTCCGTGAGACACGCGTCGGAGTAGTATATGCAGCTGCACAGAAAGACCGATCGGATCGAATCTTTCGTTTTTCGCTTTCTCTCGGCGCTTCGCGTCTATACGCCCCCATCGTCCTATAGATAAGATGCAGGCGTTAGATAAACCCCGCTTACTTTAAATTCGTCCAACATGCTGACTTACTCGATTGTTTCCTTGAACGTTTTTTTTCGACCGACGATTCAAAAACTGCGGCTCGTGGCTGCGCTGTGCTTGTATCTTGCAAAAAAGAGAAATGAAAAAAAAAGAAGAATCAGCTTGTCCTGTATGTAATACCGCAGTAATGGGAAGCGCACGTTGTGCGTTAGAGAGTTAGGAAGGTTGGGGTGTGAAAAAGATGTATAAGAAAAAAATCGATTGAAAATTGTATCGAAGATATATTATCGACAAGTCAACTGTACAAGGTGAAACGTAAGAAGCAAGTTTGTTCGCTGGTGTAAGGGTGTCTTCTAAGAATATAGGCGCAACGACGAACAATACGACGATGACGAAGAAAGCACACGCAGAGAATTGTCAGTGTGTGGTTTTTTCGCTAGACTGCACGTTTATACAATTTAAGCAATATAGATCTAGCATTACAGGTATACCGAGGGACACGTGCGTTACGACGCTTCTCTATTATTATATTTTTTTTTCGAGGGTATTCTTCCCATCCGTTAGTCGTGAATTCACAGATCCAGCTGCATCTACAGGTTGCTTTGATGTTAAACGTTTTATACGTAAACTGTAGGTGCAGCTCTACCTTGATTATATGAAATGCTGCATTGGCACGTGTACGTGAGAGAGAGAGAGAGAGAGAGAGAGAGAGAGAGAGAGAAAAAGAGACGGACAAACATCGCGCTACATAATATTTACCATTGGCTATAGATCCACGTTGGATCCTTTGCTCAAACAGTATTCTATTGCAAGCTCAATGTCTAAATAGCCATTATTACACGTGACGTAACTAGCAAACTGTTATTTTCTGTTTCAGGTAAGTCTTAACCAATGCAACTGGTGCGTTTGGATCTTTGTATCGGCCTCTCTCTCTCTCTCTCTCTCTCTGTTTCTCTCTTGCAGCTGCGACTTTATTTGCAGTCATTATCGGCCCCTTCCATCCTTATACATTTTAGCTGCAGCTCTGCGATGCAGCTGCCAAGTAGAGCTACGCCACGATCGATCAATTTTTGCGTCGTACGCACCAAAGTCTATCGATTAATATCTACTCGTGTAATAACATTTATCGAGTTGTTGTTGCACTAAAGAAACAAACGAGTAGCGAATATATTCCGTTTCCCTGATTAATTGAAACCCATAGAATTCATATATATACATATATATATATGCCAATGCCACGCGACAAATGCAACAATATCACATAATGCATTATAAATATTCAAAAGTCTATTATTTGTTGTCTTTTGTCTCTACGTGTTTCCATAGCCAAGTACGTGGATCACATAAGGGTCCATCAGAAAGAGTACTCTATCGAAGGCTATCAGCAGACCGAGGATAACGGTGAGCTGCATATAATATCACATACTTTATCCCTTTCTATTCTTCTCTATTATTCGATATTACGTTCTTTCTTAGAGACAACCTTCAAATTTGCTCCGATATTTTTTTTCAAGCGCAATGCAACCTGCATGCAAGCACACGTATCTTCGTTGTATTCGAGGAGCTGCATGATTGTGTTTGTTGAACAAATTTTATTCTTTTTTTTTTTTTTTTTTTTTTCCATTAAGATCTATCTCTAACGTCAAACAACAACGAGCTAGTTAGTTAGTCTCTTTCTTTTGCTCTGCGATGAGTTGCATACGGACAACAATGACTGAAAATCCAAGAGCAAATGGTATTTTTCCGTATTGTATATTGAGCTCGTGTGAGAATCACGCACACTCCCATACACGCGTATAACGTGTATTGCGCGATCGTTTTAGGATGCGTGGGAAAGTAAAAAGCCCATCGAGGTAGTTTCAGCAGAGCAGTGCAGGTATACTTTGTAGTTCTTTAAGGAACACGACCGTTGCGCAGGTCATTTAAAGGTACACGACCCATAGACTTTTTTTAAACGTTCCTTCTTCCGGGTATACCGATCAAAAATGCTCGCGCTCTGTGCATATTCAAATTGCTTGTCATCGTTCTCCTCGATCATCTTGAGCCTCGATATTTGGTGCATGGGAAAAAAACTTTGTAGTCGTTCAACCACGAATTTCGTATTTTTTGCTTGCTATTCGACGAAACCTATCCCATTTGAAGTTTCGTGTACTTCTTCGTCGACGTTGAGCCGCTCACCCGTTTTAAAAGATATTTTTGGTTGGATGTGTACGTGCGTACACGCTGCGTATACACGTATGGTTTACGGTAAAACAGCTAAGGAACAGAGAAATCGTCGGGGATGAAAAGTAAAGACGAAGTACGCGATCCGAATGAAAAGTGAAAAATATATAGGTGCAATGCCTATAAAAAGAAAGGAAAATTCGTGGAAGTGAAATAGAGGGAGGGAGAGAGTCGGGAAAAGCACGCGACAGAAAGCAGGACGTAAGAGCGTCCTCCCTCTCCACTCTATTTCTCGAGCATGGCACGAGACTCGTATCCCCCACCATTTGTCCTATCTCATTCAACTATAGGACAAGAAAAAAAAGAAACGAAAGGAAGAAAAGGAAAAAAGGAAAAATCCATGCATGGGGGCTATTGTGTATATAGAAAAGAAAAATAGGAAGTCGAAGCTCGCGCCCTACACGCCATTCGAATAAGTTGCTGCAATAATGGGGGATCATCGGCATCAACTATAGCTCTCCAGTCGATTCGTTTCACTTACGTCTATAAAGATTAACGTAACGTCCTTAAGAACGTATTAGCAGCCTCGAGACGACGAAAGAACACAGCGATGAGGATGCGCGTGTGTGTATAGGCGTGAGCGCAAAGTGTCTCTGTCGTGCTGTTTGCAGCTGCATCTTCAAGCGAAATTCTTCAAAACTTGGTTTCTAATACTTGTGATCTGACGTGATCCAAGGAAAAGGAAACCTACTGTGCGTGCCTCGTTTTTTTGTCTTATTTGTTCGATTGTTCCTTTCAAATTATCTATGCGACCTGAGTCATTGCGGTTTTCACTGTATGTGTCATCGTCATCACGAGTCAAGACCACCCAAAAATTTCATTTCTCATCCGTTTTTCTGGACTGCGACGATACCCCATTGATGACTACGTCGTATCTGCTATCTGTCTATCTCTCTCTCTCTCTCTCTCTCTATCTCTCTATTTATGGCTGATACGACAGCGTAGAGTAGAGTCTTTTGTCATTTGAGTTATCGTTACGTTATCTCTCTCGTTCCCCGTATATATAGCTCTTTGCGAATTATACGTCACGTTGCAATTGCACTCGCTCAAACGACGATGTAAAAAAAAGAAAAAAAAACACAAGTAACTACACGTATATTCGTATGAATATCGCTACTGGCAGCTGAGCGAGTGCTGCAATGAGTCAACGATGCACAGCTGCAGACTTGCGGTAATAATTAAAACAATCGATCAAATTTTGTCTCCTCAAAGAGGCAAAGAAAGAAGGAAGATAAGGTGTCTTGAAATTCAACAACAACGGAGAAAAAAAACTTGCTTGTATTTATATCTACGAAAGCAGCACGCAGAATTGTTAATCAACGATTTCCTCGCACAGAACTGTACAAGACTCGCAACAAAGTCTAGAGAGTGTTGTTCGCAGCCGAGCGTATCTCCGCTTATCGCTGCATGCTCTTTCTACAACTTGGAGAGAGTCAGGAGGCAGGATTCAAGGCTGCATTTGGTAATTGGAATATTTAGGGGAGCCGTCCCTCTCTCTCTCGTCTACTTCCTGCTAGCGCATGAAGCCGGAAGCTCCACTGCATCTGGTCGTGATGACGAGAGAGAGAGTTGCAGCCCCCGTACGAGTACATTTATACGCGTTGAATACGGGACGGATTAATTTGTTAAAAGTACCATGGACAATAGTTGATGTAGTAGTATCGAACAATGAATGGATCTCGTGATAAAGAGTAGGTTTTGAAAACAGAGCAGTGAACCGATAGCGAATCAACGAGACTACTTACGTATACGGTCGACAAGGGGAGAGAGTGTAGGATTAGTTGTCAGGATAGGGGACTGATAACACCTGCGTACAGCCTCCCTTCACCATCACGAGCTATGGGGATTCAAGTGGCGGCGCCTAAATTTCATCGTTTGATCGTCGAACAAATTATACCTGATATCGTTCTCGTTGGAATGGCTCAAAATTGGTAAAAAAAAAACAGCTGAAAAAAAAGAAAAATTGGTGTAACAATACAATGCAATGAAGCTGCTGTAGTATAGGTAGGGTATAGGTGCAGAGCAGCTTGGTAAGCAGGGAGGAAAAGAGGGGAGGTCTTTGGCTGCAGCTGTCGCGGAACACCAGGTGCTGTTCTCTTCCATCGTAACTTGTGTGTGTGTATATATATATATATATAGAGAGAGAGAGAGAGAGGTATAGGTGGTACATGCTTTGATGTGCGGCTGGTCGCGCGCCACTCCTCCCCTCCCTGTTCACTCTCTTTTCTCTTCTGTTCCTCGGACCAGCAGCAGTCGTTCTAAATAATACACACACACACGCACGCGTTCAAAAGTTATATATATACACCCTTATAAAGCACACACACACACACATACAACTGCTGCCGCTGACTCTGTCAGCTGGCTCTCGCTCTTTTCGGATGTGCGGCGATGGCACGTGTGGCTAAAAGGGAGGGGCAGAAAGAGAGAGAGAGAGCGCGATCGACCGCCATTGGACGACGGCTCGCGCGCACTCACGACTGACTATACCCTCAACGATATACTGGTGTAGCACACAGTTACCCATCGGAGTCTCAGTCGAGCGGTACACGAGCAAACTTGTACGCTTTTGTCAGTTAGCTCGTAGCTCGCAACGCGAACGGTCGTTCATCGGAGTGCAGTAATAGAATTAGTTCGCGAAAACTCGTCTTTTGTTGTTATTGTTGTTCTTGTTGTTGTTAATATACGTATAACCACGCAACAACGAACAAACGAATAAACATGGGTGTCTCGTCAACCGAGTGCGCGATTCGCGGTACCGCTAGCTCGTCCGCACAAGCCAAATATCAAACAACTTGTCAGTGTACAGCAGCTCAGCAACAACAACATCATCAGCAAGCTAATATCGTACTTTCGGCACCTCAACACGCTCACCATCATCACCATCATCACCATCATCACGTAGCTAGTGCTACTGGACACCCGCATTCGTCCCATCACCATCACCATCATCATCACCAACAACAGCAACAACAACAGCATCATCATCATCAAGTGGCCGTACCTCATATGGCCAACGAGACTAACAACAAAATTTTCGCACCCATCAAGAGCAAGATGAAGGTCCTGAAAAAGATCAAGAAGAAAATTGGTTTAGGTACGCTGCAACTGTTTGTTTGTTAGTTTTTCATACTTAGACCTAGATACGCGAAGCGCGCATACGCTATCGTGCATAGATACGCATAGATTTTTTCTTTAAAACCAGACCGACCTCCTTATTTTTTGCAACCATTGTCTAGTAGCTCTTGACAGGGAAAAAGGAAACTAGCGCAAATCGATGAAAGTACAAAGAGGGCTTACGTACGTACGACCTTCATTGACGAGTCTTACGCGAAGAAAAGGGTGAGGCGCGTACGGCGTGTCTCAGCTGTATTATATTCTCTCGCGAAAGATAAACAGAGAGGGAAAAAGAGAAAACCGGTTTTGAGCGTTGCTCCTCTCTGCGCGCTATCAGCTGCTTGCGGACGTCCGCCATGGGGGCTCTTTTTTTTTCTTTTTATCGTCGGCAATATGGTAAACAACATCTCGAAATGCGAGCGAGGAGAAATCCGCTTCTTGGCCAGCATAAGTACAACAGCAGCGCACAGGATACGAGCGCAAAAGTCAGCAGGTGGAAAAAAGAAAGCGGCGGAAGTAATATAAGGAATCAACCGAGTAGAACGTTTTACGCGTTGTGAGTTGCCCTCGGACGATGTTATTTAATAATAGTAACAACGATAAAAATAATAACAAAATATTATTATTATACATCATCTCTCCGACACGTCCCTAAAGACAAGACAAACATGCACAGCTGCGTGGGCGACGTTTTTTTTTAAGGGGCTATAATGGAACAAATGTCGCCGCTCGGGCTCGTCAATTCCGCGGAGAGTCGAGTAAGAGCCATATAGCGTCGATCTTGCTCCCAATTGGGGGCTTAGTCATCGCTGTTAATTGGTGGACTTGAGCGGAAGCCAAGAGAGACAGAGAGATATGCACAAACTCCAGGAGTCTAATGAATTCGGTCTACTATGTATAGCTGGTATCTAGCTTTGCTCTGGACACTTGAGAACCGCTGAGGGCAATCGTTGACCCCTGTCCCCCTTCCCTCTTTACGCCGCGCTCTTTCCTCCCACTCGCTATGACTTCACCATTACTATACTCTGCACGCAACTATCCATACGGACTACCATCTCTCTCTCTCTTCCTCTCTCTTTTTCTAATTGCGAAGGATGCACAGCGTTGCTCGCATTTCCGCGGCAGCATTAATAAGTCTTGAAGACTTCCCCCATATGTATCCTTCCCCGTCCGGATGAGGAAGTTGAGTAGTCGATGGGAAAAAGAAAAAAAAGTCGTCGTGGCCTATTTTTTGTGGTTGTTCTGGCTTATCCGTCGTCTTGAATAGATCAGCAGAGCATCTCTCGTTGTTAAAGAGATAGAGAGAGGGAAATGGCCGGTGGTCGGAGGCTACTGGCAGATTAATTATCAGAGTGTCGCTCGAGTGCTCTGTGTGTTGCTGGCTTTGGCTCCCTGACAACAGCGCTCTGTCTCTGGGCGCTAGCGCAGCAGATCGATACAGCAGCAGCAGCAGCAGTAGCCTCGGCAGTATTGCAAACGTTGCTGCTGATGCTGCTTCTGCTGCTGGAAGCCGTGAGCCCGATATAAAGCCCCATGGGCTCTGCATCGGACACACTGTGCATAGAAACGTATGTGTGTGTATATATATGCGTGCACTACAGTCCACCCCCGCTTTCCTCTCTCTCTCTCTCTCTCTCTCTCTCTCGGGTGCGCGCGAGCTTCATGGTAATTCCATAGGGGCCGGCGTCGCAACTGCAATCGATTTGAGAACCACCCCCTAAAGCTTCCACCCTCGCCTATCCTATCCCCCACCCCAGTTCAAAAACTCTTTATTTTCGCAGTCTCCTAAATTTGTATTGTACGACCGAGGACTATATACCTCTCTGTAACGCTATGCATCTTGCAAAACTATGCAAGTAGGATGCCCCGTAAAGGCCCGTAAAGTAACACAATGGACAACGAAAAAGAAAAAAAATGATCCCCTCCGTTCTCATACGGGCCAGGTGGCGAGTGGCAACGGTCGCATCCCCTAACGCCAGCTGCAACCAACTTTCGACTCGCGCGACTTGAGCTTACTTTCGTTTTCTCACAAGTATACAACGCCAAAGCTCTATTAGAACTGATAAATGTTACCTCGGTACAGCTAGAGATGTAGTACGAGCAAAGAGAGAGAGAGAGAGATATATATATATATATATATATATAGGTAGGTATATAGGATGAGGAAGGAAGGAAGGAGCCGCACCTTTGTGTTTATAGGCTGGCTTATACGCGTTGCTAGCGGTTCAGGGGCAGGATGTTGGCTGTGTGCTCTCTCTCTCTCTCTCTCTCTCTACTCTCCCCCTGTTGCTCTTTCTCACTGTCTTTGGCTCAATGTACGTGCGTGTGTGTGTATGAATGTACGTTGCAGGCTCTCACCAACACCAACAAACTAAGCTGACTCGCTCGCACGCTCGCGCTCGAAGCGTCGGAGGGGCCCCTCGGGATAGGCCCAGCTGCTTGCTTCTCGTATACGCTATACCAGTACGCTTGCTGGCGTCGCACGGTACCGCACGCCAACGCCAAGTCTCTCTCTTTTTTTTCTTTTCTGTCCCTCCTCCTTCGCTATCCTATTTTTCTATTTTGATTAATTTTTTCAAGAGTATAAAATACAACGTATACAAGATTTCGCATCCCTTCGCGCGAATCCGCGAGAGGTACTATTAAAGTACGATCGAGGAAAGGTCGAAAAAAACAGGAAAAAAGACAAACGAAAAGAAATAGAGAAAATGCCAGTAGTGCCGTATTACGGGAGACCTAGACGAGTCCTTACAATAACCAGAGCGACCAAAGTGGCGCGACTTCGTCTTCGATTATCTTCCTCGTCCGCTGGTGAGTTTCACCCTTTAAATTCGATATTAATATCTCGCAATGTCCATCGTCGTATTCTTATATACTACTACGTAGACGAGATCGTTCGTTAACCTTTTTGATCCGCGTGGGCGCTTTGTTTACCCTCGCTGTATTGCGTAACCTTTACGCCGCCTTGCGTACAAAGGATACCAACGTGGACGTTTACTTGGACTAGTTTGAAAATCCTTGTTATTCCGTTACGCATGCGGGTTCGCTCTCTCTCTCTCTTTTTCTCTCTTCTTTGTTCGTCTATTGCCTCCCCTTATAGTCCGCGGCCGGAGAGAGAGAGAGAGAGAGAGAGAGAGAGAACGCGCGCGCGAGTAAAACTATCATCAACTATACGCTACAACTACAAAGTGAGAGGAGCTCGCAAGACTCCCAAGAGTACTTGTAATACCTACGTATATATAGATATATGTCTATATCTTGCTGTTGCACGCGAACCAAAGTGGGAGCAAAGGAATGAATCTTCTCGGCCAAACATACGACGATGATGATCGTGGGAACATTGCTCGCAAACGACCTCGCGACCCAGCTTCTCTTACCTCCTTGCAATTCTATTGCATTTCCAATTCCCACGGGTCTATATAATTGTGTAATTATAGAATTTAACGCTTTGATTATATCGATCGATTATCGTTATATCGATCTTCCTCGGACCATTCGTATAATATACTAGACTTGATGATTTTCTTTTTTTGACTTTGTAACGGTCCTATGACGCTGTCAGGCGCCTCGAACAATGGAATTGTATACCTTTATACGTCTGTGGAGAATAAAAGAGTAAGAGAGGCATAACGGATTTTTTTTTGCTTTTTTTGTTGTCCTCTTTAAGAGGAACTTGTATAGAGACTGCGCGCGATTACAGGAAACAGGCGATTCGATCCTGTTTGCGGTTTTTGTTTGACGCGTGAAAATTTGATATGCCACGTTCGATGATCACTCAATGATCATTCGTGATCAAACGTTCCCACGATATACGTACTTGAGTGCAACTAGAAAGTACTCGAGTGAGCACGAGAGAGAGAGAGAGAGAGAGAGAGCTATGAATGATTGCGAGCAAACCGGTCGTCTACAATGCTGCGTTGTTGGTTAATTGGTTTCGTTCTTTGTCAGTTTGTTGCTCGCTACCTCGATTTAGTGTATTTGATGTCGAGACAATTAACTTTCAAAGATGCAACTCTAGCGACTTCCGCTTCTCATCTTTTCCCATAAGTTTTTTCGTTCCAACCGCACGGAAAAACTTCTTTGTTCTCTCTCTCTCTCTCTCTCTCTCTCACACACACACACACACACACACACACTCTCCTCTTTGGTAGACCGTTTAGACGATAGAGCCCGTCGATGGTAACGCACTCACGTCCACTTGATTATTGTCTCCCCTTTTTTCAATTGTCAACTCCACTTTTGCTTTTGTTTGGCTGGCGTAAAAAGGAAAAAATACGAAAAAAATCAGTTTGGTTGAATCGTACTCACGTTATCGTTGTTTGTTTTTTTCGTTCTGTTACAGCGCCCAGATCGTCCAACAGTTGCACGAACAATTTACCACCGTTGACCTTTCACCAGGTTCACGGAGACAACATAAGACTATGCAACGGCAACACGATCGCCAAGAGGCACGAGAGTTTCTGTAAAGGTGTGACCTTCAGCGCTAGACCCGTTCGCATCGGTGAAAAGGTACGCAATTCACTTACTTGGAGCTTTTTTAACAAACGGGATTCTTTTGTAAGCGAGCTTTTGTTTGTTATCGTTTAAAATAAACGTACACGAGGCGCGATTTAGAACTTTAGCTAGTCGACGAATAATAAACAAGCAAAGTTGAGCAAAAGCGAGGACAAAGGAATCGTTAACTGCCTACGCGAACGATGGAGAGACACGACGAGCACGTGCGATGTCGTAAGCCGCATAAACAGCGAGAGAGAAAGAAGTTCGTTTACCTCGCTACGCTCGCTCGCCCGCTCGCTCGCTCGTTCGCGCTTGATCGCGATAGCTACGCCACTCGAATTAATCAGAATCTCTTTCTTTCTCTTTACGCTCGAACAATACGAACAATGGTTGGCATGTTATTACAGGTGTGCGTCAAGTTCCTGGAAATCTCCGACAATTGGAGCGGTGTCATCCGTTTCGGATTCACCAGCAACGATCCGATCAATCTGCGCAATGGCCTGCCGCGCTACGCTTGTCCCGACCTCACCAATAAGCCCGGTTACTGGGCGAAAGCACTCGCCGAGAGATTCGCCGAGCGTGATACCGTCCTTTTCTATTACGTCACCTCGGCTGGCGACGTACACTTCGGAGTGAACGGCGAGGAAAAGGGTGTCTTCTTCAGCGGCGTCGAGACGCGCAGTCCACTTTGGGCCATCATCGACGTTTACGGCAACAGCACTGCCATCGAGTTCGTTGATCCGAACAGACAACACTTTAACAATCTGCGACGAAGCCCAGAGTCCCACAGCAACGAGGACAACGCCCAGCATAGTCGCCATTCCTTGAGCATGGACGACGTAGCGAGCAATCAAGGCAACCGTGAGCTCGACAGAATCATCGTGCCGGCTATGCAGCAGCTTGGCATTCAGTCGCCGCCACAGCCGCCACAGCAACAATTGCAGCTCGAGCCGGTCGATCTCGAGCTACCCGGACTGAGGTTTCAGCCCCAGGGTGTTCTCTTTGCGCCTCTACCCTTCCACCCGTGAGTATAGCTAAGCCGCCACGTCGATGTCCCGCCGTGTTTACACGTGCACCCTTGACTAACCATCGTGCGTTTTTCCTCGTTTGCAGAACACGCGGTCGCAATATCCGCTTCAGCAATCAGCAGTGCGTGGCCAGTCGCAACGACACCGAATTCTGCCACGGTTACGCCTTCACCGGGCGTCCCCTGCTGTTGGGCGAACGCCTGGTCGTGCAGATCCTCAGCACCGAGCCAATGTACGTGGGCGCCTTGGCGCTTGGATTGACCTCGTGCGATCCCGCGACCTTGAGCGCCGACGACCTACCCGAGGACAGCGATCAGTTGCTCGATCGTCCCGAGTACTGGGTTGTCAGCAAGGACGTCGCCTCCTCGCCGCAGCCCGGTGACGAGATCGCCTTCACGGTCACGCACTCCGGCCAAGTGCAAATGAGCAAAAACGGTGGCCCCACCAGCGTCGTCATGCACGTCGACCAGAGCCTCCAGCTTTGGGCGTTCGTCGACGTCTACGGTAGTACGCAACGCGTCAGGATGCTCCACAGTCGAGCGGCACCCGCCTCGCCCCCCAGACAACGCCAGCTTCAGCCGCAGCCACTGGTGAACCCAGTCTCGACGGTTCAACCGGTGATCGCGGCCAGTCCGCTCGCCGGTCAACCATCCGCCGCGAGCGCTACCCCCGGTGAGCACTCGCGCTTCGAGATGCAGGTGAAGCCGGTACTCGGTGGAGGCACCGTCCTCGTCGTCAGTCTGCCGCCGCAGAACGCCTACGCGATGGGCCCCGAGCACATTTACGGCCACAGAAAGCCCAACGGTAGCGTCAACAGACCAGCGTCGCAGTCGGTTGCCCAGGACGGCGCGTCGTCCACCTACGTGGAGCCTCTCGCCTCTTACGAAGCCAGCTCCTCGTCCTCGACGTCGTCCTCGGCTCACCTGCAGCAGTGGCGCGAAGGATTGCAACCGATCGCGGCCGGTCAACCGAGCGAGTGCTCCATCTGCTACGAGCGAAGCATCGACAGTGTACTTTACATGTGTGGTCACATGTGCATGTGCTACACTTGCGCGATTCAGCAGTGGCGCGGTAAGGGTGGCGGTCAGTGTCCTCTGTGCAGGGCGCCGATCCGCGACGTCATACGCATCTACAGATCTTGAAGAGGCTGCCGTTGGTCAAGCCCTTCGCTGCGAAATTGTCGTTACGTGAGCCGTGCCAAAGCTACGCCGAGATTGTGCGCTTGATCGCGCGCACACGTCCAGAGCCAAAGCTCTGTTGTCGAGCAAGTTTCATTGTTAAAGCTAAAGACAACGCCCAAGAGCCGCTGCGCACTTTTCGCCAAGTTGTGTTTCGTTGACGAGTGAACCAGTCTTTTTTATCTTAGATATCGAACGAGCGTAGAGCGTCGATCGTTGGAAAGATGTGATCTTCCTTCTCATGATGACGATGATTATGTGTCTGTCTGTGTGTGTGCGTGTGCGTGTGCGTGTGCGTGCGTGTATGCAAAGTCGACGACGACGACGATAAAACATAATTGTACTGTTGCGAATGCATGATCGTGCACGTAATCGAGTGCAAAAACTGACGCGTTGAATTGTTGTTTGCATTAACCAAAGAGATTCTGCATGGCGATTCTATGCGGTGGAAACCAAGTCGTCGTAATGTGTTGACTTGACGCGTGTATGCGTGCGTGGTTGTGTGTATGTTCACGTAAGTCTCTGTGTGTACGTCACCTCGATGTTGTCGTCGGGTGCTGATGGGACAGATGCGATTCGCGCTTTTATCCTATTGAGCCGTTTTATTTTTTTAACGCATAGTCGAAGAGAGAGGCTCTTTCCTGCGTGAAAGGCCGTGCCTTAAAAAACATGTACGCGACTCGATGATCAACAGCCAAACTGACCATCATATCTATATTTACAATTTGTAACTGTTAAACGCACACTGACGACGCCCAAAACCAATATTTCTTTTTTTGCTCTTTTTTTTTTAATTTTTTTTTTATACAAACAACAAACATAGTTGACCGCGTGTAATAGCGAAGAAACTATTATACTTCGATAAACGACGAAAGAGAGATGACAGTGTACGTTGAATTTTTAAGCAACGGTCTTGTGCAGATCAGAGGAACAGAGAAAGAGAGAGAGAGAGAGAGAGAGAGAGAGATGTGGATAGCGAGAAATGTGTTATGGTATATAACGATGAAACCGCGCAATAAAATGCAGTAGTGAAATCTCTAGTCTAACGAGCGGCAGCCGCTTATGTAGTATGTCTGTCGGCCCAAATACAAGGGAAAAAAGAACATTCACATTTTTCGTTTCATGTTTTGTTTTTCTTTTATGTGGCTTTTTTTTTTCTTTTCTTTTTTTATGTGCCAAGAAAGCACGAGAGTGAGAAATTTTATTAAAAATTTATAACGGGAAAGAAAACTTTTTATTTGATATAAACATTGTCGGTCATATGATTGGAAGCCCCACAAGGAGAAGAGAGAGAGAGAGAGAGAGAGAGAGAACAAAAAGAGAGTGCATGAATAAATTGAATGGAACGAGAATACGATGAAACTGTGAAAATCAATGGAAATCGAATTTCCGAATGGATTTTTCTAGTTATGTAAAAGGGGTCATATCGAGTCATTGGCAAAGGGTAGAACAAGAGCATATTCGATTTATATGATATCCATAAATTAGCTATTATTATCATTTATATTAATTATTATTAGTTATCATTATATCCTATCAACATTTACTGTAAATTTGTCAAGTGTTTTTTTTTTATTTCGAATTGCCAACGAAGGCATATTCGTTTATTTTCTTTTTTTTTTACAACTGTACACGTATATTTGATAAAATCGAAGAAAAAACGCTAATTTATATTGTATAAAAATATATTCAGATACTGAATTTCTTTGGTATCAGTGAGAACTCATTGTCACAAAAATAAAAAACAAACATGTACATTTATCTGACGCTAATTGCTATTTTAACAATTGACCCCTCCACCGTACAACTCGCAATAATTATTCAATCAACGTTCAATTGCAAAGTTTTTCTAGTTTTCTTGTACAGTGCATCGCGTCGAAATGACGTACCCTACGCATGCCTAAACGCATTACTTGCATTTTTTATTCGGACTACAAATTGACTCGATGCACGTGCGTATTTCACGGGCTTTTTTACGTTTTTTCAGGATGTATCCAGGCAACTTTGTTGTCGCGATCGTGTATACCTTATGGAATGTACATCCTTGAATTTTTTGACGCGTCATACGTAAAACGCGCGTGGCTAGAACCGCAAATATACGTGTTTTCGTCGAATACAACTTTAAAAGTTCCAGTGACTCAAAGGAAAAAACGTCTCTCCTGTACTATCGTCAAAAAATTGCCGATCTTCAACGCTTTACTCACAACCAAGTATAGATCGAACGCCTTTACGTCGAAGGTCGTCGTTTCGCCGAACCAGGCTCCTGCTTACGCCAGTGCTCGTAGATCAGCGTTGCCCGATAAATTTTAAGCCGTCGATTCGATTTTTCTCGGGAAGTCGAGACAAACGTCGTTGCATCCTCGTTCGAACAACCGCGTACGTTTAGACCGTTCGATTTAGAACGATACGATACAAACAACGACTCGACGTGCTTACTACGTAAATTCTTACGGCGTTTATTACGAATCGTCCAGCAATACGTTCGCTTCTTCACGCGGAACGACTGCGCGTGCACTTTACAAACGATTGGCACTAGTCGACCGTTTGTAAAAACGGTCGCGCGAGCAGTTTCAAGTTCGCTTTCGAGTTACCGGTCGAGTATCCTGATCGGTACGTTATCGCGCTTCGGTTACGTCGCGTCCTAGACGACCAGAGTACAGCGCGTAAGGAGCTTTCTTTTATCGACGCACCGTGCGCGGGACGTTGCTCGACAGATGTCGCGAGTGCGATCGTCCTGGATGCAAGTTTTGCTCTTCTTGTCTTCGCTGTTGGCGATTGGTTCGTTCAAACTGAATGGCACGGAGTTGAAGAGAGAAAGAGAAAGAAGGCGATGGCAGCAAGCTCGAGGCGGCTGCTGACATTGGACAGCCGGCCGGTAGCATTTGGCGTACGACCGCCGACAGAAGTGGATGTTGCTCGTTGCACGGTTGTCGCGAGTGAGAATGGGCTGGCTCCGGCGCGAGTTTGGCCGCCTATGTGCAGCAGTGTCGTATTGGTATTGTTGATAGTGCCTTAAAATTAGGCGTAAATATGCCGTTTGTCGCGAGGAAAGTGGAGCCGCGATTCGTGTGCCGTGGTCACGTGCCCGCGGCTACAACCAACTGGCCGGTTGGTGCTGAACTCGAAGCCGTGGCCAACGGTGCGCTCACGGCTTCTCTGAGACAACTGGCCTCGTTGCTGGGGGCGGCGGAAGACGTATTCGGTGAATTGACGCGCCACTTGGCAGGTATCGCCGAGCGCAGCAACCGACTGCGCCACAGGATTTGCGCTCTCGAGGATCGACTCGCTCTGCAGGATCCCAAAAAGATTCCAGTCCGTGAGTACCTCGTTTACGAGTTTGCTTTGTCCGCAGCCTCTGCGCGTTCGCGTGTCCGACCTTGGATTATTTATGCCACGGATGCGCGTTCGTTTACGCGTTTAACAACGGATTATAACGGTTGGAGCGACGCGCGAGTCGACTTATCGTTACTTTGAGCTTATCTCGTCAACAGGTGTGTGTTTGGAAAAAAAAAAGTCCCGTCGGCTAGTCGGTGCACTGGATTGTTTGTCGCGATACAATATTTGAGGGCTCGCAGAGACGGATGGGGAAAGAGAGAGAGAGTGCAAGTTAAATATTGACTCGTTGCTCGGAGATGTTTGATTTTTCGCGTTGAAAAAGCAAAAAAAAAAAGAAAAGAAAACGAGCTTCGCGTTTGAAACGTCAAAACCCGTAGGTGTTGTCGCGATCGCGTGGGAAAGTTGTAAAGAGGCGAGTAGTCGCGCGCGTTGTTTGAGCTGCAATACCAAGAGAACGTGCGTATTCATACGTACAATACTAATACGCGAGATGTGTTGGCGCTCGGGCAGAGAGGCCTTTAATCCCAACAAGGCGGCTCGTTGTCGTTCGTTGTTGGCGGTCCTTGCTTTCTCTTGCTCTTGTGTTCTTTTATCGGCAAATATCATCGGAATTTTTTAACCGCTTGCTCTTGTTCGTTGTTTCTCGTCTTTCTTATTTTTATTTCATTGAGTTTTTAAAGCTATTATTACGTTACAATTTCCGTTTACCTAATTGAACGACTCGAAAATTTCGTTAGCGCTTGTAGAGTAATAATTGACTGCAATTTAACGCGTAGGTTGCGCGTGTGGTACATAACGGTATTTGCGAGAAGGTGGAGAAGCGGCTGTAGACTAGACGAGATAGGACGTTGGTAATTAACGCACGTGCTCTATCTGTGTACGTGTGTTTGTAACGAGTAGGCCGAAGCGATAGCGTTATATAGCGTTTTCTCTCGGACGATGACCATTGGTTAACTTTTCTTTTTTTTCTATGCTCCGAATCGCGTGCTATTGTCGAAAGAACAACAACAAAATACGCTATGTAACCACACTGGTTGTGTAACTATGACAACGTCGTACGTAGCAAATATAGCATAAAGATAGATTCAGAGGGAGAGAGAGAGAGAGGAGCGGCATTTCCTCGAAATCCTCTTGTCTCCTCTCTCTCTCTCTCTCTCTCTCTCTTTGCGCTTGTCTCGTTCTTTGAAGTACGACGAGCAGACGCTATACACGTAGGTTGATTTTCTCGTTCGCCTGGTTGCTCGTTCTCTCGCGAGTATATGGTCTTTCCAGAATGCCAGTCAAAAAAAATCGACAACGACAGAGAGAGAGAGAGAGAGAGAGAGAGAGAGAGAAAGGAGCAAAAGGAAGTTATAAGGGAAAAGGGAAGAGAAGAAAAAGGCCTGCACGTCACGTTGTATTATTTCTCTGTCTCTCTCTCTCTCTCTCTCTCCCTTTTCCTCGTTCGCACAAACAAAAAAGAACAAAACGCGCAACAGTCATGAAGCTTTCTTCGTTCATTAACATATATTGCTGCTGCTGCTGCTACGCTATTGCAAGTGTGACACTGTGGGTCGAAAGAAGGTCTGCAGGTTGTTTGAAAAAAAATCTCCCCCCCCCCCCCGTTTCTACCCTCTTCCCAACCCTCATAGAGAAAACGAACTAACCGAAGACAAGTAGCACACGTTGAAGCGAAGAAAAGAAAGAAACAACAGGGAATTGAATCGGTTGGGTAAGTGCGTTACGATGGCTTCTCTAGCTAAACAGCTGAGGCTTCGCAACGCGAGCAGTGATATCAGCCCAAAGGGGTTGTATATTATCCTACGCGTATAGGTGACTCGACTTGAAACGTAATCGTAATCTTTAAACTATGGAGATTCAACGACGATGTAGATTAAAATATTTGTCGTGAGAAAACGAACATGGCAACGTGTAAAAATGCTCGATTTGGCATAATAATACGCGTATATGACAGTAACCCTATACACGATGCAAGTTCGCGACCTCGCTAAAATTATTGGTTCACCGCAGGCTGTGTGTTTAAAAAAGTATCGGCTTGCTTGCTTGCTTGCTTACTTGTAACTTTCTCTTTTGCAAATCGACTGCTGCTGCTGTTGTTATTGCAGTCGCCTTTTGTACGCGTGTGTGTACGTGTATACCTATATAGTCATGTGCTCATGCGAACCGAGAGAAGGCCAAAAAAGGGGAGAAGCTCGAGTAATTGAAAGCGAAAAAAAAGAGCGAAGAGTGCGAACTAGAAAACAAAAAATACGAGTGTGTAGACAACTTGAATTTTGACTATTTTCAAGCTTTGAACTTTCGCTCTGTTACAAGGTAATTAAGTTGTTAGCTGAACTTTGACGATGGTAACATTTCGAAAAGAAAAAAAAACCGGTTGTTGGACGCAACTGTTATACGTTCAATTGTAGCTTACCTATGCGCTCCATATCTCCATATCACGATGTCATATCTCGTTGGCATTGTATATACAAAGTAAAGGCCAACTTATTCCGTTTCACGAGGTTTCGTCAGTTGCCAATCGAATAGAGCCATTTGAAAAGAACAACAACAACAACAACGATAAAAAAAGGTAGCACGGTGCATCGGAAACCACACTTGAAGAGCACGACATATGCTTCCTTTCCGTTCCGTTGGGGCTCTTTGCATCTGCATAATTTCCTCTCTCTCTCTCTCTCTCTCTCTCTCTCTCTCTCTCTCTCTCTCGGGTTTTTTCAGTCCAAACTATATAACTACGAAGTGCCTGCTGGTAAGAAAATAAAAAAAAAAGATCATTCGTTTTACGAGATTTTACCTCGTGGTCCATTAAAATTGAGAGTCGATTGATGGAGGGGAACGACACAAGAGAAAAATAAAAATAAAAACGATACAGGGGAACGAAGCGTTGTTCAAGTCGTCAAAAAGTACGTAGAGCGAGCGAACAAAAGCGTCGGCAGCTTCAATCGCGTAGAATATCAACTTTAGTAGTCGTGATGTTTCCGAGAAAAATCATTATTACGAAAGACACCTTGATTGGATTGCCACGAGCTACGGACTATACGAAGAAGGAAAATTAAAAAAAAAACATCTTTCAGTGAGAAAGCAATCGGATACAAGTACGAGTTTATAAAAACTTGCGACTGTAAAGTAAGGTTCCAGCAGGAACATTCGCCTCTTTTTTTGCGTGTTTATGCTTCCCTTTCCGTTGTTCGACACGAACCTTGAGATAGCTTTATATACCTTTTACATGCCATTTCAGAGTTCTTGTCCAAAGTCCAAAATGTCCATCCGGTTGGCCGTCAAAAGCAACGCAACGTTCCACTTTGATGCACTCCATTAGAAGTCAAGGAAATTAAAGAAAAAATAAAGTTCGCGTGCAAGCTAGCGATCGTAATGCGATGGAAAACAAAACTCGCGCTTTCGTCTTGAAAGAGATTATTTAAAGACTTTGAGCTTGTACTTTACGTTTTAGATACATATCTACAAAGATAAATCTTGCGTCTTTCTTTGTCGTTTTTTTTTTCCTTTTCGTTTCCCTTCAAAGCCTATCACGAGCAAACGCTCGAGAGCTTTTCTAGGATCTTGGAGCCACGTTGTAACGTGGCAATCGATTCTAAAATTAACGCGTGCGCGCGTGTACACGGAGAAAAGCAAAGGACAAGCATAGCACAAGAAGAGGAGGAGGAGGAGGAGGAGGAGGAAGGCGCGTGCCGGCGGCACTCTTAAATCTATTTTAGTCGTACAGTCGTCGCGTCGTTTATTCAAATATACTTGTAAATTACAAGAAAACCGAACGAAAAAATATTCGATATTTTGAATGTTTCCGTACTACTTTCGTACGCAACAGTCGTTCGATAGTTAGTTGTGCAGCTGCCCTTTTTTCGTGTAAATATACGTATATACGATATGCAAATCGTGCATTGATAAACGCAAAACGAACGATTTGATCGAAAGTTTGATCGGAAAAGTTGGCGTAGTTTGCGGCTTTAGCCAGGTCAACAAAAACAACAGGAACAGCAGCGGTTCCTCGCATCGACAAATTTCGTGAACGTGCGCTTGTCTTTGTTACTATTGCCGTGCTGCTCGGCCCCCTTCGCTTCACTTATTACAGCCCTCTCTCTCTCTCTCTCTCTCTCTTCTCACGTTGCGCCACAGTAGGTTCCAGCTGGCAACCGGAAGTATGTACTGCCAACGAGAAAATAAAGGAAGCGCTCTTCACTCCACTGGGTTTTTCTGCTTCACCACCACCACCGCCACCTCGACGCGCCATTTTTTTGTTCTCCTCCTCCTCCTCCTCCTCCTCTCTCTCCCTTCCCTTGCGTTCTATCTCGTCTCTCCATCTCCAAAATAACAAACAACCATTGACAACTGCGGATGTCTCGTAATTACCACGATATTTGAACACTTGACTCGTCACGATCGTTTTATTAACCAATGCCCAAGCAAAGAGTTGAGAATTGAACGAATGCGGCATGATTGAACGCGCAAAGGGATACGTTTTAAAAAATAAAGAGAAAGAAACGACTCGTAAATTAGTTTTTTTTTTTTTGGGAGCGCGCTTCGGTACGTTTGCCTTTCTCGCGTTACACGAACATTTGGCACGCTACGGGTGGCCGAACAGGTACCAAATTTCAATGTCTGGAATGTTTTTCTCTCTCTCCCTTTTGGACCGTGTTGAAGCTGTTGAAGTTTGAACTAGTTCGTTGCGTTATTATACATATATATATAATGCATTTGTCTCAATTCGGTTTATCGAGTTTCTCTGGAACGAAGACTTTGACCGTGGATACCGAAGATTTACGCGTTATAGAATAGGTTGAGTGATTAACAATTGAACAACGGTAGGTGCTCTAGCGATAGATCATCGGAACCGATCGATAGGCAGAGAATGAAAAAGAAAAAAGAGCCAAAGGGGGCAGCTGTTGGTGATTTTGGCGCCGGCTGCTCTAAACGATAAATAATTATCGTGCTACGTGCTGCTCCATTTCTCTCAATTAACCTTATATTTCGGTCTGCTTTTACTCGATTAACGCACGTCGGAAATCATTTGAGAAAGCAAGCTATTTTTCAACGTTTTCTCTTGTATTCACGCGATATTTCGATTTACTTATTTCGTACGCACGACAACTCAGAACTCTTACCAATTAAACTTATAATCGTTCTCCTAGTACTTTTTTTTCTTGTTTTTCTTATCGGTTCGTCCGTGCGAGTGCTCGCAACTTGACTATTTGTCAAACGAAGCCCTCTTCTAGCTTTAGTCGACCGAGAGAGAAAGAGAGAGAGAGAGAGAGAGAGAGAGAGTGAAGCTAATTCGATTAGCCAATCCGTTGAAAAATTCACGCGATCTTGGCTGTGCAGTGCAGGCTTGTCGGCGGTGGCGGTGGCGGGGTTGACGTTCGCATCGTCCGAGACACAGGGGGAAAGAGAGAGAGAGAGAGAGAGAGAGAGAGAGCGCTCGGGTTATTGGCCATTGTCTGCGTACACGAGAGAGTAAACGTGCGAGCGACCAGTTTATTCTCTTGGATGGATGCTGTTGGCTTGGTTCTTAGAGTACTACTATATATTTCATCGGTTACATTTGGCAAGACGCTATAACTTAAAGAATTACAAATCGTCGGATCAACGATCTCGTAGTATAAACTTCCTTTTATTTTCGTTTGTTTTATCTTGCTACGTGTAAAATTGCGCACGTTTTATGACCCACATAATGGGCGTTGACGCATTACGAGCAAACGCGTCCGTACAACTACGACTCTCGACTAAACTATCGAAGAAGCGTTCGTGACTGAAATATTGCAATTCTAGGCGCTAGAGTAGTACAAAGTTTCAATTAAAAATTCCACGTGCTACATCAATTGTCCAAATTCGATAGATGGAAGCAAAGAATACAAAGTTTCGCAGTTTAGTTAATCGTACTATTGGTTGTTGGTCGATATAGCGACTACGTACGGCTTGGCTTAAGGAATGATCTTCCTTGTAACGAAACCTTATATGTCCTCTCGCGTGTAGCGAGTCCTCCTCCTTCCGTTCTATAGTCTTCGTCGTCGTCGTCGTCGTCGTCGTCGTCGTCGTCGTCGTCGTCGTTGTTGTCGTTGTGATCGTCGTTCGCGTACGCTGTATAGCTTCACACGCGTGTCCCCCTCCCTGTAAGACAACGTGGACGCGTGTATCAAGTTTATTCCAACCGTAGAAAGATCCACACGAGTAGAGAGACGAGAAAAATCCAACCGAATGTCGAAGTTGCTTGCTCGCGTCCTTTATTCGATCGCTGCAAGCGTCAAGCCAATAAACCAACAGGAGCAAAAATCCATCACCTCGAGCCACTACTGCAGTAGAACCATGTATGGCAAAGCCACAAGTATAACGGGCTGATACTCGTTTCTCGCTATATACGTGTATCTATCTAACGTATAGCGAGTAACAACACAAAACAGATCTGGCGCATCTGTCCGTTGCTGTGCTGTTTTTTTCTCGCTTTTGTTATACAACCCTCTCGATTGCTCTCAGGTCTTATCTCGAAAGCTGCTACTGCTGCTGTTGCTGCTTTGAATCCGACCTGTTCAAGCCAGGCGGAAATGCTCGCACCCCCCCCCCCCACCTCTCCTCCCCCCCTTGGCCCCCTTTAGCCTAACTAAACTGGCTCACGAGCTACTATACCTAGATTCAATGGGCCACGAGAGGCCTGGGCTACATTCTAAAATTACCGCACGTTGGTTTCAACGAAGGTTACTTATGCAGCATCATTCGTGAAAGGAAAAAATTGGGTTGTTGATCTCTAGAATAGACACGATCGAGTAACAAAATCGTTGTAGTTTTATACTTAAACTTAACGAAGAAATAACACGAACGCCATTCGAGTGATGTCGATTATGGCAGCAGGTGCGTGAGCAGATTCTTGTTGGAGTGTCGCATGTGTCCGAATAAGGAACTCGCTTCGTTGCAGACTGCGAGAGAGTGAGAGAGAAGGAGAGAGCTTGCAGCTTCGAGTAAAGACTGAGTTATTATAGTTGCAAGTTGGAACGAAGAACCGGTTCGCTGAACTGTCGTCGTCGTCGAGCTTGGTTCTTCTAAGCTGTATATATATATAGTCTTGATAAGTACGAATATAGATGCAATTTTGTCTCGAGTTATTAGCGATGCTTCGTCGAGCATCTGTGTATAAACATTTATTCGAATGTTTCTTTTTGTACGTTTTTGACGAAACTGGCAAGACTGCAGTAGAGAACGCGATAGAAGAATAAAAAGATGGCAAAAGAAATGGCTGGATAGACTCCAAAAACACACACACATATATATGCACAAGTTGTTAAACTACGGATGCCGCTGTCGAAACGAAAAACGTTAAGCTTAAAATCACGCACATTGGTCAATTCTGTTCTGTCGGTTTGCCAAAGCTCAACAGCCAATCGTTCAACTTGTCTATAAAAGCTTGAATGATAAAGTTGATTAATATAAGTCGATTGAAAGAGAGCACGAACAACAAATGAACAGGAAGAAGAAGAAGAGGAAGAAGAAGAAGAAGAAGAAGAAGAGGAAGGAGAAGGAGAAGAAGAAAGAGTAGCGTAGGTGTAAAGTAAAAGAGCTCTCTTCGCTCACGCGATTATCAAACGGTAGTTAAAGTAATCTACGAATCGTCGATCAAGCTCTCTTTTCAGTTCGAGTCCAGCAAATGATTAGCGCGGTATATATACTCGCGGGTGAGCAACGTTGCCATGCCGTGTTGCTGCTGCAGTCTCGCCCACATATATACACACACGTATACATCTTTCTCCTTGCGCGCTTGAGCGCTTTAGCTGAATGATCGTGCAGTGTTCTCTTGGCATTGTGTATTATAAGGCTAGCCATGGGAGCAGCAAGAGCAGCAACGGCAGCAGCGACAGTAGGGATATAGAAGTAATTGATGAGAATGCGACATCGGCTAGTCTAGCATACCGGAAGTGGAAAATCCAAGAACTAACGCCAATACAATCTCTATAATAGATCGATCTAGTTGCTTTGCTATAAGCCAATCAAAGGAATAAGCGGATATCGTGGATTAACGTTGCACAATTGTCACCGATCTCGCTCGCAATTGAGATACGTTGCTCAATTGTTTATTATCGACTATTTACTCGCTTCTTATCGATAGCTTGTACCGTAGATCGAGAAAACCGAGCGATAAGGGGAAGCGAAACGACAATGTCTCTTTATCTTTGGCTCGAACTCTTTTAACACTTCAAAAACTCAATCACGCCTTCAAAATAATTGTACCGTTTCTTTTTAAGTATCTCAATGTTGGAATTGACGTCAGCTCGCGTATCGAATCGCGAAACGTACCATCGTGCAATCGGATCTTTGACTTTCGTACAATAGATGGCTTTTCGCGCACAATTATTTGCGGTTGCAGATACAACAGCAGCAGCAGCAACAGGAGCACCAGCAACGGCAACGATTCTCCTTTTGCTTTCGCCAAACTTTCGTTTCAACCGCGTCCTATCTAATCGTTATCGTACTCAACATTGAAAGCACATGCCCGTTAGTTGTACGATTTCTCGTGCACGCCACATGCTCGATATAACCTTACCGATTTTGTTTTATTTTGTTTTGTTTTATTTGACGATAAATGAACGTTCAAACAAACAATCGAAAAAGGCTTTTCTCGTGTGATCGCTGATAATATCGCTCGAATTACAGCGATAACCAATGTACACGCGTGCACTCGACTATTAAATTCGACTCGCCAACTTGCTCCAAAATCAATTAAAGCTACTTATTTCCGTTTCTTTTAATCCGTCAACGTAACGTCGATTAGCTGCAGTTCGGCTCGTGCAAAGGGTTCTTTAAACATTTTTTCGTTGATTATTTCGTTGATTTTTTCCAACTGTATTCGCAATACACCTTAGCCAGCCGTATAAAACAAGGATGGAAAAAAAGGTCGTTGGCTGAACAAGCCGATGTTCGATCGACTTTGTTAGTCGTGGTGGCGGCACGTGGGCTTGACTCTTGTCCCTCACGGTTCTGTTAGCCCGCAGCGTGTCTTCGAATATCGTTATTCTTATCGAGTTAGTATCAATTTCGTTCTCACAATTTCTTTGTTTTCTCGTTTTTTTTTTTTTTTTTTTTTTTTTTTTACGTGTGAACGGTCGATCGACAGCGTATCGCGTGGGTGTATCGAAAAATCGGCTTGATTGTACGAGTGCGTTATACAACGACGTAACGTTCGTTCGATAAAACCATACCTATGTATACGTGTACGTACATAAAAGTTAATCGATATGAAATTGCAGCGGAATCCGACATCTGTACGTTTGCCACGAGGACGGATCATTTTAAATCGTCCAACGAATCATCGAAATGGTTGTTTACATCGGAGACAAGGCCTGCGACTATCAAACGGATGTACGAAGCAGCAGCGAGTATTGCCCTTCGTAGTCTTGATTCGTTGAGGAGGGATCGAGACGCAATCAGCCCTATCGACATGTTCATTTGCACCCCTGTGATGAGCAAACGCAAAAGAGATCAGAGCCTCGACATTGAAGCTAGAAAGGTAAGAGAATTAAAAGAAAAACGACGTACGATCTGTCGATCGCGAGATTTTTCTTACAATCTCTCTCGTCGGTGAGATTCGTGATAATAAATCGCGTGCCAATCTTTCGTAATACAAGCCTTACTGTTACTTTCCTCGATGACCATTACTCCCGTTTCAATTTGTTTGATCTTGTTATCAAATTTTACGATAACTGTTCGCGCGCGCACTGTTGACAAACAAAGGTGAATCACGAGAGAGAGAGAGCAGCATCTTAAGAAGACATCTGGCAACGTCGGAATTCCAAGCAGTTGCTCTCTGCTACGAGTCCAAGAGGTTTTATATATATATATACATCATGGTAGTACCTACATGCGATTCCCCTCGTTCCTCAAGAACGATTGTGTCAGTTTTTGACGCTACACCAAGTTTCGATTCACGCCTACTGACCATCAAGCAAATGGTTACGTCACGTCATATATACACACGCCTGCTCTCTCTCTCTTTCCCTCTGCTTATTTTCTTATTTTCAACCTCGGTTATTATCCACTAGCGTGTATACACGCGAACGAACCAAACTCTCAACACTTAATGTCCTCCTCTGCTCGTTGGATTCTTGCGCGCATGCGGTGGACAACGAGTACCAAAACAGGTTTTTCGTCCAACCCTTTCGGTCTGCTACTACTGCTCTCTCTCTCTCTTTCTCTGACCTTCCGTGAGATTCCAATTTTTACTACACGGTCGTCTTTGCTCTCTCTCTCTCTCTCTCTCTCTCTCTCTGTTTCTCTCGGCGTGCCGAGGTCTAATAAACCTGCTTTCGCTCTCTTTTTCTTGACTGCTGCGGGGCACGTATATAAATATAAGGTGGTCCAACAACGACTGATTCTCACTCGCTCTCCTTTGCTCTCTCGGTCTTTTTACAATCAAGACAAATTGAGCTATTGTATAAGAGACGAGAGAACGAAGGAGAGTTCGCGTACGTAAGCATATATGCAAACGGTTGAAATTGAATCAACGCGCGGGCGGCAGCAAAAAAAAAGAGAAACAAAAAACAACTCTGTAGCGGTAAGGGAACCAGTTGTGTCGCTCGGGTAATTGGAGAGTCGAGAGGAAAAGTCAGCTTCGCTGGCGTAACTTTTTCCAAGTGGCTGCTCACTAGATATCTCGGCTTTCAAGCAAGGCTTATGTACAATATATATATATATACATATATAAAGCCGAGTGTCGAGAAAGCGTTTATCCTGTCGGTTACACGTTGACAAATCGCATAATAATACAATAACGATCGTTCGATACAGCCACGAGCAATCGAACAACTGCGAAGATGGACCTCGGCAGAAGCGTTAGGAGATGTGACGGTTACACCAGATTGTACCTCGCGTATCCTCAGCGACGAGAGCGTGGATGACTCGAGACCCGTTGATCATAAGCTTCCAAGCCCCGAGGAACAATTACAGGCGGTTGCTCTCAAGTTCCCAGCCGAACTCGTCGCCGTAGACGTTAGTGGACGCGGTTTCCGTCGTATGTCCATGCGTCGTAGGTCGTTGCACGCCAATGAACCATCGACGCTCGTCAAAAGACGTTCGAGGCCGCGTAGGCCGCGTGGCAAGAGACGCAACACGATCGCCGGTACCGACCACAAGGAAATTCGACGAGCTGTCGCTGGGTGAGTACTGTATTCGTGCATCGAGCCGTGTCATTACTGCCAGACGTTGCGTAACGTGTTTGCTTGTCGTTGCTTCAAAAAGGGAGGCCACCGAGACCGAGGAGGCGCACGCGAGCAACGCCGCCAAACGAGCTCACCGTTCGGCCAGTAGCGATCTCCTCGAGAGTAACAAGGACACTCCACCCGAGAAAAAGTCACACTTTGATACGCTCAAGGCTTGGGGTCGCTCTCGACTCAAGCTCATCAGTCCCAAATCCAATCAGCACAATCACGCGGTAATTAGACAGCCAATCGTCGCTCACGACGTCCATACATTTATCTCGCAGCATTATTCCATCTTTCTCTTCTTGCTCCAAATTCCAGAATAATCAGCAATCAACGACGTCGTTGGCGACTGTCGACGTGGCGCGGTCGCAGCACGAGCTATTGCAAAAAGACGAGAATCGTTACACGGACGACAGCGCTTACGAGGCGAATGCCAGTCGACGTAGCTCGAGGCGCGAATCCAGCAAATCACACGAGAGGAAGCCCAGCTCGTCGAGCACGAGCTCGAGTATTCCATCGCACTTGGCCAATGGTAAAGCTTTCGCTGAGCAACGCGTCGATAAACCATCGACTCAACAACCGCAGCTGCCGCATCAACAACAGCAACAAATTCAACAGCAGCAACAACACCAGCAACAACAACAGACGAGCAGTGCCTCGAAGCAGCAGCAGCAACAGCGCGACAACGTGAAACTGAGGGAAAGCGCAGCCGAGAGACGCGAAAGGAGGAAAGCAAGGGCAGACGAGCCACCGCACTCGAGCTCCGGCAATTGGAGCGCATCGTCGGAGAGCGGTCGCGCGAGCATCGGCAGCGAAACCACCAGCACTACTCACCCGCCGAGGTAATCGTTCAATTGTGCAAACGGTAAATTTTCAAATCGGTCGCGATCTACAATCGATCGGTTTTGCAGATCTACGACTACGGCTTCGATCGGCACGTCCTCCACTTCGCTGTCGCACGCGAGAAGAGCAAAGGGATGTCGCGACACCTCGGCATCGTCGTCGGTCACCTCGGAAGGCACCCTTACTCCGGACATCATTCAGGACATCAACGCTGTGCCTTTCTCCGACGACGGCGAGACGTCCTCGGTATACTCTTGCGATACCGAAGGATACTACACCTCGTTTCACATGGACTCGGGTCTCAAGACCCTCAGGGAGGAAGAGCCAACGCAACAGGCACCGGCTAGTCCGCTGTCGAGGTCGAACGAGGTACAGTCCGAGCCTACATCGCCCATCGTTGAAAACGAGTACGAGCTGTACGGCAGGGGCTCTACTTCGACGACCACGAGCTCGGCTGGGACCGTGTGCACGACGCTCATGGCACCTCCACCACCCGAGAGAAAATCTAGCCTCACCGTGGTAGCTATGGTATGCACGCAAGCTCTATGACCAAATTATTTGACCATAACGATTATCGACGATTGTTGACAACGCGAACGTTACAGGTTCACGGCCAGAAGCAAAACGGTGGTGAATCACCCGACAGCGGCCACAACACCTCCTCCTCGCCAGTGGAATCAGCCTCTAGTCCGGCCTGCACGGGCCGTTCCTGCTCCGAATTTGAGTACTCGGAGTCGTCGGACCTCGAGGGTTGCGAGCGAATCGAGCGAATCCGCTCGAAAACTGCCATCAACACTAGTCGTATACCCTCGATGTGCGTGATTACGCCGCCCAACTCGGACGACGAGCACGCTCACGGCAAAGACGGCGCCAAGGAACACAAATCGAAACAGAGCAACAGCGGCAACGCGGGACCCGGTTCCGTGCTCATGTCCGCGACGGTCGGCACCTCCAAAATGGAGGTGATCAACGGTCAGGACAAGAATTTGTACGCCACCGTGCAGACCGTGACGACGACAACGACGACGACGACTAGTCAGGCAAACAACGCGACACAGAATCCAAATAAAACCAGTCCTCTGAGTGGTGTACTCGGTAAGCTGCGAGGGGTTTTGCCCGGTAGAAAACAGCATCAGCACAAGTCCTGTCAAGAGGATCAGCAGCCTCGGCAAGTTGCGAAACTAGATTCCGGTGACTACGTGACTATAGCCGAGGTGAGGAACAATCGCAACCACAGCCACAACAACGGCAACGACAACGACAAGAAGCGCCAGGATAACAACACCAGCGTCACCTACGCCAATTCCGATCTTTTTAGAAGAGATGCCGAGTACGTGAGTTTAAGCGAGTTGCCCAAAAAAGCCGATTCGTCGCTAGAAAGGCGTAGACAAGGCGCAAGAGTGACTCTCGATTCCGAGGGCAAGGTTGTTTACTCTTCCGACAGTCTTAAAAGGAGAAAAGGAGCGCACACTACCTTCATTCCAGGTTTGTTAAGTAACGAGTTTCTCGTAAAGAAAATAAATAAGTAAAAAAGTTAGCTTTTGAACGAATAATAATTCAGCGAATTGTTTGCAAATTTTAGGACCTTTCGTCAAGGAAGGAAATACATCGCCAGCTCAGTCGCCACTACTTCGTCGAGCTAACGTCACTCCGCGAGCAGTGACTCGGACATGTAGCGCCATCGACTCGGTGGACGGTGAATCGTCAAATCTTCCAGTCGAAACGACTGCCGCTTCCTCGTTGCCTTCGCAGCAACAACAACAACAACAACAACAACAACAACAACAACAACAACCACCACCATCACAACATCATCATCATAATCATCATCAACATCAGCAATCAGGCAAGATGATAATCCGAGCGGCCAAATCTCCAGAGCGTGCGGTCAGCCCGGATTACGTGAGAACGCCGACAAGGGTGGTCGGGCCGACAACGGCGACGGCCGATCGTCAGATTCTGCGACACGGCGCCTACGTGAACGTGCAGGGCGGCGAGGGGAGCGAAGGTAAGACGCCGCGAGCACGTAGCGCCAGGCTGAAGTTAATCACGAGCAAAGTTGACCCGCGCGTCGCCAAACTGCGCGAACTTCGCAAAGATGCCGCCAAAACTTGGGCCGCTAATCTCGAGGACAAGCCGTCAGAGTTGAAAGGATCGCGCGTTAGACAGCTGCCCACGAGCCTAAGGTTCAGGCAAAAGCCCAACAATTCTCTCGAGAGAAAGGTCCTCAAATTTGCGACAAACGGCAAGCAGCAGCAAACGAGTTTGGAGAAGAACGCTCTGATACCCGCGAGTCTAAGAGCTAGTGGTAACACGCCAAAATTAACGCGCCGGTTGTCCATCAACGAAGCCGAAACAGAACGAATCGAGCAGAACTCGATGGGCGTCGAAGCGTCGAACGACGATAGGTCAACGTGTCGAGACAAGGAGAACAGCGCCTCTATAGCCAACGAGGCGGGTACGCCGCGAGCCGAGAGAAAACTTCGACGTAGCGAGAGTTATCGCATGGCCAACAGTCCGATAATGTTCATTAAGAAGCTCGGTGGCTCGCCTAACGTGGACAAGACCGGTGGCACGCAAAAGATGCAACGTACCGCCTCGGAGGAGTTGAGAGAGGAACTGTTGAAAGAGCGTATTAATTATCCGGAAACGGTATCGAGTCCCGAGCCGGGTGTCGATCTCGCGAGCGTCGACGAATTGTCGGTTAGCGTAGTTACTGCGAAAATGCCTCAAAGCCCGAGGCCCAGAGCCAACGATCTCGAGCCAGCGAGAGTTCTCAAATACTCGGGTCTCGACACAGACATCTGGTGAGATTTTCTCGCTCAAGGCCGAACATGGACTCGTTCTCTTGTTGCGCACGGCCCAAATAGATTACAGCCTATACATTGGCTGCTGTTCAACGATGTACGTGTCGATGATGATTTTCCAGTCACTTATCTCTCTCTCTCTCTCTCTCTCTCTCTCTCTCTCGGCGCGAGTGACGTTGTGTTTTGTTCCCGCGCTAATTTGCTCGGATAAGCCGTACTAAAAATTTTCCCCAATGATGCACGCAGCTCTTGGGCGTATAATTGACAAATAAAATTGAAAAATTGATGTTTGATCTTTAGAACTACGTTTGCAGTTTTTATCGATATAAATGTTTTTTATAGACCGATAGCGTCGGATAATTACTCTACATAGTTTAAATTTGCGAGAGGGCGCCCTTTTTATTGTAATCTATCGAAAACAAGTCGTAAAGAAGAGATAAAATAGATCTATCCCTTTTTTTGGCGCCACTCTGGTACTAGAGCCTCGTCTGCACTTTATCCCCAAGGATAGATACAGAGAGAAAAGTGTCAAGCCAGCAAAGTTGCATACAAGGTCAGTGGATAACATTTTGTCCCAAATATTTTTCGCAAGACACAGCAAGTACGTTTCTATGATAAGCTGTAAATATAGATTTGATACGTGTAAAATCACCGATGTATCTCGATGCGGTCGAGATCGGGAAGTTTTATCCGAAATTAGACAACTTGCATCGATTAGCGGATTCTCAACGAAGGACGATGAGAAATCAGCGCTAACAAGGAAAAAGCCACCCCACGTTTGCGCAATGATTGTTCCTGATCAACCGAACATTATGCAAAACGACGTAATGTGAAAAAAACAAAGCTGTTTGCGCGCTTCGAGAGTAATTGTTTTTATCGAACGTTAGTCCCCCGAGTTGATCGACCTTAACAGCGCGCAAAACTCGTAATCCACGGAAAAAGAACGTAAACGAATGGAAAACTCGTGGGTGGGTTCCTTCTTTTGCTTCGTTTGCTACTTTCTTCTTCTTCTTCTTCTTCTTCTTCTTGATTTTTTCTCAAAATTTTCCGGTTGTGACTAAACGACAACGGAAAAGACCAGAGATACATTGTCTACTCGCGGTAATCTTGACGACGTGGAAAGAGAGCATCACTCAACTGGCATGCATTGTTGCGTCAGATTGACAAACGAACAATGTTTATCGGTTTTTACCATGCCATCTCAACGTTTCATCCGTTTCTGTAATTAAGCGTTTTGCAATAAACAAAAATTCAAATTGCAATCCCGCAATCGTTTGTTGTTCAATGACTGCGTGAACGATAAAGATAAAGAAGACAAAAACAAAACCTCGCAAAGCACGGAGGGAGAGAGAGATTGAGAGTGTGAGGGAAAGGGAGATACTTGATGAAGAGCTTGATACATTTAGAGAGAGAGAGAGAGAGAGAGAGAGAAAGACAAGATCGCGTGTCAAGTATGTCATAATGATACGTCAGTTGCTAGCGTAGCTCGCTGGTGGGAATCGTTGTTGCTAGACAGACGGTCGCCCGTGTCGCTGCTCGGAGAATTAACTGGCATCAGTCGTAACCGCGTGATGTTGCAGCGCGGACGTCCGTTTTTTTTTTTTCGAGACGCTCGTATACTATAAAGCGTAGGCAAGTGAGTGTCCGAAGAGAAGAGGCGTCATGTTGGCGAGGCACCTTTTGTTTCTGGCAACGCGCCGACCGAGTAAGTTTTTCACTTTCGCACACAACTCTATTGTTCAAACTGCGGGAATAACTTGATTTGGATGGGTAACTGTAATTCATATCGCACGCTCGAAACACTTGCTTCGTACGTATTGTTTGCAGCTTCTTTTGAAAGACGAGAAATATGCCTGCTGCTAGCCGTTGCTCGCAAAAAGAAAGGACCAATATCGTTTGCCCCTCTCCTTTTTAAAATGAAATAACCTTTGGTGTTTCGCGTTGTTTACTAATTTGTAGATTTCTACCATTGACAAACGTTCAACTCTGGCCGCTAGCTTAGCGCCAATCCGACGCAAAATCGCAAGTCCAGCTGCGACGAAAACACGTACTTTTAACGCGACTTCTGTTCTCTCGTTAGATTTACTTTCGAGTGACAAGCATCATAGTATTATAGAATAGGTAGATTAAATTGTACATAGGTTAGTAATTGTATAATAAACAACGATTGTAAGTATTAATAATGTAGTGTGTGCGTGTTTCTATATTTTTTCTCTATCTTTGTAATTTTTTTTATTATTTATTTTTGTTCCGTGACGAGGAAAAAACAATAATAACTGTAATGTGTACAGATCTATCAACATAGATATACATATATATTCGCTGACCTCGCGTTGTAAGTTGTGTTCCATGTAATATTGTTGTTAACGTTCGAGTGACTAACATCCGCGATTGCGAATAATCGGATAATTTGTTTGTGTGGCTTGGTTTATACATTAACATCTCGCTCCTTTTAACAACACTTACAAGCTGCATACTGTAAATATGAACAATGACAATAATGCACCACCAGTTTGCACCAGAAATAATAATCGCGATTAACGGTGGCCCACGTATTTATAATATAATAAAACAAGTGTATATGTATCAAGAGGACACGCTTATTCTTACAACACGAGGAAGAGGCAACATATCCGTATACGCTCATTGTATATATAAATTTTTTTGACTCTATCATAAGTTATATAGGTATCATTATTTTTAACTCGGTCTTATCGGCATGTTTTGCATTTCTTTTTGCCTGCGTGTGTGTTTATTACTTGCGCACTTGACAACACATGGCATATGCACAATGTATACGTTTTTAACGTTATATTCTTGGTTTTTTTCCCTTCTCTGTAAATAATTTGCTACTGTAACTTATAAAACGAAACGTTATTGATAATGCACTCAACTAGCAATGTTACTGCAATCATGTATGCGAATATAGATTTTTTTCTCTTGCATTAAAGATATATTAAATATTGCATCCATAGAAATTGGTTGATTGTTTGTTTATTAATTTCCCGCACTTTTCATCGTACATCGAGCACGCTGCACAGCTAATCCAACATTGTTTGTCGTTTATTGTTGTTGTTGTTGTCGTTGTTGTCGTTGTTGTTGTTTTATCGACATTTTTTTCGAAATTATCGGGATTTGTATCGTACTGCACAAATTTTAACAATAATCGTTTTCACGCGCAATAAACACGTCCGAAATATGCTACATGCGCGTTGGAATGTTGTTTGGCTTTGTAAGTTTGAAGTTGTGTCTTGATTATAGTTACGTGTGAGATTATTATCTCGTTGTTTATTTTGAGCTGACAAGTAAAGATGCACTCGCAGCACCTTTTTACCGTGTAACTTTCATCTTGCATTGTTATGAATGCCACGTCCTCGGTGAGTACATTTTATCTCATATCACCCGTACAGACAATAAGTTTGATTTCGATAAACGTTCTGAATATCACGACTGTTGTACGCATCCGTCGAAATCTTACTTGTACGTCTATGCATTATTATTACTATTACTATTATTATTATTATTATTATTTAGCTACTCACTAACCATCCGTAGAATTAGATGCTTACGCAACTGAAATATATATATGTATATGACTGCTTGAACGCCGCCGCCATCTAGCACGAGCTAGCAATTAACCAAAACTTTGACGATTACAGTCGAACGAGGGCTGTTACTCGCCCAACAAAAAACATGTTCATATATAGGGATCGAGGGTGGGTTTTGCGCGCATACACCTTCAATACGATAAACGTTGCGCGACAAAACGAGCCAGCGATTGTTGAAAAAATCAATCGTTTGTTTTATTGCAGATCAAGCGTTGCTAGTGATCCAGCCGAACGAGCAGGTTTCAACGACAACGTGTAATCAACCAAATTTACAGCAGCAGCAGCCAGCACCCCCACCCTACGTTGGCCCTCCGCAAGTGCACAAGTTCCACGACGATTATCAACAACAATCAGTCTACGCTGACAAACGAATTCAGCAGCATCAGCCTGTTGGGCGTCGAAGCAACGACAATCATAATGGCAATCGACATCGTCAGCCACCACCTCCAACGACTCACAGCCAACGTATTCTCGAGCCGTATCAACGCTTCTTCGTTCACGACAAGCGCAATTTGCAACCGCATCTACATTGTTCCAACAATCAGAACATCTACGCGCCACAACCAAGCCACAGTTTGCAGTCTTCGCAATTCTTTACCTTGCCAAACCGAAGAGTACGTCGCGACGTTGTTCTCGAGCCGCCGAGGAGTATTACCCCCGACATAACTCGGGGTCTGACGACTCGAGACCCACTTGGATCCGCGCAAATGCTCGCGAGACAAGGCCAACAATTGCCAGGATCGGCCGAGAAACTCGCCGCGTCCACTGCTTATCAGCAGGCCCAGATGAACGATCTCAACAGAAAGAACCAACTCGAGCAACTCGCTGCTCAACAGCAACAGCAGAGGCAAGCATCACTGGACGTTAGAACCAGGTTGGCAATCGCATGGTCCGCTGTCTGATATCGTCGATGGACTGACTATTTGACGAGTACTAATCTGTTTGATTTACAGGTTTGCCTCACCAGTCGGTTTGTCAGCCCTCGGCTATCGACTGTTCGCCTCGCCAATCCAAGATGGTCCAAAGAGCGTGCCGATATCGCCGATCGGTCCGGAGCAAGCCAATGGCTTCAAGTCGTCCACGCCAACGCAGCAACAACAGCAGAACAGAGCCACGCCAACGGTCGCCGAGCGATTGGCTCTACAATCGCAACGCTGTATTTCGCCCAATCCCGCGCTCGTACAGGCTACGAGTACTCCATCCAGCAGCGGCAACATTGTGCTTTCCCCCATCAAGACCACCATGTCCAACGAGGAGTTGTTTACCGCCATACACAAGTCCAAGAGAAGGCTCAACATTAAGGACGATCCCGAGAGCCTTTCGCCGGCTGGTTCGCTCGTTTCGCTAGCCAACAAGAATCATCATCACCACCATCAGCAGCAGCAGCAGCAACAGCAGATGATCGGAACGAGGCACAGTTGGAGCCCAGAATCGCACAAAGTGCCAGAGGTTGGTTTGCCTTTGATTCAATCGATCGTTCGATCGTCGCGTACAGCTCAATCTCAATCAAATACGTTTGTTCGCTTATTGCAGATTCCAAAGAGCGCACCTATGCTCTCGGCAACCTCGCGCATGGACTTTAAACGACTATTACTGCAGCAAAGCATCAAATCTGGACCCATTCGGGTGTCCGCGGCTGAGCAATTGAAACTTTCGCGACAACAGGGTCAAGAGCAAGATGTCCAATTACCCCAAACACCCACGAAAGTTAACACGTCGCAGCAGTTGTCCAAAGTCATGAGCCCGAGGTCAGCTTGGAGGTTCCAAACACCGCGCACCGATGTACTTTCCTCGACGATAATCGAGGATGCCGCAGCCGAAGAGAAAGCCATGAAACCGTCGCCAGAGCTCACCGATGCCGTTAGCTCTCGACTTTCTAGTCTCAATAGCAGGCGCCAGTTGGATCTAAGCACGGGACAGCCAGCAGTAGCTACCAAGAGCCTCGAGGAGCTCAAGAACCGCATCAACGACAGCAAGAGTCAACAACGCTCGCTGGAGAAACGCGACAAAGAGCTAGAGAATCGACTACAGTTGATCGACGCCAACAACGCCGACGATCCCATTAAAGCTATCGAAAGTCGCCGCATAAGTAACCAACTCGCAAGGGCACAGTTTCTCGCCAGTTCCAGTTCAATTAGCGCTACTCCCAGCAAAGCCCTCTTCGATAATCGCTTTCGCGCGAGATCCGAGTCTCCCCAACAGAACGATTCCAGTCAAAGGTCCAGGCTTAATGGACTCAACGTCGGCGACAGCGCAGCCGACAACTCCATAGTCACGCGTAGTCCTAGTGCACCCGCTCTTGAGACTGCTCTCTAACTCGTTTTCGTTATTTATTATACTCGTTCTCTCTCCCTCTCTTTGCACATGTGTACTATAGATACCCATTAGTCATCGCCGTTATTTCTCTCACATTTTCTCTCTCTCTCTCTCTCTATATATATATATATATATGTTATGAATATTTTTCGAAAGCGAGTTTTTGCAGACGTCCTATCAACGAATGCCTCGCGACACACGTTTGGGATTTATATTTTCCCACACCTGTGTCGTAACACAAGTACCAGCTTTTACAAATGCTGAATGATCGAAGGCTACATCGATCGCGAGCCTTTTTCTTTTTTACTTGTACACTTGTAACACGCGCAATTAACTCTCGCAACCAGATCGAAGTTATCATATTCGCTCGTACGTGTTGCGTGTTCAACAATCACAACGGCTTCACTTCTGTGCCTCGCAATCACGTAGATTTGTCTTCTACGATTTTGTTGAGCGTTCAGTTTTGTTGGATCCGTTCTCCGATCTATCGATCGATCGATTGATTTATCGTTGCCTTCGTTTACAAGATGGCACAATTTCATGCGTGACACGAAATCAAACAAGCTTGTATATAATAATATAGGCACGTTATGACGATGCGGGCATTATGCAAGTCAATTATTTTATCGATTTGTACCGTGTACAGATTATTATTGCTTGCTGTTCGTACTGCGAAATCGTTTTTATAGATTATTTGGCAAATATCCCTCACGTCTCGATCAAAATAACGTATCGAATCAGTTTTTTTTTTGCATTTTAACTTGAATGCAATCCAGCGTTTCCACTGGGTTCGTTTACAATGGAATCTGCGATTTTTACATTTCTATAAGATGAACGTTTAGTTGTACATAATTTTACATATAGTATATATGTATATAAATATATATATATATATACTTGTCAACATATACGAGAGCTAGTTTGATATTTTGATTGCTCGCGATACTAGTCTAGTCTGGAAAATACTTTTGCAAGTTATTACTATGGCAGCGTCGAATTTTTCGATCCATTTCTTGTTTTTATTCTATCAAAATATACTAGATCTAACTTTATACAAATTTATATTACAGTTCCATCAAATATTAAGGAATCACAACAATATGCCTGTTACTTCCAAGCTTCGCTTCCCTTGAAAGAAACGACAATTAATCGATGGAACGAAAAATCATAAATAATAAGTATAATATATAATATATAAAGAAAATGCGCGTAGTCTATAAATGAACAAAGTTGCCTTAATTAAATTATTCAAATCCATGGGATATAGCCCCTGTGGTACATTTTTTTATTGATAAATCACCTATTTCATCTATTTTCACATCTCGTTACGAACCGTTACAATTTGTATTATTGTAACATTGTAATTTTATGGCTTAAGCAGATAAAACAACTTTTTGTACTTTGCTGAAAATAAATGAAACAAGAAATTTCAAAGAGACTTTTCAAATTTACCCGCTATACCGTATTCCCCAAATAGTTACAGTAATAATTGTAGATGGCTCTAGTAGAGAATAGCGAGTATCGCGTTCTAATTTATCAAGTAAGCACTGTAACAGACGCCGCGTACACGATTGTGCGTCCGTCATATTTTCGTTGCAAAAAAAAGAAAGCGAGTAACTGATTACTCGAACAAATACAAAGAGCATTATCGAAAAGAGTGAGCGAGAGAGGAAAAACGAGAGGTTGCTCTCCGAAAGGAAACTAGATAGAGGAATCAGGAAGTTGGCTTTTGCAGCGTAAGTGACGCATCTTGCTGCGCTGCGGCTGCCGGTGGTTCGTTCGCATTTTCGCAGTTGTTCGTTTGTGTCGTTGTAGTCGTCGTCGTTGCTGCCTTCTTACCGCCGAGGTGAGACTGTTGAAAATATGACGGCCCACGACCAGATGCGAGCTATGCTCGATCAACTTATGGGCACCGGACGAAACGGTAAGTGTGAACTTGCTAGTTATATTCTTTTTCTTCATCGAGAGAAAAGTAGAGCGTCAAAAAAATATCTCTAAATCTCACTACTCCAATACATGTAAATCCAACATGGAAGCCCGCGTGGCAGGCTACTCTCTCTTCCTCTCTCTCTCTCTCTCTCTCCTATCTTCTCTCTTTCTCTCTCTCTCTTTCTCTCTCTCTCTATCTTTCTATCTTTCTCTTTTTCTCTTTTTCTGTTTTTCTCTTTTTCTCTCTTTCTCCCTCGACTGGTTTAATTCTTTTTTCATAGCATTGTTGACATATTGTTTTTACAAGTTCCCCTGCCCCTAATTCTCTCTCTCTTTCTCTCGTGCTGATTATTGTTCGCACAATATTCCGATCGCATATTTGCTATTGTGCTATCTACCAAGCTATCGATTTCTTCGTGACTACATTGCTTTACGGTTTCTAGGGCGGGGAATAGTAATTTTTATCTATTTTTTTTTATCAAATCAATCTCTCACCACAATTCTCTGTTTTCTCCTACCTTTATTATTACGTTTCGACATAAAATTCGGTTTTATTTCAAAATTCAACAAATTTTCAACTTTCTAGAGTCATAGAGTCAACTTTCTAGAGAACAATTGGTTTTTGTATTAATTATTGAAACAATCAATAGTTGCTTTAAATCAGCTACCGAACCAATCCATCCTGTGTATCGCAAATTGGATATTATTTTTTTAATTCAAGAATACGGCAATTGATTAATATTACTAGCGCTAGACTTGTGGGTACTTGATACCGCGGTGTCGGTTAACCGAAAAGGGGATTTTACAAGGCTTCCTGGTCTACATTCATATACGATATTACTTTTCTATGAACAACGTAGCTCTAAAATAATTGTAAAATTTTGTTGCAGCTGTCGTTAGATAGTCATGCATTTGTACCAATTTATCCATACAAGTAGGGCTTTAACGACATTATAATTTTCAGGTGAAAATAATAAATTCCAAGTAAAGTACAATGATCCAAAGGTCTGCAAGAGCTTCTTATTGGCATGCTGCCCACACGAGATCCTCTCATCTACAGTGAGTATATTACAGGCTAAATCTTATCAGTACACTCGGGCAAAAGGCATTCATCCTTGTACTTACTTTGAAAAGCCACTTACTTTTGTTTTTGTTTGCACCTTTTAATGAAAATACCATCTCGCGCGTATATTCAGAAGTGAATTGAATCTCTGAATACAAAAAAAAGATGTTCTTGCTTGGATTCAACTTTCAACTGATTTTTGATATCATCAGTACAGATACAAAAGTCAACTGTAATGATTGTTCGAGTTTACATCAAGTTTTATAAGTATTTTCCAGTCGTTTCTCTTGATACCCCCTTCAAAACGTCTTATTGAGTAGTAACTTTGAAATTTAACTAATGTTGAACTGCTAATAAGCAGTTCTCTATTTCCAGAGCGTCTGGAAAAGCAATTGTGAACCAATTGTACGCAATTCCCTGTCGAATAATGTACTGTACGTAGAAGTTGAGTAAGGTCGCGTTATGTCCGTAAGTACTATGAACATGAAATAATTGAAAAAAAGAAACATGAGACGTACGTATTACATTTCATTGATTCTATATAACATAATTAAACTATTTGGCTATAATTATCGCATATATACAATACATTTTAAAAAATTGACACGTTTTGGTTGAAAATGTTGAAATGGCAATTCGTTAACTGGCACGTTAAGAAAATCGAGCTCAAAACTTGAAGGCATTAACGATGCAGGTGTTGCATAGCACTCTTGAAGCCAGTCAATGAGTTTGTCCATTCCGACAAATGTTCACCAAGGCACACACGCATATGCATTGATTATATTGACTTTGCTTGGGAGAGAAACATCGGATTGTCATCTTGGCTGCTCCGGCTTAGTTAAGCGGAGTCAAATTTGTCCAAAATCCCACGACCCACCATACACGTGTCGAACAATCCTGTGTGTCATGCGTTTTTGGTGAGTAAAGCGATCTTGTAAAAATACCAAAAAAAAAAACCAAAAAAGTCCAAGAATTACTTGGAACAAAGAGCTGATAAAATGATAAATCAGTGTAAGGCTTTTTTGCTTGCACAACGCACATGTCAAAGCTGGAGGGAAAGAAAGATAGACGCATAGATGCTAATTACTCCGTGAGTATGGATGTTTCGAGAAAGGAAGAGATATATTTTTTTTATGTTTTTCTCACAGACGCGCGTTACAGCATAGCGATTCATAGCAATTCGAGACTGTAAGTAAACCATCACGCTGATTGCCAAAACTCGTATTCACAATTGAAATCATATCTACGTTCCATCCAGCATCAACACTCGCAAAACTTCTAGTTTTCCAATATTCACACGTTGCTCCAATTTGTTCAACGACGCAATCTTGGACAACCTACGCAAACCTATCTTACCGTCGATTATCCACGATCATACCTTCGTTCAACACTCGTCAATTCATTGTGCATGATGCGTATTCAAAGCAACAAAATCTGTCGTAGATCTATACTCGATTTAGTATTCTTTCGTATCAACAATGGTCGTGAATTGTTTCGCAATCTCAACACCGACTATACATTAGCACTCGAATTTTGGCAATCGGTCTGTGATGAACCGAGAAAAAGAGAAAAACGAGGGCAATGTAGGCAAGAGGGAAACAAAGATAAAGAGAGAGAGAGAGGGGAGAGAGAGTAAGAGAGAGAAAGAGAGAGAAAGAGAGAGAGAGAAAATGGCGTTGTTATCGTACGTATATCTAAAAATCTTTTGTCGGCTATATCGTGATTTGAATATTTCAATTAAAAATGGTCTTTGAACAAACAATTTTGTTAACTCACTGAACATGTGTATGAAACTTAAGGTTGTGTGCTGATTGTAGCATCGTTGTCAGTCCAGCGCAAAGTCAGGCGGAGAGGTGTTGCCGCTCTGTAAGTGAACATCAACAAAGTATTCTCTATCTATAGAACGATATCTTTTTTTTATTTTGTCTTTTAAAATAACTGTTGCATTGTTTTATTTCTTCTCATCTTGTTCATGATTATGTTCTCTTTCCTCTGTGTATACTCGTGAATTTACGCGAGAGCGTCAAATTCTCTATCTCGGTACTTGTACGACACAGAACAGAAAAGAAAAGAAAAACTAAAAAAAAGAAACAATTATCGAGCGCAAGGCTCATCTTGTAGGTGAAAAGATCGGAGCGTGCGTGAGCGACGACACGCTGACACTTTTGAGCTCCTCGATCGAGTTGTGAAACAGATAATAAGAAGAGGACGCCAACGTTACCGTTGTAAGTCTCAAAACGCATTAAGGAGAACAACTGTTAGGCAAACGAATCGATCGCGTCAATTGATAATAACAAGTCATATAAATATATAAAAATAAAGTCAAAAAACAGCATTATCGGCGACATGTTCCCCCCTTCCCCGCCCTAAAAAAAAGAAAAGAAAAGGCCGTGTCGTAGGTCGAGAGTGACCGCGTTTGAACTCGCTCGCTCGCGTATTGACGAATCAAGCACAATCATCAAGATTAACTGGACGATACTAATTGATGGCTTTGTAAATCGCAGCGCATGGACCTGGGCGAGTGCCCCCAGATTCACGACCTCGCCCTGCGGGCTGACTTTGAGGCCGCGCAGAAGAAGAAGGACCACTTCTACGACATCGACGTGAGTATCTTCGTTTAGCGATCGAACAAAAATAAGAGATTTCATCGATATTACGGATTAATCATTGTCGTCGTTATCGTTTCAGGCAATGGAGCACCTCGCTAGTTTCATAGCCGACTGCGATCGGCGTACCGAGCAGGCCAAGCAACGCCTTGCGGAGACTCAAGAGGAACTGTCGGCCGAAGTGGCAGCCAAGGCGAACGTGGTCCACGTGCTCGCGGAGGAAATCGGCAAGAAGCTAGCCAAAGCTGAACAGCTCGGTGAAGAAGGTTTCGTCGAAGAGTCGATGAAGTTGATGGGTGAGATCGACGAATTGCGTAAAAAGAAAAATGAAGCTGAGCAAGAGTATCGTAACAGCATGCCAGCCTCTTCGTATCAGCAACAGAAGCTGCGCGTTTGCGAGGTCTGTAGCGCATATCTTGGGATCCACGACAACGACCGTCGACTAGCCGATCATTTTGGTGGAAAACTTCATTTGGGCTTTATCAAAATCCGCGAGAAGCTCGCTGAACTTGAAAAGACCGTAGAGGATCGCCGCAAGGAGAGACGCGACGCTATGTCCGACGGTCGCAATCGCGATCGCAGCCGCAGTCGAGGTCGCGATCGCAGGCCAGAGCGTGATCGCTCGAGTCGCAGTCGTAGTCGCGGAAGAGATCGTAGTCGAGGCTATAGAGACAGGCAGCCCGACAGACCCGACAGAGACCGAGATCGTCGTGACAGGGACAGGGATCGCGAGCGCGAGCGCCGAGATAGGGAGCGCGACAGGAGGCGCTCGAGATCCAGAAGCCGCAGTCGAGGAAAGAGGTCAGTATCGCAACGTTTCTCGATCTGTATTTTACTTATTATTCGTTGCTCGTCGCCACGTGATGACGTATCAAATGGCCGAACTGAGATCCAGGCGGAAAGTCGACGACTCACTAGTCTCCTTTACCGTGTATCTTTTGGACTCTGATCTTAAAAAGCCGAAGCGATTAACACTGATGGCCGTCAACCTCGATCCCCTGACCAAACGAAAGCATCCTAACGCAGTCCAAACAAGTTGTTCTACACCTCGGCAGTTGTCGCTAATAAGTTTGTTTTTTATTGTTGCAGGTCTCGCCGTTCGCGTAGCGACAGCCGTGGCAGGCGTTCACGCTCGCGTCGCAGCGGCTCCAATGACCGCAAAAGATAAGCGGCTTTCTCTTTCTCCAACCCCTCATCCCACCCACTTCCTTCCTCTTTCTATCTCTTTCTTTTTCTATATATATATATATATATATATATCTCTCTTTTTCTCTCTCTCTCTTTCTCTTTCTCTCTCACTCTCATCTTGCTATCTTTGACTCTGTTTTTACCACAAGCTCAGATACATAGCATTCAACGAATAATCAATCAAGATTTTACCCTTCAATTTTTGAAGCACAAAATGGATGGCCGATCACAACGTTTCTTTATTTCAAGTTTCGCGCTCGACCGTGTCTATATTTATGTGTTTGATGTATTAGATTGTCAAAAAACAACGTCGTTACGTTATAGCGTTTTTAAACAACGTCAGAACAACGCTGCTTAAACAAATATTCTTTCAGCTCTCGATCTCAACAACTGCGTTCACTCACAAAAACACGTATGTAAATTCTTTAATATACCTGTTTCAATCAAATGAAACCTAATTCTTTCTTACTTTCCTTTCTTTTTTTTTCTAATTATCAATTCATCATTATTGAGCATTGATTAAACTGATGAAATGTTTCGTTTAAATGTATATATTAAAGTAGTTAATTCAGCTCCATTCGGAATAGTTCTTGCATATTTATAAATTACTAGATACTTCTAATCCTAAGGACTGAATAAGAATTGTAGACGAGAAAAAGGTAAATAAAGACACGTTGAACATTCATTTAATTGCATTTATTTGTTTTTATCGATGATTCCCTCGTTGTATACGATATAGTGAATTTACAAAAAAGTGTTGACAATGAGTTATCGATCACGGTAACCGATTGAAGAGTAAATGTGTTTCGATGCACTGACTTTGAGCAACGAGTTGTTGGATTTATGGGATCGCTCGATATTTCATCGAGTATGATGTTTATATAGTCGTAAGCAGTGTCAAAGAGAGCTTTTCCTCGGTCACGTGCAGTAGAGTTGTAGGCTCCTCGTAATTGACGCTTCTTTTGAATTCGACACTATTGTCAACTCTTGGATACATGTCAAACTTGTAGCAGCGAACCGATTTATCCTTGCTTGGATTCGCTATGAAACATATTCCACGCTCGTTAGGGTAAGTTTCTATCGTATTAGTAAGATTCGGCAACAAGAGTAATTCGGTACAACTCAGACCATGATTCCATCTCGCATTGAACAATTTGTAATTGCCAACAACATCGAACCCACGAATTAGATATATTTCTGAACGTAAACCAACGTAAACAACTTGCATACCTGATCGTACAATTTCCCCATTGAAAAGAAAAGAAATGATTTTTCAAAAATTTGTTTTTTTATTGAAATCGATTCTGCAATTGCCGTTAGAAGTACCACACGTAGCGTTATCGTTTAACTATACTTTAAAAATTAATCGAAACTATGAAAATGTGATCCATTGATAGATTAGTTTTGCCTTTGCCACTTGCGCCCTTTTCGCTGATTGTCAAAATGTTGGCATTAAGTTGTATTCTAGCCACGTCAATACTTGCATAATCAATATCTGCCATGAATTTTTTTATACTAATACTACTAGGCATTATTGAATTCGCGTGCAAGATTTCCCGACATACTCGAATTGCAGCTGGACTTTCGTTCAATGTTTCCACTGTCACCTAAGAGATTGCTCCGTTTTCATCAAACTCTGGTCCCAACGAGTAATCGTATCCTTTGCAAGATTCATCGAAAAATTTGATACTTTTGCGATAACTCAACCCGTCCGTGTAATCGCTGCAAATAATTAAAAGCAACAGCCACGTCTATATCGACATATCGATCGTTATTGCAATGCTACAGTCACACTTTATACAGAATTACCGAATAAACAAGTTGTGCTATGCATTTATTCTTTTGAACGTTAATGCAATTTCGTTCTTACACAAATGCCGATGATGACTTTATATAAAATAAACGAGAGATGTTCTCTCGACGATGTTACGCGAGTAAATGGCATTCGTTCATCTGATAACACATGACTTCTGTACGACTCGCAGATAAGGTTTGGTTCATTCAAAACAAAATATTAATAATAGTCAGAATGGCGAATTTAGCGCTATAAGAATTATTTAAATTAAAACGGATAACGAGAAGGTCATAGATTTGATAATTACGAAAAAAATTAAATTCCCATCGATTAAATCATTGATTTGTCTTATCAGGCTTAGCCTCGATCTATTCCGAGGATAGTTGGACCAAATTTTAACAGGCACCGATGGAATCCACTATAGATTATGGATTAAGTACGATACAACGAGGCAACTTACTTAAATAACGTAAATAAATAGATAAAACCAAAGGTTGAACGTTCTGTAGATCTACAGAGAATTATTGATCAGTTGTATCGATAACATAATTTTTGTAAGTAAAATTAGTGCCATTATCACAGACGTATTCAACGAGCACAGAATCATTGATCTGTCGAGCTACGAGTGCTACGAGTTTTCTATCGTTACCAGAGCAATCAAAGTGTTGGGTGTACTGCGTCGACCATATTTTCATTTGAGGCTGTACCTGAGTGACGTAAAGATTCCAGCAGTCCCAATCAGCCTCGCATCGAGCTTTCCCAACCAGTAAAAGACTTCTATTGGTAATTAAAGTTTGTAAAGATACAAGAGTCACGGGTTCCTTATAAGCCACAGTTTTTCGAAATAGCAATTGTCCATCTTCGTCGAATTCCGAGCAGTGAACCAATTGATCTTGGCCAGGTTTCTCGATCCAGCATATCGAAAATTGCGACGACACAAATTGCATATTTCTGGCGTATGGAATCGCAAGGAGATCTCGACGCGTACCGAAAGATCGATCGAGTAAAGTCCATTTGAAAACGCCCACGTTGTCGAGACCGCTTATTAAAAAGTCCCTCGACGGCGTATACTCCACACGGAGGCTCTTCCAATCCAAATCGACGTCAAATGGATTCGTTGCAGTTCTATTCAAGCCATCGTAACTGATTCGACATCTGGCATTTGTAGTTTTACAAATCTGACGATCGGCAACCAAGATGTCAAATTGATCGCTATCGTGATACGTAACAATCGAGTGTTCTCCGGCCAACTTGAACGCCGTCAACTTGCAATCTTGCAGATCGAGATGTAAAAGCCTCGAGCGAGTTGTACCATTCTCTAACGTATCGCGCACCGTAAGCAAAACTTTTTGAGCACTCAATCGTTTCAACGAACTCACAGCAACGCTACTCCCATCGCCATTGGGCTTCAAGTTGATCGAGCACTGAGGATGCCTTTGACTATTTTCTTCGACGATCGCCACGTAGAGCTTGACGTTACCTTCGGTTTCGGCTCTCCGAACGTAAGCAATGGCTAAACTATAATTGCGAGATAATTCCGAAGCGATAACGTGATAGTCGGCCGATGGTTTTGAGATGCTGTAGGAAGGTTGATAGAGGCTGAAGGGATGGACAGTGCCCACGAGTGTTATTCCAATCAGCCACAAACGTGTAAGAAACGAACGTTGAACTACAAAGCACATTGTATTAGCTGTAAAAATAAATGACAACTCTAATTAGCTTGTTGTGGAGAAAACTATCGAAAAGTTTTTTTTGTTTGTTTTAAAACTAACCTCTTTGAAATACGATTCTTCCTCGCTACTGAGACGATCAGCTTCCGATGTCTGGCAATGAAACGTTTTAAATGAGAAGCTGTTTATCGCATCGTAAGACATTATAGCGCGCGTGTCGGATAACTGGTTATCTTTGCGCAATAGGAAAGTGTGACAATACGTAAACAATTTGGAAATTATCACGTATGCACTCTTCTTGCGGGTAACGCAAAAATTTGACGGTGGCAATAACGATTGCTTCTAGATGTTGATGATCGAATTGTACGGCCGTTGATATCGATGAAAATTTTGAAGGGTGAATGGAAAAGCTCGATTTTCGACGGTAGCAATGGAAATTATACCACTTGCAGTGCTTTATCTATTGCGTCCAGATAACTATCGTAGTATTCAAATCGAGTGTCTTAACGATAAAAGCGAGATAATTTCAAACTTGGCGATTACGCAGAGTAGGCCAAGCACGCGATAAATTGCACCATCACAGGAAGAAGTGTATACGTGCGTACCTACAAAACTCATTGTTGATTCAAGCAAATGCACGCGATTAAAAGTCATTGTACCTCGTGCGAGATAAATAGCGCCGTTACTTGCCCAAATTGCGGAGTCGCTCATTGCAGCTATGCTCGTGTTGTTGCTGATCGACGTATTTTTGCTTTTCACTACTAGCACGCGAGTTCGTTGTAAGTTCCTTTTTCCTTTGTTTGTTTGCTTTTCAACGTCGTTAAATGGCATTGTTCGCGAATTTGTAGGCGCCGCAACAGCACCATACGACGATGACGTGGCAAGCATTTTTTTACGATTCTACCATGGGTAATGTATTTGGAATAAACGAGCGCACCTCGTACGTACTGATCGCACATATCGACGTACGTGATTCGTGTCGATTGTTTGATTTTAGCGACAGTATCGATCAATTTACCGATGCACCTCTATACGAAGTCCGAAATCTTGTGACGTTGATGGATCTCGACAAACCCACTGTATTTTACATACATGGCTATACCGGAAGCGTTAATAGTATAGACACCGTTGCCGTTGTCACGGGTAATTCGCGTTCTCTATACACGAAAACGACGACTTTAAAATAAAGAAAAACAAAACTTGTGCTTAGCGTATTTGGAGCGACGAGATCATAACGCGATAGGCATGGATTGGAGACGACTAGCTGGCAAGAATTATCCAAGCGTGGTAAATAGCGCCAAATTAGTGGGTAACGTTCTCGCTGGAGCTATCGACGAGATGATCGATCAAGGTTTACCAGCTGGAAACGTTCACGTGGTCGGACATTCGATGGGTGCTCAAATAGCAGGTCACATTGGACGTCGAACTAGTGTTCAACTCGATAGAATTACAGGCAAATGTTATTTGTCGATACTGCAATTGCGCTAAAACGCGCGTTCGCATGTTTGCTTTCAACGTAACAAGTCACGATTTATGCAATCAGGTCTCGATCCAGCGGGTCCATTATTCAATATTCTCGGGGCACATCTCACGGAGAAAGACGCTAAATTCGTTGATACGATTCACACGGATTCGGGACGTTACGGGATCAGCCGTACCAGTGGAGCTGCGAGCTTTTATCCAAATGGAGGTAGACGCGTTCAACCTGGATGTCCGATTAATTTTGAATTTCAAAGCCCCGATGGCAAGTAATATTTTTAGTTGTTGCACGCGTTGCCAACATCGTCGATATCGTCCTTACGAAATGTTGATTGCCCAGATTACTGTAGTCATCATCGTTCGTGGCTTTTCTACGCTGAATCGTTGCGGAACGAACAGTCTTTCGTCGCTACTACTTGCGACACTTACCGTGCTTACGCTCGTGGAGAGTGCAACGAAAATACGAAAGTTCCAATGGGATACGCAACGCCAACGAATACGTAAGTAAAATCTCAAGTATCGAATCGAAGGTATGTCAAATTTGGACGTTTTAGGAGAGGTGTGTTCTATCTGAGAACGAGGAACGAGACACCGTTTGGCATGCAAATGGAAGGTGCAACGGCAGCTGTTAGCCACTTGAAATAAATACACGTCCATCTGCCATATTTAAAAATATTGCCAGTGATTTATTCGATTCCAAGTGTATCGTGACATTAATAAGCAAGCGCATTTTATGACACACGTCAACACACGTGTGTTTAAACTGTTGGCCGACGTGTAATAAAACGAACAAATCCATCCGACGTGCGTACAATCTCATTCGAACATTCTTTCAACGTCAGCTTTCTTAATGCAATTGCGACGATATTGAAGCACAGTGTCGGGTCTTTCGTCGGAATAATCCTCGTCAAACTTGTTCAAACAGACGAAATGAAAGCAAATGAGCTTTTTCTCGAAATCCTCGACGACGTCCATCGAAAGATCCATGGGAGCTGTTGGACATTCGACGTCGAGTGTCTTGACGTCGAAAGGCGCGCTCGTTTGGCCAGTCGAGTCGATCTTGAGGACTTTGAATTGATAGCAAGTCCTTCCGTGACATTGGCCAGTAACGAGTAGCATGGCGGGTTCCCGAAGATTGTGCACAGCCAGCCAGTCGATAGGTTCGGCAAGCTGCAAACTCACCTCTCTGAGGGCTTTGCGACCGTCGTACAGGAATTGCGAACAATTGACTCGACTGTCGCTTCGATCCAAATGCTTCCAACACAAACCATACTTTTGATAAGCGCCAGAAGTCTTGGGATAGGTATGGCTTGAGTCGTTCAAATGCAAAATATCGTCCATCACCCACTTCCATCCACTGGAAACGTTGGCGTAAATCACGTTGATCTTCCAGTCGGGTGCGCCGTTAGTGCCGATGAGGAAGAAACCACGAGACGAGCCTACTTCCACGGGCTGCTCCTCGCCCGTCCACGTGTGATTGATACCAATGTGATAAATGTTGCGTATCCAACCACCCGAGAACGTGTGCGTCATGACAACTCTGTAATCGGGCTCGGCAACGATCGTCGAATAGATCGGATGCTTGTAGACGACCACGTGCGGTGGTGGCGAATGTTTGCTCATGCTGCCAACGGGAAAAGCAATGCTCGTCTTGCAATTGGTCATGTTGATGGAGTTGACGAAAGCACCGATAAAGTAACCGATTTTACGCCACCACACCAATGCCAATCGTTCGCTACGACGATTACCATCCGCTACGTGCAGCGAACTTATGCCACTCGTCCCGTAAGACGAGATCTGCTTTATTACAACTTCGCAAGTTTTCGATCTGAAGCGAGCTGAATTGGCTATAACGAGGCTGATGTTGCAATGGCTGCTCTCGCAAGCTGCGTATGCAAACTCCTGGTGTCGATTAAAATTACGACTGTACACGACCGTGACATTGCCCTCTATTAGCCAGTCGCTTGCAAAGTAATCTTCAATTGTTGGCGCTTTTGTCTGAACGAAACTGGCTCGCGCAAACTGCCTTGTCACGCTCGCCATCGCCACCACTGCAGCGCATACGATTGCACTCAACGATCGTTGCTTCATTCTGTCTTACACTGTCGAAATCTTGCACCTTAATACAACATTCGCCAAACACTCACTAGATCAAGCTTGCGTTATGATTTGCAGTCTCTAATTGCAATCGACTGCACTCTAACGCGATCAAGCTCGCTGTAGCACTGACTTGTGCACACTGTACTGCTCATCTGCGCGAGCGAATAGCGTTTTAAGTAGCTGAATTTGCTAATACTATTAAGTTGTATCCTTGTTGCCGCATCAATGGCCTGCAAAGATGGAATAACATTGTGGCAATGAACTAAATCTGCCTAATGTGATTTTATCGTTCGAATGCTGTTTCGCATGTTTGACGCACTGTGTATGTGCATTCTCTTCAAGGGCACCTTTTACGACAAAACCTACAAGGTCAAAGAGCAGCAGTTAATCGACAACTATAATTTTTCTTTTTATTCCGTTGTTATCGCTGTTGTGGTTGTTGCTTCGTCGTGTCGACAATTTACCTGACGATGCTAGCTATGTTTTGACACAAAATGCTTAAAGTTGTTGCGATACAATTTACCACTGCAAATAGCTTCGACAAATTAACAAATATACGTTTCGTTGGAAAGCTTCTCGTCAACGCTGCAAAATCGGGTCTATTGCAACAGAGCGCAACGCTTCGACTGAAGTCACGAATCAATTGGAATTACAGAAGAGATGTATATACAGGTGTCGCGACACGCGTTGCCTATGCAATGCATTAACATCAGGTGCACGATAAGATAACGAATAACACACATTTCTCACCATGAAATTATCTTTAACTCGTTCGAATAATTCCTTTATTTTGACATCGATACGTTTGGTTTGGAAATTGTCCATCGAAACGAAATAAACGTAATTGAGAAAAACAAAAATGTTTGCTTCGATCAATAAGATGAGCGCGTGGTCGAAGGCACAGAGTTGTACGTTTATCGATACTTACGTAAACCGTTTGACAACATAGATTATCTATTTTTTCGATACGTATCTGAATCAACTCTAATGCACCAGTTGGCGTGTTTCGAACGAGTAATGCATCATTGACCAAGAATCTCCGAGCCGAGTACGTAAGTACAATCCCAATGAATCTAGCTTTATACAAATTATTAATAAATTCAAGATGTAATACGTATACGGGTGTGCAGCTCGTTGGCAGTAATTCGATTTTCAGATTTCTGGACATTGGCGATGTGGTGGTATCGTTACAACGCATTACTCACAATTCTGAGTTTCAATTATTTAATCGAGATAAGAAATTGTGCTGTATTAGAGTCAAACAGTTTTTCTCGCAATTGGGTGATTCTGAACGGCGATAAAATAGTCTACAGTCGAAACTTCAATCGACGTTACGAATTTGCTTTCGCCAATTGTGAAATATCGAAAGGGGATTGTGAAATTACGCTAATATCCACAAATTCCACAAAGTTTTCTTCAAAAACTTGCGCGTTCAGCATGGATCGTCACTTTGCTAGCATCAGTTCGGTTGTGATTCCAAGCGCTAAAACGAAAACTGTTCGCGTAGCTCTGGTATGGCTGGGACGAGTAAGAAATGGTTACAGTACGTTTGTAACCTATGTCGATTTTGAAAACTGTGAAAAGAGTAACTCGTACGATAGCGAAGCTGATATGCGTTTCCCGTCGACAGCTGAAGTACTGTTGTATGAATATCCAATTTTCGTAACAATAGATAAGGGAAGAGCGAGCAACGAGAGATCCGTAAGTGGATTCTCATTCGAAGACGACGCTTACCACGATATCAAAGTGCCCAATTTATTGGTCAACCACAGCTGGATAGGCAAGATTCAACCTTTGGAAATAGGTGCAACTCGTGGTTTTTTCTACGTAGGATCGTACGACGATAACGACGAGGCATGGATGGCCGTCGAATACGCAAACCTGACTTGTCAAACGATAACACGTTTGGCAACGATATCGTCGCACTCGGAAAGTGGTTATTTGCATGCAAATCCAGAGACTTCTGGTGCTTTTGATAAATACGGGCTCTGTTGGAACGATAAAAATAACAAGGAAATTATTTGCACGCAGTTGAAGCACGACGGTTACGTTGTTGTACACAAACTGATAATGAGACTAACCGAAGCTGCCGATTGGTTTGCTCTACATAATTACAAAGACGATGCCATGTTGGTTGCTACTGGTAGATGTCCACTCGATAAATGCGACCAATTTCAAGTACAAAAAATCCATGCCACTGGCCAAAAAAGCGTACGTTTCGCTGTAAACGGGCTAGATTTGCATTGTACGTCGTCTACTATGACTTTGGACATTAGCGAGGATGCGTCAAAACGTGAAATCTGCTTCAACTTTGTATGTTTGGACAAGAGTAACGAACAAATTCTTCAAACGAAGATCAACGCATTTTTACAGTATCGCAGAAAGTGCATTGCTCGCGATATTTTTTAGTGTACAATGTGTTTTTTACGTAAACGACACCTCGAACGATGCACATCAGGTCTTACGTATACATATGTTTGGCTACACTACAACGATCAATGACATTTTTAAATAAAAAGACTAAGAATCAAACATTGTTCGATATTTACCACACATATGACTTGTGACTTAATTAAATATACTTATTGCAATACGTTTGGATGATACTTTGGGAATTGGTTCGATTCGTTTATTTCATAGTCATGGTCAATTTTAACAAATCAATTCATTCGATCGACATAATCTTGAGTTACGCAATGCCGACGATATTGTACAGTCGTACTGACTTTGTCCGACGAGTTCTCGACTTTGTATTTCTCGTTCAAACAGACGAAATTAAAGCAAATTTGTCCTTTGGAGAGATCCTCGACGATATCCAATGTAAGGTGCATCGGTTGTCGAGAACACACGGCGTTCAGATTTGTAATTTCAAAAGGAACGTCGTTATCACCGTTGGCATGGATTTTTGTCACTTTAAAACGTTCGCATTTGTCGTTGTGACACTGTCCCGTAACTAAGAGCATAGCGGCCTCTCTTAGATTGTGCACCGCAAACCAATCGATCGGTTCTGCCAATTCCAAACTTACACGCTCGATACGCTTTCGTCCATCAACGTCAAATTGAGTACAATCAACTCGGTTATCCTTTCCAACTGTTGTCCAACAAAGTCCATACTTGTTATAAGCACCCGATGTCTTTGGATAGGTGTGCGTAGGAAGAATCGCGCCAATACTGTCGATCAAGTAGGTCTGATCGGTCGTAAGGTTGGCGTAAAGAACGTGAAATTCCGAACCAGATACATCGTTGATCGCGACAGAGAAAAAACCATCGCTCGATTCCAACTCGACGGGTTGCTCTTCTCCTATCCAAGAGTGATTCATTCGTATGTATTTCCTATTGTTTGTACGACCGTACTGCACGGGCTGTCCAAACGTCAGTTCTCTTATGAGTCTTCGTTCGTGGCGCATAGATGCCGATGTTTTGATTTTTGGATAACGATACACAATTACGTGTGACGGATCTGTAGACTCATCGATGCTTCCAATAAAGTGATTTGCGTTGTTTTTGCAGTTGGTCATATTAAGGAAACCTAAAAAACTATCCAAATGTCCACGCCCTTCTCTGTACCATTCGACCGCAACTAATGCTCGTACACCGCTGTCATCCGGTAGAAATAAAGAAGCTACACCGATCTGCGTAGATTCGATAGGATCCAAATCAAATTTACATGTTTTCGCGTAAGAACTCGACGATTTACAAATGGTCAACGTGACGTTGCAATACTTGTTGGTTGTATCGCAGCTGGTGTAGCTGAATTCGCGATGGCGATTGGTTTTGCGAGAATAAGCTACCTCGTCCTTTCCTTGTATCAGCCAATTTTTTTCAAAATCATTCTTCACCTCCGGTACTCGCGTTGGTTGCGCGATACCACATTGTGCGCAGTAAATCGCGACGACAATGCTAATTAATGCGTTACCCTGCAGACAGTGCATCGTGCTGTTGATGGCGAAAACAAAATGATAATCGTCAGTTTTGGCGATCGTCGACGAACAATGCTCTTCACGACGTATTCGTATTTATCGATTTACTACAATAACTTACTTGAGTATTGTAATGCCAAGCAAACGGGACGATACCGTCGCAATGAGCGATCTAAGCGAACTAATGACATTATGATGAGAAAAATGCAAAATCTCTGATAATCTTTATCGTTCGACACGGAAATTGTAAGAGATATTTGTGTTCTTGTAAAATCGGTTCAAGAGCAGAATAATTATTCAACGTGACTTTTAGATTCGTCGAATAGTTACAACAATCGGGAAATCGTTCGATCTTCGCTATTTGTCGCGTCGATAGCAATGAAGGACACAGAGAGTTTTCGGTAAATTTGTATTTATGGTAAAAATTACAACACATACGCTGACAATTACATGTTTATTCAGTTTGAGAAATAGCGAGGAAACTGTGGTTGTATCGACGCTACGTCTAACTTTCGAGCACGTTGTATGATCGTTGTAAAACTTGTCAAACAACCTTTTCAACGAAGTCTTTGTCGATACAATGTCTTCGATAGCGCAAAATTGTATTGAGTTTTTCAGCCGACGATTCCTTATAGAGCGCGGACAGGCAAACAAAATTGAAACAGATCCAATTTTTTTCGTCGATATCAACGACGTCCATCGACAAGTCGTACGGTGCCGTGGGACATTCGGCGTTAAGATGATCGATCTTTGCTACAACACGTTGCTGTCCACTAGCGTTGATTTTCCTCACGCTGAATTGCCTACACTTGCCTCCGTCGCATTTGCCAGTGACAATTAACATGTCCGATCCTTTCAAATTATGCAATGCCAGCCAATCGATGGTTTCCGGCAACGTCAAACTAATCTCGTTGACGCTGCGTTGACCGTCAACGTTGAATTGCGTGCAATTCACTCTATTATCGCGTCTGTCCAAACTCTTCCAACAGAGCCCGTATTTACGGCGAGCACCCGAAGTCTTTGGATACGTCCGCGTAGGATCTTTGAAACGGTCGATAACTCCCAATGTTCTTAGCGCTTTGGCCGAGCTATTGGCGTACATAACTCTCACCGTCCAATCGGGTTCGCCGTTTGTGCTCAGATAAAAGAAACCTCGAGAAGAATCAAACTCCATGCCTTTCTCTTCGTACATGTAGCGTTGATCGGACACGTTCAAACTCCAGGATCTCTCGTGGTTTTTGTCGTTGCGAAAAGTCACCAAGTGCGCGCGTTCTTCGCGATTGAAAACATCGTTGTAAACGAGATCGAAGCTTGGATAGCGATAAGCGATCACGCGACTACGAGATGGATCACCTGCCACTGGAGTTATGCGAAAACCAGCGTTCATACAGTTGCGCAAATTTAACGCTGTGATTCTCGTGTCGTTGAGTCCTTCGTTGTCTTTCAACCACCAAGCTTGCACAACGTGTGTACTGTCGACGTCGTCGTCGTCGGGTAAATACAACGCGATATCACCCGTTTCCCCGGAAATCAAATCGTAACGCATTCCGCAGCTTTGCGTACGATATTCCTCGCCATGGACTGCGCGAACAACATTGACGTTGCAGATCTTGCTGTATTTGTTGCAGTTGACGTAGCCAAACTCGCGATGACGATTGAAGATACGACTGTACACCAAGCTGTCGCTACCGTTGATTATCCAGTCTTTAGTGAAATAATCTTCGATCGGTGCCTCGCCGTCGTCTTGCGTGGCGAGCTTCGATTCACCGCGTTGGATCGAAGTAACAATTAGTACGAAAGTAGCGTAACGCCAGTAGTACATTGTTACGGGATTTGCGTTTAAGTTCGAAACGTTGTATCTTGCGATATTTACAACTTTCTTCGTTTGTTCGCTGATTTACACTAGAATCGTTGTCAACGCTCGTTTCACTTGGCCAGAACTAATCTGCTGCCTGTGCGCGAAACTATTCTGCTTCTACTGATACATAAGTAAGTCAGTTTACGAAATCAACAAGCCGAAATAACAAGATGAGAGTTTATCGCGTTGGGGAGGGACGTTGATGGGACGCGAACGTTCAATGATCGTGTCAACAACTTGCTATCGTATTTTATTAATGATGTCAATTCAACGTACATTCGACTCTCGCAAAGTCGCCAGTAAAGCTTTCGCTAAGTAGTATTTTTTTTAGAACAGAACAAATATTTGGACAGCCAATTCGACCGTTTTCGTTGAATCTGTTGGCGTGCGTAAATAGATTTGTATCGAATAAAACGGAACTACGGAGGTTACGTAAAAACGCGCCTAGCATTCTCACGGAGAGAGAGAGAGAGAGAGAGACAAACTAAGGTCATCAATCCGACGATAGGTGCGAGTCTTTTTTTGTTCGAACCACACGATACGCTTTCAAAGTCGACAGACCGAGTTTGAATTCAGTTAGATCGCCACGTGTGTCAAGTGAAAAACGTGAATATATCTCGTAGTCAAGAATATATTTAATCGTGAAAACTAATGCAAACATTCAACGGTAGGTATTAATTACCAATCAGACTATTAAGCGTTGTACAATGTTATAAACAAGACGTAACGTTTGATTGTTTAAAGAGACAAACAAGCGTTTCAATCATGGCATTCGCTACAAGGCTATGGCTTTTACTGCTGATACCGTTCATCGAAGGAACAAAAGCTTTTAATCTTCGACGCGTAGTTGCCAAGAGTCATGTTTTATCCAGTCACGCAGCCTACCATGTGATGGCACCACAATTATTTCGCAATGGTAGTTTTGCCTTTGCGACGATCGTCCAAGCATCGCAACGAAATAAAGATAAAATTGGAATTGATATTTTGGTAACGATCGCCGATAAATATTCTGCGAATTATTCCAAGTGTTCGCTAGCTCTCGAACCTGACAATGCCAACGACAACAGTAGCAGCGTCACAGTTACCTCGTTGAATCGACTCAATCGTCAAAAGGTCGTGCTAATGGGCTACGAAGTGCACGAGGACGAGAAACGCAAAGGATTCCTGATTGCACTCGACGTGAAAAGCTGCGAGACGCTCTACCTTTATTCGAGCTTCGATCTAGTGGACAATCACGCGCTGGTAACGAGAGAAAACAGCGATAAATTCGAAATCTTCACCAATGGGCGTTCTACTTATCCAGCGTGCTCCGGTGCTAAAACCAGAATTACTTTCAAAGAAGGAGACAAAGAATTTCATTGTTTCGACGTCGACGTTGGTTATCGCTCGAACATGCACGTTGGAGTTTTTTCTTTCAGCGAGGATGTGGTGATGGTGCGCGGGTTTGACGCCGCTGCAAATTACAGAGTACTCGTCTATAACAGCAGGGTTTATCCCTATAGACAACAATTGTGGCTCACTTTGCCATACGCTACTGACAAGACCAAAGTCGTGTCGTCGGACCTAGCGGTTTGCTGGCTATTCGATCCAGACGTCGACAAATCGATCCATTGCTCGTTAATCGACAAGTCTGGTTATTTGCGATTGAACGTAACGGTTCATTACGACGAACCAATGAAGTTACTATCGGTATCGCAACAGTCCGACACTACGATGGAAATTATTTTGCTAACGGAGAAGAGCAAATGCGACGGCGACGATTGCACGAACGTTTTTGTTTCCAAAGTGACGGATAAATCGATCGATCATCGCGCGATCAAATTGGATTGTTCCACGCTCGACGAGAAACGCTTAACGCTCAATGCTCGTCGGGTAACGTCGAAAGGAGCTATAACCCTCGAGTACATCTGCGAAGCTTCCAATCGTTTCGTTCTTCATGCGATCGACATCGATGACAGCTAACGACCGACTTACCTATGATAAATATGGTCGCAACGAGAATAAACTCAACGTGTAGTCATCTTCGTGTTAACTCTTCCATCGTCCATCGTCGGTGTGCTTTAAAGCGTGCGCACAGAGCGACCGATGCAAAAGCGAGCTCAAGTACCGTCCTAGCGAGAGAACGAAAAAAATGGTAAATGATACGAGGTGCAAATTAGGTTTGCGATATTACACGGCAGAAAAGATTGAACAATTCGAACGATGAGAAAATGAGACGACAAGTGAGCCAGCGTACGCTACGGCAGAAGAGAACTATATCGCAAAAGGGGGATCAGTTGGAATAGTAACATTTTAAGTGCAGCGCGTGTGACAGTTCTATAAAGGACTCGTTTGAATAGTTTGCCTCGAGTTCCATCGAACGTCCACGCATCGAGTAAGTCGAAGAAAAAGTACGAGAAATAATCGAGAATCGATACGATTGGCAAGGATTCGAAAAATGTATCTCGTGGCAATTACCAGCGCGTTGATGTGCGCTTCCATTGGTTGCTACGCCCATCGTCAACACCAACTGTCCGTGTCGAGCTACAATCGTGAATTAACGATTCACAATGCCGAGATAATTTTGAGCAAGCATTTGACCACGAGAAGAGGGAATCTTGTTTACGCCGTATGCCAACAGACGAACGAATATTTCTTCGAGCGTATGCAGTGCAACGTGAGCATCGAAGTACCGTCGTTCGTCGATTCACCTATCGACAACAATACATGTCTCCTTCACTTGGTGTCGGACGAATCGCCAACGGACAGATTGACCGAGCTTAACGTTGACGTACTGAACGAGCGCAAAGTATTAATTTGGTGGTCGGTAAAAAACGCGCAAAATAATTGGCATACGAAGCTTCGAATATTAAGCATCGTTAATTGTCAATTCGTCGACTTATCTTTTCCCATTCGTAAGATCGCTCACGTAATTACGCGTAAATCTCAATTCGATCTAATCGTCAACTATCAGAACTTTTGCAAATCTTTGAGATACTGCAAAGTTAGTTACGACGCGAACGGCAAGAAAATATCCGGACCTATTGAAATATTATACGACTCGGATGTACCTGTTGTTATACCGTCGCTACAGCCGTTCTTGCACGATGGTTATTTACTGGCCGGTATGACGCCTCGTGGTTATATCGTTGACATTGAACCCGATGGTAGATTGAAACCACTTATGACCATCGACATCCCTCGAGAGCAAACGTTACGAGTGAGCGTCTCGAGTCTCTATGGTTTCTACAGCTTGTGTAGTGCGTTCGTAAACGGTACTACGATCACTTGCCACCTTTACGATCCACGCACGAGTTTTCGCATGAATGCCACTTTGCAATTGGAGGATCGATCGTCCAACGACACCCGATGGATAGCCATACGTAATTTTCACGGTAAATCATTGATTTTGATAACGGGCCAAGTTAGCAACAACAGCCGAAACGTCGATAATTGTTCCCTCGTTAAATTGCATTCGGACGGACGATGGTCTAAAGCTATTCGGATCTCTGGAATCAATTTCAAAGGTATCGACGAGTTTCACGCGAGGCATTCGATAAACAAACGCAACGAGTTGTGCTTCCATTTTGTCGCTAAGCAGCGCAAATCTTATCAACATGGAATTATCAATCGTCTCAAGTCTGTCATCAAGTGTTTATCCAAATCGTATGTGAATGCGGACAATCTTGTTGTAATCAATTAATCAAATACATCGAGACAAGCGTCTACACGAGTTGTTGCTTTATTTATTTTTTTGTCTGCAATCCACCCACATTACTTGTAATTAATCTTGTAAATGTATAAATTATCGATAACAATGCGATATATTACAAATAACAAGGCAATCAGCGGATGATCTTGCGATAAGGCGGTAGCTTTCCGTAGACGGTGAGATTGAAGTGCAGATGGCTACGTCGTGAAACGGTAAAGGACAAGCTGACAAAGGTGTGTCCAGGTCCACCGGCAACGAGTGCCGCTGTAGCACCATGACCTATCAAATCGTCAAGGTCGATCCGTGTAACGAGATGCTCGTTACTACCAACGTAAGTACGCGCGTAAGCGAGCGCGTAATCGGCTGAGCCACGTGCCATTTCCTCGCGTTGCTCTATTATCTCGTCACCGGACTGTCTACGTCCAAGTGCGAATCCTCCAGATTGCAGCTTCTTTTCGTATTGACCGTTGCAACAACCCACCAACAGCATCAGAGTTGTTGCACTCTTTAGAGCTCCGATTATATGCATCGCGCACTACGCAATCGTCATTGTCAAAAGCGCAACAATTGCACGTTAGGAAGCAGCAAAAAAAAAAAAAAAAGAAGAAAAAAGAAAAGAGAAAACAACAACGACAAGCAAGCAATTAATTAGCTGTAAATTAAAATTTCTTACACGATTGTTGTAGCGTTATTGCGACCTACACGTTTACGGCTTAGGCTAGTACGACCTTACGGTACCTTCACGATCAAACTGACCAAGAACCCTCGATCTCGTACTCTTGCGCGCTTTAACGACAATTACAATTGTCCTATTGAACTAAACGACAGCAACTCTCGTATGTAATCGCAGCTGTATTTATTTCAACGAACAAGTCGAGCAATATTTCCAGTTCTAGATCCAAGCTTTTGAATGTTGCATTGTTGACAATAAAACAACGTATACCGAGTTCGTTGCTTTGCATACGTCAACGTTATCTTTGACGATTACCAGCTTTTCACCATGATCGTTATATCGTGATCGTTGAATTAATTTCGGGATTCAATTTCCAAACGGATTGTTTGTGGATATCGACGAGCGTCGTAACTGTCCTTGTTGTGTTAGCTAATGCTACAACTGAGTATTATTCGCTCGTTCGAATTGTGCGTCGAACCACGACGACCTATGGCAAGAACAAGATCAAGATCAAAACACACGTCGCGATCTTACGCACGTAAACATACGAGACGACTGTTTTGAATTTAACGAGAGCCTCGCGATTGAACGGAGAGTTCTAGATGATACATCCTCGATGTTCTCGAGGCTTATTATTGAATCTCGTTACAGGACGCGTACACGTAAATCACAGTGAACGTCGACGGAGTAGAACAGCAGCGCAAGTTGCTTGACCAACGTCTCGTTTTGCCGTGAGATCGCAAAGGTTTCGCTTCAAGATAGCTTGCAGACAATATTATGCAGCTAAAAGTAGTAGCAGACAGGTAAGGTAAGTTACGGTATGACCAGACTAGTAAAGTGTGCGCACCGCGACGACCTCGTTCATTCTCTCGTTACGCGTTGTATATATATATACCTATAACTTGTTCGTTATTCCGTTCCGATGGTGCAGTGGCTATATTAGCGAAGCACGCGTGGCATTTTTAGGTTATGTTCGTTGTTGGAAAGCCACGAGACTGTAATCACGGTGCGTAGCTTGGTGATACTCTTTTACGTTTGTTTTTTTGCTGTAACCAACGCTATTTTTTATCTTGACGTGATGCTCCGTTTTTAAAGGTCTCTCGGTTGCTTTCCTTTTTTCTTTTTTTTTTGTTTTGCGTCGCGCTCTTTGGTGCTTTGTGAATCGTTCGCTTTTCTCTTGCTCGCTCGCTCGCGCTCTCTCTTTCTCTCTCTCTTTTTCCCTCTCTCCCTCTCTCTGATTTCCTTGCCTTTGTCGCACGCCTGTTTTCACTCGTGGCTACTGCGTGGTTTGTAGATTTTTCATTCAGTCGTGTAGCTTCTGTAAGTTACGTGCAGAGTGCAAATCCAAAGAATCGTTTGCATCTATGTAGGTGTGAGAATATTGCTATCTGCGTCGAGGTGTATTTTTATCGCGAAAATGAACGAGTGACAATGAAAATGACAATTTCATTGTCACTGTCACTTGTTAACTCGAGTAATGTTTTCCATGTCGATTACAAGCACGATTAAAATTAATCTTTCTCGTGTAAATTCCAGCTAGATAAGCCACATTTCATGCTTTTGCAACAGCTTGATGTCTTATCGGTTGATGTAATGCCTCTGGAGTGGACTTTAAATTTAAATTGAAAAATCAAAACAATGTTCTTCTTGACTAGAGGTTAATACGGATGCTTTATTTTTCAGTAACCACAATTAATTGTGCAATCGACAAATTGAGTAGAGCACTCGTTATTGCTAAAACTTCAGGATAGGGAATATCACAGGAGCTATTGTGAATGAGGAATTGTAATGTTATGTCGTGGACGTTGAAGCTGGTACCATTTTATACTTATAAAACACCTTGGCTATCGTTAAACCACTGCAGGCATATTCACAGAATTTGGCACACGTTGAATTCTCGTAATAAACTGCAAACGCTTAACTCCAAACATGACAGACATTACTACTAAGGATGTTTTTGATCTTGTCAAGTACTTTTCTAAAAATACTTACAAAGCCAAGGATGCAGACAGCACAGTGAGTTACGGTTACTTATAACTTGCTGCGGCAAGCACCAATTTTTAAAGCAATAAAAATATTGTTTATCTTGTCAACAGAGTCAGGCCATTATGCAGAGATGCATTTTACTGGCAGACTTGGACTATTCTCACACGGTAATAAATAATCAGGAAGGCGAATTGAGTGCACACTATCCGAGTCACCTCATAGTTTTAGAACACGAAAAACAATTGAATCAGAACGTCTCGGATACTCCACCTCCTGTTCAGCGAACAAGCGAAACCATTTACGAAAGCGTCTACGACGCAACCAAGTTGAAGGTACGACCATGATTGCTTGAAATTAATTGAAATGAATTGGTAGACGATTGACAGGAGCACGACATTGTTTCAGGACCTAATAAAAAACGCAAGAATCGCGAGGTGTCGTTCGAGGTTTCCACTGCCTGTAATACTCTACAAGGGTAGGCATGTTTGTCGGTCGTCCACATTGTCCGGTGGGCCCGAGATTTATGGCAGATCGGGCCTCGAGTATTTTTTCGCCAGTGGCGAGACGAATACCACGACGCAAGATTCGGACGAGGACGTGAAAAGCAGCGATTCGTCGATTATCAGCGAATGGCAGCTCTTTGACAAAGTTCGACATCAGGATATCAAACTGCTGAAAAAGCTCAACGTAGGGACGATCATCGACTTTATGGTGGAAAAGAAGAAAGTCAAGTTTGGAATGAAGTGAGTCAATCAAATGTTTGCGTTGCTGGTAGCGATCAGTTTGCTAATCGATCGATCGTGTATTTATGTACAATATCAAATTATAGCGTGACGTCATCCGAAAAAGTCGACAAAGAGCAAAGGTACTCGGACTTTTCAATAATATCACTGCCATACCCGGGCTGCGAGTTTTTCCGCGAGTTCCGGGATCACAACTACACCGCGATTGGTTTGACCTTCGACTGGAAACAAGCGCACGTAGACGCCGAGATCGGCATACCCGAGGATCCAATATCCTCGCAGCTCCGAATCAATTGGGGGCAGTATCAAGTCTGGGACCTAGTCAATCTTACGCAAAATTATTTTAAGCTTATTTTGAAATACCTCAATGAAAGCACTAGTGGCATGCTCATCCATTGTATATCAGGTATACGCGTTGTTACAACAGCGTCGAGAGTCGTTGGGAGACGAATATTTCCTATTAATCGAAACGGCATTTCGTCCGCAGGTTGGGATCGCACACCGTTATTCGTATCCCTGCTACGAATGAGCCTGTGGGCGGATGGAGCGATACACCAGTCGCTGAATGCCCAGCAGATGCTGTACTTTACGATAGGCTACGACTGGATGTTGTTCGGTCACGACTTGCAAGACCGCTTGTCCAAGGGCGAGGATATTTTTTACTTTTGTTTCTACTTCCTAAAGCACATTCTCGACGACGAGTTTAGCGTAAACAAGCCACGTCATGGCAATGCGAGGCATCAGGAATTAAGGAACGATAGCGATTCACAGCTCGATAATATATTTGACCCCGAAGCCATCGTGCCAGCTCTCAGCACGGTCAGCTCGAACTTGAGCCTCAACAGTTGCTGCAGTAATTTCAGCCAGAACAGCAGGGATAGCCAAGAGAACAATCCAGCCACGGCCTTTCATTGCACGTCGATCGATGGCCAAGATGACGCACAAACCAATGGGTATGACACTTGTGTGCCGACTGATTAACATTGTAACAGAGCCGAGCGCGACGATGACGATCGATAATAATTTGCAGTAACGTCATACCGCCAAGCGGCTGGACGTTTTACTCGCAGTCACCGAACAGAGCCGACAACAACTCGTCTTCGTCAACGTACCACAGTGCAGGCTCGCGCTCTCCTCTACCTACGTTGTCGAGTCGGACGTCGCCAGTAGCAGTGCCAGTTGCAGGTCGAGTGCGACAGCGACACGAGTCCTCGTCGTCGACTGGCTCCTGGCAAATGATCAGCGGCACAGGTAGTTTACGTGGTTGCACCAGCATCAATGCACCCGTCCTACACGATCAGCTACCCGGTAGCTTTTCCAGTACCAATTCCGCGCCAGGACACAACTCGCAAGAATCTAGCACTACTCTGGTCGAGGAGGACCGATTGTAAGTTGTTATGCACATTTATTTGACTTTACGATCACGAAGTAACGTACTCAAAGTGCATAATTACACCGTTACATTATTGCACATGGAAATAGTAGCACTTGTCGTTGATACTCCTTGTTATTTTCAGCTCAACGAAGCGATGTAGTAGGCTCGAGTGTATGAGGCAGTTGTTCTACACCGTGTATAGCCAAACAATAGGTATGAGGATGAACCCGGACACCACGGGCATCGGCCAGTTGATCGGCAATATTGCTGAAAGAGTTGGTATAATATCAGTTCAACGAACGTCCTTGTGACGTGAAAAGTACTTTGCTAATCGCTTAGCCACGCCCCGAATTATGGACTTGTAACGTATTCTTACGCTACATTTAGATTTTGAGAACGTCTCGCGCGCGATTTTACTATTTTTAAATCCTCGTATCTGTCAAAAGCGCTCACTGTTCTTTTGACAGTTCCTTTGACAGATTTTCTTTTTTTTTTTTTTTCGAGCACACTTACCAAATAATGTTCTGAATCTGTGTTCTTCTTGTCGACGATGGAAATACTTCGAAAAGCATTGATAAGTTTTAGACGTTGTAGATTAAATTGTTGCTAGGGGACAACCGACTACGATGAATTCGTTTGAAAATTGTCGAGTGCGTCGTCGAACGCAAAATAAGGAGAAGAATAACTAGATTAATTATTATTTATTGTGGGTAAAAATGTTGACATGAAACAACACAATGAAAAGCAATTAACGAGCAAAGGTGTACGAAAGGCAAATCGTGTAGCGCGCAAAATGTAATAAAAATTTCATATTTTTGTATGTACATAGTGCGTTATCGTTACGTTTTACTGTTAGTTTAGGTAAGAAGAGATTATTTATTATATTTTTGGAGAATGATTGTATTACGCGGTTATAATGTATGTCATATACAGACGTATCATTTGATAGACGACATATAAGCCTGCCCTTTTTGTGCAGGTCTTGATTAATTTTTTGTATATTCTGTTTTGGAACTCAGAAATTACTTTTCAAGTAATATTCGCCATGTAAAAAAAAATAAAAATGGTCATGTAAATATGAATAATTAAAATGGCGTTAATTTGAACTTTTATTGTACTTATTTGGTCAACCTCGTTTTGATTTTTATCAAACGGCAAAGTTATTACAAAGAAAATGAAAGAATTACAAAAATATATTTTTATACAATTTTAATTTTATCAACTAATATTTTTCTTATATATACCAAATATTCATTCATCCATGAAAAAATAAAACTGCGTGTCAATAAAAAAATCACACTAAAGAGCTAGCATCAACAATACGATAACCCGTTGTAAAAACTAAAATGGTCAAACCTATAAGTTCATCAAAGGAACGATTCTTGACGGAGTCACACTCTCTCTACAAAGAGGACATCGACTTTTAGCTCTCAGCCATTCGGCCAAACATGTCCAACAAAATAAATGTCCGCATGGAGTCGTTGTGTCTGACACTTTCTCTAAACAGAGCTGGCATCTATTGCTGCAACTGCTTTCGAATTCTTTTTCGTCATAAGTTGTCTCATCCGTTAAACTTCTACTTTGCCAGAGTCTGAATAAACATTGTGCGATTGTTGCAAATCCTAATATTCTTAAACCATAACTAATGCTACTGTGTGGTCTTGATCCGTAAACCTAAAATCATCAGTTGCATTAATTCGTACATTGGTCTTTGTAAATTAGTGTTTAAAATACAGCCTTTTTACTATGGAATTGTACCTTAACGTAATCTACACCTGTTAACCTTCGGCTAATGCTGTAATATCTACCATAGATATAGAATAACCCTCTATGTATCAAAATTAATATTGGCAATACATTGCGTAATTTCGTAAGGAATGCATTCAAAAACGATTTAGCTTGAGGTGTTAGTTCGCTGTTGGGCTTATTAATGGTAATTTGCAACTTTTCTAAAATTTGTATCAGCATTTGTTCTCCAAAACACTCAAGTATGGCAGATAAAACCCTTGTCTAAAATATACAAGAACGTCATCGATTAAACGTGCAATAAAAATAATTGACAAACTGCCACATTAGTGAATGGTATACGCTCACCAACAACGAAGGTACCCTGTGGGATTTCAAATTTGCTTGAACAATTCCTGTATACTCTTCACCAAGAGTTTGATTACCCAAACCCGAAGTGACAACAAAGTACAGCATTTTTGCTGGTACGTCAGATTTGAAAAAACGAGAAAAATGCCTATAAAGATTGTATCGATGCAGGAGATCCGTTATATTTTCGCTCGTTTTGGTAATAAAATCATTATCGCGTTGGTGAGATCTTAAAATTTCTGCTTGAATAGCTGTCCTTAATTTGCTGTTATTGCGATTAGCCATGTTTTCGTACGATGTTTTTGCAAATTATAACTGTGTATCGCGATCTTTTTTAACCTAAAAATTCTATTGCCGTTCAACATTCAATACCAACGATTTAAAAACGCCGATATACTGGAAGTGATTGACAATTATTAACTATTCTCTTTCCACTGGCCCATGATCCGTCGTAAAAGTCAATTGAACGGACTGCTGTTCATGGAGATGAATTGCAAGAAACACCGCGCTACGATTGTTATGTCAACAATTGCCGAGGAATAACGAGAGCGCGGGAAAAGCGAGTATATTTGAAACTGAATACCGATGAGAACCGCGCGTGCATCGCAACGAAAGAAACAATAATATTTCATTCGTAATTACAGAAATGGAAATCGTCCCATGGAAAGCTCGTTTACCGGGAGAAAAAATTCCGACATCAAAACAAAGTAAATAAATAAATAAATAAGCATAGGTAGATTGTTAAAAGTTTATTTGAGAAAATTGTACGAACATAACCGAGCAGGAAAGAGTTTGTTAACGAAATTTCAACGATTGAGTATTATTTGACAAGTTGTAAATGTCGTACGATTAGGAAATTCGTAGGAATACAAATGAAAATACGAGGATTGAAATCTCACGTGCAAATCTTTGAACAATAAAGCTTATTGAATATTAAAGAGAGAGAAATGACCAATTCGCAGAGAAGAACGGATGGCTGTTGAACAACTTGGTGGGTCTTTTCTATGGCACTGGCGATTTCATGAATCTTCTCTTGATTGTACTGAGCTTTCGCGCAGTTGACTAGTATAGGTGCCACAAGCTTCGAATACAGATCGTATAATTGAGACTCGATTTCGTTAAATCGCTGCCTGTAGCGTTTTGGATACAACTGGAAGAAAGGTGCAATTAGTCGACGAGAGATCGATCGTGAGTAATCGTTACGACGACCAAGCATCGCGATTAAACGCTCAAATAACACTTACAATAGGCATCTGCCACAAGTCTCTAAGCGTAGGCCAATCACCACTGCAAGCGTCGCAATCGCACGTGATACGAAGATACTGAGAGAGCTTTTTTTGTCTACCAAACTTTTCAATTTCAAAAAATGGCTGATGGTACGACCTGAATATCTAAAAAACAACAACAGCAACAACATCGCCGCCAATTATCGATAGTTACAGACTAGAACGCATTTTTATCGTTACTTCGAATCATTGCCGTGTCGTACCTGAGAACCCTGTGGAATAGGCAGTAACGCGAAAATAATCACTTGATAATCCTCCGTAACGCACCTCTTGACGTTGGGAGTGCAGCTATGGTTAATGAAATAAGACACGGGCGATATGCAGGCTCCTTTGGTACACTCGGCAAGATTACAGTTGATCGAACCGCAATAACGATTGCAATTGGAACCTGCGTCGTGCACCTGAAACATTTCACGAGTACGCGTGAAAATCACGAATTTCGGATGCCTCGGGTTCGCGCGAAATCACGAGTATCAAGATTGCACCAACGGTATTGTAACTCGATTGATTTTTCTTCCAAAGCGTGAGAAAAGCAGATCCAATAAACACAACGTCGTGGTTCAATTGCAAGTCCATTGGCTCTGTAAACTGGTTGTTTTGCCCGAAAAACTTGGTGTACTTGCACAAGAGAACGAGCATCACAATTGTATCGTGCACGAGGATTTTCACGCTGTCCTGGCTGACTGGACACCACAAACTGTGAATGCTTTTGAATCCATTACTGAGAACAGTACCATTTTTGATCAAATCAGCTGAAAAAATGCGTCGTTTGAAAATCGATAAAAGTACTCTGTTACTCGAAGAGAAAGGACGCAAGCGTCATTGACGATAAATTACTCATTCTGTTATCGATGAATTCGAGATCCGTTTTAAACTTGGCGATGCTGCCCGCCTCCCGAACTCCTATAACGAGACTTCTCAAAGTCAATTGATAAGGGTAGGTCATGTCGTATTCGGAGCTGATTAAGTAGGAGATAACCGTGCACTCGATGTCGTGATAACTCATCCAAGCAAAGTCTTTGCATCTTTGCGAGCAAAACATGCACCAGTTACAAAAGTCACAAGGAATACTCGCCCATGTTTTGGCGAAGCAATGAGAACAATAGAGGTGGGCCTTATTGTTGCTGATGCATCCAACGTACGGCTTTTCCACGAAGATTATTTCACCCGGCCGAATGTCTTTCGTTGCTATCATATGCCTGCCAAACTTGTCGCTATAACGCACGGCAACCGAATCAAAAATACTCTGCAATTCGACTTGCTGTAAAATTGTCTTGTGTCGCGGTGTCTCCTGGGGCTTCTTTTTGTGAAGTCGCGGTAAGGTTTCGAAGGCCAATTTGGCAGTGTGCATATTATCCATAATTAGCTTTGAGTCGATTTTCAAAATTTTTGCCGACATGCCTTCCACTTCTTCGTAGACTTTTCTACACTCCGATGAACCCAGTGCTGACAAACATTTGACTTTACGGCATAACCATTTGAATTTCAACGTCAAGTCCGATTTGTTGATGTACAGTGCGTTGTTCAAGTCTGAGAGGCACTCTTCGTACTTGTGAACACGTAATAACAAAGCTGATCTGTTGCCATAACCGCGCGCAAGATTATCCGAATTGATCGGGGCAAAAGCAATGCTCTTCGAGTAATACTCGTGAACTTCGGCATAACTTTCCGGACTGAAGCACTTGGAGTACTTGTCGTTGCCAGTTTTTCTCAATGATTCGGATATTTCGGGGTCTTTTGTCACGCAGCTCAAGTTCTTTTTGATCAAAGTGTCGGCGTGAAATATGCTGTTAACGATCAAATCCCTGATAAAATCACTTTGCAACCTGTTGTCCATGTTCGACAATTGATTTGTACGATATTACAATGCAACAACTAGATGCGTAAGATGGTATAACCTTGAATAAAATTGTTTCTCGATTGTTTTGGCTTGTCTCGCGACCTACGAGAAATGCTGAAAATTGCTAACCTTGCTCTCGAGGATGAATCGTCGGGGTGATTTGTAACTCGGCTAACTAGTAATCACTCCTAGCTGTCAATCTCGTGAGAACGCTTGGCCGATAATAAGACAAAGTCAACGTGATTAACGGCAACGTTTGACTGGAATGACGATAAATTTACGTAAGCATTCGATGTATTTGTGTTTTGATTGTTGTGCCGACGAGCATAGCGCAAACTATCAGCGCAAACCGGCTACTATTGCTCGCTACCGCCTCTACACAGTATACGCGTCAACGATATTATCCGGAATACACCAAAGCCTAACTTTCCTTCGGATATTTATATTTTTATCGTTGGGTTCAACTAACGACAATGCGTCGTATAGCTTGCAGCGCGAAAAAGAGCCTATAACGTGCGTATGATCGGCGTACATACACAGCCACACGTACACATGTATATGCGCGCGCGTGTGTGTGTGTGTGTGTATATATATATATATATATATATATATATCGGTCAGCGAGATTCGTAGAGTAACTGGAACAAGAGAATCAACTCGTTCTTCTACTGACCTAAGCTCATAGTTCTCACCGCGGTGCGAATATAACTGTACAGCTACTGTGGGCGCGATCAACTCGTCGTATGTAACCCTTTTAGTTCTTTAACTCGCTCGTTCGAACGTTTGCATTTGTTTCCAACTTGTTGCGAGTATTTTTAAGGAATTCATGCGTCATAGGACGTATGTACCATAAATTTTATTCAACCATGGGAATTACGATGGGATAGTAACGCGTACGTTTCTTTTGGTTGCGAGAGCTATGTAGCCTTCCTTTCGCGCCTTGCGGGTACATATAAAACCGGTTGCAAACGCGAAAAGAAAAAAATTGCGGGTCAACGCGAGAGAGAGAGAGAGAGAGAAAGAAAAGACATATATAGGCCGATGTATCGTTTCCGTGTTTTCCATACGTATAAGTGTCTTCGTACTCGTCCATCTTCTTATTGCGCAATACTGTAATCAACGCTTATCGCGCATCTATCGAAGTAACCAAAACGATTTGTTTATTTTGTCGCGTCTGCACTTGTACTTTCGCGATCTAAATGCGTATAAAGTTGTATATCGATATATGGAAATGGCGAAAGTTGGAGAAAAAAAAATCACGTGTAACAGTATGTTATACGTGGGTTGCGCTTTGGCTGATTATCATTATAGGCGATACGAATCATTAATGTTAGTCGTTATTTATTGACGCATAATTAATCAAAGAAAGCTTCCGCGTGCTCGACGTATATCGACGAGTTTCTCCCGTCGTGCTCGAATATCGATTTCTTCGTTCGTATTTTTATCGCTGCATTCGTATGCGTTACGTTGCGCTTGATATATTAATACGTAGCTTTTGCATTTGCCAATTGAGTATCGGTAAATAACAACTATCTTTTGTTCCTTTCTCTCTCCCTTGATAACCGAACAATCGTTTGTATCGGATTACACAACGAGAGTCGTGTTACACTCCTACATAATTGACCGATATTTGACGTTTAAAAACAACTACAAGAAAGAACACGCGAATCAACGCGAGTAAACAAACGACGAAAAGCCGATAGTTTCTACGAAGGAAAAACCGGCAATCCCGTATCAACGCAACTCCCATAACGAGAGTACGTATTCCTGGCTTTGAAAAAAGGAGTTGCAGTTATTAAAGGGGTTGCTCGGTCGTCACCGCTCGTATAGCTGACGCTGCCGCGAAGGAGGAGGAGAGAGAAAGAGAGGAAAGGTCCCACGTGCGTTTTTCGTTTGAAACAGTGTACGCGAAGATCTTGCGGGCAACGCTTCGCGAGCAAACAGGCGTACGCGTTGTTCGTACGAGAGATCGTTTCGCGAAATTGTTTGTTTCTTTTTTTTTCGACAAACAGTGGCGACCAACGTTGCGTCGAGTGTTGTGGAACGAACGCGCGATCGTTGCGATTTCCGTAAAGAAACTCGAGATATAACGCGTAACGTGCAACTCGATGCGTCGTAAAGTGAGTGCGACGGAAAGAAAAAAAGAAAAAATTTTGAAAGATTCCCAGCACTGACGAAAATAAAAAAAAAGAGACAGGGACGAAATCGTTGTTCGCGGATAGCATTATTGTGTAATGGGAAAGTGGGTTAACGAATGAATGAAATGCTCGAGCTCGCGAGCATTACATTGTCGTCGGTACGAGTAGACGTTTAGCGGAAAGTTTCGTGAGAACAACGAAATGGAAATTCATTCGATCGACTTTCGCGTTTGAAAAATCGACCGCAACTATGCGCGTGTATCGCGATGAAAGATCACGCACGGAAAGTGAAAGATCCAATGACGAATAAACGAGTCGACGATTGTGTGCAACGACAACGGCAACATCAGCAGCAACAAGGTTCGCTTAGACGCGCACGCGCGCACACGCATGTTTGTTTAATATACGAATGTTTATCGGAAAAAAAAGAAAAAGAAAGCCTCGAGAACGTTGTGCGCCGCTCCAATTAGAATGAATTAACAAATAAAACTATACGTACACAGCTTAGGTTCCGCTTGTGAACGTTAAGTAGAATGAAGGTAATTGTACAATAATAAATCGGACGCGAAGAGTTAGCGGATCGCTTATGATCTAGCGCATTGCTGTTGCTAATTATTGCTGGGCTGCAACGCGGGCGCAGCGAATCGTTTCTGCTTGCCCGAGCGAACGATATTTCTGCGTTATCGATACGTACAACTGTACCGCTGACGCGACTATTTTTTCTTGTTTTCTTTTATTTCACATCGAAGCCCATCGATACTATTTCATCGGTAGGTTTGTTACGTTTGTATCGAAGAAAAATACAAGAAAAAGTAAGGATCCCACGAGAGACAATGGTGCATGGGTGTCGTCGGAGCGAAAGCAACCAATTCCAGCACTCGTAAACGGTAATCCCGAAAAAAGCTCGTTCTAAGCAAACCGTTAATTTTCCCATGCTCTCGCGGTGTTTAACGGCAAAAGGGCGCTTGCGTGCGTTATCCCTCTTGTATTTGCTATACGTAAACGTACGTCGTCGGAGTAATAGTTTACGTGATTTTATCAGAGAGTGCTTCTTCCAACGAACAATTTTAGCCGAGACGTCGACCGTTCCTCTCGAGTTTGTCGCGTTGCCTTGTATTATTTCTACGACCTTGTTGTTGTAAAAATGCTACAAAATTTTTTGTTGTGATCCAGTGTACTGCTAATAATAACCAGTGTCAAGGAAGGTAGCCGAGACAGCATCCCTTTAACAAAAAATGGGTAACGCACGATCTCGACAAGAGCAGCAATCTGCAAGTAGCAGCGGTAGATCGCTATGTTTGCTCTACCTTATCAGACGTTCGTGGAGAATGGTTGGTATGGCTGGTGAAAAAGGTGGCGACGATACCGACGACTGTGCTACCGATCTCTCGATCAGCTCCAAGTGTAGCGGCTGTAAAGGCTGCGCTTACCATCGAGAACTCAGTTTCGACAGGTAAGTTACGTACAGCGCTCGAGTTGGATTTTGTTAAAATGTTTAAATTAATCCCAATAAGTGGATCTTTGAAATATACCATCGAGCTTGCAATAGAACAAGCAAAACGTTGAATTTCCAAGCGATTCGCGTACGCGTCAACTTTTATAATCTTGAGTTCAATGCATTATCGTTCGAACGATTGAATTAAAGCTGCTATCGAGCTACGTCAAATATGCTAATCAACCGAACGTATCGCTCGATACGGAAAAAAGGGAACGAAGGAAGCAAGGTGTCGTAGCGTATTAAATAAAATCGACGTGATTTTTCCCGGTAACGGGCAGCGTATTATACGAGTACGTATCGGTATATAACTGGAGAGAAAACTCGTTGGGATGTAAGTATCGCATGAATGCAGGATCGAGAAAGGAATAAAAAAAGAAAAAAAAGATGGATGGAGCGTAGGCGACCGCGGCTATTATAGACGTATAATTCAAGTAAGCTGCAACAGTCGTTCGTTGTATCACCAAAACAACGGTATTGTACACACAACTGTACACGTCACGCGTCGAAGAGGCCAACCTCTGTTCCGCGCACACACATACACGCGCACGCACGCACGCACGCACGCACGCACGCACAGATATAGGTACTACTCATTTGCATAAAGTAACGTGCCTCGGTGCTTCTCCTCGTTTCCTCTTTTCAATGATCGATCGACCACGCGATAGCCTCTACAAATGGAATTATACGAAACGACGGAATAGTAAAGAGTTTTTGTTTCACGCGGAAACGTACGCGCTAACGTCAACAAATAACATAAAGATTCACAAGAGCAAGATATTCGTTATTCCGTATGCGCTTCAATGGATAATCGAATAGATTTTCGATTAAACAAATGTAAAACGACAACGAGAAGAGCATAGCGAGCTGGCTATTTAACTGGACACGAAGAAGACGAAGAAGAAGCTCGAGACTCGAGGGGGAGACTCGACTGTTTGCCTTCGCTACGGGAGATACATAGTCAAGCGCGCGCGTTCTGACTTGGCTGACGCATCGCATTATGTTGTTCGAGAGAGAGAGAGAGAGAGAGAGAGAGAGAGAAAGGTAGCAGCAGGTGCCGAGCTGCGGGAGTACCGTACGCGAGCTCAGTCGCGCGACCGGCGCGCTAGTAGTTGAACCTGCTCTTGCTACCGATACGTACTTTATCCAATTACTTTTGTTTGTCTTTTTTTCTTTTTGCCGATTTTAAGTTTTGGTGCATTGTGCGAGAACAACGAAATAATCTCGAGATGAACTGGTGACATCTCGTTCTGTTGCTGCTTTATTTGACTTTATTTATTTATTTCTTCTTTTTTTCCTTATTTTCCAAGTGAAAGAAGAGCTATTGCAAGACGATAAATCGTTAAAGGTATGCGACTCTACGTTTTTCCAAGCTTGATCTCCAAAATATGTCGCGCTGTAAAGTATAATCGCGTGTACGCGTCCAAATAAAACGAAACTAAGCGCGAAAAGGAAAGCACTACACTCGTATACATTCGTCGATTTTCCTCTACTTTGGCATGTCACTGAAAGCTATATAATAACGTTCGTTCCCATTTGTTACAATACCACAAGCGTATAACGTCGTGGGCTCTCATTCTCGTCGCTCCGAGCAATTACCTCAATTACGGAAATAATAGTTTATCATGCGAGAGCGCACCGTTAATGGCATATGCATTGACGCTTACTCATGTTCGAGAGAGAGAGAGAAAGAGGGAGGAAAGAAAGAGTGCAATTGTTTTCTCAAAGCGAGAGTTTCGTTGTTTTTCTTTTGATTTCGCTAATACTACTCGCTTCTTTGAACGTTTTTTCTTTGTTATTGTCCTTTTGTTGCAAGCTCAGATAATAGTCGTTGCACGCGATGATCAAACGGATAATAATGGACGAATAATCGATAACTACGTGGACTTTTCTCTCTCTCTCTCTCTCTCTCTCTCTCATTTTCACGTTGAATTTCACTTGAATTCTCATGCTCCTGAAATTAGCCAGCGTGGGATTCGTCATATTCTTGAGAACCACACGCGAGACTTAATAAACTCGAACGAGACTGTTTCGACGCGCGTTTTAAAAAGTCTTTATTTGCAATTTACCTTTGTTTGGAATTCATAAACTAGAGCGCGAAAGTAGTAGCGGTAAAAACACTTTGACGCGGAAAAACCGATTTAGATTTCACTACACTGGCCGATCTCTAATTAGAATAAAAAGAAAATAACGAAAAAAAAAAGCAGAATTCATAGCTTTCCAAATACGAGTTTCACTCGTAGCAAACGACCATCGCTGGAAATGTCGACTGAATATTATACGTATCGAATAAATTTATCGCATGCGTTTAAACTGGCTAATTATCGATTGAAAAAGTGAAAACGCTGTTAAAACAACGAAGAAAAACGAGTACAATTTCACCGAGAGTTTGCGATATAAACCCTCTTAGTTGGAAGCGATGGCATGACATTACGCAGTTGGAAAAGAGCAACGACACTTGGGATTATTGACGCGTTCGGATGGCTCATGAATATTCCAATTTTCGGGTACAACAGGTTCGAGGTAAAGAAAAGTCACTTGATCGCTAACCCGTAAGAAAGACATTCGATCTAACGAAGAGAAATTGAACAGGTTGTATTGAAAGGACGTATCTCGTAAGATAAACGTTTATATTGGTTTGGACTGGTTGTTTCATTTGTAATAATGCATTAACGAACGTGAGATTGTACAGAGACGAGTAGAGCGAGAGCGATAGGTTGCAATTAAGACGTATAATTGATAGGGAAAAGTCAGTAGGAACTCACTCGCTTTTCTGTTATCTTGCTACGTCTTTTTTTTTAAATTTTTTCTCACGCACGAGAATCGCAGAAAAATGAAACTAAGCTAGCTTATAATAATCGGCATGCTTCTGCAGCTGTATATTTTCATTTTCACGATAATTAATCATGGATAAGATACTTGATTAACGTCAAGTACAAGCAAGTCTTGAAAGTTTGTGCACAGCTAATGAAATCGTTATCGTCTCTACCGATTGCTTACCGTTAACGCAAGAAGCAACAAAACGTTTCCCACGTCGTCGTTGCTCCTTTTGAAGCAAATCTTCAAAGCCTATATTACTCTTACAAAGCGTAAAGTGCACAGCGCATCGTACTTCCTTCCTCGCACACCGACAAACATCGTGAGAAATTGACAACGATTCGTTGAAGCTTGCGTGTGCTTTTTCCGTGCTATTGAATCGCGTGCGTTACCTTGGATAGAGCGATCAATTAGAGACTAGATTTTCCAACACATGTAAATAAACTCGCTTGCTCGAGGGAGAGAGAGAGAGAGAGAGAGAGGTATCTATCGCTTCCGTGCTTGCGAGTGAACGAGCGATGCGCATATAACTGTAAGTATCTCCCTCTTCTCGTTTCACATCCGTCTCTTGGTGCTGCGCTCGCGGCGCGCGAGAAGCCAAAAACAAACAACGCGAAAAAGGGAAGCAAAGTAGAAACTAACGGGACTATAGGGTAGCTTTTTCCCTACCGGATAGACGACATTTTTCCATCTAATCTCTTAACTCACTGTCAATCTTCTAAACCATTTGCAATTTTACATACTTGTGTGGAATATCTTTATAGCTTCGATCTTTATACTTTTAAACTTGTCAATTTTCATTGAACGACCTGAAAAACGTTTGCGTTCGCGCGAGATTAGAGATTAGAGTCATCGTCGCGGATCAACAACTCGTAGGAATCGAGGCCGCCAACATTTTCTCCTTCCTCATCTTCATCTTTGTGTTTCGTTATTTTTTCTTGGACAACTGTATTCGTATAGCGGTAAGTCGTAAACTACTTGATTTTTTTATTTGTTTTATTTATTTCGAGAAAGCGCAAGATTGGAGAGAAAACAAAGAAAGACGGGAAAAAAGAGCGTTAGTTTGAAAATTGCACGGAGCCAAGGACGATAGTAAGAGTGAATTGAGCGGGTGGTTGAACGCGTGGCGAGCACGTGGTTATTCCCACGTTTGCCATATAGTAAGTACATGTATAAGGATGCGCTCTTGACTGAGAGAGAGACTCGCACACGCGATATATCCTTAAGCTGCAACACACGAGGCATTGACCTCTCGAGTGCTCTGCTCTGAGTGCAAGGTAGAAGCAGCAGCAGTAGCTAAAGTAAGCGAGGGAGCTGACGATGACGAGAGAGAGAGAAAGAGAGAGAGAGAGAGAGAGCGAATGTGCATCGTATGAATATCGACAACAGTATCGAGACAAGATCTAGTGCGATTGTCAACAATTCAACGCTGAAAATACTCTCCGCGTGTATATCTATTCTTGTTTTTACTTTGAACGAAAGCAGCTACATCCCATAACGCTGTTAATTACAATTGCGTCTACAAAACTTTCTTTCGAAAAAGTAAAAGTTTTACAACGCGGACGTATACTAAATAAGACGTTGACTATGCGTAGCGTTAGCTACAATAAACTGATTACTCGTACAGTTATATAGTAGTAATGACGGACGAAGTAACAAACAATCGCGAATCCTCAAGTTTGATCCACTTTTTCGTAACGTAATACAAAAAAAACCAACAACGACGGATCTCTCGTAAATAAATTATTTACGCGCGATGCGGAAATCAACATTGTTCTGTACTAATAAAACGTATCTTTACGCGATGATTGTTGTAGCAGCGAGTCGGACATGGCGCCTAACGCCGAGGAAGATCTCTTGGTGACGTCGATGCCTCGAAATGCAACTGTACACGCGGTTAAGGTAAGAACAACTAAAAGAATCAAATTAAAGGTTTGATCGAAACGAAAGGCTATTACCATTATCTAGATGATTGTTATTTTGAAATTGACTCGCGCTACACTATTCAATCGTGCAATTAACTCGTAAAATTGCCACCGTCTCGATTTACGAGAGCGAGAGCGCATTGTCGAGCTGCATATCATTACGTAGACACGTCGATATTTATCGCGCGTGCAATATCAAGCGTGCTTATCGACGGTTATTCGTTTGTTTTGATTTTGTTGTTGTTGCCGTTGTTGAACGTATATCGGTGTACAGGAACGACTAAGGCCACCCACCTACAATGCCGAAGATTACGCGATAGCTTTGCGTCGTTGGGGTAGACGAGCATTGAGTCATGGCAATCAATCCGATTCCAATAATCAAGGCACCTTACCATCCACGTGTACGAGTTCAAGCTCGTCTGGTTACGCCTCGGGTAACAATGCTGGTGAGATGACACTACGACAATTCACCTCGGTCAGTGAGCTACTCAACAAGCTACGCGCTGATCTACGACTTGCTTTTCCAAGGTAATATCCATATCGCCAACTCTTCCGACGCCAACTCTTTCTCTTTCTCTTCTTTTTCGACTTTTCATTCGTTACGGTTCTTTCTGATGTTTCTTTTTTATAACTGCTTTGCGCGCACGCGTGCTCTCGACAAACTCGTTAAACTCTCCATACGTGTACGCGTGTTTGCTGAAACTTTCTTTGTTCGATAGAGAATGCTTTTTATTTTTCTTTTGCTACTTTTCGAAGCCTACTTTCCGACGACAAATCTTCCTAGCGCGTACAGTAAATCAAGCATTTGCCTCGCGGCATTTGCATATTTCCGATAACGAGCGAAAGAAGCTACACGCGTTTAACTCGTTGGACATTTCTTACGCAGTGATTTTTGTAATCTAAATAAAAAAAAACGAAAAAAAAAAACGAAAAAAGCAATAACAACGTACGTATGGGTCATGCAGTTTCGTACAAGAATTCGCCTCGGCACCAGCCGAAGGTGTATCGTTACTATTGGAAACGTTGCGAGGTGTACAATTGTCGCAAAGTCAACCAGCAGGAACTTCGGCGAGCCAAGGACCTCGACGACCTCGTGCACGAAGAGCTGCTCTCGACGAACTTGGTTGCGTGGAATGTCTTGCTGCTTGCGCCGAACGTTGTCCCGATGCTACAAGGATTTTGGCTCAAGCTCAACCTGGTCTTCTCGCTCTTGCCGTTTGTCTCACTAGCAGTCTCAATAGGTCGCGCGTTCTCGCACTTCAAGTGAGTACACGATACAAGTACCTTTGCTATATTTACCATTTTATGATTCTATCACGCGTATATTGCGTACGCGTGCATTTGATCGACCGTTAGCGTTCTAGCGTGATCATCGCGACAGTGTCCTCGAGAAATCCCCTTTGTAAAAGCACTAAAAATGTTAACGGTTACCTACAATCGAATCAAATGTTAATTAGCTAATAATTCAATCGCCTCCAATTACGCATAGCTAATTAAGAGAGAAAAAAATAAACGGCAAAGCGAATCGCTCGATCGTATAATGTCCCCTCCACTTGCTATAGTAGCGCACACTCACACGCGTGCGTACAAGAGTAGCAACAGCAGCAAAAGCAGCTGATGTGCGTATTATATACCGGGAATTTCCGTGCTGTTCCTCTCTCGTCTTCGGTCAATTGTCAGTTATACTTGTGCGTCTTTCGCCGAGTCATCTCGTTGGAGCAGTATGAGGCTGCTAACAGTTTCGATCGTGGTGTTGGTACATTTTGGCCTAGTTTCATCGGAAGGTAAGTATAACGACAATCGCGAACGTTTCAAACGAGAGTTCATCATGCGTGGCCTGTAATGTTTAGCAAACGACAGCGAACAACTAGACGACGAGTGCGGACGGTTCCTCGCTTACAAATTTTTCAGCGATGGTAATAAAACCGAATTCGACGATTATCCATGGACAGCAATGCTGATCTACGACACCCGTGAGTATCGCGCGACTACGACGATAAAACTACGCGAAATCGAGACGAGTTCTCTTGATATCTCACGATTAATCGATAGCAAGAGGACAAGCGATCGGCTGCGGAGGCGCGTTGCTGTCCAAACGCTACGTCCTCACGGCTGCTCACTGCGTCGCAAAATTAGGTGGCAATTGGAATCTCCGTGCTGTACGTCTAGGAGAGTACAACACCGACACGGACGTTGATTGCTACGCGGACAACAACGATACGTTATGCGCGCCCAAAGCCAAGGATTACTCGATCGACGAATTAATTCCTCACGAGGAATACGATCCAACGACTAGTCGAGCTCACGACATCGCCTTGATAAGACTCAACGAGACTGTACCCAAATTACCCGATTATTTACGAGCGATTTGCCTACCAACGCGTCAGGCTATACCTCAAAAGTTTCACGTTGCTGGATGGGGTAGACTGGCAGGTAGGAAAGGAACTAATCTCAAGCTTAGATCGACGTTGACTCGAATAAACGCCAGTCAATGCCGCGAGACGTATACTAGCTTGGGTGTCAATATGGCCACCGATCAAATCTGCGCTGGAAAGCCAAGTGCCACGAGTAACGAAGCAAAAGAAGAGCCGTGTATTGCCGATTCTGGTGGTCCACTTATGGGTATTGAAAAAACGAGCGATAACCGACACAGAATGACCGTCTTTGGAGTACTTACCACGGACGCCAAATTCTGCGACACCGCTCAGCCTGCGATATTCATCGACGTTCTCCGATACAAAAATTGGATTGTTCAACGCGTTCGCGAATAAATTTTTCTCGCAATCCTCGCAATATTAACACACTATTGTACTACGAAACAATAAATACTTATTTCAAACTAGTATACGAGTCAATAATCTTTTACCGATCCACGTTATTTCGTTTTACGTGTCATTTCGATAAATACCTATCGACCTTGTAGTCAACGAGTATACGCAATTGATTCAAAGCTCACCACGATGACGTTTGTGTCTGTATTCCATTGAATAGAGTTGATCGAATGGTATCCGATTCTCCAAAAGCTTCCTCGAGCTGTCGACTATGAGCCGCGTTAAAGGTCAGTTGACATCGAGCGTAGTGTTCCGTAGTCGATAAAACAACGCTGATTAGCTCGAAGGTCTTTGCGGGATTGTCGATTGTCGTCTTGTTTTCCTCGAATTTCTAGTGCTCGGTCTCTCGATAAAGCACTTCTAGTCCAATTATCGATTCACAAGCCAATCGACATCCTAATCGGTTATTTATCGCTTATTTACGCTCCTTTGACAAAGCTTTAACGGAAACGTATCGAGCGGATTTGTTGCAGTTGCTGACGAAGGTGTGTCAAACGCAAGGTGGTCACGCGGCCGTCTCCGAAGCAGTATCGACGCTCAGATTGAGATACGGCGAAGGTGGTCGATTTCGATTCTTAGCTGGAGCATTGTTAGCTGGCAAAGCAGCACTTCCGTTGAGGCTTGCTGGTGTGTCGTTCTTGAATGCATTTCTTTCGTCGGCTCCAAGGACGCAAACCAAACTCTATATACAAGCGGAAGCCTGCGAAGCAGGCCTCGAACCACGAGTACTTCAAGAATGGCTGAAATACATCGACGCGGAGGATCCTTTGAGTGAATTATTACGAGAAGAGGTACGCAAGTGGTCGCGGCATTGCGTCGACGTTGAAGCACTGCATAATCGTGCTCGTCGTGCCGAGGAAACTTGTCGAGCACTCGGCAAGAAAGTCGCGGCGCTGCAGCAACAGTTGCACAAGCTACAACTGGAACGGCTCAACGAGTACAATAGCCGACAACAGCAAGCGGCCGCTTGTGCCGTTGATCGTTCGAGAAACGACAATCACGCGGTGAGTCTCGATTAAAACACCTTTGACTTGTCCCGTTATTGTCAAACCCAATTTGTTTTCGCAGAACGAAAAGAAAGTGTCGTCGAGTGCAGAGGACGAAGGTATAAGCTTCTCCGAGAGATCGAGCAGTCCAGAAGAGCAGCTCGATCGAGCGCAACCCAGTAACAACAGCACCACCACCAACAGCAGTATTACGGACAACGATCAAGAGACGACGATCGACGACGTGATCGAGGAGTTGCGCATAATCGTGAAAGACGCGGAGGAAGAGTTGCACGACTGGAACCAGTTGCAGCAGCAAAGCAGTCCAAAGATCCGCAAATCCGAATTCGGCACAAGCGGTCCTGCTGTCGCTAGTAAGAAACTCGCGCAAAGCATCAACAACAACAGTAGCACAGCGAGAGAGTGTCTGAGAAATACGGAGGAAAGCGCAAGGTTGGACAGGAATTCCAACGGTGTGTCCAAGTGCAACGGTAGTTTAAAAATCATCGTAGCGGGTCCACGCGAAGACGAGGAGCGAGAGTCGGTGATCGTGCCAGCCATCATACATCCACAGCCACCAAGACGAGTACCGCCTTGTCTCGTCGGCAATCCACTGTTCTTGCAGCAAGAGTTCAAGCGTTGCATCGCCAACGACTCGGAGCACGACGAGGATTTACTGATGTTGCTCGAGAACGACGACGACGATTGCAGCGATTCCTTACTGAGCGCCTCGAGACTCAATTATCAGCGACAGCACCAGCAGCACAGTACATCGAAATCCCATCATCGAGAGCCGTTTCTCGACACTTTGGCCGACTTTGAAATTTCCGAGACGATCCTTGACGAGCGCATCCCTTGCAAGCCCAGCAGCGAAGCTGCTCGTAACACTCGTTCGCTCGGCTCCAAGCAGTATTCCAAGTGCACCAACAGCGTGCAAAGGCGTACCGAGCGACGGAAATATTTGCGTCGATGTCAGAGCCAGGATCACATCGAGCAACAACAGCAGCAGCAACAACAAGCCTCGAGAAGCGTTGGAGTGGTAGAGCACATTCGCAAGTTCGAGAGTCTCAATAGCTTCGAGGATCGACGAAGCCTGCCGAGTATCCAAGACTCACGGCTAAAACGATCCGAGTCGTTTCATCAGACGAGGTTCTCGTCCAAAGACTACAATAGCTCGTCGTCGAGAGGTGGTGCTAGCGACACTGGATTATACGTCTACAACGTCAACGTTGTCGATCGACAAGCTGCCAATAGACAAGCCATGACCAAAAGTTTAGACAGAATCGACGAAGGCTTCGACGCGATGCTAGACAAGGAACGAGCTCAACTTCGTCGTAGGTTGTCCAGCGGGGATCGTTCAAGCTGTATGCAACGCAGTGGTTGTTACAACGAGGTGGTACAACCTACAGCAGACGATCGCAAGTACACGTCCTTTTTGGAAACCAAGAGGTCTGCTCAAAGACAGCATCAACGCGAACACACGACCATCTTTGCTGGTCGACCGCACGATGTACTTGGCATCGGTAAGAACCGTTTTAACGCCGGCAAGTATTCTGGTAGTAGTCCGCGTCCATCGGATCATCCATCTCGATCGCAGCACTACGTGGCGAACAATCAACACGGACACGCGTCTCTGGTGAGGCACGTCAGGGGTAAAGTCACCGATATGCCGTCTGGACTCTATTGATTATTCGACATTTTCCATTTCGGTGACGGCTAACATTCCTTCTTTACGCCCCCGACTTGTCGACTAGCGTCATTTCTATTAATACCTTCAGTAGCCTTTACTTGCTTTTTACTTGTAATTATCGATTTATTGTTTCTGTTTTTTTCAGTAATATATACGTTGATAGTTTTGTTTTTTTTTTTCAACTTGGAGCATTTTAAGTTACTACGTGTATGACTCACTGCAATTTGTTGTTTCATTGCTCAATCGTGCTCGAATTATCTATACGATTTGAAACAATGTGCTATTTCAATTGTTGTATACGTGACGTTGTGTCAAACTCATGGTAAATTTACAGTTAACGAACATTTGTAAATTATTAACCCATGAAATGTAATACTATATATATCGAATTTAAGTCAATAAACGAGCAAATAAAATTTATCATCGTTATTTATTATTATTATTATTATTATTATTATTGTTATTTTTTTTGTAAAACATCAATCTCATTCTCATACGGCAGTCTCATTGGTATGTGATACGCTCTGCTGCCGTTGCTGCTGCTGCTGCTGCTTCTACTTCGTAGACGCATAAGGTGCAGAAGGGTCAGCGACTTGAGACCGAACGGAAACTTAATTATGTGTTGTACGCACTACGATGTATAGTAGCGCCGAGTCAAGAACATTTTTGACTTGCACAAGACGTTGCAACTGTTATTTCTCAAAAGGGGGAGGTTGAGAGGCGCGGGAGAGGGGGGGGGATAAGCCACAATTGTTTTTCAAGTTTATTATATACTTTTATTGATGTATACGTATCCATATATTTCCCATTATTTTTTTTTCATAAAATCTTTTGTTTTTTTGCATTTTTAAACATTTACAACTACGTACACATTACGATATTTCTATTTAAGTCTTATATTGATTCTATAAGTTGAGGAATACTTCAAAAAGGTGGCAAATGGTTGTAAAAATGTGCAAACGGTCAATAAATAAAAATTATCGTACAACATTAAAAGCAATAGAAACTGGTAAATTTTTCACTGGTTAAAAAAAAAATACTGATCACTGAGATTATCAGTCATTACGAGTACGTTCTAAGATATTTAAAAATTTCGTAATTTTCTTTTTCCATTAAGTAAGTACTATATGAAAAACGCCGGTGAATAAAATGTAGAATCAAAAATGTCCCTTCAATGCATAAATCGAGTGTTCATTCAAGCTCTGATGTTAACTTTTTAAACGCAAAACACTCAAATACTTTATCAGCAGTCTATTTTAGAGATTGGTATTGTTTGTTTTAAATAAAAAATTAAAAAACTCCTAGGCGCAGCCTTGTTGAATACAACGCAGTACTTTAAAACTATAATTCACATTGCTATTAAGCAATAATAACCAGCATGGGTTGTATATATTACAATATAGAATTCCAGATTCGTTCCTCCGTACGAGTTATTCTTTTAAAAATAAAGCCAGTTCGAAAATCGTGTTGCGCCTGGGCACTTAAATAACTACTGGACAGTGAGAGAGCACAGACTTTAAAATAAAAACAAAGTAAAAGTAATATTACTTGTCGTTGCTTATCAGCTACCACTAGCTTGAAGAAGCGTCGTTTTAACCTCGCTCAATTCGTGACTCGACGAGTGTACGCTCCGGTGTGTGAGTTCCGGATTGCCGATCATTGGTTCACTTCTGTCTCGACGGATCTCCAGCAATTGGTGTGAAGATTTAGCTATGGATGAACAATAGTACGTTACTTGACAATGTCAATTATACGACGTTAAAGCGATGTCGTGCCTACGCAGTATCGTAATAATGACCTTTCGTATTGTGTAACAAATATGTGAGCTCTTCTCGAGTCGAAACGTACTGGAACTCATCTCCGCAAGCTCCTTTTAATACGGCAACGACATCGGATCGCGGATTATAAAAATATAAAGCTTGCTTTCGACTATTGAACTCGTTTATTAGAGCTGCTATTCCCTGAAAACCAAGCCAATTGCACGAGCAAAATATTGATGAAGAATAACGTAGCTTAACAATGAAACTAACCTTCGCGGCAGTGAAGTCAGCTCCTAAAACATATCGGCAATCTACGACAACGGGTATCTGACTGGAACCCTCGGTGATGCCGGCATTACCAACGGATTGCTTAATAAAGTCCACCGCAGGAAAATACAAACTGTTTCCAGGTGTTACCAACAAGTATTCTGCTTCCGAATCCGTCTAATACACGACAAAAGTCAAATTAGCGTAAAAATTTAATCGTAGAACGTACAACCGACAAAAGAAAGCTTGTACTTACGTAATGCTTTTCAACGTGAACTTGTGGACGAGCCGAAGGATAAAGTAAAAATACCAGATTAATTCCAACACCGGCGACAATTCCGTACTCGACACCGATAACTAGGCACAATAGGAAAGTAGCAAAAGTCGGGATCAAATCCTTTTTACTCGAGCGCCACATGAGCTTCACGACTTCGTACTCGATCATGTAGATTACGGCACAGATGATAACAGCCGCCAAAGATGCTGAAACCATTCGTATAAAGCAACGATCAAGGCTTGCGCAATCGTTGAGAAACGGCAATTTGTAAATAGTTTGATCGGGTACCTTTGGGAATAAAATAAAAGTAGGGCGTCAATAGCGTCAACGCGAGCAAAATCATCAGCCCCGTGTACAATCCTCCCATGGGTGTTTTCACTCCACTGGCATGATTGACCGCGGACCGACTAAACGAGCCGGTTACAGGCATAGAGCTAGCGCACGATCCAGCTACGTTGCAAATGCCAAGGGTAATGAGTTCTTGCGTGGCGTCTACCTGGTTACCACTGGCGAAAGCCTTGGCAATGGCTACGTTGCCGAGAACCCCTATTATCGGTACCAGAATTATCGAAGGTCCTAGCTCGCTACACATCTCCATAAAACTGAGGGTGCGATTGTTCACCTGTTGATCAAAGTGCGTTAGAGCGCGTCCAATTGGCACTACGCGGCTGTAGCAACGGCTGGCTTTAGCAGCGAACGACGCGTACCTGCGTAGAAAAGGGCGGCAGATCAAAGCTCGGCAAACCTGGCCTCACCGGACCCGTCAGTACAAAGGGCGAGGTTGCGTAGGAGCTTTTGAGCTTGTAAGCGATGGTCGAGCAAACGACCACGACGATCGCGTTGCGCGCCGTTGATATCAACCAAAGTGCTTTGGCTAAGATCCTCTGCCTCTTGGTCGGCTTCTCTCCGACGCTACAAAAGCTCACGTCTTTCAATCTCTGCAAATCGAACGTTCCAATATGAATTGCAAAACGTCTCCAAGACGCGCGCCCAGAACAAGAGGTGTTGCGCGCCTACCCTGAACAGTAGAAGGACGACGATGCAGGTCAAGCTCATGCCAGCATCCCAAGGACTAGTCTCGTGAATGTGAGCAAACACCTGTTTGACCGTGTCCATGAAACCAGTCGGGGATATGTGCAATCCTAATAAACCTTTGAGCTGCGACGCGACGATGATGACCGAGGTTGCCGAAGTGAAGCCCACCGTCACTGGAATCGAGATGAAATCCACGAGCACACCTGCAACGCGATTCATGTATTTTCATGATTTATTTCGAAATCTCGATAATACACACACCACTTGCATGGCAATCGGCAGCGTGCAACCTTTATCCAGCGTGATTTCTAATGCCGTGAACGTCGCGCACGTGCGCGCTCTTTAACGCTGCGTTGCAATGCTGACACGAGCTTGTTTACCGATTTCCATGCAAAGCTTTAGCATTTTCATCGTATCCAGAAACTCGTACTAACCAAGTCTGAGCGCAGCCATAAGTAACTGCATACATCCAGTGAGAAATGCCAAAAGGATGGCAAAATCAACGCTACGTCCCTGGACGTATTGATTGGTCATAAGAGCCATTAGGGCGGTTGGTCCAATTGTGATATCCTTGCACGAGCCGAACACCACGTAGATCATAGCACCGATGAACGCCGAGTAAAGTCCGTACTGCGTTGTAATTGTCAAAAGGACAAACGAACAAACCAAGAAAATCCCAATAAGACGGTCAGTGCCAATTACGAAAATTAGCGCTATTAGGCGTTATTGTGGTTTTGATTTCTTTGTCGTTTTTTTTCTCTCAATGATATATCGTTCGATTGATGCAATATCGATCCGTATGCAATAGAATGCAAGGTGACAACGAACGAGAAATCGGCTTGTTTAGTTAATGTTGTTTTTTTACTCCGATCTGCTATGTTACGTGCTCGTTGTAAGACATTAATGATCGTTCGTCCTATTTATCAAATATATTACGTACGACAATGTATTTCTCGAGTATTCTCGTAACTTATCGTCCTAACGTATTTATGACAGTTACCTAGTACTATGGTATAAAAGAAACAAATTAAAAACAAATTACTCGAAATTACGCCATTGCGTAGTTAAAGGCACTGTTGTAAAATGTGCGTGGTTGCCTTGAAAGGTGCTGCTCTTCGAGTACGATACTCTTACTCGAAAGCTCGATATTTTTGTAGGAAAAATGAAGCTACTACGTGTAGCTCGGTAGCGCGCGTATTCGAGGCATAAACCGATAAGAAAGTTATTAACATTGACGGTAGAATCAAGTTTGGACAAGCTAAATTGCGGAATATCAATGTTTCTTTTGACTAAGCTACGAGAATAACAGTGACGAACCGTAAATCGTAAAATTATTCACGATCGTAAAATTAGCATCGGGAGATGTAGTCGTTTCGTCAATCGCTCGATCATTTTTTATATTTGGTTTGCTCACCTGTGGCTCGAGTCCAGCTAAAGTGGCATAAGCAAGCCCCTGCGGCATGACCGTGAGTCCAACGGTAATACCAGCGATAGCATCGCTGAAAAATTTGTCGGAGTCGTAGGTAGGTAACCATCCAACAATTGGTAGTCGACGTTTCAACAGATCCACTACGTATCCTCGACGATTGTCGTTACCGCCACGACGTGCGTACGGCATATTGCTCATCGCGCTAGCTGTATTTACGAGCAAAATAACGAGACAACGATGAAATAGACAAACGAGACGAGTAAAAAAGCAAATGCCAAATATTTATCGATATCGCGCGACTCGTTGCGACGTACTAGGTCTCCGCAACTGCAGCACGTGTTTCTTTATATTAGCGAAACTCTCTCTCTCTCTCTCTCTCCTTCCCTCCTTCTACATATCTGTTTGCAGTGCGCGCGTATGTGCACGCTCGCGAGACTTGCGATAGATTTACGATCGATTTTAGGAGAGAGAGAAAGAGTTGAAAAGAGAGAGGAACTGCTACTTGTTTCCTCGTTGCCTTGACGCTTTGCGTTTTATCATCCAGAAAAAACGAAAGAAAAAATAACAAGAAAGTAGAGGTAGAGATAGAGATGGAGAGAGAGAGAGTCTAAAGCGGCCAGTGAGCAATTCAATTGCATAATTAGGGCTTGTTTTCGTCGCCGACGAGGAATTTCAATTCGACTCGATTGGCCGCCAATTGGGCTTTCTCTCTCTCTCTTTCTCTTTGCATGTATAAATACATGCAAGAGTTGCATGTATCAATATCACGTGACGCCAAGTTATCGTACGAGGCCGATATACTTGCGCGAGGACTAATTGATCGAGGAATTTCATAGTCACGTGCTGCAGTTCTGCCGGCCGGTGTCCTCTTCCCTTTCGCTAGCTTCTCATTTACATTATAATTATAATACAAATCGACCGATGAATGCCTGACTTTCTTTTTTAACCAATGTATATTTTTTTATCGCACGTAACTACTATTTTTAGCAATCGAGAATTAAATGCACTATGGTTCGTGTTGAGTTTGATTAAACCCAGTCAACGTATACTATTTTCGTACAAATTTAGCCAAAGTAGGTCGCGACTAGTGTACGCTTTGTTCAAAATCATAAAAGAAAAGCGATCTACTTACCGCGAACCCGTTTGTCAAACAATCGAGTTATGCCAAGGGAACATAATGCATGATGGTTCATGTCAAAAAGTCAAATAGTGCATCCGATGCATTAAATTACGTAAACGAAACGAGAGAGAGAGAGAGAGAGAGAGAGAGAGAGAGCGCGAGCAAGAGCGAGCATCTCTGGTCACAGTCGAAACTGATGCGGTAGTGCTGATCCCATGAAACTATCGTGCACAAGATGATAAGCAAGACCATCGTTTGTCGTTTACGTACGCGAAAAATTTGCACGCTCCATTACAATAAGTGTACACACAAAGCTCTGACCTAACCTAAAAGGTCAACAAACCCTTTTAGTCTCGCGAGAGAAGAAGCCACAGATAGGTGCGAGTCGGTTCAAGACAAAAGAGATAAAAGAAATAGAGGAGGTCGTTGTGAAAGGAATAATCAGTGCGTAAACACTAACTTGACGACTGCGGAGGATGAGGAGCGTGTCAAGGCTGCGACCACGGCAATAACATCTTCCTTGTGTCACTTGTCGGAGGGTACTGCCGGCAGGTCTGTCGCGTTCCCTCTTTCTCTTTACACTCCACCACCAGGCGCCAACTTTCTTCCCACCGCCCTCCGCCCACTGGCGCTTAATCGATCCGCGCACGCTAGCCGGGATTTGTCCTTTTCGCACTCACTCGCAACCATGTTGTGACCTGAAAACAACGCGCCTGCTTATGCAAATATTCCCAGTTGGCTACAGATGGATACGTCGATTAGTTGGTGTTGTTTATTGACTATTATTACACGAGGATAGTGTATACTTTTGTTATCACGACATTGAAAGATCGTAAACGCAATCAATTTTATCGTTGAGACTTTATGTATATTTTATTATACTTTGTTTTCTTGTTCTTTTTTCCATCAACAATTATATTATTAGCCAGGTTTTTGTTCACTTTCATCTTCGCGTGAATCAAGGTTTGTCACGCTTAACGTCAATAACAAATACTTGATTGATTAACACATCTCAAATATCGATTGTAGGATTCGAATATTGCGCTAAAATATGGCAACTCTAGAATGGCGGTAGTGCCAACCTAGCTAACCAATGAGAGCCGATGTAAACAATAATAAGCGCGCGCGGCTCGGCATTCCAAATTTCCAAGAAAGCACACTCGTATACGGTCGGTTTGAAATAACTTACCGTGTAGGATCCTGTTCAGCTTGCACACTGCATAGCGAGGATATCTAGATTTTTCAACAAAAATCCTTATTTCAACTGTAATTAGAAAAGCGCTTTCTCAAGTTGTTCATTGATGAGATAATTCATTGTAAGTCACACAAGATCTTGTATTTTTTATGGTGATTGTCAATTCATTAGCTTGTGTCTCGTATGTATGAGCGTCGAAGGTGATCTACCAGAGGACAAAACAAAGAAAATATTTAGTTCTTTTTCTATTTTCGAGAACAACCCATTTCCCTCACACTTTGTTTTGTTGACTTGCGTGCGTTATTAGTGCCACGGTTTCTATTTTTAATATTTCTTGCGTGCCTTTGTTCCTGGTTAACTCACTTTTATATATATATATATCGAACAGCTTGATACTCGTCATAAGCATTTCATTCCTCTTTTCATATTCGATGTCATTTTTTCGTATTATAGTAAAAGGGTTTATCAGAGTGCTAATAAAGATTACGGTTTAACCATTATATTATTCAATTTTAAATACTTGCTTCTTTTTTCTCGATATTTTTATTCAACTCATTCACGTGATTATTGCAATCGTCATCACAATTTTTTTTAACATTTTTATATTTACAGTATTATTATTGAAAACTAAATTAAGTTGTTCGTTTAATTTAATTTTAGTTGTTTCAATATGAATGCTGAAAGTAAAACTATGATTGAACAAGACCAATTGCACAATGAAAACAATGAAACTATGCAGTTGCAATCAAAAATAAGCCTTACGAAGCTTTGCGATGTAGATTCACTCATTGATGTATCTTCCAAGACTGTTGAAAACAGTCTTAATCACGTTGAGATTGTTCCTATCTGTAAGCAAACAAGTACTGATGCTCCTGTTGATAAAATATCTAATACAACAATTAAACAGATTGCTCAGAATGTGAAAAATCATGTGAGAATTGATATAGATTCAAAAGATGAACAAAATTTCAATAAAAAAATTGATGACTCATTGAAGAAAGATGATAGATTATTTATTGACAAAAACTTGATTATTCAGACTACTATTGGCAAAGATATTAGTGACTCTCCAAGACTTGACAAAGCAAATGAGTTAAGCGATGACTATTTAACACAGATGATGAAAAATCTTCATGATAGAGACATAGCTCTTCACGATGGTGTTTCCTTTAAATCAGATAGAACAGAATGCTTAAAAATTTGTTCAAATGAAGCTAATAAGCAAAATTTGATACCAATACAAGAACCTTTGATTACTGATGTATCAAAGAAAGTTAACAACAATAAAGAACTTGACAAACTTGAATCAATTGTTGAAAATAATAACAGTACAGCCAAGTTAGATGTGAAAGAAAAACCTATGACAAGTGATGCACTTACAGAAACAGTTGATGGAAATGAATCCATTGATAAAAGTAGTACAGGTAAACAAAATATGTTAACTTGTGATACCATAGTTGATAAATTGCACAATTCGCGTGATACTACAGTAATTGATACGGAATGTGGCAATAACAATACATATGAATTAGTAACCCTAATGGATAACAACAATAAAAAACAATCAAATCTTGAAGAAATGCCTGTTGATAAGCTGGAAAATGTTGGCTCAAAGGGAGTATTTCTACAAAATAAAATAAAAGATGATATTTCTACTGAAAAATCTAAAGTTATTATTAATAAAATGCAAAACTTGGACTGGTTAAAACTTGGAACTCGTCATTCTTCAATTGAGAAAGAGGAATATAATAAAAGTATTAAAGAAGAACTTACTGAAGATGCTAAAACAAATTCTAAAAACAACAAAAAACGATGTAGTCTCATAAAAACTCGTAAAAATAGAGCTTCTGGTAGTTTTGAGCAGGAAAATACAGAAGATAAGAATAAAATATCATCAAGCCATGTTGGATTAGGTAATGCTTCAAAAAATGAATTTTCTAAATCTGTTTATGCTCGAGGAGTTGAAAAGTCCAAGGATACAAAAGGGGTTCTACTGGCTGGCATACAGAAGACTTCTATAGGCAGGGGAAGGAACGAGAGACGAAAAATTCTACTTGGAAGTTATCAATCAAGAAAACAAACCGAGATCACTGATCAAAGGTAAGATTTGTTTTCTTTCTAATAATTCAATTTATACTTAGTGATTTTTTTTTTCATTACAGCAATAAAATTGGGAGAACTTTTCCTGATTCTACATCCCCAACAAGAAAAGAGAAGAATATCAGCAAAAATGAAACTCATTCAACAAGTTTAGAATATTCTTTGGACAAAGTAGAAAAATTGGAGGATTCTACTGAAGATAGAGTAGTTACTACAGATACAACTGAGTCAAGAAAAGAAGAATTTGAAGATATGGAAATTGACTCAAAATCACATAATGATGTAGAGTTACACAATCAATTACCACTGACAAGCATTGCAGAGCACATTGATACATCGACTCAAAAGAATCAAGACGTAATTAATGATGAAAAAAAGAAGTTACCATCCGAAAAAAATCATCAGGAAAGTCAAAGCCGATTAGATACAAATACTTCAAGCAGACCAATATATGGTAGATCAGTAGATGAAAATAAATTTGAAAAACTATCATCATCTGTTGCAGAATATAGTCAAAAAACAGATGAAGCTATTGAAAATAATAATCAGCTATTTCAAAATCAGAATACTAGCAGTAAAGATATTTTAAATAAATGTCAATCTTTTAGTAAACAAGAAAATTATCCAAACAAAAATATTAGCGTTAGTAACACATATAATCAATATAATGCAAGATGGGGTCATAATAATTACCTTTATAAACAAAATGGGAAAAGCACTGAAATCCCCTTGTATAAAGGTTTCACTTCCAATAGACACAGGAACATTGATGAAGATGAGAATAGAGAAAGTGAAGAATCATTTGGTAAGAATCAAGTCTTCTATGATAAGAGTCAAGGAAGTAAAAGATATTATGACAAATGTCAAGATAGGAATCAAAATGCTAGATTATCCAATGACATAGCTTCAAATAGAAATCAAGGTAGTCATGGTGATAGATATTTTGATAAAAGTCAAAACAAAGGATTTGGGGAAAGGTTCTTTGATAGAAATCAAGACAGATCTTATAGTGACAGATATTCTAGTAAAGATAGAGATAGCAAAAGTTCCAGTGACAGGTATTCTGATAAAAATCAACAAAGCAAGATTTCCAGTGAACGATTTCATGATAGAAAGCATGATGAGAATCAAATCTTTATGAAAAAACAAGAATCTTTTAATAGAACTCCTGTAGGCTTTGATAAAAGAGAAGACTGTAGTAGTAAGAATCAGATAGGGACAAAAATTTTGGATACCTTAAGCAGAAATCAGGAATTCCTCGATAAAAATAATAAAAGTCTGAATTCAACAATAGAAACTTGTAGTAAAAATCGCTCTACAAATGAAGATACAATTGATAATTACGATGTAAAAAATCAATGTGCAACAGTAGAAAGCCACCAGACTCTCAACAAAGAGTACACCTTCAGAAATCAAGACACATCGTATAATAGTGGGTTGGAACATAGGAGCCACTATCCTTGTCAACGTCACCAAGAAAAATTTGATAAATTACCCAATAATTTCCGATTGACACCAGAACATAAAGATTGGAATAAAGACAACCAATGTGAGTCTGATGTCAAATTTCAAAAGCATTATGACAACACCCAGCAAGCACAAAGAGCATTGAATCAAGTACAACAATCTCACTCAAAATTATTGATTACCACTTGCCAACAAGAGATTCTCTCTCCAGTTGATCAAAATATCGATATGATCAAGAGTCAGACAAGTCAGAGCGTAGACTGGAACTATAAAAATACACCAAAACAAGAAGTACTTCACTCGCCAGAGCTTGTAAATACATCGTCCTATGCTAATGTCAATATGGTTATGAGTACTGCTGCATCAGATGACTACAATTTGCAGTATAATCAAACGCTTTTAGATTCTTCAAACCAGTTCACCCACGGATTTGGCGATATTTCAGCAGCTGGACAGAGGTCTAACATTGTTATGGCATTTGATGGAAATCAAAATGTTCAAAGAGCACTAGGTTGTTAAACTAACGTTATTAAATGAAAAATATTCGCTAATATATATATATATATATATGTAACGGCGTTATTTTATTTTTCAAGGAATAGACCCTAGGATTGCAAATCAATCTCAGCCCCCTCAAGGAAACAATAAGGATCCCTCGCAATCCACCAGAAATATAATTCCACCTTCACAGCCAGTATACACAAATGAAAACGTCATACAATTTTTCCAAACACTCATGCCAGTCGTTGCAAATCCGCACACTAATGTAGCATGCGTCCATTCTCAAATGAACGTGAATGCACCTTCGTTTGAAGTCACGGAACAATCCAACGAAGAATTAAGCACTCAGCAAACGTATGCCGTGCAACCTACGGTATTAAATCACAGCCAAGCTGAATTCGTCACCCTAGATAACGACTGCGTGTTAGATGCAGTTCTTATGAACGAAATATCCAACATTTCGGAGGATTTCTTGAAACTTCATCAGGAAATAAGCGATCTTTCGAAACAACTGGCTCTCAGGCAAGCACAGCTATTAGCTTTACAGGTAAATATCTTTAATCATCTCAAGAATTATTCTATTTCAATTATTTTAACGTTTCTTGCTAAACGTTATAGATAAAATTATTTAAAGCTGCTAGAGCAACTGAAAAAGGTGAGTCGCAGCTGGAAAATCAACAATCCAGTCTGCCCATTCAACCTGCCAACACCAATCAACTAGTCCAAGAGCAAAATCAGATTTTGCCGTTTAACTATGTGCAAACGAAGCATCCAAATTATCCACTTGGCTATGGTGACGCATCGCTGAATGCACAGAGCACTCAGATGAATATCTATAAGATGTTGTCAAATGCCGCTAATGTACAAAAACATCCAACTGACAAATTGTCTGCAAATAGTGTAACAGAACCTAAGATTACCGTTCAGCCGGTTTATTTTACACAAGGAAATATGTATCAACCTCAAACGGCGAATTATCAAATGTATGCTGATCAAACGGCAAATAACGCAACTTACATTAATATGATGGCACAAAGAACCGAACAAAGACAAACAAAAAGTAGCGTCAATCAGTTTCTTAAACAATAGAGCATTATGCATAATTTCACGTGCCTATGATGCTTTCTTATTGATTATGAATACATTAACGCATGAAAGCATAATAGATATTTTTTGTTTCGTTTTCAATATACATGTACATATGTGCATTTATATGTAGCTTTGATAAAAACAACAAAATGATGTTTTTTAAGCGATTAATTAAAAACGTTCGATAGTTTCATGTAACTGCGAAAAGTCCAGTTATGTTCAACTAATTTTCTTATTATTATTGAACTTATTGAGTGGGAAATACTATAACATTTTTATTTAATTATTTAATTAAATATGATGAGTAAGTGAAACGAGATGAATAAACATTTAGTTTTATTGCTGTTGCAAAATTCTTAACAATATCTTTTGATAAGTATAAGACGTCTGGAAATAAGTTTATTACGTTAACAATCTTGTAATAATTTTTTGTACTTGAAATTTATTAAATAAAAACGCAGGTTCGTGAAAAGCTCTCTGTGAATTTTGTTTCCGAACAGTTTTGCACTTTTTAAAATTAAATTTCCGACAAATTTCAATTACTAAGCGTAAAATTACCAATTATATTTAATAAAATTTACTTTGATGTGATATAAGGAGAGATAACGTAAATATTGAACACGCTTTATCTACTGCGTACGTGCTTAGTGTGAGTGACCTCTAGTACTGTGTGCGGTAAACAAAATAGCGCATGTAATTGGTTGCGAAAGATTCGTCGCGTTAAAATGATTGAAAGTTGAAATTTTGTTGCATAGTCAAACGATTAGCGAGTATCCAAAAACAGATGCGATTAAAGTCACCCGGAAAATTATGCTGATCATGAAGCTGGATAAAATGTAAATAATTCTTCGTTCGTTGCTGCTAACTCTTAATATGTAGTTATTATCGTATACCTCTGCTGTAACCAATCAGCTGGACATTTAACGCGACTGAACAAACGTTAAATTATTCGACTTTTGCAACAACGAGACGCACGAAAAGAATATTTCAGTACAGCGCACCGGCATATCGTGCTTTTTTTATCAAATTCAATGAAAATAAATGTTTTAACAATGCGTCTGTCATTCTTCCTTTTGATCATGCGTTTATTCAGCTGTTCAAAAGTAAAGTTTCATTGGCGACTACAAGAGCACACTTGCTAAGGATCGTATTAAAAGATAACGAAACATTATTAATACATTAGAACAAACAACCAGACGGTTATATCGACCGACTGTCTAAAAAAGAAAATTGACTAGTACAGATGTCAACGACAAGAAAATAACCGATGAGAGAGGGGTAAAAGTAAGTACAAAATGCCATTGCGTAATTATCGACAATTCGAATGTGCATGTGAATGTGTTTTTCCACGCGTAAATCAAGTAGTTCCTACGTTTCAAAATGGACCTCAAGTGCCAATAGCAAATCAAGTTGTAAGAAACCCTATTTCAAGTCAATCATTCGCTAATCCAAACATATCGCAAAGAAGAATCCACAACATCAGCCACTGAACACATCTCAGGAGTTGGCCAAATTGGAAACAGCAATATTCAATCTTTATTCACAATACGGCTTTCTACAAACCATTTGCTATCAATGTCAATCTAATTGATTTATTCGTGTACGAAATGCAGAAAAAAAATGCAAAATAAATGTTCGATGTAAAAAAAGCTCAACGGATAATTATTATTAAATCGTGAGAAATGTTTGTTATTGTACAACAATAGAACGATGTACTCTAAATTATTTACATATACTATTATAACGGATACAAAAATATTACATACGAATGGTCGGTACGAGTGCTCGTTTGATAAAACGAAAAAATAGGCGTTAGGCAGCGAAAATTAATACTTTAACAACGATTGACAAACATCGCTAGGTAAGTATAGAGGAATAAAAATGCAAGTCTGTACAGTTTTGAACAATGAAAAACGATCGAAGTACAGGATCACACGTCACTGACATTGTCCTTCGTGTTGATTACACCACTCTGGAGCGATGGCTTCAGCGCGAACTCTACTTTGACGTTGAAGTCTATCGATATGAGCTTGCAATCGTGGTTCTGCTTTAGCGGTGCTCATTTTGGACGGATCGCTCCACAATCGCTCGGCTACCGCTGCTGTTCGAGGCCATACACGCGCGTCCAAACTGCCGCTCGACACGTACTCGGCCCACATGCAAGCTTCGCCTCCCATTACTCCTGGCTGCAGCGCAATACACACGCGCATTTGTCGTTATTGTCCAGGTATCGAACGCAAAATCTGCATACTCACGTGTTGTGGAATCCGATTGTTGTAAGCGTCTCGCCAAGTATGATACTTGGTCATCCCCCAGAATCCATGATCAAGGTACCAAGCGTTCTTGGTCGAGATGATCAGTTTGTAACCCAAATCCAACAATTTTTCATTGAGATCTTTGTCGGCTTCCACCCAAGTTTGCACTATAAATTTATTCTTGTCCAAGTAAGCCTCGATGTGTTCGGGCGACGTTAATTGAGAGCTCCACAAGATAGCTTTATCGCTACTCTTGTCTTGCAAGCTCTCCTGATCGAGTATCTCTATCTGCCTGTTGTGCACGCTCGCCCAAATTTGCAAAAAGTCCTCGGTCGTTCTGCCCAATCCGAGCTTCGACATCGCCAGCGTGATCTCCTCCGTAGAGTTCCAGCAATTGATGAAAAGCTACAATCCAACAAACGACGTACAATGCGCATCGCCGCTCATTTATAACGTATCGACGGCTTACCTCGTCACCACCAAGATGCATCATCTGATTCCTGCCGAAAGTTCTCAACAACTCCCTGTACATGTTCCTCAACACGTTGAAAGTATTCGGATTGATTGGATTCAATTGTCCGCAAGGTGGCTGAATACAATAATCGCGCCAAGGTATCTGGTTGACGCACACCGCCAAGTTACCGAGACCCTGAGATTCACCCCATTCCCAACCAGCGCCCGCGTGCGACGGAGAATCTATCTCCATGATTATTCGTACGCCTTTTGAGTTTGCGTAACGTACTACTTGCTGCATATCCTCCACGCTGTACACCTCGTTCGGAGCGTAAGCTCCGTACCTACGAGGACAACCATCCCCGATTATACGATCGATGTAGATTCGTAGGACGTTATACGAGCTATCGCGAGATACTCACATGGCCATCTGGGGTACCGAACGTATCTCGATAGGAAAGCTCTGAGTATCGGTCGCGTGCCAATGCAACACGTTCATTTTCACCGACGCGAGTCCATCGATGGTCCGCAGAATATCGGCGACCGGCAAAAAATTCCTAGCGGTATCGACGAGCAAACCACGATGTTGAAACACTGGCTTGTCGCGAATGTTGGCGTTGTCTAACATAACTAGCCCGCTAGTTTCGTTCGATACCGTGATTGGAACTATCAGTTGGGATAGTGTTTCGAGGCCATGTCGCGCACCGTACACCGTCGGTGCCGAAATTATCACCGTCACGTCGGTTCCTGAAAGCAAAAGCCTCGTTGTTGGCCTTTTTTTAAATTCCGTCGCTGCCGCTTGTTCGTCGATAGTATTACCCGTTGTCGCTATTTCTAGACTATACGCTTCGTTAGTTTCCCAGCCGAGGTAGAGGTTCGACGACTCGACCTTCAAGTGTACGACAACCTTGTTGTCGATTGGCTTGCATTCGTTGCCACAAGTTGCGTGCAACTTCTTGACGAACGTTTCGATGGAATTGCTTAAGAATATTCTTGCCTCTTCGTCGAGATCATTGACCTTGAGGAATTGAAAGTTCCGTGGACCGACAGGCAGGTACTGCAACGAACAAAACAAAGCTCGAGTACGTAGTTGTTTCGCGAGCAGTCGAGCGAAAGAGACTCACGTTGTTGCCAGTGAACAAAGGACCCGTTGGAATTGGCCAAAGTCCTGCGCTTGGCGAACATACTAATCGGCAAGCTTGCAAGCTCGCGTGCTGCGACACAGCGCCACCCGTGGTCGACTGTAACTCGTAAGGTCGCGAGGTTCGTTGGCACCTACGAGCTTGCACGCACTCGTACGTTCTGTAAAATCTGCAAGCTCAATTGCTCTCATATGCATGATACTCGGGATCGCGAGCTTTGGATATACTATGAACAACTTACGTAGCTCTTCGTGCATCGATGATTTCGCAAACAAGTAACAGCGGCAGTAACAGCAACGGAAAACCATGCGAATAAACCAACGAGCGCATGATCGATTAATCTACGAGTCGTTTTGATTAATTAGAGTCGTGTATGGTAGTGTCGTTGAAGGATTCAATAATAATACACGCTGTGTCGTTAGCTCGGTTGCGAATCCCACGACGTTTCGAATGAAATTGCGCACGCGTCCAAGTATCGTCTTCACGTTGTTATTACAACTGGCGCGTTTGCAAACATGGCATAACAAAAGCCCGAGAAAGGTCGATAAATACCTGACGCTACGCTGTTCTATAGCCTCCGATATCGCTATTTTTACACACTTATAGCCGGTTATAGCTGGGTTTAATTGGCGTCCATAATTAGCGCGCGATCCGATTCATTTACTTATGCACGTCGTGAACATTTGTCGTTCCACTCGACGGTGGTTTTATCTGTGTTTGAACATGATTGTGATCGATATTGTTACACGTGAAATTTATACTGGCTATCGTTCGACGTTATTGATCGATATATTTTTTAAAACGTAGTACGCGAATCTCGACTTTAGAGCCATCTGTTGTGCCCCTAAACACTACTTTGATTTACGCACGCTCTCAAATCATACACAGGGATCCCACGCTAGTTGCGTAATGTACTATACGTGTATTCTTTATCGCTTGCTAATGAAAGCTTTCGTTGTAGGACGACGGAAAAAAATACAAATAAGATACAAACGAATAGTCTTACCTGATCGAGTTGAAAAAAAAAAACTCGGAGAGTGAATTCTGTTGAAAGTCGCCAATGTAACAACAAGTCAAAAGTAAGTTTCAGTAAAACGCGATCGCCGACCTTTGGCGCGTCGCGTCCAACTGAGCCGTCGAGCGTTCGTCCACTTGGCAATATAGCAACCAGCGCGCAAGCTTATCGCGACTATAGGGGAAAGGCAGTAACTGCAAAAATGCACGTTTGCCTGAATATTTTTTTTTCTTTTTGTTTGGTTTTGTTTTATCTTTTTGTTCTTGCAGTATCTGGCGTTAACGGGATTCTCATTTGCCTACTTCTCGTTGCAGGCCACGAGAGAAAGAGATGTAAGGAGAGGAGAACGTTTAGCCAATTGAGGTCGTGGTTAATGTCGGCTGCTTCTGCTCTCCCTCTCTCTTTCTCTCTCTCTCACCGTGTGCTTCTTCCTAGATATGACGTCTGTATCGCTACTCGTTGTTCCCCTCTCTCAATGTCAGTCACGATTGTCATTACTTTTTTTTTCTTTTTTCAATTCGCGAGTTAATTTTATAGTTTTGGTTATTTGACGTTTGAAAGATTGAGAATAGCGTCGGTAGAATGTTTGAAACGACGATATTTACGATATTTATGGTAATTAGAAAGACTAAATAAATGCAGAAGCTAAACAATTGCGGTGCGTATAAATTTGACGTGATAAATAATATATCAAGTAAAGATAAATGCAGGAAGTGCGAAACAGATGAATGCAAACGATAAAAGTCGCTGATAATACAACTTTGACTCGGTCTCAACGTAGTTATAATTCACTCTCGACGCGTTTGGACGAGATAAAATGGAAAGAAAAACAACAAAAAATGCAACTTTAAAATTCATTGAAATCGGCAATCGTACACGTTCAACGCTAGCGTCAAACGCAACAATCGATAAATTGCCAATTGCAAATTGAACAAAATGTTGTTGCACGTCCGGGCAACGATCATTGGATTTGCATTCGTTTGCAATGGTGATTATTGGCTAGCTTGGCATTGATGATTATACACGCGAGAGGAAAGATCGAGAGAGAAACACGTAATTGTTACTCGTATATTCTTTATTCATAAGCGCTCGTTTTGTTCATTTTCTCAACTACACATGTTATAGACTAGTTTATGCGGTTATTCTTACAAATCCTTTTAGCTTGTCCTTGTTGCTTCTTTAACGAGAGATACTCCGATACACTTGGGTAAATACGATAAATGAATTTATCGACTCGTTGTCACGACAATCTATTTATTTGTGTGTTTGTTTGTTCGTTTTTTTACATTCCCTTGATTATCTACTATGAATTATGTACACGTCGGATTATAGAAAATGCATAATGCGAGTATAATACACATAAGTAAGGCATAAACTGAAAAATGTCTTGGCAAATGGCAGCAATTGCACGTGTGTTTTGCACGATGAAAAATGTTTGCCGCTTCTGTGCGTGCGCGTTCGCGTGTCTCCACGCTAAATAAAAACGCGCTACATGTCAGTCCACGTAAATAGAGAAATTGTACAAAAATATCAGGGGACATTGTCGTGTCGTTTACTTTTCCGTTTGCTTCCCTATCAACGCTTTCAACTTGTATACATATATAGCATATCCAAGACGCTCGACATTGGATAAATGCCAAAACTGACGTAATTGCCAAGTAAGTTTTCACGATAAACTTGCAAAAACAAATACAAGACCTTGTGGATTATCAAACGCTTTGGTACTCGTATATGGATTTGGTTTGACTAGAATCGAAAAAACACAAAAGCCCCGGTATCCGCAACAGCCGTTACTTTTTGGATGCATTGAGCGTGACGTCGAGCGGTTCGTCGGGCGAATGCGAAGGACTTAGATCCGTCGGATGATGCAAATGATGTTGAAGATGGTGCTGTTGCAGATGATGGTGATGCGCGGCCAATTGATGGAATAATTGTTGAGGTGGTGGCGGTTGTGGCACCGTTGGCAACGCTGATCGAAGTATCGCGGACGCTGGAGTCGTTGATTTCATAGTCAAGTCGATCTCTGCCTCTTGAGGCGCCGTTCGTTGAAGCAGTAGATTATTGCCGTTACTGTTCTCACTTTCGGACGAGGAGGAAAGGGCTGGCGGACTCGAGCACGGTGAGCCACAGCCGCACTTTGAAGCTCTGTCCGGCGACTTATCGCGAGCAAGGCCAAAACTGTGTCAAGATATGCAAGCGGTTTAGTTGAGCATTTATCGAGCGTTCTCGATGGAAGGAATAGACAACAATTTACAACGATCAAATCCAACAAAACGACTCGTCGAATCGACAAGCGCTCAAAGCAATCGTACGTTACAGCAGCACTCGTGTGAAAAATAAACGTGACGAGCAATAATCACCGTTAAACGACACTAACCCGTGGGGAGGAGGCAAGATCCTGTAATCCCGACACACGCCAACGTCCGCAGTTGTCACTTTGTCGTTGTTTGCCGAGACGATGATTTGCGGCTGTGAGGTTGGTGGTTGCATGGCCGTCGGAGGCGCAGGTGGTTGTGGCGGTGGTGGTGGTGGTGGTGGTGGTTGTTGCTGTTGCGCTGGCGACGAACTAGCATCCGGGCGTTGCTGTTGTTGCTCGGCTTGCGCGAGACCAGGTGCAGGTGGTCGCAATAAAAGTGGCGCCGCACCACCAAGACCTAAGCATCGCATTCGCCAGGCGTCTTGCAACAACTGCAGGCGCGCTTGCTTGCGCCACTTGGCTCGCCGATTCTGGAACCACACCTGTACGACGAATCAGTCGCGTGTTCGTCGATTCGATCGAGACAAAGAGAACGAGATAAAAGCACGTCCCCCGCTACTTACCTGTACACGAGCCTCCGATAGGGAAATTCTCAAAGCGACTTCTTCCCTTAAAAATACGTCTGGATAATGAGTCTTTTGAAAGAGCGACTCCAGCTCTTGCAACTGTTGCGGTGTAAAAGTCGTTCTGTTTCGTCTCTGCAAAGAAAGACAAGGCGAGCAATCGTGAAATAGAGCAAGCGTGCACGAACAACGACGTAGACGATATCGGGAAAAAACGTACACTGACCTGACGCCGCCTGCCAAACATGTACTCGGTAAGCAAATCCGCTTGAGGCCCAAGTGGTGACAGATAAGGCCCAGCCATCGTGGATCAAACGGCAATGCGATGTCTTGTACGATTTAACCAAGGTTGAGAGGAAGCTTGAGAGGCGGCGGCATGCTGGCGTTGCGCGCGCGCGACCTCGACTAAATTCTGGCAGGCTGGCGTGTCTTGTCGTGCTCGCCGAGTACTCTTGCGTTGCCACCCTTTACGCGGTGGGGTTGCTCCACACCCATTGGCTCGACCGTTCGACGAGGGGCGGGAATTTCACGCTACCCTTGCGCGCAAGCTCCGCGTACCAATGCTGCTTGCAAATTGTCTTGACCGTTTTCTATTCTTTCTTATCGCGTATACGTCATGGGTATTCTCAAGATTCTGTATTTTCGACGCACTTGTGAATTTTTAAGCATCGTCGTAGCCAACGAGACGCTAGCGAAATATCCCTTGGTGTCAGAGCACGCTGAACGTGCGTTTGATCGATATGCAAGCTCGACTGTAGCGCGAGTTTTGAATAGATTATACAAACGAAGAAATGTCAATGGAAAAACAAGTAAGCGAGCGCGTAAGCGAGCGCGTACGCAAGCAAGCGAGTTGATGTACGTGTACGTTAGAGAACTTGTATTCGAGTAACAAGTCGAGAACCAAAAACAGAGGAGTTGTGCCAGAGAGAAAGTTGGCAAAGCGCGCACAGGAAAGAGATATTAGAAATAGAGTAGATCGCGCGGCTTGGAAGGACAGAGTCCGGCGGGCAGTGAGCCTGATTAAAAGGAGTAAGAAATTGCCGACTACAGTCGCGAATGTTTGCTCTGGCGTTGGCCAAACAAGAGGTCCCAACAGAGACAAGAGTCGTCGTACGAACAATGAGCGAGGAAAATGAAGAATAAGGAAAAAGAGATAGCCTTGCTTGAGCGACTCAGAGAGAGAGAGAGAGAGAGAGAGAGAGAGAGGGAAAAACGCGCAATCTTTTTAATTATGAAAACAGCGCTTTGTGTTTCATTCTGTTTTGTTGTCCCCTCTATCTCTCTCTCTCTCTCTCTCTCTCTCGCTTGCTCGCTATTCTATTCGCAACGCTTTTTTTCCTCCCACCAACAGCAGCAGCGCGCTTTTTTTTCTTTATATTATAAGGGCGAACGCGCGCGGGGGAGGGAGGGGCGAGAGATTGCTTTAGTAATGAATTACATGGCCTCGGGCTGTGTGCCTCTGTCTGATCCTTGTGCCTCTCTCTCTCTCTCTCTCTCTCTCTGGCTGGCTCCTCTATTATTATTTTTTTTACTCCTCTTTTACCGAGGAGGTTCTTTAAGGAGCAACCAGCGTGAATTTTTGGTGTGTTTTTATTTGTAGGCGCCAGGCGCCATTGGCCGGCAACAATGTCGGCAACGCCCTTATTAATTTAACTCCCCGCGCAACGATTAGTGCGAGGCTACAGCGACTCCGCCCCTTTCAACACTGTCCGAGGGTAGGACAGATCAGCGCTCCAAGATTCCATTGATTTTTTGTCTTTATTGGTTCTTCATCTCGCACACTTCCAACGTGCAAAAGCAACAACGTCTTATCCCACGTGACAAATCCAAGTCCATGATCCAATGTCAGCGCACAAGGAATCTTCCGCTGTACCGTTGTACGCGTATCGATGCATTTGACGAGGTCGATTACAAACCGAAACCCAACACAATCGACGCAGCAACAGCAGCGCGATAATTAAAGTGCAGAGAGAGAGAGAGAGAGAGCGAGAGAGAGAGAGAGAAAGGAAGAAGAAAAAAAAACAACAAAACAATGCTCGCTGGGTGTGTACACGCACGTACGCCCATCGCTAAAAACCTAAACAATGCCTGTGCACCCGCCCGCTTCAATTCATTCATCAGCGAACGGATTTTTTCTTCTTTTTTTTCGTTGCTGCGCTAATTGATTTTTTTTTTCATTCATTGTACTCTGATTCTTTTATTCGATCATGCGCGCACGCGTTCGACTTTTCATTATTGCACGCTTACGCGAGCTTTATAATTGTACGGTATTGCTCGATACGTGGGTAGATTTGACGTGGAGTATACTATTAAACCGAATAATTTACCATTGATACACGACACAAAGAGTAATGACAAATTGAACGTGCATTGTCGTTGGCAAAAATAAGGAAACGAAACGGAATGGAAAGCTACTGCAGATGTTATATATAAAAGGAGCTTGAAAAAAAAAAGAAAAAAAGTAGCACATTATTTATTCAAGCTGAGAAAACTAGTTCGCCGTTGCTAGATAGCTCAGAGTGTAGGTTGACGGGCCATTTCGTCGTGTCATATCGCAAAAGTGAGAGAGAGAGAGAGAGAGAGAGAGAAGAGAATCTCATCAGCAGTAGAAGCCAAATGTTGCAGAAACAATGCAAGACGAAGCGTCGCGTCCGCCTCTCTTCGTCAGTTTTCACCTTCCGCTCATTGTGCAGCTTTCTACCCTCCCCTTTTGTAGCCTTACTCTGATTTACCTTTATGCGCCTTAATGAAAATGTAGTTTTTTCGGCTTTCAGCTAGCTTCATTCTCCTTTTCTCGTGGAATCTCGATTACTACTTAAACTTTCGTTGTATCAAATTTCTTTTTCATTTATTTCGTTTTTTTTTTAATATAATTTATCGAAATTATCGAGATGACTATCGATTGTGCGTACTTTTGGATGCAGGTAAAACAAGGGAAGAGCCTTGGGGATGAGAAAACATTAATCTAGGCATGTTTTGCAATCACTCCGAGAGAGAGAGAGAGAGAAGCTCCCTTTTCTGTACAGCCACATATAATGGAACTGTGTTATTGCTGCGTTATACGGCGTCTACACAATGTGCTACATTTCGACGGCGGCGTACCAGCAGCCCCACGTCTGTCGCGCGAGCCAAGATTAAAATTTTCCGTCGCCAGGGAAAAACAATTATGCCCCCTCATCCACCCCGGAACACCGTTCTACCCTTCTCCTCCTCCTCCTCCTCCTCCACGACTCTTCATCATCTCTATTCGCCAACTTATTGGGTTCGCCTTTTGTTTATGCAAGCCTTTTTAATTAGTGCCATTCGCGCTATATTTTTAATCAGCATCAAGACGTGCTCCATGTGGCTCTCTCTCTCTCTCTCTCGCTCTAGCTTTGTTTCTCGCGCTTTCCCAAGCAAATCGAAGTCTTTTAGATACAAGTTTTCGCTCGCCTATGACGTTTCCTATATTTTATGTACCGAGATTCCATCTTGATAAGATACGATATTTTTTTTCATTTCAATTTCCTATTCAAACTCACATATTCAGTATTCGAAAAGGATTGCAACCCAAAGGTAAATTACATATCGCAAAATTGAAGACGCAAATTCTCAAAAGTCATACACGAAACTTCGACAAGGATAGTAACGAAAAACAAACAAACAAACGAACAAAAGAGTTAACGATAAAATACAAGCGCGAGATGGTGAAAAAATAAGTCTGGTTGCTTGGTATACGCATGAGAAATCGGCATTGCACGTGCCTATACCTTCAATGCGTATATATAGAAGCTCGTTTCCGTAATGCATTCTCGTTGTCCGGAAATCCATACACCAAAGAAACCAACAACCACGACAATGGATGCCTACGGTTCAAGTTATTTGGGAGGTGTAAAAGCGTGATGCGACAGTCCACGCGCATGGACACCTTCGGAACTAGAAGAGACAGAAAGAAAGAAACAAACAGACAAAGAGAGAGAGAGAGAGAGAGAAAAAGAAAAGAAGGAAGCAACCGAGGCTTCATTATCGTTATTAAGGTGCAAGACCGGCAAGGTGTGCATTGTCAAGCCGCCGAGATGCTCGCTTCTTCTAATTCTTCGAGAGTAAAGTGGCAGAGTCGAGAAATTGTCCTCGGCAAGTGCTTTTATTATAAGAATGCAACTGCGCTATTCCGTTGTCGTCGAGATAGATATTTTAAAGAAAAAAATAGCATAGCAGCATCAGTGAAAAGAGCAACGCTTGAAAAATAACTATTTGTAGAATTCAGAGATTCGTCGTTGAATCAATTGAGATTTCAAAGCGATATGGAGAAAGTTGCCACGTAGCTTGCAGTAGTGTTAATCGAATGGAGAGATAAGGGTCTTGCCAATCAAAGCAAACACTTGCTCAAGTTAAACGTTTCCTTAGCTCCTCGATCCCCTTCGTCAGATTAGTCATGTCAAAACTCAACGTATATAACGTAAGAAACTTGTCGAGAGGTCGATCGTTCTTGCAAGTAAACGTCATGAAATGTCGAGTAATAGAAAAAGCACAAATGAAATGTACATATATATACGTCTACTTAAGCGAAGCCGCGACAGACACGTAGAACTGATGCTACTGGTGCTACTGATGTTGGTGTTGCTGAGTGGGAGGGAGCTAATGTGACTAAATGAATCCAGTAACGGGGTTGGCGGCTCGCTTTCGAGTAATGGAAGGGGTAATTAAAACCAGCCTCTCTTCTCTCACCGATCGTACGGGCTCTGCCCGGGCGAGCTTTAATATACTCGCTTTGCAGTAGCCTTGCCGTGCGCGTTAATTTTCCATTCAACGTTTTTCCTTTGAATCTGCTTGACTTGACTTGCGATCATCCAGCTCTCTCTCTCTCTCACTCTCACTATATATATATATATATATAACAGTTTTACCATTAATTAATAAGCACCTCGTACATCAATAATTAAACTCGAGTTTAAAATATATAAGCTATATTTGTATATTATATATGTAGAGTTTATAGGCTCGTTGCCGTCTGCAAAGTTGGTTGTAGGCAAGTTTCCTTCTCTCTCTCTTTCTCTTCGTACTGCCGAGTAATTAACGATATTTCACCGGTAATTAAACGCATCCAATACACTCTATAGACTGCAGAGTTGAGAGCGAGTTTTAAGACGAGAGAGAGAGAGAGAGAGATCGGCGACCACGGATTTTCTATGGGCAACGGCCGAGCAAAACCACTATTGGCTCTCCCTTTAGCTCGAGCTTTCAAGCTTTCTCTCTCTCTCTCTCTCTCTCTCTCTCTCTGCCAGAGCTATTTAAATGTTTTGCCGACGCTCCGCTTGCGGATTAACCCCTTCGAGAATCGATCGATTGGAAATTCTCTCATCTCCCCACCCCCTTTCTACCCACATCGAAGTTGCGCTACTGCTACTGCAGTTAATGAAAATTAGAAACGAGAGCAACACGCCAATGCAGCTAATTACAATTAGCGAGATTGAAAAGACAAGCGAGTTTATTTTTCACCCGTATAAAAACAAAAATACAACAACACAGCTAAACCAACCAATGGAAAATTAAATGCGCTTGCGGAGAAACGCACTCGTCTCTTTGTAATTAACATTGGTATGTATCTTATATATCATGGCGCTCCCAGGGCACCCCCACTCGCTACTATTATTTCGCCACAATCTTTTTTTTTATTTCACCCTCTCTACCTTAATTCGTTATTTCCTCGTTTGCCCACTGGTTGTAAACGACCTTTTTCCTTTCTCTCTCTCTCTCTCTCTCGTTTTTCAAGTGTACCTCCAAAGCTCGCTCAAATGTACATATGCATTTTTTTTATTTTGAGAATACGATTTTTGCCAAGCGCTCTTTTATTTGATGGCAAACCAACTTTGTAGGCAAACGACTATCCAATTTCCTTTCCGAAATAAAATATTATTCAAGGATAAAACGAATGGTTGCGATAAATGCGTGTTCGATTCTGTAGGCGATCGGTTATATATATGATAAGCTTGAAAATATCGTCGTCGATGCACACGTATAGCAGTCGTATTGCACACATGTACTGCGACTATATAAATACACACACACAAATACATATATATATATATCTCATTGGCAAGTAGAAGTTTGGTCGGGATCCCTGGCTGTGGTGCGGCTAGCTGATTAATTAGAAACTACGAGAGAGAACGAGGGATGAAATAGAAAGAGCTACCGTTGCCACTGCTACTACTACCGTTGCTGCTGTTGCTGTTACTGCTCGACGAAAAGGGCTCTCTCACACACAGTTCAGCCGATTCATTTAAATATCTATGTGTCACACACGTACGTACGTGTGTACAGACGGACGTAAACGGACGACGAAAGAGAGCGATGGGTTACCGTGATCGAGCCTCGAGTTTGTACGCTTTGTGCATACCACTAAATTCGTATCTACGCCCAGCGCAATACCAACCTTATTTTCTATACAACCACGGCTTGCTTCTACTGCTCCTATTCAAATACAGATATATATACATGTCAAGCTTTACCCCGCAAACTTCTTCTTTCTTTCTTTCTTTCTTTCTTTCGTTTTGCTGATAATTAACAAACGAACACGCGCCCCTGCATTGGATCGACGCTACGTATATTTGACGCAACTAACGAAAAGTTTGTATACACATACAGAAAGAGAGAGAGAGAGAGAGAGAGAGAGAGTTGGATTGGCGCGCATGGCTTTGCGTCACCACAATGAAACGACTGGATGCTGCTGCTGCTATATGTCGGATTGGCACAGAGAGTAAGAGAGAGAGAGAGAGAGAGAGAGAGCTGGACTTTCGCTCGGACAGTCGGAAAAGCAAAGTGGGCCGTTACCAAGGATAACACGGATTCATTAGCGCAACGAGCTACTCTGCCAAGCTTAATTAATTTTGTTGTTCCATATACGTATAGGATACACGTACAATTCGATCGATATATCCATGCTAAACAATGAACGTAAACCATTAGTTTACGCTTAGCGTTATAAGCTTTTCATCGTTTTTTTTTTCTTTTTTTATTTTTCGTCCTTTTTTTTCGCGAACAATGACTATAGGAGACGCGTGCAGACTTTTGTTGTTTTACTCGCATTTCAATTGGTTTATACGAGAGATACGCGATTGCGCGCGATATCGTCAATTTAATCGAGCTTACCATGTCTATCTGTTCTCGATGAATAATAGACAGACACATTGAGACGACAAATAAAAGCGTATATAAACTCATCAGATTACAAGTCCCCAGCCGCCACGTCGCGGTATCGTACGTATACGTATACGTGTATATACCCTATTCATACCTCCTCCTCGCCCCCCCCCCCCATCGACACATCAATCTGGCGTTGGGCTACGTTGAATTACGTTTAAAGATCCATTTAGTACGTATATACATGTATACGCGTAGACTTTGATGTGAAGGGCCGGTGCTTGGCTCTATAGGCATATGGCACTCGAATAAAAAACAAAACAAAAAAAAAACAACGAGAACGAGGGGGTTGCTCGTTTGTACCCTCAAAGCCAACGATATAACTTGTTGATTGGTTTACTTACTTAACGAGCGCAAATCATTGTCGAGAATACAACCGACCCGCTGCTCTTGTACGCGAATATCCATCACTCTAGTAGATTAAACGCACGTGTATTCTTTTGAATAGCGTTTGCCTCTACGAGATTGACCTTTAAACACATGGAATTATCCTTTATAGCTGACTGCACGCAAGTGAGTTTGCTAGATGAAAACGAATGTCGTCGATGACTTTTGGCACGCGTCAAAAATAGAAAAAAGAAAAAGAAAAAAAAAAATTAGTGGAAAAGCGCACGTCTGACTGTGACTGCTGCACGCCACGTGCGCTTAGAGATTACTTCTTTGCGTAGTCACGCGGTTTCGCCATGTACACATGTACGCGTAGCGATTGTTTCGCGGATACACAAAGGGGAGAAAGACTATTATACGATATTTACTCGTGTATCGACTTATCGCACTCTTTCGTCTTTCGAGTGGTCCACTCAGCTTCCACTCTACTCTCTCCCTCCCTATCTCGTTCTCGAGGATCATCCACGTCATTGTTCTTTTTTGTAGATGCTATCGGAAGCACCTGTTTTTTTCAAACATTTTATCCTAATGACCGTAGTTTCGTGTTTTTTTTTTTTTTTTTACAGACACATCGTACATAGATATATTTTGCTACTTCTTTTCGCTGCGAAAAAATTGCATTGGACTTTTTGTACAGATTGAAAATGTACATATACGTATATTCGATCATTTAGAGAATAACGATTTCCAATGTTCGATACGCGTAGCCAATTTGACGCGAACGGTACAAAGAAAAATATGAATATCGCGCGAACGTTGTTTTTGTATTTTTTTTTCTTTCTTTTTTGTACGTCGAAATGTCGCATATATCGATACGCGTACGTGCCAAGCGATAATTTATAGCAGCATCAGCCGTACGTAGACGAATATTTGGTATGATGAAATATTGTAAAAAGAGAACGATCGAGCGTCGTTCAATTCAGTGTTAGCAACGAAAAAAAAAAAGAAAAAAACATGTGTGCGCGAATAAATGAATTGGTTGAGGCTGTTTACTACTACTGTGTGTATATAGTAAAAGTCATAGCGTACATCGGTCCATTGTTGTTGTCAGTATTGGATCGCAATGAGAGAGAGAGAGAAGAAAACACAGGCAGACGGGTGGGCTTGCGGGCGGGTACGAGATGGATAGAGAAGGGAAGGGAAGGTTGATGTTCAGGAGGGCGTAAATGGAACAACTCGGCAGTGCGCGGCATAACATAGAGGGCTTGATTAAAATATTAATTGAGATGGAAATAACGAGAAGCCAGAGCTTTGTGCTTGTTACTGGTGCTATTGCGGGGAGATGATGATGAAGTTTCGACATTGTTTCGGCTAGCAGCGCACTCGCGCTCGGGCAAGATCGGCAAATAATTGCACTCGCGTTGACCACGTTTAATGCCGCGCGAGCGCTAATGAATACGTCGAAGAGATATTGAAACATCGATTCGCAATATGCAACACAATGCCTAATATATACGTCTTTTAATCAAAGCTAAACTTGACTTTGTTGCGTTCTTTATTTTTTTTTAACTTTCTTTCTTTCGTCTACATACTCGCTACGAGAGCAAACAAAAAAGTCTTTGCGCGCACTTATTTCATATACATATACGGTGACTGATGCAGTTTTTTCGCAAGCTCAAAGCACGCTTGTCGTTCAAATGGGCCCGCGCTCGTCTACGCTCCAGAGTGCGTCTATATACGGTATAATACTTTTTCCTTTTGCCCGCGCACGTCATCGTCGCCACAAAAAAGCCTTTTCTCCGTGCATTATCTTTACGCGTGTTTTCCTTGTAGTTGTTGTTGTTGTTGTTGTTGTTCTTGTTGTTACTGTTGTACGAAAGAAAATGCCAATGAACAAGTGAGTGAGTGAGTGTTTCATCGGAAATCAGTATGCACTCGGGTTTATTAGAAATCAGGCCGCCTGAAAAGGGAGAGACGCATTTGATAACTATCGCAGTCGCCGCTCTCTGTCTCTGCTATTTTTCGCGAAAACCCAACGACAATGCAACGCTGAACGAGCGTGCACGCGCGCGTGTGCCACGAAAAAAAAAGAAGAAAAAAACAACCACGAAGCATGGCTTCGTTCCACATATCTCGTCTCTCTTGCTTCGTGGCAATTCGCTAAACAAACGCTGCTCTGTTCTTTCCCGAGTTTTTAGCTTTCCGATATGTCGGGAGGGGAGGCGCGTAATGAGCTGCAGTACACTGCGCGTACGTATACATGTATGCACGGCAATGGCAATAGTGGCGGTGGCAGCTCGTTATTGTCTTTCTCTCTCTCTCTCTCTCTCTCTCTCTTGTCGTATATGCATTTCTTTCGTCATTGTTCCGATTCGTTTTTTCAATTGCGCTAAATCGCTAAAAATGGAGAGCGAGAGAGAGACTCATCTATCATCAATGACGAAAGAGAGAGATAGAGAGAGAGAGAGAGGGAGAGCGAGAGAAAAGAGAGACAGAGAGAGGGAGTACAGAGAGGCAGACTGGGCTCAAAGCGAGCGAGATGATCTATACAAAAGAGGTAAAAGAGCCCCGGAGCTTGCGAGACGAAATACCTCTAGCAAATCCGACGTATATAATAAGCCCGAGGCCATTCTGCTGCTGCTACTGCTGCACGTGGAATATGTATAAGATACGCGCATCGTCTGACACATGTGCATTAGCTCAACCTACCCCAATAATATATACGTATACGATACATATATCGCGAAGCTATATCCTATTCGCATCAAACCGAGCGACGTCTTCTGCGCTCTCGATCCTTTATAGCTTCCCTTTGTGCAGTACATTACTCGTCCTCGCGTCGTTTCGTACTGCTACTGTAGGAGCCGCCCTTTTATGCACTTATCATACTACTGCTGAGCCTCTCATCCCTTTTATTCCTCGTATCCACGAGCTGCTCTACTCGCAATATTCATCTTTTCTGTTTTCCTTTTTCCTTTTCTTTTTTTTTCTTTATACATTTCGATGAAATTGCGATCGAAAGAAAAGAAGAACAACGACGCTGATGGGACGATCAATTGATGGCCAACTCGTACGTATATATATATATATATCTATAAACGTTCGGTGTGCGCCATCTTCTTCGTTCGAACGGGGCTGCTACGATGGAGAGGAGGAGAATCCCGAAACAATGAGCCGAGAGGGAGCCTATGCAATTGCGGCGTGGCGCGGATATCACCAAGGATATATACCTACACACAGAGGGACAAAAAACACCGCCTACCTACCTCCTTCCTTTCCACCCTCTCTTTCGTTCTTTTGTCATCGTTGGAATTATTATTTACCTCGTTGCTGACGACGACGACGACGACGACGACGACGACGACGACGAGTTGGCTTTGTCGAAAATTAGCCGCGATGGTAATGGACGAGATACTCGCGGATCTCCGCCTCCTCTCTCTCTCTCTTTCTCTCTCATTTTTTTTGCTTGCTTTACAAGCGCACGACGTTGCTTGCTCTGTGTTTGTTCCTTTTATCGCTACTCGCTCGAGCGTTCGACACAATTTTTTAATATTACGCCGACTATCGAGGATCGCTATACGAATATTGTACGTATAACGGAGTTCCATCTGTCGTCGCGTATATAAAATTCAGACGCAGCGATCGAAACAAATCGTACGTAACTCGCCATGATTAAAAATTCGTTGGATTTTCACTAGATATTGCAATGTTAATTTGTACATATATCTGCAAAAACTTTATACGAATATTTGTTTAAATCCTGATTATTTGAAAGCAACAATGTATAAAGGTTCAATGTATAGAGGGATATCTGGAATCAGGGCATTTCTTGCGACGATCTATGAATGTTGCTGCTGCTGGACCGTTGCTTGATATCGAAACTCGAGAAAAAAATTACCATTAGCAAGCACGAAATTCATCAGCGCATCAGCGAGTCCGTGTACAGCAATGAAACAATGCCCATTGTCCGGCTCATCATCGCCAGAAATTTTCGCCCTCTCGACTTGTATACAACTCTCTCTCTCTCTCTCTCTCGCTCTCTCTCTCTCTCTCTCTATCTATCTCTCTATCTATCTCTCTTTCGTTCTCGCTACCGCTGCCATCGCCGCATACAACTACCTTTTTTTTATTCGATATCTTCTCTGCGCCCATGGACAAACATTTTACACTCCACTAATTTTCTTGTATGCCTTTGCTAATATTTTTCGATAAAAAAATTCGACAAAATCCCAACGTTTTTTCGATTCATTCAATTATTATCTCGTTAACCAAATTTCTCCTTCAACCGTACGTACTTCGTTAAGCAAAAGACGGTATATCCGAGATAAACACTCGTAAAATTGGCCTTGCGACCACCAAAACAACAGCGCATTGCGTAATGCCAATTTCACTTCTTCTTCTTCTCCGAGTATCTATGTAAACACAACACTCGTGTATCATCGTCAGCATGATCGATAAACTTACGTATCTCCGTTACATATCGTTTCTCACACTCGTAAAATAGAGAAAAACGAATTTGCAATAACGTACGTTTACCCGACGTTGGCACGCATCACAAGTGGAATCAATCAAGAATGCGTGCGCGCGTAATAAAAAAAATAAGAGCTTTATGGAGTTTCGCCAAGTTTATTTTATTTTTATTTTCCACAACGTAATTGAGAGTTTTATCGGTCTGTCGATAAAAAAAAAAAAAAAAAAAAAAAAAAAGAAGGGAGTAATAGGAAAAGTAAAAGAAAAAGAAAAAGAGCGTGCAACATCGACAATCGGATGTGACCTGTCAAAAGAGGACACTTGTCGACAAGTCTCGCGAGAGAAAGCAAAATCAAACGTGTGCTCTTGCCTCGTGTGTATATATACTCTCTTTAGGGACCAACCACAACTCCCCACGTGCTGCCTACTCCTTCGTTTCTTTTCACTTTCTTTCTCTGTTTATTTTTTTGTTTGTTTTTAGCTAAATATTTATATACGAAAAATCTCTATAGATAGACAATGATCTCCCGTTTAATTACCCTAAAGGTAATTGCAATTGAAATAACGTTGTACTCGGTATGCTGATTTCAATGGACATCGTGTTTTGTCGAGTATAATGAGACTCGCGTACGCACATTTTTATATTTCAGTATTTTATACAGACATGCTTTAATTTGAAAAATGTATATTCTGCGAATCTGAATGTAATATTCCAAGCTAGGAACGCGAGTTATCGCGGGATGCTGGCAACAAATTCATCTAAAAAAAAAGATATTTTAATGGAAATGAAAAAGTACCTTTTGCTGAATGGGATTACAATATAACAAAAGTGCAAAGAGAGAACGGACGAGTAGTAAGGGAGAGGAGCGGAGAGAGAGAGAGAGAGAGAGAGAGAGAGCAAAAAAAAAAGAACATAGAAAGAAAGACCTCGTCACGGCTATATTCTTTAAGGTCTTCATGCAATTTTTACGGAAAAGATATCTCATCACGTAATGCAGTTCAGCCGTCGACTTTCTCCTTTTCCGAGTCTGCTTTACTCGTAAAGAGAATAAAAAAAAGAAGGGTACTTTAACTCTCGCAGCCAAATTTTTTAATCTCATTCCTACGAAAGTTTATGCCAACCTAATACTCGCTTCAAGTTTTATACATAGCAATGCGCATACAATAGCTAATCTCGAATACATTTCAATCTATCTCTCTTTCTCTCTCTCTCTCTCTCTCTCTCTCTCTCTCTCTCTCGAAAAAAAGCATATTCTCACGTAAAACATATTTACTTCAGGACTCGTACAATACATCTCGCTCTCTCATTTTTTTTCATACGCTCGCTGCAGCTATTCATCTCAAAAAAAGAAAAAATTAATTCATCTCTAAACGCGTATACGTGTACATACGTATCCATGGGCGTACACATCGAGTACAATCGAGTCAAGACGCAAAGAGCTGCAAAGTGAACTAACTCATAATGTAATCTCTTAATGGGGCCAGCGAGCCGGTACGCACACGCGACCCCCTTTTTTTCAACCTACCCCTCGCTACGTATATGCTACGGCTATATTAATAGCAGCCGAGTGTGTGTAACGTGCGTGTGGATTCGTTTGCACGTTCGCGCAAGCACGTATTAATCTGCTTTTGATTAATGCCTTCCTCTTTGCCTATTCTACAGGCTGATCTTGATTAAGAGTTTGCACGAGTGATTAATGCGAAAAACAACCACAACGCGTCCATCTTTTGCATTGAATATTTTATTCCTACAAAAGTTGTGGTTATTTATAGAAAATAAAAGTAAAAAAATATTAAAACAAAGAGTTTGTTCAATCTCGTAAACGGTATGTACAGCTTAGGAAGATTAACGTCACTTGAGGTACTTGTCGATGACGTTTTCGACGAACCATGCGTCGGTAAACTGTAAATGATTGCCCTCCACTGATAAGAAATGTAGTTGATCGTTCCCGTCCATCTGTTTTAGTCCTAGTCGGTCCTGACGACAGACGTATCGTCGAATTGTTAGACGTTTCCTTATTTTTGTACCCTAAGCGAATAGACCAAACGCAATACCTCTTTGTAAATAGCCGACTCTTGCAAAGTCTCCGTCTCGAGCGCTTGTCCAGTTTTGTAAAAACCAAACCATTCGGAGTCCCTTGGCTCAACCATTGTATCGTTATCGAATTTGACCATTACCAAATGCTTCAATCGTTTCAGATTCTCCTTGTAAGTCTTAAACAAACAAACGCATTGCGACAACCTAATCGCTATCTAATCGCTATACAACGATAAGTGTGTTGCTGTTTACCTCGTTCACGTGCAACTCGTTGTTAATGTCGGCTAAAAAGACGCTGTTCTTCTTGTAATCGTCTTCCTTTATTGGGTCGTGCCAATATTCCGCTTGAACGAGTTTATTTTGAATAAACCTACAATTGCATTCGCGTGATTTTACAATTGGATCTTATTGAATGTTATTACGACAAACAACGTGTTGCGTACTTGGAATAAGCTGCGTAATGCAACACTTGACGTAAATGATTGCACAGGTAATGTTCCAAAGAAGCGCAATTGGGTAGCCCATACACGCCTTGATGCTGCGCACCCAACGTTATTAAATTGAACATTGGTGGGTTCGGACAACGCTGAGCTACCGCTCTCCTAATTTTGACAATGGAACGCTTCAAAAAATAACGTAAATAAATAAATCGAGAAAAATACAATGCACGTACAAAAATTGTCCTCCTTGGGAAAATCCAACGGCATTGTATCCACTTTTCAAAGCCTCGTCTTGAGCTATTTCTTGGCATACTTGTTTCACTTGGTCGTTAACGTTTCGAAAGTAGCTATTCTCCACATCCTGTAAGTTTTGCAAGCAAACACGATTGTTACTATTGCATTCGTATGTGTTTTTGTTTTTAAGCGAAAAACAACGTCAAACCTGCACGAGGCTATCGCCAATTTTCACGGATTTTACGTAGACACCTGGGATGTGTTCTTCCAATATCGCTTTTATCTGACCGAGACTGAAGGAGAAACAGCAACTGTCGCCTATTTACACGAACATTCTGAACGATTATCAACGTGCACGCTTTGAGCGATCGTTTGAATAATAACAAATCGATTTTCCATCGTTAAATTTCAACGAGAACGCGCGTATACAATTGGATTTTCTATTTAATAAGTACAAATAACTACAACTTTCTTGTAGGCCAATTTACTCGATTCTAAATGGCGTTTGTACAGTCTTTTTCGATTTCACCGAAGCGTTTCAAATAGAGATATGATAAGCAGCTCACCCATCCCATGCCAGAGAACCACCGGAGTCGACGACGAATTATTTGGCTTTTCAATAATCCTTGCCCAACAGCTGTACGATGTTAGCAGCAGACAAAATAATTGCAATCGATCCACGAATCTTGACATTTTTACAAAATATTGCGATGCTCGCGCGTGTACGATATCAACAAAACCAAACTGTGCTTTTTTTTTGCATCTAATAAAGCGACTTGTTAACGGGCTTGTTTGACGAACGAAGAGACGCAGGCGGTTTTGATGTAAACTATGTAACAACTTGACGCTTTGACAGTTGGTATGGTAGGATTTGAATGATAAGACGATTTGTTATTACAATGAAATAACGATAAATCGTTTATTAGCAAAAATAAAAATACAACATTGTTCCATTGGAGAGGATTTACGCATTCGTGCAATAAAAATCTGGCAAAGCTCTCGTAGTAATGAACTGACGATACTTCGAATCGAACTTTACTATGTGTGCGCGTTAACTTATTCTTGCCGTTGTTGTTATTTTTAATCTTACAATTGATCGTTCACTATACGTATATAATAATTGTTCGTTGGACGGAGAGTTTTTTTCCAACGAGACTAGTTTCTAGCGCTAGTCTCCAATGAAATATTTCCTTCCGTTGCCTTGTTATTGTGCAGCTCAATTTATATTTTAAGGCACTTTTTATTACAAACTATCTGCTACTTTTAGCGTTCATTTACAAAAAGTCGAAAATTCAGAAATCTTTCCATTATTCCGCGTGATAGACGCTCGCGTTGACAATGACAATGGATCACTCGCGTGTGTTACGTTCGGTTCGCCGATGATTATGTATATATAGTCGTGTAATCGAATCAAATCTAAAAAAAAATGAAAAAAAGAAGATCGATGAAAGTATAGTGTCGCTTCTTATCAAATAAATCTTTCTAGTTGTACTTCTACTAATTATCTCGTTGTATCGACTGATTACAAAACAATTTGCGACGCTCTCGAGCGTTTTATCACGGCGCTACAATTCGCAGTGGTTGGATTAGTTACGAAACAAAACTATACAGTTAGCATTTGTCTCTCTGTTGCTCGTCGTTATCTAATCTAATCTAGTAAATTGTCGCCGTACGATTGTCGTGTAATCTGCCAAGTTCGACAGAAAGATCGTCGTTAGTATGAGATACTCGAATCAAGCGTATGAACTCGAAGACGATCAGACTAGCGCTCTCGAAGACGAGCCAAACATAAAAATAATTCAAAGCTCTGCTAAATATTTACACGTAAAAACAACGTAGACATCTCTACGTCGCGTTGTTCTGGTTCCAAAGAACGAGAAAAGAAAAAGAAATAATGTTCAGTCTTGCACAAGCGTTGCTCCTAACATTTTGCAGCAATTAAGTACAAAAGTGAGAGAGAGAGAGAGAGAGAGAGAGAGAGCAACGATAAGGGTGATATCGAGACGATTCGGCTAGATATCACCAAAGCGAGGCCGTTGACGAAGGATGTTGCAACTGATTATATATCGATTGTTTCTGCAACCTGAGATTGTTGAGGAAGCGATCCTTTTTCGAGCGTGTAAAATGTCCTCTTCCAAGCGTCACGCGAAAGGCTTCTTCTTCTTCAGCTGTCATTGCGAGTTTGGCTGCACTTCCTATCTCTTCGTTGCTCGCGTTGGTGCTCACTCTCAACTCCGTTTCCGAGTCCGAATCTGCAAACGATAATCGTGAATTTTCTTTCATCGATACTTACGCAACGATTATTAATCTCGCTCTTGGCGCAAAGTACACTGGTCTTATCGAACGTTGATGTATGCAATGCGCAACCAACTACTCGCGTACTCACCAGTGTTCGAATTGGAGTCGGATGAACAACCGGACGACGACGACGTTACGTCCCAGTGTCTGCTCAGAGGACTAGGACTCGAGCTCACGATAACGGCGCTTTTCGTTTTCGCTCGAATGATCAATGTCCCGTCGAAGCTCGACGGCCTCGTTTTGAATCGAAGTTGGCGCGCCCGCCTGTTGCGGTTTTGCTGGTGAAGCGAGTTGTTGTACTCTGCTGGCGTCCTATATTCGATCGAACAATTGTTTTCATCGACTCTTTTTTTATTCGACGTACGGCTGAAAGTCCGTTCGAACGTTTCTCTCAAAACTAAGCTTCTTACCTGCTGTTGTACCTAGGAAGCGAATTGGATTTGACGTTGTGCATCCTCGATTCGAGCGAGGGGAGTAACGACGATTCTTGCGTGGGTTGCTTCGCTAACGACAGTAGCTCTGCTTTCGACGCGTGAGACGATTGTACTTGGTGCTGCTGTTGTTGCGTTGAATCCGCTGCTGAAACTTCCGGAGAGCAACTTGCTGCAGTTTGTACGTCCTCGATGCAACTGTAACGGACAAAACAAGCAGAGATTAATCAGACGTTTATTTTTGGACTGTTGCTCTCACGCGAGAGTGTTACCTCTCTGAAGTTACACAGGAGAGCGAGAGCGTGAGAGAGAACGTTTGCATCGTTCCGGGAGGTCGCGTTTACGTGTTCTTGAACAGATTCGTTTTTTTTATTTTCTGTTTTACACCAGCAAATGGACTGTGATTCATCGTTAAAGTTTCCTCAAAAAAAGCCTTGAGTTTGTATATACTCGCGAGAAAATAACAAGAAAGAAAAGAGCACGCTCGAGTATGCGAGCAAAATGTTTATTAACTCGTAGAGACGATAAGTGTGCTTTTATTTTTCGCGAAAGAGACGGCACGAACGAACTGTAAGATGTAGAAATAGACAAATAGACGACAGATAGAAGGTCTAGAAAGCCCAGCGCAGTGCGGTTGCACTCGGCAACTAGCACGCATCACGGGCAGCAGCAGCAGCAGCAGCAGCAGCAGCAGCAGCAACAGCACCGAGCGAAAGGAGTACGCTTAGGGTCGGTGCAAGTGTACTCGAACGACGAGTCGAGCATGACGAACGCTCGTAAGTACGGTTAACGATAGCTATTCGTTATAATTAAAGCAAGCCGAACGCGTCTTTGAATCTGATCCGATGAACAAATTCCATTGGAATCTTCGTGCGCTCAATCGAGTTTTATGATCGGCCAATCGATAGGAGTAAGCCGACGTAGTAGTATACACACACCAAGTTTATATATACAACACGCCCCACACGAGAGAAAGCAGCCGCGGAAAGGAGAAGCTCTCGAGGTCGGACGAGTGCAAAGGGCCCCTCCTCGTTTGTACTCTGCCGGAGTTGTACACGGCTGGCGCCTATTTATTATTCAACGCGTTCAAACCAAGTGTACACGACGTTTGTCAATCGCTCGATTTACACGATTGCAATTGTAGCCTACGATCGCTTGTCGAACTCTTTATTCGCAATGAATTTGCACTCGCCTCAAACGAACGTTTCAATTGAAATTCATTTGACGCGCGATGCGTATGACTTTTCTTTTTCTCGGAAAGACTACTTGGCGTTCTATCGTCTTATCGTCGTACAATCAAAGAAAAATGAAACGAACGAAACGAACGAAACGAACGAAACGAACGAGAGAGACGAGAGTATTAGTGCGCGGCCGAGAGTGAAAGTAGCACGGCGACACGACGAGTGCACGTGCACTCAAACCTCTGCTTGCCATGGCCATCAATTATAATAGCATTCCTCGACGATTTCAATGTCTTCCACTCAACTTTTGCGTCTGCCACAGCTACATAATCGATTCTTTTTTTCATTTTCTTTTTTATTTCTCATGCTTACAAAACGACAACGACGCATTGGTTGTTGATAAATAATTATGTAGCGATAAAAACGTCATTTGTGAGTCACGCCTTGGAATACTCGCTGTACTTGTTGCTTAAAAAATCGATAGCTCTCAATTGTCAGGCATTAGCGGGCAAAACAAACGTACCAAAATAACGTTTACGTACGCGAAACCGAAGATTTTCGTCCCCTCTTTGTTTCTTTTTTTTTTGTCTTTGGCAAACTTTGCAAAATTGAGCAATCTTTATTTCTTGACTCGTTGTTTTGTACTGTACACACGATGATTGTGCTTCTTTACAGCAGAGAGAAAGAGAGAGAGAGAGAGAGAGAGAGAGCTTTGGCGACCTTCTAGCGTACACGCGAGTTCATGAAACTCTCACCTTCGCGCACGTATACATGTCTTTTTTTTTTGTGCATGCCTGCGTGATAATTATTGAGCAATGCGAGTTACAAGCGCGTGTATACTGTCGTTGTTGGCGTCGTAACGTAACCTTTGAAAATGCTCAGAAAAGGCGAATAGCGCGCGAGTAAACGTGTGGGAGCGATAGATATCACAGATGCAATGTCGTTTAGAAGAGGGGACCGAAAATATGGTTGTACGTTGAAAAAACCATGTGGGAACATCGAAATAGACGCGTTATTTTGTCGCTTGATATCTCGTACCTACGTTTGTAGGATTTCCCCCGGCGAATGCGTTCGGTTATCGTAACGAAAAGACGTTTCGTTGGTCGGTTCAATATATATATATATATCTGCTTCTACGTGCGTCTGCGTGTGTGTGTTTGTACGAGTAAATTCCTGAGATGCCAAAGTAAGAGAGCGAGCTGCTGCTCCTGCTGCTGCTGCTGCTGGCGTGCCATGCAGGTATACTACGCCTTTCTCCCCTATGCTCGCTGCATTCAGCGCGAACAAGAGAGAAACTTCGAGATCGAATGCACTCGGCATTATTTGGCCGACGAATCGTGATTACGCATAACGAACGTAAAATAACGCGTTTGTACGCTGCAAAAGAAAGCAGCAATAAATAGACATTCGTACGTACTTGTATTTGGGATCGAAGAGCTTCTGGCAGATGTAAGCGAGTCTAAATGCCGTAGGGGCAAACGTCGAGAAGACGATGCCCATTGTTATCGAGAAAAATGATTATTTGGAGACTTTGTCGTTGTTGCAAAGGCTGCGCGAATCAACGAACGAACGGTAATCACTCAAAAAAATGTTGCGAAAAAAGAGCAGCAACACAACAATGCGCACACAACCAACTCGTCACTGAACAAAAACAATAACAACAACTAAAACACGCGCTAAAGTTAAGTTGAAAATCAAATGGAAAAACGGTACGTAACGGGCGCTTGCGCGCACTTGGTACAAACGTCCGTTTCCAAGCCCCTTTGGCTTACTTCTGCCTTCTGCTGTGCTCGCTGCTATGCTATTGTATAGGCTTGGCATCTCCCGATACGTGACTCATTCGGCTAAGCCATCCCCACCACTTTAACCACGTGTACCTTAGAGCAGCCAGGCGTTGCGCGCGAGTGCACGCGAACTCGAACGTCGTGATTATATAGGTATACGTCGCTCGAGTAATTCTCTCTCATCGCGATGACGAAACAACGGAGGATCGCTCCGATCATCGACGATTCTACCTATAGTTGCTTGCTGCTTTTCGCTTTTACATCTCTCCCCCTACTCTCGCTTTCTTTCTCTCTCTCTCTCTCTCTCTCCCTTCTTTGTCAATTTCATCTCGAATGCCAAATCTCTGACGTTAACCGCAAACCCGTTGTAGGCGTGACAACGACAAAATTAATCGAGTAAACGTTAAAATGTCGCACTATTCGTCTTTTTCCGGCAATTCCTTTGCCATGGGAATTTCCCAAAAAACAACATCGACCTTTGTCCATTATTTATTCTGTCGACCGATCGCAAATCGTCGCGATCCGCACAGCGATTGCACACGATGGATTCGTTACGTAACGTTTGTTGCTTTTTTTTTTCCTCGCCAAATTATTATTCTTGAGGTGATGTTTTATCGAAACAAAAGTATAAGGCAATGCAAAACAAACCAACGCACGCGCAATTTCAAGCTTCAACACAGGGCGCATAAATAACACGTTTGAGTAAACACGTTCAACCTCGTCGTACAATTCGATTAATTACGAAAGTAATTCTCTTTTGGTTCGCTTGCGATTCGTCGTAATAGACTTGTACAGACGTGGCAAAAAAACAGCGAGAGAGTCGCCAGATGGTATTTATAAAATTGCACGATGGCAAAGGAATTTGCGGTATTGTTGAAATTGAAATAGAAAAAAGCGCGATAGAGAAAGAGCAACAACCGGAAATAAACGGTACAACGGGATAATCTGGTCTACGTACTGTTCCATTATACACGACTCGTACAGTCGGTAAATAAAAAGATGCAACGAAAAAACTAACGAACGATCGAGATTGGTAGATATAAATATCGATGCTCGCGTCGATTTTAGCGAGCGCAAAGATTTCTAGCTAGACGTTTCGAGATTTGTTCGCGTACAAGCTCGTTACGTAAATAAAGATGGATCCAGGCAAAAGGAAAACGCCGTATACAGTCGACTTGCGAGTGGATGTATTTTTGAGCGCGGGTGAGACGGCTTTGCCAATTGGAGCGCTGAAACGTACTCGAACATCCGTTGTACTCGAAGGTGTACCGCGAGTAGTTATAGTCAATTATTGTCTTTTGTTTTTTAACATCGATACTTTCTCGTTGTTATTTCCAACGAAACGACGAGTATCGTTAGAGGATGTGTCATATCGTGGGAAGACCAGGGAGGAAACGATATCACACGGAAACTCATCGACGCGCGATAACGCGTTAAATGCACGATATTCGATCGAAATCGGAAGCTCTACGAACGATTACAACGTTGATCGTATCGTTGTTTATTTCTCGATCACGACTATTATTACAAGCTTACGCAATACAATCGAGAGTAGCTCGTTCGTCTTGATTTGCGGGCGTACAATTTATGAGTACCTCTCGCGTACGCGTGTGTGTGAGCGATCGTCAAGCGACGTGACTCGCCTGCATGCGGACGCTCTCGACTAAAATGACTACTTTATCCGTGTGTGTGTGTTTTGTCTTGCAGACGATATAGATCATGCAAATAATCGCGCGCACGCATGTCGACACACGTGTCTGGCATAACAGATCGATCGATAAGAGGCAGAGGAGGAGCGAGAGACAACGTTGGCGAATCGTTATTCGAACAACGACGAGGATAATACTAATGTCGTACATCTTCTATAATTAATACTTTCGTCGCGAGCTTTCTTTCCCTTCTTCGTCTTCCTCTTCAGTCGTACGTAACAAATCGATAGTTGACTTGTATGCAAACGAAGCACGGCTAATAAGGATGATAACGAGCGAGATTCCAAGACGATGATTACAATAGAGTTGACTCACGCGAATTTCAAACGAGAATTATTATTGAAAAAAACCTCGCAAACTAGTCGTTTCGCTTGTATTTTTGCTTTATTTTCCGCGCAGCTCGCAAGGATATATACGTGTGTATATCCGTTCGTTTCGCACGACTCGTTTACACGCTTATCGCCTTTACAAATGCAACTTTGAATGGGCAGTATTTTGCCGATGACGTAGACGTACTTGAATATTCGCGTATCGTCCTATAATTATGGAACACCGACAGATTTGAAAAAAGCACGAAGCAAACCCACCGATCGACATGGACACGACGAAACACGCTAAAAGTGGATATCGTTCGCGAGTTGCATTTGTTGGTTGGATCATCGACGATAACCAATTGCGGAATGTATCGTGACTCAAATAGACTGCGCAGTTTATTAATTTGCAAAGTAATAATAACAACGAACCACGCTATACGACGACGTCTCGCAAGACGTCGTGGAAAAAAACACAAACTAACTACCGTAAGCTTGACTCGCGTCGAGTAGAAAAAAAAAACAACAAACAACCAATTGTCGCAAGTTTTGCGCGCCAAAAACGACCATTTGCAAATATAATGGAAATGTCAAAGCCACGAGTTGGTTGTAAGGTTGCGATTAGAAGAAACAACGAAGAAACGTCGCGCAACGTGACTCGACACTCGTGTACGAGCATTTACACGTAAAAAAAAAATACGTCAACCTGACGGCGCGTAATACGTCAAACTGACCGTTCGATTAATAAAATCGCTAAACGTATTACGGTAAGGTCTATTTAACGAGCGTCGCAAGGTGCGGATGCGTACACTCGTACGTACGCCACACCCTTTATTCCGCGTTACGTACATACGTGCATTCGTCATGCATCAGAAGCGTTGTCATCGTACGTGGTTCATTCATCGACAAAGACTCGATTATTATCGTAAAATCACGGACGTGATAACGAACGAACGATTAACGCGACAGTATTGTCGAAGTTTTGGTCGTTGTTGGACGTTACGATCGACGGTAAAGCTCTTGAGCGCTGTCCGTTTTGCGCGCGTTACGTTATTTTTTTTTTTTTTTCTTTACGTACGAGCATACGCGTGATACTCCAACGACAATTTGCACGATAACGATGCACGCGAACATCGGTGCATTCGCTGTGAGTGTACAAATAGAGGAAATATCGAGCGTACGCACGCGTGTCCGCCGTACCCGTTGTGTTCGTTTATCGTGCGTCGGTAAGAATCAAATTTTTTTTTCGCGTTAACCGTTACCGTCGGTCGAGCTCCCCTGCGACTGTTCGAGTGTACCTTGCACGCCGCAAATTTATACCTTGCCGTCGACTCGCCAGATATCTCTAGCAGCGTATATTTTGCTCTCGATAGCGAGCATCGAAGGTTTCGACAAAAATGATCAAACTGAAGATACGTACGTAAATTATGTATTTATGCTTAAAAATCGTCTTACAGTCTATATAAGATATTTTACAAGTGCGATAATAAAACGATACAACGCGTACAACTTAAAAAATATCGGACGAAGCGTGCAGTGAGGCTTGTCCGCTCAACGATCGCACGCGAAACATCAATGTCTCTGGTCGTGGCGTATTATCCTTGAAACCTGCGTTTCGGAATACTCAAAAGGTCTGTCTTTAGGCTTGTTTGAAAAGGGAGCGTCGCTAGCAGTAAAGTCCATTGCCTTGTCTCTCGATAACGTATTTTCGAACGTATTGAACGGCCTTGTCGTTGAGGTCCAATTGTGCCACTTCGCGATCGTATTGCTCGATCGTGACGACTCCAGTGAGATAGCCGTTCAATTTGGCCGCCAACGAAGATGTACGCAATTGCTCGCTGCTCTTTACGCCAATCGCCTCTAGTAGCCAAGGGTGACCTTGCAATCGGTACTTTTGATGATAGCTGAAACAACGGAAACGACGTTGACGAACAATCGGCAAACGCCCGTTCGATTCGCTATCGCGATAACTCGATCTCGAGGCTATTAGTCGCGTTATTTCCTATAATTGCGCCCCAAAGATAAGCTGTAATCTTGAGAGTTGTTATCGCTCGTCACGAGCGCAAACAAGAAGAAAAACGTCGAATTTCACTAGCGTTACCAGCGGTAAATCTCTTCAGTTTCCCCGTGTACCTTTGCGCTCGGCGAAAAGCAAAGGTTGCGCGTTAATACAACGTTGCGATATACTTACTCTTCGGCTGGGTAAAACTTGTCGAACTCGTGGATTTCCGTGATGACTTTGTGGTTCCTCTCGCGTTCTTGACGCTCGCGTGACTTCTCAGCGACGAGCCTTTGCTCCTCGTCGTGGTGCAGGATCAGCGACATGTACTGAACACGACAAACAAAATAAACATTCGAGTTAAAGCTGTTGAAAGTAGAACGAGCGCGATAAAAAAACGACAATTGACGATGAAATCTCGTGCTGCGTGAACTTGTAATCGAATCTATTTGAACGACGCGCGCGTGGCACGTGCGAGCGTGCTCGATAAACGTTGGATTTACATTGCGCGTTTGTCAACATCATTATCGATTCAGCGCGTTCGCTTTGTGAAATCAAGCGTACGCCAACTAATCGTCGACTCGTCGTTCCAACGATACCGGAAAGATCGAGCTTTTTGTTCGAGATCCACCTGTCTTTTGACGAACGACGTTAGCCCGTACTCGTGATTGTTCCAGAACAGATCCAACAACTGGGAGTAGGAGATGACCTCGGGATCGTATTCGATGTCGATGACCTCCGTGTGATCGCCCCTGTGGGATGGACAAGCCGTCGTTATTATCGATTTCGATCGAGTGCGCGAGTTTTGAAGAATCGGCGAACGCGTTACTTACAAATCTCTGTAGGCTGGATTTTCTTTGGTGCCACCGGCGTATCCAACGCTGGTGCGAATCACTCCAGGGGCAGCTCCGAACAGCGAGTCACCCGCCCAGAAGCATCCCATACCGAGCGTAGCGCGCTTGCTTGTCACTTGCTCCACTTGGCCTGGCATCTTCGACTCGTCGTTGCTCTGCGAACAGACGTTACGAACGTTACGACCGTTACGAACGACGCTCTACCGGCGTCTCGGTCGTCGCGAGGACGCGCTCTTACCTGTGCTCGGGTGAAATTCAAAATAGAAGACGAAAAAAAAAAACACCAAAACAAACAAGTGACAACGCTCGCTGAAAATACGCGCAGAGAAGAGCGAGCGATCGGTCGTTCGTCAAAGGTCTATCCGTAACGGATGTATCCTCTGTTACGAACGGAGCTGCGCGAGTAACTGATCCAACGCTATCGTGATACTCCACTTTTTAAAGCAAGCGCCTCCCGTTGTTGTATCCCCACCCAACAAACGTGCTCTTCGGTTCGTTAGCTCGCGCGGATCCCTTCTCCCGTCGCGCCTCGTTGCCCGCTCATTTTCGCTCGACGCTTCTCTTCACGTGCTCTGGATCCTCCTCTTTCCTCTTGCCGCTGCATACTTCGTCGTTCTCCTTCTCTAAATTACTTTTTTACATTTCAGGTTTCGCCAGGCCTTTTGTTTCGTACGTTCGTTCTTTCTTCGTTTCTTTCCGTTGGACGAGGCGACCCAATGGGAGGCTAAACCAGTTTTACTTTTTACGCTTCAAACGTCAAATAAATATTTGTCGACAATCGTTACTTTGGACAAAATTATCGCATCCATATGCTGTGCTACCTTTGACAAGGTCGAACAAGCGTGCTATTGTTCTTATCGAAAGAACGACAATCTAGAAATAAATATATTTGCAACCTCGTGGTGCTCGTCGACTACTCACCTCGGTGGCGTTCTCGGTTGCAATTTGAGAGATTCGACGGGACAAGCGCAAACCTCGTTGCGTCAGGTGAAACGGTAACGAGTGCTCGAAAGCTCCAGCCATTGTACTTTCCGTCTGTCTCGCTGAAACCAGTAATTACTTTCAATTATCGACGCGACAATGTTGCGGAATCAACCTAATTCGCTGTCAATTGACCCGCAACTCGGGTTTGGCCAGTTGCATCACAACGAATTATTCATACGGTCGAAACCCACGATTGAATAATACCAAATAACAATTGATAAACGAGAGACAATTATTTTGTGATTCACCACGAGGATACATCGCTCGATACGTTCGTTTTTCTGGCTTTCTTTTTCCTCCTCTTTCCTTATATTTCGTTGCTTCTTCTCCAACGACTATCTTTAACGCGATATTTGCATAATTAGATAACGGCAAATTGGCGGTGATGTCCAGATCGCGAACAAGCTATCGAGAAACAAACGGCAGGTGCGTCGATTGCTCGTTTCTTTATTTTGCAACGCGTGACGCAATATTTTCTAAATTTTGTCGACGTTTACGTTGCTGTTTGTTTATCGAACGTTTTCCAAAAAGTCTCGATGCATGATTTTATCGAGATATTCGAGGTGCAGAAAAATACGCGGAAAACGATGGAAAAGGAATTTTTTTTAAATAATAAAAATCCAGCTTGTAATGGTCACTGTACTAAACGATATTTTAAAGCGAACACACGCGAGATTCCCAAATACGTCATCGGCACTTTATCGGCCTCGCTCATACTCGCGGGGATCTCCTTTAGATCGAGCGTTTTTTCGGAACTAGCTAGTTTGTTTATTTCGATCATTCGTTCAAATTTTCACGCGACTCTTGTTTTTTTTTTATCCTTGGAATTATTCGTTAACCGACGACTAAATTATCGATCAATTCATCATTTGCGCCTAAATCTTTGAACGTAACGTCCAAGTAAATAACTGAAACGTGATTTTTTTAATCGCATCTGGCTTTTCCAAACCTTTATTGAACATATCCCCTCGAACAAATGGTTTATTCGCAAGAATTCGACGCCGTTTATCAATGTCGTTGCGTTGAAATGTTCGACGAATCAATTTTAACGCGGATATTGAAAATCTGCAAAATTTTTTAGACACGGGACAAGAAAAATTTTTCAAAAATAACAAAAATTACGCTTGTAATCAACCCCCAAACTTAAATGATTATAAAACCGAGAAAAGTAGGTTCACGCGAAGCACGTTGTATCAACACACGATTATACCACTACTCCGACTTACTCCTACTCTCGTACTTCTAAAACAGGCTCGACGTACACGCATTTTCATGTTCTACCTCAAACGCTTTTCCTTTACACCGTTAGCTGCTTTCGTTCAAATTTAATTGTTTACATTGACGAGGCAATTTTTGCAGATTTGTCCCGTATTATTTGTCGTTAAATCGAGCGTAATCGATGATCGTTTAATTGTTGAATGAAAATTATAAAATCAACGTTTGACATTCGAATATTAACAAACTCCAAAATTGGCAGACCAAGCCGAAAAAAAGCATTTGTTAAAATAACGACAATTACGCGAGTTACGCGGCTTTAAAGTTGCAATGTTATAAAAGCAGATCTAGATTTGAAATCGAACGAGTGGTTTAACACTCTCATCGACCGTCTTTCAATAGGATCGAGAGCGAGCGAGCTTCGCGTGTATTGAAAATTACGCGCAAATTACAAAGCTTACACTGCAATTTTTGGCACGCAATCCAAAAATTTTCGCGTCTTCGTTCGCCCTTGAAAGATCGTTCTTGCAGTTCTCAACGGTAGCACGTGCACAGGTCACTTGGTAAATATCGCTTCGCGTACGTATTCGCAATCTGTACAATTTCTTTTAAATAGTTCAAAAAAAAAAAACAACAACAACAACCGTTATATTTTTGGTATGTTTGGGCCATCACCAAGTTGAAGCTACTGTCTTACGTCAACGTTTCGCGTACAACCTATCTATATACGTAAATAGAAAATATCAATTGTTCGACAAAATTTTCGTATATTTCGAGAGAGCTAAATTTGTGGAATACGAGGGGAAAAAAAATTTTCAAAAATAATAAAAATTACGCTATTGACAGGGTTTGACATTGTCGAAGTATTTAAAAGTCTGTGAGAAACGAGTTCCCGCGCTCGCGCGCGCGGCCTGTCATGTCTTTATCTATATAGTTCGTAATCGGTCGACTCATCTGTAGCGTTACACACAAAGCGTTGCGCAGATAACGCACGACGAAACTGCGACAATTTATTTCGTTGCGTCAATAAATTCACGATTATTCTTATCTTAGGCTCATTCTCATTTGCATCTTTATACTTTCCTTGAAATAATCTGGCGTTGAATGAGTTGATCGCGTTTGAAATAGCGACTGGTCGATGAGTAGCCATGACTTGCTATAAAAAAAGAGAGAGAGAGAGAGAGAGAGAGAGAGAGAGAGAAACGTTTCAACGACGCGTATAAAACAACAAACAAAAGTCAAACGATTCGTGTGGAGGAGAAACAAGATTAAAAAAAAGTAAGAACAATCGAGGTCGCGATCGATCGGCAAAATCTGAATGGTTATAAATCACCGTTCAAGTGTACGATATAGCGTAGCAAAGATGTAGATACTCGACTAGTACGATCTCGCGTGAGATTTCGAACGAGACGTCGATAGGTATAAGGGACGAGGGACCATGAGGGTTTTTGGATAACAAACGACGACCTCACGCTGCGAACCTATCCATGTGGTGTGCAGCCGATCAGCTGGTTCAACAATGTGTGCATCTCTGCACTGCATTGACGTATCGTGCTGGAACATCTCTTTGGCTTTGTTCGTCTCACGACTGCATTCCATTTCGTGCGTATCCGTATACAACGCATCGTAATGTTGAGAGAGAGAGAGAGAGAGAGAGAGAGAGAGAGAGAGAGGGAGAGAGAGAGAAAGAGGCCAATATCAATTTTTCACTGGATTATTGGTACTGAGAACAATTATGCGAAGCTCCGACAACAAGAATTTTTCAAAACCATCGACAATTGCGAGTACGACAGCTGCCGATTGTTTGACAATTTATGAAAAATGAATACAACGTACAAAGTTTGAGCTTGAGAGTCGCGCGTCGAGAGAATACACACAAGCACGTGCCAACTGTAACAGCGCCACGAATATCAATTTTATCTATCGTCGCATGTACTATATACGTAATCCACCCACTTCGCATTGGCACGCGTTTTCTTCACGATTCACGTCGTGCTAAGACTAGCAACTTCGTGTCAATTGAACGCGTAATTTTTCGAAAATTCGTAGCTTTGATCTTATTTGTCGATCAAAATTGTTATCTTTGCCGTACGATCGAATCGAACGCGTCGCTTGCCGTCGATCTAAATTGTTTCGGAAACGTCAAAAGTCGAGAACCAGAGATACGAGCGATCTTTCCGTTACACGCTGGTTAATAACGATTTGGCATCGACATTCGAAGGCTAACGTAAGCATTGATATATTCAAAGGGCGATCGAGTTTAAGTATAGCGCTCGCGACTACGGCAAAAACGTATTTATCGATCGTCGACGCACGAATACGAGGTAAATAAACACTGATAAAAAGTAAAGCAAAATCGCGCAATTGCAGTGTGCACCACTTACTTTTACGCTGCTAGCGATGTTGTTAGCACGGCTATCCCAGTACGCGTGTTATTTTCGAAAAAGCTCGAAGGCTCGTGGCGAGACGATGCCTTGAGAATCAACCGAGTCGCCAGCAGTCAAGTGCTTCTGGGTCAATGGCAAAAAGGTTCTGCATTATACACTGCTACTGCGCATTGCATGCACGCGCGACGTCACTGCGCGATTCTTTCTCTTCGTCGTCTAATGACGCAATTTCAGAATGTCGATCGTACACGCGATACGCGGGTACTCGCGCGTTTCATTGCCACCCGATACTTCTTATTAGCGAACGGCTTTTTCAAAGCCGACGTAAAAGCGCCCTTTATTTGACGATAACGTAACCGCCAAGCAACGTTCAATCTGAACGATCGATAATATCGAATGTATTGAAAAACAAGAAATACACGCCACACGTCAAATATTGTAAATACAAATGTCATTTATTTGAATAGATACATTATACTGTAAAATAAGGCTGCTCAAGCGCACTGTTATGATTCAGGCGATAAACAACGGAACAACATTTGTCGGAAACCAAGTTTCAGGTGTATGCGCTTTTACGTGAATGTTCCATTATTTCTCATCGATCCAATTACACAAGTACAATTCTTTTTACACGTTCTTCTTTCATTCTTTTCGTACAAAAGAAAATAAAACGTTCAATGTTGCATGTGTCGTTTATTTTCCTCTTGATCGCGCGCTACTTCGCGACTCAAATGGCAAGCTTTCATGGCATACCGTTGTCAGTTGACGATACAACGAACAGATAGGACGACGAAGAAGAAATTTTCTTTTTCTTTTTTTTTTTTTTTGTTTTCAAGATTACAAAATGCGCAAACAACTGACCACTCGCAACGTTAATTCTTACGTTATTACTTGCGATGTTACACTCGTAATAGTCATCTAAGCATAACTCAAACTTTTATAAATGAAATAAATAATAAAAACGAGTTGAAAGTCTTAGAAAATAAAAATATTTATACAGAATACATTTGTACAAAATCTTATATGCTTGTCTGTTGAAATTTGTCAATTACACGCAATTGTAGTAACGTTTTCTTTTCGTTTCATTTCTTTCTAATTTGCGTCGAATTCATCGTCGATTGTATTTATCGTTTGTACGCGTTATTACCTTAAAATATATGTACACGTAAGTGTGTAAGCTAAAAGATAAACTGTGGCTTCTTTGTCGTTCCGTCAAAAGTTTAATTGCACAAAAATAGCGTCACGGGAAACGTTGAATTATTATAAAAACACGTTATCACAATTTCAAACACCGCTGATGTTGTTAACATACACGTTTTATCAAAATTTATTTTTTTTCGATAAATAGGCAAATTTTTTCGTTATTTTTTTTGTTTTTTTTTTTTGCGTTGTTGCACCTAAACATAGTTTACAAAAGTTACCTCAATTTTACAATTATAGTATTACGTGGAAATAAATCGCAAATAACAATATCAATTTTGATATCCGGCGCTAAATGTAGCGGTGCACGTTGTAAATTGTTATTTCCTAGAAGCAAATATTATACTATAATAAAATAATAATAAATGTACTTATGATATAGGCACCTTATCGTTATTGTTCGCTAATGAACTAAATGAGATAAAGTCAGTGTTTGATTAATAAAAAAAAAAATCTGAATATATTTTATCTTCGTACAACGATATCTTTCTAATACTCAACTTGGATATTTTTTCTCTACTTTATCTCAATGTTTTACTACTTTCAAAGGGGTTCCTCCTAAACTCTACAGTATATGTATATATATAGCTTCACGTTCTTTAACTATTCCGTGCAATATAAAGTACTTCTGATATTTATAAATATTTAACAAAAATATATAATAGCTCGAACATTATGTACAATACGTAAAAAATTAGGATACATCGTTGTAATTTCTAATTCAACTTCTAATCGGACGGTGCGCTCAATGAAAGTATGTGTAAGTGAGTTTTGCATGTGAAGCTCGTGCCAGCAAACAAGTGTTTTTGTTTTCCTTACTAAGCTCCCCCTTCTTGTTTTCGTGAGCGTCTTTGTTCGTTGCCTAGCTGGACGCAAGGGAAGAAAAAGACTATCTACCTTATACATGTCTTCTTTTTTTTCTGATTCCTCAATAATTGACGTATGTAAATACATAAGTTCGTTTCTAGTGCATAAGTCTTTTCGTTCACAATAATTGGCTCGGCCTCTGTTACGTAGGATTCCAATAAAAGTCACTTTGCTTGCGATCTTTTTACAAACGCATCGACGAGTTCCATCGGGTTGTTTGGTAGATTTCGAAGTCACTAGTATCGACTTGAAATAACAATTTTGCTATTTAAAAAAAAAACGTATTTATTTTTTTTCTTTTCTTTTTTTATAAAACTGTACAATTTGTGCCGAACTTTTAACAGGAATCAATCTAATACGTACACGAACGAACCAGTGAGAGCAAAGAGGAAGTAGAAAAATACGACATACGAATGGAAGTGGAAACTCGTCAATAGTGTCAATTCTAATGACTAGCTTAACGTATTATGCGTACATGCATTATATTGTTACATTGAATATACAAAGACTTGTTACTGTTATGAATTTTGCATATGAAAACTACCGTTGTATTGAAAGTGTGCTAATTCGTATTTTTTTAAAAATAGAAAAAAGACAACCTGTTTCCAGACATGTTTATCTTAATAGCTACATATAACATTCAATGTAAAGTGATACAAAAGTCTTTCGATTTGTACATAATTTTGTCTTTTCATACGCAACAACATTGAGATTGAAACTATCTTTATCTCAATACAATCAAAAATTGTACGATGATAACAGTTACTTGTAAGTTCCTTTCGTACTCTCATTTTTTAAGTCTTATTCTGTTCATTCCGTTCGCTTGGTCTACGGAAAACCTCAGCACGATTGACCAAATACGGATATTATTATACACGTTACGTTATCGCTGATAAAACAAAAAGCAAAATATCGTTATTGTGCGATGCGAATAAATTGTGTAAGTATGTTTATTTTTATTTATTAAAACACTCGTTGTCTATTTCAATTGATAACGAATCATTTGTACAATTTATTTTTGCGGCAGTGATTCTAGAAAACTTATAAACGATCTTTTAACGTGTTCAACAATCCAAGACAAGACATAATGGTAATTATGTCGTATGATTAATTTAAAAGTAACGCACTACGTTTAGCCAATTCACAATTGATTCACATCGGTATGTCTTTGTAAACTTAAAGAACCATCATCATCTGATGCACATTCGTACAATTAGAAGAAAAGAAAATCCATGATAAAAACAAGGTCTGCTCTTAAAAGATTATCTTTTCGAAAAATAAGTTGTAATTCATCTCCAAAGCTTCGCAATAAATAAATCGTTCGAATAAACTATCAACTATATCGATTCAAAGATGAATTGTAACTAGTTCGACAAAGTAATCATAGTCGATATAAATAGGGCTTATACAATCTAGCACCAAGACATTTTGATTCACTTGGAATAACCACATCTTAACCTTCCCTCCACTATAAAAAAATGATTTAAGTACTTATGAAACAGAATTTCTATAATGTTTCCAAGGTATTGCCAATACAATAGTTCCAATTGAATGCATTATTTTCCCCATGTTTGATACATTTAAAAAGTTACCAATTTAAAAAAAAACATTCACAATCATCATGTTAAGGTATAAACTACTACACACTCATTAGTGCTATTTCCTGTACAAAGTCGAAAAATTATTATTATACACATTACATTCCCATGACAAGAACCGTCAGCTCTCGATAACCATATTATAAATGCACTTTATACAATATCTTCGCAAACATTCATATACGTGATAGACACTCGTAAACAAAATCAAACAGCTCTTATCACGGAAACATTTTGTAACATAATTTAAAGTTGCCAACCGAATCTAATTAATCCTAACTAGTTAATAAAAAAAAAACAAAAAAATCGTAACTCGACGTTTATCGAAACCATTAGAGATCAGCTATTCTATCGACTCTCTCAAAACGTTTACGAGGTGGTTCTCCGAACGATAAGTCTTCTGGCTAGCAATTCTCACACGCACACATAGATACAGACACGCACACGCACATGCACGCACGCACACAATGACAAGGAGTAAAGTCAAAGAATGCCTAGCTTCTCAAGCTCATTATCTCAGCGGAAGCATTAGTGTACCGCTCGAGGTACGACCGCTACCTTACTGTACTGTTCGTCGGTCGAATTGCTTGGCGCGGCAAATCGACTGGCTGGCACTGGCTTTTGCTGCTCGGGCAACGTCACGTAACCCGACGTCGTCTTCGTCAGCTGCTGTGGCTGTGTGTACTCCGTTGGAGATTTCGTCGAGTCGTTTGGCGGTTGCCAACACACAGTGAACGTTGACGCAGGCGAGCTGGACGTACTCGACAGCGTATCATCGTTTCCTTCGAGATCCAGCGATGGGTACAAACTGTAATCGCAACGACAAACATCAACGTGTTAATATAAATACTTTCAATACAGTACTGAGCATCGAGCAAACTAAAGAGAAACTGACCAAGTCTGTTCGTTATCCGTGTCATCGGCGGAAGAGGAATTCTCCAAATCAGCTTGCAGCATAGGCATCGCCAATTGTGGCACGTTGCCCTTGCTATCGAGTAACAAGCCAACTGCCGTGTACCCCGCATTCGACTTTGTTCCCGCTGCTTTAGTCGTCGAGGTACTCGGCAGGATACTAGCTGTAGGCTTGTTCGCGATGAGCTCGGGAATCGCTCCAACCGTCACGTACGGTTTGGTGTCGGACGTCTGATTAGGGCTAAGTTTATTGGCAAGGTCCTCGGCAAGGCTAGCCTGAGCGAAGTAGTTGGGGGTTGTTGGCTGCATTTTTCGCCTCGCGTCAAACGGAGATTTCTTCGTCTCGAGCAATGCAGCTTGCACGTACGGCCTCGAGAGCTTCTCCGATTGCGCTTGCTTATTCGTTGCATCAAACTTCAAATCGTTGAAGACTTGTAAAGAGTCCAAGGCGCGTTTGGCGTGTTGTTGATCTTTAGGCGTTTGTTTGATCAGGTCAATGCTCACGTAGGGATTCTTCTTGGTTTCCGGCTCAGTCTTCGTCAGCGAGCTGCACGTTTTCTCTTCGGATTTGCAACGTAGTGGTGATGACTTCGAAGCCAATCCGACTACACTGTAGCTACCTACGACCGAAGTTTTGCTAGGAACTGGACTCGAATTGCACGACGTCTCCTCGGAAGATGGCATGCTTATGTAACCTGTAACAGCGTCGTTCATCAGTGTGCTGCTCGCGCGAACTCAAACTGCTAATTTAACGAAAATCTACATACCTGTGGAGGACCAGGTTTGTGGTGAAGTATTGTATCCTAAGTTGTCGCTCAGATTAGGCGTAGATCTAGCCAGAGAAAGCGAATCAGCAGCTTGCGTCGTTGGCATGAGATCGTTCGAGCCTTTTGCCACTTTGACGTAGGGATCCCATCTGGGTGCCGCGTCAGAACTGAGCTTCGATCCAGATACGTTACGTTGACGCAGACTCGACGATTCCCAAGCGGGTGAGGAAGTTGTCGAATTCGTCGAGGCGTCGACTATCAGCTTGTCATTCGAAGCCGTTGGATCGACGTCGACCGCACCGCTGTCGTTCGAGACTTGAGATTCGGAAGTGAGCGAAGAGGTTACTGAATCTTGACCCGTCGAGCAACCACTCGAATCCGCTGACGGCTGACGAGTGTGTTGGTCTCCTTTTTGCAATAACTTTTGCTAGAAAAAAAAGCAACAACATTTATTTATAGCATTTACTTGATATATTTATTTTTAACGCTATTCTGTTTAAGACGCTGTCGCATTCCTACCATATTTGGAGCTAATCCAGGTGGAAGTTTAACTTCAACGTCTTGCATAGCTTTGCATTTGACCCATACCCTTAAAGGGAAAACATATTCATTAATTGAAAGCTATCGACGGAATGAACTAATTACGTGCTATACATGTGGAATTTTTCTTACCTTTTGGAAGAATAAGCAACGCAAAAGACAAATGCAATGCCACATATGCTTCCGATAACCCAAATGACAATCCATACACGGTAAGAGGGGCCTGAAATAATAAAAACGATCGTTGCAGATTACGTCGATAAATATTCATAACGACGCGATATGAATACAAAGAGTAATAAGTCTTACCATTGCTGAAGCAATTTCCTTCGCCAGCGTCAGACCAATTACCATAAAGATGTTCGCCGTGCGGCGCAATATTGACAGCTCTGACTTGAAACTTGTAAAGTTTTTCTTTGCCAATAGTTTTGCAATCGGGTATTCCAATAGAAGCCTCTGCAAAAGCAAACATTTAAAGATCTCTCTCTCTCTCTCTCTCTCTCTTTCTCTTATTTTTCTCTTCAATTGCGTAGTTACGTGTTTAGAAAGTACTGACCTTGATTCGTGGTGTTAAGAATCTCGCCGTTGTTACTCTTGACTTGATAATAGTTGATGGGCCCAGCTGCGCGATATGGTTTTGGCCAGAGTACCTTGACCTGACTGGAGTTGACGAACCTAACGAGTGGCGGCTGAATCTTGTCGGGCACGCCAATATCCGTGAAAACGTAAGCAGGTGAAGATTTATCGCTACAACCTACGGTACAAGCAGACACCCTAATACTGTAATTATGTGCAGCCATAAGTTGGTCGAGTTCCACTTCGGGCACCTCTTCGACTTTCTTGATCAAGTCATTGTAATACACGAGATAATAGCGTAGTACACCATTCATGGCTACAGGCGGCTTCCATTTGAGGTGTATCGTACTATTGGTCACTTGGCTGATAACCAGATCGCTCGGAGGCTTGCTTGGTGGCGATTCAAGCGTCGTATTGTAAAGCGGATCGCTTTGCTGCCCTTCGCCGTTCTATTTTGATAAAAACAAAAAGCATGTCGCCTTAACATCGATGAAGAAAGGTAACAATAAACAACAAGAGTAGGGGTAGAACTAACCTTGGTAACAACAGACACAGCGATCATGTAGGTAGTGTAAGGCTTCAGCCCCTGTACTTCACCTCGGATAGTATTCAAATCCGCCTTGATTGTGCTATTCTGCATGGGTTCTTTGCAATTGGAATTGTAAGGTGAGACGATAGGACAGTAGTAGATTCTGAAACCATCGACGATACCAATACGATCGGAGCAGTCGAGTTTCCAGCCAACCTCAATCGTCGTCGAGCCAATTCGGTTTATCCAGACGGTCTTCATTTTTCCAACAACCTTGTTATGAATGACTGTGCAAGATGCCCACATCATACCGCTACTCGCGTGTTTAGTATTTGCCGAAATAGCAAATTGATAAACTTTCTTCGGTTGAGGTACCGAAACGTTGTATACTCGAGAATACTTCGGTACGTGAAGCCACTCGAGATATCCCTACGAAGAATGTCGTTGATTTTAACAGCTGATCTATTATTCGTAGAACCGAACGATACTTAACGATTATAAAGAAATACTCACTTGACATTGATAAGGCCGATCACGGTCGTTCTCACACCAGAAGATCGTGTAGTCCGTTATCTTGTCCTCGCCATCAGCCGGTGGCTTCCACGATAACTCGTACAAGCCGTCTTCAAATGCGATCTTTGTAAACGCTATTGGCTCTTTGGGCACTGCAGCAAAAATAATGCATAGTACGTAAATTACACGTGTATTAAGACGCTGGGGGTTCGCGTTGGTGAATATTTAACATTAAGCCCACTAGCCGGAGTGTAAGATGATATATTAACTTAATTAATCGTGCGATATCAGGATTAGATAATGTTTTCTTGTTGCGATAACAAATGATTATACTTATAGAGAACTCAAGTAGCTTCAGACACAAAGGTGTTGTCACTTTGACGCAAATAATAATTATGATAAATTGCAGGTATTCGGATGATTCCAAGAACGATTTTATAAAAACCAGTGACTGATAAACGAGCTGTACTCACGCGAACGTCGACTAGGAACATAAATCTTGGCGGAAGAATTGTGCTGGCCAATCTCGTTGATGGTGACAATTTCAAAGTGGTAACTCTTTTCGTGGGCGAGTCCACGGAATCTGGCGTAGGTGCGAGTCGTCTCGTTGGGTGCGAGTACGATGCTTTGTCCATTCTCTACGACTTGCGTGATTTGATATCGGAAGTTGTTGCCGTTCTCGAGCCAAGCTGGTATGGTTTGCCAGTAAAGATAGATGTCACGATTCTGGTTACTCTCCGTGATCTCGAAGCTACCCACGTCTGTGCGCGGAGGTTTGCCCGGTACTGTGGGTGGTGAATAGTGTTTGTTTAGTATGCGTCGCATAAACCGCAAAGAGAATAAGAAGTCTGAAAAACTCGTAGTGTAGTGTCAACGTACCTTGCGGGGGAGTACGGAAAGTAACGTCGCTGTAGTTGCTCCATTTGTCCTCACCCTCGGCCATACTACTCTTGACCCACACGCGAATGTCGTAGATGGTGTTGGCGTACTTGAGGTTGGTTAAGTTGTAGTACCTCTTGGGAATGTGGCAATCTTTGGTGATGTCGATTATCTAAAAAAAATTATAATAATAATAATAATAACGAACCGATTCGTGCACGAACAAAGAGTTCGAACAGAGTGGCGTGGCGCTCGAGATGAAAATCAAGTTTGCCTCGCTAACGATCAAGCGACCCAATTTCGCGCGTCAATTTCCCTTATCTGGCCTTGCTTTACTCTTCCATTGAACAACGCTTGCTCGCTCGCGAAAACGCGTCTACGCAGAACTCACTCATTGCAATTGCTTCGCCGGAATTCAGAGTCGCGGCTTAATGGGATAATTAAATGCTCCTCGTTTTTTTTCCGTCTCTCTTTTTCTCGTGCACGCGCGCGCACTGTCTCGCTTGCGAGATAATCCAATATTATCCGTTTCGTAGGAAGGAATTCTTACCTGCCAGTGGTCCCGACTGTCCCATTGGTTCTGATGCGCTACTCGATGAAACAATCCCGGTGGAAACGTCTGCATTGGGAAGGCCACGTTCCAGTGTAATAGCACACTGTCCAGCGTCTTGTTTACCACCGTCAAGTTTGTCGGCCTTGCTGGGATGACTGCACAAAAGTAGAGAATCGTTAAATATACGCAAAGTACGAAGCAAACGATGGGTGGGTGTTGTTGTCAAAAAATCAAACGAGTAATTCCGTTCAATTAGCTAGGCAAAGGAAAACAAACTCCGTTTGATTGGTCGTTCACGTAAAAGAGGAACACGCACATCGAGGCTATTCAAAATGCGCAATATCGATTCGGTTGATTCGTCGTAATAATAGACGCCCATACACGTATGAATAATGAAAAAACAAAGAAAGAGGAATAAGGAATTTCCGCGAACGCGTAAAAGTCCTCTAGCAAAGGGTTACATCATTGTGGAAAGCTAATCTCCGTAAACAAGGTGGGTGACAGCTGCGAGGGGAGGATATAGAATATCGAGGAAAGGATTAAAGATGCCGTAGAAAAGCAGGCGTGGCGTGGTGATGGCCGTGGTGACACTAACCGTTAGCGTAGTGATGGAATTTGAAGGTGCCCGACCAGTTGCCAAGTACATTATGGCCAGCGAGGAAGAAACTGTAGTACTCGTAAGGCTGCCTATAGATGGGGTCGGTGGACGGTCCCCAGAAGCACATATTTCTCGGTTTGATCACCTTCTTCTTATTTTCCTCCTCCTTGATATTATCCATAGGACAAGGGTAAAGCTTACGATTGCCGGCTCGGCCTGGCAACTTGAACGTTATCGTGTAGTCGGTGTCCACGTAGTTGTGATGCGGTTCCCATATGCACGTCATGTTCTGCCAGTTACTCGACCAGCACTTGAAATCTCGTGGCTCTGATGGCTTGACTGTAATCATTGCAATTAATTAAATTTCTACTTGGAAAATCAAATTGCATGGATTTCTACGAAAAATGCTAAACAAACGCAAGGCTTCTTCTCCGTCTGCGCATCGTCGTTCGAACGCGCTAGTACCACAATACTAAATGGCTTTATCTTCTTATCGAATGGACTCTCGCGATGCCTCGACACCACACGACACGACACTGTTGTTGTTCGCTGCTTCTCAAAAGCATCTCGATTGCCGTCGATGACAGATAGATCGAGAGCTTTCGCACGATCGTTCGGTTAATCAATCCAACGACGTCGCCTGACGAATACGATATTTGCATCGCGATCAAATACACGAGAATAATGGGTTTTCCCAAAGCGGTTAATCGTTCTAGCCCCGCGAAAACGTTTGGCGCGATCGTTATTCGAGGCAATCGATTCGTTGGTACTTGGTGCATCAACCAAGTTATTTCCGTCGCGTCGGCGCTTTGCGAGATTGATAAGGCAGTTGGGATAAGAAAAAAAAGGCAAAGCTGGCTGGAACGCGCGCGAGCTTTGTCTCCTTGAACGAAACAAACAAAAAAAGACAAGTAACATATATGCGAGTGTTGTGGAATAATGCATATCCGTAATGCGAGTAAGCGATCTGGAGAAAGGGGAGAGGGACGAGGGGGAGGGTCATCGAGAGACCATTGCGAGAGTACATCGATCATTTATAGGGAAAGAGGATCGATTCGAAAATCCAAATGGCGATCGTGCGCGACAGAGGTATTCTTGGTATCGAGTGTAATGCGCCTCTTCGAGGAAAGCGCTCGATAAGCGATCTTGTGACTTATTGCGCGCCGACAAACAATCGTCTGATGCTAATTGACAAATCTGCGCTACAATTGGAAACCTGTCTCTTGTTCATTGGAATATAACAAAACAACAACGAGTGGCATAGCTCCTTCAGCCAATTGGATTTGACGAATCGTCCGAACGTTCTAACAATCAAGAGCTTTCGACGAACGCTCGCTCGAATGGCAACGGACAAAAGGTGTAAAAGAGCGTGTACGAGTTTGACGCGCAGGCACGTCGGAATCGCTGTGCGCAGCGAAATACGAGAGCCAAGTGTCCTGCGAGTCGATCGAGTACATTGTGTGTGTTCGCTCTCGATGCAAATGGATAAGAAAGAAGACTACAACTCACATCCAACGACGACCTTGTTGAGGCAAACGGCTTCGTGTTCTTTTTGATAGATCTTTTTGTCGAGCTTGAGCTTGCAATAATACATGGCATTCTCGGCTGGCGGCTCGCTAATGTCCAACTGAATGGTCGTCTCGTTGATCACGCTTATGTACTCGGGTTCGATCTCGTGCGGTCCTTTGAAGAACACCAAACTCGACGAGTTGACGCCAGGGTACGAGATCGCCGCTTGATCGTTCAGAATGCACTGGATTCTCAATGGATTCCCGTGCTCCAACACTATGTCGCCAGCTGGCCATGTTTCTGCAAAATAAACAAAGTCACTTTTAACAAAACGATCAAACGAGAAAAACCAGAAAAACGACTTTCAACGTATAATTATTCAATTATTCGTTCAATGTTTGTCATTTATATGTTTATCTACGCAGCGAAAAAATTAAGCGTTTCGAACGTTCTTTGCAATTATTTTTAATTATCAACTCGCAGTTATTCCTTACGGAACTTGAAGCACTATTCCACATTCAACGTTATCGCATTTTTCTTTCTTGATCGAGTTTGATTTATAAAAGTATTCGTTTATCGCGATTAGCTGACGTAATTTCAAATGAAAATACCCAGCCAATAGTTCGCGAAGTTTTCGAATCACCAATTTCTTTTGCAAAAAAAAAAAATTCAATTACTTTTTATTCATGAGAACCACTGTTATGTAAATTTATTCCCTGAAAACCCATTTAAAGAGAGTTATTGTGATAAAAACGTATTTCCCGGAATGCGTTTCATGCGAACATTGTTAAAAGAGAAAAAAATAGAAGAGGTGTAGGTTATAAAAAAATTGTTGAGAAAGCAACTAGATAGAAATTGCACTTTGGCGCGTGTTTTGATAGTTAATAATTTGAATTGGCACGATAGCAAAACGAACGAGAGAAGAGGGGCGGAAGGGACGAAAAGGAAAGAAAAGTTGCGCAACGAAGGAGAGAGAGAGAGAGAGAGAGAGCGCGCGATCGAAGCAAGCAGCGAGTACTTTGGAGATGTAGTCGTATGGTGCATAGGATACATTATTTAATAGACTAAGATTCCGCGAAGGGAATAAAAGGTCCTAGACACGTAGGTGTATAGGTAAAAGTTGGTCGTCGCGTTACATTAAATATAGACAATGTGGCTTAGTCCGAATTCCAAAAGCTCGATGCTTCTTCCGTCCATTGGTATACGTTCGCGTATGTTTTATTTATCAGCCTTTTACATGCACTCGGGGAAAGAGTTGTTGTTTTTGATTGTCTTGTTGTCTTGTTTGCGCGCGATTTATATCGCGACGGCGTATCGAAGCCAGATGGCGATCGCGAGAGGAGATGTACCACGGTGGCGTAGCGTAGCTTTTGTCCTTTCTTTTTTGTTTTTTCTTTTTTTTTTTCTTTTCCAAAGCCTCCTCTACTACTACTGCTGCTGCTGTTGCTGCTTGCACACGACGAGCAAGAAGAAGGATCTCCTCTCCGTCCCTCGCCACAGTCCACTGCTTCCCTTCTCTCCCTCGTTTTCTTTAACGACTCGAGCTAACTTTACAGCCCCGTGCCGTGTTTATTTCTCGATGCTGTGCTGGAGCAACTCTCTCTCTCTCTCGCTCTCGCTCTACTCCTCCTTTTTCTTTTTTTTTTACATTTAATATATTCCGTTCCGAGATTTCGCAGCGATACGTTCGCAGAACATCCACATCCAGACACCAGAGCGCACGCACGCTTTTATTATTGGATATTTGGGTTATTGAAAAGTTGATGGCAAAAGTTGATCGAGCATACGTGACATTTTGCTAGATTGTTTTCGGAAGAAATAATTTTGTAAGCGCAAAGTGCTTGAACGTGTGCAACAACGAGTGCTTATCGAAGATAATGTTAGACGTGTATAAAAGGTATAATCCACAATTGGCTTGTTATTATTGGAACGTTATTGAATTTCTTACGCGTCGCTCTTTCGATCAGCTTTCAAAAATGTTTTGTCAAGTATCCAATCGATCCGTGGAACGACAACGTATCCACGTATCCACTACGAGAGGAGGGACATTATCAATTATACGACGCATTCGACTTCCTTGAAATAGTTTTTGACACACGTGCCTAATGCAAGTACGTAACGTCGAACTCCAGCGTTTTATCCCAACCAAAGGATAAATATTTCATAACTATCCAACGATTGCCGTTTTTGCTCGTTCTCTTGCTGAACGCAGCGCATAGCATTCGATACGCTTTATACGTACGTTTTATATGTATGTATGTATGTATGTATGTATGTATGTATATATGTATATATGTATATATATAACGTTATTAAGAGAAAACAAGAAAAGGAGAAAGCGGAAAAGAACTTACGTCCAGGAGTTCGAATACCACGAGCACATTGAGCAGCAGTAGTATCGACGAGTGCAAAGAAAAAAAGGCTAGCGGCAATAACAAGAGCATAGTGTAGCATGGCCAAGCTTTTCCTTCTTCTCGTCAACTCCATGTTGTTGATACTTCTCATGCTGTGGTTGCTACCGCTGTCCAACAACAGCTCAGCGCTCGTCCGACGCTGCATCGCAACTGCGATCGCGCCGTTTCTTCGTCTTCTTCTTCTTTCCATCACTGTAACATACACGCACGCATACATTAGAGCATATATTATTATCGAAAATCATATTATTCGTTTGTTTTTCAATACATGCTTCTCTATGAGCTTTTAGTAGACTTTTTCATCCCCTCTTCTCGTTTGAAAAAATTCGAAAGAGAGAGAGAGAGAGAGAGAGAGAGAGAAGACTGTACAATCCGCATCGCGTACACCTCATCAATTATTCATTGCCGTTCAGAAGCTTATTTTTGTCCGATTATATTAGCTACCGTCTAATCAAATAGCAGACTTTTGTTTTTGATCGTGCATCAACTGTGATTAACTCTTGTGCTGTGCATTATTAAATTTCATTTTTTTGTTTTCTTTTTAGTTTTAATACTTTTTTTTTTGCCAGTCTGTGCGGCACTGATTGAACCGACGCGAATGGAACGCGTCTGGCCACAAACGCGCTTGAATTTCTATCACGCACACGGAGAAAATCGATGGGGGGGAACTCTTGCAACTTTGTGTTCTTGTGCGCGGGCGGCGCTCCAAGTCAATTTTTTTTGTTCCTTTTCTTTTACTCTCTCTCTCTCTCTCTCTCGTTCGTGTCGTCGAACCAAACAATGGGGGATTATTTGTGTATGCAAGCAACGCGACTACAGTTTAAAAGATGCATTTGACGGTATAATTGAGCATTGAGAAAAACCACGCTTACAGAGCGAGCTTTGTTTATAAATATTTCTAGTGATTTTATTGGTATTGCGATTTCTGCGACGTTATAATTCAATAAATCGTCGTAAATCTTAACGTCAACGATTTCCATTTGGTTATTTCAAGAAAAAAAGTACAATTTTGGCATTTTTCAAACGAATCCATTGTCGCCCGTATCACGAAACGTAATAGCTTTTCATTATCTACTCGCTCTGCTGAAAAAAACCGAAGAAGCAGCAAAGAGAGAGAGAGAGAGAGAGAGAGAGAGAGAGAGTAGCCTAGGCTCATTCAGAATGGACAGTTAGCCGCGGGTGATTGACGAGTAAATTCGAAAAACTCGTTATGGGTCTGTAATGACTAGACGTAGGGAGGAGAGGAGTGGAAGAAAAAAAACGAGAGAAAGAAAAAAATAACGCTGCGCAGCTGCGTCCATAAATCCGAGCCGAATGTGAATCGAATATCCTTCTCTGTGAAGTGGCAGTCCATAGGGCCCCTTAGCTCTCTGTCTCTCTTGCAGGTTCTTTCGGTTAAACCAGTTTTCCCGGAGGAGGCCTCAAGTGTCGAGAGAGAGAGAGAGAGAGAGAGAGAGATGGCTCGCGTGGTCTAGTGCACCTACTACTCTCGCAAGTGGGCGTCTCACGTGCGCTTGCTCGAGTTTGAATAAAAACGTCCTTATTATACGACTCGGTACAGGAGAAACAAAACAGAAGCGATGCATTGCCAATAGGTCTGTCTTTGAATTGTCAAACGCGTGTTTGCTTCAAAAAAAAATAATAAAAAAAGGGAACCCGCTAAACGAAACACGAGTGAGGGAAAGAGAAGGAGGAAAAAAAAGAAAGAAAGAAAAAAACCGTTATTGTTGTCGATGTAGCTTGTCAATTAACGCATGCCCATTGGATTTGACCAATCTGCGGAAAATTTTATCTCTGTTAGCAGCAGCAGCAGCAACAGCAGCAGAGCTAAGAACAGAGAGAAAGGAGAGACGCTCGCTCGTGCAGTAGCGTTTTAGGTGGCGATTCCAGGAAGGCGCTGCGAGAAAGAGAGAGAGAGAGAGAGAGAGAGAGAGAGATAGACAAGGACGGGGCTAGCCGTTGGCCCCACTTCACGGAACGTATACCCAGGCAGGGGTCTTCTTGGAATCTTTCTCTCGCTCTCTCTATCTCTCTCTCGCTCGTTTGCTCGCTAGTACGCGAACTCTCTCTCTCTCTCTCTCTGTGCAGCTCTCGGCGGAATTTAAATACCTCAGGTGCGATTTTCATATATAGACGTGCATATGCGTGTATACGTAAGTGTATACATCCAGCAATAAGAACGCATAGTTTGCAATATATAGCTGTCTATATAGCTATAGATCTCGCGTAGAGGTAAGCAGAGACGGCGCCGAGTCGAGATATTTATTTCCCGGCGAGCGTAGAGCCCCTTAATTGCCGTCTAAACGCTTTCCGGCATGGCGCGCCAACCCAGCGACCCAACCAATAGATAAGGCTTTTCACGGCGCCCTCGCCTAAAAATCCTTGCGGTGCTTATTTTTTTCCCTCTTTTACCTAGACCAATCTTTTTATCTTGATTGTTTTCCTTCTATTTGTCTGTTCTCCTATACCAACATACTAACAACCCCCTTTTCTCTCTCTTTTTTCGACGTCCGACACGACCTGGAAAGTTTTATCTCAAAGAAACCTTTTTACATCCGACAAATTCCATACATGCATAGTCCATTTGGTCTGCAGTTATCGCTCAACATTTTTTTGACTTTGTTCCTTTTATTACGACCAATACATTCTTTAACGATAAGCCGGCCAAAAACGTCAAATTGTAGGTCGTTAAAATTTTTGAAAAATCATCCAAACGACCACCACCATACGATTGCAATGGTATTCGCTGTGGCTTTTTGAAATTCTCCATGATGCAAATGAGTCGAGCGAGTTATGCGCTGCTTTGAAAAGAGAGAGAGAGAGAGAGAGAGAGAGAACGAGAAAGAAAAGAGGAGGCGTGCGTGGCTCGCTAATAGATGCGAAGAGAGCGCAGGCGCGGAAAGGGCAGCGGCCCTGGGAAAAACCGGACGCGAGAGCGCGAAACCAAGAGAGAGAGAGAGAGATGCATCTCTGGCTAACGCTTTACTTTTATCCGCTCCGAGAAAATCCGGCTAAATTTACACGATAAATCGCAACCAGTCCGTCTACTCTCTCTCCTCTCCTCTCCATTCGTGCAGTTGTTTTTTTTAACGAGGCGAACAACATCGCGCTCCAAACGAACGACGAAAAGTCGACAAAGAGGAGGTGTTGCGAGACGAATAAATTCTACAGCTAATTGGCTTTCTCGATTTTCGAATACGAAGCTATGCCCTTCGTAACGCGTGACAACGCATAAATCAACGTACTGCATATGTGCAACAAATAAGAGTAACAACAACAGCAGCAGTGCAGGAAGCGCGCTAGATCGCACCTGCCTCCTTCGGTACAAAGCATAGCTACCGTGCATTCAACGGAGATGGATCCTTTTTTTTTTTACATTGTCACCCGCACGTCGTCCCTCCCCTAAAAGAGACAAATTCTTCCTGAAACCAGCATACATATTCAGCTTTATACACGAGCACGCACAAAGCTTAATGGATCGCTAAACGTGCAGCGTCGACTAATGCGATTATATATATACATAGAGAGAGAGAGAGAGAGAGAGAGAGAGAGAGGACGACAACAAGAGAGCGTGGAACAAGAGGGAACAAATGTATGGGGGCCAAGCTTTGACTATTTGTTCGCTTCACGTCCTCTTCGTAGTTGCATAACTCCCACGCCAAAATAATGCCTCTCTCTCTCGCGTCTCGAACGTGCAATAAACAAGTGCAATCGACAACGTTATCGCCGATACTCCTCGACGATGTCGATTTCTTATTTATATGTGAAGCTATGACGCGAATATTTGTGGAATCGGTTCCAAGATCGATCGTTCAATTGCCAAACTTCCGCAACGCACGACCACGTCGATAGTAAGAGGCGAGATTTGTCCAAGGACCTTGAAAAACTTGGCCGATTATCAAAATCGAACGACCATTAAATACTCGAAATAGCATCGCATACGAGAGAGCGTATTCCATTTTCACGCCCAGCATCTTTGAATCGTTCTTCGAAGCAAGCTCCATTCGTTTGTTCTCTTTCGCCTATTCGATGCCGATGCCACATCTTTCGATAGCAGCACCGTTATTGCAAGCTTATACTTATTTCTCGCGAACATCAAAAGATTAATAATCCACTAAAGCCATCCTCTCTCGCAATCGATTCTTTTTCTTTGCAAAAAGTTTGATAAACATGCGATTCGCGGAAGCAGACGTACGCGCGTAACAAGATGTACGTTGTCGTCCTCGTCGTTGTCGTCGTCTCAATGATTACAAAGGGTCAACAATTGTACCGTGTGCGAGTATGCATACTTACTTACTCGCTGTTTTTCGCCTTATCGATTAGTCACGTTGGTCTACTACTGCCGCTGCTACTTGTTCGCTGCTTGCGCATAATTTTTTTACGTTTTTATTAATTGCGACGAGAGAGTCGATATCGTTCGCGGTCTTTGATGGAACGACACGTTAATAAATAACGAAAACAAGCATCCACGACAGCAGCAGCAGCAACAGCGTCCGCGAGAGCGAGCAAGTGGGCAAGAAACAGAGCTCTCGGCATTCCAGCGGTGCTCCGGGAAAAAACGTGCTGTTGCTCTCGTACGAGAGAAAAAGAGATAGAGAGAGAAAGAGATACGGGGATGGTGGGGAGAGGACATGTAAATTTTTTAATTCGACTCAGGCTCGACTAGAGACTTACCCTGGACAAGGACGTCGAATCCATTACTCTGGACATGTCTGTTTCTCGGCGTAAGAATGCGCCTACGCACTCACGCACACACCACATACATGAGCGCGAGACCGAGAGAGAGAGAGAGAGAGAGAGAGAGAAAGAGAGAGAAGGAGGAAAACAAGCGATGGCTCCTCTCACTCGCGCAACACACGGACACTCTCTGCCGAGAACGATATACGCTGAACAAAGTGGCGCAGCTTTAACCTCCAACGACCTAAAGGCTCGTCATGTACGTAACACTAGCACGGCAAAGCTTGCACACCAGTAGTACAATGTCTTGTCGTTGATTACGACGATCTTCGAGGTTAGAGATGCACTTGTGCACAAGACACAACAGAATGCAGCAACGATGTCACCCGCTCGCACTCCCGGACTGTACTGTTTTCGGAGAAAAGCTGCTCGCCTCGCTCTGCTCGAGCCTCGAGCCAACACACGCACACATACGCGCTCACGCGCACACCAACGCACACACTATGCCTTTGCTTTCTCGGTAGAGAGAGAGAGAGACAGGGCGATCAATCCCCACTATTGCCAACAGAGCGAACCAACTTGTTTATCTTCTCCGCCCGATTCCACCAAGTTTTCACACCCACATCGAACAATTGGATTTACCAAGCAACCTTGAACGAGCTTTACTTTGTAAATTGTACGAAATGTCGACAACGTAATTTTATCCACGATTTTGCAGTGCTGCGAACGTCGTTCAGCATGGATGTTGTCTGAGTGGCAGTGCACTTGACGTCACGGGGCGCACACACAATCTAAGCCGCAGCCCGCAGGAGCAGCAGCATAGCGCGCGCAGAGCGAGCGACCGTTCTTCCGAGAAAACCGAATGACGGACAGCTTGTGTATACGCACTCTCACGTATACACATTCACAAAGCGCGTATACGCGCGAGAGAGCCGAGAGTTGAGAGATGAGATGTTTTGTGTGCGAGTATATCATTCTCTCTCTCTCTTTCACCTACACATAAGCAAAGCTCGCTTTCTGCCATAAATGTCTTTTATAGCTTTATGGTTGGCAGTAAAAGCATCAGCTCTTTTATTTGTGCACCATCGGCCAAGAGAGGAATGGTGTGAGAATGTAAAATGCCTGTGGGTATGAGAGCAAGATAGATGCGTCGTTTTATCAACACTGCTGGATGTACTATTTTTTTGCGTATTGTTAATTAAAGTACAAGTTTGTTTTGAATACATTGTCTCGAGGTGTTCGCATTAGACGATTAACGATGATGAATAATTATTAAATATAAACAATCAAGACTAATTATTTCTTATTTCATGTTGCAATTTTGTTTGAATTGAAGCATATTGATCAAATTTACTCGATTAATTGACAATTATTTGCATCATAAGCGCCTCTTTTGTCTTTGTCGAGAATATCGAATTGTTCTGTAAGATGTCGCCATGCGACGGTACGACTCGGCAATTTTGGCGCGCAATGCGCAATGTCAGCATTGTCAACGTGTAGCCGGTCACAGAGCAGAGCACGAGTTTCGTTTGATTATTATAAAAAGTAATAAGTCATACAGCATCATGTCGTGGAACAATTTTGACGGTACAATGCAAAATGAGGGTGGTTTTATGGACACCACTGTCACCGATGGAGGTGATGATAAGGGAAGCGTCAAACGGGCACAAACTTGCATTCCTGTGATGATTGGACATATCCTTAAGCACGGCGAGGAACTAAATATCTGGGGAAACCCTGTCAAAATCGTCACTTTTGTTGCCATTGTCAACAAGGTTGAAGTAACCAGTACCAAAGTCACTTTTCAATTCCAGGACGAGACAGGTTGGTACACGTTTGAACTTCGTTCATGACAAACATAAAGCTTGATCGGTTAATGATAATGATTTATTCTGAAGGTACCTTAAAAGGCTTGAAATGGTTGGAAGGAGAACTCCCAGACTTTGAATATCCAGTCAAAGTAAGAAGTTACGTAAGAGTACATGGCATGATCCGTGACCAAGGTGGCCAGTTCTACATTCTAGTCATTAGCCTTCAGCCTATGAATCGTCTAAATGAACTGCTCTCTCATCTTGCCGAAGTGACACTGATAACGCTACAAGCTGAAAACAATCACAATTCAGTGGCACAGAATCCAGTCAAAGTTGAAGATTCTAATTCGGGCTTGCATCCCCATCAGCAACTGGTACTGGATATTATTCAAAATGGTGATCCAGAGTATGGAGCTGAAAGACACGTTATCAAGAAGCAGGTCCCTCCAAATGTAGCACCAAAAGTCGATGAAATTTTAGACTTTTTATCTTCAGAGGGACATATTTATACAACCAAAACAGATGATTTTTTTAAAGCTATTTGAATGTAGTTATTAAATGTATTATTTCTATTTAATAGGTTAAATTTAAGTTATAATAAGTAAAAAAATGTTTTTATCAATAATCCATTCCCTTGGCTTCAGTTGAGTCCTTACTCATGTTACTTGTAAACTAAAACATGTACATTTTTTATATAAACTAGAATATATTTTCTATTAAATTTGTATTAATATTATTTTATCCATGTCGATGTTTCTTGAGAACGAAAACTTGTATGTACAGGTTGTTTTATTCATTTTGGCGCCGTAGTAATTTATATGTGATGTAACGTCTATACAATAGTATGGAAACGAAGCACCAATACCTGAGATCTCTCCACGAGTCCAGAGTCATTGGCACCTCTCGCAGATATTACTCGTAAACCTGAATCACTTATGGTAATTTGCCTTATCAACTGTGAAAACTTTGTTTATCTGCGATGATAAACCATGGCCCGAAAACGAGTTCCCATATCAATGTCGTTTGTTGAAACGATATAAAGAACATGCGGAAATATATTTAAATTATATACATAGATTATTTTATATTCTTTTGCACTTAATACGTAAACATAATAAGTATTGAATTGCAAATTTGCGGGGGCTTAACGGACATTAGTGACAATTAAATCTATACAGAAATTTAGTGATTGCGGGTAAGATATCACTTTCGAACAATCTGTCGGTAATTTAGGTTTGCGAGTTATCACTGCAATAGTAGGTTAGGTTTTCCTGTGCATGTTGGCGGGAATATGGAATTTAAGATGAGAAGGGAAGATCATAATATAAGTAACAAGAATGGGGTGACACGTTGTGCTGCATAATTATTTTTTAATAATAATTGAAAATTAAATGTAAGTAAGTATCAGTTGTACGAATCAACTCGCGGTTTTATACCCATTTTAGAATGGACGAAGAAAGTAAGTATTTTCTACGATTTGTTTCCTAGCTAAAATATGTTTCGTAATTATCTATTTTAATTTGATGAATTGTTCGCCACCGAAGGTTTGCTGAGAAGAAGAAGTAAAGCGCAAAGAGATGCAAATTTCAAAATATTAAGAGATGTTCAGAAACAGCTGGGTGATTTGTATTACGACAGAAAACACTATGATGATGCTCTTGAAGCTTATCAAGGCCAATTGCAAGCATCGGAGTGCCTAAACGACAACTCCGGTATTGCAAATGCACATAGGATGATTGGGGAAGTGCTTGCATACCTTGGTAATTTTAAAGATGCTCTTAAACACGTCAATTCATACTTACGGAAAGCACAAGAGCTACGCAATTTGGTAGAGGAGCAAAGAGCTTATGCTACGCTTGGTAGAACGTATCTGATGGAGATGGAAAGTTACACGAAAGAATCAGAGAAGGAGAAGAAGGAGAAAGTATTAAAAGATGCAAAAAAAGCATTATCAAAAAGTATTAGACTATGTGATAAGTATGTAGCATTTTTATGTTCAATATTATACAAATTATTTTGCTACTTTGATACAAGCAATTTTCATTTGCAGATTAGAAGATAAGGTAGATAAAAACGAATTGATGATGATGAGGGCAAGATTGTTACTGAACTTGGGTCTAGTGCTAGAGTATCAAAAAGACATGGACAGTGCTCTGATGCTCATCAAAAAGTCAGAATCGATGTGCGAAAAGAACAAATTGCACGAAGATCTACATAGAACGCACTTGGCACTAGCTGGTCATTACGAGAGGCTAGGCAATTCAGAGTTAGCACTGAAGTACATGGACGACGCTGCCAAAATTGATGACAATTTTCTAAAAGCCGATGCCAAGTACACGAAGGCTGAATTACTTTTGAAGCTGGGCGAATGGACGGAAGCGCGAAAAGTTTTGTATAGTCTGTATAGAACAAAACTGGCAGAATCAGTTGCATTACAAGTTAGCGGATTGTTAAAGAAAGGTAAATAACAGAAGCAAGCGGATTTAGCGATAATACTGTAAAACACGTTGATTTGAGCTTCTCTCGCATGCTACTTTTCAGCTGTATTGCTGTGCAGGACCGAAGACAAGTTGCTACCAGAACACGATTTATCAAAGAAATTGACGCTCTACGAAACGATGGGCGATGCGGCAGTGTCGGTCAAAGCCCTAGACAAAGCCATCGAGAATTACAGGTACATGTTGGAGTGCGCCGAGAAGACCAACAGCTCGCGACTGGCAGCAGCGCTAACAAGTTTAGCTCAGACTCTGAGAGACGCAGGCAAGTTCGAGGAGGCTATTCCCTATGCGCTGAGGGAATTGGAATTGTGCAACGACCCCAAAGACTCGTGCAATTCCGCTCTTTTTAGCGCTCGTTTGCTCATCGACGCCAAATCAGCCGACAACGAAATTCGTGCAATGTTCGAACGCGCTATCGCGTTAGCTCGACAAGCCGCCGACTGCCCTCTCGAACGACTAGCCATCAGGGATTTCGTGGACTACCTCAAGACGATGAACGACGTGGATTTGACGAAAATTACGTTTCTCAACGAGAGACTCGATCAGTTGCCGGAAAGTCAATCCGACGAAGAGGACGATGTGCTCGACGAACAAGAGTCTCCCGACATCGCTGCTGACGTCGATCTCAACGAGCTTTCGGATCTCGAAGAAGAGCTGCCACCAATGCGACCCAAGTTTAATCCCAAAAACGTCGCGAGGACGATGAAGTACAGACTGAAGAAGAACGAGAAAGGAGAAACTCCCTTGCACGTTGCTTGTATCAAAGGTAACGCACGGTCGTTGTTGTCGTTGAAAAAACAAAGTAAACAAAATGATTTTCATGAAAATTACGATGACTCGCAACAGGCAACGTGAACAACGTGGAGAAGCTATTGGAGGAGAACCATCCGACGCAAGTGTACGACAACTGCGGCTGGTCCCCCTTGCACGAGGCATCGAATCACGGTTTCGTCGATATCGTTCGACTTCTCATAGGTGCAGGTGCAAACGTGAACGATCCAGGTGGAAGTCTTTGCGAGGGTGTTACACCTTTACACGATGCGGCTGCCAACGGTCACGCGGCTGTAGTGCATCTGCTGCTGGACAGCGGTGCAAACGCTGATCTCCTCACTGGCCAAGGTGATCGAGCACTCGATTGCCTTGAACAGTGGAGGAGCACGACCGAAGACCTCAGTCCTCGCGACCTCAAAGAGTACGCTCTCGTCAGGAAGAGGCTCAAGGATCTCACTAACGTCAAGTGCAAAAATAAGGAACGCAAGAAAGGGACTAGCGGTACCAAACTGAGCGCGCTCGTTTCCGAAGGCGAGGACAACACCGTCGATGAAAGGCTACGTGAGTTTATTGCAACGATTCTTTGGATAGTTTTTTACCGTTAATTCATCGCGATTTGCTTGTTTCACCAGTCACCATCGAGAAATACGCAACCGTCTCGAAGAAAGCAGAGAAAATCTCGGCAGGAGAGGACTACAAGCGAACGATCGCCAACTTGCAACACCCCGGCCGAATGCAGCTACCTGAAAAGCTTCCTGCCCAGCCAAAGATCACTGCGCCGCTTATAGATAGCGAGGAGATGCTCATCGACGACGAGTGGTTGGACGACGACCTCGGTATCTTCACCAAGACCAAAGAAAAAGCTCCTTTTGGTGACAATGGCCTTCCTCCGATCCAAGCTTCTAGCGCAAAGCGCAAGATTCAGAAAAGCGATTCTTTCGAGTCCGATAAAAGCAGCAAAAGATCTAAAGTAAGCTCTAGTCAAGTGACTGTTTTTATTTTGTTTCTCCAATTGTTTGTTGTAAACGCAAGCACGCGTGTATCTGTTGTGTTAATCGCGACGACACAACTATGGAAATGCCGATAACAACAAAATGCCGTGCACGAATTTTAGAACGACAGATCGCCGATGTCTATGCACGTCAACAACAAGGAGAGCAACGACAGCGTGTGTAGTGAATATATAATCGAGCCGTGGCGGGAAATAGAAAAATGGCCGAAAAGCAACAAGCCTCGACAGACGAACTTACTCAAGCAAGGTTTCGTCAAAGTCAATGAATCTAGAACGCCTACACCCACGTCTCCTAGATCACCCGAGGTCACTTACATGCAATCAACAACTCCTGAACGAAGGCGTTCACAGGAGGGAAGCGGCGACACCGTCCATCTAGAAATTCAAGTTGATAGGGAATCGTTCGATCTGAAGCTCCACACTCCAGATTTAAGGTCTCTATCTTCCATTTAACGTACATATCAATTATGTAACTTAACGTTTGATAGTGAACGATATTGAATTTAGCCAAACGTTGAAATGCATCGAGAAGCTGATCAGTGAAAAGTTTGAGTTGAAAGCTGGCTTCAAGCCTAGTTTGAGGTTTTCAAATTTGGATGACGATGTATTGGAGTCGGATACCGTTCTCGATACCATCAAAAGGCACGGAAACATATTGAAGTTACGCGGAGAAATCACACGCATTGATCTACCTCCTATCGCCGATAGGTACAAGTACGTCTGTCAAAATTATAACGTTGGTAAGCATTATTTCGTTTCTCTCGCCACTCACCTTCGTACGTCATAAGAATATTAATGGGCATTGAAATTGCAGCGCCTTCTGAAGCCATGTTGAAGTCACTGAGAAGCTGCGACAATACTTTGAGCTTTCGTTTGAATAGTAAGGAGTTTTTAGACGAAGAGCTCGAGCCTTTGGTAAAGTGCTTGCATTACCAAAAAAATCTGCAAGTTTTGAATCTGTCGAAAACCTCGTTTTACTACTCGGGCGACCTCCTGAATTACAGTATAATCAAGCTGTCGAGTTTGTGCGAACTACAACTACAATGCTGTGATATCGGCTCCAATTGCCTATCGTTGATCGAGAAGCTACCAGCGACGCTACGAGTTCTAGATCTCAGCTATAACCCATTGGGTAGTAACAATTTGGACAAACTTTATCAACTGATCAAGCCATTGGAACAACTACAGACTCTGAATTTGAGGTGTTGCGAATTAACGGACTTTCCGCATCGTTACGTCAACAGTTCACTCGTAAATTTGGACATATCGTGGAATCCCATTGGAGAGCAAGGCGTAGCAAATTTCTTACAAAGGCAATTAATTAGTTTAAGTATATCTAACGTTGGAAGCCACGCGGGTCATCAAGTGAATCTCGTCGACAAGATATTTGTCGATAAAAGCTTGGTAAGCTGTCGAACGAAGAGCGATCGAATAACGTCGATGTAAAACGTATAATAGCAACTTTGTCTCCTTCGTTTCAGGGGTTTTCTCTAGAATTCTTGGAGATGTTGGATTTGAGTGGAGTAGGGGCAACGGATTTAATGGTCGATATTATACTGACGCAATCACCTAACCTGCTGAGAATCAATTTAAGCAACAACATCGACGTTACGGACGTTTCCTTAACAAATATGTTAGCCAGAAAGCCAACGATGACGAGTATTGATCTTAGCGGTTGTAGTCTAATCGATTGCACGCCCAGCGCGTCGTTGAAGATCTTTAATCCGCGAGTCTGCACCGTACTCGTGCACATGTGCCTAGAAGTGATCGATGCTTGGGAATCGCTGTGGCAAGGGAATGCCTGCACGAAAAAGCTACCGAGCAGTTTAGTTTTGTTTAAACCTGTATAGGTCACGTTGTTGTTCATTGAAATATTTTCTTAAGCATGTTATTCGATCGATATTCTATTTATGATTTCGTATTTTCATTTTTCCAAGTTCACGTACGATCAACAGGGTAAACGATGTACGATGTCTTTGAAAATATATTTGTTAACTTTTTAACGTTGATCCTGTTATTTCAAACAACCTTTACGCAGCTTAACCGTGCGCAAAAGTTCCATTGAGCGAGACATCGTTGGATCGTCGATAGCAAAGGAAAAACGAGCGATATTCGCTAGGTGGGTCAAACTTGGGAGCGTCCCAGTGATTTTCCGCTACTACTACTTCGATAGCGACGAAACATTAGGGAAGCAACGTTCGGGAAGTACATTGCAATTGATCGTCGCTCGATGTATCGCTTGTGCATGCGAATCGAACAACAAAACTAGTGATTTTCCAACGTGTCGAACGTGCCGCGAGTACTCGACTCGACGAATTTTCATCGTTAAAAATATCGCTCTTGCACGCGAGGTGCAGCAGCGCAAAAGTGGGCGCGATACTAGCCGCTCGCTCCGCCTCCCTTTGTGTCGCTTGACCAATCAAACGTTTGTTTTGAACGAAGCTAACGAAGGGGCGACACAGGTACAAACGTCGTCGTTAGAGCTTGCAAGCAGCCAAGCTTGACGAGCGAGCACGCCACGCCTACGAGTCTCTTACGACAAAGCAAGAAAGGACGAGCTGTACTCCTTTGTCATTGCTAACGTAATCGTCAACGTCAATTAGCCTTGGCTCTCTTGACGTTGTATACGTTTTAACGTTGAACGTAACCATTGCTAGTCCTGCCTAACGATCAACTTTCATATCAATTGTCGTCGAACAACGTCGCAACAAGAGCGGCTATCGATGAATCTACGAAGCTACGAATCCCTCAAAATGTACTTGTCGCGTTACAGTAGGACGTTGTTGATCAGGGTACAACCCGTGATGTGTCGTCAATCGATGAAACAATGTTATCGATATTCGAGGCAATTGAATCGACTGTTTACTATCAGACGCAATGCCCCTCTCGTAAAAAATTTAGTGAATCGGCACAAACATTCGTTCTTTTTAGAGCGAACGCACGCACGGTTTTGTTCGTCGTTTTTTTTTTTTTAACTCGAGGTCCAGTGGGATGGAAAATTGCAGTTGTTTTACAAAATGAAGGCGATATTACGTTGGATCTAACAGAGTAAGTCGTACGTTCTTAAACACAGTAACGGGAGACGTTAAATTAGAGGAAAAAAACAATTCGGTTGTATATTGATACGACTACGTTATTGTTTTCAGGAGAATGAATTCTTTGTGGATATCGAGAATGTAGTCGGTGGTCCGTGAGAAAAAATAAATCGTAACGACGATCTATCGACCGACTTGTGATAAGCTCTCTAACATAGACGAAGACCTGTCGTTAAACAACACAGTAGATCGTACGTTTAAAAGTATAAGCCAACGTGATACGAAACCTATATTTACTTACGGAATAAATATTTATACAACGTCCTTTGGCATTATGTACAGATCGAAAATAAATATACTCTTAAATAGAAAATATTAGTTGTTTTATTTCAAATTCAAGCTATACATTTTGTTTCCAACTTTACATTTTATTTGATGTACTTGTAAAAATCGTTGCTCTGGACAGTCGATCAAAAAGTCATAGAAGTTTTTTCTAATGCTAGGAAGATAAGCCTCTAAAGTTTTTGTTTGATTTCCCAAAAACCAGCAAAAGCTCAAATGATGCGACGAATCCTAATGGTAAAATTCATAATTATTGATTTACTCATTTAATAGAATTCGATAACAATCGTGTATTCGTTAAATTCTTACCTCGTAGAAAGGTGGTAATTGGTACTCGGTTAATTGTTTGTCTAGAATCTGACTTAATCTTTTTAAAGAGTTATCCGTACTTTCAACAGTGATTCCCAAAAATGTTCTGCTTTGATCCTCGTTGCAGTAAACTTTTATGTCGCTCAATTCCATAATAAAACTTGGATAACTATTGGCAATATTTTTCACAGCCTCGATAAAGGAATCAATCCAATGATACTTTAATATTAATGTACGAGTAAGACTCACATGAAATTCTTCAAAAAAATTACTTTTCTCCACGGTTTGCAATATCACATTTTCCAACAATTGTACTAGGTCCTCGTTAACTACATCTTAATTAACAGAGTATTTATTATGTTTATCAAAATACAAAGTGATAACTCGAGCAAAAATGCATCTAAACTCACAATCTATATAAACAAGTGTAGCCCAGTTTCCTCGTTCGTGTTTGAACGATCTTATTCTACCTTCATGTTTAGAAGGATCATCGATAACTTCTTCATGATGTACCACTCCTTTCCAGGATGTGATAGATTCCGGTAAAGGCAATTTCAAACTGTAAATGAAAAAAAAGCTGCTTTTATACGTTATTAACAAACACAAAGATTCGTTTAGGACTATTCGATGTATTAACAACAACAATGAGTTCGCTGAATTAAAATGGATTCCGAATATCTAATGAACGATCATTTTTATTTGTTGATGGATCAATTTATTAAAAATAAATAATTAACCTCCTTACACTTCGTCACTTTTATCATTAACAAGTGAATCATGTTTCTCGATACATTTCTTTTCGTCTTCGTCGCTATCTGATGAATACTGTTGTAATAAATTCAATGCTGACATTATAACATTTAATTTTTATCGTTAAAACCCTCGCGAGATCAAGACAAATCATTTCAATGTTTTGAAAAACCTAACCTACAACTGCGGTCTAAGATCCAAACGTCAAATACTGGTTTTATCGGAAAAATTGCAGTCGCGAATTAAATCCAATTTCGTTTGCTCATTATAACATTTCAACGATAAAAAAATAATACAAAAATTAAATAAAACTTAATTTCAATGATCGTAAATTTATTACGCAATGTATAACTTGATTAAGCATTGCTAAAATGATAAAACGAAGTGATTACGTATACAAAGAGATTTGTTACACAAGAACCAAGCATTGAAGATGATCATTTACATCAATTTCATTTATTTATACAGTTAATATATAATGTAATTGTTTATTTTACAAGTTGAAGAAATTTGAAAATGAAGCATCGTACTGCATAAACTGCAACGATGGATTAATCATACTAATTCAACTTTTGAGACCCTATGCGAACCAGAGTGAGTCTCTAGATGTTTCCTGGGAATCTGCTTTCAGATATCTGTTCATCCCATTTGGATACCCAGTCTTGTGGGCAGAGGGACTTGTAACACTTCTTGAAATACTGACAGGCTTCGAATTCTTCGCCTCTCACCTTGCTGCAGCGGTGAAAGTCGAGATAGCTCTGGTAGCAGTACCTGTTACCAGATCACATTATGTATTGTCATCTTATAGGTAATCGCGCAGAGTTACGGGCAATTAGCGAGAGAAAAATCCCGATATTTTGGTATTGCTTGTAAACTCGCGTCGATAAAGCAGCCATTACAGTTTATATAACAATTCCCAATTCAGCACTCAAAAGATTAATACGATTTTAAAAATGTATATTACCTGGTCTGGTTCTGGTTTGGGAACCTAGGGTCGTATGGCGCAGTTTGTACCTTGACGCCTTCAATTGCTTTTGAAGTAGGCATTTTCGAGTGCTCTGCTGTTTAACAATCAATTGATTTTTTTTTTTGTAATACATTATATCATATTATTCAGTAAATCTGCATAAGTGATTCGTAAGTGTTCTCTCGCTCTCAATCAACTTGCGCCAAATTGTTAGATTACAAAAAGAAATATGAATAACTCGCGTATTATTGAGCCATTATATGATATGTAAATAGTATAAACAACAAATTTAATAAACTTAATTTGAAATTGACTTAATTTTATTTGCTTTTCATTTCTTCAATTTGTTAAAAGCTTTGGCACTGATTGATAATTATTCAATCTTGTACAATTATATTAGAATAAACGTGCCTCGGTTATTTTCGAAATTATTTTAAAGTATTATTTATCGACAAAACGCGTTCATGATGGAATTGTTTAACCTGACTAGCCTTATTGTACGAATAATTTAAAAGCACATATTTGTACAGCAATGTAAACGAAAATTAAACTAATCTATAACAAAGATGAAGATAACATTTTATTTTTTTACTTTCTGGTCTGATAGTCGTTTGTTATTCAAGCTTCAATAAGTACTTGTATTGAAATGCACGACCAAATTAGCTGTAGTAAATTGATAAATAGAAAAAGTTCGTCTTAAGACTAAGCTTGTCGTAGTGAAAACAAGTTTTATAGTTGAACTGTATAAAGAAACTTATAGAAAACTACAAAGCACATAATCGACTAAACCAATAGATCTTAATCAAAGGTATGTAATGCTCAAAGTAGTATAAGGTTTATTTAAAAAGGTTTTATTTAAAATCTAGGAAATTTGAGGAAATTTATGATATTCTTACTCTAATAAATGAAACGGATAAATAAATACCTCTGAAAGCTTCAGCTAAGATACATTGCACACACCTTTAATTAAGCTTCTCATAATTTAAAAAGTAAAAGTTTTCAAAGTCCTATCTAAGCTCGTATCAAATAATGTTGTTATCTTTGCGTGTAAAAGGCAAATCAGTATTCGAGAATCGATAAAAATCCCACAAGTGCAAATGGACATAATATTATTTGACCAGAGGCCTTGTGTTGTCTTCTTCCTGACAACAAACTTCTCTGTACTTCTTAACTTCGGCCATGTACAATGACCAAGCGTCTTTTGGCTGTTCTACCGGTGCTTCGGTCTTCTGCTTAGCTACCATTCCGGTTTTCAAAATTCTGCCTCCGCGTCGCTTGCCAACCATTAATGGAGGCGGTGCTGCTGGTTTCTCCTCGAGAACCGCGATCGCAGATGGCTGAGGCTCCGCTACCGTTTTTTGCTCTTGCATTTTCTTGAACATTTCCATGAAACTACCATCGTTTTTGAACGCATTTGGTTGCACAGGGTACTTTGGTTGCAATACCGCGGGTGTGTACGCACTACTGTAGCTGCTACTCGCTCTGCTTTTGTGAGCTTTTCTTTTACTCGAGTAAGACTTCTGAGACTTGTCTTTGTCGCGCCTCCTCTCTTGACTACGACTGCGCTTCTTGTCTCGCGACCTAGACCTAGATCTTGACCTGGACCTGGATTTGGATCGTGATCTAGACCTCGTTCTATCTCTCTTTGAATACTTCTTTGACCTGTCCCTACCGCGCTCACGTTCCCTATCTCTGTCCCTGTCTCTGTCCCTATCTCTGTCTCTATCCCTGTCGCGTTCCCTCTCATAATCTCTATCTCTTGCTCGCTCTGACGATCTAGAACGTCTGTAAGATCTGGATCGACTGGATGATCTGGATCTAGAGCTGCTGCGTCTTTTCCATCTTCTGTCTGGTGTTGGAGACCTTCTGCGACTATTGTATGCATCGATAGGGCTTAGTCTAGGAGGAGATGGTGCTGGTGGCATCTCCAGGGAGCCTGCCGAGTCTCTTGAGTCCTGGTCCATGGTGTGGGTGGCAGTTGAGCACACGATTGGACAGACTCTCTCTCTCTCAGACCTATAAGGATAGAAACTGCCTTCTATGAGTTTAACAATTCACTCAAATCTTTTTGCCATTACTGATTTTTTTTTCAATCATTTCTTTTATTTAATGGCAATTGAGAGCTTTAGTTTAATCTGCCTTAAACTGGTTATACAAGTTCAATTTTAATCAAGTTCAATTATTATATGCAAATTTTCAGCAATTATACAAAATTTGCGCAAGAAACAATTTGATTATGCGAGAGAATCACTTATTTTTCCTTTTGTCATTGTTATATTACATATATATATTTGTGTGTATATGTATATTTAAGATAAGGTAACACAAGTAAAGTTGGGATGTGGCATTTTTCAAAATGACGTTGACTGACATTGTCCAATCACACTAAACAGCAGTACCTTGTGCACTTTTCACGTATACAAAAGAAATTCAATGCAACCAGCAGAAGATTAGTACGATGAACATGGTGTTTAGATAATGTCAGTCACTGTACACAGGGTAATTTGGTAAATGGGTTGTACAATCTAGAGGAACATTTGAATATATGTGTGCACGTCTGTTAACGCGAAGAGATTACAAGCTAACGACCAAGAATCGACAAAAATGTAACAAGGATAGGTTCGAAAGGCAGAAACGTTGGATCTTTACGAAACGTTCGCTACCGTAATTCGTAGTCCACGAACGAAAGCCCATATATTTACAATTGTAAAGTTTCGACGATGATTTGAAATAAAATGTAGAACGAGCAAGACGAAAGGTAGGGGGTAACGAATATTTCGGTTTTACTTTTGATCTGGACAATCTACTCCCTTATCTCCCTCTCTTTCATCCCTGTAAAGTGAAAAAAAAGAGCAAACTCGAGCGTGCGACACGGAAGAAAGGCAATTCACTGGGACACTAGAGTTAAGGGATGAATGTGCATTTTTCTCGAGATTTATCGAAATTCGTAGGTCCACAGACGGAAAATGATTGGAGAGAACGAAAATCAATGAAAAAACAAGCACAAAATTCGTGTTGAATAATAATGATACCTTATTCTGCTCTCCCGATGAAAACAAAATGGCTACTACGCTCGAGCAGCCAGTCAGTCGTTACGTCATTGCAAAATGGTTGTCGCGAGTGTCGAGAAACGATACTATCGATCTTGACTCGGTCGCTAACTCGGTACATCAAGTAGCGAGCATTTTGGTGTTACCGACGTTGCGATTGACACTTGTCAAACAAATTGGGACAGCCAGACTGCACACATGCGAATTCAACTCCAAGTCACACAAATCGAACGATTCGGAGGTACAAATAAAAACGTCAAAAGTGGTATTAGAGATAATGTGTATTTTATTTGTTTTAATTAAAATATACACTGTGTCATGGGTGAACAAGCGAATAGCAATTATATAGTAACAAAATATTTCGTTTCGTTAAATTTTCTTTTATTGTTTCCCATTTTAATATTCTTGGCGAACTTCTTTTAAATTCATATAATGTTTCATATGTCTTTATCTCTATCTCGCTTTCTCGCATCTCTTATTTTGTAAATTGTTCAAACGTTCATATTTAATTATCTTCTCTATCGTCGCCGCTTTCTATCTCTCTCACCTCACATTATTCACAATTCTCTCTCTCTCTCTCTCTCTCTCTCGGTTATTTATTATTTTGTCTCGCAGCGAAATATTTGGTGTATACACAGTATACAAATTCATTTGCGAAAGCACAATCGGCTTGGCTTTTTTAACCGTCCTATCGTTATGTATTTTTTTGTATTTTTTATTTGTTTTTTGTATTTTTCTTATCATTCATATCACCCCCTCGTAATTGATCTTTACGCTCGTTATAACGCAACGAACATTGCACGCTGAAGTGAAAATTAGCCAGCGATATATTATTTGTATTTGTCTCCAACATTGCGTATATATATATGTTCGCACGTGAAAATTTGAAAATGCAGGCTTTGTCGAATGACGCGATTCATGTTGCCGCAAAAGAAAAGAGATGGGTTATCGTTTATTCGATATTAATTCGATCGAGAATGAGATATCACGCTTTCGAATAAAATAGTTCGTATTTTAGACGATCACATGCGTAAGTAAACGAGGAAAAAGGTAACAATGAAACATCGGCAGAAAACTGCACCACCTGCACTTCCAAGATTTTACATTGAAACCGTAATAGGTACTACATCATTGGAATTATCAAATTACTCTCCCTTATTGATAAACAACATTACACAGCCTACACGCAGTTAATAGACTTTCAACGGCACTTCGATGCGCAGTGGTCTGACGACTTGGCATCAGCACATAATGATATAATGATACGACGCGAATATAATTCGCTCAATAATCACTTGTTTTACGTCAATTTTCTTGCGGCAAAGAATATTTCTCGTATGTCCCTTTGCTTCGATTGATCGTCTGTTTGTTCAGGACTCGTAAGCACAACCACTAAACAAATATTTCCAAATTTTTCGCATCGACACATCGGAGTATGGGATTCGCGTGTGATTAATCTAGCGAGCAGTATTACATTTTGCTCGATGCAAAATATGCATAGATACTAAATCAATCGGGATGAGACTGAAAGGGCACGTGGCAATGCAAAAAATTCGGTCATTATATATTCCCAGTAATGTCACTTAGGATCCATTATTATACACTCAGCTGATCTAAGATTGTTAACATGGATAAAACAGTCTTCTTTAGTGCGAAGAACAGTCTTTGTCGGCGTACATTTACAAATGCAAAACGCAAAAACTCGGAAGCAAGAAAACATTTATCTTTCTTTCTCTCTCTCTCTCTCTCTCTTTCTCTCTCCTCGTCACACATTACACGATTGTTACGTTTTCGATCATTGCTAACGTCTGTATTTGCAGCTTTTGAAATTCAATTAAACAGTCACTGCTTTACGATGGAGAGCAACGATTGGCTAAACCGATCGACGAGGGTATAGTTAAGTGTATATCTGACTCATGTATGCAGTGTGGTAATGATTGGATTCATTTTCTCAACCCATGACATTATTTTTCGCTCGTATTTCCACCGTGTACCGAGGTATTGATTTGTTTGTTTATTTTTCCATATTTTAATCATACACATTTTTTTCGAGTTTCCACTCTAATACCTACGTTTTTCTAGTTGACAATTATAATTAATTATTCATACACTTTATTATGATTATAGAAGAAAATTCTTAAATTCAAAGAAAATATGTATCAAGGCAAATACGTTTTTGCTGAACTCTACAAGGAAACTCAGAAATTGCGAGTGAAGTATAAATTGAAGCCGTCCGCAGGTTTATGCATGAAAAATTATTGCGCGACAAAAAAGAAAAAGAAAGGCAATAAAAACTCTAACGGCCTACAGCTAAAATGGACACTCAACATTGGAGTATTTCAATCTTTATTCCTGCATTATTATCCGTACGTTCTTTGTTCGATTACTAAACAAAATAAGCGACAAGAAAAATTCCATGGATCCCGAGATCCTTAACGATCCTAAAGATTTTTATATGAATTCGCATTACGTGAATTTGTGTCATCTACATGCACTCAATGTACAAAAAGTGTCCAGGATTCTGGAAGAGATGGATAACAGTAAATGATGGGGGAACGGGAGAAGAAGTGAAGCTTTATCCACAGTCGAATCCTTCCTACAGTCCCCCGGATGCTGTTTTTATTTTTGAAGTTGATCAACGTAAACTTGCCGACCTTAGCGAATTTTATCCTTCATTTCATGGAAAGAAAAAGATATGGTTAACATGTTTGCTTTTGTTCTTTTCTTTTGCGAAACATCCATCGCTCGATGTCGTTTGTGAATCGACCAACTCAAAAGCTCAATGTCAAGCATGTGTTTTACTACTTAAGAATTATTGAAAAATGCAAACGCCTTTTCGAGTATTTATTTATTGTTTAATTACTAAGGACCATTAGAAAAAACAAAATAAAGTGGTAATAAATAATAAAATCATAAACAAAGTTTTTGAAAATTTTATTAATTTTCGTAAATAATACAAAAGCCTCTATTCAGAAATTACTCAAGGACGTGTTTGTATTTTTCATACAAAAATCTGGAAAAACATGATTGATTTGATGTAATAATAAATCAAAGAGAAAAAGACAAAAATACGAGGAAAAGGTGGGCGCTTATCGAGCAGTAAAAAGAATATTAAAGCTACCTTGAATTTAATATGGCTGGTGTCTTTGAAATTGACGAGGTCCTTGAGGTCCATTCCTGGGTTTACCTCCAGGCATCGCGTAACCCATGTTTTCGTATCCATCGTATCCCGAATAGTCATAATTGGCATACATGTCATCATAGCCACTGTATCCATTACCATACTCAGGTATATAACCATACCCTAGAATTTCGAAAATGATATCCCATAAAGTAAAAACTCCAATACATTTACAAATGTATGATGTAAATAAGTAAAAAGCTTCTACTTGAATAGGTTTTTAAGAATTTGAAAGTATTTTGTACTGTGTTGTAATTAATGAACACAAAAGTATGGTCTTGTAAATTTTTGTATTTATTAATAAACATAAATCATATTTATATTATTTATAAAAATAAATACAAAAAAAAATTTGTACGGGTAATTTTTGAAATTACAAAAAAATGTGTGTTGCATGAAAAGAAGTTAAAAAATATTGAATAACATGTGTAGAATCAAACATGTAAATAAATAATATTGTGAAAGTTCCGGAGCTTTTAACATGATTACAATAACATCGGGAACTTCCAGTGTGATTGAAACAACTCAAGCATAAGCGTATTCTCTCAATACATCGGCAGATATTGGTAATTATAAAAGGGTATTTTACCACCACCATAACCGTAGCCAGCGTAGGGAGGTCCCCAGAAGCCTTGGCGCTGGTCTTGATTAACTTTGACTTTTTTCACATCGACTTCCTTACCGTTGATGGTCTGTTTGGGTGACTTAAGTAACTTGTAAACAACTTCTTTGCAGTCAAACGTCACGAAACAATAGCTTCTACGTTGATTTTTCGTTTTGTCAAATGGAGTCTGCACTTCGACAATTGTGCCATGCTGACCAAAGTAATTCCTAATATCTTCGTCCGTGATCTCAGGTGTAAGACCACCAACAAAAATTTTGCCATGCTGCGCTTTCTTACTTACACGTTTTGGGTCAACCTGAAATCAAGATTTGAATGCTTGGGTTAATTTCAGCAGTAATTTCTGTCTATTGGTCTGCTTGTATGCTCGTACAAACAACTTGACAATGCACATGGAGCAGAACAGAAAATGACTTTGATGCTTAATAAAACGAAACTCGTTACGAAAAGACGAGAGAACTAGTAGGTAACTGAATCTGAAATCTCGCGAAGCAGCGAAACGGCTTACGAGGCGAAGAAAATCGCGTAGTTACCTTACGCTTGTTGATGTAATGGTCTCCAGATGCAAGAAGCTTGTCGATGGATTTAGGGTTTTGAAAAACCATAAAAGCAAATCCCCTGGATACGCCGGTGTAAGGGTCCATCTTAATAGAGACGCTCTCGATGTCGCCGAATTTGCCAAAGTAGTCCTTGAGCTCGGCCTCGGTAGTGTTGCGAGTGAGACCACCAACGAACAGCTTCCTCTCGTCGTCCTTGCCGGGGATGCCAGCAGTGGCCTGCTGCTTCTCTTGGCCTCCCTCTTGCTGCTGTTGAGATGAGGCGTCGCCGCTCATCTCCGGGTTCTCCTGGCTCTGAGCATTGTCTTGATCCGCCATTCTTACTTCGTCTTTGTGTTTCGACGTCTATCGAAGCCTAAAATCACGAAAGCCAAGACCCGTTTATCCTCGCGAAAAAATCTGCACACACGCCTGAGCGAGAAAGAGAGAGACAGAGACAGAGACAGAGAAAGAGAGAGAGAGAGCGAGTGAGATAGAGGCGCGCGCGCGCCAACGATATCGGGGGGGAGAGCTAGCGTGTTTCCTCAACCAGCCGCCGACATATTGCAGCGTAACGGAAATTGTTCGTGTGCGAAACGTAGGAAACGAGCGAAGTGTGCATGTGCACGTTGACTTTCGTTGTCGAAAATCTTGCACAAGTCTTAAAACACGATATTACCAACGTACCTCGTTGTTACTTGCTGATTTTCACTGTCTCTCTCTCCCCCGTGAATCGGCGGCGGCGAGCTTATCTCGTCGTCGTCGTCGTCGTCGTCGTTGCTGCTGCTGCTGCTCGGGACTTCCTCTGCTCTTTGCTGCTATCTCTGTCTCTGTCTGGTGGCGTGGCTGTGCTCGCGCGAGATAGAAGAAGAGTAAAGAGAGAGAGAGAAAGAGCAAGAGAGCTATATAAGCTACGATTCCTCGCACACAGCGGCACGAAGAGGAAGTTAGGTTGCGAAAAACCGACGCAAGTGTACGAACAAAAGGGCAGCGCACGCACGTAGTAACGTTGTACACACCCACACGCCGGTACGATTCGCCGGCTAAAAATTAGCCGCCCCTTGCCTCCTCGCGATACCTTTCTTTGTATTGCGACCAGTTTGATGCTCGTCAATCCATTGCAGACAACGTCGACGTTAATGTTGACGGTAGCGTTCAACGGTCACCGTCTCATCAAAGTGACCATCGATAACAACGCGCCCGACCTAAAGTTTGTTCCCCTCGTATATTACACTTTGCAAATAAGGCATGCCGAGTCATTGGTTGATTCTGATAGAGCCGCTCGATTGATTGGATTACTTCAACTCGTAGGCTACGACCGGAAATGCCGGCGAAATTGACGGCTCCTCCTATTTTCAGCGAAAAACGGAGAGCAATCCGCGATTGGGAAACCTTGAGGATGCGTAATAATAGAAGGAGCGAGGGTGGATGGGCTCATGCTGAAATATATTGGGATAAATGTTAATTGGGAAATATACGTGTGTCGCGTGTTCTCTGTCGATAAGGTGCGCAGCGGGAGAGGTCGGCACAGCAGAGTGAGCTTTCAAATTCGAATCAGATTTAATTGCTACAAAAAAACAAATAAACAAACACAAACAATTGTTTTTCCCGTAGTTTTACAATAAAAATGTTACTCGGTGGACGAAAGTGTTAAGTCGCTTGTTCGTTTAATCGTCGATGAACACTTCTTTATTATGTTCGATAGGAAAATTAACGAGCTTTGGCGCTAGATAAGCGGGCGAGTAGACTGACAGAGGGCGAGGGTGTGGAGGGTGAGATTGGATCAGTAGGCCGTCAGTGGCGCTGTGGGTTAAAGCGAGAGGGGTATGTATGATATGTATGTATCGAGTAGGCAGGGGGCGAACGAAGATTTGCGCTACTCTCACGGCACACATCCTAGCGAGCGAGTCCGCTGCTGGCTGCAGACAAAACGGGTTCTGGTTGTATCGTGACCGTACGTGCACAGACGTGTACGTAGTCGCAGTTAAGGAACATAGTGTATTTACCCAGTGAGTTACATGTACTAAAAGGACGGGAGTAGTGCGATCAGTATCGGAGCTTTTTTTCGCGAGTTTCTTGCAGCTTCTCGTTCGTAAGCTCTACGCGTTGTTTAATCCGCTAAATCTCCTAGTGCTATTGCAGTCGCCGCTGCCGCTGCTGCTGCTGTTGCTAGTTTGTTTAGCTGTTGATGCGAGTGCAAATATTATTAACAAAGAACGCGAGAAGCTCGAACCATCGAGACGAGCAGTCGATTAACAATCGATCGCTCACTCGTAAGCGCTGCAGAGTATAGCATCAAAGGAATTGCTTCGACATGGACGGATGGACACAGGGTCGCGGCCAAAACAAAGACCCATAGGCTCTCTATCTCCCTCGCTTTCTTTTTTTTAGAGCGCTCAAGTTGTTCTCTTTCTCTCTCGTTTGTTTGCGATTCCGCTCTGTTTACTAGGTCACCGAGCTTATCCTCTCTCTCTCTCTCTCTCTCTCTCTCTCTCTCTCTCACTGTTTCTAGGCGTCAATGGACACCTATACACTCAAACACACCCACCCACACACTAGCAGACGCACACGTTGTTTATTGATCACGGGGTGAGAAAAGAAAGCTTCTTTATTAGGAGTGGCTAAAACTACCTTCTCTACTAAAATTGAACGTGAAAGGATTATTTTACTAACAATATAAAAGCTCTGGTGGTCGGTATCAGCAGCAGCAGCGCAGCAACGTCGACTTGTCGTCGCCGCTCGAGATCCAGTGAGAGTGCGCTTCGTCCCCTTCTCGTGACTCTCCCGCCTCCGTACGTGTGTGTATTATATTTATCGACAACTAAAATAGAGCTACACAACAGCTACTAGCTCGAGAAGCGAGAGATTCTCTCTCGCGATCGAGCCCGAGTCATTCTCTCGCGAGCAGTAAGAATATATCGTCGGTGCGTCGTCGCTCTTTGCTGACTCACCTTTTTTCTATCGCTCAACAAACGTTAGGCAAATATCGTCTCGTTGTATTCGCGGACAATTATTCTTACATCTCGCGCGAACAACAGCACCGATAAAAGAATATAAATAATCAAACGCACCCGGATTTCTATTTATACATTAATGCCACGAGCGCGCTTCTCTCGGTTCTGTCTCTCCGACGAGGGCATCAGAGGCGGCGAGCTTGCAAGCACGCAAGCAAGCGGAGCGTCACGATTCTCCCTTTGAACAAACAACAAAAAAGGAAAAATATATTAACGCGACAGCCGAGGCAAGAAAAGAAAGCAGTTCATCATCGCTGTGTGTTTCCGTGTGTTTCTCTGTGGCAGGCGGCAGGATCGAGCTTGCGACTACAGATACCTAACCTCAAAAGTGTGACAGTGCGCTGCTAGTTGAGAGGGTGCTTAAGAGCGAGAAGAACATGAGGTAGGATTGGATTTGGATATTATAGGAAGGTGTTTGCCGAGGAAGGCCCGCCACAAGCATGCGGTGAGTTTCAATCGATATTTCATTGAACAATCGATCGGCAAATTAGTCGCTCTGGGGATATCAAAACAATCTTGATTGCTATATAGAAGCGCTTCTGACCAAGTGCTGTAAACACCTCGATAACAATGTAACGACAGCAACAACAACAACAAGCGCAAGGTGTTGCCTTTCGTTGTTACTTTGTTTTCTTTTGTTGTCTTTCCTTATTTTTTTTTTCAGAACCGATAAACCGTTGCCGAACAAAAGCTCTCGCACGTATACGTAGTGTATATATCGGACGCGTGAAAGTTGCGCGCTCGCTCGTACAGGCGTTTCTGGGTTAGCAGACGTTATTGTACGCTCGTCTTCGCGGATGCATTTAATTGAATCGCGCGTCGCGACGACGTCACGCGCTTCAAGTGGGTAACATAACGACAAAGTTTGAGAGATAGAAGCAAAGGGAAAAAAAGTAAAGAGAGGAAAAAAGGCAGGAGCGAGCGAACGAGAAAGTTGGCAGCTAGCCCGAGAGCGCTATTTTTCGAGAGCAACGTCGCCTTAGTGGGCCTATAGTGGCAGGAATATTGGAAACTAGGCCGCAGCAATAACAACTGTCTTACTCTCGCGCAGCCTTGAATCTCGGCGTTACGCTGCCCCCGCGACTCGGGGTTGATAACCCACCGTCTCTCTTTCTCTCTCTCTCTCTCTCTCCCTCCCTCCCTCGTTCTCACGCTCAAGCTCAATCATCTTGAGTACTGCGAAAAAGGCAACACAAATTGGACACACGGGCCATTATAAGTGAAACAATGAATTTCGCTTGAGAAGAGGTAGCATCGCGTGACAAAGCTTGCAAGCTTGAACGCGAAACTCGACGTTACGACGATCAAAATTGATCGGTCGATGGGAATCGTGCACAATCCCATTCTCGCTGTTATCTCGTACGACTAATTACCACGACGACTACCGATTTTGAGTATGCACGATGGAAATTAACCGCGCACAATCTGGCATTCGAGCTTTCAAGTGGAGGACCGCTATATTTAGGTGAACGCATGCCGTCGCGGCGGCGGCAACGTCGTCACCCAAATTCCCAAGCTCTCTCACGCCTAACGCCATACCAAATCCTCACTTTTGCCACACGCATTTCTAAACTTCCGCTTTATTATATTTAGCTCGAGTAAATGGCTTTTTCTTTACCATTTTTTTGGGGTCTTTTTTCTGTTTCTTTTTCGATTGCTCAACCAACGCGGACATTCCAAAGAAAACATTTCCACGTCTAAAGCTGTGGTGGCTACATCGCCACAAATAACACGCGTGCAAGCACGCACGTTTTGGTTAATCAATGGAAACACCATTATTTTAACGTTCGAGAAAATATGTATTATTGATTGACGTGGACCCTCGGCTAATATTAGTAGTAATCGATAATTTGATAACTATAGCATGTTGCAATGGAAATACACACGTGCGAGAGCTTGATTGTTTTGTAAACTATCTAATTACACGATTACAGCATTTCCAATTGCGTTAATTTATTCGTTGACTTTGTCGATTGATCGATATCATTTAGTATTCCACACGACTGTACACCAACGAGCCAACGAACCTATTCTAAGGGAGCTTGCGAAGGAGGTGCAAAGAAAAAAGCGGATCTAATTCTATAGACCTCACTTTTCGACAACGTCGAGTAGCCCGTCACGAGAGAGTGTCTCTCACCTCCGTCTCTTAACGACCCTTACGTTCGTACGTACGTATTCGTACAATTAAGTAAGTAATTAACGCGAACACGTGTAGGACGGGGCTTTAGTTGGGCGTATTGATCCGAAAATTGATATGTCGTCGGGAACCCAGACAGACAGGATCCACGTTTGTGGTTAAAGCGAACAAGAAGAAGAAGAAGAGAGCGAGAGAGAGATATAGGCGTGCGCGACGGTGCATTCGGTCGAATTTCCCAGAGGACTTGTCAAACGACGTCAACGTCGAACACCGACTAATTAGATGTTCGTGCATTCGATGCTTATGGGTGTTGATTTTGAGAAAACTTGTGGACATCAAGCGCCAAATTATATCCACAATTTTATCGCGTGTAAAACACCGACGTGGAATTGGTCTGCAGGTGGGCTTGGGGTTGCAGCAGTGGCAGCCGTGACAGCAGCTTGTCGAGGAGGTGCACCAGGCATGCGTTGCATTAGTAAAGCGTTGAAGCAGCAACAGCATCAGCAGCATCAGCAGCAGCATCATCATTATCATCGTTATCATCGTCGTCGTCATCATCTTCGTCATCGTCGTCATCAGAAGCAGTTAAGTTTGTCGGCAGTAGCGAAAACGAGGAGAAAAAGAAGGAAGAGGACGAGGAGGAGGAGGCGGCTGGTCGGAGGAGGAGAAGGTGTCGATCGATGAGTGGAGGCGATGCCACTACGCAGCTGGGCCTGCCAGGGGCCCCCTCGTTGGCGGGGCCCGGGGCCCGGACTTATTCCAGTAATACCCTCAATCCTCAGTTAAATGGGAGTCAACAGATCGGGAGTTCGTTGCCACCGAGCACGACGACACCCGGTAAGGGGACACTCGGTGCCTTGGGAACACCCGCGGGACAAATGCCAACGGCAGCGGGTACAGCGGCCGCAGCCGCTGCCGCTGCCGCTGCCAAACGTCCGCAACGACGAGGGGGTAAATCGCAACCCGATCGACCACAGCGTGCTCTCTTCTGTCTCACTACCAAGAATCCCCTGCGCAAGTTCTGTATCATGATCGTCGAGTGGAAGTATCCTTTTTCTTGATTGGTTTAATTGTCGAAACGTGTTACTTGCTCGAAACCAACTTTCCTTAACACCCTCGAGTACCTTAGGCCCTTCGAGTGGCTAATCTTGTTGACCATCTTCGCCAACTGCATCGCCCTCGCCGTCTACACTCCTTATCCCTACGGAGATTCCAACGACGTCAATGCGGTTCTGGTGAGTTTGTCGTCTTTCCGTTGAAGCCTTGTTCTGCTCGTGGAACCCTACACGCGCACATATACACAGACACGCGTGTCAATCGCTAATGGAGGTAACGTTTCAGGAAAAAGTCGAGTATATCTTTTTGGTGATTTTTACGAGTGAGTGCGTCATGAAAATCATCGCATACGGCTTCGTGGCACACCAGGGCGCCTACTTGCGCAACACTTGGAACTTTCTCGACTTCACCATCGTCGTCATTGGGTAATCGCTCGCTCTCTTCTTCGCTCGTTTGTCCCTTATCCGGTCTCGCGCGCTCTCTCTCTCTCTCTCTCAAAATAGAGACTTTTTCGTGTTGCAGAATGATCAGCACGATATTGATGGCCTTCATGAAGGAGGGTTTCGACGTCAAAGCTCTCAGGGCATTTCGAGTACTGCGACCCCTTCGGCTTGTCTCCGGTGTACCAAGTAAGTACATTGGATCATAGGACAGCCCTAGGACAGCGACCAATGTCGTATGTTGCGTTTTGCAGGTCTCCAAGTGGTCTTGAACTCGATTCTAAAGGCCATGGTGCCGTTGCTACACATCGCCCTCCTGGTTATCTTCGTCATCATCATTTACGCGATAATCGGTCTCGAACTCTTCTCCGGCAAACTGCACGCGACGTGTTGGAACAACATCACCGGTCGGTTGATTCGTTGCATTTTTTTTGCTTTGAGAAAGCTCCTAACGAACAATCGAGCGAATAAACGAACCAACAAATTGCAGGAGACATCATGGACGAGCCACATCCGTGCGGCGCGAACGGCTTCAGTTGCGACAAGATCGGTCCCGAATGGATTTGCGATACGAAACGCTATTGGGAGGGTCCCAATTGGGGTATCACCAATTTCGACAACTTTGGCCTTTCCATGCTCACCGTCTTCCAGTGCGTCACCCTCGAAGGCTGGACGGACGTGCTCTATTCCGTAAGTATACCACCGTAGCAAGAGCTATAATTGATCTTGAACGAACGCGCCCTGCTCTTCCCAGATCGAGGATTCTATGGGCAGCACCTGGCAGTGGGTATACTTTGTTTCGCTGGTCATTCTCGGCGCGTTCTTCGTCATGAACCTCATTCTCGGTGTGCTGTCGGGGTGAGTATTACCGCGATGTTACATCTACCGAAGCTCGAGGAATACAAAAGCCAGTAAAAATTGATTCGCTTGACGCAGAGAGTTTTCCAAGGAGAGAGAAAAAGCAAAGGCTCGCGGTGATTTCCACAAACTGCGCGAGAAACAACAGATCGAGGACGATCTACGAGGTTACCTCGACTGGATCACACAGGCCGAAGACATCGAGCCCGAGGCAGAGGAGCAGAAAATCACGGACTCGAAAAGTAAGACGAGCTCGATCTGGAGATTAACGTTGATCGACGGATCGACGGATCGACGGATCGACTGAACGATTGATCGATGATTACAGCGAAACCGCACAGTGAGATGGAGAGTACGGATCGACTGGAGGTCGAGGTTGGCGTTCAACAGGAGTCCGCTTGGAGTCGCAAGAAGCGTGATTTCGAGAGAAACAACAGGCGAATGAGGCGTGCCTGTCGTAAGGCCGTCAAATCGCAAGTTTTTTACTGGCTTATTATAGTTTTAGTATTTTTAAATACCGGCGTCCTCGCGACCGAGCACTACCACCAGCCAGACTGGCTGGATCAATTTCAGGAATACACCAACATGTTTTTCATCGTGCTCTTCTCCATGGAGATGATACTCAAGATGTACAGTTTGGGTTTTCAGGTGAGCGAACGGCGCTCGTGTACTCGATACGTAGTACGCGATTCGATAACGCGACTACTTGACTTTGCCGTTTGTTGATTGCTCCAGGGCTACTTTGTCTCGCTGTTCAATCGTTTCGACTGCTTCGTAGTCATCGGCTCGATCAGTGAGATGATACTAACCAATACTCACGTGATGCCACCGCTTGGCGTGTCCGTGCTCCGTTGTGTTCGACTGCTTCGAGTGTTCAAAGTAACAAAGTTAGTAGAACGTCGAGATTGGTTTCTGGATCGATAGGAGGCATATCTAATTTGTGGCTTTGTCATTTGTGACTTGCCTACAGGTACTGGCGATCGTTATCAAACCTCGTGGCCTCCTTACTCAACTCGATACAGTCGATCGCCTCGCTGCTGCTCCTTTTGTTCCTCTTTATCGTCATTTTCGCGCTGCTCGGCATGCAGGTACGAGTTTACTTAAAACTTGTCCTCCAACTTGTTCTCTCTATCTGCGACGACTACGTTCATTTCCGCTCTACGCTCACGATGCTTTTATTCACTAGGTCTTTGGCGGCAGGTTCAACTTCAGCGCCGAGGACGACAAACCCCGATACAATTTTGACAGTTTCTGGCAGAGCCTGCTCACGGTCTTTCAGGTTCGTCGATACTTTGTTCGCATTGTCAACGTACGCGCGCTATTCTTTGCTAAAAATTGCGATTTTTTTTCTTGTTCGCAGATATTAACCGGTGAAGATTGGAACGTTGTCATGTATACGGGTATTCGCGCTTACGGTGGCGTTGCCGGTTATGGCGTCCTTGCCTGCATATACTACATCATTCTGTTCATCTGCGGTAACTGTATCCTTTGAAACTGAATCCAAACGATGATCCAAGCGAATCTTTAGGCTTTTCCTTAACCGAGCTGCACACAGACATTCTATTGAACGTGTTCTTGGCTATTGCCGTGGACAATCTGGCCGACGCCGAGTCGCTCACCGCAATAGAGAAGGAAGCGGAGGAGGAGGTAAAGGTAATATGGCTATCCATCGTTGTGCGTCGGTTATCCTGATTGGTCGCTCGTTTGATTCAGGCCGAGAAGAATAAATCGAGAAGTGGCTCGCCTCACGACGAAATGAGTGGCGAGCAGGACGACGGAGGAGAGCTTACGGCTGGCGAGGACGAGGAAGGTGGCACCGACCTCGAGCAGGATCCCAACGAGACAATGGAAGACTACGAGGGCGAAGGGTAGGTCAATTCACGGATTGCCGATCGATTATTAAATAAAACACGTGCAATTGGCTAACGATTGTATCCCCGTGCGCGCATGACGCGGCTGTAGCTCGGAAAAGGCTGGTACCGAAGTTAGGCTCGACTTGGAGGAATCCGAAGAGGAAGACATGGAGGCAGAGGAAGAAGACGATCATACGGAGATCCAAGGTAAGATTTGTCGGCATTCTGGCACAGTCGGATGCGCAGCGAGGTGTGTTAAAATAGCTAAAATCGCTTTGACGTGAGCGCAGAAGATGACATCGACAACGAGGTGAGCGCGAGACCACGCAGAATGTCGGAGTTCAACATGGGTACGAAAATCGTCCCTATCCCACCGGGCACCTCGTTCTTCATTTTCTCGCAAACCAACAGGTACGCACGCTCGTTTACTTAATCGCGAGATTCGTCGCCACTGCCAGGTGGCTAAGCTAAACGAACATCGTCATCGTCTATCCTCCCTATGTCTATCCTAGATTTCGAGTTTTTTGCCATTGGGTTGCCAATCACAGTCTCTTCGGCAACATTATTCTCGTCTGCATCATGATATCCTCGGCCATGTTGGCTGCCGAGGATCCTCTTATATCGGATTCTCCGAGGAACAAGGTCAATATTGTCGACTATTAGCGGGACAATCGTTCAACGTAGAGCGTGTCTTTATTTGTTCGTTTTTGTCATTTCAGATCCTTGCGTACTTTGATTACTTCTTCACGAGCGTGTTCACGATAGAGATTTGCCTGAAAACGATATCGTACGGCTTCATTATGCACGACGGGGCCTTCTGCCGCTCGTCCTTCAATCTTCTCGATCTGCTCGTTGTTATCGTGTCGATCGTCTCGACGCAGCTCAGGTAAAAGATCGTCGAAGCAAAGCAACGCCAATCAAATGCAAATAATCGATCGATTGTGTGATTAAAGCTCCGGAGCGGTATCGGTCGTCAAAGTGCTGCGAGTACTGAGAGTGCTGAGGCCCCTTCGAGCGATTAATCGCGCCAAAGGACTGAAGGTACGTTCAAGACCAATCGTTTACACGGTAATGCGTAAAATTTGAATAAGCTTTTTACGAACAAGCTCGTTGTAAAGTCAAGGAAATTAGTGCGAATCACTCGTTAATTGGTTTGCGTAATTTAAAATGTTACATGTTACATCCCATACAGTAACCTTGCCAAGAGGTTTAATTTTGCATTTTATAACAGTTAGCACTTAAAAAAGCTTAAGAGACAGACACACGAAAGCTTTTAGGTAAGTCCGTCGATAATTGAGGGCGTAAAGTAGTATCGATTCAACGAGGGGGTTACATTGGTTGGGTAACATTGGTAATGAAAGTTTGAACGCTCGAAAAACAGACAGAATATTTACGATTAAATGTTGATGCGTCCTTAGCACGTAGTACAATGCGTCATCGTAGCCGTAAAGACTATCGGAAACATTGTCCTCGTCACCAGCCTTCTGCAGTTTGTGTTCGCCGTCGTTGGCGTACAACTCTTCCAGGTAGGACCGAGAGCCCTTCCCCTTAACCCCCTTAAAAGCCTTATTTTATCCGAACGACTGCAGTTACTCCTAAATTCGTTCAACCTCTTTGTTTTATCTTTTTTGTTTCTTTTGTTCTTTCCTTTTTTTTTTTCGTGTCGCTTTAACAATTTTTTTAACTATTTCGTTCCTACCAAGTGTCAAAGCTCAAGTATTGTTTTCATCCAAATATTTTGCGTTTTATGTCTGTGTTTGTCCAATATTTTGTCCCTTGTCTTATTACGTATACAACCCGATTGATGCACCCGTTGGGTTGACCCTTGCCATTATTGCTCATTATTGTCCTCGTCTTATGTATATGATTTATACGAGTCTATTTGTTTGTTTCAAACGATTATTAACACCTTGCCATTGTTTTCAAGTGTCCCCGATTCTTTCCAACAACGTTGACTCGGGAGAAATAGATGTTTTTGTTTGTAACAATTGTAAACTGTAATACAAACCTTCATCATTCACTTTTGAAATATCGTTTTTTCACTTTCTTTTATTCGTCCATTCATCTTGACAGTAAGGATAAAATTCCAATGTTAAAGAACGAAACGAAACGTTGAACGATCGAAGCCGCTGAAAGTGCAAGAAATAACAGTGAAACAAATGATATTTGGAAATTTGCATGATTTGCGGTGGTGTGCTGATTAACAAAATTATTATTTGATTAACATTCCAAAGTACTGCGTAGGTAGCATATATAATATAGAAAAGTGCGTAACGAAATTCAAAGACGAACTGGTTGGATGCGACGGTAGAGTAGGGATGAAGCAAAACTCGTACCTTATCTCCCTTGGAAGACAGTCGATGTTTCCCAAACGAACAACTGCCTAGTTTCCAAATATATCGTTGTCTTGGGATTGTCGAAGAGACATGGAAGCGACGATTACGCGTCGAGTCGACCAAGCCTCCTTAAGCTCTTTCCACGCTCTTCGTCAATCTTGTATGGTTTTGTAAATACACTCTTGGTTGTAAATTAATACGGAAAGCCACGGCAATATAGTCTACGTTTCGATGTGTTGTTTAGATCAAACAATTAAGCTATGTGTTTTAGCAGTTTGTTTCCTAGAATTTCGTGTTGTTATCCATCATATATATAGATATATATATATATATATATGCGTTGTGTGTGTGTGCGTGTGCCATATATAGACGCAGATATACTATGTCTAGACTAGAGAGCTGGTAAAACCTGTCGTAATTACATTTAGTAGACACATACATATATATATATTTATTAATAATTAACTCGAACGTACGAGAAACGTGCGATTAATTGTTGGAAATGCCGCGGCATCAGCTGTCGAAGTATAAACATTCGATTAAATCATGCGTATGTTTTTTAACGTGGTCTCGACGTCTGCGTCATGTGAATATCGTTTCGAGCGAACGCCACTCAAATATTTTCTCCTCGCAAATCCCAACTGGTGCAATTAAAGCAAACATTTTCATTTCGGATAATTGTTGTACTCGCTCTTATTATTTTTTTTGTTTTTTTTTTTCCGAGGAGAACGAAGTTAGGAGATGAGTCGCTACTAACACGAGAGTAGGTCAAACAAGTGGGACTATTAAATAGATCGCGATCCAAGCGCTGTCTGAATTTCTATTGATTTCTTGGCAAACGACGACGGAAATGAAAACCGATGAGTGATTGAATCGAACAATAAACGTAACAATGCTTGTGCAAAGTTAAATGAAAGGATACTGATTATTACGTTGCTCCAATGCGAGGCTATAGACGTTATATCAACGTATTCAGCAACGACATGTCAATTTATTTCGTCAGCTAGAACCACCCAGTCCTGAGTATAATCTTTTTCAAACATTGACGCTTCGTTCACTGAAGTAACTTGCTTCTTCATTCGTAAGAAAAAGATTTCACTCTTTACAGTGATAATGTTTCAATGATGGACCTTTGATATACCTCATTTCAGTCGTTCGATAAGTCAAGCTTATGATTTCTTTTTTCAAGCAAAACAACATCGAGTACATTGTTGGTCAATCACTGTCTCATTAAATCGAAACTGCACGCAAATAATTATTAATAAACCAAACCATATAATTGTATATGATGAAATATTCTTAATTAATATCGTTCTCTCTATTTTTTTTTTATCAATCCTGTGTGCTCGCTCGTCTCCACCTTCACCTGTGTTCCACAAATACAAAAAAAAACCAAACAAAACGTGCGTGTGTTTTGCTCCTGGCTACAAAACAAAAAAAACGAAAAAAAAAACGAAAAAAAAACCAATAATAATCGCATAAAATCCACAAAATCAAACAAACAATAGTACGTAGTCAAGTGTGTGATTGTCGCCATTAAAACGATCGGCAACATTATGTTGGTCACCTATCTCCTACAGTTCATGTTTGCCGTTATCGGCGTCCAGCTCTTCAAGGTAAACATCCTACTCTTCCTAGATCAACATTATTGTCTGTCTCTCATTATCTCCCTATGCGTATTCTATATAATTTCGATGTGATGTAGTCTGTAGCCGCTTATTTCAACGAGTGCACAGTAGTTAGTAGTTATTAACGTATTAACCCTCAAGATTGGTCAGTCATTAATACAGTTGTTTGCTTGATTGTTTTTCTTTGTTTGACGAGCGAACGATAACGTTGTTGGTTTTCTAAGAGAACATCAGTAGTTTGTACGTTAAACGAACAACGACTAGTTCCCGTCAGGCGTTTGCGTGTTTTTCACTTATCTCGATCAATTAGTCGATTGCACGCTGTACAACCTTGGCGTGCGATCTACTGTTTCCGTTCAATCGATAATCATTCGAATCGAGACATTGAAACGAGACGCGGTTGCTGAATAATCGACACGACGTTTATCCGTTGCACGTTAACCCGCAAGCCAACTTAACATCTTACTGGGCGCATGTCATTGTTGTAAGTAGCGTAGACTCGACTGTTTTAGCTAGCAAATGATTGTCGATGCTTCAAACAGTGATTACGATATTGTTTGCATGAAAAAACTCACTAAACAAATCTATTTAGCGGTAGCCTACCGTAGCAATCAAATACTAATAACGCCACTTTAATGTTGTCTTTAACGTTATCAAGTTATAGGAAATACAATTGCACGCTTTACACCGTCGGTAGGACATTGCGTTTTATTTATTTTCCGTTCAAGTCGTAGCACGTGCTATTTGTCGATAGCAGACAATACGTCCACGTCCTTTTTTTTTGTCATGGCACCTTGTCAACGGTACAAACATGCCGTTAGATTAGACAAGTGTACAATAAACGAGTTAGTGAATCCACTAAAGGGAGACAAGAGTAGCCATTAATGCTGAATGAGAATAAAAACATCTTTTTATGTCCAGAACGAGCGAAAAAGTTGCACCTCATTCGTTGTTTTATTGAGATTTTTTTGAAAATGAAAGAATAAGCAATGGAACGGAATGCACGTAAAGGAAGTTGCGACACGAAGTCAAAGCGAGCAATGTCTTTGATTTTTCGTTACCTTATCGTTATTTTTTTGAATTTCGTTCACACTTTTTTTTGCGCTGCTCTGAACTAAGTCACTATCGAACGCTGCTTCAAATAATATTTTTTCATAATTTTTTTCCTTTTTTTTATGTCACTTGTACTGGCTTCTACCGTAACTTTTGCCATTCTCACACGTGCTCTATGATTTCAACAGCTTTCTTGTGCTTATGCTATTTTTGTTGGATGTAAGCAACGTTACATCTCTGTTTTGTTTGAAAAAAAAAAACGAAAGATAAATAATAAAAGATATTGGTCGTCTAACGAATATTTAATGCACGCAGGGCAAGTTTTTCAATTGTAACGATAAATCGAAAATGACGTTGGACGAATGCCAGTAAGTTGAAGATGTTATTTTTTGATGGGAATAGTCGTAGAGAACGCGTTAACAATTTACTACTAAACGAAATTAAATGTTCAAGGGGTACTTTTATAAAATACGAAGATGGAAATATAAACAAACCTGTGACCGATGAAAGAAAGTGGGAAAGAAACACGTTCCACTTTGACGACGTAGGCAAAGCAATGTTAACACTTTTCACGGTATCGACGTTCGAGGGCTGGCCTGGGTAAGTTGTTGCTGTCGAGATAGAGGCCGAAAGAGAATAATGCAGACGTAGTTTATCGTCATGTTTATGTGAGTGTGCTTGTGTGTGATTAAAGCTTACTATACGTGTCTATCGACTCGAACAAGGAGGATAAGGGACCGATTTACAATTTCCGGCCAATAGTAGCTGCGTACTACATCATTTACATTATCATCATAGCGTTCTTCATGGTCAACATCTTCGTAGGTTTCGTCATCGTCACCTTCCAGAACGAAGGCGAACAGGAATACAAAAATTGCGAGCTCGACAAAAATCAGGTAAACGATGCTGTCTTCGCTGTTGTTCGTGTAACTGTTGTAACTTTGATTAAAATTTCAGCGTAATTGTATCGAGTTTGCGCTGAAGGCGAAACCGGTTCGCCGTTACATTCCCAAACATCGAATCCAGTACAAGGTCTGGTGGTTCGTTACGTCACAGCCCTTTGAGTATACTATATTCATCCTCATCATGATAAATACGGTGACCCTGGCAATGAAGTTTTATCAGCAACCGAGGCCTTACACCGATCTGCTCGACGGTCTCAACATGGTCTTCACCGCGGTCTTTGCCCTCGAGTTCATCTTCAAACTAGCAGCTTTTCGCTTCAAGGTTGCTTTGTCGTTTGATTCGATCAATCGTCGTTTCTCGGGTTTTCTCGATGCGTTCATAGGTATTAATCAACGTTTATCTATCACAGAACTACTTTGGTGACGCTTGGAACGTGTTCGACTTCATCATAGTCCTTGGCAGTTTCATCGACATCGTGTGCTCCGAGGTGACGGTGGTACGTATGCTCGATGATCGTTATAATGCGCGTAGTTCGTGACACGCTTTAAATAACCTTGTTGACATTGCAGGCAGGTCCAGGTCTGGGCATCTCCATCAACTTTTTTCGATTGTTTCGCGTGATGAGACTGGTGAAGTTGTTGAGCAAGGGCGAGGGCATTAGAACCTTACTCTGGACTTTTATCAAGTCCTTCCAAGCACTGCCTTACGTAGCCTTGCTCATCGTCATGCTCTTCTTCATTTACGCCGTGATCGGTATGCAAATGTTCGGCAAGGTCATAATCGAGGACGGCACGCCTATACATCGCAACAATCACTTTCAAAACTTTCCCCAAGCTGTGCTTGTGCTCTTCAGATCTGCCACGGGTGAGTCAAACTCGATTGTCGCGTTGCTGTGATTTACGAGCCATATATATATATATGTGTGTGTGTACATATATCACGTTCCATGTAGGCGAAGCTTGGCAGGAAATCATGATGGCTGTCTCGTACAACCCCGAGAAAGTCAAGTGCGAGCTTATAGTCAACGCCACGGAGGGAGAGAGTTGCGGTTCGGACTTGGCTTTTCCCTACTTCATCTCGTTCTACGTTCTCTGCTCGTTTTTGGTGAGAGAGAGAGAGAGAGAGAGAGAGATACCCGTACAGATCTAAATCAAGGGCAGATTCGACTGCTGCTCCGCTAATTGACTGTCCAGCGTAAGTGACGAAATGTTTCTTGCAGATCATCAATCTGTTCGTGGCCGTTATCATGGACAACTTTGATTATCTGACGCGCGACTGGTCGATTCTTGGACCCCATCATCTCGACGAGTTCATTCGGCTATGGTCGGAATACGATCCAGATGCCAAAGGAAGAATCAAGCACTTGGACGTCGTCACGCTGCTCCGTAAAATTTCGCCGCCTCTCGGCTTTGGCAAGCTATGTCCTCATAGAGTGGCTTGCAAGAGACTCGTCTCGATGAACATGCCGTTAAACAGCGACGGTACTGTGCTGTTTAACGCGACGCTATTTGCCGTGGTGAGGACTTCGTTGAAAATTAAAACCGAGGGCAACATCGACGAGGCCAACGCGGAATTGCGCGCGGTTATCAAGAAAATTTGGAAACGCACAAGCCCAAAACTGTTGGACCAAGTGGTACCGCCACCCGGAGGTGAGACGCGAAAACACCGATGACAGCAACATCGTCAAAATCACTTTTTCATTGAATGTCTTGTGTGTATTGTTTCGCGTAGTGGACGACGAGGTGACGGTCGGCAAGTTCTACGCAACCTTCCTTATCCAGGATTACTTCCGACGTTTCAAGAAGCGCAAGGAACTGGAGATGAAAGAAGGCGACAAGGACTGCCACAACGCGGTAACATTGCAGGTGCGACTGACGAAGGCTCCGTCCCTCTCCCCTTCTCTCCTCTTTCTTGAAAGCTCGCCCGACCAATATATGTACTCACTTGACGCTATCGTTTTAGGCCGGCTTGAGAACACTTCACGAGGCTGGTCCCGAATTGAAGAGAGCCATATCCGGCAATCTTGAAGAGTTGATGGACGATAACCTCGAACCCGTGCACAGGGTAGATAAACGTTGTTAGTAATAAAGAGCGCCCAACAAGAAACTCATTCAAGTTACTTGCTTACAGAGGAATCATTCGTTGTTTGGAAGTATGTGGTCGAGTGTTCGGAGACACGGCCAGCAGAGCTTCAACCGCGCGAAATCATTGAAGCTCAACTCTTCGACCGGCAAGGTAACAAGCATCATCACTCTTGCTTCTATTCTTCCTTACGTGCACACCATGTATACATCTCGATTCTTCTTTTCCGTGCAGCTTTCGTTATGGCTTAACGATTTCTGTGCTGCTTCGTTGTTTCTTTTTTTTCTTCAACAATCGAACCATCATTACGTTGTCCACAATTTACTATTCTTAGTATTATTATTATTTCGCTTGACTATTTATGTTGATTTCTCAGTTTTTGCAGCGAGACTATTAACGAGCACTTTCTTAAAAAGGCTCCCTTCGATCGTGCTTTGCTGGTAAAACAAATGTGCTTTCTTCTAAGCGTTTGCCCTCGTGTCTGTCAATCTTGAAAATAACTTTCGAAAATTTAATCGTTTGTCGATATTTTTCAAGGCTTCGCCGACCAATTCCATAGATTTCCTGCCATATTCTTCGTTGCAGAGGGGAGGTCCCGACGCTCCCAATCAAATCAACGCGAGGGCTCATCAAGTCGTGCCGAACGTTGCTGGGTAATCATTCTCAATAGTGCAGTATTCTCATAATTATTCAAAGTTATTATTCTCGTACAAACAAGTTTGTTCAAATAGAAACAAAGGCGTTGTCAAAAAGGGTGACGATTGATTGCTTTACACGTGTTTGTTGTTTTAGCGGCTTGACCGAAAATGCGATGGGTCCGTTGGGTATCGAGCCGCGTCTGTTGGGTGCCGATCACGAGAACATCCCGTTGAGGCCGCTGGCGATCTTCGGCGGGCAACAACTCGTGAATTTCCGAACACCGCAGAAGATGGTCGAGTAAGTAGTCTTATTTAAAATGCTGTTTTTCCCGTGACATTTGTCGATTGACTTTCAGCGATTCATTATTATAGGGCCTTATCATACTGTATTTATGTATTTCATTTGTTTAATGCTATTTCGATTATGATTCGGTTATCGAGATGATTATTGAAGCAACACACATACACGTCATCTTTTTTCTGGATATATCGTCGTACGATTATCAGCAAGCATCAAAATTGAGAAGCGTTTTATACATGAGTTTTGCGCATTTTTGTACATTATTTTTTTGCGTATATTTATACAAGTGTACGTTGTGCAATATTCGTTGAAAGTACTTTTTTCTACTTTGAGATTTTTTTATTTTTGTGTCTCGTGGTGTGTAGTGCATGGGCGATTTACGCATCGATTTATAAATATATAATGTACAAAGAGTCTATTATTATACATCAACACTAATTTTGTTGCCCAAGTATGATTGGTTACATTTTTCACGAGTTTTCTTCCACTTTTGCAGTTTTGTGTAGAGGGCATCTTTGACTTTGACGCTTTCAACGGCTCAAAAGTAAAAAACGTGGATCGGGCGATTGGCACTATGTTACGTTGACAGTGTATATTTTTCACTTTTTTAATTTCCAAACCAAACTCAAACCGGCACGGTCGTTCGATGTTTTCAGATCCTATTTAGAAAATAATTGAAAAATGTATTTTCTATTATTCAAAGCAGTCGCAACACAACGACTATTATCATTTTTTATCTGTTTTGTTCGTGTCGATGCGTTGGCGACCAAATGAGTACCAGTGTACAGTAATTTCGATGTGAATCACTTTTTTTTAGTTGTTTTATATATACATATAGAGAAAGAGTACAGTCAATGTGTAATTATTCATGTTACTCGAGTAGATCAAACTTGACGTATATATGATCATTCTGAATTTCCTTGTATATTTCACCAGATTATTAATGTTTCCTCTTGATCTGAATATTGATAAATGTACAGAATTTTCTGCTAACGATCAATCAAAGTTGAAGAAAGTTCTGTGAAAGTGAATGACGTAAAAGAAGCCCTATTTGGATGATTCTTTGTCATTTGTACATATCGAGTAAACTACCGAGTTTCATTTGCGTCTATCGCTTGATCGTTAATTGTGTGTTGGAGCTTCTTGTTGATTGTCGTACGTTTCAGTGGACCTGGTAGCGGTAATTATCTCCATCCACATAGGGATTACGGTAAGACCTGAGCTCAAAACACCTATAGATTTACTATCTCTACCCCATTTTTTCCACGCATAAATGCATATGTATATATACTTTCGTCGCTTCCAGTTTGCCCGATACCTATTCTATGATTGATGCTTTGTCTATTGCAATTCCAATGTTCTTATATTACGCAAATCTTCTTGTATTTGTTGTATTCGTCAATTTATTTATTATCGTAGTTGTAGTCAACAAGGTTTGTTTGACGACGATAGCATTCTTTCTTCTTTTCGCAAGCTGTGCGTTTATTTATAGTTAAAACCAATTGATTTTCAAAGAAGACTCATTATCGAAAAAAAACACGTTGTAATATAATAAAATAAGGGTACAGCAAATATTGGAAAGCTTGTTGTATGCGTGTGTATGTGCGTGCGTGTTAACAATAACGTATAGCGATAAGGGGAAGTTGTGCGAAATAACAAAAGTTTGATCAAAGGAAAGAAGGCAGCTTGCGTGGATCACGTGCATGTGCATGAGCTTGTAAGGTGCTTGCTGAAGAATATATGCTTCGACAACCCGAGAACCATGAGAATCGTTGTTGTTTTTTTTTGTGTTTTTTTTTTGAGGGAGCTTGCAAAGAGAAAGAGTAAATAGATGGATAGATGCGCGTGATCGGTCGGAAGGAGGCGGTAGAAGCAGATAGTAGGCGTAGCGCGATGATAGAGCTCTAGGAGGGTAAGGGAAGAGGAGGAGGAGGAGGAGGAGGAGGAGGGAACAAATTGTCGTTTGTGTGAATTGCTTGATGACATTGTCGGGGCGGTGGTCGTCGGAGCAGCAGTCTTCAGGACGGAGTCGAGCGGCAGTTGACGGGTGGCGTAAGCGCAGGCATAAGCGCATCGGGCTGCTGTCCGTCGAGCGGCGCCTCTTCGCGGCGCGTCCTCCGCTTCAGCGCATCCGAGGAGCAGCCGCGCTCTTGCCAAGCAGCAGCTACCAGCAGCTCGGCATCTACCTCGTTACTGGGCGCACCCTCGCACTCGAGTTTTGCATCTTCCTCGGACAATGCCTCGGAGCCACCACAACCAACGCATCAACATCAGCAACAACAACCGCAGCAGCAGCCGCCGAGGCAGCCGCATTGCTGTTGTCCGGATTGCGCAGTTGTCGGCGTTGCTGCCACCGTCGCCACCACTTGGCAGAGCTCTCACGGTATCTTTTTGTCCATGCACCTACACACTCGATATTGACATGCATACCAACATACCTTGTAGACTTGATTGGATAGCTGAAAAACTAGCGTCGATTGGCGTGCGGATTTTCAGCGGCGTTTTTCAAGTATCCAACGGGTCTACGTCCTCTCCGTGCATGGGAAAGTAGTAGCTCGTAGCCGCAATCAAAGCGTATGCGCTCTCTCTCTCTCGTGTGTATATAGTAGAGCAAGAGCAGCACAAGACCGAGTTGGACATGGAGAACGACGAGGACGACGAGGACGACGGCGAGGACGACGACGAGGACGATGACGACGACGAGTTGGAGCTCGACGACGAGGAGGAGGAGGATGACGACGACGACGACGACGAGGAAGAGGAAGAAACCTCGATCGAGAGTTCCTCGGCGTCGGGTTTGAAAAACGACGACAGCGGAGGCTGGGTCCGCGCGGCACCCCGGCCAGTTTCGTCGTCCCTTCGCTCGCACTACCACGAGCACAAGCGCGTTGAGCCAACGAGCTCGTCTCCCAGCGTCTCCTACTCGTATTCGAGACAACTTCAGCAGCAGCAGCAGCAGCAGCAACAGCAGCAGTCAACAGCGGTGAGCGATCAGCAAACGAGACGCAAGTCGGCCAAAAAGAGCATCTCCTCTTCGATAAAGAGCAGGTTCAGTAGCGGGAGTCGGCGAAATAGCAGTGGAACGGAAGTCAGATCGATTGCCAATGGCTTAAAATTGGCTCAGACTCAAGCGATCGCCGTCGCTGGATTCTTAGCCGACGTCGATGCAGCCGAATGGAAGGTCTGCGACACTTGCTTCTCGCATCGAGCCTCCTACCATGGCAGAGGTGACACATACGTCGATTCGTCTCATTGATCGCGCCTCAATCTATCGTATATTTGCTTCAACGCGAACTTGCGTCAATGTTGCAGTTGTCATTCTCTTTCTCTCTCTCTCTTTCTCTCTCTCTCTCTCTCTCTCTCTCTCTTTCAATGTTTTCTTCTTTTCTTCTCTTTTCTATATGCCTACATAGCCACGACACAGCAATTTTATCTCACAGCGCGCGAGACGAAATCGTTAGGATAGCTATAAGATGCGATAAAACGCTATCGATCAAAGCATCAAGGTCCAGCTGGTTGTCGAACGTTGCTCGAAGCATGCTCTTGTGTACTTTAAACCCAATTAATCGATATCGCAGCGACCTTTCGATTTGCATGCTCGTTTGTCGTTGATCTATTGCAAGAACAATGCGTGTTGGTGGTGACAAGATAGAGAGCGAGTGGGCAGTGTGTGTGAGTGTGTGATGTGTCTAGGATGCACGATATCTAACTGTCTGGTAGAGTGTCAGGGGAGTCGTAGTAGTGATCGATCGTTGCCATGTGTGATACAGTGTCGTGGAGCCGCGAGAGCAACGGCGGCAGCGTTGGAGCGGAGCGCCTGTCCCATAGTCTGCCGGGTAGCCCAGCCGAGCGCAAGCCAAACTTTGGGGTGATCGGTAGCGCTGAGAGCCTCGTCGGACGGGTAAGTGAGTTTGACCGCACTCGAGGTTATTAGGTAACAAGGTAATACGCGTATTTTTGGCTGACGAGCGCAGGTGCTGGTGGAGCAGGGCCTTGGCAAGTACGCGGATCCAGAGTTTGTGCGCAACACGTCGCGCGAGATGCGAGAGGCCCTTGACATGACACGCGAGGAGATGGATCGCGCGGCCCATCAGCTTCTGCTGCAAGAACGTCGAGGTCAACCGCTCGTCTACCAGCTACATCAATCCAATACGGGCAACAGCTTGCTCGCGCCACCGATCGAGCAACAGTCTTGGGGTACCGTCCATCCACCCACGACCACATCGATCAGCCCCAGCCCTACGGGACATCCGAGTATCGACTATCAGCCGCTTCCCGACGTCCATCATCAGTCGCAGCAGCAGCCTCACCACTACACGCAACTGCAGCCGCCCTCTTAGCGAACCACCCACTGATCCTCGATCCCGAGTTCCCTTCGCGCATCAAACTACACTTGAAGGATTATCTAGAGCTTTATTCGCTTGTACGCATGCACTCTATGCTTGTTGCACATTATCATTATCATCGTCATTATCATCGTCATCGTCATCGTCATCGTCATCGTCATTATTACTATTATTATTAGGATTAGTCTAGTTTTACACACTTTTGTTTCTCGTACCGCGTCGTACGAGTCGCAGAGCAAGAGCCAGGGAGAGATTGTACATACCTGTATAATAACTCAACCTCGGTGTCGTTTAACACGTTTATATCGATGAACAATTTATATAGAGATCAGTTTGTTGATCAATCTTTATATATATATATAATATATATATAACGATTTCGCGTTTTAGACATTTATCCGGTTTTCTATTAAGAACTTTTAGACGTTATAAATAACAAGCAGATCCATTTATTGTATTCGAATGTTCAATGTTACATATTAATATAAATATATAAATATATATATATATATGTGTGTGTATATATATATATGTATATAAACGAATACAATATGCGTGTGTGGTCAATAAATATTATTAATACCGCAGTCTTTGAAATGTGATTGATCGATATACAAATTTAGAGGAATAGCTCTACTTGTAGTCGGTATAGACTACTAGCGTAATGAGAATTTAACAAATGTTGAGCTAGTCTCCCCTTGTAGCCTTCTTAATCTATTATTATATTATTATCCTATGCGACAAAGGAAACATTTGATTTGACTTTGTTGGGATGTTTGTTTGTTTCTATCATTTTAATCGTTCTCTCCCTCTCTTACTCTACGATTTCTCTTCGCTCCAAGAGTCTCTTGTAATTCAAGCAGTACTTTTACCACTGATCTGTATAAAATAATTGATAATTTAAGTATATATATATATACATATATATATATATTTTTTTTCAAACTACTCTGTGTGTTGTATGGAGAACCAGCCGTAACGAACGGTGGCTTTTTTGTTGTTTTCTTAAGATTTAAGACTAATGATGAATTTTTGCAAAATTGTGTTGAATTTTGTGCGACGGATCGGGTAAAAAAGACAATAAGTGCCTAAATATCGAATAACATTCAATTGGACCAGCGAACAATTTTATCAATCTTATAGTCCATTTGCGATCTACGAAATTGTACAATGTGTGCACGAGGCAATTTATTAGCTATTAAAAGCGATAATAATGCGGCATACGAAGTAATCGATCGTCGTCAACTTGGAAATTAAGTCAAACTGTCAAAATGTTAACATAGCTTCGTTATTCGTAAACAATTCTAGATAGTGAACGATAATAAAACCGTTGGGAGGAGGAAAACCAAGCAATTGAATCATTTTCCACGCACTTGTATACTCTCTACGTTGTTACTTTTGTTTTTCTACTTTTTCCTTTTGGACTATTTATACCTACACGCGGAATCTTACACGTTATTATCTTGTAATATTTTTGTTCTTTTCTTATAGTAATAGTGATAATAATACTAATAATAATAATAATAATATTAATAATAATAAGGATATTCAATGAGTCCACGATAAGTGCCCTTATTCATAGTTGCTCCGATTGTCAACTTTTATCGACAGCTTTCAGTTAAATACGATCGCACGAGCGAACACATTTTTATAATCGCAATGATACTTGACTCAAAATTTTTTACATTTTATAAATATTTTATAACTAGTTTACGCAGAGAGAACATCGTCGCGACATTTCCTCCTCCTAAACGATTCGACACTCAAATGTTATTCATTCCTGCTGTGCTGGAACAAATTATTATAATTATCGGCGGGCCAAGGTTAAAGAGTATAGCTATATACGGCGTATTACAACGTGTAAATCGCGAACGTTCAGACATTCTCGGGATACATGTTGTTTATATATACATATTATCCGCACAATCATAGTTTTCGTTGTATATGGAAAGAAAAACTTTTTCTCCTTTTCTTGATATATATATATATGTATTTTGAGTGCCAAAAATTGTAAGAAAATTTTGACCAAGACTATCAATTTTTGCAGTGTAATCATTATTAACGTTATACAACTCTTTGAATGGTATATGAGTTTTAGGATAGCGTGCTATACAAAAGCTCTGCGTTTGGATAATTTTTTTTACAAATCGTAACGACATCTATAGTTTCTTCCTATGGTAGCTTGGTCCATTATCAAACAACCGATACGAATTGTCTGATCGTCAACGGTGAAGAAAAATTAAATAATAATAAGTCCTCGAGTTGTTGCGTATCGTTCTAAGGTCTGACTTTAAGAATGTCATAGGATATAAAAGAGAAGACGCAAATAGAACGGACACATTTTTAAAGAGAAATTTAACTTTAAATACGTGTGTAGTTAGGGAACTTTTTGCTTAATAGCTATTAAGAACGATTACCCAAGTAATTTTATGATTTTTTTACGAATTTACTCTCTCTCTCTCTCTCTCTCTCTATCTCTCTCTCTCTCTCTCGTGCGACTCTAGAATAAACATCCCTTTTCCGATCAAAACGACAGTCTCTCGCTGTACTTGTATGCTCCAATATTTTTACGCACACACGAGATTGATCTCTAAATAAATGGCTTTCGATCGAAGCCATTTGTTTGCGAACAATTCTTGACCAACAATTTAAAAAAAAATAATAATAAACAAACAAACTTAAACTGTGACGCACAAGGCGGTGTGTAATGTCTGTAAGGATTGTGGCCATGTATTGCTCGTTCGACGCTATCTCAATTGAATACTCAGTTGAACGATCGTCATCGAGTACGTGACCATATTACATGCAAATATTGCGCATTAAGGAAATAGTTTAATAAAAATAAAAACATTCTCATTAAAAATAACAATAATTGTATAACGTTATATATATATAACGTAACTGTGGCACATGACTTCGAACAAGCGATAAAACAAACATATTTTTCATAAGAGACTCGTTCAGTCGCGACACTTGTGTGACTCGAAAGTGTACCGTCTATCGGAAGACAAACCAAAATAAATAAATCAATGAGAATACGGAAAGACTCTGACCACTTTCAATTGTACTTACACAATCTAGTTTGTACATATATCGATATAAAGCTTACCTCTACTACTCTACCGTCATTATTAGCACCGTTGATGAATATTTATGAAAAATATTAGTTACTCGTCTGGAAATCGTCCGTGGTTTGATCATTTTCAATTGCTTACTAACGGAGAGCAATCACGATTTTCCCGATGATATCTTTATTAAAGCCGTTTTTGGCATTTTTTTCGTGTAACGTTCGAATAAAGATACGAGTGCGACGATGTGTATGTTTTTGCGAGAAAAAAAATCAATAAAATTGTCGAGAAATAAACAAGAGGGAGTTGTATGCGATTCAACTATAAAAAAAAAAGACAAAAAAGGATTTAAATTAAAGGGGGGAGTTGAGGAAAAACTAACAAAAATTGTTATTGATGTAACTGTCGAAAAATGTGTCAAATTTAAATATAAGGATTTGAGATATCGACGAGAAATGTTGTATCTTTTGAAAATCCCTCTACTTCCTCCAACGATATTGCTTAATAAAATCGTAACGTATACCTATCTTTCTCTGGCAATAACCGTCAAAGTTTGTACGCGTCGTTATCGTTGAGAATCGTCGATATTTGCCGGACGACGGCTAAAGCTCGACTGAAAGGTGGTTGTACGCTTGCACTGCCAGCTAACGTCGATTAAATAAACAATGCCAAAATTGGCCTAAAATTACGATAAAATTGCGGATAATACGCGCTGAATCCAAGCCCGCCGCTCGTTAACGTGAATAATCGAAAGCTACGGGGAAGCGTGGGTCGGTTGGTAAGCGCCAACCGACCGGATGGATCGACGACAAGAGCGTTTTTTGTTCGTTGCAACAACGGACAAACGTAATACGAAACAGTCGAGAGGAATGATACACGGACGAAGTAGCCGCGATAACGACAGCATCGAGTGGACCTTTGACGATGTATCGTTGGTGTACGTGCGCTGCCTTCGTATCCTTGGACTACTACCGTTCGAGGGTCGGGACTCGGATTTCATCGGCACGCGAATTCTCCTGGCGTACTTTACCCTGTCGAGCGTCTTTCACGTGTCCACTTTCGTTTGCTTCTGTTACAACACGGTACGTGAAAAGCTCCAGAAGCGCTCACGGTATTACGATAATCGTCGGATCGTGCAACAGAGAGAATTGACGGTGGAGGCGATCTCGGAGACGGTGCTGGTGGTCGGCGTGAGCGTGCGATTTTACATACTCGGCTGGAGGCGCTACAGGCTCCACCGCATGCTACGGGAATGCGCCTCGTTGTGGTCTTGTTGCAGCGCTCAAGGACGTCGTACCGTCGTCGATTTCGAGCGCAAGTTCCGCAAGCTCTTCCAACTGTTCGTCGTAAGCGCGTGCGTCATCAACGTGCTCTACCCAGTGAACGCTCTCGTCTCGAACGTTGTCGGAGGTGTCGAAGCTCGAACTTTACCCTACAGGTACGCGTACGTGCACAGACCCTCGCACGGACCCTCGCACGGACCCTCGCACAGACCCCATCTACATGGCATTGGGTGGCAGATGGTACGCCGACGACATGGAAGAGCACTGGCCCGGCTACTGGACCGTGTTTTTCGTTCAAATGTTCATCGTGCAGAACTCGGTTGTCATCGGCACCACTTGCGACGCCACCTTGCCGTTGTTTATGATTCTGAGCGCCGGTTACTTGCGTCACGTTCGCGACGAAATGCTCGTCGGAGGTTTACCCACGAAACAACGCTGCGCGCTCGTGCGCTGCACCGTCTTTCATCAAAGAATCCTCAAGTACGATCGAGCGTTCTCGTTTGTTTGTTTACTCGTTTGCTTGTTTGTTTGTTTGTTCGTACGTTCGTACGTTTACCAAGGCACACACCGGCTAGCTCTCGCTCTTATTTATGCGTTCCACGCTGCTGTCTATTTATTTACATCCACTGGCCTACCTTCGGATCGAAGCTTTCGACGGTGTGTGCCTTGCAAACGTACGTAGTTCGATTGACACGACCAATCTGCGGCAGATTTTGCGCCAAGATCAACAAGTTGGCGCGGACGGTGTTGCTGCTTCAGGTACTCAGCACCGGCTACAACATCTCGCTGATGCTCGTCAAACTCGTCAGCGTGAGTATACACCTTCGTACGCAATGAAATAGAGCTGCGCAGTGTCGGTAATTATTGACGATAACGATTGACCCCTTGGACAAGTCGGACCGTGACAAGTACAAATACGTATCGATACTCATGGTGTACGTCGTGCAACTGTATCTCTGCCAATGGACCCCGGATCATCTGTTCGACGAGGTACACATAAACAAACGATACAAATAGCCGCGCGTCGACCCAGAGTAGCGCCAATTAAATAAATGCAATCGATCGTAGAGCCTGGCCGTGTCGACAGCTGCTTACTTTGCCTCGGTATACTGGATGCCGCGACGAATGGGAAAACATCTGCTAACGATTATAGCAAGAGCTCAGCATCCCGTGCAAATCACCGCAGGTGGATTCGTCAATCTCTCGCTTCAAAGCTTTGGTTCCGTATGTTGTGCTTTATCCGTCGATCCTTGACCAAGACTCTCCGCCGTTGTCCAGTGCTCGTACTTACTCTCATCCCCTTCTTTCAGATGCTCACCAGTGCCTTCTCCTTTTTCACTTTACTCCGTAAGTTGAATTTGTGAGCGCGCGAGCTTCGAGTCACTGACCTGTTTTCTAGTCAATAAACAAACCTTGTTCGCCTATTATCAGCCATGCTATTACACTCGATAGGGAATTGCCCAAAACTACCGCGTCTACGTCCCGTCGAACTTTCGTTTGGTTCCCGGCTAGAGCCTTGATTGTTGCGCAAGACAGGGCTTGTTTCGCGCGTTAATTCATCGTGGGCCAACGACGACGAAACTTTGCGATCGCCAGTGATATTCGTCGTTTATTTATTATCGACAGCGAGTCTCGATACAAGGAATCTTGTTACGTAATACGATACGTACGAGCAAATCTATCGCGTATCCAACTTTTTTCTTTCTTTGCCCCGAACGTAAACACTGGGTTCGCGATCCAAACGATGTATCGAGCTCTATTCTCTAGACTGGTGGTTTGTGGGGGGAGGAGGGGGAGAGGCACTTTAGCAATAAATGCATGCACAGCTTTTTTTCAACTGATTTTATTTGTCTGACGTTTTCTCGATTCGTTTATATTGCATATTTTACATTAATTACAAGTTCATTCGATAGGAAATCACGAAAATTCAACTCGAACTGTCCACGATTTAAAAAATTATTTTTCCATTCTTAAAAGTATCTCATTTTTACTAATAACGAACTTATAGTTATATGAAAATTGTCCTATGAGATAAATATGATATCTAGTTTGAGTGAAGTATCGCCTGGAAGATTAGATAGACGCCAAGCTGCAACTGTTGTTTGAGTCTAGGGCCCTTGAACGAACGTCGGCTTTTTGGCTGTAACAAGTAGCAACGAAGCAGCGGCGGCACTCGTGTATATGATCTAATCAATCTCGCAAGTGAACAAAAGCCAATATTATTTCAATACTTGGGCTGATTTCTTGGCTTTCACTAATTCAACTAGTTCCTGCAATGAAAATCACACGTTATTCAATGTAACAATAACGCAACCGTGTTAAATAACGCGCTTTTCATCGCGAATCAACAACAGATTCCAACCTTGTATCTTTTCATGCATTCTTTCTTTGTTCTCGAAGGTACGCACGCGGAAATTTGTTCCCATCTGTCCGAAACGCTGGCCGGATAAGTCTTGAGTGCCTGCTCAAGTAACTTTTGCTCGGCTGGTGTCCAAGCTGTAGCTGTCGGTATCTCCTTCTTCTCCTGAGCTACAGTGTCGTCGTTGTTTTGTTTTTCGCCTTCTAAACACACGACGTAAAACGTTACGTTGTAATCGAAAATATCGCTCGTGTAAAGCAAGCGAGATGCTCACCTGTAGTTATACCATTAGACATAGGATTATCTAATCGCTCCGTAACAGCAGGCATCCTCTCTTCCACGTCTTTGTGCTGCTTCTTTTCGGCTATGAAATTGTCGAAGGCCTTTTTATTCGCCTGCTCCTTCAGACTTGATTTACTAAAGTCCGTAGACTGCAGATCCTTGGCCTTGGCCAGCACCTCTTTCGCGTCGCGTTGTACACCGTTCGCTGAATTCGAATGTTGGTTGATGAAATTTGCTACAACCTCCCAGCGTTGATTTGTACCCGCGGGGAAAAGATTAACTGCTTTTATGAGGAGCTGCAAATCGTTTTCCGACCATGGAGCTGTGTGCGCTTTCACCTGTGTTGTTGTACAATCGTTATTATCTTTCTTATTTGTATTCGTAATGTAGTTAATTGAATAACGTCGCTCTCGGTGATTGCGATAAGACTGCATAATAACAATTGTTCTAACCTGCTTTTCCAAAGGATTTTTGATGTCGTTGTGACCGAATACAGCTCTACGTTCAGCCTCGATTTTCATATCGATCTCGTTCACGATTTGAATAAAAGCGGTTTTACCGCCGTTGCTTACACTCTTCACGGATTCTTTGAGCTGCGTCAATTTGAACAACTCGCAGATTTTCTCCATGTTCTCCATGTGCCTGATAGTCTCCTCGGTCGTTTCGGCAAAATAGTTGTTTGTTTTGCACAGATCCCTGAAATTTTTGCGCTCTCTGCGTAGCGCCTTCTTCTGTTGTTCCCGTTCTTGCTTTAGCGCTTCGGCTTTGGCTCGTTCCTCAGCCTCGCGCTTTTCTTTTTCCGCTCGTTCTTTCTCAGCTGCTTCCCTAGTCAGTCGCTCCTCCTCTTGCTGACGAGCTCTCACCGCTTCCTGTTTGGCACGCTTCACCGCCTGCTTTTTGTCTTTGTCCTCTTGATGGAACCTCCTGATTCGAGGATCTATGCTGTAAGCCATATCGACCAAGGAACGTATCCTCACTACTTCCTCTTTCTTCTTTTTCGCGCGAACTTGCTTGTTCTTTTTCTCAATCCACTTTCTTGTCTCGCGACTAAAAATCATATTGGAATAATTCGATTAGCTCTGCAAATAATTTTATTGAAAAATTGGATTAAATAGAAACTTACTCTTGTCCGCTCTCTTTGTCTTCTTCGTCCTGATACGAATACTCTCTCCAAGATTCAAAACCATACCAGAATAAATAAAATTTTTCTACTTGCTCCCTAGGGGTGCTTTCGTTGCCCAACTTAGGAACAGGCTGCTTGATCGACCAACGAGCATTGTCTTTGAAGGCCTTGCCAATAACCTCGTAAAAATTCTCTTTAGCCTCTTTCTCCTCTGGCAAATTGTCGTTAAAATATGGATCGACACTGTCGTAACTTCTTCTTTTAACCGAATTCCCCAGAGTTTCCCAGGCTCGTGTTATGCATGTAAAATAATCATCGTCAGCCCTAATTTCCTCACCCATGGCTTTTCTTTTGTCGGGGTGATGTTTAAGAATTTTATGTTTATCTGTCAAAATTGAAAATAAACGAATATTGAAATAAAAATTATGTGGAATACAGGAAATGCAAATACTACTGTATTTCGTGCTTACACGCTCTCTTGATGACGTCCTCGGTTGCTCTGTGTCGAAGATCTTTGATACCCAGCACCGCGTAATGATCTTGGTCTTTCCAGTCTTTTGGATCGAGCGATCGTAGATAAAGAATATCATCTTCAAATTTATAATTGGAAAAATCTTCCTGTTCATCTTTTTCTTCTTGCCTTCTTTGGCTGTAGTCTATAATTTCTGTATTTACCTTGCCGTGATTCCCCTCCAGAACTGACTTCAGCCATGCTTTATGTGGTACATAAACTACTAAGGCATTTGATATTGGATTCATTCCTTGGCTTGCTGAAATATTGAAATAAATATTTAAAATAAAAATTCGTCGTAGCTAATTTCGAGATCCGCTTAGATTCGATTGTATTTTTTCGTTTATCAATTATGAAAAAGGTTTTATCGACGTACGCGACGCAGAATCACGAGAACAATAGATTTTTCACGTAAAACGCGATAAACTGTTATGTCCAAAATCGATCGTTAAATAAACGAAAAAATGGAGAACAGCGAAGATCAAGGGCACTTAAAAAAATATATCTATCCTAAATTATTGGCACGCGTTTAGATCGCACGCGACGGACTCTCAAAGTCGTCGAAAAAATTGTTGAGGCGCTACACGTGTGCGGACACCACGATGGAAAAGTTAACGTTCAACTAACGTCACGGAAAAACTATACAACTAACGACCAAAAGACACGTGCAAGAACCATAAGTCAATTTTTAAAACTAATCAGCCAATGCTGTTGCCAATAATAATTCACCCAGTATAATTTTACAACACTGATGCAAGACAAACGATTATATCTCGAACACAGAAATACATATAAACATAACCTCGAAGCGTGGCTCAAGGGTAAAGACCTGATGGAGAAAATAGAGTGGCGAACTTACAATTTGGTAATCGAGCGGACGCGCATTTATCAGTCTTAGCCGTTCTCGCCATCCTTTGGGTAGTTGTCCGATGGTGGACGGGTGGATTGTCGGGAAATAAATAACAAGACTAAAAGTTATTCTTCAAACTAACGACGAGCGTCTATAGGTGCACTTGTATATCTCCGCTCTCGGCGCGCACAAGTGGAGACAGACTAGACAACAGCTGCATGCCGACTGTGTCACTGCGCGACGCGACACTGCGATGCCCGTTTGTCCATGCAGCATTTATATACACCGTCTCCATGTAGCGTGGGCCACGCTGAACAGCGTCTCGCTCGATGCCGCTTGGCGCTTGCTGAGATGGCCGACCGTGCTATAGCTAATAATTGTGTATATTCAAATATTTTTACTGTAGTTTCACCGCCTTGTTTTCCGACACTGCAGCCCACATGTCTTTCTCTACTTACAAACAATGTCCATTTCAAATAAATAACGGTTTCGATACTCGTGCAATGACTAACGTTATGATTGTAATTTAAAAAATATTGCATTTACTTATCGACAAGCGTGCACGTTTAAATGTTCACTTGCGTGTATTATTTTGTTATACCCTTCGTTACGTATATTTCAATAATTTTTCGTGTTTTAATCATTCGAAGTATTGGATATTAATTTATTACGAACGAAATCTGTAAACAATTCGCAAACAGGAATCGCCCGAAAAATTCCGTCGAAATTTTTCATCGATATGGAAAAGAAATCCGCGTTGAGTACAAATCTGTAACGGTTACTCAATTATTAAACATACACACATACGTATTAAAAACACGTGGATACTTTTAAAAATACAAGACACGAGTTAGGGGTTTGGTTCGTTAATTTTAATTGCGAAAATTAACACGTAATAAATATTACATTGAAAGTACGTTTAATACGAACGAAAGGAAATTGTTAAAATACACTGGAGTAAGAGCATTTCAAGCGAACCCTCACTCGTGTCGTATTTTTTGGCTATTGTTTTTTTAATAATTTAATAGCGGTTACAGATTTCACTCGACATGGAAGACTTTTCTCCATATAATATATACGTGTATATACTGCATGCATATCACTCGCTAGATTTTTGGAGAATATAGATTCGACTTGGTAGGCTAGGTAGAGAGGAGATGATCAGATAGGATGTGTTATGCCCAGGTGATTACCGACTGGACTTGTCGTCGAAATTTGATTCTGATAACAGTTACCCCAGACGGTATTTGGTGAGCCTGGTTTCGTGCTCATGTACTAATAAGCCAAAGGATTTTCAGCCTTTTATAGGATTTTGGCCAGTGGCTCGACCGTCGAGCGATGACCAAGCTAACCGAGGAAGGGAATGAGACGCCACGTACATATTCCTATCTCTCCCGTTTTTCTCTCTTTACCCGTACTTTTCCCTGATATCGATCGAGCGATCGTCTGCTCTCATGTAAGGCTGCCCTAATACAGATAACGAATAACGAACGAACATACTGACATACGTGAGTTCATCTGTGTGCCGTACTTAGTCGTACTTTGGTGCTCCGAAGAGAAGGCAAAAAAAAACAACAGTCACAGAGTGAACAGTCAAGAGCGATGAGGCCGATTATTCGAAATGGCGATCGCAGGGTGTAATCATCGAGTTTCTTAGCCTCGAATAGACGACTCACTGTACACCAGTATCACCGGCACGACAAGACTACGTTATCACTGAAGTCACCACTGAAACCGCTGCTATTGACCATTTCGTATGTGAATGTACATAAACGAGGTTTATCGTCTTCTGGGAAAGCAGGAGTAGTTTGGCAAATTAAAATTGAATTCAGCAGCGACTGCATCGTTGTTTGTACTGCTCAGGAGCTAGGTCAATCGTCCACGTATGCGTTGCAAGGGAAATCGTCCGCTTCTAGACACGACTGCAGAATTTTGACGTTTTGTGAGGAGAAACAGTTGAACCACCACAAGAGAGTCGCGGTGATGAAAGCTCCGGTTCAGAGACGAATAGTGCGCGCTGGTTTCGCGATTAACAAGCTGGTTTTCTAGTGACTGTTACTCATGAGTTTGGCGTGGTCATTGAGTGCCCTGAAAAAGCCATCTGCAACTTATCCACTTGCTATACAAGTGCCTTTCAATGACCTACAACAACAAGAATTCTTACTGCTGATGATGTTGCAGCTCTGACATTATATCTGCATATATCATGGTTGCTGTGGCATATTAGTCACACTGCTAGTAGCTTTTGCAATTAATAGGACAATAAGTTGTACTCTCATTGATTGGATCAAAGCAGCCATTGACTATTTCAGTTTTGCTTGATATTGTTTACCAAAGAAGAACACCATTGGTTGAAAAAGATGTCCCAGTTGAACTTAAATTCTAGCAAGAGTCGCAGAGGTGTACCTAGTGCCTCAACATCATCAGTGGCATCGCTAAATAGCTCTACAGATTTAGCAAGTTTATTTGAATGTCCAGTTTGTTTTGATTATGTTCTACCACCTATTCTACAGTGTTCTAGTGGCCATTTGGTATGCAGTAATTGTAGACCCAAACTTCAGTGCTGTCCAACTTGCAGAGGACCATTAGGTTAGTACAACAGCAAGACAATGTTTATGAGAATTTATAAGAGATAACACTGTGGACATTGCTAATCCATCTATTTTTTTACAGGAAATATTCGTAACCTGGCAATGGAAAAAGTTGCAAGTAACGTCATGTTTCCTTGCAAATATTCAACCAGTGGTTGTGCAGTCACCTTGGTGCACACAGAAAAACCAGATCATGAAGATGCCTGTGAATTCCGTCCTTATAGCTGTCCTTGTCCAGGAGCCTCTTGTAAGTGGCAGGGATCTTTAGAAATGGTCATGAATCATCTGCTCCATCAGCATAAAAGTATTACAACCCTCCAAGGTGCGGACTTTTGAAGAAATTGATCTCCATTCTCTACAGTTGATCTACATTTAAATCTAATTGATTTATCATGTCACAGGTGAAGACATAGTTTTTCTGGCAACAGATATTAATTTACCTGGGGCAGTAGATTGGGTGATGATGCAATCCTGCTTTGGACACCATTTTATGCTTGTACTAGAAAAACAAGAAAAGTACGACGGGCATCAGCAGTTTTTTGCCATTGTGCAGCTCATTGGCTCCAGGAAACAGGCTGAAAATTTTGCTTACAGGTAATATTTGAGAGGATGATTTAATTGTCGTGTCATTCACTCGGACGACACGCTTAATTATCATAATACACTTTGTGCAGATTGGAACTTAACGGGCATCGACGAAGATTAACGTGGGAAGCAATGCCACGTTCTATTCACGAAGGAGTGTCCTCGGCCATCCTTAACTCGGACTGTTTGGTCTTCGATACGTCCATCGCTCAGCTGTTTGCCGACAACGGTAACCTCGGCATTAACGTCACCATATCGATGGCATGAGGCAAAGCTACCTCATCAAGCTTCTGAACTCATCTCGACGCCGACAGTGTGAGCAAACGACACTCGGTGTGAGTTTTATCAGAAACACGAACAATAACAATTGATTACACCATCAAGTGTATGAAATGTATGTAAATCTGTATGTAAGCTCTGTGTGTGTGCGTGTGTCTGCATTGGCGTACGAATGAAAGATTGGATAAACTTGAAAATATATTATATACTTATGCACTCAGATTGATTTTTATCAGAAGGAACTTGGAAGAACGAGTGTTTGTGATACTAACGTTCTAAACGAAAAATAAATATATGTATAATATAATATATCTATGTGTGTGTATATATATATATATATATATATAAATATATATATATTTATATATATATATATATAGATATATATACATATATAATGAGAGAGAGAGAGAGAGAAAGAGTATATATATATATATATATATGTATATATATATGTGTATATATATATGTGTGTGTGTGTGTGTATGTATACTTATATATAGCTTCGCTTCGCGAATCTTACGTCTGCACTGCGCTTTCCGATGAAACTGCCCCTGAAGTTTCAATTTTTACGATTTCAACGAATTTCGATTGCCTGACAATGATCATTCTTAATCTTAATTCTTAATTTTACGTTAGACAAAGAGTTGTAAAATACCGACTAGTCGTTTCATTAATTTATAAATAAATTACCTAAAATTATTAACACTGCATTTATTAAACATTTTACTCGAATTAACGTACTGTGTTTGTTTATTATTGTAATAACCGTATCATACACGATTAACTTTTTCTTTCGTCATCGTAAATTGTTCATGACCCGTTACATATCAAATACGCAAAGGACCTCGTACGCGTCGGTATTTTACAACCTCTTGAACACCAATTTTATAAATAATACAGAAATCACTTTCGATTGTTGAACGAGTTGATAAATTAATTTAGAGAGATAGAAAAAAAAAGAAATTTTGCATGTAATTACGTAATCACCTTACTTTTTCGCAGCTCAGTCACGTAAAATCTTGGAACTTGTACGACATGAAATTATTTATTGTGAACCATCCCATTGCTATGAAAAAAAATGTCAATATGTGTTCAATTGATTAACGCTATTGTTTGTAAATTATTTAAGAAAGTATCTTTACGGACGGGATGTCTCGACTGAATTGTAAATTATTAAATCATAAATATAATTATAGTTGTAAAAATATTTAAATAAAATTTCATAAGGTATTGATACGCTATATTAATAAACGACGACGACCTTAATGATAACGAGGAAATGTTAAGAGCCACGTCACAAAGTACCGATGCGACATTTTTGATAAGCGAAAGTTAAATATCAAAGTGTTTTCTTTGAATAACAACAATAATCAATACAGTATTCAATGTACACTTTGTATTTTATTACAGGATTGTTCAATATTGAACATTTAACGATGGAGTATATAGCATATATGTTTTCGTTGTAGTCTAAAAATGATAGAAACGGCAAAGCAAAAAGCAATATATACTCTTTTGAATTTGCATGAATCTAAATAACGAATGTACATTCTTAACAAGAGCTTCTATAAGTTGCAGCGTTTGCCGACTGTACGAATGCAAAACCAAATAAAAATCAACTTGGTCTTACACTAAGTGCAAAGTCTTAGATGTTTAAGTTTTGAAAAAAGCTGCTGCATCGACGAAGCTCTCGACGGACACATATACAACAACGGTTTTTTTATCGTTATTCTCTAGAAATGCAAGTTGGATACTTAACTTTTGCAGGCGATTTTATTCGTACGTTCGGCTCTATGAATACACACTAAGTTTAATTCAATCGTATACTTGATGCAGTCATAATGTACAGTTGTCGATTTGTAAATAATTTTACAAGTTACGCGAATGTTTTAGACTTGGCGGAAAGTAATTAGCCTATTCTACGAGAAGCTGTCACCGAAGTAGAGGACGTAATTTTGAAAGAAGCGGAGATTGCTCCAGCCTCGACTTTACTTTTCGTCAACCGAATGCCAGCTTATTTAAATGTACATACATTGTATCTTGTAAAATAAAAAAGTTTTTCATTAAATCTAACCGAGAGCGCGCTAAATACGTATTTTCTTTCTCCACGTCTTTCGATCTTGTAATTATTCAACGCTCTTATTATTGAACGATCGATTGTGCGTTGGATTACAGTGTCCGTTATAACGACAATTTTGCAATGATAAACTTCGAAAGTTTGTTTATACGCTGTTTTACCGTAGTTACGGATAATAATAAGACGATAAGTCGAGCGATCGCGCGCGAACGTGGCGCAAGCTTCCGTTTGTACGAAATATTCGAATTTCGAATCGCATTTAAACGCTAAAATAAAATAAAAGAAGCAAAAAGCGCCATCTTGCTCGAATCAAGTGGAGTACTCGGGAACTGCACACCAGAGCTAAAGAGCGATAGGCGCACGTTGCCGGTAGCGCAGTCGTCGTCTCTCGTCTCAGTTGGCCACGCGCGTGCAACTTGTTGCAGTAGTCGTCCTCGTGTTTTAACTATTTTATAATTGTTCGTGTGCAACAGTCAACGTTGACGATCTCACCATGAGTAACTATCACAAACTTGAAGCCAAGGCGATCGTCAGGCTCGAGGAGATGGCCAATCTCTTGAGAATCCATTCTATCGATGCCACCGCTGCGAGCAAGTCCGGGTAAGAGTCGTTCACGCGTTTGTCGTGTGTGTTGTTGGTTGTCGTTTCCCTGGGTTTCGTCGTTTGCGCGTTGTTACCTGCAATACGAAGCATCGAACAATCGATACGTCATCGGCACGCGATGGTCACTCGGCGAGCCGTATATTCGTAGATGCTGAATCATTGGAGCGTAGTTGCGACGAGTGCAGTACGCGTAGTCCTTGCGCTGCAATCGTCGGTTTGGACGACCAGAAGAGCATCGAGTACGTACAATCGTACCTGCTGTTTTAACAAAAGCTGCGAAAATGTAATACGTGCGCTAGACACGACAGCTGATAATGGCCTTGGGAGAGCAGGAACGGATATATCCATATGCAGATTAGATTGGAATTGGAGTCGTTCTAGACGGATCAAAGTTCAAAACTACCACGAATTCCCTTCGGATATCCATATATACGCGCGTGGAAAGTAACAACTGCCTGGTGTTCTATATATAAGACGCCAACACGGGATGGTACGGAGCAAAGCTTTGGGTTTTTTTCAGAAACAAAACCGCACCGCCGCTTGTTTTTTTTTCAGTCGCCGACTTTTTACGTAATCATCGTGCGACTCCATATCGTATCGTCCGATGCTCGCACTGCTTCCGAAGCCTATCGCGTGCATCGAGCGCGAACGTATCGTTCAAATAGTATCTCCTATGAATCGTAACGAATGTAACGCACGCGCGCGCACACTCGTTATCAATGACAACGTAAAAAGGAGAAAAATAAACGAATCGAAGTAAACGCGCGTCGCGAGGAGTGGAAGGAAAGATGGGAACGAGGTCCGTCGAATATCGCGTTTTAAAAGCGAAAGGAGTCGCCGAAGCGCAAAAGCGAGATAATAAAAAAAAAGGATCGTATCGATTAGAAGGGTAGTGGCGGTGGGGATAAATAGTCGTAGCTCGCACACAGACAGCGCCTGTTATACAGAGAGGAGCAGCAAGCTGGCAACTATTTGGTCGGTTTAGTCGTACGACAAACAGCAAACAGCGAGGAGTAATAAGCAAGAATAACGTTCCGTTGATCGTTTTGCGCGTAGTGTTGGTTCAACTTTGATAAGATGGTAAACGCGGTGAGCTTGAAGCTACTCAACGATCAAGCTAACAAGCTCAGGATTCACAGTCTCGAAGCTACCCAAGCGTCCAAAAGCGGGTAAGGAAGCAACGCGATTCTTCTTGTAAATCGCTTTCGTCGTTGCTCCCCTCCTAGTTCCGTAGCCATTACGCATAGCCAAGCCATTCCACGCGGTTTTTTTAAACGTTTGTCAATCTTCCTCGTGCTTCAAACTACGAGTATCTTACGGTTCCGAGTACTTGGCGACGTTCCAGCGCTCATTTTAACGGATCGCCATTGAGCTTTTGCTACGTAGCGCTTTGAAGCTCGATCGTAGAGCAGACAGAGGGAATTGGGGTTCAGCGGATACAGCGGGCACAGCGAAGCATAGCCTTGTTGTTTGATCGTGCAAATGGCCGACTCCGAAAATTGATTGTTGGTCAATAAACGCGCGAGCGCGTTCCACGCGTGTTCCAGCGTTAGAAAGGTCAATGCTCGCTTGCTCCTATCGTCGAATCAATGAAAAGCTGTTTCGTATTGTACAACTGGTCGATTGGAGGTACAGCCGCGAACAACTATAAAACGTTCGAATACGAGATCGACAGATTTTCGATGTTCGACGAAAAAGCCGGTAAGCTTAGCGCGCGATTGCGTAATGGCGCAAATCTTAAACTCGAGTCGCGATAATCGTGCGTGATAATGGTCCGCAAACTTGCACGATAGGCTTATCGTGCTGACGAATACAACGGACGCGTATATATCAATACGAAGAAAAAGCCATTTATTAACGAACAAGATGAATCGACTTACAGACACCCAACGTCATGTTCGTCCATGGCGGAGATCATGTCGGTGCTGTTTTTCCACGCGATGCGTTACAAGATCTCGGCGCCACGCGATCCTAGCAGCGACAGGTTCGTCCTCAGCAAAGGTCACGCCGCTCCCATTCTTTACGCAGGTACGCAGCGACTTTTCAATTTTCCTATAAATACCTGTACCCGTACACACGCATAACCGTTTCAAACGACGTACGAAATACAACAACGATTAATCGTAGCTTGGGCCGAGGCTGGTCTGTTCCCCACCAAGGATCTGCTAAATTTGCGCAAACTTACGAGTGATTTGGAGGGCCACCCGACTCCAAGACTCAACTTTGTCGACGTCGCTACTGGTTCCCTCGGTCAGGGTCTCTCCGTAGCCGCTGGTATGGCGTACGTTGGCAAGTACTTTGACAAAGCCAGTTACAGGTATCGCTTGTTCTCTTTTTACCTTTTCCCTACGAAGATGTACAAATACGTATAACTGGTTTAACGATTATTGTCAGGACTTATTGTCTGATCGGCGATGGCGAAGCTGCCGAAGGTTCCATCTGGGAAGCGTTGCATTTTGCCTCCTACTACAAGCTCGACAACTTGTGCGCAATTTTCGACGTCAACCGGCTAGGCCAGAGCGAGCCAACTTCCCTTCAGCACGACATGGAAGTTTATCGCAAGAGGCTCGAGGCTTTCGGCTTCAATGCTATAGTCGTCGACGGTCACGACGTTGAGGAGCTCGTCAAGGTGTGTACTCGTATAACGTGTAGTTTCGATCGTTTCACGTCACTTCTGTCACTTCTTTGACTCGGTCGTTCGTAGGCTTTCCACGAGGCCGAGCAGACCAAAAACCGACCCACTGCCATTGTCGCCAAAACTTACAAGGGCAAAAACTTTATCAACATCGAGGATCTCGAGAATTGGCACGGCAAGGCCATCACTGGTAACGAAGGACAAGAGGTCCTCAAGGTAACCATCGTTTTCATTCGCGCAACCGATTCTTCGACCGACTCGTTAATTTACGATTTGTCGTCACATCGTTACTACTTACTTCGCAGCACATCCAGTCGATGTTGAAAAATCCAGCTCCTTTCGAGCGTAAAATAACTCCTCCCGTGGACGACGCTCCCAAAGTCGACATTTCCAACGTCCGTCTCGCTACTCCGCCCTCCTATGGGCTTGGTGATCAGATTGCTACTCGTCTTGCTTACGGAACTGCCCTTGCCAAGGTAATCATTTTTTGTTCGTGCCCGTCTAAAGGTGAATTAATGGAATAACAGTGCCGTATACGTAAATGTTTCTCCCGTTGTTGCTCGCAGTTGGCCAAAAATAATCCACGAGTGATTGGTTTGGATGGCGACACAAAGAACTCGACCTTTGCTGACAAAATTAAAGCCGTTGACCCCAGCAGATTCATCGAAGGCTTCATTGCCGAACAAAACGTCGTTGGCGTTGCCATTGGAGCTGCCTGTCGAGATCGCACCGTTGCCTTCGTGTCCGCGTTTGCTGCGTTCTTCAGCCGTGCCTATGACCAGGTACGTTATGTGTCTTTTTTCGTTTTCAATAATGATTGCATTTATTTGTAAATTGATCAAAACAAATAGGTCTGACAACTTTGACTTTGTCGATTTCAGATCAGAATGGGCGCAATCTCGCAAACCAACGTGAACTTTGTCGGCTCGCACTGCGGTGTTTCGATCGGCGAGGATGGTCCCTCGCAGATGGCTCTCGAAGATCTAGCCATGTTCCGCGCGGTACCCGGCTCAACCGTGTTCTATCCATCGGATGCCGTGTCGACGGAGCGCGCCGTAGAGTTGGCGGCCAACACCAAGGGAATTTGCTTCATTCGTACCTCCAGACCCAACACTCCCGTCATTTACAAGAACGACGAGCCTCTGGCCATTGGCAAAGCAAAAGTGGTACGCGCGTCTGGCGCTGATCGAGCACTCTTGATCGGTGCCGGTGTGACGCTCCACGAGTGTCTCAAAGCAGCGGATATTCTTGCTAAATTGGACATCGACGTGCGCGTAGTGGATCCCTTCACCATCAAGCCCATCGATCACAAGACCATCGTCGAAAATGCCATTCAAGCCGGCGGCAAAATCATCACCGTCGAGGATCACTATCCAGAAGGTGGGCTTGGAGAAGCCGTACTCTCCGCTATTGCCGAACATCCCAACGTCGTTTTAAGGAAACTCGCTGTTAACGGCGTTCCGAGGTCCGGTAAACCAGATGAGCTGCTCCATCACTTTGGCATCGACGCCCTGAGCATTTCCAAGCAAGTCCAGGACTTCATTAAGCATTAAGAAGTGCGTCAAGGGAGAGCAAGTGCGTGCACACGACTTGATTTGTGTGTTTCAACGCCGCTATCACACGTACAAACGTACATTTTGACAAATGTATTTGCCAACACTGTTGTGGATTCATATTCTTGCTATTTATGAGTATTGTACATCGAAGAAAGCGGATTAGCATTTGAAATGCGCTATTTTTCAATCAAATGTATAAATGCAAATGTAAGCATCGTTATTGATGTTGCTGTTGTCAGAAATAAAATTTACTACTTTATTGAAATTGTGAGCGTGCAAATGTTCTCTTGCAATTCGATTTTTGTCGAGATATTTGACAGCATTGAGCAAATTTAGAAATTGGCAATTGGTAATATTACTTTATTAATGCACGTACATGTTTGCAACTGGTAATATCATTTTATCAATGCACGTAGAACCCAGATCTGACCCTAGATGGAGTTATCGTAGCTCGTTCTATTGTCAGCCTGCATGCGTGGGCTTGCCTGCTATGCTCGTTCTCTCCATGCATAGGCACACGCACATTATTTGCTATACACGTAAAGAGCGCTAGTGGCGCCTCCACTGTGTTGTCTGATACGTAACTGTGTTGGGGACTGCTGCTGGCTGGCTCGTCGTCTACGAACGAAAAAGTAAGATGGCCGCGGCTCAAGCGTACGTCGCTTATGCTGCTGATGTGTTGGCCCGGAGCTGCTATCTCGCAGCTGCTCGAGCTTCTCGAAATCTGTGCCGTGCAGTCGTCGCCACGGCTAACCTCATCGTTGTCTGAGGTGAGCACATTCGTTACATCGCCGCGTCTCATACAGTTATTTATTCGTTTCCAAAACTGTTTGTTCGGTCGCTCGTTCTTTCTCCCTCCCTCTCTTCCTCTCTGCCTCTCTCTCTCTCTCTCTCTCTCTCTCTCTCTCTCTCTCTGTCGTTTTCATGAGCCATCTCTGTCGCACATATACAAGAGTACGTAGTACAACGAGCGAGAGTGTACCTTCTGCTACGCGTCCTTCGTGGATTACGCGAGTGCTCGTACGTGCCAGTGTGCCTTATTTTTCGACATCGCCTTTTCGTTTCTCTCTCTCTCTCTCTCTTTCTCTCTCTCTCTTTCTCGCTTTCCGTGTGTGTGTATGTGTGTGTATGTGTGTGTGTGTGTGTGTGTGTTTGTGTGTTTGCTGGTGTTGTACTGCGAAGATCGTGGCTCTTGGAAGATTAGCAAGTGCGCCTTTTGACGTGCGAGTGCGCGTTTGCGAGGCCACGAGTTCGAGTGAGACAGAACGAGAGGTGAGAAGTGAGATTATTGCTCACGTCTTTGCCTTTAATTTTTATTCCATCTCTTGTTTGTCCTCGTCTTGTTTGTTTCGAGACCACACGTAAGTAAGGTTAAGTCCCTACAGCACAGTAAAAGCTTTATCCTCGGTGCCGATCGTTTCCCCCCTCGCGGTTTCTGCGTGTACCTGACTATCAGTGTTGGGCTACGTTAGTGTGGATATTTACGTAGTCCACGGCCGAGTGCACATGTAAAACGATAACTTGAATTTCGATGCTTTCGGAAATCGTTTGTATACACGTATGTCATGTATGAATGCATCAAAGGATAAAGTGCCAAAGGAATTAATGCCGTTCTATCTTCTTTTTGTTCTCTGTGTTGTGGTTTCGTTATCGTCGAGTTCGTCAGCGTGCGAGAAATCAGACGTTCGTGGCTGTGCGCAATTGTGTATGTGCGTGCGAGAAAAAGTGGGGTTAAGTGGGGTTTTCGTGCCGCCCGAAGATTCTTTAGGGGCGGCGGGCGGGCGGTCGGGCGCTTGAGAGAGAGAGAGAGAGAGAGAATGTACGTGTACGAGAAAGATCGGAGAGAGATACGACGCGACCGAGGGGGTCGACGAGTGTGTGCTCGAGTGCTCCCGCGAGCAAGTATAAGCGAGGGTTCGTTGCTGCTCTGCTACTGCTGCTGCTGCTTGTTTTTCTCCCTCCTACTTTTCACGCTTTTCAACGTTCCACATCCAACACCGAAATTTCCTCGACGCGATATTTTTTCTTCCCTTTGGCCTCGCGTTGTCGTCGATTGACATGAATTATTCACTCCTCGAGATGCATATTCACAGGGTTAGAACGTAGTACAATGCGTGATAGCAACGAATTCGCGTAGAGAGAAAGAGAGATAGAGAGCTTTCGGCTGGTTAAAACAGCGACGGCCGGCGTGCGGAAAAACGATGTAGCGCCCCGACGGCCATATTAATGCCTAGGCGGCGGTCACGCCGCCGACTTTCTGCTTTTCTTGTTGCAGATCTTTACGATATTGGACTAATACTGTACCTGGTGACCAGTTTTGTCTCGGTTTTTTTATTTTTTATCGGTTCAGTGAATTTTTTGTCCTTTTGTTCGATTATTATTTATTGTTGTGCAACCGGTGCGTTGTTGGACACCATACGACAAGTGAAAAACTAGTGCTCGAGTGTTTTGTCAAGAGGACGAGCCATACGGCGTTGCACCGGCTTGTTTTGGTGAGTCGATCTAATTTTTCTTATTTCTCGCTTAAGCAATGTTTTATCTTGCACAATTCGTTAACGATCCACCTGTTTGAGCGTGCTTTATTACTGTAATAATGCAGAAATAGCAGCTGCCTATAGATTAGATAAAAATCAAGCAAAAGATTTGGATAGCAGCAAAATGTCTCGACAAGATCCCATCTTTACGTTTGCGTGTGTACGCCTTATATCAGTTCTATCAAGGTCTTGGAATCGTCTGCAATTGGCGCTTTTACATAATGCGCTCATGAATAGTTATGAGAATGATTAGCAAATTGCAATTATTCCGTGCGTTCGCTGACATCACAAAATTAAAAAAAAAGTTAAAACAAAAAAAGCAATCACCTTGCGCTTCATTGAAACACGACAATCGGCTTAGATAACGGGCAAATAACGTTGTTTGTACATTGACATCTGATTCTACATTGCATCACGCGCGAATTTTCAGTATGGACGAGAGAAGATACAGCCGGATGACACATACACTCGTTTTTAATTAGCCGCGATAAAATATAAATAGGCCTTCGCGTGTCAAGAGAGGCAGAGAAAGAGAGAGAATAGTGGGTCGGTTTTGCAAAAAAGAAAAAAGTTCGTTTAACTTTTACCACTTTGACGAGAGCGTGACGAGTCGGAATCAACTGTCGCACGTGCGGCCACTTGTTATACGTACATTCGCCCGACTTGTTTCCTATCCGTTTGTTGGTTTTTTTTGTTTTTTGTGTTTTGTTCGGTCGTTGTCGACGTGAAAACCTGGCGGTGATTCACGAGTCGCGCGCTCTCGGAATAACTTGAGCGCGTGCTTTTAATCGACGCGCTCAAGTTAGATCGTGCAAGTTCTACATTGTAGTTTGACGTATTAACAGTGTAGCATTTGATTGATGGACAGATCGAAAACAAACGTTGACAAAAGAAACGAGAAAAAACGAGTGGATCAGAGTAGGTGAAAGGTAACGTTGCGTTTGCGAGTTTTGCGGGAGACAGACACAGCTGGGAATCCATTTGGAGTAGCGAGATTAATGAAAAAGCTCGTCTTCTCTCGGAAAGCGTAGCTTTTCAATTAACGTGCTTGCGCGCAGTCAAGAAAACCGTGAGAGCGAGAGTTGAGTGGGAGAAAGGGGGTGGGAGGTTGAGAAGCGTGTCAAGGAAGCAGCAGCAACAACAGCAGCAACAGCAGCAGTACCAGTAGGAGTAGCAATAGCATCGAATAGAATACCACTAGTTTTTTTTTTCTCTTTCTCTCTCTCTCTCTCTCTCTCTCTCTCTCTCTTGAGGAAAAGTAGCCAGCGAATAAGAGCGTCGAATAGGATAGAAAGAAAAGAAAAAAAAACAAAACACAAAAATGGTCTTGTACTATCACAGGGGAGCGATACGATCTACCAAGGCAACTTCAACTTGCTCGAGTTGTAAGGCCAGGTATCATTCCGATCGGGGATCCAACGTAGCGCAAGTATAAGCACCAATTGCGGCGAATTTCCATGCAGTACCCGAGGGACTCGATTGTGTGTGTGTGTGTGTGAGAGAGAGAGAGAGAGAGAGAGCGACGCGTGCGCCATGTGTTTCCAGCTGAGACGAGGAAAAGAGAAAGGGGGTGTACGTGGATAACTCGTAGGGGGGAGGAGAGTGAGGGATAAAGTTTACGCTGTGTGTTAGCAACCACCACCACCATCACCACCACCAATTTTCCAAGGGCTTTGCTCCATGTCTCCCTAATGCGATTTTTCACGCTCTTATTTCTTATGCTTTCGTTCGTTACTATCGCTCTGCATCTATAATCGTCCGTTCTTCTATTTTTGAATATTCCAATCTTTAATTTACAATGAACTTAATTTGAGAATACGTAAGCACGCGTACGTGTACATTCATTATATAGTGTGTTTTCTCATGAGTCATTATTGTATCGTTCTTTCGATTTTATTTTCGTTGGCGGGTTGAACAAACTTATCTCAAGTATCGATGCAGCTTGAATTAGTTGTTATTATTTCCGAGCCTTTACAACGTTTACCTAAAGAGCATCGACGCACGAGAATGCTTCAAAGCAAACTCCCCCTGCTTAGCTAGAAAGATTGTCCCCTAAAAGTTGCATCGTCGGCACGACGTTTGACGGACGAGAGAGCGAAAGAGAGAGAGAGAGAGAGAGCAAGAGAGAAAGAGAAAAAGCTGAGCTCATTAAACCAAATGGTTCAAGGGGGAGAAGCATCCCTTCCCTTCGTTTACGGCTTATTATTCGTCCCTGTAGCGTTGCTAATTGTTGGCCAACCATTGCGCTATTTTCAATGCCTTGTCGATCACACAAAAATACCAATATCGAGCAATCAAGTAAGAGCGTTGTCTCGTTTACAGGTGTGAATAAAGGTGTAGCATTGGTTGAAAGGGACGAGAGCCACTTTAGTGGAAGAGCAGCCAGCCGATCACCCAAGCCGCCGATGTCCCAAGCGTTGGTCAGGTGGTTAGGGGACGCGGTGTTGGTCGAGAGGTGTCCTGGCGCCATCCGAGTACGAGTCCTACGCGATAAGGACTACCAACTACAGCAGCAACAGCAGCACCATCATCATCACCACGACCATCACCACCACCACCAGCAACAACAGGAGGAGGCGGCTGGCTCTCGGCGGGCCCCTCAAGCCCGAGCGCCAGCTCTGAATGTCTTCGCACATCCGCCAGTCGTGTGTGGTGAGGACAAGTCTTCTCAAGCATCCGACCTGCCCAGCTTATCATGTTGACACAAGTTAATGTTTTTCCGTTTATTTCTTTTATTTCTTTTATTTCTCCTTTTTCTTCTTGTCGTATTCCTCTTCTTTTCTACCTACCTACCTACCTACCTTCCTTCCTTCTTGATCCTTGTCACGCCAATCTAAGCGAATGCCAGTTATTTTTCTGTTATTTTTTTTTTATTCCACACCGATTCTTTTTAATGTCTTTATTACACTCATCCGTTTAGTCCATTTGCAATGCAATCGCTAGCGTACTCTCGAGCAACGAGCACTACTAAACGACGTTACAAATACATTTTAGACGTTTGAAGCGACACTGAGCGACAGCAGCAAGAAGTACATCGACAAGGTAAACGCTTTGTTGGCCGCTTGGGAACATGTTGCGAACGACATAACTCGTGCCAAGCATCGTCGTCAGCATCAGCAACAGCAGTCGCAGCAGCAGCAGCAGCAGCAGCAGCAGCAGCAGAGCACGCCCGATTCGCTCGTAGAATGGGCAAACGAGCACACGCTCAAGCTGGTATTGCGAGGCGAGTGGCCGAAACTCGCCAACGCGACCAAGACTCATCTCAACGTCACGCTGGACAGGTGTGCCAGAGAATTGTCCCAGCAGAAATTCGACTCGGCGGCCAAACGCTGTCGCGCGCTCGTCGATCTCGTCAAGAATCCCTGGGGCAAACCTGCACTCGATAAAATTATTCACGGACAACTCAACACCGATCATGAGGAGGAAGGTGGGTCTTCGTAGACGTGTGCTTACACAGTGTACTATACGAATATAATAATAATCACAAACGAACGTTTTCTCGCTGTTCAAACAGAGTTCTGCTGTCAAGAGAAAGGCGAACTACTAAAGATGCGGCTGAAAATACTGTGCGAAGATCGCTGCGAGGACATCGCCGTGAACCTCGCAGCGGCATGCGTGCGATCGCTGCGGCGAAACGATCGTTTGCGCGAGCTCTCGGACCCGAGCCACGTACAGTACATGATCGACGTGTACATCGTGCTATTGTACAAGCTCAAACGCACTCACGACATTGTCGCCCAGCTCAAATTGATGGAACTGAAAGACTCGCTGGAGCTGATGCAACGGCTCAGCGGCGAGAAGCCAACCAAGTACGGCACCGCTCGTGTTTGGCGAAACTCGAGCAAGGCTGCGCACATCGTCGCTCAGTACCTCGTGACTACGGGCATGGTCAGACCTCTGGCCGAGGTCGGCAGCGACACCCTCGAGCAGATACTCAACTCTTGGGCCATGTTGCACGCCAAAACCAAGGACGCCGTGGCCAGTCTGCCCGACATCATTCGCAAGCTCATCGAACCCGCCGAGAGCGCTCAGCACATTTACATTTTCTGCCAGGTTCTCGTTCGACATGTTAGTCTCTCGTTTGCTTTCATTTACTCGTTGTTTTCGCTTTAACTCTTTGCCGTATCTGTCTCACTTTGTTGTTTTCGCGTTTGACCTTACAGTTCGGTGTCGCTCTCAAGCCTCTGGTCATCGAGCTCTACATCCGCGCGCTCACGACGGACATGAACGAGTTGGAGAATCAGAAATCAAAGTCGAACAAGGAAAAGGTCCAGGAAACGGCCCAGCGACTGAGCAAGGAGTTTCTTCATCTCGCCGACTACGTGAGCGACGTCGTGGGCATAGCGCGTGAATGCGTGCTCACAGCATTTTCGCTTCATCCGACGAGAGCATGTTACGACCGTATCAAGGACATGGCTATTGCGTGCGGTAAAATCAGTCCAAAGCTCGAATCCAGCGACGACGGTTCCTTCAAGGTGGAAATCATTGATAAGGTAGTCAATTATCATCGTCATTTTTGTCGATTGATCATTTGTAGCGTAGTGTATCGTTAAATAACGAATCCTCCTTCATTCAACAGACGGAAAGAGACGAGAACGAGGAGCCAAGATTAAATAGGAGTCTGAACGAGACCGAGATAGAGTCGATAGAAAGGATAGTCGGCGCTTCGTTGAACAAGCAACCAAAATGCCAACCAGACACAACGCAAACGCCAAGGATAAAGGAGGAGCTAACGACTGTTTGTTCGAATCAAGAAAAAATCTTCGTGGAAGACGAATCGCGGACGATGATCACCGATAAACCATCGGAGGCGCGATTGGACGTTGATTCGATCGAACAGACGTCCAAGATTTGTAGCGCCGACAATAATTTGGAAGCGCTAATACTCATCAAGGGCGACGCGATTACCGGCTCGGCAAACTACGACGAGAAAGCAGTGCCTAGTCAGGTTCTCGACAGCGAAAAACTTGGCATAAGTCCACAGTTGTCCGACGACCTTGCGGTCATACTCAGCAGTCAACGGTATCACCTCATCAATTGGTTGCTGGAGTGGAAAGAGCTGAATGAGCTCTGTGAGAGGTATCTCGAGAACGCGGAGGAAATGCGCAACAGTAACAAGGAACTCAAGTACCTGAATATCGATTACTCGCAATTCAAAAATCAGCCGTACGACGATGATTCGCGGGATGATCCGTATTACGGTATTGAGAAAGGTTACGAGAAGTGGGACGACTCGGATTTTTCAGAGTCCGACGTCTATCAACAACCTTCTATGGATAAAACTACCACTGTTCGGCGAAATCTTGACAATAGTTCGGACACCGACTGTGAAAACAACCTCGTGCATAGGCTTGGCACGAAATCCAGACCGAAAAAAACGCGGAGATTGGACTCTTCGGAAAGCGAGTTGGAACGAAAACACCGTAGGCCCAGGCAACGATTTAAGAAAGTTCTGATAACAAGTTCGGAGAGCGACAACACGCAGGACAGTCAAACAAGTAGCTTGGGAAGCGATGGCTGTAAAAAGAATTCAAAAAAAATCGTCAAAAAGACGACGTGCAACGGGGCAAAAAAGGTAAGTCTTATGAAACTTTTACGATTAAATAGATAGGTTGTCGAGTAAGTGAGCTTTAGGTTGGGCTCAATCTTGATCGAATTTACATATGCAGGTTATCAAACGTCGATCGAAAAAGACGAAATCGATCACCGATCCGTTCCGCATTTTCGTCAACGAAAACCTCCGGCCGTCTGGAGTCATGGACGACAACAGCGATATGATGACCCTCTTCTCGGCAGACGAAAACAAACACGAGACGATCACGGGATCGGCGGCATTCAATGCAGCACAAATCATCATTGAGAAACGGAGTGATCCGGCGGTTATTAAGTCTTTGCGCATGTTTAGAAACAAAAAATTGTCTCAGATTAATCAGAAATCCGTGAACGGCGTTAATAATATAAAGAGAAAAGAGCACAACTCTGACGAGAACAGCGCCAACAATGCGATGCCTAAAAAGTTTGCACCGATGCTCAGTACGATAAATTTAAGTCCGAAAATCGCTCTGAGAAGAGTCGACGAGGTGGACAAGCATCTGCTAAGTACGAAGAAAGTTAGCGCTATCGATCTGAACAACGAGTTGAGGCATATTCAAAAGACCATGCCATTCACTCCCAGCAAGAATTCTTTGACCGGTTATCCAAAACAAAAGGTACTACTGAATAATATAACATATTATTAATGTTAGTTACGATTAATAGTCAAGTAGTAGACGGGTACGATGTTTTTCGTATGTCAATTAAACCTCAATCGTTTGAATCCAATAGACAAGGCCGCGGAAAAAGTCATCCAAGTCGAATCTGCAAGAGTTCCTCACGGTACCAGGAATGCACTCGATGGAATTCTCCGTAGCTCCACGCGTGCAACCGACAGTTCACGTGGTTCAACTTACGCGTAACATTCCGCAAAGCCCCAACTCGACTGCCTCGGGCAACACACCACCGCGCAGTCGAAGCAATATCCAGTTGCCAGGTACCCCGTCGTCCGGGGGACACGACAGTGGAGTAGGAATGAGCCCAGCCGGTCAAACGCCACCCCCGCCTACTAGGTCTAGTTCTTTGCAAGACGTTGGCGAAGAGGCTAATCAGCCGCCTGACAACTCTCCTGGATTAGGTGAGCCTCGGTCACACACAGCAAATTTTTACTTTCGGCATCGTCGACGTTCATATTTGGTATTGCCCTTGGTTTCAGCAGATTCAATCAACACCTCGACTATGGATTCAACGGATAGCACAAGGACAGTCGCACTCACAGTTCTGGCCAATCAGAGGCTCACATCCAATCAGTCGCCCAAGAAATCGCCTTCTCCGTCGACGAATAGCACTCAAGAATCGCATGTCGTTGTTCGCAAACCGGACGGCACTTTACATTTGGTCAGTCCGAATGTAGTTGCAGGTCATCGAGGCATTCTGTCGTTGCAAAATTTCGAAGACGGTAATATCAGCTTTACACGGCAAGTTCCAGTTGCTTCAGTCGCTGGGACAGAGGCGAAAACGACGCAAGCTCAGGCGAGTAGAAACGCTGCTTTGCCGAAATTCCAACAGGCTTTTGGGAAAACGATTTGCACGCTATCCACCGAATCGACAACAGTGCCATCGACATCAGCAACCGATACACGTGGTAAGTTTCGTCTTATAAATTTGAAACATTATCAATTCGCTCAATTCTCGAACTGAATTGCTTGAATGTACCAGAATCACCAGCGGCACCGGCTGGGGCAGCGACAAATGTCCAGCGCAACAATGCCAAATCGACGGGCACTGTGAACGTTTCAAAGAGCATACAAACCTCGGTGCAAAGCGCAAGTATCGTCAGTATTCCAAACCTTCAGCAGACGGGTGCTCGACAAATTCTCAACATCGTGCAAAGTGCCAATTCTAACACAACTGTCAGTGGTCCGACGCTACAGCTTGTGCAAAATTCATCGCCCGGAAACGTCATTTATTCGATACCCACAACACCAAAAATACCGGGACAAAATGCCACGCAACTCATATCAATTCCAGCAGCACTCGCCAACAGTCGTCCACCCGTTCAAGTTAAGCTCAACATCATCAGGACACCCTATCGAGCTGGTCAGCAACTGCAAGCGGTCGTACATACTCAGAGAGTGCAAGCAACAGCTCAACAGACGCAAGCAAATCAAACGCAACAGCAGCAGCATCAGCAACAACAACAACAACAACAACAACAACAACAACAACAGCCACAGCCACAGCCACAGCAACAACAAGCAGCAAGGTCTAGCGATCCTATGATTAATTCTACGATGGAAATACCGATTCAAGTGAGCTCGCACGAGTCAACGCTTCACGATCAAATTCGCGAGTTCGAGAGTGTGCTCGAGCAAGTTAAGGAGCGTAGCACTGGTCAGTCATCGTCGACCGATGGGTCGACGGTTCAAGCACAAACGCAAACGGTACAGAGCGGAACTGCCGTGAAGCAGACACAGCAGCAGGTATCGGTCGGCGCACTGACCCAACAACTGCTCATGTCGTCGCAGTCGCCGAGCAGCGGTGTTGAGTTTCCCAGTAACGGAAACACACTCACGTTCCAGCAGCAGGAAATTTATCCGCAAAAAGTAGCTCTCATGTATACGAACAAAAGCAGCGGCTCGTCGACGCCCAACTCGACGCCCGTGGTCGTCGTTACATCCTACTGTCAGCCGGCTGCTTCACCCGCATTGAGCGTCACCTCGCAAAGCTCGTCGAGTCCGTGTGTCACGCCTGCTCCCACACCTGTCTCGTCTACTGGCAAAACGCCACCCCAGTCTTCGAAGAGCTCGAAAAAAGCTGCTCCGAAGAACGTCAAAGTAAGTACATCGCTAGGACAATTACGCAATTCGCAATAAGGCAGCAGTTGCATTTAAACGATTTTTTTTGTTTCGTTTAACCTTAGGTTACCGCACAAGCCGCTGCCAAACAAGCTCCGATTCCCAAACCTCAACAAAAGCCACAAGAAGACCCTGAGACAACTCAGAGGATATACGCAATTTTGGGACAGTACGCAGAGCAACTGCGTAACTCGCCAGATTTGAACAACAAACCAGCGCCTCGGCGTCGATCCAATCCGCCAACGAATCCTAATCAGTCGTCCAAGAGAAAAAAGTCGGGTTCCGGCAAATCAAAAGGCACCTCAGGACAGCAGACCTCTGAGCCAAGCCCCAGTGCCGATGATATGAATAGGACAATGGGTAGCAGCGAAGACTCGAGTGGAGGAGGTGGTGGCGGTGGTAGCATTAGCGGCAACGGTAGTTCTCTGATGCACGTGCAAGACAGTCCCGCTGGATATTCGGCTTCCGAGGAAACTATGGCTAGCAGTAACAATAACAGTCAGAGGTAATTTATCATAATTCGTATACCGTTACTTTGTGTGTATAATTTAGCACGAAGAAGTGCAATATTTACGTGCCTCTTGTGTTCGTTTATAGTTGCAACAACGATAATGCAACGCTCGGTAATTCCACGGATACGAAGCCGACTATCGTCACGAGCGACTCAAACGACAGCCTCGAAGGAAATGCGAAAAGGAGAAATCTCATTTTTACAGAACCCAATACAGGTATGCTTAAAATCATTGATCGAACGCTTGAAACGTCATTCGAAGTAATCCGTTAAACTACAATTGCAGGTCAAGCTCGAGCGGTAATCGTACAAGAAGCGCCAAACGTTGGAGAGGCCATTGCCTCGGTGACCGGCGGCAAAGTGACGACTGGCACGGCTGTGCTTGTGTCAGGTACGAATTTCATGCTCCCCATGAATTTTGTTAAGAGCGGCCAGCAGATCACCGTAGTGTCAGGTGGTTCGAAACTACTCGCAGCAGTGCCAGCGGTTCGTACCAGTGGCAACGCCTCGGGTGTATCCAATGCCTTCGTTCTGCAATCGTTGCTCAGCCAAGCGAACAAAGTCATTCAACAACAGCAGAACCAGCCAAAGCTCAAACTCGCGCATCAAAGTCAAATCGTCATACCTCAAACAGGGGGTGTAGTCAGATTTGCCAACGACGACAACAACAGCGATAAAAGCGACAGCAAAGCCGATTCCGGCAAACCACCGAACACGACAATAGGATTATTCCAACATTCGGGAGTTATCACGAGTAACCCGACAATAGGCCAGCGAGTGATCAACTCTTCCACTGTTAAATTGCCGACCGTCAAAACCGAAAATGCACAAAAGGTCGTGTGTTTGGCTACACCGACAAAGACGAAGGAGGCTGCCGACACGCAAAAAACTACGACGACTATCGCCTTAGCGTTTACTCCGAGCGCAGATGGGGCTAGTGCTACGAATATTACGGCACAAGCTATTAAAGAGACGAAAGAGATTGAGACGACGACCCCCAAGGTCGAGACACTTGCAGCGACGCCGAACAAAGGACTTAAAAGGAAAGAAGAACAGATCGGCGAAACTTTTCAGTGCAATGCTGCAGCGGGTAAGGGCGAACAACTAACTTTCACGTTATTTCACAGCTATTCATCTTTATGATCATATTATTGTTTTCACATACTTTTTGCTTGCACGTATTTTGTATTATAGTCAATAATGTAAGAGGGTTTTATTCACTTTCTTTTTTCCACAATGTAATTTCATTGAATAATAATACATGTAATAACACGTAACACATGTAAATCATTATAACAACTCTAAATGTATTATAAATGTATTATACGGAGATGGTTTAATCATTTAATTCGCATAAAGTTCTTAGTATTATGATTTTTTTTTTATTTTTCGAAACAAATTTAATGTCGGTGGTGCTTTGAATAGTAGTAGTCAGTTTTGTATATAGTTTCAAATCAAGCAAAGCCAAGAATTCGATTTGCGACGTAAAAAAAAGTGAGACATTTTTATTTAATTCCAGAGTCGCCACAGGCGTTAAACAAACAAAACAAGCAACAGTCATCGCAAGCAGCAGCAAGGACTTCAAGCATGGATAGCTCTTCGCAATTCTTAGTTAGCGCTGGAGCAGCAAACTCGGACAGTCACGAATCGGCCTCGTCAACTATTCCTAACTCGGTGATTGAAAGCAGCAGTTTGGACGGGACGAAAGTTGAAAATGGAATATTTTGCGGGAACGCGAGACTTCAGGAAGCTTGGGAACCTGAAAGAAAGGGTTCACCGGACACACCTTGGAGGTATACACCGACCAGCAACGCACTGGGAATGGAGCCGATCAAAGTTTATTCTCGGGACGGCGAAAGCTCGGAGACGGCTCATAATAGCGTTCTCCAATCTATAAACAAGGGCCAAGGAATCGAGATGTCAAGCGCGGGTATCTTTCAAACGAAGAAATTTTTTCCATCGATGAACAATGCTAAAAGCTTGGTTAAAAGTGGACAGAGCAATAGTGCTAGGACGACTGCTGAGCAAGAGAATCAACAACGGAAACAATTAGCGCTGGAACACCAACTAAGGCTAGAGAAGAGCTTGAGCGAAGAATGCGAGGATTTGGGAGTCGACGAGCCTAGCACAAGTGATCTTTTCCCCGAGGCTGATTTGCTGTTCGACACCAATCATTCTCCAGCCTTTGATCATTCGTCCCAGGAAGCCAGCTGCAGTCAAACATTGAGGTATTCAACGATTAAATAAATAATTGTTACTCTTGTCGACGTGTTTGGCAGCTTTGATCGCCAATTGAATATTTATAATTTCTTGCAGTGGAAGTATGAATCTGAGCAATAACAAATCTTACGGGGCTGCTAGCGGTGTATCGTCGTTTTTTAAATCTATCGATTCAGCCTCTTCAGGAAGTAGAGACGCAAGTCCCATAGTTACTCCAAAAACCACAACGCCAGTTACTAAGAAAAAGACACCTGTGCAGAGGAGAGTAACAAAGCCTAAAGAGACAGCTGCTAGGAAGAACAAGAGATCCTCCGATGGGATACAGCACGTGGATTTTACTACTGGCGCTTCACAAGCCAAGCACATAAGGTTGAGCCTAGTTGAGAATCTTAGTCAAGACGAAGCCTCGAACAGCAACTCGGACCTATCTAGATTGTCGCCTGCAATTGAAAATGGTCCTTCGAAAGATACGGAAAAGGCTAAGGTAGCACCATAGCGATCTACTACTTTTAAAGAGAAATGCATTGTGAACTTTGCATCAAAATAAACTATCGCTTTCCAGGCTGTTCAAAAAAACGCCAAACATCAAGATAGCACGTCGCACGAGGTTGCCGAAACGACAACGGTGACGGGAATTGGTCAGCACGCTGTTAATAATGCATCGTTGTGCGTCAGCTCGGAAGAAGACGAGAGTTTAACGTTGCTCGAGGACAGTGCTGCTAACGTGACGATACCGTCGCCGATCTCTTCCGTTGCTGGGCCCCTGCTTATGAACAATCGGTATACTTACGCTAACAACAAAAAGCGTCCGACATCCAATGCTACTGCTATTGTCAAGAATCAACGTTCAAGTGATTTTTTTAGGTAAACACTCGCAGTTAACAACGAATAATATGATAAATAATGAAGCGCTAATGGGATTTCACTTGGGCTTTCAGTACCGAGAGCCCAATATCAGAGAGAACGAGGTCGAGCACGGATAACGACGAAGAGGACGAGGAAGACGAAGAAGATCAAGAAGACGACGAGTCTTCGAGCGTGAGCGAGTCTTTTGGACCAAACGAAATTAGCGGTATTGGGAATGGGCTTCAAAATATCATCAAAAACGTGCCCACCGTCAAAGTTACGCCGGTCGATCATCCAACGTACTCTGCCAAAAGGAAATTGCCAATCGCTCGAAAAGCCACTGTTAATCACAAAGGTTGGCACTTGTAGCTGTTTTGGGAAACCGTATTCGTTGAAACATGGAGGATAGCTCTAACGTCACGAACGTGATTTATTTTTCAGATTCAAGCGGCAGTGCAATCACGATAAGTAAATCTACAGATACGAAAGTCACTGCAGTTAGCAATGCAAACGCAGCTATGAAAAAGGTCAAGATAGTTGCGACGACGCCCGCGTTAACGGTGATGAGCGAAAACGAGTCGTCCAGTCCAGCCCCATCAGGGGATAAAGTGGACGAGATCGGTCCATCGGACGACGAAGCGAGCGGTACCACAGCGATGAGCAGTAGTATACTGGATGCGGGTAACGAGCATTGTTCAACGGCAGCCGGGCGCAGATCAAGTTTGCGCGGTCACGTAAAAAAAGGTTACTGTGGCTGCTGCAACGGCTCACCCGAAAGACCCAAACTCAAGAAAGTCAGCCCTCTTAAACCCCAGCCAACCGATCCAGCGATCGCCAAGCCGAAAAAACCAAAACAACAACAGCCACCAAAGCCGCCCGCAAAGAAGAGGTAGTCTTAGCCCTCACGCATTTGTACATTCTTCACCGAGGTTGAGAGATATTGCCATGGCTTCTTTCGATCTCGCAATGTCGTCGCCTCCTCATCCTTCATCCGCTCTTGTTGAATTTTGGCAAAAGCCCTTGCGATGATTTTTTACGAACGTCTTGGACAAAGGTTTGCCGTATTGATTCATTGTTTTTGCGGGACTCCAAGCCATAATCGCGTTAAGCCCCGCGCCTTCTATTTTGAGATATTACGATAAAGATGATGTTTGCGATGAATGTACCTAGCACTTGCCAAACTCGAACAATTGAATTAAACATGTTGATGGAAAACGCCAGGACCTTCCTTTGACGCAATGCATACGCGCTGACAATTTCCAATGTAAATAATCGCGTCGTAAAAATGATTTTTAGATGGAAACAAGATGAACAAGAAGAGAGCTAGGCAAATCTATAGGTGACAATTTGTAGGCTATATATAAATATATATATTAAAAAAAGGAAGTGGCAGAAAATATAGACTTAACATATGTGTATACAGTTAAATATTACAATAAGTATATAAACATACCACAAGAAGGACTCCTTAGGTGTAAAGAGTCGGTAGCGCGTCATCCTTTTAAATTGTAGGTGTTTCCGATTATCTATAGGCGATGACGAGAATGAAAAACGGATTTTCAAAGAGATAGCAATGACTTATCATGTACACACAAACCCAAACAGTCTAGAAGTGTTTTAGTTTTACTGACAATTGGAGGTCAATTGCCAGCAAGGCGATTATCGTCGAGAGAGTCTGTAGTGGCCGCGTGAATGACCTGTTGTGCGTGTGCGTGTATGTGTGTGTGTGTGTGTGAGAGAGAGAGAGAGAGGAAAGAGAGAGAATCGCTAATGTTGGTAATAATAAGTATTGTGTAAGCTTTGAATTGAGATGGGATTTAATTGAAAGAATAGAAAGAAGTAAATTCAATCTAGTCATGGGTGAGTGCGAAACTACTCGTGTGTGCTCGTGCATATAAAAGCGAGTCCGAGAAAACAAATAGCGACTAATTCAAAGGTAGTTAGGTAGCATTTTCCTTGCTGAGTTAAGTCAGGATTTATACGTGTAATTCTTACCTATGCAGTATCCCGCTGTAATAACCGTTTCAAGCAAACAAAACCGTTCAAATACGCCTAGAAGCCGTGAGCCTCGTAGCTAGAGCATGGCTGATCTTTCGCAGAGCTGCATATCGATCAACGAAAAACAATGCTACGAGAATAATACAACACAACGGGTCGTGCTTAAATGGACAAAATGAGAAAACAAGTTTACCTCTTTATTTTTTTACATTGCCAATTTCGCTTTCTTTCCACCTTTCTTTTTTTCTTCTTTTTTTTTTTTTGTTTTTTTTTTGTTTTTGTTCCGCATTCCTGTTACTGAATACACGCTAGCTTCATTGATTCCACGTTTTACTTCATTCGATTTTATCATTGACTCGAGATTATTATTTATTTGTTTATATTACATATTACATTTCGCAAAAGTCACATTGACTATTCATTTTTTGTACTTTTCTTCGATCATATGTATATAGTAACTCGTTGTTCAAATCTTACAGCTCTTTTTTTCAACGACTTTTGTAATTGCAATGTGTACTTTGTGTTTAAAAGAACGTGATCATAATTGTACAAATAAATGAAATGAAAAAAGCATTGTATGTTATTTAAACCTTGATAAGTTGAAAAAAGAAAGATTCTTTCGTTGCATCAAACTAACGCTTAGCTTATTCCGATTTTCATCGATGCTCGCGCGTCAAAGAATAAACAAGAGAGGATATCCGAGAGATAAACCGGCTCCAAACAATCTTCCTGTACATTGTCAATGTATAAATTTTCGCGTTAAAGTCGTAAGCACCAATGGAAGGAAAAAAACAAGTAAAAACAATGATAAATCAACAGATTAGTGAATGCATATTTTTGAAAACAACAAATAAATTAATTAGCTATTGCGGATGAAACACTTTTTGCAAAATTTTATTAGTGCGGCCTTTTGTCGCTATTTAGTCGTACCAAACGCATTTAAAGTATAGCCAAAAAAACAAACAAACGAAAAAATAATGTTTTTGACTATAGAGCCGTGATGCATTTCTTTTTAAGGCAAAAATTATATGTATATCACTAAGGAAATGAGTAAAAATGTTTTCCAAAGTTAGCTTCAGGTACTTAAGCTGCTTAAAGACCGTTATAAAAAAAAAATTAACTTAAGGAGTTTTTGTAACGTATGTTTGTTAAGGCTAAAGTTTGTCATTTAAAACTATTTAAATATTACAACAACAACAAAAAACAGTAAAAGAAATAATGAAACTTTACCAGTATTCAAAAGCGCTATACATTGTACCGTAGACACTTTGAACATCTTTAAAAAAAATTAAAAAAAATAAAAAAACTACGTTATCGTGAAAGGTTGTTCTTCGAGCGCTATGTATTTGTCGTTAGCACAAAAAATGAATAGTGAACAAAAGAGAAAGTGAGCGATAAAAATTTAACAGAAATTTCAGTAATTGATATTGTAAATAAATGAGACCTATTTTCTATATAAAAAAAACGTCGCTCGGTGAACAAAACAATTCCCATCGACGGCTCGATGAATATTGCAATATTATATGATAATTCTTTCAGCGATAGATTTAATGTTTAATCGTTTTATGTATTGTAACAATAGAAAAACAAGAGGGTATTGGCAGAATAAAAACGGAAAGTTCTGTATTTAAAACAACGAGTTATACTTTATTTATATTTATAATTTTCGTTTCAATTGCTTATGCCGTTTTCCTCGCTTCTCTGCTCCTCGACCTCCTAAGAAATAACACAAATTACAATCAGTGTCAAATCAAATTGTATAACGTATCGTAACGAACCTTTCTTATCGCATCCATTACCGACATTCCACCTTGAAAAAATTCATTAATTTCTTTTGGTACGCAAACGTGATTAGTCAATTTTGGTTGTATTCCCATGTCTTCGCTTATAAACCTGAATTCTCCTTCTTTCTCCTTAATACTTTCACTGTGTAATTCTTCGTAATCAAAGAGAGAGTTTTTTGTTGATTCTTTATTTAATGGACCAAAGTCAACTATTTTTACTTTATCTTTCTTGTATCTGATAACATCAAATGTATCTACCATGAAAGAAAACATTGATAAATAAATTAAAAAATGTTTGTTACATATAACTTTGTTTCGAACTCACAATCACTAGGAGTAAATGTATTTTTTATTTTTTCATCAAACAAACTTTTAACGTCTCTCTGGATGTTATATTTGTCGTTTTCTATATGTTTATAGTATTGGGAAACATCTCTTTGGCAAATCCCTGTGATACATATTGAAAATTATCTTATTAATTCAAGCTAAGAATGAATCGAATGACTACTACCACTGTGTACTCACCAACAAGTTCTTTATTCACCACAAAGCAGCGAAACTCTGTGCATGGATCTATATCACGCCATCTTTTTAATACTAAGCATGGATCAACATTGCAATCTCTGTTATTATTACATTTAAGAAAACTCAGGTCTTGTGATATTCTATCTGAACTCTTTAAAAGCAAGTACACATCTTCAAGAGAATCACATTTTAACGATTTTGTTGCTGTAACCCATGTGGCATCCTGAAAAGTATAAAATTAAATAGTGTTCGAAACATTAATTTTAAATACTTGAAGCTTTTTATTTACAGCTGGAGTACTCCAATTGGATTTTAAAAACACTGCCCCAAAACCATCGATCGCTTGTTGTATCAGTTTGCTAAATTCTGGAAACGTTGGTTGTTGTTCAGAATCCTGTAATTCGTGATAAAATGAATGTTATTTTTAAACATTATTCACAAAGGTTGTTTTTGAAACAAGCTTCTTTACTTCTTCTTCTTCGTCTTTTATAGCAGAACCATCGGACCATTCCGAATTGCACGAGACATTGCTATTCGTTGCTTCAAGTGGTAGTATAAAAGCATCGTGTTCCAGATATTCGTAAACATTTCGAGGTATCGTCAGTATCACGGCTTCCAAGGCATTTTTACTGAAAAGTGGATACCACTGACAAAATGAATAATCCGCTCGCGGAATTATTAATTCGTTTTGTTCGTTTTCTTGATCAAACATGTCAATATCAACACTGCGTCTGTCACTAAAAACCATGGAAACTATAGACGGGAGACGAAGTAGCCCTATCCCCTCCGTACCAAAGTTTCATCGCTCGTAATTGCTCGTATGTACATAAATGCCGATCTCGTTAGTCCTAACGAGCACACCATCTTACAGAGAAGCCGCAACTAGTATTATCGACGGCAGGCGGTTTTGGCGCGATCGATGTATAGGACAAATGTAGATACAAGACTATTGAAACAAAAATATATCAATATACGAACATCGTACCTAACTACTTTATAAATAAACAAATGTTTAACGATTCCAAAATACGATGTTTATATATTGATATATTTATCTGGCATATATATCGATTGCGCGTACCGACTGCCATCGATCATACGAGTTGCGGCTCCTCTGTAAGATGGTGTGCTCGTCAAGACTAGCGAGATCGGTACTTACGAGCATTTTATCATCTCCATGCTAAAAACCATCTGCAAACGTAACCTCAACTTGGTGGATCTACTTGGTTGGCAGGTTCACATAGCCAAAGAACAAGCATATACATATAATATATAGCACATATACGAGACAAGGCAGGTAACTGTAAACTCGATTGAAGAGTTTAACTTTACCGACGAGTCAAGCTGGTAGCAGCACCGTACACACTTTTGATCGTGGCCGTGGTATTGGTGCTTTGAACACCTATGTATGTATGTATGTTACGATTAAGAACCAAGTGGAAGGGCGGGTTCGGTTAGCGCACAGCTGCCAGCAGCGCAGCCATCAACGCGTACTACAAGCACAGTAGCCATACGCACAGTGTCAGGTCGAGTACACGTACAGATTTAACAGTACAGAGTATCTTTCGGTCCTTGCTCGACCAATGCTGCTCAAATTATCGGTCAGTATTCGGTTAGTTGAGTTCTGTTATCTTCGGGCATTCGACGATCGACGAGGTCGATTCGCTAGACGTATATCGACGCGTATCAGCAAGTCGGACACTTCTCGCGCGCCTGTGCTGCTGCTAGCCGTAAGGAGGATGACTGTAACGGCTCCTGGTGCATAGCCCTGCGTGATTCATAGCCTCGGCATTCGGCTCTCTCTCTCTCTCTTTCTCTTTCTCTTTCTCTTTCTCCTTTCTTTCTTGTTGTCTCAACAAGTCGAGGTATAACCTCAAATTGCTCAGTTTTCCACGTAACGTGTATCGTGCTTGAGTGAGAGTGCGTCTTGATCAGAAGCAAATTATTATCGACGATGTCTCGTAACAGCAGTAGCAGCGGCATCAATAGCAGTAGCAGCAGTAGCAGCCGAGCAAGCGAGGTGAGTGCTCGACTGCAAGTACAATAACTGTGTACGCATCCCGATAGCGTACTATACTTTGTTTCATTGCTTCTCCTTCGTCTTTACAAGTTGCCCCGAGCGACTGCCTTATTCGGATAACGGAGCTTATTAGGATTCACGCTTTTCCTATAAGATGCGTTAGCAAGTGGCAAGCAAGTGCGCGCGAGTGCTGTGCAACAAGTGTTCTCGCTCTCGTTTCAACGTGCGAAATCATAGAAGCTTTCTCTCACGAGTTCAACAACATGCCCTTGGCGCCTACGCCTTCACGCTAGACAGACGGAGAGTGTCGCGCTATTAAATGTTAATAATTTGCACGAGGAAAGCTGCATTCGTACAGGATGTTATAACGAAATACGGGGCATTGCACCCGCACGCGTTTCACGTTGCGTTGCTCATTGGTACGCTGTAAACAAACGCTTTGCTATTCGCAGAACCATATCGTGCCTGTAACAATCAACACCAGCAGCAATCTCCAATTATTTGTCCACGAGAATTCCCAAAATACCTCGTGCCTCTTGCCTTCGTTCCTTCTTTCCTCGCGCAGCCAGAATAAGCAGAGCGAGTGAGAGAGAGAGAGAGAGAGAGAGAGAGAAAGAGAGAGTAGAGAAGGAGCGTATACGTATAGTATCTCGCGTTCCATTTGAGGGGGTCGCGATCTGGCGCGCTTCTCTTCTATATACTATTTTTTCCGTCCTTTGTGCAGCCGCAGCAGCAGCAGTAGAGCGCCGGAAGTTTCAATGAGCCGCGCGCAGATGTTTTTTTTTTCGACAACAGGTGCTCTCACAAACGTACAGCGCGTATTTGGCAAAGATTCGTTGAGTCTATAGCGGCGCGCTGCAGATGTTAATGAGACGCAGATGCGCTTTTTTTAACCTATGACGTTTTGCTTTCCCCCTTCGTTCATCGCGCGCACTTGTAACGTATACCGGCTGCTACCGCTTTCGTATAGCTCCGTGTGACACGGATGTCGTCGCGGGAAAACGGCTTTCTACTAGGACTTTTTTTCTCACGCGTTTGCTTCCGTCGCAATAGAAAGTACGCCGCGTCATTCGCTATCTTTACAAGTATAAAAGCGCTATGTAACCCAGCGGCGTTCTTTTAGACGCTTCTCCTTGTATCCGTTGCTTCGCGAATAGCGTAGGCCTGGTGCACTCGATACGGATGATATATGATCGATGACGAGTTGCAGCGATGAGAAATGAGCCGCTACGGATCGACACCAACAGCAGCAGCAACAGCAGAAACAACAGCAGAAGACGATATGCCTGGCGGTGGCAAGGAGCCGTCGGCCGACGACGCCGACAGTATGAGTAAAGAGATTCTCGACATAGCCGCTGCAGCTTCGGAACAGCAGCAGCAGCAACAGAGACTGCCGCCCACGTACGTGTACGCCCAGGAGCAGCACGAAAACGGTGTCGCCGAAGCTAGGAGACATCAACCCTCGGTAACCGAGGAACAACTGGGCCCGTTACCAGCCAACTGGGAAAAGGCCTATACCGAAAATGGCGAGATCTACTTCATCGAGTACGTATACGATCCAGCGAACGCGAGACGACGAGCGTACGGTCGTTCGAATAAAGCCGAGCTTTCGTTTGATTCGCAGCCACAATACCGGCACCTCGCACTGGCTCGACCCGCGTCTCTCCAAATTTCAGAAGCGCTCGCTCGAGGAATGCCACGACGATGAGCTGCCTTACGGTTGGGAAAAAATCGACGACAATCTCTACGGCACGTACTTCATTGACCACGTGAATCGGCGCACCCAGTACGAGAATCCCGTGCTGCAGGCAAAACGGGCCCAACAGGCTCTGGTCGGTCTCTTCGTTTTAATTTGCATAGACTTGTATCGTTCCTTGTTCTTCCTCGTTTTACCAATCATTTTGCTTGCGACAGAACTGCGCTATGAGCGATCGGAACAAGAGTCCCATGTTCACGCGCAATCCCGAGGCGTTGAAGGGACAGCGGGTACAGACGAGCTTGGTCAAGAGCTCGAGGGGCCTCGGTTTCACCATCGTCGGTGGCGACGACAACGCCCAGCCGGAGTTTCTTCAAATCAAGAGCATCGTACCAAACGGACCCGCTTGGCTCGACGGTAAACTCCTCACAGGTACGTTCCCTCGACGCCCTCTACTCCGTAGGCTTTGATTTTCACGATCGTTTCGCTCATTCCGTTTCTCCGTATGTTTCTCGATCTCGTGCAGGCGACGTGCTCGTCTACGTCAACGACACCTGCGTGCTGGGTTTCAGCCACAACGAGATGGTCAACGTCTTCAAGTCGATCGGCATCGGCGACACCGTGGCGCTCGAGGTCTGTAGGGGCTACCCTTTGCCTTTCGACCCCAACGACCCCAACACCGAGGTCGTTACCACGATCGCTCTCAGCGCTCCCGACGCGCCTACCACCGACGAATCCAGTTTGTACATGGATCTCGAGCGATCGGCGCTTCGAGGAGGGCCCAGTGAGCGATTCGACTTTCTCGACGCCGCTTCCTTCGTACCGGTGCACGCGCTCGCTCAAAACGGCATCGACAATCTCACCAGCACCGCCTCGGTCAACTCCATGCCCGACCTGTGCATCAGCGAGAAGGCGGGCCCGATCAAGCGACCCAGTAGCACCGACATTTTGCTCTCGGACAGCGTCGACCACTCGGCACAGTGAGTATGACTGTATTGCATAGTAGAGCTGCGTCGCTCAACGCTCAATTGTGACATGTCTATCAAGTGTAAGCTCGTTCTTACGTGTCCGCAGAGATCGCGAGGACGCCCACTCGCCAGCGCCTTCAAAACCAGAATTCCTGAGCATACCCATCGTCAAAGGAATCACGGGCTTCGGCTTCACGATCGCCGATTCGGCCCACGGACAAAAGGTCAAGAAGATCTTGGATCGGGATCGCTGCAAGAACTTGATGGAGGCCGACATTCTCGTCAACATCAACGACGTTTGCGTGCGTAACATGTGTCACGCCGAAGTCGTGCAGGTAACCATTTGCAACGATGTCGTTCGCGAGCTTGCGAGTTGTTGCAGTTTTTGCTCTATTCGTTGCGTTTGACGAAACAGGTGTTGAAGGACTGCTGCCGAGATCAAGAGGCTCTCATCTACGTGCAACGCTCGAGCTGCAAGTCGCCAAAGTCACCGTTGCAGGATAAAGATTCCCTTAAAGAAACAAACGACAAGGGACCTTACGACTATTTTCGCAGTAAGACGCCAACCGCCGATATTTACAGCACGCAAGCCAAGACGATTGTACCACAGCGCCCGAAAACGCCACTTATCGACACGCGTGTCAAGTCCAGATCGCCTTTACAGCTACAATCGTCGCTCGAGCACGACCAGGAGTTACAGCACGTTCTCGACAATAGGTATACTTATGCATCCCAAGACTACAATCACGGGATTTACAGTTACACCGATATCGGCCCTTTCGACAAGCCGAACATGGCTCATTTGACTGGCAATTTTGCGACGATCAATCTCTCGGGTGAGCGATCATTACTTGGTTCTTCTTAGTCGTCGTTGCCAATCTCGTAAACGTTTCTCATCGCCATGTATCTCCCACTCTCTTTCTCGAACAAAAGAAGGTCTCGAAGCCGAAGAATCTCTGCGAGAGGCGATGAAGCGCGAGGAATGGCTAGCAGCCAATAACGACAAATACAATTACGATAGCGACGTGTATGCCATCGACGTGTCTCAGCAGCAGCACTCGAACGCTCATGCCAATCACCACCCAATGCACATAGCCAAGCAGAACGGCATACACCATTCAACCGCCACGGATTATTACAAGGACATCTATGCCGTGCAATCACCGCTACACTACGATCCGGAGCATACGGACGACTATAGTTCGTACGCGGCCATGATTGGCCAAGAGCAAAACGTCGATACCGGCGAAATCTGGGACAAGAGGAAGGAAACTACGAGCTTTGAACACGAGCAACCTCATTCTAGTTCCATTATGTCGAGGTACCTATTCATTTACAAAGCCGCGCCTCCGTAACTTGGTTCAAACGTCGCTTCAAACTCGAACGAGCTATCGCAAACTACTTGTCATTCTCAACTTTGTTCCTCAGATATGGACAGTACGGAAATAGCGTTGGAAACGACTTGGTTTGTCCTTCGTACCCTGACATCGAATGGATCGAAACGCTGGTGACCCTCGTAAGACAAGATACTGGTTTCGGCTTTCGAATAGTCGGCGGTACCGAGGAAGGATCTCAGGTTGGTATCCCACGTTCCGATTGACTCTTACGACCGTCCTTCGCAATCGTCTAGCGATTGGCCTGTTGAAAAAAGCTGTCGAGATCTCAATTTGTCCTATGCATTTACTTGGCCAGCAGGTGTCCGTAGGGCACATAGTCCCTGGAGGTGCGGCCGACCTTGACAATCGCCTCAATACCGGTGATCTCATCATGTCGGTCGACGGCGAGAGCGTGATGAATTCGTCGCACCACCGGGTCGTTCAACTGATGATTGCCGCCGCTGAGAATGGTCGCGTCACGCTTGGTATACGAAGGCGTATCGCTCCTCAAGATCATCATCATCTTATGCGCGATAACATTCAGTCGTCGTCTTCCTCGTCTTACGGATATCGGCCTATGGGTCACGTGCAGTATCCATACGATGTCGGTATTTCTATTTTCTTGTTCAATAAGAACCTGTCGAGTAACATTGTTCATTTGTATACTTGAATGTTTGCAGGTAACTGTGACGAGAATGGAAAACGAGGGTTTCGGTTTCGTTATTATTTCGTCAGTGAACAAAGCTGGCTCGACAATTGGTAGGATTATCGAAGGTTCGCCAGCCGAAAGGTGCGCCAGATTGAACGTTGGCGATCATATTCTAGCCGTCAATCGAGTTGATATAACGAATGCATGTCACAAGGACATTGTCAATCTTATTAAAGACTCAGGCTATTCGGTTACTTTAACTATTGGCTATCCATTGGATGATTGCTGCAGCAACACATCGTTATCTCAAAAAGTACGCGATGGACTTCTTTTAAAGTCTCGAGTCTATGTTTAAATCATGTTTACTTATTTTATTTGTTTATTCGTATATTTATATTTTTTGTTATTGTTTAGGACGAAATAACGAGTGACGCAGATGGAGGACAATATCACGCAGTTGAGCTGACAAGAGGTACTCGCGGTTTTGGATTCAGTATTAGAGGTGGTCGTGAATTCCAAAATATGCCGCTCTTTGTCCTGCAAATTGCAGAGAATGGTCCAGCTTCAATTGACAATAGATTAAGGGTATGCATGCATCGATATTAACGTATGATTATTCAAATAATTACGAAAGCCATTTGTTGATAGAAATGTAATGTCCTATAGGTAGGTGATCAAATAATAGAAATCAATGGTATCAATACGAAAAATATGACTCACACGGAAGCTATTGAAATAATACGAAACGGGGGACCAACAGTTCGATTACTGGTGCGACGAGGCGGTTGCCAAATGCCTTCAGTGGTAGGTGCTCCTTCACATCTCTACGACATGAATATTTAAAGAGAACTTTTTATAGAAACCAAGCTAACACAAATAACATTCATCGTTATCTCGACTCATCCTCATTGTTTTTGTACGTATTTGTCATGTATTTTCTAAGGTGTTGATCTATTGTGCATCGATTTTTTTATGATGATAGTGGTATCGTTCGATATCGAAACATTCTGTAAATAATATGTTATTTACCATTGTTTTATCTTTCATTTTTGCATTTAAATGTTGATTATATGTAAACGCTAAGATACCGAGTATTGTCCTTATTCCGTATGTTTTCTTAACACAGACAATAGCAATAGTAATCACAATTTGATATCTACAGTTAAGTAACAGTAAAGCGAATGAATAGTTGTTTTTTTAATACATCATAAAAAAATTTATGAACAGTGTCAATGTGGTAAGGGAGATCAAAATTAGAAAAACTTTACAAGTATGCAGGTCATCATTTTCTGCTATTCTACAATTTTTGAACAGATTGTAAGCTATTTGGAGCACCGAAGCTGTTAGTAGTACAGGATGGTCTAAAAAATACGTTATTATTTCCATTTTTATAGCGATCATTCTACCATCTGCATTACTAATAATTCATTTTACATTGAACTTCACGATACGCATCGGATTCGATAGATCTTACGTTGAAAATCATCAAATGTTTTTAGCGTTGACGCCAGGAGACGACTTGCTATAGGAATCGATTTTTTAGTCCATTCTGCATCCACCTTATCCTTCATCTTGATTCAACTAATGTATTTAACGATTTATGTATGATTCAGTTGATTGATTGTCACTCGAAGATTGATCCTGACTAACACGTGTGATAAAGTGAGGAAACAGTGTGCCTTGCGCGTGTTCTGTAACATTTATAACATGCAATATTTGCGTTTCGTTGATTGTCATTGTTTTGTTGTGTATGTGAAAACGTAAATTATTGGGCCATTCGGTGAAAAAGTTTCTTCGACTACAAAGAAACTATTAAACTTTACTTGTAATAATTGATTTCAATGAACGAGTCACAGAAACTTTTTCCGATTAGTGCTGTCCTCAGTATGAATATTCCATTGTTGAAGCTTGATCAAATTCACGTTGTAGAATTATGTCAGGCTCGACCAAATAAGCAATCGTGCAGACGATGCGAATCATATGCCGAGGATCGAGCTGAACGTGAGGCGATCGAAAAAAAAACGGCTATCTTTGCCGCTAGACTGCTGCTGCTCGTCAAGGAGTGGCTCAACGTGAATCTCAAATCGCTGCCAACTGTAGTTGCCTAATTCAAATTTTACGTCAGATTTTACAAGTGGATCAGTTGTTCTTTCGTAATTATTCGCGAAGTTGGAATAATTGAAAAGACTTTGCGTATCGTCAAGTAATATATTAAGCTCGCAATTTTATATCAAGCGAAACTAGTGCGATTATTACGTAAATAATTTGTTGATGCATTTATTCAAAAGAGCTGCATTCTTTGTAATTGAATGAATGAGCTGAGGACTTGTTACAGGGACGTGTGTTTGTCGTGAGTACTTTTCTATTATGTAAACGTAACAAACAAAAGAAACAACACAAGCAGAACTGAACGATCATTAATTGTTTCCTGCGTTCGCGTAATCGTGTTTATCCCTATAGATAGGTAATCATGCAAGTTTTAATTGCCAATCATTTACAGTCCTTTTTATACACCGCATTTGGTCTCGTTTACTTTGTCGATTAGAATCTCTCGCAATGTGTTGAGTGCATAAGCCATCTTTGTAAAACTCGTTCAGTGCTGACGTCGCCAAAGAATGCACTCAAATGACGTATTTAGATTTTTTTTATGTTAAATATGTAACACGACTGTTTTTATAATAATAAGAGCTTATAATCATAAATTTTTAAAAGAAAATCAATCTAATGACGTAGGAAATAAGAAAGTATTGTTATTCTTCCCTTGAATGTTATAGAATTTATATTTTTATATGACGAAGAAGAGCTTACAAGGAAGAAACAAGTGCATTGAGCCAAAACTTTTTTTGTAAGTATTCTTTGAAAATTATTGTATTTTAAATACGCATAAGCGATTTGATAAATTTCTTCTGAATATTCTCATTGACCGTAACTATTTACATAAGCCAGCGGATGCCGAAATGTTTTTAAAAAACTAACTATGTGTAATACAAACTGTGAATAGCCTATCTATGCGAACACATGTAAAATGCTTTGTGCTATCAATAAGATGAATATTAAAATTTGTGAGCAATAAAAAATATACAAGTTTATAATAGCTTGATTGTTTTTTTATAGTGTAACCTTATTGTTTGAAATAATAAAAAATTTAATCGAATTGAACGACGAATTGCAGCATTTATTCCGTCCTTTTTTTCATTCCCAAGTTTTTTCTAATCCTATGGTTAGCAACCTTGCAAATTAAACGTTCCTCTTTATTTAAAATGTGGCGGCTATCAGAGTGCGCAGGTGCAGTAAAGCCCGCTGCTACTTTATAACATAACCGTCAAGTGGGTCAAGCAGTCAATAGCAGAAGTATAATCATGGTCATTTTGTGTTTTGAAAATTTATACACGAAGGAAGCGGGAAAATCGCGCGATATTGAAGTTAAAGTTTTCAATTTCCTTGTTATTTAATTATTCCTTTTCTTGAGCATGTCTTCTATTCAAAAACTCATTGCTCAGTTAAACGAAGAAGATGAATTGTGGGAGAAAGAGGCTGAAAAACATTTTGAAAACCAACATCATAAGTACAAACAAATGGTTGAGAGATTAACGGACTTTAAAGGTATTACGCCATAGCACGAATGTCTTATTGTTACATTATTACGGGTTTTATTGAATATTGTGTAAACAGGCAAAGCTGAAAAATGCATCGACGATATCACAAAAGGCTTGGATAACTTGATTTCTCACCAGCATACTATTGAAAAAGCCTTAAAGGAAACAGATAATCTTTTTGGACTTCCAATACCTCCAGAACAACAGGAGTGAGGATGCATGTTTTATTTAGTTTAAAACAATGTAAATAATTCATTATCTATAACATGTATTCATGTTCGTGTTACAGGAATACCATAAATCTAGTCAATAAAATGACAAAATTCATGAATAATACTGAACTCATTACCTCTCCAAATCCAGTTTCGCCTGAACAAATTGAAAAAGATGTTGTAAGTACTCAATTACCATAGAACATTATTTAAGTATAATGGGTTTGATAATCACGCAATGTTATTTGTAGGCATCTTACACAGAATGTGTCGCACAAGAATTGAAAGATTGTAAGAATGACTTGCATGCAGTTAAAGCTTTGTGTCATCAAACACAGTTACTACATTTTTTAACTGCAAAGTCAACAGGTAATTTTTATTAAACTAAATTTTTTTAAAAATCTATAAAATATTGTAGTAAAATTCAATGTTTTAGGTCAAAAAGAAATTCAAGCTGTAGAAGAATCTCAATACAAACTTCATACTATTACTGAAAATGAATGAATGAATGAATGAATGAATGAATGAATGAATGAATGAATGAATGAATGAATATACGAATGAATGAATGAATGAATGAATGAACAAAGATCTGTAAGCTTGCTGTATTTTGGAAAAATTTGAAAATCAAAATAACGTTTCCTATTTAGACTTATAAATGTAAATATAAACAGAAATCTATAGGCTGATAATATACCTACGGATCTCTGATATAAATGGCATGATGTATCATGTAATTATCTTTCAATTTTGCTACAGAATTTCAAATGTAAATAAAACTATTCGAGATAGATTATTGTTTAATAAAATCATTTATTTGAATTTTGAGTAATAGGCCGAGAGATGGCATAAGCGTGATGTAAAGTAGGTTAGTTTGAAACAAGGTTAGGTTATATATGTGCGTTCCGATTCGTTCAATCATCGCAGTTTCGATAACGAATTTTTATTCAAGTAAATAACCTCCACGACACTTAGATTTCAATGCAATCAGAATTATTTACTTTTATAAATTAAAAAACACCTTAAAAATGTCGGACCCGTCGGAAAATCAAACAATTAATGAAAAAAAAGACGAGTTTGTTCCAGAAATTGACGATACGAATTATTTTAAATTACAAGATGAGAAATTTAAAGAACTTCACAAAAAATTACACGAGCTGAAGGGTAAATTATTGTTATCGTTGTTGTGTCAGTAATCATTTATTCTTAAATAGCATATTTCTCATTTTTACAGAAGAAAATAAAAAACAAATCGATGCTATAATAGATAATTTAGACGATTTAATGGCCAGCAAGTGTATGATTGAACAAACTCTTGATACAAAAGTTGCTCCTGATGACATATCCATTCTTCAAATATACAATGAAAAGCTGTAAATATTATTAAATTCATTCGTTTTGCTTACAAGTATTCATATTGGCAATAACCATTAAAATATTATCTAGGAATGTAGTAGATCTTTTATCCAAAGTCACAGACATTGTCAATGCTGGCTCAGACAATAGTTTACGTAAAGAAAAGGAGAATAATGTGAGTAGATATTTGAAGAAGAGTATTTTTTCAAGTTTATCAAATTTATAACTTATAAATGGCATTGTTTAAGGAATGCGAAAGTAAAGACGATAGTACTGTATTGCATATCTGTAAGGAAGAAAGTGAAAGTAATTCTATGGACAAAACTGATAACTGTACTGATGATATATCAAAAAACTCTGAATTATTGGAAAAACCAGCAGATAGTTCACTGGTTAACTCGGAAGATTAGTTAGGTAAAATATATTAAGACATGCTGTAACTTTTCAAATTTTCTTTACTTTGCATATTATGTATTTATATCATGTATATATATATTTCTTAATTTTTGTTAATAAGTCCATCGCATAAACAGACCTATTTTTTTACAAAATTTATATACAAACAAAACAATCAGTATTTTACAAACAAAAAAAGGACAAAATAAACTTGTTTCAAGTACAATTTAATATTGATGTGTTCTTGACTAGTATCAAAAAGTTGTTTGTGAAGATCCTAAATTATTTTCCAAATCCCACTTTAAAATGACTAAATGTGGGTCCACGATTTCCTAAAAAAAGGATTTTAGTATATTAATTATGAATATATTTTCAAATCTTTTGGGATACCTTGAAGTAAGTTGTATATTCGGTTGTTGTTGGCACATCTAAATGATTTGTTACTTGTTTTTCCTGAATAGTTTTATTATAGTTATTACCTATGTCTTTTTCAGGTTTTTCTATTTCACTTGCATGTAGTGATAATCTTGCTCTAACAGAAATAAAATAATAGAAAATGTACATATATATTTATTAACAATTCTGTAATATCAGATATTTACATAATTATACTCACTTGGCTAATTCTAATTTTTCAGTAGAAAGTTTACTTTCTTTTTCTATCAAAATTTCTTGTTGCAATTGCAATTGGTTAAATTTGTCTTTGTAACGCTGTTCAAGAAAATGAGCTTCTTTCAAAGCTTTCAACCCTTCCGTTCGTTTAGATATTGCAGACTGTTTAGTTTAACATCATCAAGATTAAACCGTATAGTTAAAAAACAAAAATAATTATTATTATTTGCAAACCTGTGTGAATTCTTGTAGTTCTTTGGCTTTTTCAAGCAGTATATGTTCTTGATTCTTAATAATATTTTGCTTTTTATCCAACTCTTTCATTTTCTCTTGCCACTTTAATTTTTCTTGATTGGCGCTAAAAGCAGCGTCTTGAGCAGCTTTTATAGCAGCTTCTATCTAAAGATCGCCGTAATACATATATATATTTGTAAAACGTTTCAAAATTCATTAGGTATATTGTGAAAATAAGGCTTACTTCGAATTTGGAGGATTCGTCAACTTGATTTTGAAGTCTATTGAAAATTTGCAATTTTCCTCTTTCAGAGGCAAGAGTTTGCCTCTCATGAGCAAGCCATTCCAACTGTTTATCTTCTTCTTTAGCCCAAACATTCATCATAGTCTGAAACATACTTTGTTTGCTCACGACGAAAAACTATTACTTAATCAACAGTTGTTACCTTCAATCTTTCTCGTTCCCAATTCATTTGTTCCGCAAATATCTCTCTGTCCCTGAGCAAAGCTTGCTCTTTAGATTTGAGGATTTCTTCGCTATTTTGTAAATTGGAATTCTGCTTTTGGAATTCTTTAGTCAGCTCAACGATATTTGATTCAAGTTTCTCCGTTGTCTTCATAAATTTGCGTCTTTCTTCGTCAAACGCTTCTCTCTGGTTTTCGAGTAGCTTTTTCAAATCTAAAAGACGAAAGATTCATCGAATACATAAGATAACATCAATCTGAACAATATTTATTCGTGTCGAAACACACACGCACATTCGATATTGTTATCTTGAGCAGACAAGTGGTTGGCTTGTAAATCATTAACGTTTTTTTCTTTATTTTCAAATGTTATTTGCAATTTCCCAATAGTTTCGATTAAAAATTCAGATCTATTCAATAGATCTTGAACGTTTGTTCCTTCTGTCCTCATTATTTCAATCGCTTGACGTTCCGATTCTTTCGATTTCGTTATTTTTGCAATAATTTCAACGTGTTCTTCCTGTAATATATCGAAGTTTTTGCGATGACGATCCTGAATGTCTCGAATCAATTTCGCGTGTTCTTCCTGAAATCTCGACGCACGATTTGAACAACATGTTAGCATAATATTTACACAAATTGCAACTAAATACCATAAGCATTGCCTTATCTTCTTTACGAGCTTTTTCACAATTGGACAAGTCTTCTTTCAACTTGTGAATTTTCGTTCTGTAATCTGCTTCCAAGCACTCGATTTCGTCTTGTGTTCTCTTCTCCATCTGAACCAACGCTTCCTCCAAATGAGCTATCTGTTTTCTACGAGAAACAATTGTTAATATTGCTAAATAAGGAGTTGGCGTGGTGTAGCGAAAATGAAAAAAAGCAAATCGAATAACGTACTTGTAAGACTCTTCGAGTATAGATATTTCTTGCTCGTGCTTTTTCCTCAGACTCTCCAAAGTATTTTCTAGATAAACTTTTTCAAGTTGCACTTTGTGTAACAAACTGTCCAATTCCGCTCGATCGTTTAAATCATCCGCACGTTTTACTTCGTTTGACGAACTCGCAGGAATGGACTGCACGCGCGTCGTTACTGCAGTTGGTTGAGCTGCAAGGCTCTTGATTATTTTAATTATTTAAGCAAAATCATCTGCGTATATATATAAATAATAGCATTGTACTCGGTGAATTGGCTATGGCATAGCTTACTTGTATGTAACTGTCTATTCGTTCTTGTTGTAATTTTATTTGTGCCTCTATCGCCGATTGTCTTTCCAATTGCCTAGTTATCAGAGCGTTGAACTGCTTTTCTTGTTCGCTCAATTTCATTGTTTGCGTTTCTAATAAATAATTCAACTTGTCGGTTTGTTGGCACAGTGCCGTTGCGGTTCGAAGCTCGTGCTCTTGTTGTTGCATATCCATCATCGCAGTGCGTTGATTGAACTCCATTCCAAGCAACGCTGACGTCAACGGATGGCTCTGTTTCGGCTCTTCGGCTATTTCTCCAGATAATTACAATCGTTAAACACCACCGTAATATCTTCCCTTAACGATTAGTTATCGTACCTTTCGCCAATACCAACGGAGCCTTTGGCTGAGCGATGGTTTTGTCGTGTTCCTCCGTGTTGTTGGCGTTCGTTGAAAGCTCGCGTTGAACCGTCGATGTATCGATCTGCTGGTTTTGTTCCTTGGACGATTTGGAACCTCCAAGCCACTCTGGTAAAGCCTCGTTCGATGTCGCAGCAACGGATGTACGTTGTTTGTCCGTGTCATTAGCCGTTTCGCCAAACTGCACGATAAAGTAATCATTTGTTATTTGTTCGATTGGACGATTGCTACGATAGCCATTGCATTAAAATGTATACAACTTGTAAAGCAGACGCGGATAGATATCCAAACGGATCGTTTTGGATGGTCGTCGAGCTTCTTCGCCCTCTGCGAGGTTCTTTCGATGCGCTCAACGAATAACCCGCAGTTTGTGCAATTTTATTCGCACTTTCGTTAGCGAGACCTATTCAAATAATTGACGATCAATCCTTTTATTCCGTAATATTTTTCAAACGTGTATTTATTCGACAACCTCGAGAGTAAGATTCTCCGTTATTCACACGGCTACTTTTGCCTTTACTCGTATCGTTTTCTTTTCCAAACAAATCTTCCATTAATGATTTTTTCGACTGCAGTGCAGTTGCCACTGCAGTTTTTGGCTTGTCGGTCAAGACGTCTTCAGTTTCGTTCGAAAATATCGATTTCATTCCTTTAGCTAATTTGTTTTCGCTTGCAATTGCAACCTTATCCGATAAGCCAGATAAATTGGATTCTTTCGAGGATGACGTTCGTGGCCGAGGAATTTTTTCCAGTGAAGCCGTAGTTGCGTTTAACGTAGAATCCTCCCTCGAAGCTAACTCGCTCGTTGCATTCTAAAAAATGCAATCAAATGTACAAAGCAACGTACGAGACATTTGACCAAGTAACAAGCGAATAAATTACCACCGATGGTTTGGCAGTTAAATTGACTTTCGTTTCGTCGTCGTTCCAATTGCTAGACTCTATCCCGAAAAGATGGCTGAGCTGTTGTTTGTTACCTGTGAAGGATTGCGACTCTTGTTTGTTCGCGTTGTCGAACAAGCGTCGAGAGTCGTCATCGGAAAAATCCAAATTGTCAAGAGGATCACTTTCGTCTACAAGCAGGTGTGTACACGATGTAAAAAAAGGTTATATCTTTATAAGTATATCACGCGTTCGTGTATGTACCTACCTTGAAAGTTCACTTTTTTCTTATTGGACTGCGTACTTTGGCCAAATATATCATCCAAGTCATCCATTACTTTTCTGAATCCCTTAGAATATAAGACAAGAAAAAAGCCGGACAAACAGTTTGGTATGTACAAGGCAATTATTCGAGAAAAGTATTCGCGCATATCAACGACGTATCCAGCGGAAAATCACGGGCATTGTTATTGAGCTTAGGAGCCATTTAAACAAGTGCTGTGAAAACCTTCTCGTTGTTGTCCACGATAACTTTTCCGCGTTGAAAAGAAACGTCAAAGTAGAAAAGATCCAAGAGTTTCATGCAAGTCCCTTTAAATTTAACAAAACACACTTTGTTTTGAAATGATCGCGAGGCCGCTCAGCTGGAGGTTGGCTAGGCAACCAGCAAACGGCTTCTAGCATTGGATGACACCTAGTCACGTGGCATTGGCACAGCTGCTGCTCCAAAAATGACGTGGCAGAAGCTTACAGCTGGCTCTCGCCTGCTGGACTTGTAAATAAATTAACCTAAAAAAAGGGCGTCGTCGTTGTCGCCGTCCTCGCGTCCTGGAAAAGAACTGGATCGCGTGAATAGCTGTGATTACGTACGAAAGTCATGACGGACCTTTCGTTTTCGGCACGTGCTTACGCCAAGATCATTCTTCACGCGGCAAAGTACCCACATTGTGCGATAAACGGATTACTACTTGGCAAACATCGTTCCAATGAGTTGCAAATTGTCGATGCTGTGCCGCTTTTTCACGTCTGTTTACACGTCTCGCCTATGTCCGAGATCGCTCTTACCATGGTCAGTCTTATTTCTCTTTATTCCCATCATCATTTATTGTTGTTGTCCTATTGTCTTCTTTATTAAACAAATAGATCAATTGAATTGAAATATATATATACATACGTATATAACCTCGCGACTCGATGCTCACTCAACAGACTATATCAATTTCAATTTTTAGGTAGAGCAATTAGCTAACAGCAGTGGGCTTGTCATTGCAGGGTACTATTTAGCTAATGAAAATATCAATGATACTAGGTAAATCATTTATTGTCGTTACTCTCTATAAATTAACTATTGTTTACTTGATGCAGCTCATTTTGCTTTAATCTATAGTTCCGATAAACCAGCACACCGAGCTATCTCTGAGAAAATTGCAGAAAACTTTAATCATGCAGTAATGGCAGTTATTATCAACAAGGAAATGACTATTGGCATGAACACAAATCCTTTAAGGGTTTCGCAGTATTCAGATGGTAAATGGAAATTTAGAGATAAGTCAAGGTTAGTAGTTGACTTTATTTACTTGACAAATAGCTGTAACAATATATTCAAATTTTTATTTACAATTATAATACAATATTTTTAATATAATACTTTGTTGTTCTTTCTAGTATAAACTTTGAAGCTGGAGCTGGTCTCTTGGAAGCTATGTATTATTTGATGAGGAATGAAGAATATAGAAATCTAGTCGACTTTGATAATCATTTGGATAATATTTCGTTAGATTGGCAAAACTTAAAGCTAAACGATACAATAGACAAAGCATTAAAAAATCAGAGATAGATTAAACTTGTAAATAGAATCAATTTGTTTTTTATACTTGAAATTGTTTCTGCAAGGGTACCTATATATGTATTATATATAATTTATGACACTAAATACACACACACAGCAAATTTGCGTCAGTGGCATTTGTTCTATGTTTTATTATATCTTATTATATTAATATCTTCATTGTTGAGTTTTACAATACAAAGTAATCGTCGTGAAGAGCGATTCATCCACAGTATTTATAACATGTTTTGTTATGTTTAAAATATAACAAATAACAATTTAATCGTCGAAAGATCGATCCTATGTACTTTACTACAGTAGGTATGTATATGTATTACAATAAATAAAAATTGCATTCGGCGCCTTGCTCAATGAAATAGAGATGGCGCTATATACCTATTGGCGCTGCAGTCATCTCCGGGATCGCGATTAATCAAAATATAACCTTATTTTTAACTATAATTAATTAATTGTTGATGCATGATGATATTGTGTGATCTTATGCAGTATGAGTTGTAAAAGAATACAAATTAATTATTTTTTGATGCAGCTGAAATAGGTTTGTTAAGTTGAATATTAAGCCGTATCAAAATTGAAATTGACGTAGATAAATATGATCGAGTCTTGCTCTAAAAAACGTATGTTACTGGGTATAACATTATTAGGAGGGTAAGTTAAATATTTATTTTAATTGCAAATGATCAGTCAACGTTCAGTGTATTGAACAGCATGTCATTTGCACTATTAGGTTGACAATTTTGGTTTTAATAGTTGAAAGTCATTGGACAGACACCAACAGTGGGAAAGTGATAGTTGAGAATTTTGAGGCAAACAGCACATGTTCGTCTGGTGAAGATTTTAAAGTGATTTCCGAGTGTCATCCATGTTCTGCCTTTGAAATAGCTAGTCAGAGTATTGGAGTTTGCACCAAAGCACGATATAAAGAAATAATTGAATGCAAATCTGGAGAAAAAATTACCAGAAGGTATTACGTTGACGTAGTCGGATTATCAAACTATCATCTCTTTCTAAATTGCTAATTATTTTGTTACAGTTGTGATAAAGTTGCATGGTTGGAAGAGAGAGCTTTTTGGAAATTTGAAAGTTTTATGTTTGCTGGAGCAATTTTGTCTTGTCTGAAGGTCTTTTGGAGAGAGAACGTTCTTCGAAAACGAATTATAAGAAAGGTGGCAAGGCAGTTAAGAGGTAGTGTTTGATTTGCCAAGTTGTAATAATGGGAAAAGTTTATTTGAAGGCATTTACAACTACTGCACTGTGCCAGGTGCCTATAGAAACATTAATTACATTATTTACTGTAAAGTATTGCAATGCAAATGTAGAAATATTGCTTGTTAAAGATTGTAACTCTACTGGAGAAAATGCATTTTCAGTAGATGTTTCTACATTTGACTGTGAATTTATAGAGTACAACGAAATGTCAGAGATAGCAAGTGCTTGCGAATTACCAAATTTAGAAGAAAATGACGATAGCTGCATAGCAGGACTATGTGCTACATTGAGAGGAATAATTAAAAATGTTTTAATAGAAAATCCAGAGCATTTTTCAAGAGATCTGCTGGGCTTCAAAGAATCGTGCTTATTGGCTTGTTCCGAAGCAAGTATTTGGACGAGATTTTGCGAGGTGGATATAACATCGATGCTCGCGTCAATGATTGAACAAAATCAAAACGGCGTATTGCCTGTGACACTAGCCAGATTCGAGCATCATATGTCACAACCAATGAGATTACATAATTTGCACAAGTATACAATGTCCAAGAAATTCACTGGCAATGCAGGCACACAAAATCGAGCTAATTTACCTGAACATACTTTTGCAGAAGGCATGACACTCTCTTTAGCGGACATTATTATATTTGTATGTGTTCATATGTTTTTCAATTTTATCGACAGGAAACAAGTTGGTGGTTTGATTCCGTTAACACTCAAATGGTACGAGAATTTGCTTACGAAAGAACATATTTCAAGGTGCTTGGATATTTTTAACGTCGAAGAATTTGCTGGCAGAGATATAGCATTCAATTACAGTCTTCCTACGATTGAAAATCAAAGTTTGTACAAGAGTGATCCAAAAAGATACAAGCCTAGAAACCGCATTTATACACGACAAGAGGACATAGACAGTTCCCTTGGTAAGATCAGGAATATCGAATTGAGAGTGGAGATGGACAAGCCATTTGTAGACGAAGAAGCGTTTGACTGGGATAACGTGCCGCGTGATGCTACTCCGGCTGGAGGAGATTTGCCCAATACTAGACTTCAGAGGAAATTCCAACAATTGGAGAGTCTGTGCAAGCCTATTTTAAAGTTAGCCAAAGATGGGAATACGATAGTTGATTTTTGCTCGGGAGGTGGACATTTGGGCATTCTTCTGGCATATCTATTGCCCAAGTGTCATGTTATTTTATTGGAAAATAAAGCTGAATCGATGAACAAGGCTAAAATAAGAGTAGCTAGATTATCTTTGAAGAACATCAAGTTTTATCAAAGCAATTTGGATTATTTTAAAGGACATTTCGACATTGGTACGTGTTTGCACGCTTGTGGAGTAGCCACTGATTTGGTACTTAAGCAATGCATCGATAGAAATGCCGCTTTCGTTTGCTGTCCATGCTGCTATGGATCTGTGCAAGATTGCCACAGAATCGTTTATCCACGAAGTCGAGTACTGAAAAATGTTTTAGATAAAAGAAGTTATTTGGTATTGGGACATGCAGCAGATCAAACTCACGATGCAGAGAACGTTAAAACAAAACAAGGCTACGAGTGCATGACAGTCATCGACACCGACAGGAAAATGCAAGCTGCAGAGCACGGATATCGAGTGTATTTGAATAAGCTTACGCCTGACTCTTGTTCTCCAAAAAATCATCTGCTCATCGGCTTGCCGGCGTTGATAAAACATTCATAATTCACGATACTGTAAATAGCATGTAACGATTGTTATCTTCAATAAATTCAGTCAATTGTTTTGTATCGATAAATTCGTGATTATTTCAAGTAACAAACAACGCAAATGATTAAAGGTATGATGGTTAAATCTTTGTACGTAAATGAAACATTCACAAATGCTTAATGTAATGATACTTTTATTAATTGTCGGCATACAAAAAGTTATTAAAAACGCCAAAATATGTAACAAAAACAAAAACGAATAAACAGAAACAAGAAAAATTTGAAAATGGAAAGACGACATTTGTTTTTAAGAGAATAATTTATTGATTATGGTGTAATATAAATTTCGTAATGATCGATACGATTCTTTTTCTTTCAATTTGACTAAAACACAAGTAATAAATTATAAAGCTAGTGACAATAACATTGTAACCATTGTGATAATAACTGTTGGGAGTTACTGCTCGAAACAGGAGAATTTACTTGTAGACATAAAGTAATTGAAGAACTCACGATATATATATTTACAATAAAGTCATAAAAATCATACTAAATAACTGCTCGATCGGCGCCTTTCGTTGAAGACGCTTTTGCATCGATTGCAGTACGAAAAGCTCTGTTTCAGCGAATACACGTTATTCGTTAATCGATGTTGGGATAGAGTGAAAGAAAGAAAGAGAGAGAGAGAGAGAGAGAAAGAGGGAAGAAAGGAGGGAGGGAGGGAGGGAGGGAGGAAGGAAGGAAAGGAAATGTTTTATGTATTTATTTACTTTTTGTTTTTTTGTTGCAAAATCACGAGCTAAAACTAACGCTTCCCTCGGCGTAATGCAGGTAAATTATCGGGAATACATAGTTATATTCGATAGCGTTATAACGTAGTGGTGTCGATTAAATATCAAGGCGGAAGTTTGAAAGGGTTCGGTAGTGTTTACGTGTGTGTGTGTGTGTGTGTGTGTGTGTATGTGTGTGTGTGTGTGGTATATAGGAGGGGGAGGAAGGGAGGGTGAAGGTAAATAGAAGGCGAGGGATATACGGGAGTCGAAGAAGAACAGAGGTTTCTTAAATTATCTAAAGTATAATGCTAGAGCTAGCCGTGGTGAAAGAGGCCCGCCGTCATGCAATAGAGAATCGTTGTCTCGTGTCGACAAAGCTCTCAAATAGTAGTATCACAAAATATCGAGATGATGACGAGTGTCATAGTTGTGTACACGTATTCCTCCCACGAGGAACAAGCTCGATGGCGCACTCGAGTGTCTTTATGTCTCTCTTTCAGCGGCGGCGGGTCCAACTCTCGTAATCTTATATATATGCGCATCGCGCTGATCTAATCGAAATTATCGTCAGCATTGGTCGGCTGACGAAACGAATATAGTCCTTATCCAATGACGTGTTGCTCGTATAACCGTTGAATACGCTTCTCGCGTATGTTTTTCGTTGATTAATGAGCTTCTTGGTTGAACGCAAAGTTGCTTGAACAGTAGAGCATAAGTCAAATGTCAAGAGAGAGAGAGAGAGAGAGAGGAGAGAAGGGATGAAAGCAAGGAGCAAGTTCAACGGAGAAGCTCAACAATCAATGAGATCTAGGCGTTATTATACATGAGCGGAAGATGGAGCGAGAGAGAGAGAGAGAGAGAGAGAGAGAGAGAGAGAGAGAGATAGAGTAGCCTAGTAGTTGGTGGTTGTCGTAGAAGTGTATAGGTGGTTTTGTGTGTGTGGTTGTGTGTGTGTGTGTACGTGTGAGTGTGTACGTGTGTATATAGATTACGAGATGGATCACGATTCGCCGTTGCCGCTATCGTCGCCGTCCTCGTATTCGCTAGCGCTAGCATGTTCTTTATCGTCGTCGTTATCGTCGTCGTCGTCGTCGTCGTCGTCAAGTTCGTACTCGTCGTCGTAGAAGTCGGTCAAATCGAGATGCTGTTCTTGCGGCCTTGCGCGAGTCTTGATGCAATAATCTTCAAGAGTGAGCGGCACTACGATACCCTCTTTCTCCGCTTCGATTTTGGCCGCTTGAGCTTGCTTTCTATCGAGATACAACAAACAAGCGTTAATAAAATCGATCGAAACGTCTTGAAACGTCGAAATTACGACTTCTACTTTGTTCGCGTACCTGATGATATTCTCATACTCCTTGTCTCGACCCTTGGAATCGCGCCAGCGCCTGTACATCACGGATGCATCCACGTTGGCCGGACTGTAGGTGTTGGGCTCGTTCAGCAGCGAGATCACCGACAGAAGAATCGTTCTGCGCAATCCAATCAAATGTCACACCGCGTGATAACAAGACACGAGTACGACGTTATCGGACGCTTACCTGACGTTTTGCGTGGGATTCCACCTCTCGCAAGGAAGCTCGCCGCTTTGGGGATCGTCGACCGGTGGATGCAGGATGGATATGCACAGATCGCCGTTCTACAACGAACAAACAAAGAATAAACAAAGAATAAACAACGAGTCAACGAACGAGACAACGAACTAAAGCGCGACGAAATCGCGTAAAAGCTCGCGTTCGAAGAATCGATGACGCTCGAGATAACACGTGTTTCTCGTGGACAAACAAAGAAGTCGACAAGTGTGTCGTCATCGGGCGTTGCGCGTATTTGGCGAACGTGCGTACGTAAGCGAGCTTGCAACTGCAAGCGCATTGTCGAGGAACGAACGATCGGCTTCCGTGATCGAGACGCTTCAAAAGTCACGAACAAAACGATTGTCTCGTCGTTCGGGGAAGCTCACCTCGTAGACGTTTGGATGCCAGACTTTGGTCATGAAGCGTATACTCGGTGGACTGTAAGGATAGTCTGGTGGAAACTTCATGTGGGCCTGTAACAATAAACAACGAGAAGAATGAAAAAAGAAAAAATCGAAAGAACGAGCGCGCTTTGGCTAAGCGATCTGGAGCAATCGATCGCGGTAGTTTTGGGTGACCTGGTCATGGCCTAAATATCCTTCCTCCGTCTCTTTACCGCCACTTCTCCTCGGGGATCCCCCTAGAGGTAGTAACCTACTTTCTTCGGTGGCTACACGTGACTTTTTCTTTCTCTTTCTCACGCAAGCGCAACTCTGCGATACACGGATAGATCAAACTACACGCTGTGCTATCTGACTTGTGCTTTGTGGATGGCCCCGATCGCTGTATACGTATATACCTACGTAACTTGCACGACGTCTTTACGAACTAACGTTTTTCTTTTATTTACCCCCACCCTCCCGTTTCAACGGTCAGCTGATCATCTCTCCTCGAGAGGAGAACAAATAACGCGTGTGCTTTGTTTAAAAGTAGCAAGTACGTCGGATATAGCGCCAACCGAGAGATTTTATTTATCCGTGGGCTCGTCGCACGCAACTTCTCAAAACAAAGAAAATCAAGAAAAAGACGTTTTCAGCCAAGGCCGTCACGCATCTTTTCACGCTCCGAGTGTGTGCTGCTGCTACCGATGTTGATCCACCAGGAGAGAGAGAGAGAAAGAGAGCAGGAGTTGGACATTTAAACTCGTCCCTTTAAACGCATCGACGCTGCGTCGACAAAACAATCTAGTCTAGTGAACATTGGGCACGCGTACAGCGGTAACGGAGAGAGAGAGAGAGAGAGAAAGAGAAAGCGTTGCTGCATCAAAGAACGTGTGGAGAAGGGGTGGGGGGAGGAGGAGGCACCGACGCAACGACTCTACACAACAGTCGACTTGCTCTTGCATTACGAGAGCCAACCAGCGAGAGAGAAAGAACAAGGGGGGGGGGGTTGTACGTGCAAAGGGACTAACCTTAAAATAACCGCCCTGGTAGAGGGTGTCTGGAGGGCCAAAGATCGCCACCTCCCACTCAAACATGTTGTCTTCGTTGACGAGTTTTACGCGAAAGCCCTCGACTGGTTCCTCTTGAAGGCTTTTATATTCGAGGGCTAAAGCCCTGATTGCGCTGCTCGTCGGCTGCGCCATCGCGTTCTCTTTCACTAGGACGAGACTATGCGACGCTTTGCTCTATTCTAACACTTCACAATCACTCACTTCACAGTTTTTTGGTTGACTTTAGGCTCGCAACAGAAATTAGTAGGTTCGCGTACGACTGACCGACTGGTTAACTCCTGCTGTGCTTACCCGCTGCGCGAAAAGCACTATTAACTGTGAGAGCGAAGAGAGAACGATCAAGGCTGCATTTCCAGCTCTTTTGTTCGCAACCGCGCTCGTTATGGCCACCACTGGTATAGCTTGTTGTTCTCCGCCAGCAGCTGTGCACTACTGCGCGTTCACTGTACTTGTGCACGTATCTGCTTCCCTCGGCGTGTTCTCTTCTCTTCTCGACTCTCTCGCGCTCTCTCACGCTCTCTCTTTCTCTCTCCCGCGATGGCGCGCACACACAACTGGTCTCTGCTTTTATACACTAACGATGAAAGTTTTGCCTCAACAGACCTTCTCGCTCGTTCGGCAGCGCTCGGCCAAGCTCGGCTCGCACGACACAACACAACAATCGAGTGAACTGCTTCCGTGATCGACTCGTTGCCTGCATGCACACCGTCACATTGCAGCTTTCCATATGTATGTTCGTACGTACGTACCTACTACACTTTTCCAATGTACTGCTGTTTGACTGTTTCGCGCTGCATCGTGTCTCTTTCGGCGCTTCAAGCTGCAATCGATTCCACGTATTTTTTGGCACTTTACGAATATTTTGTCAATCTTTTCATTCTCTAGCTATCGTTTAATTATTCGGTTTAATTATCTTACGATGGTTTTACACGACGTTACTCGTCGTTCGTAAAACAGCAAATTGCAAATACATAAAAAAATAACCAAGTTACTGAATGACGATAATGTAGGTTCACCTTTATCAACGAAGCACATTGTTATCGATTTTTGATAATAATACAGCTCTGACATAGACAGAACAGGCCTTTATCTATTGTAGGTAAAACAAAATAATCCTTAACAGTTGTGCTCGTTATTTTTGTCATAAATACGGTGCATCTTTAATTCTGTATTGTTTATTAATTCATACGATAGCAAACAATTGCACGAGTCGCTCGACATAATTTTGTACTTTTCGCGTGAATAGCTTGAAACGAGCAAGTCACGATGATCATGCATGATTTTTGGCATTATCCATTACGGTAAGTTGGCACTAAGTGATAACGTGCTTACGTGGTATGCCACACATTGTTAGCGTGTCTGTGTGTGTGTGTGTGCGCGCGCGCGTGTATATGTAATAGGTGAACATTGTATGTACACATACAAGTCCGAGTATATTATCGCTGTTACCGGCTAAAGCGGCTCATCTTCGCACAAAGCCACGACGTCAAACGTTCTTCACCATCGAGCTTCTCAGGTAAATTTGCAAATTGTTTTCGATAGTCTACGTTGTCTGACGAACAAATTCGATCAATTATTCTTTCATCGTAACTGTAACCAATATTTTAAATGTATTTATGTTTAATTTTCATAAAGTTGCGAACAAAGGTTACAAGTTGATCAAGACTGGTCTTTCGAAACGACGCTGTAATCATGGTTCAAGCTTTCAATCCCGAAATAATGGCAATCTTCGGATTCTGGGCTGGAATCCTTTTGCTCAAAGTCTTGGCTATGTCTCTTTTGACTGCGAGAACTCGATTCCGAAAGAAGGTACGACTTAAATTTGTAATTGTTTTTTAACTCGCTGACTTGGCCGGTTAAGTTTTGAAGTTACATAAACGGAGATAAGCCTTGACAACTTTACAAAATGTTAGTTTAGACAATCGGTTGAATGTAAAATGATTCATGTTGTAACGAGAAACAAAAAGTGTGGGAACATTTGACTGGTTATCTGCATTTTTTTACAATGTGTGTTCGTTAATTGTAGATAACGTTATTTGCTTATCTCATGCTGATTACTTGGTAAGTTGTTGATTATAGATCATACTTAAAGATTTGTGTAATTATGTTAGAGCATAGAATAAAACAAATATCTGGAAGCGTACAATCAGTGTCAAAGTGCATTTATTGCAGGTATTTGCCAATCACGAAGATGCTATCCTATTGCCAAAGTCTAGAGTAGCGTACGACGATGTGGACGTGGAGAGAATTCGCAGATCACACCTCAACGACTTGGAAAACATTCTTCCCTGGGTAGCTATTACCTGCCTTTACCTGGGAACTGCTCCGGTCAACTGGCTTGCTGCTCTCCTGATCAGAAGCTTCGTTCTTGCCAGAATTGGACACACGCTGTCTTACGTTGCCTTTGCTCAGCAACCCCTTCGAGTCATTACCTTCTCCATTGGATTTGGTATTACCGTCTTCCAGGGAGCTGCTACTATCTACCACTACTGCTTGTAAATGCAGAGACAAGCGACTTTGATTTTTTTTTTCATAACAATTCTACGAAGCAGATGTATGAGAAACTATGAATCGTGCAAGACTATTCCTATACGTTATTTTTCCACATAATCATGTAACCGAACAAGCTCGTAATTTTTGATACAAAGGCCAGCGCCGTTTATAGCGTTTATACACGTATATTTTCTAGTATGTCGAGTTACGGACAAAAAAATGTACACGTACTTTTTGTTGTAATTAAGAATGTATGTTGGTTGACGATATCCTATTCTATTTACAAATAAATAAGCACACAAACAAACGTAACGAATTATCGTTGATTGCCGGTCGTCATAACGACGGAAAGGATAGACGGTACTCGTGCGATTCGGCGCACTAGTTTTGCCAATTTCGAAGTTGGCACTGTTCGTAGTCGCGCGGGAAGCTTGCACGCGATGCGGATACGCGCAGTTGGGGCTACGATTTTCGAGGTGGCTCTCCGACATACGTATCCACACGCGAAACTAGCTGCGTTTCAATCGAGTCGTTTACGCGGAAACTCGAACGCGAGACGATGCGATGATCGTTGACAATAGCTTTTGGGGATCGGCAAAGGTTAGAAGACGGCGGCTAGAGCATCGATCGACGATGGTCATTGGGTCAACGGATCGATCGGCTGCCAGTAAGTGTCACGTGGCCTCTCTTATCGTTGTATTGCATGCTAATGTACACACAGGTATACACGTCGTCGGGATGCGCGCTTTTGGCTCGCGCGTCGCGTGCACGTGCATGCAGCAACGTTCGTTGCACGGTTTATAGTTTATTGGAATATCGGAAAAACGCAACGATTACACAACGACGCTGACGATGACGACTATTACGATAATAGTAATAATAATAATAATAATAATTCGTTGAAATTAGTCGAAGTAGTTTGGCGTAAATGATTCAAGTTGCTCTCAAATTGTATCGATGTACACCTCTAGAGTAGCTCAAGGGCTCGAGGTTTTATCTGGGTCTGAGAGGGCTACGTAGGCGTGCGAATAATCAAGGATGCGAGTAAAGAAGCACAGGGAGCCGCAAGCTCTCGCGTTTGGCCTCAACTTATAACTCGTTGTTTCCAATTTCAGTCGCAAGTGTCAGGGTCGAATAAAGAGAATGACTAAAAATATTTTTAGCCACTCGCCTCATTGTATTTTTTTTTTTTTTTTGATCAAATACTCGCGCGCCGTAACCAAAGGTACTCAAACTTTAACGCGTTAATACACGTCTCTTTCCCTCTGCCTCCCGCGAGAAGGCTACTGCATAATGCATCTATATATACGCGTGACATCAGCTCGCGACTGTCGGTAAGTGTATCTTTCTTTTTTTTTTTTTTTTTGTTTCCGAAAAACAGAGCAACGCAGATAAATAAGTAGCGCTCTCTCTCTCTCTCTCTTTCGATCGCTCTCGATCCAGACTCATGCCCAATTACGACGCGTTGCTGCTGCGTTTGCACCATGTCAAGAACAACTGTCTTTTTTTTTTTTATTTTCTCTTGTTCCCTTCGCACATACGTTTAACCCGATTGGCCGTTAAGGCCCGGCGACTCGTTGGACGTTTCGCAAATCCGTAGCACTGAAAGAAACTCTGTTATAGATATAGCCACGCGCAAAAAACCTACGAGCAACGACGAACTATTTTGGAGGAAAGTTCGAGAGGCAACGTGGTCAGTTTGCTTTTCTCTCTCCCTCTCTCTATAATATACGTACGCGTTACGTCGTAGAGATTATTTCCAATCCGTTGTAGCGGTATTTTTTCTGTTATTCTTACGAATAATTACACGTGCATTAACTCGACTGGAAATCTCTAAAAATAGTTCATTCTTTTCATTCGGCTGATGGATGTTGCGAGTTGACGTTACGCGAATCAACTCGGAATTAGACGTTACTTCACCTTGTTCGCCGATTTCACTTGGATCTCCCCTCGGACGGCTAATATTCCAATTGCGTCTAGTCTCGATTAGTATTCTTACGAAACCATGTAGTGTTTCGTTTGATTTACATTGTATCGGTCGTCGATGTAATCCTCGAAAGTACAAAGTACTCGATTGTCACGAACAATTCGCCTCGTTCGTTAAATATCCATAAAAATCGACGTATCACGAGCATTGGCGCGCTCTCGAGAGCCAACGTATTTCCTACGTTTTTTCTTTGTTATACCTTGCTTGCAACAACACCGCGAAGCCTTCGACAATTATAATAAACGATAGCGAACGTACATTGATTTGCGCCGAGTTGTTAATTATCAATTTCAGTTTGTTCGAGTTACGACAACGCCAACGCCATAATAAAAAAACGTGTATCGTGATTTTGTTTTTTCGTGGGACGTCGAGTATACTTAGGTATACGAATAGTTTGCAGTGACGCGTAGCTTTTAAATAATGAAATTTGAACGCTTTTGGTACGATGCGTAGGCAGTGTTGAAATAAATGCAATTTAAAAGAAAAAACATTCGACGATTCGTTTAACGTTTCAAATGTCTTTATTCGTTCGAATACAAGCGTGCAACGTTCGCGCGCGCTGCTATGTTCTGGAAATACGCGCATGACTTGCGCTCAACTCAGTTTTATTAGTCTACAATCGCGTATCGAGAGTTATTTCAATAATTCCAGACTAGTCGGAATGTTATACCAATAAGTGGGACGATACCAAACGACTCGAAGCCAACGTTGGCTTATTTTTGCTATTTTCTCGCGATATCCAAATGTTTTTTAAACGCTATCACGAATATTCTATTTACAATTGCGTTATTCGCAGCAATTGCAACAAGAGCTATTATCGCGTAAGGTTACTTTAATTTCTATCAAAATACAATTATCATTGATTCGAACGATGCAAAAGTTAAAATGCAACGACTTTAATCGAGTCAACGTGATGTATCGTGGATCGTAGTGGAATACATCGAGGAGGATGAGCTGAGGAAACGTACCGTATGTAAATCACGAATCATCGGGCGGTTGTAAGTAAAAGATAGCAAAAGAAAAAAGAAAGTGCGAAGTTGTGAAAAAGCTAGAATTGAAAAACGAACTGTTTATTGGCGATATCTTACATTGACAGTGTATAGCTAATTGCTAAATTAAACAAAACGATAAATATTTCGTTTCGATAAAAAGTCGTATTAAACGAAAACGATCGGTATAAATATAGGCCTCGAGAAAGCAAGAAAGAAAGAAATCGTACGTATGACTAATAGAGGACCTTTTCTGGTTGCGCGATCGATCGGAAAAATGATTTATTTGTCAATCGTAATATGGCAGGCTAAAGAACAAGAATAAAGAAAATAAGAAAAAAGTAAGAAGGATGCACATCGATGAGCGATCTTGGCCAAAATAGAACGAGATATATTTCGGTTATGTGTCATGTGAAAGAGACGCGCCACCGCGGTATATGAAAGAGAGAGAGAGAGAGAGAGTAGTAGTAGTTTGTAGTAGTAGAGTCCGTATTTGGCCAAAGGAAGGTGATCGGCGCAGCACTTTTACTTGCTTGCGTGTGGGCGAACGAGAATTATACGTATACGTATATACGAGTGATCGAATCGGGCGCTGCTGCTGCTGCTGCAGCTATACGCCACTTGTTGCTGCTACATGCAGTTTATAACGATATATATATGTGTGTGTCTGTACGTGTGTGTTTATATACACGTATACGTATGCACAAAACTCAAAAAGAAAAAGAAATCCAATCGCTCAAACTGCACCGTATAACCGGCGTTCTGCACGCGCGTATATCTTCTTGGTGTGTGTATTTTTTGTCGCATTTTCGCCGATGACTAACTATTGCCGCAAATGGCAATGAAACTCTTTTACAAGCATATCATACTTGCGCGTCGCAGCGTTTCAATGATTCGTCGGCAACAGTAGCGTTCAATTTGCCTATAAAGAGCTTTATACGCTTAGCACTCTCATCGATTGCGCTTCGAGTTTCCCATTTGTATTGTTCAATAGAAAAGTCTGGCGATATTGCTCGTTTTACGCCTATAAGCTTCGCTGGCGTTAAGGCGAGACGACGGGGTACGCGACGAACACACGTTCAAACTCTGACGAATGCGCGCGTATGACGTGGGTGAATGCATTTCGTCGTTGTACGACAGTTGAACGGCGCGCAATCGGTAGCCTTGTTTACTGCTACCAATACGGAGAGAAAAAGTCCTTCTATCCCTTATTCGCGTGAACAAAAAAAAAAGCTTGAATTTATTCGTTCTTAAGGGGCCAAGGCCTCGTTGCACTTGGTGCTACGTTGCCGCTGAAAACAAAAATTCACGAGAAAGAGTCATACTCTTAAAAACGAAGATTACGTCAGCGGCGGCAGCGGCAGCAACAGCAACAGCAGCAGCCAAAAGGCACGGAGAACAGCTCGAGAGGCGCTCGCGTTTATTGGCGCCTCGCTTTGCTCTCACGTACGTTTGCGATGTATGTACACGTACGACGATACACACATAGTCGGATAGCGAGAATGGCCTCGCTCGGTTTCGCCTTCGCTCTCTCTCTCTCTCTCTCTCTCACGACGTCTTTCTCCGTCGCTCGCGAGCGCGTGCTAACGTCCCACGCCGTCTTCGTGAACCGCGAGGTAGGGATACAGAATCGCTAGATCTGCCGGATCGCTCGCGCCTCCAGCCGCTAGTCCGCTACCGGCGCTTCAACCGCGAGCAAGCGAGAAGCGCTTGCTATATCACACTTGCTATACTTGCTGCATCGCTAATTCAACTTGAACGCACCACCTGTTATCATTTCGTTTCGCTGTTCATCGTTCATCGATTTTCGACAAGTGCAATAATAATCGTTCGATCGACTGTTCCGCTGGAGGAGTCGTACCAGCGGCGTTGCAAGCACGACATGCAACCGATCGACTAGACTACTACTACGAACAACGAGCGACAATCCACAGTGCTACTACTATAAGACAACCGCAAGCAACCCAGTTGAGCCGCCACCAACGAAAGGCACACGGCAAAGATGACGTTGAAAAAGGCCAACAAGACTGGTACCACCAGTAGCACGACCAGCACCACCACCACCACCACCGACAACACCCAAGAGGTGATTCACACGCATCACGAGTCCGTGAGCACGGCCAAGTTCGTGCAGGAGGCAGAGCGCCACTACGAGAGCGAAACCAAGGAGCTGACGATCCTGGTGGATCAGTCTCTGGATGGTCCCGTCGACACCGTGGCTACCAACGACAATCTTGGTCTCGCCCAGCTGGATATTCTCGCGGAAAAGCTCGTGAAAGAGGGTAACGCCCTCACTTCCGAGCCCCTTCATCACGTACAGAGGAACCTCGCGTACTCGAGCAAGCAGCAGGAGGAGCACGCGAGCGCCGACGATACCTCGTTCGACTACTCGGCCAGCTTCTACATCGAGCGCAACGAAAGCTGGGATCAATCGGCGACCAACGCGTCCGCTGCCGTTGAAGCCGCTAACACCACTACTACTACCAGCAGTACTAGCACTACTAGCGCGACTACTAATCAACGAACGAACGTAAACGACACGACGTTGGAGGTGCACGACGTCACCGACGACTCCGGTATCGGGCTGGAGCGTACTCTGCATCGAAACTCCGCTCGCGATCAACAGATCGACGACAGACACGCTTACAAATCAGCCGACTCCTCGTGGGACGGTACCTTCGTTTACGAGAAACCACCGACCAGTTTGAACCAATCGCACGCGCAACAAACTCGCAGGAGAACCAACGAACAGGGCAATCGCAAGATCGAGCGTAGATCCGACACCGTGGACGTACGCGAGGTCGTCGAAGACAACAGTAGCGCAAGCAGTCTTAACGAGCGCCTTGCCGTTGATCAGTCGGCCACCAGGAGTTTCGTGCACTCGAGAAGTCCAAGCGTCGAACGCTACCAAGAGATCCAAGTTGTCCGCGACTCGGACGTCGACACGGATCGCTACACGGTCACTCGCAAAAGCGTGGTGATCGAAACCAGTGGAAACGCGGAAGATGCAAGTTGCACGCGAATCGTCGAGAGCGGCGTGCCCACGAAAGAGCAGAGCTTTAGCATCACCGAGAAGAGCGTGCTCGTCGAGACGAGTCCCGAAGCTAATACACCGGGACGTTACACGGTCAGCAAGCACATAGTCGTCGAGCAACCCGTCGCCGTTGTCCTCGACAAAGACACTTACGCCGTCAGCGAGAAGAGCTTGCACGTCGAGACGAGCGACGATGGCGTCGTGAGCGCTCGACGTACGCTTCTCAGTCCGGACAAGGACGTCTACACCGTGACGGAGAAGAGCGTCGTCGTAGAGACGAGCGACGATAGCGTCGTAAACGCTCGACGTACCGTCAGTCCCGATAAGGACGTTTACACCGTGACGGAAAAGAGCGTCGTCGTAGAGACGAGCGACGACGGCGTCGTGAACGCTCGACGTACCGTCAGTCCCGACAAGGACGTCTACACCGTGACGGAGAAGAGCGTCGTTATAGAGACGAGCGACGGCAGACCGCAACCTCGCGCCACTTCCGGCTGGGACGGTACCTTTGTCGTTGAGCGTAACAGCCTCGAAAGAGACACCGCTACCTCCAGCATCGCGCAGAGGCCACTGCATACGAGTAACTACACGATCGACGTCAACGAGGATTTCGGCAGCACAACGCGTACGACTGATTTCACGGAAACGTTGAGCAAGCGACAACTGGAGACAACGACGGATACGAGCAAAACGCCAAAATCGAGTACACTTGTCAACGACAAGCTCAACGCTTCCACGTGGGACGGCTCGTTTGTGCCCGAAAAGAAAACCGAGAAGAAACCCGACAAGCCTGCTACCACCGCTACCACCGCTACCACTACGCTCGTGTACGACGTGTCCGACTCGAGCGAATTTATCTCTACCCACGACTACGAGCTTACGACTGACATTGTGAGTTTCATTTCCACGTTCATTCCATATTGTATACTTTTACGTTCTTCGCTTGAGCTTTATGTACATTTTATTCATTTTGCAAGTTTGTTCTCGTCTATTCGTAGCTGCGACTGCAGCGTCTGCTTTTTTTTATCCCCGACGATCGTCGCGATCGTTAACGTTGCCATTAGAGCCACTTAACACCTGCGATATTCGATCCGTGATAATAATCGACACAGTTAAGTTAGCGCTTAATCTCTCCAATTCAGATATATGCATCGCGCCTTGATTGTATCTACAACCAATGACATCATATCACAGTAGACGATCAAAAGATGTTTTTTTTTATTTCTCTTTTTTTTTCGTGCTAAAGATAACCGGTTTGGATAATGAATTGCGACGAAAAAAAGGAAAAAATAGCAGCGCGTGCGCGCATAATAAATTGTGATAAGAAGAAGAAGACAGAGAGAGAGAGAGAGAGAGAGAGAACAAGCGACTCGGCGTTTAGTGTTAAAATAGTGTTTTATCTGACGAATGATAATATTAAGTCGCAGAGTTGCGGAAAGAGTGAGTGCGAAAAGAGAAGACAAATAATTTCCTTTTGAATACGTGGCTGACAGAGAAAGATAGATAGATAGAGAAAGAGAGAGAGAGAGAGAGAGAGAGAGAGAGGCGAGGCGCGTGTTTTATAAATAAAAGATGCGCGCCGCTTCCATACGGCGATTACTAGACTATTATGCATCGGTTTTGACCGACTTGGCAGTGTCGATCGGTGAATCTGGCCGGCTACAGCAGCAACCGCATCATCGTCGACCGATAAACGTCGATCATGGATTAAAAAACGAACGAATTGCACGTCGTATGAGTAACTACTGGCGTCAGGTAGGCATGTCTCTCTCTCTCTCTCTCTCTCTCTCTGTTAGTCACTCACGCGAAGCTGTTTGCTTTCGGCGCGGTGAATCGAGGAAGGTCGGATTTTTATATATACACACGTATCACGCGCGAGAGAGCTGTTTTGATATTCCGCTGATCAAAGCCGTGTTGAGCGAGTGAGCGAGCAAGAGAAAACTACCAAATCGGGACAATGCTCGGTATGGTCTACAGTGCGTGCAGCCCGCGCTCGCTCGCTCACTCGTATTGCGTAAGCTCAACCTTGCTCTCTCTCTCTCTCCGTCTCGTAGCCGTATGTCACATTCGGATTTGTCTACTGCAAATACCGAGCATTTCGTTTACTTCTGACTCATCGCAGCTTCAAACAACTCACCAGACATTCTTATATTGACACCTGTGTCGGTGCCACGCCTCTTTTTCCTCTTTTATTTAAAAGCTCAATAACTTTGCGTATTCTATGCTTTGAATACTAATTGTCATCGTTGCCCGAAGCAGCACAACGTGGATAGACAAGACACAACGAATACGAGGAGCACATCGAAACAAGATGTACTCAATAGCCAGCAATACGAACGAATCACAAGCTCCGGCTCACCGACTCGTAATTCGCCGGAGCGGTTTGAGCCATTACCCGTTATTCCACATCTCCGAGAGGACAATGCCAAACCGAGGCAGCCTAACAATAAGCCCAAAGCTTCACCCAGGCGGTAAGTTCTCGCGGTCACGTACGTAACGTCGTCGCTCGTCTCAGTGCTGCAGCATTTTTATTTTTTTCGCAGACCTTCCGGTCCAAAGTCGCCCGAAAGGGAATTGCTACCGAAGGCTACGTCGACCCCCAAGGAAAAGGGTCCGAAACCAAGGAAAGTCCAGCTGGAAATTCAAGAGCAAAAACTCGACTCTCTCGACACGCTGAATATTCTGTCGAAAATTGCCCACAAGGAACAGTGCATTTGCGAACTATGCACCTGCGGGTAATAATCCTCGGAGTACTCCACCGAGATTGCGGTCAATAATAATCGTATTTGATCGTCGCGTACTCGATTTGCAGGCGACATCGATGCCCACACAACGATTTCGACGATCACCTGGAAATCCCGCACGAGCCATTGCTGTCCGTGACCTCTTACAAGCAAGAGTACGACGAGAAACACGTACAACGACAGACCGGTTACCATCATACGGATCATCTGCGCACGGAGGGTCAATTCGTTGGCGAGCGAAAAACCGATTACGGCCTAGTGACCGTAGGCGAGCGAGCTCCCGTGATCAAGCCGCAAGATCATCTCAAGCCAGAGGGTGATTTCGTCAAACGTCCAAAGGAGGAAGCACCCAAACTCGTGGAACGCGAGCCTCTCAAGAAGCCACGGGACAACTTGAAACCCGAAGGATCTTTCGAGAGTAAGATTCGAGTCTGGCAGCTCGTTTTGGCCATTTGGTCAACGGGTGTTCCCCAATGATTTGACCGCGATTTCTATTGCAGCCGTGACGACGACGGAACTGGTCTTCACCGGTGCACCCGGCGAGAGACCCAGAGCCGAACGCCGTAATACTTACACCAAAGCCGAGGGACACTTCAGTTCCGAGACGACGTCGAAGGTGGAATTCGTCGATCACCAAAGCGTTCAGAGGACTCAAACTATTCGCAGATCCGATAATCTTACAACTGGAGAGGGTGAATTCATTGTAAGCTTGCAATTGAACGCTGCAATTGTTGTAAATACGTGCAATCGATTCGAGCCTGCGATCCGTTTGTTTCAGGGAACTTCTCACACCAAACAAGATTATCACGTGTACGATATAACTCCGGAGACTCATCGGGAACCCATCAAGCCAGTGCACGTCGACGACACGCAATTCTACGATAAAACCGACGTTATGCAAAATACGACGACCACTCACGAGGAATATCACGAGTTCGATCGTGTCGATTATCGCAGCACGAAGGTGAAGCACGAGGATCATTTGAAGTTGGAGGGTAGCATCGAAACGACGACGAACGCGCGACACGACTACGTCCCGATGCTGCCCGACAGAGCCACGCCGGTCAAACCGAAGGATAACTTAAAACCCGAGGGCGATTTCGAGAAACGCAAACTTCAAGAGTACACGCCAGCGGACAGGCCGTCGCCAATCAAGCCACAGGACAATCTTTATCCCGAGGGCGATTTTGAGAAGCGAGAAACGAGCGTTATCTACCGAACGGAGAAGCGCTTGCCCATCAGACACCCGGACAATTTGCAGCCCGAAGGAGATTTTGAAAGACGTCCCATAGAGGAAGCTCCAAAGTTGTCACCGCGACCACTGATGAAAAAGCCCAACGATAATCTCAAGCCCGAAGGTCCCTTCGAAGCCAAACCGAAAGACGATTTCGTCGTCGTTCGCGGGGAACGCGTAGACATCGTCAAACGCACCGACAATCTGCGCATGGAAGGAGAATTCACCGACACTCGAACTCGAGACGATTATCAAGTGGTGCGGGGCGAACGCGTGCAAGTGATCAAGCACGAGGATAACTTGAGACCGGAGGGTCCTTTCGAAGCCAAGCCAAAGAACGACTATGTGGTCGTTCACGGAGAGCGAGCGGACGTCGTTAGGCGTACCGACAATCTTCGAATGGAAGGTCAATTTACGGATACGCGATCACGAGACGATTATCAAGTCGTGCGAGGCGAACGCGTTCAAGTGATCAAGCACGAGGACAACTTACGTACGGAGGGTCCGTTCGAAGGGAAGCCCAAAGACGATTACACGCCGAAACGCGCCGACAAGCCGGCGATTATCAAACCGGATGACAATTTGAAACCCGAAGGAGATTTCGAAAGACCGGAGAAGCCGAAGATACAGCCTGGAGAGAAACGTACCCCCATTCGACACGCCGACAATTTAAAACCCGAAGGAGATTTTGAAAAACGCCAACCGCAAGAGTTTACACCTGTCAAACGACCAGCCCCAATAAAGCCTCATGACAATTTACATCCCGAAGGAGAATTTGAGAGGCCTCAGCCCAGTCACGCACCTATAGGTCCAGAACGTCGTTCACCAATTAAACACAACGATAATTTAAGACCAGAGGGTGATTTTGATAGACCAATCCCTAAAGAAGCACCTAAAAAAGGAGAGCGTGCTCCTATCAAAAAACCAGTGGACAATCTAAAACCAGAAGGCGAGTTTGAGAAGAGACCAAAACCGGAAGCGCCCAAATCTGAGCGTGCTCCAGTCAAAAAGCCAGAAGACAATCTCCGTCCCGAGGGAGAGTTCGAGAGACCGCAAAAGACGCCAATTGGTCCAGCAGAAAGACGATCACCCATCAGGCACGACGACAACTTACGACCCGAAGGCGATTTTGACAGGCCAGTGCCTAGAGAAGCACCTACGAGAGGAGAACGAGCTCCTATCAAGAAACCGGTGGACAATCTCAAACCCGAAGGAGAATTTGAAAGACGACCAAGACCAGAAGCGCCCAAAGCTGAGCGTGCACCAGTCAAAAAGCCAGAAGACAATCTCCGTCCCGAGGGAGAGTTCGAGAGACCTCGCCATGTACCAGTCGGTCCAGGTGAAAGACGAACACCGATTAAACACGACGATAATTTACGGCCCGAAGGGGAATTCGAAAGACCAGTACCTAGAGAGGCACCTAAAAAAGGCGAGAGAGCACCAATGAAGAAGCCAGTGGACAATCTTAAACCAGAAGGGGAATTTGAGAAAAGACCAAGACCAGAAGTCCCCAAAGGTGAGCGAGCTCCGGTCAAGAAGCCAGAAGATAATCTCCGTCCCGAGGGAGAGTTCGAGAGACCTCGCCACGTGCCGGTCGGTCCAGGTGAAAGACGATCACCGATCAAACACGACGACAATCTCCGTCCTGAAGGGGAGTTCGATAGGCCGCAACACGTACCGGTCGGTCCAGGTGAAAGACGATCACCGATCAAACACGACGACAATCTCCGTCCCGAGGGAGAGTTCGAGAGACCTCGCCACGTGCCGGTCGGTCCAGGTGAAAGACGATCACCGATCAAACACGACGACAATCTCCGTCCTGAAGGGGAGTTCGATAGGCCGCAACACGTACCGGTCGGTCCAGGTGAAAGACGATCACCGATCAAACACGACGACAATCTCCGTCCTGAAGGGGAGTTCGATAGGCCGCAACACGTACCGGTCGGTCCAGGTGAAAGACGATCACCGATCAAACACGATGATAATCTCCGTCCTGAAGGGGAGTTCGATAGGCCGCAACACGTACCGGTCGGTCCAGGTGAAAGACGATCACCGATCAAACACGACGATAATCTACGGCCGGAAGGGGAATTCGAGAGGCCTCGCCATGTACCGATCGGTCCAGGTGAAAGACGAACACCAATTAAACACGACGATAATCTCCGGCCGGAAGGGGAATTCGAAAGACCTATCCCTAAAGAAGCACCTAAAAAAGGCGAGCGTGCTCCTATCAAGAAGCCAGTGGACAATCTTAAACCAGAAGGGGAATTTGAGAAAAGACCAAGACCAGAAGTGCCCAAAGGTGAGCGAGCTCCGGTCAAGAAGCCAGAAGACAATCTCCGTCCCGAGGGAGAGTTCGAGAGACCTCGCCACGTACCGGTCGGTCCAGGCGAAAGACGATCACCGATCAAACACGACGACAATCTACGTCCTGAAGGGGAGTTCGATAGGCCACGAAAGGCACAGTTCGGCCCTGCGGAGAGACGCTCGCCCATCAAGCACGACGACAATCTACGACCCGAAGGAGAGTTTGACCGACCAAAACCTAAAGAAGCACCTAAGAAAGGCGAGCGAGCTCCCGTTAAGAAGCCAATGGACAATCTCAAGACAGAGGGTGCGTTTACAAAACGACCTAAACCAGAAGTACCCAAAGGTGAACGCGCTCCAGTAAAGAAACCAGAAGATAATTTACGTCCTGAGGGAGAATTCGAGAGACCTCGCCACGTACCGGTCGGTCCAGGTGAAAGACGATCACCGATCAAACACGACGACAATCTACGACCGGAAGGTGAATTCGATAGGCCACGAAAGGCACAGTTCGGCCCTGCGGAGAGACGCTCGCCCATCAAGCACGACGACAATCTACGCCCCGAAGGTGAATTCGACCGACCAAAACCTAAAGAAGCACCTAAGAAAGGGGAGCGAGCTCCCGTCAAGAAACCTAACGATAATCTAAAACCCGAAGGGCCTATGGATATGTATCCTAGAGATGATTTTAAGCCGACTCGAGGCGAGAGAGCAGAGATCGTCAGACACACGGACAATCTGCACATGGAAGGTGATATTCAAACTGTTACGTCAAAGGACGACTACAGAAACTTCCTTGTTCGAGAGCGCGCCGAAGTCATCAAGTACAACGACAATTTGCGAGTGGAAGGCGATTTCACGGACACGCGAACGCGCGATGATTACAAGGTGGTTAAAAGTCAACGGGTGACAGTCGTCAAGCACGAGGACAATTTGAAACCCGAAGGCGAATTCGAAAGACCCGAGAAAGTACCGCTTGGTCCTGCGGAAAAACGTTCTCCAATAAGACATTCGGACAATTTGAAAGTTGAAGGAGAGTTTGAAAAACGCGTTACTCATACGTACGTGCCTGCGGAGAGACCAACACAGAAGATACCCGAGGATAACCTACGTCCCGAGGGAGAGTTTAATATACCTGAGAAGGAAACATTCGGTCCGGGTGAAAGAAGAACTCTCATTAAACATGAAGACAATTTACGACCCGAAGGGGAGTTCGATAGGCCGCAAAAAGTACCGGTAGGACCTGCAGAGAGGCGTTCACCCATCAAGCACGATGACAATCTACGACCCGAAGGCGAATTCGAGAGGCCTTGTCAAGTACCGGTCACCCCAGGTGAAAGACGATCACCGATAAAACACGACGACAATCTACGTCCCGAGGGGGAGTTCGATAGGCCACGTAAGGCACCGATTGGCCCTGCAGAGAGGCGCTCGCCCATCAAACACGACGACAATCTACGACCCGAAGGCGATTTTGAAAGACCAAAACCTAAAGAAGCTCCTAAGAAAGGCGAACGAGCTCCCGTTAAGAAGCCGGACGATAATCTCAGACCCGAAGGACCTATGGATATCCGTCCAAGAGACGACTACAAGCCGTCGCGTGGTGAGAGAGCCGAGATCGTCAGACACACGGACAATTTGCACATGGAAGGTGATATTCTAACTGTTACGTCAAAGGACGACTACAGAAACTTCCTTGTTCGAGAGCGCGCCGAAGTCATTAAGTACAACGACAATTTGCGGGTGGAAGGCGAATTCACGGACACTCGTACACGTGATGATTACAAAGTCGTCAAGGGTCAAAGAGTGACAGTCGTTAAACACGAGGACAATTTGAAACCCGAAGGCGAATTCGAAAGACCCGAAAAGGGAACGGTTGGTCCAGCGGAGAGACGCTCACCTATAAGACAGACGGACAATTTGAAAATTGAAGGGGAATTCGAGAAGCGCGTCACTCACAAGTACGTGCCAGCCGAAAGACCAAAACAGAAGAAACCCGAAGACAATCTTCGTCCCGAAGGAGAATTTGACAGACCTCGAAAGGCACCAGTAGGTCCTGCAGAAAGGCGTTCTCCCATCAAGCACGATGACAATCTACGACCCGAAGGCGAATTCGATCGACCTAAACCTAAAGAAGCACCTAAAAAAGGCGATAGAGCTCCCGTGAAGAAGCCATTGGACAATCTCAAACCAGAAGGGGAGTTTGAGAAAAGACCAAGACCAGAAGCACCCAGAGGAGAACGCGCTTCTGTGAAAAAACCGGAGGATAATCTGCATCCCGAAGGCGAATTCGACAGGCCACGAAAGGCTCCGGTTGGTCCAGCAGAGAAGCGCTCACCCATCAAGCACGACGACAATCTACGACCCGAAGGGGAGTTCGATAGGCCAAAACCTAAAGAGGCACCTAAACGTGGAGAGCGAGCTCCTGTCAAGAAACCTGTGGATAATCTAAAGCCAGAAGGAGAATTCGAAAGACCTCGAAAGGCAACGGTCGGTCCTGCAGAGAGGCGTTCACCAATCAAACACTCTGATAACTTACGACCCGAAGGCGACTTTGAACGACCAAAAACTAAGGAAGCACCTAAGAAAGGTGAGCGAGCTCCCGTTAAGAAGCCAGGCGACAATCTGAAACCAGAAGGACCTATGGATATACGTCCAAGAGACGATTACAAACCGACTCGTGGTGAGAGAGCCGAGATCGTCAGACACACGGACAATCTGCACATGGAAGGAGATATTCAGAGGGTCACGTCAAAGGACGATTACAAAAATGTGGTCGTACGCGAACGCGCCGAAGTCGTTAGACACCACGATAATCTACGCGTGGAAGGAGAATTCACCGAGAAACGTAGTCGCGATGACTACAAAGTCGTCAAAGGTCAACGAGTGACTGTCGTCAAACACGAGGATAATTTGAAACCCGAAGGAGACTTTGAAAGGCCTGAGAAAGGAACGGTCGGTCCAGCGGAGAGACGCTCACCTATAAGACAGACGGACAATCTGAAAATTGAAGGGGAGTTTGAGAAGCGCGTCACTCACAAGTACGTGCCAGCCGAAAGACCAAAACAGAAGAGACCCGAAGACAATCTTCGTCCCGAAGGAGAATTCGAAAGGCCGGAAAAAACGGCGTTTGGTCCGGCTGAAAGACGAGTTCCCATCAAGCACGCGGATAACCTTCGTCCCGAAGGGGAGTTCGCGAAAACTCCCAAGAGCCAAGCTCCCGTGAGAGGCGATAGAGCCGAGGTAAAGAAACCAGTGGACAATCTGCGACCCGAGGGCAAGATGCACATGCCAGAGAGGGTCTCGAGCGTGAAGCAAATTCAGCAAGAGACGAGCGAGAAACGCCAGGTCGAGCAGCAGCAGCGTACGACCAAAGTGGACAAGCAGGAGACGACGGAGCGCAAGCTTATCAAGCACAGCGATTTGCGTAACGAAACGGAATTCGAGAAAACGCTGCGCGTCGAAGATAAACAAGTTGCGAGGCGAACTCAGGATTGGCAGGATGTACGCAGCAAGAGTTCATCGAGGACGGATATGCAGCATCAGCAACAACAACAGCAGCAGTTGCATACGAATGGACAAAGTACCTACAAACGCGAAGATCACTACGGCGTGAGGATGGAAGGACGAATCGAATCTCGAGGATCTAGCGACGACTACGGCAGACAGACGAAAAACATAGAGAAGCATCAGGCATACACGCGTCAGGAAAATCTGCATTCGGACGAGTGCAGCAGAACGATAACGAGGACGGTCGACAAAAAACACGAAGAAGGACAACAGGCGGGTGGGCAGCTGAGCGTTAAGGCCTCGTACAGCGTACACGGCGAGGTCAGGAAACACTCGGACTCTCGGCAGCATCAGGACAACTCGACGTTCGAGTCCAAGACCAGTCTTAGTCGCATCGACGAGAAGCAGCATCAGCAGAGACGCGACTACGTTAACGAGGAGCATTCGAACCGCAACCTGTCGCCCACGCGATCTCACAAGCGCTGGAACGTCATCAACTCGACGACGGACATCAGCAACACCGCTCTCCATAGACGCATCGCCGAGAGCGAGCGTCAAAGCTCGTCGAGTTTGCAAACAACCTGTCAGGGCAATCCATATGCTTCTTCCAGCTACGAGCGCAACGAAGTCCGGCTAATCAAGTCGCAACCTCCGCGCGACAACCTCGCCGTCGGCGGCTCGTTTTACCACAGCAGCGAGGCCAAGAGTTACGGTAGCTTCGCAAGCTCTTCGCAAAAACTCGAAAGAGTGCAGCGTCACTCGCGACAGGCCAACGTATCCAGCATCAGCCTCGGCGAGACTGACAAAACTTCCGCCGTTTCGAGCGCTCGGGTGTCGAGTCTGTACAAGAAGGAATTCGTGCCAAGGCAGCAGGGCCCTTGTCCTGCGGCTTTGCTTCAGCAGAACAAGGCCCCCTTCAAGCACACGAGGGACACGCCGAGGCACAAATTTTACATGCCCGTCGTGCAAACAAACTAACCAATCACTCGGCACCGAGTCTAATATATCGCACGTAGCATCCTCCTTTCGCTAATATGTCTCGATCGCGACTTCGACTGTGATATATGCAAAGAGAACGCGCATTTTTACATTCATTCCTCTCGTTATTCGTTACCTCGAAAAGCTCGCAACTCGTACGGCCTATGGTTTCTAGCACACTCGGCACTCGGAGATAAACTATTTTTACAGTTTTGAAGTATATGGCACGCATATATCATCGGCTAGCTTGCGCTGACATAACTCTGCTAGTAATATGTTTTGCAAGCTCACTTCCTTCCATCCCGCCTCATCCCATCCTCGCTTAAGTTGCGCTTTTCTTCTTGTACTCTTTATTTATATCGTCATATCTATGAATAAAATACACATTTTATTTATGATTTTTGTTATAATTATAGATTATTTTATATCGTGCGTTGCCATAAATACACACGCAAAAAAAAACAAAATAAAAAATAAAAAAATACAACGCTATGTATATGATCCTAACAACCAACCGCTTACAATCTCCTTTACGGAGCACTTTTATATTTCTTTTGGTTTTATTTTACGATTAAGTTTTACCTTGTGTATTCCTAATCCTCATGTATTTATTCATTGCAATAAAACTTGCTCGAAAATGTATTTTACTACGTGTTGTCTTCATTATCGCACTTCCTTATTGTTTGCTCCTGCTTGGTAAAAAGTACATGTAGATTTGTCTATTTCTGCACAACCCATCACGCGAACTTTTGAACATACACGTCGTGTTATAGTCTTCATTATCTTCTTAGAATCGACGAAGACAAATGTAATGACTTGAAAGTTGTACATGTAATGAATTACTCTCCGTTACGTATTTTGTAGAACGATACGTAATCCGTAGAGATTCGTATACTTTATATTTTTCGAATTTTTGACGATAAAACGTGTTTAATATGTATAAGCTTTAACAGAGGATTTTACACGCGAATATTAACGTATGGACGTAACATAATGTAACGAGTATGTTTGACTTTTCTAGTTTAGCTAAAAGTATAATAAAGTAATTTGTTAATAGCTTGTCATAATTATTAAAAATAACACACTTCCCTGGGCAACTTTTACGATGACGACGGCAATTTTTAAAAGGCCACGAGCAAAGGGCAAGCGAACGTTATAAAGTGTGGCATGTTAAACGCTTTCACCGATTAACAAGAAGTGTCGAATGCCATGTCCATTGGAATATTGCTATATACTAAATCTAAAAAGACCAATTCGCGGCGACCATTTTCAATAAACGATTACGCAATTGATTCAAACGACAAATAACAATATAACGCAATATATTTTTTTCCATTTATTTAAAAAAATCGATGTCTGAGAAATGGTGTTCACAATAATATGGTACAACGACATATCGGCAAATACAGATAATAATTATTTATAATTCATAGGTGTGTCATTCTCTCGCGCGCGCTCTCTCTCTCTCTCTCTCTCTCTCTATCTTTGTCCATGTACTCTTGTGTCTGTGTGCGAGTGCGCATCGTCGCCCGTTTATGTATGTGTGAATATGTGTTTGACTGTCGTTAATTTACCACAAATAACATTAGCTATGTACAAATATTACAATCGTTTGTTTAAAATGCTTAAATATATTATTCTCCTCGATCCTTTTCGCCGCCCAGTGCTTGATTTAGGTTCGACTCACTTTATTCTAATACCAAGACGCGCGTGTCAAGTTGATCTTGGTAAAATATCGATATTATTTGTATAAAGTACTGGAATACGATGCGTTTCCAACGGCCAAGCCGGGCCAACAATCGATAGGTACGGAAATACGATTTTGAATAAAAATCTAATAATGCAAGTTTTCGGCGCTCTTATCTTTATCAGAGACAGAGAAAAATCGTGATATGAGAATGGAAGCGACAGGTGTGAGAGACAAAGAGGTTGTATAATAGCGGAGATAAACGACGTACAGAAATGCAATGAAATTTGGTTGGCCTCTCTCTCTCTATTTTATTCACTTGATTTTTCATCCATCTTCTTTGTAAAATAAGCATATTTCAACATTTGATTTGATAATTTCTTTACTTGCTCTCTCGCTCTCTCCCACCTGTTTGAGCATTGAGACACTCAACATTGTGAACAATTTAGAAAATGCGACGCAACGTACGAACTCTATTATCGAATCGGTAACGGTAATCTACAATTGAGGTTTTACAAAATTCATAAAAGAGCCAACTAGATTTGTTAAATTATACTTAACATTTTAAGAAAGTAAACGACGCACAATTATAATAATAATAATGATAATAATCTTTATCATAAAAATAACAACAGCGACAAAAACAGTAAAACTAGAAATAAAATCATAAAATAATAATAATAATAATAATAATAATAGCAATAATAATGTAACGATCCACGTGCCATGCGTGCTTTCGTATGTGCGAGCATGTTTGTATGATAGTAACTAGGTTAATAATTTGTTTATATTTTTAATGATTATCTTTAAGTACTAGACGATAGAAAAAATTTGCTAATTTTAATGATCAACTAGATTAATAGATTTTTCTCTCTAATAAATTTTATGTATCTATATATTTAATCTGGGCACTGCGACTCAGTCAAAGTTACTCGAGTAAATTGACATTACGCCATGACGTTGCGCCGATTCCTCGACTGCTACGGTCATTCAATGTGTGAATGTGCTGTGTTTTAGCAGTGTGTTCGTGTTCTAAAAATCGTACGCTTGTTATCGTTTTGTTTTTTCTTCATTTATGTTTCTCTGCTTGTTGCTTTAGTCATTTGCTATTTTTCTTCTATTAACGCTTTATCACACGACTATTTACTCGAACCGACGTTTATCATATTCAGATCTGCGCGCGTAAATTACATGACAATTTTTAATTTAATATTGTTAACATAATCGACAGCTCCATGTTTTGGCACATGCTTGTTATACGCGTTCTCTCTTTCTCTCTCTCTCTCTCTTTCAACATTGAAATACCCTATATTACCGTTTTCTCGTTATCACATCTAGATGAAAATACGTTTAATTATCCTCATAGTCAACAATTAACAATAGGTTTCTAAGAAATAAAACTTGTACAATTTTCGTTTTGACAATTATACAGCATTAAAATTAAAAATTAATAATCGGTCGATTGTGTAACAAACTAGAATTTTCATAGCAATCGTACTTGAGATAGAGATTTTATATTTGTTTCTATACCTTTACGTCAACAGGCTTCGCAGGCCCCGAGAGATTATTTTTCGACGTAGATTCTCCAAATTTGGTCCATTGCAACATTTTCCATGAGATTTTAGCGCTTCTCGACATCATAAATTCAAATATACAAGCTTTTGAGCGAGCATTTGACGTGATCATCGATTCAACCATAGCGTGTAAAATATAAATATAGCATTACCAATTATACAAATAGAATAATTACAAATTCGTCCAGTCCTCGCAACAAATGATGCATTTCGCTCACGGTTGGCGCGCGCACTCAAACAAGTTAGCAATAACATAACAATAGTGACAGGACTAAGAGTATGCCTTCGCACCTATGTTCTTGCTTGCATACGTATTGATACATAGAGCAGTATATTTGCGCTCAGTCATTATCAATATTTAATCACCGTACTCGCCCGCGTGTCCAAGGATTCTCAGCCATTGGCACTTTGTTGCATAAAATCTTAATAGACTTTGACAAATAGACAGAACAGACATATTTCAATTATATATACCCAATGACATTACGAGAATGAACCTTGGGTACTTAAATATTTATATATTTTTAACAAATTATTCAACGTGTATTTACAACATAATTAATTGAGTGACGATGATGATTGTGAATTTGTTTGTTCTCAACGGATCAGCTTTGATTATGTAGCTGTTTTCTTTCTATAGTATTTTTAAAGTTACTTTCAAAAAACAATTGACAACCATGGAGGCCATGCGAAAATGCAATCGAACAGCTTCAGTTGCTTTCCTCCTAATTCATGAAAATCTCTCGTCCGCGGCGAGCGTGAAATTTTTTGTGGCCAGAATGTGCGTGCATTTAACGACCGTTCAAACTGTGAAAAAAGCCTAGAGCGCATCGAAAGAGGATAGAAAAAGTCTTGATATTCATTCTCGAAAGATAGCGCGGTAACTTTGTTCTTTCAGCGCCGATAAATTAAGATATCGCGACGCGTTGTCTATACGTTTGCAAGACCTATTGCTACACAATTAGGGCGCGCTTTGTACACTTTTCGCTCTCTTTGAGTTCATTGTCAAGGAGAATTTCACGTTCAATTTTCACATCAAGAATCGCAATAAGATTTTCACATAAATTCTTTTAATCTACAGTTTTTCCGATACACCGATCATTGATTGAGTTGGAAATATTGAAGTGTAATTTTTGCGAGGCTTGCGTCGTTATGGTGTACTGTAAACGAACAAAAAATGCAACTCTACGGATGAACGTAGCGTGTTTTGTTAGTGATACGTGAACGTCTAGTTAATGATGAAGACGCGCGGGTTTTCCTCTCTCGAGTCTCTTTCTCGCAAAGTGTATGTTGTTTATGTGCTGTACAAATAAAACTTTAAAATAAAACGTACATATATGCATAACAGATTAATTCGGCGAGTAGTTTCGAAACGAAACAAGTAAAAACAATCGATTTCGCTCGTTGAATAATGTCGGCAAGGTAATATTGTTCGTTTAACAGCTAATCCTTCTACAATGTGTTTTGTTTTATTTTTCCTGTACGATACACACATAAATGAATAAACGATTCGTTTGTTTGTGCTTCTCAGAGATCATGTTCGTTTGTCGTATTTAACCATTAGTAGTCACCACCATTCATTATTATAATCATAACGATAATCTTCACGAATTATAGTAGTTCATCATTGTCGTAATAGTCGTAGGTACCATTAACAGACGCGATACAATGTACAAAGTAGTATAAAATAAAAAAAAGTTGATTAATAAAATTTGCAATATCCGATATTAAATGTGTAATGTCTGTCCACCGAGGTATCGTAATTATACCTTAATAATTCGCAAAAGTTTACAGCTCCTCGCGCTCGAGAAGCTACGCCAGTAGAATTGCCGCACTCGAAATACAAAATAGACGGGGCGGGGAAGGCTGGGCTAGCGCGAGAATGAGTTTCTCCGCCTCACGTTGCAGCCGTGACGACACGATTGAAAGAACGTTTTAAAAAGTATGTTTTTTTGTCTTTTTTTGTTTTTTTTCTGTTTGTTTTTCCTTTGTCAACGATTAACGCTGCTCTAGTCTGAAATCCGCTTCCGTCGTCGGATCCGATATGACCATGTCGGCGTTGGCGAGCCTCTGCAGCTCATCCAGATCAAGAGGATCAAGGTCTTGTCTGAGCGCGTTTATGTCTTCCTGTCGTAACGAGTTTAAGTCTTGGCCGAGTGGATCATCCGCGGAAAACAGATCTTGACTAAAGCCCGCCGTTATCGAAGTTCCAAAGTCTTTGCCAAAGTCAGAACTCACGAGATCGTCTGGGCCCAAGGAGCAATCTGCGCAATTTGTTATCGTATTCGCTTATCAAAGCTTGTGTTTCCTTAGCTACGGTTTCATCAAAAATATCAATGACAATGAAAAGTTACCAGTGAGCGTAATGGTCGGTGTATTCGGCGTCTGCGGCGTCAATTGCTGCGTCGTGGTTGGAGTTCTCGTGGGATACGACAGTTGTTGGAGTGTATTCGAGCTGAAATAGTCGCTGTCCGCTGTGCCCAGTTCACTCGCAACAGTCAAAATGTCGCTCTGGATAATTGGATTCAATGATTATGAGATGTTTCACGATAATAATAATTGGATGCTTCTTAATTTCCTTAATTGTACTCACTTGCGTATATGCGCCGACGTGGTTGGGTGAATTGATGTACGGCCCCATCGTTTGTGGCGCAGCTGGCGAATCCATCTGTTATCAAAATAAACTTGTATTAAAACTACTGTTTTTCATCTGCAATGTTCAAACCATCGAATATCCCAAAACTTTCAAAACATATTTTTTACAAACTGTTGTAAAATAAACATCGAGTTTAACGGGAAATAAAGAATCGCAAAATAATAAGACACCTAGAACAATAATACATTTTGATAACAACGTAGATGATATATTATCACCTTACTTGCAAACTCAAAATAAAGGAAAAACTGTCAATAAACAAGGAATTTGTCAAAGACATCGATTATGCAAAACTAATTTATGGATAAATGTTCATTCGCACGTCTGAGAAGAAAAAGCAATGATCCTGTAGTCATTCAACAGATCGAACGCAATTCGTAAGCAAAACATATCGAGGCCTAGAAGAACTGAGTAGAAATATAATACACTAGAGAGAGAGTGAGAGAGAGAGAAAGATAGAGATAGAGAAAGAGAAAAGAGCGAATGTACTACACGAAACACAAGACACGTAAAACTATGGAGCACAAATGAGAAATGAACAGAAAGAAATAAAGAAGTAATTAAAAATGATAATTGAAAATTTAAAGGGGTAGGATCTGGTTTTCACCTCGTCCAGTGATGTGCTCAAGTTATAACTGGTATCTTCGAGCTGCTGCATCATTTGCGCCCAATCCTAACGACGGCAGGCAACAACAGATAAATGTCATGTAGGCCAATGAATAGGTTATGCAACAAGTTTTTATTGTTTTTGAGAAAACCGAGCAGCATGCTCATTCTAACTCGTCTTTCTATTTCGTCTCGTTCAATCTCAAGACATACCGCGGAAACTGAATCAATAAACGTCTTGGAGACAAGTTGGGCAAAATCGTTAGGACAGTGAGTGAGTGAATGTGTGTGTGTGTGAGAAAGAGAGAGAGAGAGAGAGAGAGAGAGAGAGAGAGAGCGAGAGCGAGATTATCAAGGGCCGAAAGGAAGGGAGATGTTAACTCGACTCCAAGCTCTAGCAAAGCAATGTTTGCGTAATTGATTCGTCATACTTACGACTAGAATTGGGGCCTTAAGAGTGCATGAAACGAACAGTTAAACGTGTAGTGTGAATGTTAGAACACAAGTGACATGTGAACATGAGCGGGCCGTTGCTCAATTGAAGCTTACCATACTAAATTGCTCAAAGTCCGCGTGAACCTGATTCATATAGACATTTTGGTCCTGCGGATCGAGCGAAAGCGTGGGTGGCCCGTGATGACTCGTGGGACTCGATGGCGCTGAGATGTTGTTACTATAGCTTAAAGGACTTCCCTGTCAATTCAAATCGATCGTTCAATACTTGATACGGGCTATTTCCTGGTTTGTACAACAAGCTATAGAAACTCACCTGAAAAGTAAGACTAGGTGAAGATTGAGGCGATGGCCGGTTGACCATTTGCGACGTTCTATACATGGTGAGCGAACTCTGAGGTGAATTTTGGTAGGTATATTGGCTCGGTGAACTTTGCTGGTGTACTTGCGCTTGCGAAGCATTCTGAAATAACGAGTAAACAAGAGTAAAGTGACGAATGTCTCTACGAATCGTCTAAATTCACTGGTAAACTTACTGGACTAGGAGGTCCAACGGGACTGTGCTGCTGCTGTTGTTGTTGCTGCTGTTGATAAAGGTAGTGTTGGGCAGGACTATGGGCGACAGGATGCGTTTGCTGTAGCGACGACGACGTCGAACCGGGTACGTTTTGTGACTGTGACTGAGACTGTTGTTGCTGTTGCTGCTGTTGCTGTTGCTGCTGTTGTTGCTGCTGTTGCGAGTAACTTATTCTCACGTCCTGCTGTGACGAACTCGCGTTGTTCTCCAATGTTATACCCTGCTTCAATATCAAACGATTTCACGTTACTTTCTTCTTGTTTGCCCGACTATTTGTAATCATTGACTGCAGCTTCATCGGTCAATTCATATACAACTAATGTCTACTTGTAGATTATACCGTTTATTCTTCCAATAACAATCAAACGACTTTATCTAATGGTAATAAGCAGCTAAAACAATTGCTTGCTTTCATATACGGACATATCACTCTCGCTTTTGATAAATATATGTATATATCTAAATAATCATGGTTTCCATACAACATACCATATCACCGAACATCAAATCTGCTCGTTGGTTAGCGATCGCCTTTTCGTGTTAGTTTATATAGACTTATATACAGCAATACATCGATAAGGATGGTAAATTTAATGTTACATAGTTGTGACAACAAGATTTCTTTACACCGCAGTATTGAGCTACTGCCAAAAGTATCATATACAATGAACATTTAATGTGCCAAACACGTTTGCAGTGGCTCGATACTTCGATTTCGATTAAATCAACAAATAACACATCTATGAAATTGAACGCTTGACTATCCAAAAAGTTTAAACACGTTAAGAAGCATTTCAAGTGAGCAAAGTAACAACGTCTACTAACCTTGCAGGAATGTAGAAACCTATGGTTAACAGGCACCGATAAATGATTCTGCAAAATAATACAAAACTTCTACAACCAAGGCAAAAATAAAAACGAGATAAGCTGAAAACAAAGAAAAATTGGCGTGAAAGGTGTCAAAAACGTTTGATTTAGCAAATGACGAGTTGGAAAACGAGAATAAATGAATGAGCAAGTAACAATTAGAATAAAAACATTATCTAGTACAAACAGCGCAAAAAGTAAAGGTAAAATGGGCTAGTTCGATGTAGAAACGTGACAGATGAGAAATAAAAGTACAAATATAACGGTATAGTGCACAACGAAGTTACAACAACGAGCATGCTTACACACAGGTGAGCGAGGGTTAAAATGCAAATAAATAGCTAGGTCCCCGAGGCCGAATCGCCAACGCGTTTACGTAATCGCCGAGTGCTTGTCGTTTACCTACGGTGAACGATACGTAAAAAACTGTAGCATGCAGTCGTATGTCTATTGCCTTTGAACAAGTGACAGTGTTGGATACATTAACTGCGATTATGGCAACGGATCGTACAGACAGACGTGGAAGGCAAGAAACTCTTGGCCAAAACAAACAGTGTCGGTGTGATAACGTGTGTGGCGAGCTGCACTCGATCTGAGTATGCGACGAATGTTGTGTGGGACATAGAGTGAGAGGGGAGGAGAAGGAGGAAGAGCAGTGCATCGTGGTGGTAGTTAGTGAGCGAAGTCCGTGTAAGGAAGAAGCGGATGGCGGATAAAAGCCGAAAAGCTATAATGTATACTCTATCTATAAGCGTTCGTAAGGATATTTACTTGGGCGCTTGGCGGGCTGTGATCCTGCGTTAAGGATAGCCTTCCAGCTTGCGCCAAGCTGGTTGGCGACAGGGTGGTAGGACTGCTCGTTTGAGGACTCTGCAATAGACGACAGCACACACCGTATATTTATTTTCAATCAATCAAAACATCAGTTTGTTTAATTCGTCACTTTCATACGTATCATGGTAAAACGCGTGGCTCGCTTTTCTATAGTTCCTCTTTTTTTAGTCGGTCTCGACATTTTCAACGCGGAAGCGCAGGTTCATGTGCAAGGTGCAGAATTCCAAGTGACATTATAAATAAATATGTATAAATATTTATATATATATATATATAAGTATATATACTCGGTGACATGAAAGAAAAAAAGATATACGACTATGTACTGTATGTATTACGAACGAGAAAAAAGAGAAACACCGGCCACAAATGAAAGAGATACATGTCTGATAGAACTGCCTTTAAATAATATAAGCAATGAGACTAGAATCGCCTCGCTATGTTAACAGAACAAGAAACCAGAACAAAAATAATGAGTATATAAGTAGTAATAAGTATGTACGTAAAAGTAGCGAGTAAGAGCATAATCAACTCGAATGGCGGCGACTAACCGATAGACGAGAAACAAGTTAATCAATGCAGTTGTTAGAATGTACGTATATAGTGATGAGAGAGAGAGAGAGAGAGAGAGAGAGAGAGAGAAGGGATGCAGAGGGACGTACGTTGCTGTAGGGAGAACCGCCGCTCGAGTGATCCTCCTGGTCGAGGGGCGTATGAAGCGGCGCGGGAAAGTGAACGTTGCTTAGGTCCGGTAGCGAGCCTGTGTTGTTACCGATGGGGATCTGCGCCCCTGGTTGCGTGCCACTCAGATGTACGCTGGGTGGAAAACAACAAAGAAATCGCTTAGATACGTGATAATCGTTGCTAAACACGTCAATTTTGTAATAACGAGAGCACTCACTTGATACCAGGCACTCGAGGCATGTCGCACGACGAACGTGGACGCTCGATGAATCCATGGTGGTGATGATGGTGATGATGGTGATGTTGACCATCCCGGTTATCGTTACTCGAGCCCCCGTGACTTCGTTGGTGATCTATTCGCAAATCCAACAACATCCATTAAATTTACGTACGCGAAGAATAACCAAGTTGCACGCAAGACAAGTGCATGCCATACGAATACGTGACGATGCAAGATTCATCATCGGACGCGTGATAACGAATATTTGACAAGCGGTATTTTATTTCCAGAACTAAAGTCAATCGTATAGCTACGTGATGTCGTGACATTACAGTGTCTAGAACTTGTCAAACAATGGCCGATAGGCGTAGCGCGAGGAATTAACGAGATAAAACAAAATGCGTAAAATCAATAAGCGAACAATTTCGAAAGGAACAGTTCGTTAGAAACGATAAAGAAAACAAGAAAAAAAAATAGAAAAAGCGAACCTCGACGATGAGTGGCCATCGCCTGAGCGGCGGCCTGGCAAGCCTCGTTAGCGCTTTGATGAAGCGCCGAGTCGGAGTTGGTCCGCCTCCAGGTTTCGGGATTTGGTGGCGACAGGTAGGGCACGCCGCTGTAAGGCGAGGTGTCGTGACGCTTCTCGATCGGTCGCGATCTCATCGGACCCACGCTACCCGTGCTTCGACGTTCTTGCGAACTGACTTGACGCTCTCGAGGTTGATGCTGCTGTTGTTGTTGGTAACTCGTTGCACCTCCACCTTGTTGCTGTTGTTGCTGCTGTTGCTGTTGTTGTTGCTGCTGGTTGTACTCCTCGAGATTACTCAGCGCGTTCTACGATCAACGTTAATTAGTTTTTTCCTCGAATGCCATCCGCGTGCACGTCGACAATTTCAGACGAATAATACAAGTGATACGTAACGATGACAAATAAAGCAAATTGAACATCGAATGAAACCAAGGAGATGGGAATAGACCGATAAGGGGATGAAGGATCAGGAGAGAAAAAATTCAAACGTTTAATAATATTGACGAAAAACAGAGAAAAATAAAATGCATTACAATTAGCCAGGTAATACAATCAAGTCGCAATCGTCGAGTAATCATTCATCATACGCGTCGTAGGTGGTCGCGTAACGGTGAGCGAATCAAGTCTATCGTTTGCCAAATAAAACTCGATAAGTGACGAAAAAAAAAAACAACAAAAATGAAGCGACAAATCAAGAGCGCTAACGAACGTAAGTATACGAGGTACATAGGTTGCTGTTGTGCTCGTTTGCAGCGTGGCTTTGTGTTATTGAAAATCGGCTGTTATCGGCGCAGCTAGCACGTGAGACGCGCGCGCGAGAAAGAGAGAGAGAGTGTGAGAGAAAGAGAGAATGAGAGAGAGACAGAGAGAGAGAGAGAGAGGAAGGAAATAAAAAAGGACATTGGCTCGCTCTTTCTTACTCGCTCGTAGGTTTATAGCCCGAGCGATCAATACGCGAGACTCTCCGCTGCGCGTTTTGCACTTGCATCTATAGCGCGTCGCGCTCGTACCTGTAGCTATCACGGGCTACGCATATATAAAGCATAATAGCTATAGATATTTGCACGTATGGTCTCTTGGGGCTTTTTTTCCGTCGTCTTTATAGCCGTGTACTCGGCGCTCTATTATTATCGATTTCGATTATTATTGCTCTCTCGTGCAAGTAGCGACTCGCTTCGCAAACCGATATACAAGTACCATGCACTCGCGTGCTTGCGTAGTCTGGATGTTTGACGAATAATTTGTCGCAAACGTTGACTTCGAAACGTTACTCTTGCCCTTGCTCTTGACTTCCCTTGTCGAATACATCACAGGCGATACGCGACTTATTTATTTTGCGATCGGTCGCTCGTCGATGTGTGCAACATTGCGCAATTTATCCAGCGTACACAGCGAATGCGCAATTGCACTTGGACTCGAGTACGCGGAGCAGGATGCGAGCAAGGTCAAGCTGACTCGCGACGTACAAGTTAGTTGCAATTTCTTATGCCACAACTCATTTGTCGCTGATACTTGACATTAGTCGGACGAATAGTGTTTGCTGTTGGTCAGACCCGCCTACATCCCGTCGAGTTCCTTGATTTGCCTACAAAAGCCAATGTCGCGGTCAGCTCGCAGCATTTGCCTTGGTCGTCATCTCGTCTTCGTCGTTATCTCGTTGATTCGCTGGTTGCGCGATGGACAGCGGCGCCAGCACCAGTTACTCCTATTGCGCCCTCGTGCTATTGTTGTGCATGCAGGCGATCCTCTTGGTCCACGCCGGGGTGAGGCTCGTTGTCGCGCGCAAACAACCCTCCTTTTATTTCGATACGCTAACCAATGTGTTTTGCTCTGTTGTTGTTGTCGTCGTTGTTGTCGTTGGCGCTGTTCGTAGCCGCCCGATTGGATCAGCCCCGAGATCCTGGAGATGGTACAGTCCGACAAGGCGAGATGCATGGGCGAGCACGGTACCACCGAGGGTAAGTCTTCGAACGTCCAAACTCACGCAGATCGCTAACGACAAACCGTTTGACTTTCCAACAGCTCTGATCGAAGAAGTCAATCAAGGTCATCTCACCGACGACAGAGCCATCACCTGTTACATGTACTGCCTCTTCGAGGCCTTCAGCTTGGTCAGTTTTCCTTGTTTTTCTCTCCGAGTTCCATTTGGTCTTTCGTTCGGCCAATTCGATTAAAGCGATGCGTCCCTTTGTTGCCTTTAGGTGGACGAGGACGGTGAACTCGAGGTTGAGATGTTGGTTGGATTCCTGCCGGAGCACATGCAAGGAGTCGCCAACGAGCTCATCGACGCGTGCGCCAAGGAGCCCGGTACCGACGTTTGCAACAAGATGTACGCGGTCGCCAAGTGCGTCCAGCAAAAACGTCCCGACGTGAGTTTTCCCTATCTCGCCCTTTCGCGTTGATTACGAGCTTGCGATAAACTTCTGTTCTGTCTGTTTTCGTGTTCCTTCATCGACGCTCCAGCTCTGGTTCATGCTGTAAACGCGAGGAGTGGAAGTCTAACCGATCGCGGATGGACGGCCAAACGATCTACGATGCCCTCCTCCTCCTCCTCTTCCTCCTACTCTCTCTCTCTCTCTCTCTCTCTCTCTCATGCACACTCATCGATTGTAATGATACGGCGTGTAACATTGACACACGACACTCACACATGTATGCAATGCTACCGAATAAACGAGAATGAAGAAGAATAATAAAACGAACTAAGGGAACAACAACAGCAACAGCGAAAAAGAAATAAACAAATAAACAAAATAAAGAACGAAAGAGAGAAAGAGATACACGTGGTGGATTGATTTGTTATCGTTTGTTTTTGTTGAACGGTAAAAAAAAAAAGAAAAAAAGAAAAGGGTAAACAAATTCGTAAAGAAAGAAGGAGCTAGCAAAGAGATCTGGGCTATTTGTTGAGCACCTTGAGCTCGTAAGAGTGTACGGCGAGAGCTTGCGCGTCCTGGGCTGCCTGTTGATTGACATTTGGCAGCGAGCCGCCGTACTGGTTGCCCAGACTGATGTGCAGGTGTTTGCCGCTCGACTGGGGCGGACTGGCACCGGCGCTCTTCACCGAGAGTGGCCTGCCGATGCAGCCGCCACCGGGTGCGCTCGACTGGGCTGGCACCCCAGCCACGGAGCCTACCTGAACGGAGCCAGTGCCAACCGTTACCTCGCTACGGCTACCACCACCACCGCCACCAACACCACCACGGCTCGTGGGACTCGTGCTCGTTGACACCGCTTTCTGCCGAATAACCATCCAAAGCGCTGCCGCATTTACTCGAATCGACTCGACAGCGTGCCGGTCTCCTCTTCCTCTCTTCTCTCTCTTCTCCTCGCCGCTTCGTATCGCTCTCTCACATTCTTAATACACGTACGATTACGCGTATATATCCGTGCATACGCGTACGGTGTGTGCCAGAGAGAGAGGGAGAGAGAGAGAAAGAGAAAGAGAAAAAGAATGAGAAAGAGAGAGACAGACAGAGAGAGAGAGAGAGAGAGACAGAGAGAGATAGAGAAAAAGAGAGAGGGAACAGGTTATAGGTACACGCGGCGCGGGCGGCGAAGAGATGGACGGATGAACGGAGGAGTCGAGGGTACGGGGAAAGTGCGCGGGGAGCTGACGAGTTAAGTGCGCGGGCGCACGAACAGACAACACTCAACACATAGACTTACCCTGTTGGTCACGTCGGAGACCTCCTTCATGATCTGCTCGAAGCGCGCCGATTCCTCGGCCTCGCGCTGATTGAGCAAGGCGATTTTCTCGCTGAACTTGCGCGGGCTCGCCATCCTCGCTGCTGCCGCTGGTGCTGGTGCTGCTGCTGCTGTTCACTCGCTCCAAAAGAAACGGCTCCAAAAGCTCACTGCCGCTGATGAGGCGGGCAGCGCCCTCTGGCCTCTCCGCTGCTGCACGCCGAGCTCTACTGCTGCTGCTGCTACTGCTATTGCTGCTGCTGCTGCTCTTGACGACGATGAACTTGTTATGACAGATTTAGGTTCCTCGTCGTTGCAAGCTCGTTGGCTGCTGTTGCTGGTGTTACTGCTACGACTAATACGCTACGGCACTACTACGCGATGCGCCACGATGATACACAGTTCCGGCTCTCGCGCGAGTTATAGCTCTTTCTCTCGGTCTGCTACTGTTGCTGCTGTTTCTGCTGCGTGTGCTGTTGCTGCTGCTGTCGCCACCGTCGTGGCTGCCTCATGTCTGTCATCTTCGCAGCCCGACGTTGTTGTTAAAGCTCTCGCTATCTCTCTTTCTCTCTCTCTCTCTCTCTTTCACGAGAGAGAGAGCGGTTCTCGAGGTCGCCAAGGAAGGAACCGAGAGGCTTTGGACTTGCTAATAATTGCAGTGTGCGCAGCAGGGGAACTCGCGACGACTCGACAACAACAACAAAACGAGTGCTGCGCGCGCGCGCTAGTCAGCCAACCACAAACAATACGCACGCACCACCTCTCGCACTCCAGCCTCGCACTCTTCTCGCAGCGACACGTACTGTGGATACTGGTGCTGCCGTACCGAGCTGCGCTGCGCGAGCGCGGCCGCTGCGGACCAACGCTAGTGCCCTGCCTGCAGCCCGTGGGATGCCCCCACCAACCCGCCCGCCACCCGCCACCCGCCACCCGCCATCAATCCGATTGTCGCGAGAGCCTCATGCTCGTTGCCGTCCGCTACTCCCGCGCAATAATCTCCGATCCCCGCTTCGTCGCGACCGCGGCTATTCCCTTGTTCGCGCTCGATAGCGTTTTTCAAATTGTACCGTACATGTCGTGCTTTCTTTTATTGAATACCATTAATATATCAATTCTCCAACAGATAATTATGCTTTTTACGCGCAAATAACGCATACGCATATGCGCAGTTAATGCTCTTCACGGTCTTTGATTTGATTTCCTTAAAAAAAGATTGTTTCTAATGCATTGATAACCAATATCAATATAGAGCTTTACGGTGAGCTTTAAACTATTTTAAAAGAATCAACAATTCCTGGAAAACAGGTGTCAAGTTCTATTTCTCCTATTCCTTTACTGTTTTTCTAACAAATTACTCGATTCCAGAAAAGTGTTCGATACTTAAATTAGAGAATCGATAATGTTATCGATTACTTTATCGAGTCTTCATAATCGATTCTAGACGATTCTAATTTGATTTAGAATTGTATTCTGGTTGATTTATGATTTTATTGTAAATAAATTCATTCTACCTTTTAATGTATTATACATTTCTATTAGATAAGTTATATTAACACATTGTTATAAATTTATTACAAAATAACTATCCTAGCAAGTTTCGATAATTACAATAACTACATGCGTGGTTGATAAGTTGAAAAGTAGAAAATTCAAATTTGTAATAAAAAAAAAAAAGAAATCGATTTTACATTTGAACGATTCTCGACATTCATGTTGCTTATACAGGCGCGTTTTCATGGCAGACGATTATGAATATAATAGAAATGCCTCCGTTTATAGCTATATAGTGCAGTTGTAGCCATAATATTATTTGTCTTGTCGGTGTCGTTTGCACAAAATGTCACTTTTTCGTTACTCTGTCAAACGTCGTTTTTTGTTAAAAATTCTAATATCCAGAGTCCAGTGACGGTTATTCTGATTGTCTGAGAAAAGCATAGTTGAGGGAAACAACGTGGTAACTTTTTAGGCTATGTTCTAGATTGTTAGGTTAGGACGGTTGAATTGTCAAATTGATGCTTTGAACAAGCCATCGCAGACGCGACGTCTGCAAGTGCATGAGTGAATGTAGCATTGCGATCGAATTGGAGACAAGGGTAAATTAAATGAAGAACTGAAACTTCTGCTTGCAGGCCAAACTAGGCTGGTGTAATGGTGAGCGCTGGAGCGCAAACTTCTCGGCCGATGGACTACAGATTACCCGAGCAAATCCAACTCGGCGTTTACAGTCCTATTGGTCGGCCTTCCCATGAGCAAATTCATCGTGACCGAGAAGTCTGCGGGCCCAGACGCAGTATTAAGGAACGATGAAAAGAAGCATCAAGCAGCGCAGCAACGACAACGACGGCGGCGGCAGAAGTCTCGGGATGGAGGAATTGAGCGAGAATCTCTTCATGTTACTGGCCAAGTTGCCACCGCCCTCGTCCTGCGTGCAGATGATCGATGGCGACGAGCAATGTCTTGGCAGTTGCGGCACCACCTTGGAAATACGCCAGAGAGTTGCAACAGCCACTCTCGACCCCGACAACGACGACGACGACGACGGTGGTGCGGACGAGTTTCCCAGTCAGTCGTTGCAAAACTGCATCAAGAGCCACATAGATGACTATAACAATCATAAGAAAGTATATCAAGAGAATCCAGTCATTGTCGCTGCAGCTGCAGCCGCTGCAGCAGTCAAGTTTCGATCAAACTATTTACCACCTATCGGAGTCTTTTGGGACATTGAAAACTGTCAGGTTTGGTTGTTCTTGATTGCCTAACAAATCTTTTTGGTTGCAATTGTTCACTTGTTTATTTCCTTTTTTCAGGTCCCAAAAGGACGCTCTGCTATGGCTGTTACTCGAGTCATTAGAGATAAGTTCTTTCAAGGTTACAAGGAAGCTGAGTTTATGGTAGTCTGCGATGTGCAGAAAGAAAATAAACAAATCATCCAAGAGTTGAACGATGCTCAAGTTGACTTGATCCATGTGTCCTCGACTAGTAAGAATGCTGCAGATGAGAAGCTCAGACAGTCTATAAGAAGATTCGCAGATACACATGGTAGTCCAGCTGCTATTATCTTGATATCTGGAGATATAGACTTTGCAGCTGACTTGAGCGATTTGCGGCATCGCAAAAAAATCCACGTTATTCTATTGCACAAAGAGAACACATCGGAAGCTTTAATTTTATGCGCTGATGAACATTATGATTTTACCAAACTACTGGAACCTCTTCCAGCTAGGACGCCGTCAAAAGTAAGCTGATCCAATGAATTATCTGGCAAATTAAGTTCTATTTTAAGACATTTTGACAATTTTTCAGATGACAGAGTCGTATGATCTTTTAGTTTATAATCTGCCTGAAGATAAAGACGTGATCGGCATTAAACGCCGATTGAAACAATTATCAAGCAATTGTGGCGGCCGTGTCGTACAAATTCGTTCAAACGTAGCTGTATTACGTTTCTGTTCGAAAGAATCAGCTGACAGGTATGTTTATCCATTAATACACTTATACAAGGAAATTTCGCTTGACTTTGCGCAATTTATTAGAATAGCTGGACAATTTAAATGTCTAACGATAACGGCAACGCTGCGTCAACGCTATCAACGAATCATTCGTCGGATTAATTGATGAAACAGATTTACCGCGAATTCGTTTTGCCACCCGCGACGATGGCAACATTGTACTCGACGTCTATCCGAATCATTGGCTCGTGTACCGAGGGAAAGTCGCGAAAAGTGGGGACGGGATCTGACCGTTAGACATTCAAAGTCAGTCATCTATGCGTTAATCCCAGACGATAAATTTTCGTGCGTTTTAAAAGGCTCAGTGTCCTCTCGCGAGCTAGTCGATTTTTACGAGTGCGTGCTCTATTTTTCACTGCATTTTTATTCGTAAGTGCTGACGGATTGTAGCTCGCGGCAATGGCTTAGGTACTCGGGTTTTAATTGTATCCACTGAATTACAACGTTATGCTCGCGCAAATCTTTGAAATAACTTTGTAACGAACTAACGACTCCATTTTTCCTTTGTTCTCTGTTTTCACCACAGGGCCCAAAAGCGTATGCATGGAAAGTATATCTACGATTCAAAGATTATCGTCAAATATTTAAAGGAAAACAACGCAAACTGCGCCTCTAAACCACAAGGTATTTATCAATGTCGTATTTACTTTAGCATTCTTTGCGTCGAGTCTACCTCTTGATGACCTTGACTTATTTTGCTTCGTCTTTTCAATGCAACATATACATGTATGTGTGTGCCTGTGCGAGGCCGTCCGTGTGTACATGTGTGCATGTTGACTCTTGTATTATATTGATTATAATTACTCGATCGATCGTTTGTAATTTTCCAGAAAGTGTCACTGTTCATGAGAGTACAGCAAGTGATACGGAAGCCATTAACGACAATCCTAATGAGATGTTTGGAGTGGCAAGTTCAATATTAGGAGCAAGAAGTCTTCCAGGGACTCCTCATTACCCAACTACCTCCCCAGTCGCGGTCAACTGCTCCAACTGGAATGGAATGCATTGTGGCCCTCATGGGTAATACACTTGATTTAACTATGTACTTGACGCCCGACAATACTCACAATTCAAATGATGTTACTCCGAGATAGAACTCTTGAGTCACGGGTTGATTCGTTACCGAGTCCCTATTGATTCGAGTAATGATCTTAAGAAGCTTTGATCTTATCTGATTCGATCTTTATCGATATCACCTCTACGAACATCTTAGACTATTAAATTACGGCAGAGTTTCATTTGATCTTTCAGGATGTTTCCTCCACCTCCGCCGTTTGCCAGACCATACATGCCCATGGATACTTGCCGATCGTATTCAGGATACAGTAGAAGTCAGTCACCTCAGGTTTGGCAAATGTTGAATGCTCAGCAGCAAGGAAATCGTTACTGGGATGAGCGCTGTAAAGTGAGTTTTTTTTGATCGTCAAATAAATATCGTTTCCGCTGAAATTAGCACTTGTATGAACATTCAAGGGCGATAACTATACGTTCAAATACGCTTGTTTATCGTACTACAGGTACAAGATTGTAATAATGCTGAGTCAGTCAACTTTCGTTCCGGAAAAGGACCTTCACCGTATTTGAGGGGCACTCCCGTCTTCGCTCAACAAACTGAATGGAACCCATCTAGACCGCCATGGGCAGTGCCAATAAGCCATCGTGGCACAGGTAAACCAGCTCTTTTTCTACCGTATTGGAATCGTAGATCATCCCCCGTGAACGTTTTGTTTGGCCGACGAGGTTTTTTACCCAAGTTAATTTTAATTCTTTTGTCGCTCGACGTGTTAACGCAGTATTTAATCAGCCCCATAAGCGTCGAAGTCCGTCTCCTATGTATGCAACTCAAAGTCAAGATACCACACACTGGAATGGTCAAGTAAGGATATAACATTGTTCATATTTTTATTGTTTTTGTGTTGCTCGGAATGAGTTTTCTGTAATCACATTGCAGAATCATAACGTGAACCACAGGAAAAATGACCGTACTCCATCGCCTTATGATTCTGCTACTATGCCCGGTGGAATCCAACGAATTTCTCCATATAGGCACAGTGACGCTGAAAGTGAAGAAGTTGAAAATTTCTTCAGCCCAATCAACAACCGAAGCAACTGTGGTTCATCAAACAATGCATACGTACCGATAGAGCTTCAGGTTACAAATTTGGATCAAAATATCGATCCAAAGGATATGAAGCGCATTCTATCGTCTATATTCATGGAACACGTCATGGTAAGAATGCGTGCGTCGTAGCAATTTTAATGGAATTAATCGCCCCCCCCCCCTTTCCTAGGTATTGCAAGTATCAGTTTTCGTGCAATCGGATGGTAACTTCGTGGCAAACGTAAAAGTGCCTTCGTTGTCAGAAGCACAATATGCAATATCACAACTGCATCGTCGTAAAATAGGATATAAACGGATATTGATATCCTACATACAGACCAGTGGTCCAAATCCACAAATAGTTCGATCACAGATTGTGATGTTGCTACAAGAAGTTCCAGGGCACAAACTGCCACTTTTTAAATTTCGTGAAATGTACGAAAGCCGCTTTATGATGTCCATCAGTATTTCTGAGTTGTACAAGATGAAGGACGTGTGCATAATTACTGATGATCCAAGTGGCAGATTGGTTTCCCTTAATCCTGATCATCGAAACACACCATCGCCAAGCTTAAACACAACTTTGGTAAGCGCTTATAAACGACTATTACTCATCGTTCGTTTATCCTTATACTATGATGAAAGCTGGCCGAGTTTGAGAAGTCAATGTTTGTTAGGTTGAGCATTTTGTTCCCTGCTGCATTGAATTGACTATGATTATAATTCCCTAGAGCGATTATAATGGCTGAGTTTCAGGTGCAAACGCTGAGCGAGCACATTTGCATAAAAATACAAAATGTTTCAAAGACATTTTTCGATTTTCGACTCTCTAGGATGCCCAATCGTCAATGGAATTGCCTTATTGCGTACTTCACGCTCAGAAGCCTTGGACGATCAAAGGATGGGCCGAGCAAGAAATGGCTCCTTTGCCAAACATTAAGATATCTTTGAAATTACTCTCCGAAAGAGTACACAAACTCTTAACTACGCACTCCGGCTGTTTACCACTGCCTAGGTCTGTAAATATACTTTGCCACTTGTTAAAAATCGTTCGTCACTCACAGGACAATTTTAAATCTTAGTTTTCCAAGCTGTTACGAAGCTGAATTCAACGAACCGCTTCAAGTTGACGAGAACGGCGTGCCGCTTGAGCACTTGGTGTCGTGTTTATCAACAGCGGAACTCAAGCAAGGTTTGGGAAGTGTTAAGCACATTGTATGGTCCTCCAACAAGAATCACGACGATAGTCACGAAGGTAATGACAAGTCTTTATCGATGACGATATTTTATTAAACGCGCGCACAGTTGTCCAAGTGATTATGTTTGTTTGTAGAAAATAATTGCGCTAATTCGCCACTAGCCAATCAGTTGGCTTTGTTTAGTCGAGAATCGGTTGATCTCCTGAAAACAGCTCCGCATTGCCAGTTGCCGTTCAATCGTTTCATCCCAGCGTACCATCATCATTTTGGAAGGCAGTGTCGCGTTGCTGATTACGGATTTACCAAACTGATCGAATTACTCGAAGCTTTAACGCACTCTGTACAGGTACTTGGCGTCAACACGCTCGTGTAAATATTAGCTAAAGCAAAACGACCGTAAATTTAATCATTAATGCTTGATACGCAGGTGATGGGCGAGGGCAATAAACGCGTCGTTACATTGTCTCATCGTGCACAAGTTCGTCGTTTCACCTCAGACTTACTTCGCGTGCTGAAAGCTCAAGCCAGTAAACAAGTGAATTTATCGGAATTTCCGAATGTGTATGCTAGAGTTATTGGGAAACCATGGGACGTCACTGACTATGGAGTCTGCGAAATCGATGACATCCTCGAAGAAGTTTCCGAAACTACAGTCGTAGTAACCAATTGCAACGATGGCCAAGATCGTGTGATTTCTATACCAAAACGAGAGCGAACACCGGAAGAAGTTGAACGAACCATGCAATTCGCTACAGAGGTAGTTCAGTTTCTTTCACATTTGTACGATCGACTCGCGTGAACGCTTCTGATGACAATTCGTAATTGACGTTTTTCAGGTGATTGAACTTTTAAAACACGTCCCGCAACAGAAAATGCTATTTACCAAGTTTGTTCCATCTTATCATCATCACTTTGGTCACCAATGTCGAGTTTCCGATTACGGATTTACTAAACTCATCGAGTTGTTCGAAGCAATACCCGATGTCGTCAAAATTGAGGAAGAAAATGGCGGAGAGAGGGTAATCTCTTTGACGGAAAAGGAAGGACTTCAAGTTCTGGGAGAGCAGATAAATACATTGATTGCACGTTATGGCAACTCGTCAACTGGTCAACTTAACGTTTCAAATGTAGCTCAAACATTCCTCCAAGAGTACGGATATGCTTTACGCCCAGAACATTTTAACTGCAACTCGATGTTGCAACTTATGGAAAAGTTTGAAGGCACAGTCAAAGTAAAGTTTAAAGCTCCAATGCTATGTTATAGAAATACGGTACTTGAAAGGACTGTGTGGCAATTGAATGTTTTCACCTTTGTGTTTACAGATCGTTAATACGAAAAATGGCGTTGCTGTTGCATCCATCGATAAAAATCACATACAGCAGTTAGGTTTGGAATGTCGAAGAGTACTCATGAATGTTCCCAATTTCAATCTACCCATTGAAGAGTTTAAACAGAATTATCAGAAAATATTCAATAAAACTTGTGCCATTGAGAAATATACACACAGTCTTAGCTCTTTCATACGTGTAAGTATGCGCAAATGGCAAACGAACAAACAGTGAGCGCCTTAGCGTGCGCATCTAACTGAAAATTCTCATTAAAATTGTTACAGATTTTTTCAATGAACGAGCAATGTTTCATTGAATTAACTCCTCTGCAAAGGTTCGCTTGCAATGCGCAACGCGTGCTCATGCAGTCTAATGGAAAAATGAATATCTCACAGTTTGAAGGGGCGTATTTGAAAATAACAGGGGTTGCTTGCAGAGCTGCTCAGTATGGTTACCCTACGATTTACGCTCTTCTGCGTGCAATTCCGTGTACGGTCATTGTCAAAGAGCTTCGTTACAAAAGAAAAATCATTCAACTTAACAAGAAGCTTATAAGTAGGAATAACATATTATTGTACGACTTGCCGTAGTCAATGATGATTCTAATGTCAAATTATGTGCCCTCTATAGCAGCTGGACTGTTACCAAATTCATATACAATGTCTCCTTCGACGGTTCAAGATACAGACTCTAGTAACGAGTCCATTGAAAACGATTCATTTCTGAGCAAGTGCAGCTTATCTTCGAGTGTCAATGAAAAAATCGAATGGAACAACTCCCATCAAATGTCTTCCAGTAAGGATTCCGGCACCTGGGAAAACAAATCAAATCATTGGACTCCCAACAACTCTGTAGATTCTCAAAAATGGCCAGGACAAGAACTGAAAGGCAACGAGATGAACAACCTTGAAAAGACGCCAAATCCATTCCTCCCACCTCCTCCAAAGCTGGATTCGCCGGAGGTAACTTCTCTTAAGAGTGATTTAATTGTTTTAGCAGAATGCACGTAATATTCTTTGTAAAATTCACAATTCATAATTCTCCAGGATCCTAAAACTCAATATTCTACTGGACGTGCCTCTATCTGGGACACTCCGCCTCAATTTTACAGTAAACAAAAGTCCAAATTCATTAGAGTCGAGGTGAGAAGGCAGTTGTTGTCGTTGCTGTTGTATGCGCATAGAGCAACATTTTGCATGCATCCGCAATACTCATTGAAGCTTACAAGTGTTTAATTATCCGCAGTTACCGCCCATGAGTCTTTCACCATTGAAGAAATACGGTCACGAGCTCATCGGTGTGGTATCGCCGTCGTATCTCGCCCCTTATCTTAATCCTTTGAGCTGCTGGACCGCGCCGTTTTTCGATGGCGACTCAAACTCGTCGTCTGTCGTTGCTCCGCATCCTTCCGAATTGCCACTGCCCTCGATGTCTTTTACACCGAAGAAGAGCAGCGCGCGTGTCGAGGCCAAACAAAGCTCTCCAGTCAATAACAATACTGATATTCTTTCTTCGCCCATTTCCTCGAAGAAAGGTCAAGTTAACGCGAGTGACGATTCGAGCAGAATCAACGATACTACTCCTAGTAAACGATGTGAGTCTTTGTTTTTATTCCGAGTGAACCTGTATTTGGCTCAGCATGATATTATCGCGATTCAATCGCTACTTTTATTGTTACAGTATATTTTGGAAAGTGTCGTCTGGCTGCCCAGTTCAATCAGCCACCGCTTGATTCATAAATAATCAACGTGCACGCGCAGACTTATGATTTTAACATACGTCGGTATAAAAATAACAATGCGCTTTTTACAATTGCGCACCCTATTGAGAACGTAAGTTGCGTTTTATTGGTATTTCAAAAGCAAGGCCAAGAAATACCGAGTCCGAATAGGTCCTTAGATTGAATTTTAATGTCGTTAACCTTTGCTAACCAACCATAATACGTACTTCGTCGTACTGGATCTTCTATAAATAAGATTATTATTCTACAAGATCGTCGAGATTTTAGCGATGACCTTGTAGAATGTCATTTATTTGAAATCCAGCACGCGGATCAACCAGCATTTCCTCGTCTGTGATAAACGATTTTGTACAAATTGATTCATGTATAAATTTGAATGAGCTTTCTTATGCCGAGCGTACGTTTATTTGTTTGAATCGATTTTAGTTGCAAACTTATTTTTATTACGATATTTTTTATTGCTTTAGTACGAGAGAGAATGCAATTTTTAAATGACTGTATGAAGGTAACGTTTTAACGCGATTATTTAACAAGTTATGAAACGATGTATGATTGTGCTGCGTTTTTCAAAGATTTTGATTTAAACAAAAATTATAAAAAAACAAAAGTATATAAAAATGATAATTTTTAATGTGCTACAACTGGATAACTGTACGAATGTGGGAATAAACAAGTACACAATTTTAATGTGCCAGAAAATATTTTCTTAATTAATATCCGAAGTTATCAAAATTAAAAATTAATTGAACATTTACCGAATCGCTTCTTTGATTAACAAGATCGAATGACATTTTTCGTTTTTAAAAGCAGGAGCTATTATGGCTTTGACGAGAATTAAACGTGTCTAGTAAGAGTATGTTAGATTAATGGTTACTGTGATTATCTTATTTTGAATATCGTGAATGTCGTTTTTCAAGTGTTTGAATAATTAATTGAAAGTGCATGCAATATCATATTTAGAATCGATTTGATACTCTCATGAATTCAAGTTTCGATAATTATATGATATTTTTCGTTACTTTTCATTATATCCAACCCATTAATATTTTTTGCATGAATTAATAAAATATGTATCAATCGAATATGCATTATTTTGAAATTATTGCAATTTTTATTTGTAATTTTATTTATTGCCAAACGATATTTTGTTGAGTGTTTTATTTATTAAGTTCTAGTTCAATTGATTAATGTCTGCATTGAGCAACGTGTAAACTGTCATGGCAGTTTTTTTTCTTTTGAGAACTTGCATCAATTTGTATCGCTTATTTGATTTACTGAGCATGCTTCCAGTTTTGAATAAGTATCAGAGATAAAGTTAAATCAAGTATTGTTGAAAATTGTTTTAATTTTTGATAGGTGTAATGGCATTGGACCCATTGTAAAATAACTCAAATCCATTTGGATCAGAACAAAATATAATTTTGTAGTCCAAATTGGACGCGACATAGCTTAGATACTTTTATATTTATACACTGTATTTTGTCATAGAGAAAATAAAATTATTGATTTTTCGTTCGAAAACGTGCTCCATTTCATTTTACGAACCCTTATTGAAACCAATGTGTTTGTAAGCATAATTTATTCAATGAGAAACTGTACATAAGCTTGTTTTAGAAAACAAGTGCTCTACACAATGTTTTTATTTATCAAACTAGATTGCAATTAACGTTAGTCGTCTGAGACTTCGAACTCTTCTTTTTTCATTCCTGAACCAACTGGTCCATGTCTACGTTCCCAAACCATGCGATGTTTTTGTTTCATAAAAGCAAATATAACATTAGGATCATTGCCAAGGTCTCCATCTTCAAATGAAACAAAACAATCAGGTTATGCAGATAGAATAACAATAATAACAAGGTTTGCTAAACGTAGCGTGTCTTATTGAACTCACATTTGCCAAACCAGTTGCCTGCAGCATCTTTATACTCTTCGTGTAGTTGTTCACATTTTGCCTCGCCTCTTTGATTGAAGTCCTCGTGATTGCAATGTTCGTAACGTTGCCTCAAAATGTTGAGAATTTCACTGTCGATTGCCCTTTACAAAGATAAGTAGTAACAATGAAATATTATTTAAGTGCACTAGTATAGTCAAATGATTTATTATGATTCAATTCACACCTGTCACGAAGAAACTGTTGCTGTGCTTCATATCTACAAACATGATCTTCAACATCACACTCATCTATTGTAGGCACTCTACGAAACTTTTGATGGTAGTATGGGTAGTGTTTCTGATTGGGTTCGACGATTTTTTCTGTAAAAAAGGGTACGACATTGCGTGATAAATGTGAAAAATGTCAAAGCAACCTAACCTAACGTTGCAAAAAGAAACGAGAAAATTTCGATTAGATAATAGATTTGGTAAATCACCTCGGACGAAGGTTACAGGCCCGTCAAAGATGTTGTATAGAAAGTTGGTAAATTTAAAGAACGAATTGTTTGGTCGAGAATTGTCTTCCATGGTAGGGATTAATTGGAACGTCCAAGTACTCGTATATGGTGTCCAATGACTGTATCGGCAGTTTGCAGTGTAGCATACAGCTTGCTGCTGCTATAATTTAATGTTTCTCCTTGTTGCAATTTGCCACTGCAATTCTGACACCATGTACCGTACACCAATAGTATAAGGTACTGGCTAGCCGGAGCAGACGTTTCTTTTAGGCTACTTATTTCCTTCTTTACACGCACACATAACCGCATATATTTCTGTGACCCTCCATTGATATCAACGTACACTCCTTATCTCTTCGAAGATATTTTCTGTCTTCTGCATAACAGTCAATAAAGTTGAAATTTTTCATGCCGACGTGAGCTTTACAATTGATTTTGTGGAACATTATACGGGCATATCCTTTTTCTTTTGTACTCCGTTTGTTTTTTTAATCTTGTAACGCGATACTATAGGCTTTGTGAGTGCTCATTTCACAAAATGATCTAAATGGATATAATAGAAAATGTACGAGACTGGTTCGCCGGAGCAATTAATGTGGCGCTGCGATCGACTTTGCGATCGCGAACGTGTGTGGGTGTGTTGTATATGTTTACCTACTTGCAGACGATACGAATGCCGTGTTGTCTCTTTTTTGGGCTTATGGCTCCAAAATATATTTTGGAGTTATAGTAACATAATGACCGTAAAACAATCATGGAATAATTTTTTCGTTCGGTAACTTGTCATTGTCTTTGTTGCATGGTACTGTGAAAATGCTGGAAAAGATATTTTTCACGCGTGAAAAATAGTTGTAGTAGCCCAGAGGTTAAGTACGTATGGAGAAGTATTCATTTGGCGTAGAAAAAATGTACAAAGCAATTCAAATAGGTAATGACGGTGAGTAATACTTTAAGAAAATCCGAAATATTAAAACAAGTAAAAAGAAAGGAGCTCTGTTTCAACACGTTGTTTCGATTGTTGCAGGCCAAACGATTGCGAAGGAAGATGCGAGATTATCTCCAAAGGAGATTCGTCTGCTCTGTTTCGATATTAGCCATTACAATGTAAAAATACAATTGCTGCTGTGCAGTTTAGGAATATTTATTTTCTACGTTCTATATGGATATTTGCAGGTAAGCAAGAGCAGTGGTTGATGTATTTGTTGAATTTATTGAAATTTTGACGAATAGCATTGTCGCACGTAATTGTTATTTTGAAAGGAACTGATATTCACACTGGATGGATTTCGACCATTTGGATGGTATCTAACGCTCGTGCAATTCGGATATTATACCGCTTTTGGCTGGGTTGAGTGTCGATTAAAAGGCACGAGTAGACGAATCCCATTTAGCACTTACTTGCTGCTTGCGCTGCTCACCTTGGGTACCATGGGATTTTCAAACTCGTCTTTGGGATACTTGAATTACCCTACGCAGGTTAGACGATTTGTTGAGAAAATTAATTGTTGTTCGACATAGTCATCGTCATTTATCACTCGCTCGATCTATTCTTAGGTGATATTTAAGTGCTGTAAGTTAATTCCAGTGCTGATAGGCAGCATCTTGATTCAGGGAAAACGCTATGGCACTCTCGACTTTGTAGCCGCTGCTCTCATGTGCCTAGGCCTGATTCTATTCACGCTTGCCGATAGCATGATATCTCCTCGATTCGATCTTATTGGCGTTGCGATGATCAGCTGCGCCTTACTTTGCGACGCTCTCATTGGAAATATTCAAGAGAAAGCAATGAAGTATCACAAGGCTTCCAATACAGAAGTCGTCCTTTACTCGTACAGTATAGGCTTTTTATATCTCTTCGTTATTCTGACGTTCACAGGAGACATAGTGAAGGGAGCTTCGTTTTGTAGCAACGTAAGAACAATATACATCGTGTTACAGAGACCAGCTAGCGCTTTGTACTTTGACTAACTCATTCTTACGATGTTTCAGTATCCCTTGGAAACGTACGGTTATGCTTTACTATTTTCGCTGTCTGGTTACCTCGGCATTCAAATAGTTCTTACTCTAGTCCAAACCTGTGGCGCTTTCGTTGCAGCGACAGTAACGACTTGCCGCAAAGCAGTGACGATTATAATTAGCTTTCTATTTTTCTACAAGCCGTTTACGCTACAATACCTTTGGTCAGGACTGCTCGTCGTACTTGGGATTTATTTGAACATCTACAGCAAAAGGAGTTCTTCGACAATGGGATCGAGCGAAATCTGGCACGCCATCAAGAGATGTATCAAACGGCAAAACCGATTACAACGAAAACTCTTGTCAAATGTTTAAACGACAACTTTTGCACGAGTATTGATGGGTGATATTTTATATCGCGCTATCACGAAGATTCCAAAATCAATCGTTTTTGTGATAAAGGCTGTTTAACAATGATTTTTCACTTTGTTCGCTCGACCTTACTTTGCGTATTACCTATTTTACGATTACATCGAAATGTATTTTTTTACCCTTATCTACCTAAAATACAGTTTTTTACTGTATTTTAGGTGTATTTTAATGTATATTCATTGAATACGAAATACAAGTCTGTCTGGTTGTACATTGTACACCCCCTTAAGTTGTTCGTCGAACAATTCTCGTTAATATGAATAATATTTGAAGACAGACGTATCGTCAGCACTTTCGAGTAAAACACCGATCAAGTGTTTATCAATATCAAAACATCGATGTGCAGCTGCTTTCGTCAACAAAAGTTTTACACGGCGATGCGATTGAGCCAGTTGGCTTTCGCGTTGCACAATAATCATTTCTTTGTAAGCGCCTCTCGTAAATTTTGCAAAACGACCTTTACGAAAAGGTACGTCAGCATCGATTCGCGATATAACGTTTACTTCGGTCGTTTCACTACCACTTTGGTAAGTCATAAAACTCGAATAATTACGTTTTTAATGGGATTTTAAAGCAGTTGTGTTTTAGTGCGCCCCAGGGTAGGCATTGCAATATGGCTTACCGAGTGACATTATTCATTCTATTATTGGCAGTTATGGCGAAAACTATGCAGAGTTCAAGGCTCAAAGACGAGGCTTCGAGGCTGTCTTGGGGCGAACAACGCGTACAGAGTGTAGGATCTTTGTACGGAAACAGCCTAGTTGTAGCGAGATATGCCAACGTTCAAAACTTGACGGATAATTTTGACGTTGGCGTAGAAATTAATGACGAAATCAAGACTATTAAATGTTCGATCAGTTTTGAAGCGAAAACCAACGTACTGAATCGAGGTGTTGCGGCGATCAAGAGGCTTGCCGAGTACAAAGTTTTGATAACAACCTTTTACGAATTTCGGACAGGCGAACCAAAATTTCTGCTAACTCTGCTCGACTTGAACGGTTGTGAATGCCACTGTCCTCTGTCAAAATACTTACCTGCTTCCTACGCAATTTTTACACCGGATGAAGACTGCGATATCTTGATGGTCGTAGTCATTAGTGGGACATTCTGCTGGCCTCACAATACGTGCATCCTCGCCTTCGATCATAATCATTCGTACTCGGAATATCGTGCTTTCGACATTGAGCTTGTTCGAGGAATTAGCGTGGAGCCTCTGTCGATGGCTTTCAACGACACGCAACAATTCGTTGTTCGCGGTTACAATACCGATAATATTTACAAAAAGCTGATCTATAGGGTATCGGTCAACAATCGACAGTCAACGATCGAAGAGGTATCAATCGAACAACCGACCGACGTTCATCTCGATGGATACGAGCTTTCCGAGCACCACGTCCCCTCGGCATGTGCCGGTAGTTGTAACTTTGAAATATATCTTTGCATCGCTTCGATATCGTTGGTTCTTTACGCGATTGCACGTGGAATGATCGTTGGCTTCAAGTGTATTCGAATAAACGAATGAAATTTCAGTTGTTTCAATAATTTGTTCCCGCATTATTTCGTTTACCACGTTGTTGTAGTCATAGAGATTCTAAAAAGTCATTTTACGAGTTGGGGTTTGTCGGAGCAAGGGCAAGTAGGTTGTGGGCCTCGGCTGAATTCCTCAACACGTTGATCGCGACATTAATGAATGTCCCGTACTGTCGCGGGCTACTTAGGTATGCTCGTTTCATTTGAAAAGTCACGAAGGAAATGCGTCTGAGGTTGTTTGGTCAGCATTAAGCAGGGCTTCGTTATCGCGCGATCGCTCGCAGCTAGATGCCAATTGTATCTTGGGTACCGATCTTCCAATGACTTCCGGTCATCAGTTCTTTGGAAAGATCGGATGCTGCGATTTCTCTCCTTCCGCTCGAGGGAGGGGGGTGGGGGCGAAGGAACAAATCCATGCAGAAACGTACCCTTGTTTCCCCCTACCAGCGGCGCTCTACGATAAGCCAAAGGTGCGCGCACCACTTCGGAAAGGGCCTGCAGTCCGTCAGTGTTTCTTGTATCGTTACGAGCGAGCAATACAATTGAGTAACAACATTCTTCTTCGTGCTATCTGCTTATCCCTTGATCTTCACTGATTCTCGACTGTTCGTTACCAGGTAATCCAACACCATTCTCTCACGATCGATCTCGCACCAAACTACAACTCGATGCGTCGTTGTTAACGTATGAATTTTCAGACAAACGCCAATAATGCTGCGACTATTGAAGATCTCACTGGTAGCGAGTGCAGCGCTTGTCGTTCTCGTCGACGCCCGTAGATCCACGCCAATGTGGCACTTTAAAAAGGAAATCAGCGTTCACGGAAAGACGATAATTCCAGCGACGCCTCTGCCAAACGAGCACGACGCAAGCTTCGCGTACGCAGTGTGCGACAATCGCAATAGCTTGAATCATTTCATCGAAACGCGCTGCAACGTGACCAGCGAGAAGCCTCTCGCACCCAACGTGACTCGCAAACGAACCTGTCCCATTCACATCGTGCCCGACAACATCGAAAACACGGAACATCTCACGCAGCTGTCGATAGCTCTACTCGGCGACGACAAGGCCGTGTTCACCTGGTTACAAATTTCCAAAGCTACTTCGATGGCCAAGCTCAAAATTGTCAAAATGACGACGTGCGCGCTGGTCGACGTGCCCATACCCGTCGAACGCATTCGCTTCGTTGTGTCTTACGGAGACAGTTTGGACATCGTGCTCTACAGCAAGACCTACTGCACTTCGCCAATTTGTAAAGTGACTTTGAACGCCGACGGCCAGATCGTAAGCGAGCCCACGGATATACTGTTCAAAGATGTGGTGAGCAATGCGTACAACCCACTGGGACCTGCGCAACAACACGAACACAAAGCTTTCTACTTGTCCAATCGTTTCACGGGAGACCGCTCGCGCTTGTACAAGATCAGCTCGAACGGTAGCGGTACCGAAGTCACCACCTTCTCCGTTGAAAAGCCATTTGGTTACTCTAGCGGCTACGGATTTCTCAGTCTCTGCGACAGCTTCACCGACACCATTGCTTGTCGCGTCTACAACGAGGAGACGCTCGAATGGGTGATGGGTAGGACAGTGGAGTTTCACGACAAAGGATTGAGTCGATGGTTGCAACCGTACAATCTTCAAGACGGCGCGGTACTATTGGTAACCGGCAGGGCAAGCGACGACAAGGCTCAACGATTCGATCATTTCGGTGTGTTTCGATTGGAAGCTAATGGACAGAAATACAGGAAACGACTTGAAATCGATAACATGAATTTGTACTGTGAATCGATTCGCACTTTGCGCGTTCGCGTTTTCGAGAGTCAAGACGATAGCGTTTGTTTTTACTTTTCGTGCACTCGCAAACAATTGGACAAGTATAAATTACAATACACTTTCAAGTGTTATCCCAAGTTGTATTTTAGTTCGGTGGTACCACAGACGAACGGCTGCTTCCTTACGAACGAGGATAACGCGATAACTGATTTTACAATCTATGCGTGAATCGTTCTATTTTCCTTCTTTTCTACAAATATCTCGTTAATTATTAGCAGTGTCGCATCCATCGTAGTTTCGTACTAATGATTGTTTATACCACTGATACATTTAATAAATATAACGAAAGTATTTCAAGTCGTCGAATTAGTCGATTTTTTATCAATTAAACTCGCTTTATTTTGTACTCTTACAACGCGATAGTGATTGCAGGCGTTACAAACATTGTAGTTTTGCGTTTTCCCGAATTATATAAGAACAACAGTGAATCGGTCGAGATAAAGACGCTGACGACAGTAGATAGGCGACGCTCGGACAAGACACATACACGTCCAAATGTCCGAATGGTTCGCAATTGCAACTCGTGTGAATAGCACTACGGTGAGTGAAATCGCGTATCGAGCACGATTGTCGTTGTAGCGACTGCAGCGGTAGAATGAGGCGCACGTATTACAAGCTGTTGCTCGTTCTCGGTAGCTGCTGCTGCTACAGCGAGATCTCGGTAAACGCTCGTCAGCTACCAGACGTATCGAGCTTCGAGAAGGCAATTAGAATTGGAGAAGGGCAAGTGTCGTATCGCGTTTGGCCACCAGTCACCGAAAACGAGAGTTTCGTCTACGCGATTTGCGACCAAAGCGACTTTGTGTATTTCCGAGAGAAACATTGCAACGTCACTATCGAGACGCCTGCTTTATCGAGTGCAACGTTCAAAGACACATGCTTCGTGAAAATAACAACGGATAACGCGGGACAAGAAACTCTATCGAATTTAATCGTTCAGCCGTTCGGAGATGAGAAAGTCGTGTTTACGTGGTGTCAAGCCGAATCGATAGCTGGCCCATCCAGTGCAAAGCTACGCATTTTAGACATGTCCACTTGTACGTCTAGCTTTGTGACTTTACCAACTGCCTCGGTTCCTTTCGTTGTCTCGTATGGTAATACTTTGGACATCGGATTGCGAAACGAACATTATTGCGCTTCGAGTGTTTGCAAAATTAGGTTGAACGCTAGCGGGGATATCATTGATGGACCAACTGCAATTTTCAACGATAACAATTTATTGTTTTATTACGCTTTGACACCAGTAGCCTCAAACTCGGAGGACAAAGGCTTTTATCTGTCGGTTGCCTACAACGATCAACAGCCACTTTACGAGCATTTGTTTAAAATTAATCCAGATGGTACGAAGACGCGGTTAATGTCTTTGTTGCCAGGAAAGTACTCCAGTTACTCTACTAGCCACGATTTCGTCAGTGTCTGTACGTCTACAGCCAATACAAGGATCACTTGTTATCAATACTACTCGTTCTTGAATTTATTAACCAACAGGAGTGTAGAGTTCGAGGACGAACAATTGCAAAGATGGTTCCAGCCTCACAACTTGAAAGACGGCGGTGTGCTTCTCGCGACGGGTCGCGCGAGCGACTTTGATGCCAAACATTACGACAGTTTTAGCGTGATCAAACTCTTTCCAAATGGGCGCAATGCTCGATCGTTGACGATCGATGGCTTGAATTTGACGTGTCGTCGGCTTAAGGGCCTCTTTGTCGTTATCACGGAGAACCATTACGACGAGTTTTGCTTTAACTTCAGTTGTAGTAGCAGCGATACTCATCAATTCGCTAGTAAATGCATACCCAAGACTCGCGTCGCCATGTCTCAACGCTCTCCGGCAATTTTGAATTGAATAATTGCAATTTGTCTCTCTCTCTCTGTCTCGCTCGACGAGCAACTTTTGCAAGCACGCTATTCTATTGGTTTCTACGCGTTACCGAGTGTGTTGGTTTATTATCTTCAGCTTACGATTACGATAATGGATCGGCGGAAAAAATGAGACAGAGGTTATCGGAGTCTCATCGTGTGTACGCTCACGATGATCACGCAGCTCAGTGTACTTGTAACAAATCAAACAAGCAGTTTCATTGCAAGCTCAATCTTTGCGCAAATAATCTCACACGTGCATTATACGAATGCGAGTCATTCGAATTGATCAAATTAATAAAAATGTCGTTTCTATTGTTTGCCTTCGCCATCGGCACAAAGAAACGCTAGGCTATGAAAGTGACAACGTTGTCAATGGGAAACAGGTGATTGCAGCATTATCTATAGCGTTACGGATAAGGACAGCACTGGGTATGCGGTGTTTTCTACAATAAAGCCTTTATTCGCTGTTAAACGTGTGTAATATATTAAATAAATCTGAAAATATACGACAACTCCAATGTCCGTAAAGACATGTGTATTGCTCGTCTTTTGCATATCAAATAAAACGAAGTACTTTAAAAAATGTGATGGACTGTTGTTTAAAAAATTCATTGTGATCTCATTGTAGAATCGTCCTTGAACAGACAATACGATGTAATTGTTGTTTGCGAAAAAATCCCAACGTCAAAGGTCTACTCGTGAAAGCACGTGGAAAAAAAGTTTATCGAACGATTACCCGTTTCGTTTCTCGTTTGACACGCGAGCGTAACGCACGTTTTAAAGTCCTCCCTCTTGATCACTTCACTTCTGATATCTTTGGCATTGTTGCACTCGAATCCTTTGAATTGGTAAAAATCATTAGCCTTGCCATCGGGTTTCATTTTCAATACGTGGAATTGAACTCGTTCGGTATGTCGATCACACGTATTCTCGTCGTTGCATTCGTTATTTACAATTAACAATTCGCTTGGGCCAAGATTCTTCATTGACATCCACGTGCCTGGCTCGTAATTAAAGCTCTCGCCCGTCGACAACGTTCGTTGACCTTTAGAATCGAATTGCTCGCAATTGATGATGCGTTTGTTGTTGGTCTGCAACCAGCAGTAACCTGCAATGTTACCATCGATATATCGTCACGACGAACTCAACGAAACGTGCTTTTGCTCGTCGCGATGTCGCTATTTTCAATTCGAAACATACCCAAGTAATCGTTGTTACAAGCGTACATGGTGACTCGAGCATCGAAGGGTATCGGCCCCATTTCGTATCTTTTGCCGTAATTCGCGGTGACCAAATTGAAGTAAGAAGGTGTCATGACGAAGTGACCTTTTGCCGAGGAGTCGGATTGCACCGAACACATGTGAGTTTGCCCATTGAAGTACGCGCTTGGCAAATAAGAAGCCGCCGGTCCATTAATAAGTTTAGCTCTCGAATCGAAAGTCGTGCCACAGAGAAATTCAGCGCAGCGCCGCTCGTCGTGATAATACACGTCAAAGCTCTGCTCGTACGCCACAATGTGAAAGTCATCTATTTGGGTTTTGAAGTCGTAGTCGTGGTTCTTGCAATCGTCCATGTTGATTATGCTGAGGACGAGGTGTCTCTTTGGAACGTCGCTCTGCAGTTTTTCTTCGTCGCTCCAGACGAACGCTACGTAATTCTTGAAGAGTTTTTTCAGTTGAAACCGTCTGCTGATCTGCCGAGCTTTTCCCGCCTTGTAATTGCTCTGACAAGTCAGCTCCTCGAGTTTCTTGGCATCGGGAAAAGACAGTAACGCTATGGAGCAGCTCATCTGTTCGTGAAATCGATCGACTTTGCATGCTCCGTAAACGAGGCTGTTGTTTTTTATTGCTTCCTCGTCGAACACCACTTCGTATTCGTTGCCAATCGTGTATCTTTTCTTCAGACTGTTGACAGCAACAGCACCGCGACACGATGTCACGCACAGTAGCCCAATTATCCAAGTAAACGACCACATCTCCTAGCCTAACATTTCAACAATTGCAATTGAAACTGACATTCGATAACTTTACGGCAAGTTTAACAAGACAATAAATGGCGTTTTAGCGAATCATACCTCTGTTCGCAAGATCAACGACGATTAAACAGTCAGTACTGTATCGATTACGGTTCAGCACACATTCAGCGAGCGCAAAACGTCGAACGCGTGTCGACTAGTGAAAAAATCCCGAACAACTAATCGCTCACGCGCAAATTCACGCGATCGTGTATATGTAAGCGCGGACGATGCTTTGAGGAGGGACGAGACTTGTTACGAAAATGTCTAATCTGCGAGAGACATCGTTGACCTCCATTCCGATCTGGTAAAAGTCGCAACCTACCGAAATTATACAGAGGACTAATAATAATTAGCGAAGGTCACCTTTTCAGTCATTAATCGAACTTTGTTTTACCGTTTTTCCGTTTTTTTACTACAACGAGCGTATTCAACGTCAACGATAGGATCTTGTTAAAAAAACTCTTACATAAATGTCCGATAGCAGAGCGTTTTAAAGATTAGCTGTGCATAGCGACTTAAGAAGATATCGGAATTTTAACGCGAACGCATCCATCCATTAAATCAAATAATTATCTGTGAATTGACTCGTTTATAAGTCGATGTCCATAGGCTTTTTCCTACATCTGTCTATATCAAAAAGTCTCGACGCAGTGCGAAACGTTAATTTTTTTTATTTAAAAAAACGTACACAAACAGCGTATAAAAGGGAGCGAGAGAGAGAGAGAGAGAGAGACGGGTGATTCATTGAAAATTTTTATCGTCGAAGCACTTGGCGAAAAGCAGCATATCTGGCGACTCGTTCGTCGACGAGATGTCGTATCTCAGCATGGAAACACAATAAACTTCGTCTTCCTTCTCGAAGAATTGAGCTTGAACGAGATTTGTTAGAGCTTCGCGATGAAATCCCGTCAGATGTGCTTCTCCAATCTTCCGCCCTTGTGCATCGAATTTCGTGATGTAGTAATGGTCGTCGTTCATCGCGCAAATCGATTCGCAGCGACTCGTCAGCAGTAAAAATCCACGACCCTCGCGTAAATTGTACATGGCTGCTTGTTGAACGACGAATCCAACGTCGGGATTGGATCGTAACGTTGGCCGGCCTTCGTGATCGTATTGAGCGCAGTTGAAGCTCGAGTTTGAGTAATAGCACAAGCCGATAGTTGAGTGGGTCGTAGAGTAGACGAGTTTCCACGAGCGTTGAGAGTCGACCTCGGACGGCAATTTCATCATCTGACCTGCATTTCAACATACGTCGTATACGTGCGACTAACAAAGTAATAAAAACAAATATACAAGCAAGCAAGAAAATATCATTTTACTCACCGTTAGTTTTAACTACGTAAGCTTGCGGCACGTTGACGAACATGCCTTCGACGATCAAATGGCCGTTTTCTTGCGAATGCGCCACTACGGGAACGACGTCGCTGACGTTCGACTCTGGTGTGAACCATATCTTGGGATCGTCAACTCTATTGGCCTCGGGATCGACGTGTAACTTGCAAATAGCTTTCTCGCCGCAGAGCGAGTCGTTTGAAAATGCCAAAGAGTACGTATTGTCGTTGTACGTAGCTATTCGAACGAGCTCAAGATACGAATGGGCATCACCTTTGTCGTCCTTTGACGCAAAGGATAATTTTGCCTCGTTGCTCTTCTCGCACCCTGGAAATTTGATACTCGTGTACCTCACGATCGTCTCTTTACCTTGGCTCTCCTTCTTGTCGCTCATCGTCCAAACGAGAATCGTTCCGTTCAGCCCCAGTGACACGACTCTCAAGTTCGGTCCTATCGTACGCTCGGCTTTGTCCGTCTTGAGAGTCACCTCGCAGGATATTGTTTTCGATGTACCTTCCGGAACATTCGTCTCGCGCACGACGGTGCATTTCTTTTCCGTTTGGTTCTTGCCGATATCGCACGTCGCGTACGACAGCGTTGTGTTCTCGAATGAATCTGGCCCAACGACCAATTGTTTGCCGAGAAAGCGATGCGATCTGCTCACACTATCGTGAGCGTCGCTGAATAAAAGGCCAAAGCTGAGTACGACGAGCAAGCGCGTTGTTTTTGTCGTCGTCGACATCTCGAACGTTTACAAATTTATGCAAACGATAACGCAGCTTTGGTAACGCTTTGGACGTCGCTGTTCGTAATTTCAATAGCTCGTAGCTCGACTCTCCGATAGATAAGTGACAACTGGCACCTTGCGCATCACGCCAATTTCTATTTATACAAGCCACTACTTGTGTACTTGGGCACTGGGACACTGGAAAGTTTTGGAGGTGGCTCGATTGAAAAATTGGCCTTTTAATAGCGGAACAAACGAGGGTTTATTCCGTTGATCGCGAGTCTGAGTGCAAAAAAATTGTCCGCGCTAAATGTAACAAGCGCCGTAATTGTGCCATTACGATTGGAGGACCGAGACGGTTACCCTTGTCCATTTCGAGTATTTTCGAGATACGAAAGCCAAAGAGAGCATTTGTCGTATCGTCGTACGTGTAATGTCGTGAAATAAAGAACGCAAGTGCGAAAAACGTACGAAAAATTATGTTTTTTATTGATTCATCACGCGAATACATTGTAGATTCATAGGCCGATGCGCAAATATTCGTGCGTGACATTTAGACGGTAAACGTTTTAACAGCCAATTCGCGATCGGAATAGCATTGCGTATAAGTATTGTTGTTGCGCCGTTGTGAACTATTAACTTTACTGCAGATAGTAGTCAAGCAGTACTCTCTCCGTTCGTTTTCAAACATGCTCGTCCTGACATTGGCGAGAGCGCAATCGCAATTGAGCGGCAGCGATCTATCGATCGCGAAAAATGTCACGTTGTCCTTGGAGATCTTCATCAGTCGTTCGTCGTCGTTATAACGGTTGCAATTGAGAGCCGTGCGCTTGGACAAGCTCAGTAAAAAGCCACCGTCGGACAGATTAAAAGCGTCGTTGATTTTGGCTCCGTCGACGAGTTTCAGCACGGTTTCTTGCTTTTTGCGCCCGTCGAGCATGCCGAACCGAGTACAATTGGCGAGGGTTGTATTGACGTCGAGTCGTTGCTGGTGGCATATTGTGATGGTGTCGTGGGTCGTCGATACGGCGAATCGACGAATGGGTAATTGTTTGGAGTAACTGGCGAACTTGACAAGGTCGTTGTCGGGGCTAATGAACCAAGCGTCGATAGTGCCCTCGTAACTGGCCAGTAGAAGTACGTAGCCCTGTGGTCTCGAGCTGTAGGCCTCGATTGGGTAGTAACTAGTGTAAAACGGTGGTGAAAAATCGTTTTCCAAACATACCAGCTCGCCAATAGTCTCGCCACTTTGCGCATCGAACGACTGTTTGCAATAATGTCGATTATCTTGATCGACGTAGAATACGTCGAACGTAGTATCGTAAGTCGCGACACTGATAGCCCAGCTGAGATACGAGTCCTCCTTGGCGAGCGCAAGCTTCGCTTCGCTGATCGACTCGCATCTGGCAACGTTGATCACTCGAAATTTTACCAATTTGCTCGTGACGTTTCTCTCGAGCCAAATCACGATGACTCGATGTTTTCCAAACGGTAGCCCTCGCGCGAAACGAGCCACAGTTCCGTTATCGGCTTTTAAACTTACGTTGCACGAGTATTCGTCCAATTTGGAAATCGTGCAGCTCGCTTCGGATTCGTTCGATTGTTCCCTGCGACACGCGACGTTGGGTATAGTTACGTTTTCCGCCAATTCTCGCTCGAACTGCTCGCGATGCTTGTGCTCGCTGGCGTTGCACATTGGCAAACAGAGCAGCGAGATCGCGAGAGACAGGCCGAGCTTGCGGTGCGTAAACAAAGACATGTCGTCGTAGTGTGGCGATAACGTTCAATTGGATACTTGCTCTTGTGAGAATCAACGAAACAACGCGAAATTCGACTGTTTTGGCATTCTGAACAAATATTAATACAGTTATACGGATATCGTCGCGTTTGGAACGCGAACGAGAGAAACAACGTCGAGCAGTCACTTTTATTTCGAACGAGAACCGATCTCTTTCTACGTCAAAGCTAAACTAAACTAAGCAGCTAGCTCGAGAACGTATTTTTCCAAGCTGCTAAGATCATTAATCATATCTCTCGATTATGAGACTATCTGACACAAGTGAGGCGTTAAATAGGAATGGAAATGCGCAATTACGGACAACCACGGTGTCTCGTTGACGTATTTAATTGAAAAAGCTCAAGTAAGAGGACTGCCTTTGTCTCGTTGTGTTCCGTCTGATTTCGATGACACTTTGTATTCGCTTAGCTCGACGCGTACTCCGTCCAATACGATCGAATTAATCTCGTAGCGAAAGCTGTGTAGTGCGTCAGAGGCCTATTTCAGTTGACTACCTTTAAATGGCAGCTAAATGAGGAAGTTGTGCTTGATTTTTATTAGGGGTCAGTCACGATCTGAAAGTTCTAGGTGACCTAGAAACTACGCGAACTGGTCAGTTGTCGGAACGATGTCTCCGAGTAAGCATATGATTTTTCCAATATTTTTCGTACAGCCGTGTCGTTAGAATCGCCAACTCGGCAACGTGTATCCACTGATCGTAGATACGTCTAGCAACATGCGCTCGAAATTAGCGCCCGTGTTGTGTATCGCGCTCCTAATTGCTTTGCAAACGATCGATGCTTTCGAGGCGCAAATTACTCGAAAGCAATGGATCACCGATCAAATCGTCAAAATTCAAGACGAGTTTCACGCCGACGATTTGTTCTCCTACGCCTTGTGCAAGGAGAAAAAGCAGCGAGGCTACGTGGATTTGTCTTGTCGCGTGATCGTCGAGCTCTTTACGAAAGATCGAGCGGTGCAAGCACGCGAGTGTCGTAGTGAATTCAACAAAACCCTCGACTCCTTGCTACACATCCGTTTCGCGAATCGCCAGACAATCGTGCTGACGAACTTGCAGCAAACGTATCATTCCGAAGAGCTCGCTCATCTCGTTCGAATTATCGACGTGTCCAGTTGTCGCTCGTACGACATCAACGTGAGCTTTGATCAGGAACTGCTCGATATCAGCTCGGTGCAAGGAACGAAAGTGTTCGCGAGAGACAACGATAGCTTCGAGATCATTTACGACGCTCCAGGTCAACTGTGCGACAACGACATTTGCAAGATGACGTTCGATTCGAAGGGCCAAGTACTCAGCGATTTCAAGCCACTCTCTCGACAAAGAGTGCCCATCGACGACGAGGCGATCGTTTTCGACGCGTCGCATTCCGTCGTCGTCTTCAAGTACCTTTATCCTTTGATCGTCGCACATCGCGAAACGGAATATTTGATCGTGACATTGCAAACATCCGGTGACATACCTGTACCGTTCGTCTCGGACAGAGCGGTAACGATCAGCTTATTGAAAGCCAACTCGGAGAATTACGAGGTGCTGGAAGTACTAAAGTTCGATTGTTACGGCTTCGACCGGCAGAAATTTGTCGATATCGACGCATCCAATGGCTTTCTATCGGTGTGCTTCAAAGATTACAAGGCCTACGGACCCACGATGATGCGTTGTCGGCAGTTTGATCGGCATTGGAAGAAAACCCTTGACGTCGATCGAATCATCGATAACAGCAACGTCAACGCGATCAAAGTGAAGACGTGGAAGAAAGGCGAACTGCTACTCGCGACTCACGAGAGCGATGGATCGACAGGCGAGCCGAGAGTTTACGTGAGAAAAATAGAACGCGAAGCTCGATACGAGACGCCTGTTTTCGTCAGTGAACTCGCCAGCAACCAATTCGATCCTTGGAACATTGATTTTTTTACGAATTTTTACGAAGCCGAAGACACCGGTCAGTTGTGTTTGATGGGCTGGCATCTAGCTTACACTCGAAACTATCTTCAACACTGTGAAATAACGAGAATGTGCTTTACAAAGCGAGCGCTAGAACATCAATATTGAGTCATTCCGAGATAAGTTGACCTTTGCGTCTATATCCGTCGATAGCAGAGACCGATCAGTTTGTTGGTCAGTCGCGTGCACTTCAAATAAGAATATGCCCGCTTGACAGTGAGCGAGAGCAGCACGAGCAACGACAAACACTTACAAAGATAATTTGCAAAGATGTCGTCGCGTCAAGTAATAGTTGTAACACCGCTCTTGGTGAATTTGGGATACGACGGCGCATTGAGAGTACGGTATATCGCGAAAGAATCGAGACAAAAAGTGCGTCATCTGTACAACGACGAGACAGACAACGACGTGATCCCTTCGATAAAGTGTAGTTTGGGCAAAATGGAAGGTCAATCGAGAAGCGTGCTTTGTGACTCGATGCTCGAATTTCGAAGCGAATACCTACCGAGACACTTGCCGTGTCTCCTTTGTTACGCAACACGAGAAAGTACCACTAATCGACGAATTTCCGAGTATAAGCGCAGCCAGTCGTGATTGGATCATTTTCTCGCACGCAGAAATACGCATGGATAACGGTGACAACTTGCACGTGTTCCACGAGAAAAGGCAACCACTCGTTCGACGTGATTTATATCTTGCGTATCTTGCCGTGATCGTTCAATATTCGCACAATTCGACGGAAACGTTCGCGTTCGACAAGCATAATTTCGACGGTCGGAATCTCGACGCGGACGTATCGATCGAGCACGTAGCTATTTGTCCGATCGACGTGCAGCGTCACGAGAGTTGTTCTAGCGTAAGATGCATCCAATTGAACAACAATTGGAATAAAATACTCGACGCGTCGCTGGAGCTTGTCTACGCCGTGGATCTGGTCAAAGTCAAAATCCTGTCGCGTTCGGAAATAGCACTTTTGACGCACGAAGAGCGCGATGATTACTAGGTAAGGAAGATCGACAATAACGGACGAGCGAGATCTGTGACGTTGGAAGGATTGAACAATGGATCGGGAATTTACAGATCCGACGACGTTGCCAATTTTTATCAAAGTAAACACGATACTTTATGGTATACCAAGGTGGCTGATAAGACCCTGAGACGAGTTTGATTTTCCAAACGGCTGTTGGACGAAGATAAGGAGGAGCAATTATTTTTCTCGTAGGTCCGCCCGTTGGACTTTTACGTTGATGTGAATTTTATTTTGGCAATAATTGTACGATATTAAAACAACGTGTCTGTATGTATATTTAAGATAACATAATAAATACGCAATGCCAAACCCTAAAAGAATATCTCGTACTAATGACTCTCTACAATTGCGACCAACTACGTGAATTGAATCGAAAGGTTACCGATAATACCAACAATGCGCAACCCACGTATAGCTATCAATACAAGTCGTATTAACATTGTTCCTTACGTTTATAAACGTGTCCTTTCAATACGTATCGCGGCTTTTCTAAATGCTCGATGACGGATTCTTCTTCTGAAAACAGCCGAAGGTTTTTCTAATCGGGACAGCGCGCAGGAATGGGAAGACCTTGCTATCGTCGAGCACTTTATTCGAGCGCAAGAGACCTGCGATTTGAATATACATAAAATTGTCCTATTCACGAAGACGGCAGTTTTCATCGAGTCTCTCGTGTGGCGGGATCTACGATTAACTAGTGCGCGTCGACCGACGGCAGCTGCGATGCTTTCGGTTGTTTGTTCTTTGTTTTGAGTTGTTCTGTACTCGAATCGGTGTAAACCAATTGGTGAATAATGAACGCTACAAGGGCGCTCCTGAGCATCGTTTGTCTCGGTGGCTGGCTAACGAACGCGAGGGGAACGGCTGCGGTGGAGAACGCAACGACGATCAAAGTCGAACCGTCGATTGGACACCTCGGTTACTTGCCATTCAACAAATGGTTGTTTACCGACAGCGCTTACGCTCGTTACACTACGTGCGACGGATATCAATTGAGCCAGTACAATGTCAAGAGAACGTGCGAGTTAGTTCTCGTCAACATCGACAACAAAGCTGCGAGTAGCAACAAAAGCTGTCGAGTGGCGTTTCACGTGAACGAGAGAGCCCCGGAGAAATTCTTACCAATGGCGCACGGAGATCAAGTGGTATTGGCCCACGTCTATTTCACCAACAGAAACGAGAGGAACTTTCCCACCGAAATGTATTTAAAGTATCGCATCGTCAACATGTCCAGTTGCAAAGCTCACGACGTCAAACTGCTCGTCAACCCGCAATTCGTGATTCGCAACAACTTGCTGTACTTTCACAACAACATCGTATTTCAGGACAACGCCATAAGCGTATTCGTGCCAAACGATGGCTTGTGCCACGGTGCCCTGTGTCGACTGAATTACGACGCGACCGCCAAAAAAATCGGCGGACCGATCTCCTATCTTCCGGAGGACATGAGGGCTAGCTTCGTCCAATTGTTCGCCACCTCGAGACCCAATGCCTACTTCGCGTTGGTCCTCGAGTGGAAGGTACGGAGTCCCGACGGTCGGCGAGCGTACAGCGACGCGATGCAAATAATGTACGCGAGCGATAGTAAATCCATTCAGCTAAGCAAATTTAATTACAAAGCTGGTTCGACCGAACTGTTTGCCGACGCGTCGAATGGGCTGTTTAGCCTTTGCCGAAAATACAACGTGAAAAACGCTACGCGAGCGATCTACTGCACGCAATTCGACGAGAATAGAAACAAGAAAATGGATACAGCCTTCAATCTGAGCAATTCAACGCGACCGATTGCCGTGTATAACACGCCGAGCGGAGGGCTTTTGTTAATCAGTGGTCAATGCGGCCTCAAGTCCGATGAGAATTTGTGCCAGAATTTGATCTTCGAGCAAATCAAACTCAATGGTAAAGGCAAAGTACGACACATTCACGAGTGCGAATACAACGCACCACTTGCTGGCTTCGCCAAGGATGGCATCGATGGACAACTCTGCGTCTCGCTCTATCATTCTTGCGACAGCGTTAGACGCTTCGACGTTTTTCTCACGAAGAAGTGTTACGCCAAAAAGCTCTTTTTCTAACGCTCACCGATTGCCTGTCGAAGCAAATAAATAAATTGTTCCTCAGCTCTGATGCTTTTTGTATTTTTATTCGCGTTTCCTTCCGTTTCGACGTATCACCACTGTCTCTCCCTCTCAGCTCAAGTAAAATCACGCAAACGTAAGAGTCGTCGAGAGCTTTTACGCAAAGCGCTCAACGCGCCGTGGCATTCTCTTGCGACGCAGTCCATGAACATACGCCCGTTACCCCGACAACATTACGACTGTACGTGCGTTGATTGCTCTAGATATTCGCACGACGTGTAAAAATAGTCAAAACAACAGAACGAAAAATAAGGAAAACGTACGTGCAAGTAAACAATGGCGGTCAATTGTACCTCCAGAGACTATTGATTACACGTTTGTTGCGGGTAATTGCAACGAATTAACAGCGAATGCATAGTTGTTGAATAATTCTCACGGTAAAATGTCGCAAATAAGCGGCTCTCGCGCAATAACTCAACTGGTATACCTGGTATAATCAAAGTATTAGTTATTCATTCGTTGGAGTTTGACTTTAGTTTGATTTTGACTTACGGCAAAAATGAACTTCATGCTCGTAGCTATTTATCTTCCATTAATTTATACAAACGCCGAGGTGGTCAACAAATTTGTAGTAGACTATTTCGTGCACAAAAACGTGTCGAATTTCGTGGGATTTTCTTGCAACGACCTTATGGGTAAACTCTATTCTCATTAGTTGTCTATTGGTTGAAATTGAACTTGTGCTTTCGAGTAACGAACGTTGAAAATCATTGTAGGTGACGTTTTACTATCGAAAAGTCTGAACGAGAACAATATAGCGACGAGTCTGAGTAAACTGCAAGATTTGTCAAAAATAAATCATTTGATAAACACTATTTATCGAAAGTTGGCTATTTTCTTGGATACTCGATGCTACAGCGTAGAGTTAATTACCCAAGTATATCTTTACGTGAGCACTATTTGCAAATATATCAGTAATTGCTAACAAACGAGCTCTATGCAAACGTGCAGTGATAAGCAAACGATCGACAATATTATTTCAGGCTAGAGATCACAGACTGTACGACGAATTTCACAATTGGCTCGTACTGAGCAACAACTTGACGAGCGTCTTGAGCGACGTTAACGACGATTCTTTTGGGATGTCTACGGATTTTGTGGTGGCAATCGGCAGTGATACCAACGGCTATGCGCTTTACGATCTGTACAACAAATACAAAAGACAAGGTTGCATATTGAACGTGAGCTTTTATGGAAAATGGGATTATAACAATGGATTATCCGTGAGCCTTGTGCAGCTGAAAGCAGCGAGGAGATCAAATTTCGACGGGCTGCCTCTTAGAGTGTTCTTTTATCAGGTTCGCTCGCGAATTGTCCGTGAATTGTGCAAAGACTGCAGCTGTATCGCTGCCACGTGCATTTTGATGGCTGTTGCTTTTGTAGAGTACCTACAGACCAGATGGGATGTCAATGAAAGAGTGGTACGAGGATCACACCGATATCACAAAAGACTCGCGCATCAAATTCGGATATCACATCATCACTTACTTGGCGGCCTTGTTCAACTTTACGTAAGTGCAGCGTCCTCCGTGTCATCGCGCAGCTATCGTTTGCCTGAATAGGCTTTGAACGATCCTTGTTTTTTGTCACTTGTAGCATTGTCTACGTGGAAAGTGGAAGTTGGGAAGCCAACGACACTCTGGGTCCAGTAGTTCGGGCAATGATGAATTTCACCGTGGATCTGACGGGAACGGCAACGAACATAAATAGGGAAAGAGCGCCTTTAATGAAATTCATTCATCAGGGCTGGCCATTCAGGTAGACGCGCGTCTACGTGCATTTATAACGTGCGTAATTGAATATTTAATAGGAACGCGTACAACGAACGTTTCAGGACGTGTTTCTTCTTCCGAACTCCGCAGCCAAAGACGATCAAAGTAGGCGAAATATTTCGACCGTTCGAAACAGCCGTTTGGTATTTGTTGTGCTTTGTCACGGCATTGGGCATGATGGCTCTGGCTTTGAGCTTGAAATACGATTGCCAAGAGTGCGATTTCGTTAAGATAGCGTATTCTTACACGGTGACCATCGGTGCCATATGTCTGCAATGTAAGGGCTTTTTCTCTCGAGCCTTCGATCCTTCGTAAATTGATAAATTATCGTGTTTGAGCATTGCGTGAAAATCAAAGGGTTTTACAGGCACAGAGGTGAAAATGACAAATCTGTCGACCCGCGTGGTGTTCTTTTCGATGATGACCTTTAGTTTAGTCATTTACAATCATTACTCAGCCTGTGTGGTTTCCGCTCGACTGGATGAGCCGATATACAAGATCAATGATTCCTTGGTTGAATTGGGCAAGCTACGTTTGAAAATGGCCTCCGAACGGATGCATTACTTGAATGTTTTTTTATCGGTGAATAGCCCTGGAGCTTCCTCACTTTACAATACAAACCAATAAATAACATATTGATTGACTATGATACCGTTTGATACACAAATGTCGTACAGGCACCTTTTTGGGAGCACAGGATATTCAAAAGGGATTATTGGTTGAAAATACCGGAATCGGAACGATTTTTAGAGCCCGAGAACGGTATGGAACTCGTCCGAAAAGGTGGATTCGCTTATCACTCTCATCCAGACGTTGGATACATGTTCATTGCAAAGTCATTTGAAAATCGCGAGATTTGCGAAACCACCGAAGTTCATATAATCAAACGTTCGTACACCATGTTTGGCGTGACGAACAATTGTACATTCGAAGAGAATATCAAAATAGGGTATAATACTTTTATTCGAATATCCATTATTTCTATTATTTTTATTATTAATACTATTTTTAAGAGGATTATGCGTATTAATCAAAGTCTGTTTTCAAGCAGATTTGCAAAAATAGCCGAAACGGGTCTTCGTCATCGGCAGCTTACAACGTGGCAATACAGAAAGCCTTCTTGTAGTAAAGATGTTTTAAACGCATCCAGCGTTACTATGTACGAGTTTGCCACGCACTTGATACTACTGACGATAGGATTGTTACTTTCGTTTATCATCTATCTTTGGGAAATCTTGGTATTTCGTCAATTCGCCAATTGGAATCTACACTGGAAGTGGAAATTAAAGTATCGCTCGCGTTCGGTCACCAAAAAATTCGTGCTTGTCAATAATTTTGTCTGATTGATTAAACTCGAGAACGTTCGATTCAAGTTTTACAAAGAAAAACAAAAAACAAGCAATCACTCGATAAATTTGACTTTGAACGTCAAAGTGACTAGGTTCGACCGAGAAAAAAGCACCAATCATTCCATTACGGTACATTACGATACACGATAATAGTACTATCAATGGAATAAACTGTTTCGTGGATGCACGTTATTCATTTCGTACATAATTAAGGTAATCGACGACACCGATCGATCGGCGCTTACGCCAAGATATTGCAGGAAAATTTATTCATCCGTAATTAACGTGAAAAATCAATCGATACCAATATCAATTTATTGCAACTTACGAAATAAATGCTTTGACAATGTGACATCAGTCACAGAGATTAAGTAAGAACAAATTACGACATAGATATAGAAAAATATCGGGGATAAAGGCATTTCAAAAAATTGTCTCGCCGATTCGCACCATGCGATCGTCAAAATTGAATTCTGTATAAAATTCCATCATAAAAGCACCTCCGAGCTCCCAGTTTTCTGTTTGTGGATCGGGATTTGGCACAAAAGGACTGAAACAAGCCTCTATATTGTCCAATGTCATCTGAAATAAAGAAAAGCAATAGGATTATACATTTTTCCAGGTATACGCAGTTCAGTGGTTTACTGCTTGATCTATTCAATTACCCGTTGCACGTAATATTTCGACTGAATACTAAAATCTGTTCCGTTGAAGACAAAGTGCACCGTCGGAAGTTTGGCGTAATTTCGGCAATTCACCTAAAATACAGAGCATTTTCGACTCCATCGCTGTAACTAATGGATAGATCATAAATACGTCCATTCCAACGTACCGAATATCTGTTGAAATAAGGGACGTAAACACCTTTGAGCATATAATTGAGCATCCTGACGGCGTTTGCAGGTCCAGTTATCGATTGTGCACTCGAGTCGAAGATAGCCGTGCAGTTGTCCGTTATTTTATAATTCGTTTTGTTTTTTTGAGCGTAAATACTGTCGGCAAATATCGAGATGATCGTCGGATCAAGTGTTTTTCGTTAAAAAAGTAATCGTTCGTTCTTACCTATCTATTCGTACTTTCCACATGTCCTTCCCAATCACGCTCAGCGATGTGAGTGTATCATCTTTTACGTGACTTCTCTGTGTTCCGCCAAATATGATTTTTCCAGCCTTCGTTGTTGTTTCGTCTCTGTAAAAGAGTAACGACTTGTAGCGATCCGTATAAATATTTTGTATTGAAAATGCACGCGGATAGGCGACACAAACCGATTCATGTAAAAGGTGAATACACCGTCCTTGATTAATCCTTGCTCAATGAGATTATAGAAGAAAGGAGTAACACCCGCCCACGCGTACGTATTAAACGCTAGCCCAATGATACCATCGGCTCGGTACATCAAAAACGGATTGCACGATATATGCGTAGCTTCCAGGAACGTTTGATTCTTCAATTGCAGATGTGGCAACTGCGTGGTAAAAAGGAAAAAAGTGGGGAGGGAAAAAAAATACTATCAGGCTTAGGCAATGCATGGATAAACGATAAAGTTATTTACGTGAAAAGTATCAGTCGACAAAAAGCCCCACAACGAGTACGTCTGACGGGTTGAGTTTATGAATTGATTGTTGGGTACGTAAGACGATGAGGCCGAGCTATCGTACTGCGTGTGGAGCTCTAGACATAATAATTAATTGACACCGGTTGCGTTCAATTAGCTTACCGTAATATAGTCAATGACAATTGCTCACTGCACACAATCTCGTCCCAGCCGCAATGCGACGACGGTAACCAGGAGTTTACCCAAGTCGTGTCGAAAATTACTTTGAAGGATTTTGCTGGTGATCCCACTTGAATTTGACCGTAATATTCGTTCTGCAATCAACAATAACGCGATCAATCTCGGTCGCCATTTGTAACAACCAAAAAATTATTTACGTACTCACGTTTAAAAATTTGTAAAGCACTATAGAATCGTTGTAAGGGGTATCTTTTGGCAAATCTCTCTTAAACAATCTTCTGACTTGTTCTTTGGGCGGATCCTGCTTGTACAAGTCGAACCTAAAGTTGTAAATATAACAAACTGTCAGTAATAAGTAAATAGATTCTGTTCGGATGATACACTCACGTTATTTGACTTTGTAATGGTCCTGCCAAAGTCATCAAAAGTCCAATAATACAGTACATTTTGTTTTGGGACAGAAAGATATATATATATATGTATATATAACATATGACACTTGTTGCGCTTGCAAGTGTTCGCTGCACTGAACCGTCTCGTTGTCGACGGTGGAAGCCTACCAGCGTGAGATTGTAAGCAGGGGACTCCCTGTCTTTTATATTTAAATTTAAAGATTGTGCGTTCTTGGTCGATCGTCCAATCGATGGCGTAGCTGATAGCAAATGACCAATGCTGTTTAGTCGCGTTACGTTGCGAATCAAGCTTTCGTTGAATTAAATCAATGTCTCTTTTTCGTTTGTTTTTTTTTTTGGTGAATAACTTATCGTGTCTCCGCGACGAGAATAAGTAGCGTAGATTATTTATTCAATGACGTGAACACTGTTGTAAGTAAATAAAATTATTATAAATTGCTTTCAACCACAGTTTAAGTGTAGATTCTTCAGTATCGTGCTTCGATTATTATGCTAACGATTGAAATATTACATTGTGCGCTTGATAAATAATTGAAAACTATAGGCAGTTTAGTGAATCAGTTTTATTTCTCTCAAACTGCTTAGGGAACACATAAAATTACATATTTTTTTATTACTCGGTATGTGACGATTTTGTTAGCAATCAACATTCAATCTCGCATATTATTTCAGTTTTAAAATGTTTGTGCTTTTCAATGTCAGTAAACGATGTATCATTAAACTTTATTCTTTCAATCACCCAGTAAAATGTTTCAGGTGTAATTCTTAATTAGCTATTATATTTCTTTTTATACTATAATCTTTAATTCTTTACTCTAACTTTAATATTCGCGTATTTTCTATTTTTTCTTCTTTTATTTTTATTATTTATTTATTTACTTTTTTTGGCAGAATTGACTGCAATAACTCAAAATCGTAGTTACACAAAATTATCATTTATAACATGTAAATGCAATGTCAGTTTATAAATGAAATTAATGTATGATTCGTACCGACAGACATAAACTTACTTTTTATATAAGACCAAACCAAAACGTATGTTGTGTGTAATAAAAAAATCATAATGCTTGAACGCTGTCTATTTGTTTGACAATCATTTATTATTTATATTCATTTTTTTCTAATCGTCGCTGTACATGTTTTCTAAATTTTATTTTGACTTTCTGGACAAGAGACTTTTAATACGAAGATTTTCAATGCGACTGCTTAGTATAATAGTATGTACCAAATGTTTCTTTCAGAACACATGAAAAAACGGGCTAACGATTTTTAAAGCCTCTAAAGAACAATGTTTTTTTTCGACCAGACGTACAATATTGGGTGGAATGTATTTCAATTTTTCACTTAATTAGGAAAAAATAATAGTGAGTGCGCAAGTGTGTACGTGTATTATCGTGTGAAATCCGAACATCGCACTTATCTCTGTCCGGCTTTGAACCTGTTCTTTGTCTAAGGAGGTTAGACCTAAGGGAAGGGGGGATGAGATGACGGCGGGGGGACGTGTTTTTAGACGCCGTTAGCTTCAACTTTAGCCGCTGGCGCTTCCTCGTCGATCTTTGCCTTCTTCGGCGAAACGACGTCCTTTGCCGCATCATCGCTCACTTCGACACTTGTCGATTTCCTCTTAATACTGGATACATTATCGATTGGTCCATCTGAAATGATAACAAGCAATTAGTATAGTACAATACTCGTATTGCATTCGTTTGATTGGATGAGCCTAACTTATATCAATCGATATTTTTACAAGTACATCTCAGTCCAACGGAGTAGTTTCCAAAAGACAAAAGAACGTTATAATTGCGATGTTTTTTGTTATTTTGTGTTAGCTATTGCTGAGTTTAACCGAGCGTGCAGTCTATTTGTCTAAATTATAAAAAGAAAAATGTAAAAACAACAACAAATCGCATTGGAAAAGCGTCAAAAGCAAGAATTCAAAATGTTGACCTTAAACAAGTTGAGAATATTGCTAATCCTCACTTGAACTAACGTCAAAAAGTCAATTTTAGTTCGAAAATAAACGCCCGTGGAATGTCGCACAAAAACAAGCCTGACAAAGTACTTGAAAAGTCAGAAATATGACATCACAGTCAAACAAAGCATCAGGATACGCCATCCAAAGTTGCGCGCGCGTGCGCGCGTACGTGTTTGTGTGCATATACCTGTGGAATCGCCGTTGGTGGATTCAGCCTCCTTGTCATCAACCTCCTTCTCCTCGCTGGAACCATTTTCCTTGGTCTCCTCGGATTTGCCGTTCTCCGAAGCTTTGGAGTCCTCGTCTTCGTTGGTGACGTCTTCGGGCTCCGTAGCGGACTTGTCTGCATCCTTTACTGGACTCGCATTGTCCTCAGGTGGAGTACAACTAACAACTTCCTTCGTTGCTTCCTCCTCGGCTACCTTCTTCTCGGTGCTCACAACCCTAAAGATAAGAATGCGCATCCATGAGATATTCCGTGAAAAAATAGCAGTGAAAACTGTACCTTTCTGCGCACACGTGTACCGCAAGACTTGTTGCTCGCCTCGCGAATAATCATTTTTGCGAGGTAAATCGATAAATAATCCCTCTCGAGCGCGTATCGATTTAGATACGAAAACGGTCGTGCGTGCGCGGGAGAGGGCAAGAGAGCGCGCGGCAAGAAAAAAGAAGAACGAGCGAGAGCGCGAAACAAGCTTTCCGGCCGGCTCGAGCGGGACAGAGACAGAGCGAGGGACGCCGGGACCAGTGGTGCTCCGCCATCATGCTCCGATGCGCGAGCGCGGGCTACCCACGCCGCAAGTTTTCACGAATAAAAAACCAAAGCGCCCCAAGGACAAGCGCAAGTCTTAATTGTTTTGTTCAACTAGGTCACCGCGGCTACGCGAGAGTGAGCGAAACGGAAAGAAAATCCAGAGGGAAAGAGGATGAAGCGGAAAAACTTGCAGCAACGGTATTCTACGTGCCGGCAGCCGATCGATACTGTTCTTTCTCTCTTTCTCTCTCTCTCTCATGCTTGTAGAGTTTTCGAAGATCGCGAGTGATTTGGCACAAAAAGCTCAAAGCTCTGGGAATACTTACTTAGCTTCTGTGTCTGCCATCTCGAAACTTGGGGGATAACTGCTACTTTGTCAGCACACAAGCGAGGAATAATGAAGCACTGATTAGCACACACACGATTCGCGTTGTCAGAACGTCGTGTCGGGCTGGAAGCGGCGGCAAGACTGAACGAGCATAGGTAGAGCCGCGCGCGACTTCGGCGGTTGGCGCGAGCTGTGAGGTGGTGGGTCGTAGAAGGGGGGACGCTCAAAGAGAGAGGAAAATAGGACGCGCACCGGGTCGCCGTTATTGCAGCCGCCGCGCCGGCCGGCGAAGCAAGCTTCCCGCCCGCTCGTGACCAGGTGGCGCTGTATTTTTAACAACGATGCCTACGTTTCTCTTCAACCACAACTATATTCTTCGTGGTTAATATATATGCAACGACTAAGCTTTTCGTTCAACAAATGCTATCCACGTGTTCCATCCATTGACAAAAAACAATATTGGATTGATGCTCGTCTAAACGTACGAGTTACGTAACAATGGCACTATATCGTGCATTTCCGTTGTCAGCACGTGCTTTGATGCCTTCTCGAAGATTCGGCCCACTTCCGCTCTCTTGCGCGTGTGCCGGCGAGTCCACATTGCAACCAATCTCATTCACTTGGTATTTTCTTGGCTTGTCTTTTCCTTTCTCGTTATTTGGCTCGTCTTGCGCGTCGAGAGAAACGACGAGAGTTTGGCAAACGACAAGACAACCTTATCAGGGAGTAAGGAGAGCGTCGTGTCTATCAGAGGGAACAAATCGATCGGTTGATAAAAACTTTTGACGGCGCACGTGGCGAGCTTCAAATTACGCAAATGTTAGCACAACTTGTTAAGCTGCAACTGTGCAAACACGTGGAATTTTCCTAGAAATTCGCGCGTGAAAGCGAGGGAGAGAGGACTGGACTTGCTCCGCATTTGAAAATAGTAAATGCAGGCCATGTATTTTTGGAAACAGCATTCGAGGTTTGTAGGCTTTCGCGTAAAAGAGGAAATGAAAATCCGAGTGAAGCTCTCTATCTGGTCGTCGATGCACTTTCGCTCGAGTAACGTTACGCAAGAACAGGCGCTGTTGAGGAGAGTGAGAGAGAGAGAGAGAGAGAGAGAGCGAAGGAAAGCTAACTGTGCAGACACAGTTCTGCGTCGAGAAAGGTGCTCGGTCGCCGATGAAAAGTGAGGGAGAGATTTCCTTCCTCCGTCGCGAGAGGCAAAAGTTCAGCGCACCCAAGTTGCGCTGCATCTTGGGTGGTGTTGACGGCTAAATAACGTTCGCTAAATTAGTTCTCTCTTCTCTCTCCGTCTCTCTTGATGTACAATGTATTTTTGGAACAGTGCGAAACTGTTTTTTTTTATCAATGAGCAGCGTTGATTTATCTTATCTGTATAATTTATGTATTTAGTTTGATTAGCGTTTGAAAAGCTTGCTACTACAAACATGTAATGCCAAGTCTGTCTTGCTTTATTACAGTGTCATTTTTTCAAATTGTTGGCGCAATAAAAAGCTAGCATTGCCGTTTCTTATCGCTGAAATATTATCTCTGTCTAGCGTGGCTGTGAGAATGAAGCACCTGAATACTTTTAGTGTCGACGATCAAAAAATATCATTCGCAAGTGTTCTTTACCAAATTCATCGAGTCATTCGCTAAGTAGTTGATTTTGAAAATTGATAAATATAGGTAATCCCCCTAGAAACATCGATTTTCAATAAATTTTATCAAGCGTTTAACTAATGCAATTGCATCAGTTTGAACGCGCGCCCTTGGCTTTGGCAAAAAGTCAATTATCGTCATCGTCATCGAGAGAGAGAGAGAGAGAGAGAGAGAGAGAGAGAGAGAGAGAGAAAGAGAGAGCAGAGCAACTCGTCGTGCAGTGTCTCTCATGCGGGTACGTGTTGTACAACGCGCTGTATAACGGGTCGACAACCCGAAAATCCTGTGCACAGACACGTGTCGGCATCGGAGAAGCGAACGCGCGAAACAACGCAGCTGCGGTATTATACGTAAGGCAGGTGCTCGCGCGCCAGATGCTTGCTTGGAAAATTGAGTGACTACATCTATATATATATAAGTGCAAAGGGGGCTTCGATGAGGGGTGACGCTCCGGGGAATCAATTATATCAAAATCCAATCTCTTGCCAACTTTTATCTCGTTCTCGTTACTTTATTCCACCTTCTTCAACTTGTTTTCTTATCCCTCGACCAAGAGAATAAGAGCGGAAACTCGCTCCGACGACTGTACTTAGGTTGTCGACCTCAGCGCCAAGATTCGTTGCTGGACAGGTAAAGCCCTTCGCCGTCACGCATCCGGGATTTTCACGGACTCACTTGCTGCTGCCGCTCTCTCTCTCTCTCTCTCTGTACGTAAGAGTTTCGTTTGAACTTGCACCTCTTCCGATAGAAAATGGTTGTGTCATATTTGTCGGATTACCATGCGCTTGGAAAACAAGACAAAAGGTCAAGGGCCAATAACGTTACAAGCGACGCGTTGTCAAGTGGCAAGTGAATTGCAGGGAGATGGAGAATGTCCGCTGATCGATATTCGAAGCGCGCACGTGTCCCTTTTCTACGAGCTCGTTTTCCCTATTTTCCGACGCACGTTGAACGACTGCCCTCGTACGTAACGTATATCCTACCTATTATATATATGCAAGGTCTTTGTGCGATGGACCATTACGTTTTTTTTATCTGTTTTCGATTCCAATTTCATTCATTGCAGTTAAAGCTTGCTCTTTTTTCTATTTTACTTGCTAACGAGGCGTACCTTTTCAATGTTCCTTTTTTGCGATCAATTATACGTTTACGATCGTTCGAAATTGATAAATCTACAATGCCCTCATCGAGCGACAAACGCTGAATACGCGCGGTCGGCAAAAAACAACAAAATAATTATTTCCAGTATGAGTGCGCGTTTATAGTTCAGAGAAATACGAATAATCAAGGATGCAACTGACGTTATTGCGTGTCGTTGCTGTTTTTTTTTTATTTGTTTCGATAATAAAACTGAAAATTGTACGAGTAAAAATAGTCGATCCATGAACAAGACAGAGAATAAAGTTGCATAAAATCGATAACATAACGCGATAAGATCGACACCATGACAATTCTCAATGACATTAACGAGTTTTCTCCCCAACCCACGTATACGCCATGACTCACGGAATAATAAACTCGCAAGCTCGTTTTCCATAGCAGACTGCTAATAGCACTTTCCTCGTTTGATAAACTCCATTATCGATCCTACCAGGATAGATGTACGTGCGTTGTAGCACACCTATAAACGTATAGACGTGTACGTTGTGTGTGTGTGTGTATGAGCTTGCAATCGACGTCGATGCGAAAGAGAAACGAGAGACTGTACTTGTCAGCTTTTCGCGAATTCCGTGTGCCCTATAAATTAATCGCGGATCGATGCTCTTTCGCCTTCTGCTTTGTATATGTATACGTGTATCTGTGTGTATGTGTGTGTGTGTGGATACGTGTGCAGGCAGCCTTTGCCTTTGGACGCTCCTCGCCACCACCACAAGCACAAGGCTATAAATAAACGCGTAGTTCTCTTTTACCGAGCTACGCTCCGATGAAAAACACGGTATTTTTGTCTGTTTTGTCGTTTATCGCTGGCTCACCGAGCTTTTCCGTTCAAACGGGAATTTATTTATTTATTTTTTTTTTCGCGAGAAGCTAATTGAGCATTTAGTGCCTCGCGAGGAGAGAACGAGAGAGCTTCAAAGACACGTTGCTCGTTTTTATCGTATCTAGCTTTTCGTAAAAATGTTGCATTCAAAGAGGAAAACACGAATTATTTGCCACTCGCATCTTTCGCGTTTCTGTTATAGCTTTGGATTATAATCAAGCGTTATAAATACAAAATACCCATTGAACGATAAAAATGTTCAAACTATTCACGGTTAAAAAGCTCGAATTTTGATGAAAAATAACAATGCGTTTAAAGTTAGATCCAGTAGGCGAGAAGAGACGCCGGTAGTAGTGACGGCAAACCGGTTCTCCGCTTCCCTCTCCGCTCGTCCCTTGTGGACTCCCCGGATCCCGCGGTGCGTATGAGAACGCACGATGATATCGCCGACGCCGACGCTGCCGAAATTCACTTGGTCGCCGACCGTTCCCCGAATTTCGACTGAAAAATGCCAAAGCATCGCGTAGCTCGCCGTCGCGCTAAGTAAACCACTCGTTCGTTTTCTCTCTCTCTCTCTCTCTCTCTCTCGAGTGCTCTTGATCTTACTTTTGTTGGTTTTTGTGGGAAAGGGGAAGGGGGCAATTTCTCGTCCGACATTGGAGTGAACTATTTTAGAAAGTGTCATTTATATAAGTTTCCGCGTCTTTTCAACGATAAATCATTTTTACGTCTGCCCAGCGACGCGATATTAGGCATTCATGTCTTTGCAACAGCTTGGAAAGTCACGATGCGACGACGATCAATGTTTTGATAATATAATGTCAAATGTAAACACAATGTTCAATGTACGCGACTTTATAGCAAAAGAAAAATACGGCAAACAAATTCCGAGCTGAAATTCAATTGATTCTCATGCCCAAGACGTATACAACGCAGTTCTTCGTGTCCTATTCTGCATTTGCATAATCTATGGCTATTGGCGATTGTAATAAAATCGAAGCGCTACGATCCCATCGCATAAACACATGTCACGTTGTTTTTACTTTCGGCTGTTTCAAAATTCCGCCACCGCATCCAGCAGCCTTGCGTATTGGCGCTGTGGTGTGACTTTGCCATTGCCAATTTCTCGCGTGTCTGTTGTTACGGGTGTCGCCATCGTCCGATCGCTGTTTCAAGCTTCTACCCCATCGATAAAGTCACTTTGTAAGCACAGCCTAATAAATGGAGCATTTTTAAATTCATCGAATTCCAACGAACGTGCAATTTTTTAATGGCGGCCGTTTTGCAAGTTTTCGAGTGCATTTGAATCAAGCGTTGCGTTCGAAAAGCTCCCATTAATCACGTTTTTTTCAAGTTTTAACTTTTCAAGAGAACGTGTTCTTTCGGAGTATGGAGTATGCAACTATCGTTTCGCCAGATAATTAGCGATTGTAAAAGTCAATAAAAACCGATAGTTTCAGTCAACTTTCGACGAAAGAGAAACGTTGTACGACAAAGTGTAGTTGTTTTTCTTGAATTGTTTGACAAAACCGAGTGCGAAACAAAAGCTCGGAAACGTAACAAAAATACCCGCCCGAGGCATATCGGCGTGCGCAACTCGTTATGTCGGAGGGCACCATACTTGCGTAAATATACAACGTACATACGTACATGTACACACACTCCGAGGTAAAGTGGTATTGGATCGTGTCAAGTGACTGAAGGAGAGAGAGAGAGAGAGAGAGAGAGAGAGAGAGAGAGAGTGAGAGGGAGAGAGGGAGCGAGAGAGAAAGAGAGTGCGACGGTAGAATCGAGCGGTGGCGCGCGTCAGCAGTGTCGCAAGTAAGAACGGGCCGTGCGCTGCTAGCTGCTCGTGTCGTGTGTGGTGATAGAGGGGCAGGTCTGTCGTCGTTCACCCAACAACGCCTCTCGTCCACGTCCAAGTCCAGGCGCAGCAGCAGCAGCAGCTTTCTCGCGAGACGTTGTCGCACACAAGCGAAAAAGCTCTCTCGGCGCATTTCGGCGAGGCGAAGAGCTAGAAAAGAGTCACGCATGTGGTTGCGCAGTGTGGAAGGAGGAAGAAGAAGCAGCAGCAGCAGCGTCGAGTGAACCGAGTGCGAGAGAGAATCGATCAGCGAGCGAGCGAGCGCAAGTCGAGATGGCGGAGCAGCAGCGAGTGTTAGCAGCGAGGAAAGAGGAGGAGGAGCAGCAGCGTTGACCCATTTGTCGTTTTCCTCGAGAGACAGCGTCGCCTAGTGATCGTCGCTTCGTCACGACCCGTTCTCCGCACCGTGTATCCGTGTGTGCGTGCGTGTGACCGCCTCTCGTTATCTCTCTGTCTCTCTTTCTTGCTTGTTCTGCTGCTTGCCCCTCCGTGGGTGTGTAAGTGAGGTATACACGATAAATATCTCTGCTAGTACAGCAGCAAGCGGTGTGTATTTGTGCAAGAGCGCGAGTGTGTGTGTGTGCGTGTGTGCGTGTGCAAGCACCGCGCCGTCGACGACCACGACGAAGACGCTGAAGAAGGCGGCGGCGACGACGACTGCGACGACGACTACGACGACGACGACGACGACGACGACGACGACGACGACGACGAGGAGGACAGCTCAGGTAGTGGCGACAGTGGCTGCGACGACGACTACGACGACGAGGAAAAGGAAGAGCAGTAGCGCGAGATAGTGAGAGTGCGCGCGCGTGAGTGTGTTGGCCAACGGGCACCAAGGTCGCAAAAAAGCAGCCGACATTCTGAGAAAACTCGACATCCGTGGAGCCTTGGCAGGCTCGAGCGGCAGCAGCAGTAGCCAAGCCAAGATGGGCAACAATGCCACGAGTTCGAACAAGAAGGTGGACGCCGCCGAGAGCGTGAAGGAGTTCCTCGAGCAGGCCAAGGAAGAGTTTGAAGAGAAATGGAAGAAGAACCCGTCAAACACGGCGAGCCTCGAGGACTTTGAACGCATCAAGACCCTCGGCACCGGGAGCTTCGGGCGCGTGATGATAGTGCAGCACAAGCCCACCAAGGAGTACTACGCCATGAAGATCCTCGACAAGCAGAAAGTGGTGAAACTCAAGCAGGTCGAGCACACGCTCAACGAGAAGAGGATCTTGCAGGCGATAAACTTTCCGTTCCTCGTGTCGCTGCGCTTCAACTTCAAGGACAACTCGAACTTGTACATGGTGCTGGAGTACGTGCCCGGCGGCGAGATGTTCAGCCACCTGCGAAAGGTCGGCCGCTTCTCCGAGCCGCACTCGCGCTTCTACGCGGCACAGATCGTGCTGGCCTTCGAGTACCTGCATCACCTCGACCTTATCTACCGGGACCTCAAGCCGGAGAACTTGCTGATCGACTCGCAGGGTTACCTCAAGGTCACGGACTTTGGCTTCGCCAAGCGGATCAAGGGCAGGACGTGGACTCTGTGCGGTACGCCCGAATACCTCGCGCCCGAGATCATCCTCAGCAAGGGTTACAACAAGGCCGTGGACTGGTGGGCACTCGGAGTGCTCGTCTACGAGATGGCCGCCGGCTACCCGCCCTTCTTTGCCGACCAACCCATACAGATCTACGAGAAAATCGTGAGCGGCAAGGTGCGCTTCCCCTCGCACTTTGGCTCGGAGCTTAAGGACCTGCTGCGCAGTCTGCTCCAGGTCGACCTCACCAAGAGGTTCGGCAATCTCAAGGCCGGCGTCAACGACATCAAGAATCACAAGTGGTTCGCCAGCACCGACTGGATCGCCATCTTCCAGAAGAGGATCGAGGCGCCCTTCATACCCAGATGCAAGGGCCCCGGCGATACCAGCAACTTCGACGACTACGAGGAGGAAGCCTTGCGAATCTCCTCAACGGAGAAGTGCGCCAAGGAGTTTGCCGAGTTCTGAAGAGGCCATCAGCCCAAAGCTCAGAGCTCGTTAGCTGCCAACCGTACCCAACTGTGCTCGCAGCGCTGCAGCCAATCCGGAGGTTCTATGCCTCCGTACAGCTCTCGAGAACCTTGGACAACTAGGAGGCAAGGACTACCGGAAAAGATAAATTATACAATTCATTCGATGATCCCACTTTGTCCCACCTTGGCCCAGTGAATCTTCCTCTGGCAAAAGTGAGAGACCACGCCACCTTCTCCTGGGTTGAGCATGTCTGTCTGTATGCATGTACGTGCGTGTGTGGTCGTGTCTATTTCCATTGGCAAGCGTACACACCTCTATTACTCCGGAGCCAGCGACAACAAGCGGATACCCGACAAATCTCCCCATTAGACAGCCTTTTCCCAGCTGCTGCTGCTATTGCTGCTGCGGCTGTTATGGTGTTTAATCGCTAGCAACAATTGGTACAGAGTGATTTCGATGATGAGCTGGCACGAGGTGAAGTGTGGACAAACAAACAAACAACAAATTCCTATCAAACTCTTAGTATTCTTGTTGCTGATTATGAACTTGCTTGTTGTTAAGAGGATTATATAAGAATAAGTTGATTCAAGCGAGAGTTGAGTTTTGGGGCGACACACGTTTGCCTGAGAACATAGTGAACAAACATGAATAAATAAACAAAATGAAGAATTCTCTATTACTTTGAACACTTTTATGAGTTGTCGTGTACGGGAAGAAGAAGAAGAAGAAGAAAGGCAAAATAAAGAGATAAAAGGAAGAGAGAGAGAGAGAGAGAGAAAAAGAGAAAGAGAGATAGAGAGCGAGAGAGAGAGAGAGAGAGAGAGAGGAGCAGCGATAAAGGGGCCGAAGTTGCAGAAGCATCAAGCAATCGTCATCTTTGAGTGAAGCTGGAGCACAGAGAGAAGGAAATAGTGTCGTCTGTTGTGTGCGGTGTTTGTGTCGTTGCAGAAATCGTTACGTATGTTGAGAGTGTACAGTATGTATCTGCGTGTTAGTTGTGCGAGTTGCGCGAGAAATGAAAGATCCACATTACACGTGTGTGTAGCGCCGAACGAGTTGTGTGCGTATGATGACGTCGAATAAAATGTAATTGTTTTGTCCCCGCCGATTATAAGATAGAGAGATGATTAAAACGAAAAAACAACAACAAAAAAAAACAACAAAATGAAAAAAAGAAAAGACAAAAAAAGAAGGGTCCAGAGATGCTTCGTCTCCGCAGACTGACGAATTTTTCTTCGCGTGTGAGAAAAGCATAGCAGCAGAAAGCGCGACCTTGACTGGCGCGAGCGCGCGTAAGTTTAAAAATAAGCAATCGGTGCAGACGGGTAATATTAAACACACACGTTTCACGAGCGCGTATATAAATTTCTCGCTGATCGGCCCAGCGCACCACATCAATTTATACACTAACTTGATCGACGACGACTTGAACGTTCAACTTACTCTTTATCTCTCTCTCTCTCTCTCTCTCTCTCTCTCTCTCTCTCTCTCTCTCTCACATACATACGCGCGTACAAAGGCACACTATAAGCAGCGGCAACGAAATATCATCTATCTTTTCCTCCCTGTCCGTCTGTCCGTCTGTCTGTCTGTTTGTCTGTCTGTCTGTCTGTTTGTCTGTGCGACGCTCGATCGTCGTTCTGATATATCTTTGATTTTTCTCGCGAACCTCTCTATTTTTCTATAATATGTGTGTGTATGCGCGCCGCCAAGGTCGCTCACAAGAGCGCGCGTTCAAAAGTCCACGTGTGTGCAACAGGGACATGTGAGACACGAGAGAACGAATAACAAAAAATAAAAAAAACAAACAAAGAAGAAGAAAATAACCAACAAGAAATATATATTATAAAAGAACATAACCGACAAGTCGACGACAAGCAATCATACTTAGTAGCGAAAAAAAAAAAAGAAAAAATAAACTTGCTCACTTTTACCTTCAAAAAGTCTATCCCTTGCAGAGGGTCATACATTATAAACATACAATGACACGTATACACGTTACACACAAATGGAACATGCGAGAGACACACGACGACATTGTAAATAGGAGATATATATCGAGGAATCGAGCTTACACACTATATAGTCTCATATAGTGCGCGCAAGGTTCGGAATCGCCGTTGCTGTCGCCTCTTTTTGTTTTGCGCGCAATGCACGAGTCCTATATCTCAATTGGGAATTGAGCTCAATCATCGGCTCGATTAAAACTGCTCTCACGTGCAGTCACGAGCACCGACGCCATATAACGTCCGTTTCTTTTTCTTTCTTTCTTTCTTTTTTTTTTTTTTTGCTTTATCTCTTATTCACATCTTCGTTTCGCACTCGTTTTAGAGTGATGTGCGCTTTTTCTCTGCCCCTCCCTTCGTCTCTGTCTTTTATATCCTTGTTTCGCGGTGGTTATCTATTAATACGACACTCGACATTGACACGACGCTGCTTTATCGAGAGATCCGCGTTATAATTAAAAGAAAAAAAAGGAAAAAAAAACGATAAGAGTAGTTCTTTCGTATCTTTTTTTTTCTTCTTCCCATTCGTTTTTCGAGCAAAGCTGCGCGAGCCTCGCAACGACGACGGTTTATTTTCGCGGCTCGAATCCACGGCGATTCAATATATTTCGCGAGAGTGAGTGAGAAAGTGAGAGAGAGTTTATTTTGGTGCGCGTGCGCGTGTCTTTTTAGCATTTTTTTTTCTGTTCGTTGGTTCGCCTCCTTCGTATATATATTGTAAAATCATCGTGTACATTATTATTACTATTATGATTATGAAAGTTATACACATATGAATATTATCCTGTTGAATTGTTTATTTTTTATTTATATGTTTTATCGGAGAGCGTTCCGCGTATGTTACACATTAAAGAGAGTATGTCCAAATAAAAAAATATATAAAGAATTATTAAAGGGTGACTGTGTGGTATGCGCGACGAATAATAAATGCGAAAATGCGAGATGAAGCTGGAAGTGTGCAAAAGCTGAGCGGAAAAAAAAGACGGATTGGGCTTTTCAGCCGTTCAGTTTTTTTCGTTCGACCTTTACAAACAAATAAACAACCCGAACACATACTTTTACACATACAAGTACACACACTTGAAAGCACACGTCAACAATAAAAAAAGAAAAAACGCATACGCATTATACCGTGTCGATCTTTGTTCATTTTGTACTAGTCTGTAACGGAGGAATAATTAATCATATTGTATATAGGAATGATGTTAAGCGAATATTTAACTAATGATAACAACAACAACAACAACAACAACAAAAAAGAGGCAAAAATATATGATGAAAAAATTTAAGTGTACAAAGATGCATTGTTATTTTTTCTCTTTATCATTATCATTTTGGAAAACCCAAATTTGCTTTCACTCGCGTGCGCGCACGCGAGACACGAACAGGCAACTTTTTACTCGAAATATAAATAAATATTATAATAATCTCTCAGCATACGAAGATAAAAAAAAGACAAAAAAAAAACAGAAAGAAGCAAACCCTCCTTCAAGTAAATAAAATGAAAAAAGAATTTCGAATAAGCATAATTGCTTGCTATGAAATAAATAAAGTCAACCGACACACTGAAGCAGTATTATGTATACGTCGTAACGTTCAATCCTGACCAGAAGTAAAACATACGTTTGAGTTTTATAAAATGAGAAAAAGGGAAATAAAAAAGTATATAAATACCAATCAAGCAAAAAATAAAAAACACGTAAAAAAACTTTATCGGCTTTCAATGTAATTGTACCAAGATACTTTTGTAAATATGACAATAAACGCAAATTAACTTATCAATGTTACAAAGGGCCATTCATTCATGATTCTCAATGAAAAACTGTCGTACCTTTAGTTTAACGAGTACTTTTATTCGATAATTTATTACGTTACATTTAATTACGACAAGAATTGACGAAAAAAAAAAAACAATTGCTTTTATTTGATCAGTACTGCTACAATCGAATTTGTAATTCGCTGTAATGCTAGGAGAAAAACAAAAGAAGCCAGTAAAATATCGTGCACATGACAGTCAAATAAATGCAAATAAAAAAAATACGAGTACGTGTTATTCGACGATCGTGCAATGTAGCAGTAGCGGAAAGAAGACGCCGTCACGAAATACTCTTATACTATTTCGTAATCTTTCTGTCTCTCTTGAGGGACTATTATTAGCAGATGTATCCAGGCCATCGCTGCGAGTGAGTGAGAGCTAGCTGCTGCTTTGTACGTCAGCCTCGATATACACATTCTTCCCTCTATTCTAATATTCTATCGTCGCAGCGCGTGTCGACAATACCTTCTCTCTTTCCCTTTCCCTTTTTCGTGTTTCGTCGGTTTCGAACTCTCTCCCATGATTTTGCAGCGCCTTTGTAGAAATCAACACCCGTATTAACGTACAATTTTTGTTATTTTTTTTGGTTAAATTAAACGTTAAAAGCACAACGAACACTTGTGCGACAAACAGGATTCAACAAACAACGTCTTAACGCATCGAGCAATTTTCTCAGCGTTGGTCGACACGAATCGTGAAAATCAAAACGATGTTATATTTCACTCCGATTCTTAAAATACCCGTTTTTTTTATCCCGCACGAGCGTTCCAAGTTTTGTCCACGTTTTATTAATTTCGGAGGAGAAAATGCCCGAGCGTGCAAATAAAAATAACCAATATTTATTTTAAGATTCCACGCGGACAATCAATTTCTTAATTTTCTATTCCAACTCGTTATATAATTCACCGATTACGGAGTTTCGTATTTGTTGTTGTTGAACTTTTATATCAATTGCCCTATCCAATTGCTGCTCGACTGGATAATACTAAACCGCAGTAGTTCCGCCGAACACGATTGTCGCGCATTGGCAAGCTCGACGCTATCGAAGCTAAAATGATGCGTAAGTATTGGATAAGAGTGCAACGAACAAGGACGACGACTCAAATTGCAAGTAAGTATAAAAAATACGTTTGCGTATCTATATAGATCGATCGTGTATCCTATCGAAAGCGTTCAAGTTTGGTGTAATAACTGGGTCGCTCGTTGAAAAAAAGTAGAAGAAGCCGCGACAGCTCGCACGTACACAGTGACAGCGGTTATTTTGAGCTTTTTCGCCGCCGCACCTTATCAATCGCTTGCCGTGTTATAATTACATACATATACATGTATATATATATATGTGTGTGTATATACGCGGTGGTGGTTGTATATGTTGTCGGCGCACGCGCCATCGATCCAGTCGCTATGCGCGCGCGGCATTGTTCGCTCGTGACTTTGAAATTGATTTTCACGCTCAGGCGATAAGACACACAACTCCTCTCGTCTCTCTCTCTCTCTCTCTCTCTCTCTCTCTCTGCAGGTGGTACGATAGTATACTATAACACCGAGTCGTACTTACAATGATTTACCAAATGCTAGACTTTTTATTTCCATTGACTTTGTATTTTCGTATTTGGTTTTGCTTGCCGAGCTATTTCTTATTTTGATACAGGCTTATCAATCAGACGTACGTCTGACTAATGGGTCGAGCAACTTGCTATTGCGTTGAGCGATTGTTCATCGTCGTGTAATTTTAGATTCGATTGACGTTTGTTTTTTGTTATAAAAAAAAAAGATCAGCTTGTTACGTCAGTTGTGTTACCTATCTACTCGTCTGTACGATTATCTACATATCTCAAAAGTAAGGCTTTTCAATTAAGTTTACGTGAGAACGTAAGAGTCACGAAAATAAAGCTATTTTAAGCCTCGTTATGCAGAAAATGATAAATCATACAAAAACTCGTGCTAGAGTTATTTTTTCTCGTGCTTTTATAAATGCGATATCGATAAGAACGTCATTTGAAATATTCGTTGTCGTTGACAAATCGAAAAAGTAAAGCACTCGCTTGGGCAAATTAAGTGAATCGAGCAGCTTAGCTTGATTGGCCGGTAATGTTTCGCAACGCGCGGAATTAACGAGTTCGATCTGATCGATCGTGTGTCCGCTGACGAATTATGCAATTGGCCAATCGCATGAATTTTATTCGTGGTGCACTGATTTTATTAGCAAAAGCATCGAGGTTTTAATCGTCGTACTATTATTATTCGACGGATCGCTCGAGTAAAGCGTTATTTTGTCGGCTTTGTCGCACGTTCGGTGTGTGGCAGTTCACCACAAAGCGATATGTACACGTATATCTGTATATCGGTGTAACTGAGAACGCCTCCTTTTCTATCTTTGTCTTTTTTCTCTCGGTTTCTTTTGTTTTGGCTCGACGAAAGTCAAGGCGAGAAAGCTCGCTAATTTATAAACAATCACGTGAATGTTTGATGCCCTGCACACAAAGTTTTATCGCGATGATTAATAACGTCAAGTCTTGCGCGTTGCTTTTTTATTTCTTCGTGGCCGGATGTTTTTTAAAAATGCGATAACGCTATTGGGGCATGAAAACGACCTCGATATTAGTTCATGGTTAATCGACAATGTGTTTCTTTTGTTACTTTGATCCTTTGTTGGGTTGTTCTTCTATCGAATAAGTAGCTTGAGATTTTTATTCGCGTAATTGTCAGCAGTGAGTCGATCGAATACACAGCTATGCTCCCAAGCGAAATTAAGACAATTACGCAATGAAAAGGGCGGATATTGGAAACTGCGCAGATATATTTGACGCGACGACTTCGATAACATCTTCTTACCATTCGACGAGGAAGGGGTTTTCCCCAGCCTCGTGAGTTGGATGTATCGAAGATGTCGTGGATTTGTTTGTCGTGGAAATTGGAAAAATCTTGGTGTGTGCGTGTGTGCGCGCATGTGTGTTTCCCCCAGCTCGTAAAGCACTCGTTCAATGCGTATATAACGAGCGTTTAAACTTGAAACAGAGTCATCGCTCGTTTGAGATCTTGACGTCATGTGCTTCTCTTATCGGCGCTCCGCTATTACCGCCTGCGGCTCGTGCTGCTTTTATATCGTATCTCTATCCCTACCTTCCCCTCTTTTTTCCGCTTATCTTATGCCAAGAAGGGTAGATATTCAGTCAAATTATTACGTATTTCTCGTGTATCTTTGCACGGCTTACTTGTTTTTTCAGTAGGCGCCAAACGACGTCGCGTCTGACCATATTCGGATGTTCTCTACTTGCGCCTTTTGGGGAACCATGCTTGCACGCGACCCCGCGACTCGTCGCTCTATTGTCGTGTGTTTCTTCTATTGTTTGATTCTTCGTATTCGAAGAGACAAACGAACGTTACTTGGTTCTCAGGAAAGAGCGTACGTGTACAAGCTCGCGGGAGTGGAGAAGGAGTTTGATTATTCAGCGCGCCAAACATTGCGAAATCGATAAGCGTGCCGTGAGCATCCTCGTCGATTAGGAGGCACGCTCAAAGCAAACGATCGAGGCTAGAGGGACGAAAGAAAGAACGAAGGCAAGACGAAAAAAAAACAGCAAAGAATCTGTGGATTTGAATTGGCGATTAGGTAGCGGCGTCAGCTTTGTTCATCGTATAGCCGATCGATGTCAGTTGGAAAAGAGGGCTATGTCCCTCGCACGTGCGGCCCTTTAAGTGTCTCGCACGCGAAGGTTAAGGTCAGTGCGCGCATCCCAAGATCAATTTATTAAATTCTCCCCCGTGCGAGTAGCGCGATTTTGCCAATTTCTCCGCGCATACACGAACGTCGTCCAATTATCCACTCTGCGTGTAAGTGGATTTTCTTTTATGTCTCTCTCTCTCTCTCTCTCTCTCTCTCTCTGTGTTTTCGTGTTTTATTTTATTTTCGCGAGGGTATAACGCTACACCAATTAGTCGACGATTTCACCATGTCCCCGTGGTACGATCGTCCAACTAATGACGCTCTCGACCTCGATTGCGCCTCGAGTCCCGATGGACGACCATTCTATAATTATTGCGCGAATGCGACTAGTAAACACGCTGCTCCTACTCTTCGTTTCACGTGACCCTATTTTGTCGTGCATTTGTCGTACGAAATCGATTATTAATTTGTTTTTTTTTTAATTACGATTTATCGACGACTTATCGACTTTGATAAAATCCAAAAATGGTTTGGTAGACGATCGATTATCAACGTTCATGCGTATTGCTATTCTCGTCTGTCGTTTATTCAAAGGGAGATTTTATTGTTATCGTTGAAACGAGAAGCTTACAAAGCGTATCCTGGACCGAGATACAACGAAAGCGCTTTTCTTACATCTTCAAATTGATTACTTGTCGTACGAGTAACTATGAGAATGCTTTATGCATGTAGCTCTTTGAGGCTACATACATAAAGCGACGTTCTTTCGTTTTTTTCGTTTGACGAGCACTTACGTCTGCGATCTTCTCTCCGAGAAAACTTGCCTGTTCGTTTTTTTCTACTTGCGAATATTCACATTGGATTTTCTTTATTGATCGTGACCTTGTTTTTTTTTTCAATTTTTCTCAAACTTCGTTACCAAATCTTATTTTATCGACGCCACATAGTCATGCGGAATAGTATTTTTTCTCGTGGCAAAGTTTTGCTGACGTTATCATTGAATACTCGACACTCGTTCATTCGGTTATAACTGGCAAAACTTTGCTCGTATATTATCATTCGATACAAGTTATTACCGTGATATATATTTTTGGCAAAATTACCGTTAAACGTCATCTATACAAAGAGAACAAAGCGTATAAAAGGTGCTTACGAATTATGGAACATAAGGAAATCCCAGTACGATAAAAATCGTTTAAAAATATCGATAATGTCGGAGACAACGCTGGCTTCAATTTACCGTACTTGACTTGAGTTTCCGAAAATTTTAGTAAATTCTATTCAAATCAACGAGCAACTTCCTACTCGTAAAACTTTCCTCTCTAGTCAATTAAAAGTTCGAGGCAAAAAAAAACAAGTAATCGAAGAACAAATCCTGTCCGAATTCCCCGAGCAAATTTCCCCTACTAAAAAACAAAAGAAAAAAAGAAAGGAAGAAGAAGAAACTACGTTGTTCTTTTCGTCGACACGACGCAGATAAGGAGGCTTGTATACACGCGTGGGCGTTCGAACAATGGCAATAAAAGAGACTAGAGTGCGTCGGATGTTTTATCACGTTGGTAAGATAAGCTACACACCACGCACCACATCGATCGTATACAACGAATAAGGTGCATTCTCGTTGAAGCGATCATCGTTCGAGGCGACACACCACTTGTGCCTATTACTCTCCCTTTTTTTCGAACGGCTCCGCGTCTATCGATTTTCGATAGTCAGTAGTCGTCGTTGTCGTCGTCGTCGTTGTCGCGCGGACGTCGAAATTTAATTGAGTTTGCATTGCTAACGCGTTTCGTTTTGATAAAACGAGTTTTCGAGATAAAGCAAGAGGCGCGCGCTCCTGAGTGCGATATAGTTGGAGCTTGTTTTGCGTAAATGAAAAGCTCGTCAATTAATTCATAGACAAACTTTATTCGAAACGTCAACAATATTTACTTGACACTCTGAAGCGTTTATAATTGTCGTTCTCACGTGCGTGTATTGCACTCGCAACACGGGTCATATTTTTAACAGTCGAAATTAAATCGAAAGGGTGCACTTACCTTAAGCGCGAAGCCATACACTCGTAACGCATATCGCGTACATCGTGTGCTTGGGGCTTCCCAAAGTGAAACCAATGTCAAGGTGTATTCGAGTACAATTATGCAAGCGAATTGAGAAAATCTAAAAATATAAATGCCAATATAATAAATCGTCGAGCGTTGTCCACGCGAGCAATTACGGTCAAGTGGATATTGACCGTTTTTTTCCCATAGCCTACTGCTGTTACTGTCGATCTCGCGACCTACTTCGATCTCTCGCTCTCTTTCTCGTCGTTGGTGAATGCGTAATTCTCGTACGAAAAGTACGGCGAGTTAATCAGTTTGCTGCCAGCTACTTTAATTACTTTCCCTTGGCGGCAAAATCGTGGGCAGATTCTCTCTCTCTCTCTCTCTCTCTTTCTCTCTTTGCCTCGTTTTTATCTTGTTGCGTGAGTGACTGCTTCAATTTCGCCGAGTGCACGCGGGTCGACCGTTGGGGAAAGCAAGAAATTGCGAGGGTATGGATATATAACGCTGTTGAATTTGATTTTGTATATAAAAGCTGTCAAACGAACAATTGGATTCGAAGGAAAATAAACAAAATGAAAAAGAACAATGATGAAATTCAATAAAATTGGAAAAGCACGTTGTTATTTGTTTGTTTGTTTGGAGCTGCCAGTAACAGCAGCAGCAGCATCGTCATTGCTGTACACCTTTTGCTATGCGACGATTATGCAAAATGCTTCTCGTTACGTCTCGAAAGTTCGCACTGACGTCAGCCCTTAATACCCTCTCGTGCGCGAAGTGTCTCTCTATGACTATAGAGACTTGAAAATAAACAAGAGACGCATCTCTATTGGTCCGCCGGCGACGACGCTTGTGTGTATATAACGTACGGTACATGGTGTACGTCAGAGAGAGAGAGAGAGAGAGAGAGGAGTATGAGTCCAGCGAGGCGATAAACGCATTTATTAAGGGCGCCCAAGCGAAAAGCCGATACACACTAGGGAGGGCTTTGAAGCTTTATACACACCTTTGTGTCACTTGCTCTCTTTGCCAAAGCGTGTGTATACGCCCTTTCTCTCTCGATCGTACTGCTTTCTTTGTTTTCTTTGTTTTTTTTTGCCATTATTACGTCAGGATCATGCGCGAGCTTGCCATCATCGACAGCCCAGAGAACATTAATAATTTTCGGCGTAGAAAGCCCAAGACTTACCTTTGACGTATACGTGCTCGAGTCTCTAGAAACTACTTAATTTTCACTTTGACGTAGTTTACGTCATCGTTATTAAAAAAATTGAAAAGCAACGTTGTACTTATCGTTGTTATTTAACGCTACGCGAATAATATGTAGAACAGTCGTTAAATCTTACGGATTTCTTGGCGTGGGTGACTCGTTACTGTATGTCTCACGGGCGCAACGAGCGTTTAATTACGAAAGTATTAACGAAGTGTCGTTAGTCAGCAGGACGAACGAGAGAATCTCAGCGAAACATGTTGTGCTTTCGTGTAAAAATATACGACAACGGTAGCGTTAGACAAGCGCGAAACAAACACGAGGAGCTTTTGGGAAAGTCCAAAAGGTCATCGTGCTTCTAGCTTTTTGCTTTGCGCAAATCTGACAACATTTTTACGAGAAGCAAACGGCATTGATAAATAAACGTTGATCGTATTGTGGCTGTTAACAGAGATTATTAAACAAAAGTTCAAGGCCGACCACGAGACAAATCGATATATTTCCTTTCGCTATCGCTACAACTGAATACAACGAGTATATGTTTGTAGAATCAAAAGCACAATAATCAGCCGTTACGTAACATTGTCAAACAAAATAGGGTTTGGGAAGCCCGAACAACTATCGCGTGTCGACCTTCGCCACTTGGTTTTCTTCGTCTTCTTCTTTTTGTTCTTTGAACCGAATGCTACGCACGAGTTACAAAGTTAATTTCCTGAGCTGAAAGATAAGAGCGTGCAAAACGTACTAGTCGCTTTGTGGTTCGGAAAGTAGAACAAAAGACCGTTAATCCTTTCCTTCTCTCGGATGCTACACTCGATTCAATCTCAAATGCATCACTCTAGTATGCGGTTTCCTAAGCTAAAACCCAATCCCTTCTCTCTTGCTGTTACTCTTTCATCAGTGCTCTCTTATTATTCTTTCAAGTCGCATTTCACGTTTGAAGCTTCCAATGAAACACTAAAAGTGCTTTTTTTTTTTACTTGGGACACTCGGCTGACAGTGCTGTAATAACATTTTATCAGCGAAACGAACAATGCTTTTTCGCAGATTTTAATTTTTACTCTCGAAAAATGTTGATTTTTCCTTTATTTTTCTAATAATAGTATCGCTCAGCTTGATTGCGATGGGATCAGAAATTCGTAAGTTCCACTAGGAAAGCTCTACGCCGTTGATACGAAACTTCACAACAACATGATGTACAGCATAACGCAATTTCCCTTATAACCAAAAGAAAAGCCACCCTTGAAAGAGAGAGAGAGAGAGAGAGAGAGAGAGAGAGAGACAGAGAGAAAGAGAACAGAAAAAATAAAAAAAAATAAGGCTATATTCGCCACGTACCACGATTCCCTCTCGCAAGCAATCGATTAGCCTCGAAAATTGTATAGCTATTTCGTATTTGGGGTGTGTAAAGCGCTCACGTGCGTGAGCGGGCATCCGCGTGATTTACGGCGCGGAGCAAGCCAAAACAGAGGGACTGTATGGTCGATGGTGCTGTATATATTTAGTATAGAGATGCGCCTCGCTTTTGACCAACCGCAATCGAAATAATTGACGGTTTAATAAGCTTCGATCAATTCACCGATGTTAATTCCATCCGCAGCTTGATGCAAACGTTACCATTGTGAAAAAGAAGAAAAAGAAGAATATCCTCTCGGCTCGATGAATTATACATAGATAAAGAGAGAAGAAAGGAAGGCTCCTGGAATAATTCAGTTTCAACAGTGTATACTTATAGGCAACTGGGTCAGGCGGCGTTGCTTCGCTTTTTATAGCGAGCTCAATTTTTTTTTCTTTTCGTTTCGCTGGTATTTTTTTTTTTTTCCTTTTTTTGCAAAAGGGAGATTCCTGGATTATGGGTATGTTATCAGGACAGGAAAGATGTTGATTTTCGACTTTTCGGATGTTTAATTTCAAACAATTTTCGCAAATCAAAGCTGTATTCTCATCGGAATTAGTTGCAATAGCGAAATATCGCACGGCTTTAAATGTAATATATCTGTAAATTGGATAATTTCAAGAAATAACGACTGTAACCTCGTGTACTCAAACGTATAAATGAGATCAACGTCGTAAGTTGATTTAGTAGGTTTTTCGTTATTTTTCCGTTGAAAATCGTTCGACGGAAATTTTCGAGGAGATGATAAATACAAGAATCGGTATCAATGCATCAGTAGCAGTTATTAGCAGTTACATATAGCAATGTTGGTAAAGCAATGAAAAGCCCATTAGACGAGCGAACGACAAATAGAGAGAAAGAGAGAGAAAGAGAAAGAAAGAAAGAGAGGGTTGCGCTTGCAATTTTGGGGAAGGAAGACCTTAGAGGTCGAGTGGCCCCGGGAAATCAATAGGAGCGTGGTGCGCGGGCGCGGCCGAAAAAGGACCATCAACCGTGTATATAGGTGAGCGCGCTCTCTCGATCCTTGCCCTCTCAAACTCGCGTCACTACATCCTCTCACCCCCTTCGCTAGAATTACGTCTTGCCAAAGTGCGTCAATTTTATTACGAAATTTTTATTTCCTTCGAACAAACTGTTGTACGCGTGTTGTACGTGTACGTTTGTCTATTTGCTCACTACTTCTTGTACACTCGAGTCTTATCGTAAAGCTTTCCACATCGATACTTATCCATTTCCTTGTGACAGTGCGAGCAACACGTAGCTCAATATAAATCACAGCTTAGTAAAATTGATCGATAGCGGCCTTGCCAATCGTCTTGGACGACGATTATTGAAAGTCGCTCGAGCGTGTCGTTCGCTCCTCTCGGCCGTGAACTAACCAGTTAGCCCTTTTTTCTCCGTACCACATATACACGCATACGTACTCACACATCGTAATACACACATATGCACGCGCGAGCTTCTAAATTTAGAGGCAAACTTCCACTCGAGCGTGAACTGTCGACAGGGAGAGAGAGAGAGAAAGACGAAGGTTGTCTATTTCTACGGGGGATGCCGTCGCATAACAATTTTTTTCCTTTTTGTTGCTGCTGTTGCGCGTCTTTTAGCTGAGGATTATTAGAACACGATAGGCAAGAGCTTTTTTAAAGGTGCAACGTCGAGCGTGAAATTTTGTTAACCTCGTTGAAGGGTGAGTTTTATCTTCATTGGTTGGTTGTTCATGCGTATCTACGGATGAGACATTTTTTTAAATATTATTTTCAAAAAAATAGCGAGAGAAGCATTTCGACAAAATAAACATTCAGATTCATTTGTCAACCAATGATTTGGTTTTTTTTCACTCGGCGCAAGGTAATTTAGCGTACCCTGGTTGCAAGCACATATTTTCTCTCTCTCTCTCTCTCTCTCCCTCTCTCTTATATCTTGTGCTAATGAGCTCGTTACAGAAACAACCAAATCAACAGTACATATCGGATTTCTCGTCAGACACGCGAACCGTGATTGGGTTGCATTTTATTTAGTTGCTGAGATTATACGAATCATTCGGTGTCCTTTATTTCTTTCCCTGTACTGTGGAATTAAATGTCCAAATCTTAGCAATTCTACCTGTTGCTCAATCTCGTGCAAATTACCTCGAAAATTTGAGTAATCGTGAAAATTGGCCCAGTTATGTACGCTGTAGCTGATGCTTTCGTACTCGTTGTAATTCGTCATTTTTTGTATAATAACGTGGCATTCTAAAATACCTCATTGGCTGTTGAGCTATTTGATACAAGTCGCAACGCAGTCGCGCGTTACATGTATCCTACTCGGTAAGATGTACTCTTGATGATAATTGAAAAACGAAACTGTAGAGCTATTTATCCCAGCCTTTCATTACAGCCTGTTACAAGCGCGTGCCCCTTTTTCAAAATTTTTTGCGTCAAGTAAAACGAGTGCTCGATTTCCAGATTGTTTTTCCTTCTTTTTTTTTTTTTGTCAAGTTGTGCAAAGCGCACAACGAAGCTCTAATGAAATTCTCGCAAGATTTCGCAAATTTGCTCTTGTTCTATAGTCAAATTTCATTGGAATGTACTTTTTTGTGAAAAACAAAAATAAAACGGGAAAACGACATGGGCATGGGTTACAAATTAATTGAACTGGCGAACAACGAGAGGTATCGTATTATCAGATGTAATACACGTAACATGCATAGCTGCACAGGTTATAGTATATACCTTTCATTAACTGGATTATCTGACAATTTGATGGAATATTCGCTGTAGCCAATTGATAATCGGTTCAGTTGAGTATAAGAGGATTGCTGATGTTGCTGCCTGTGATGTCTGTGTATCTGTGAATGCTCAAGATAAACTCCATTATAACAGTTTGGATTCAGAATCCATAGACGCGACGGAATATTCAATTGACTATCTTTATGGGTACTCGTTTAAGCGCGCGATCTCGCTATTATATAGCAATGAAAACGATCAATGTGTTTTCTACAAATATTACCAATTTATGATTATTTTCACGATAATTCAGCAATAAATTCCACGTGATCGGAATGCACGTAATCGTAAATCATTTATTAGAAAGATAAAGTAAAAAAGCACTATTCGCCGCTGCGAGACGATATCTTATAATTATTAGCTCGTCTAACTTTTCGCGTGTAATTCTCAATGAAATACCAATATGATACGTATCGTTTATTGTTTTTTCCTTCACATTTTAAAAGCTTCGTTTATTCGTCAGCCTAACTGCGCCGTTGATCGACGTAATAACCACTCGATCAAACTTATTAAGTAACAAATTGCATTTATTTTCTCAATGATTCATTTGACTTAGGTGTTAGTTTATTACAAAATACAGACGAAATACGCACCGATATCGACAAGTAGTAGACCATAAAATATTTAAGATTCAAAGTGGCGTTCACTCGTCTGCTTGCAACTTGTAGATCTGAAACTGCTTTTTTGTTTTCAACACCAAGAAAGCTCGTCAATTAAGTGCGCAAGCCTCACAAGAGGTTTGCTTTTAATTAAAGCTAGCACGCGTGAAGATATTAATTGGTTGGATAAATTTTCTTGGCGTATACAGAATTACGTCGCTCGTGTTAAAATTTGTTTTTGAATGTTTATTGTTTGTTTGTTTATTAGATTACGAGAGAGAAAACTTTCGATCAATTTCGCTCTTGACTTTGTACGACGTGCATTGTAATTCAAATAGTCTTTTTTATCTTCTCCAATAACTTTACTAATACTGTTGCCGCGTGTAAATGTCAAGTTCGAATGAATCATCGTCGTGAGTTTGAGATATATGTACTATTCTTAAGGAAAAGTACCGAGTTCAATTATCAAACGAATTAAATCTTATCTATATTTTCGCCAACATTCGATTGAACGTCAACTGATGAATATCGAAATAAATTGTTGTTTCGCGCGTGAAAATTCACAGGTCGTAATGCACGAGCAAGAAGGGAATGCCGTGAAAAGGCGTCGACGTTTCATTAATCACAGCGATATACGAGCAAATAGCTCAGAAAATCGAGTTCTTGAACACGACCAATCCAAGCTTCCAAGAATCCAACCATCGTGTTTTTTCAAAATTATAAAGCGTGCAACAGCGAGAGTAGCTTTCGTTACTTGATTATCCACCTAGGAATCTTTCCGTAAATGGCATTTTTTCCACGAGCTTTGCTCAGACGTGGATCGTTGGTATTTGATCTCGTGATTTAAGTTTGAGCAATTTGTTTTATTTTGATGTTGTCTCGTAGTAGTTCGGCACGTTACGTCGATTTTCGTCGTGCAGGTGTTCTCGTGGGAGACCAAGCGACTGTCAACGAACGACCGCGTACCTGTGGGTACATCAAATTTTGACGTTTGACATGACCTTTCAATTTATTTATTTTCATCAACGATGGCATTTGAATCTCGAGCAACAGATATACGAAGTCTTATTGCTTAGCACTTTATCGCTGCAAGTCACAATGGCAGAAGCTTGTCTTTTTCTTTTTTCTTGTTTTTGTTATCTCGGTACACGTGCGCAAAGTAGATAAGAGACTTGTCGTCGGCTGGTAGATGCTTGTCGACAAGAGTCATGTCGTTAAATAAACTCGTGAACAAGTTTCTCTGTTTGGTTACATCGTAGACCGAATCGTCGAATTTCGAAGTTGAACTTTGGCGCTATGGTGCTTGACTTCAGTGGAGCTTTGCTCGTAGAAGTCGACGTCTTGAGTGGCAGCGCTTTGAAGTGCGCCCATCTATGGATAATATTACATTTTCTCTTCTGTATGCATTTGCAAGTTACGTAGCTACAGTCGTACAATACTTGTAGCTACGATGTGCCCAATTGTTCAGCGCAAGATCCCCAAAACTCGACCGACAGTCGAGTAGACGAACGTATCTTTTAGCTGCTACAACGACATCAGCGGGGCATACGATACGACAACGAGTGCCGTTAGTCTCGAAATAGAACGCCGTCGCGTTGAACGAGCATGTTTTTGGACTGGCGCTACTGGGGCCTTTTTCGCCGGTCCGACAATCCGCTCTCTGCCTTTCTAGAGAACGATTAATTTTAAGGAGAATCCCTCTTCGTTGTCTGTGATCTACGGGCGGAGAAAAGTACAAGGGCGGCGAGCGCAACCAAGCAGCCGAGCTACCACGACATTTTGCATACGAGTTACATGGGCTCCACGATCGATGCACGAGTGGCTTTATCTCAAGCCTAAATCTTATCAACGGCGCGCCGCTTCGCTTATTATCCCCGTTAACATCGACGTTTCTTCTCGTTGAGTTTGCTATCGTTATCACCGCCAAAATATTTCGTTGTTATTGCGAAACACGCAAGCTTACACCGGAGATCGGGCACGAAGAACATGGAGAAGCGGATGAATTTTCGTTAGACGACTCAACCGAACATCGTGGATGGAGAATTGCAATGAGATTTGCCCTTTGGCCCCGAGCAATTGAATGCCGCTTCGGTTGTAGTATGTTTGTTAGCGTGTCTTTGTTGGCGGTAATGTTACCTGAGGGACAAGCGAGTCACAAGCCTATATACCTTGCCCATGAGGCTCGGCAATCTTGATTTTCGTGTCGAATTGCAGATAGTGCAAGTTGGACACAAGCAACTCTGTGGCCTGGATCAAGCAGTTTTGCGGTCGACCTGATTTCAAAAGTCCTTCTTCACATGTTTAACGTTCAGGCAGTAGTAGCCCTTTGAGTTTGCGTCTCTGCAGCTTCGCAGCTTCTTCAACAAATAAATTATATGCGAGGTACTTTATTAATAAAGTCTCATGGCCTAGTTTGCATAAAAATTGCCTTGGCTTTGATCGATCATCGATACTATACGTATGACAACGAAGAAGCTTTATCGTTGTCCTACACGACGTTTACGAAAATTAACACGACGTTAAGCTTCGACAATTTTCAATTCCGTGTACACTTGAAAGAGCGAAAGGCTAGAAAAACAATCGAAAGACGGGAGTGGATTCCGAAAATTCTAACGTAGCTACTCCCGCATGTATGCTCTATTACTTTTATTGTCTTGAAACCTTGCAACAAGGGAGTGTCGATTGACTACTTTGAATCCCCTTATTTATATACATATCGAGCCATATGCATTGTTGTACGAATCACACGCTGATTTGAGTTTCGATATTCTTGTTCGCTTGTCGAATTATCAGCTAAAATTGCTATTTTTCATTGCTCGACACTCAATCTACACTCATGTCAACTATACACATGCATAATTATTTTAAATTCAAGGCTTTTGCTAGTATTTGTATAAGTTAAACTATTTTTTGTAGTTCTTAGTTCATAGTGGCGCCAACCAGCTCGTAAAGCCAACTCGAAGCAAACAGTACACGCATACAGTCAACCTCTTAATCAAAAATCAAATATTATCTCAATTGGTGAAAAGAGAGGAAAAAAATTAATTGTGTTGCGCGTGCTTGCCTGATAAAGACGAGAGAGAGAGAAAGACATAGGCATCACACGAGATTTCTCGTGTGCACACGAGAGATAAAGGGGAAAAGCTTATCGGAGCGTGAAAGAGTGAGAGAGAGAGAGAGAGAGAGAGAGAGAGAGAGGGAGAGAGTTATATTGTTTTTTTATCTGAACTACGGAGTTGTGCGTAGATAATTGAGTGAACAATCTATACATGAAAGATAAAGCTTACTGTGTATGCATGCGTATGTTTTTCACAACAGAGACGAATGACAAATTTATGGTGGTGATCTGATTCGAGTACAATTAAGCTATACAATCCGACAACAAGTTTGGAACACCTGATATTAGGAGATTATTGGAGGATGCTTCACGTATAAAAGGCTTTGTTAAACTTAGTTGTGTACGTATAATTTCAAAAGCGTGCGTAGCAGATGCAACTCGTTGCGACTTGCTAATTAACGCGCTATAAAGCATGTTTTCACCCGATTGAGTTTCTTGCACGCCCGGCGACAACATAACGTTATGCTATCAAGATACTGTTTCGTAAAATTTGCACAATGCGTGCTCGATTGATTGATGGAAGATCCAGGTTGGTACTCGACGACAATTACAACACTAAGCTACGTTATAAGAAAGTTTCATTGCAACTGGGGCTATGAGCAGTCGCGCGCTTTCGTACGTGCAAGCTCGAATCAGATGTCTATCTAATGCAAATTTTATGTTATTATTAAGGTTTTTACAACGACACCCTTTTAAATAGTGCTAGTAGGTAAAAGAAAAATTGTCAAGCCAAAGCTCATTTTTTATTATCGCGGTACTTTTTTTTAGAATTGGATTTCAACGTTTAACCGAATGATCATTATAGTACCAAAGGAAAAAACGTAAAACTTGCGTCAAGTTGGAGCTAGAAGAGAGAGAGAGAGACGGAATACGACCAAAAAAGCTCATAGTGGATTACTCTACAGCACGTATGCGAAGCAAACACAAAGGAAAGTTGAAGGCGCGAGTGAGTTAGTTGATTAGCCGAGATGACTACGCGGAATCGCGTAAGCATTGTTGCGCACTTGAAGCGAGGAGAAAAAGAGAGAGAGAGAGAGACCCAATTAGGCCTCGACTGAGCAATTGGGACACGAGGGCGAGAGAAAAAAATGAGGGGAGATCGATGCTTCTTCAAGAGACACAAGGGAAGGTGTAGCTCTCGAGGGACACGATTGATTTTCGTGCTCGGTGATAAAGCGACTAATATGGATCCATCATTTGTGGGTATTCAAACTGTTGTTTCTATGCGAATGCAGTTTTGTGGCTATTTTTTCCATTTGATCGAATAACATTGCATCCAACACGTGTGTCCGTTTGAGTATACATATTCAATTCGAGGCAGAAAGAAAAAAACAATACATCTTTATTTTTTTACATTTGTACTTAAAACCTGAAAAGCGCCTGTTCGACAAAAAAAATCCTTAGCGAGTCCATCAAATATATATATATTATTACGATAAACACGCGCGAAAGCGTTTAACGAATTTCAATCCAAATCAATGTTGCAAAAAAAAGTTGGTCGCAATTACACGTGGACGCAACTGCGTTAATTCTTGCAATTCTATTAGCATAACCGCACGACAGTTGTAGCTCGAGCAACGTTCGGCCCAAGTATCAATGGCCGAATTATAGCAGATTTATTCATTCGCGCGTGCGGCATGGCATACCAGCTCGACGATGGATTATCAAGATTAACGACTGGTTGTCGATGCAACGCTATTCCTATAATATTTTTCGTGCGTTCTTTTACTTTCTCCCTGTCTATATCAACGCGCAAAATACAAAGAAATTACAAATATTTCAACTACGCAATTGTCGGAGCAACAAAGTCAATAAGTATAAATGTAAAAAAATCACGAGTTTTTGTTCGTCTATAAGCAACAACGGCAACGGTAAGCAGAGATGTAATTGGATCGAAAGTGGATAAAGTACACCGTCTGGATTTTTCTAGCACTGAAATATATCGAGAGTGTAAGCATTGTTGGAAAACGTCAATGAGAAGGCAAACGAACGGAGTGCGAGAAAACAAATAAGTAGAACATTGATGAAAACGATGAAAATCGTCAACGCGGCATAATCATCGGACAGTGGGAATTATACGAGTAATAATAGTAAAAAAAGAAACAGGGACAAGCAGTGGGGAGCCGCGTCATCGTCTAAAAATACGGTCGAATAACTAGCGAGATAAAAGCAGGATATTCGAGGAGGAGCTTTCTCTTGGCTGCATCGAAACATTCACAAACGCACACACATATACACGCGTACTGCATCGATCGATATATGGCAGATTACACATAACGCGGCGTTGTGAACGCGCGTCCGACGCTATCCCAACGAGATTGCAGTCGATCACTGACGTTTTCTATTTCTTTTGTTGTGCGACAAACGAGGCGGTGTTTCTTTTAAAGCTCTTATCTCACGCGAGAGTAAAGCTCTAATTGTAAATATTTAATTACTGACAGAGCTAACTTATCAACAGTCGAAGATGAAGGGTTTGACGAGTTTCAACCTCGATCGTCGAGGGTGTCGTTTTGTAAAGCGACATCTCACGGGTGGACGTTGAAGTAGTATAAAGCGAGAGAGCGAGAGAGAGAGAGAGAGAGAGAGAGAGAGAGGGAGCAAAAAAGGAGAAGAGGGATACCGAGTTTAGCGAGTCGGTTAACTGTGGTTCGAAATACATTTTACAGGTGTCGCTTCGATGTTCGTGATACAACGAGTTGGAAACGTTCATTTTCGCACGAATAGGATGAATTTTATCGGATTTACGAGCTGAATGTTGATGTACGCAGAGCTAGCTATTCAATTGGCATGTAGGTTATTGAAACTAATAGTCGCTCGTATAGCTGTTCCCTTCGATAATGTGCAATCGCATATACTACACGATTGATTAATATTGTCAATTTCTCGTATGGAAAAATACGGAACACCACGATTTACGTACGTAAGATTGCTGCACTCGTTTATAGTTTGTCAGCTGCAACAACGACTATTGTGGGGGGATGAGGTTGCAGGAATAAATAAAAAGATTGAGTAATATCCTTATTTTCAATAATATGTTTCTGTATTTCGCATGCGTGTAATTACATAAGGGAATTACAATGTCAGTACAAGATCTAGCGAATGCTCATACAATTATTCGTTTCTGAAATTCCTTTCTCCATCGATTGATTTTGTTTGTTTGGTAATATTTAAAAACGGCCTCACTTCCGAGACGAATTAAAGCGGGAATTCAACCAACCAACCCAATTCTGCACATCGTTTTTTTTTTATCATTTTTATTACTTTTATTAACATTCTCACTCCTGCCGGAGAGTCGCGTCGTTCGTCCCAACGAACGCACGAACAGTTTAGACGTATCGCTTGTTTTTAAAAAAAGAGGGGAAAAATAACGTCTTTCCCTCTCCTTAATTCGTTTAAGTATATCGCAAGTATACGAGATAAATTATAAAATAGTTGAGATTTTTGTATGTTTGTTCATTGTTACTGTATTAAAAAGGTCCACACTCGTGAATAAAAATCAAAGAGTATAGGAAAAATACTTTGGACGGAGGCAGAGAGAGATAGAGAGAGAGAGAGAGAGAGAAAGAGAGACAGAGAAAAAAAGAAAGAGATAGAGATAGAGAGAGAGATACACTGAAAACTAGACAGACTGTGTTCAGAGTTAAAGTGAGAGACACAATAGTTGATATTTTTTGTATTCCAATTGAATTTGTTGCTGCTGTTGTTGCTGCTCCTGTCCATTTGCTTTTGAGGCAATCAACTGATAAAAAAGCGTGACGGAAAGGTGATAGAGAGAAGGAAGCGCTTTATGTTTGATAGTTTTAAGTGCTATATTATACAATTAATTTTTAGTTGTTTGATTTTATCGTTCGTTTAGGCAGTTTCTCATCGAATACACGAAACTCAACGCAGATACAATATTATGACGCATCACAATAGAACACACACTTAATTGAAAACACAACTTTTTTATTTGTTTTTCATTTTTCTTGCTTTTTTCTTTTTTTTTTTTTTTTTTGACACAAAAACTAAAAAGCCAGCCAAGGATTTATCTGGATATTGATATCGCTAGAGATCGTCGTACAGACTTTACCGTTGCTTAAAGATTTCTTAAGACAAAAATGTTTGTGCATGTGTGAGTGTATATAATAGGTGTTACGCTTTGATGTCAACGGGAATGCGAGCATTCCTCTCAGATCGAGGGTTAGTTAGTGCAGTTCAACACTTAGGCCCTTGAATACGTTCGTCAATTGTCCATGTCGTGTCTTTTATTGGTTTTGTTGTCGAGTTACGTTGTGTACAAGCTAATGGAACTAGAGAAAAAGTGACGCTACGACGAGTAAGCCTACGGCTACGAAGTATGTGTGTGCGCGTTTACATCGCTATTATTTTATTTTACTTGTATTTTTCTTGTTTTTTTTTTGCTTTTTTTGGATTTTGCGTGCCTCGGAAAAGACAGGAGTGGAAACGTCGCCATCTATTTACAAGCAGCGCGAATGATTTTCTTGTTTTCTTACTTATAACGTAAAGCGCTCTCGAGTGATGGCATCGTTTTTCTACTCCGACTGTTCGTTGGCTTATTTTAATTTTTTTGTTGCTCTACAAGTTGCGTCTCGCCGATGCTGTTGTCAAACGACAAAATGGACTTATTTTCTTTAATCGCAAAAATACGGCTGTTGTATTCTAATGACTTTTTTGTATATCGTAGTGAAACTGAAAATTGTGCTCGTACAAAGTACCCGTGTATCGTGAACGATGTCTGCAACTTGATTCAAAGCTGAAAGGACATTTTCTTTGTGTACGAAGGTCCCTTTGTAAGGAAAACAAGGAAAACGAGTACGCGATACTACCGATTTAAAGACAACAGCATCAGCGACCACATCGCCGTAATGTATATTAGTGAGAACGACGTTTCACGAAGCTGAAAATATGCGTGCGATCGATTTATTTGTCGGTTTTGTTTAAAGCTTGATCAATTTAATACGCCATCTCTGTTCGTTTCTCTCCACTCGATTTCTCGTTTCTTGATACTCACGTCGTCCCGCAAATTCGTGACTTTGGTTGTTTTTTTTTTATATATATTTCTATTATCATCGTATTTGTTGTCTTTTAAAGTCTCTCTAATTCGTATGAAAAATTACTCGGTAATTATGTATAACCGTTGCGTTATTATACTGTTTATTATTTCGTATGAACGTACCTAGCCACTCTCTTTTCATTGCTATGCGCGTCACTGCACTTTTACTATCCACCTCGTTTCACGCATCGATTGAAATTCTTTCGATGCCTTAACGCACTCACCCTTGTTCTCTTTTTAATTGTATTTTTTTACTTAAACATTTGTTTAATTATTCGGTTACTATTTAAAATCCCACGACGGTTTAGCTCACGCTTGCGTTTGGCATTTTTTTTGGAAAACTCACGACCACTCTCATTCACACTCGCGTTAAATGTATTTATTTAATCGGTCATTTTTAAAATGCTCGTTACTTTATTCACTATCTTGCGCACTCTCTCTCTCTCTCGCACTTGTTTTGTCCGTTTAACTATTAATTTCACTTTTAATTCTCAACGTTTTTACCTTTTATTACATATATTCATTTATTCGCTCATCATCAGCACGTAACAATTTTTTTTATGTATAATATATATTCATTTATTTGTTTTATCGATCGATTTATTTGTTATGTATATTATATATCGTCGTCGTCGCACGTCCTACAATTCAACATACGCAAATACAAAAGTTGATTATCTTAATTCCCCGTGTCTAATGGTTATAATTTAATTCGAAAAATTGATCCTTAACGCGGTTGATAATGAATCACGTTGCAATATCTCAATCGCGGTACGTAAAGTATGCTGTTTAGGTATCGTAGTGTGTGGAACGTCGAATTAGTGCCGGCGTTGCTTATTACAAATTATTTCTAGCTATTTTCTCGAGATGCACTTGTTCGTACAAGCACGCACGCACGCACGCACGCACGCACGCACGCATACACGCAAATGGAGGTGCGCGCGTCTGACCGCGCGTTGACTCTCTCCACTTGATTACGCCCGCTCGTCTAACTTCATATCGGTTTATTGACTGTACGTGTACGTTTGCAACGTGGGCTGGGTCGGGGAGGGTGAGGCTCAGGGACAATAGGGACATTCTTACTACGAGTTTGAGCATGTTTGCGCGGCTTTCTGATAATTAATACGATTAACGTTTGTTACTAGAAGTTTTTCCAATAATTGTACGCGTTTTGTCGATGTAGCACCTCAACAATATATTTATTGGTGTATATATGCGCGAGATTAATAAATATTATGGTTTCGAACTTCTCGGAGGATGTGCGTATGTGCGTGTATACTTGTTTATCTTTTTTTTCCCTTTTCTTCCGTTTAATGTCGATCTCTTTAATAATTGTTCGTTTTTACACTCGCTAGTTTACTTGTCAAAACGAGTTTGCTTGCTTTTTTTTCTTTTTCTTGTTTTTTATTTTTATTTAAAGTGCGAACGGAGGCGTGTGTGCGTGGATACGGCAGTCACTCGGCGACCACCGTAGAACGGCAGCGTGGAAAAATTATCTCGTATTGTTTTATTTATTAATTTATTTAATTATCTATTTATTTATTTATTTATTTATTTATTTATTTATTTATTTATTCATTTATCCTTTTATTCATTTACTCATTTACTCATTCATGTGTTTGTTTCTTTGGGTTTACAAATTCAACCAAGACACGTATTTGGCACGCATTTCCTTTTAGTTATACAGCTGAACTCAAACGGAAATGTATTTCAAGTATATAGGAATTAACGAAAAGTATAGGAGTGATCAAGCGTCAAAGTAACGCGTCAATGTATTGATTGCCAGGACTTTCCTCGGTTTTCACGAGAAAAAACGATATATCGTTATACGTATTTCATACATAGGAACAGAGACGTGAAGATTGGGGACAGACTATACGCGTTGCCCGAGTAAACCTAATTCAATTCCTTTGTGTTTTTCTTCTTTATTTAATTGATTAATTAATTGGTTAATCTTATTAGTTATCAACAGTTTCGATATCCGATATCTGTAAACGTTAACAGCTTTAACGTTGGATCTTCAATTCTGAAATACTCTCGCCATCGTTTTCCTCCATGTCGTTCTATCTTTTATTTATATTTCATGTTTTTATCGTGTTTTCAGTTTATTTTACAGTGCATCGTCGCCTTATCATACTTATGTTCTATTATCTTTTTGTGAATCACGCATACTATAAGCGTCTAAGTATATCGTGTATATGTATATAATAATTATCGTTAATGCGCAAGTGCAGTGTTGGAAACGCGAAGGCAGATCGTTGACGATGTACCTTCGCGCGATTGGCCAATTCGTTATATGCACGCATGCCTGTGCATATCGATATGCGACTCAGTGTTCTCCTCGCAATTCGCAATCGACGAGGGCAACGGCTTATTTGTGCTTGCTCAATTTACAAATTCTAACGCGCGCAACTAATATTACATCGCTACCCTGATGGCGTGCAAAATGCTTGTCGCGGAATGTTACGCAAAACACTCACTGAAGTCGCTTGGCTATATATGATATCTGAATTCTGTCAATTATACATCCGGCGCTATTTCAATTGACGTTTGCTGATTTTCCAGCGCGCGCCAATCGCGACGTAGCTTTTCGATTTCCAAAGTTTATCAGAAAATATTTCGCGAGTAGCTTTCAGCGCAAGCTCTATGCAAATGATTTTCGACGAGGAAAAACGAGAACGACAAAAACAACAACGCCGAGCGACGCGCAAGACGTTATTTTCAACGTTCCGAACAGGTTTGACCGTCATCAGGGTGAATGGAAGAACCACAAGTGCCTCGTCGACCGGCCAGCGAGGGTAAAAAGAGGCAAAATAAAAGTGAATATATATATAATGGCGTGGCGAGTCCGCGTGCTCACACAAGACACACAAGCACAAATAAAAAATTTTATAGATTCGAATTTATCGATAAATCAGTAAATTTTTCAACGACGAGTAAGAGAAAAGAGCTCTCGAGCAGCTGACGTCCATTAACGAGCCGCCTGCCTTAAACCCTTTGTTCTCTTCTCTAGAGTACCGCAGGATTTACGGGCGGGTTCGCGCATCGGCCGCTGAAAATGAATTACTTCATGTACAGAGGATTGTTCGTGAGAAATTCGCAAAGTTTTCGCTCGCTCGCTCACTCGACGCTTTGTTTTATCCTTAATCGATACTCCTATGGTAATATCAACAGACGAGGATGATGAGTTTCTCTTGTGTGTGTATGTGTGTGCTTACATATGTATATATTTATATATTTGTAGCTTATATCTCGCTTTAATTTTGTCTTGTTTTTTTCGTCGGCAGATATCGGCTCTCGAGGCTCGTCTAGCGAATACAAATAATAAATCGTACGTTATACATCTATAGTTTTTGTTTGTATGCAGAGTCGCCCATTTGTGGCTATTTTCTTTTTATACAACGAACATAACGTATATCATATAATATATTTATATATATTTATAATAATATATAACCTGGGAGGCATTTTAGGTGGTGGATCTTTACACGTATAAACGTTCGAGTTTTTATTCATTTCGTATTAGTTTAGACTTTTCTTATACAATAATAGTAAGAATATGTATATATGTATACGGCGCACTGCACTTACTTGTTCTGTTTTTTCTTTTATATAATATAGTATTTATATAATAACCTATAATGGCTAGATATCCTTGTCTCCTATAAATGAGTTTTATCATCATTTCGACAACATTTCCTTTGTCGTATTCGCCTTGCGTATAAAACAATCGTTTATATCAATAAAATTTATTGATGTATCTTTTTTACTGCGTTATTTATATTATTTATACGTACGTAATATGTGTGTGTATGTATATACACACACACATATATATATATATATATACGTACTCTGCACGTGTATTATCACTCTCGCAATCTCGTTATTTGTGTTTTATTTCTTAGGTGCGGATGTTGCATACGTACGAATAGGTGTTTGCGTGTGCGTGTGAGTGTGCGTGTACGTGTGTGTTTGTGTAGGCGTGTCCGTTTTCTTGATTAAAATACAACAGCTTGGCATAAGTGGCGCTCGCGAGTGAGGGTCCGAAATCTGTGATGACCGAGAAGCCGAGTCGACGACGTCCTCTCGTTCGAGCTCTCGCTCTCTATTATTATTATTATTATTATTATTTTTTGTTACTTCCCTCTTGTGTCTATCTCTCTCCATCTCTCACTTGCAAAGATATAATTGACGAGCGAGCGAGAACTCGAGCGACCTGGCAGCCCTTGGCGTTCGTCTAGCCTACGTCTTTCTCGATGTATTGGCAGTTGAGTGTGAAGGCCGTGGTCATATATTATTATTATTATTATTATTATTATTATTATTATTATTATTATTATTATTATTTTTGGTTATTTTGGCTTGTTTTTGTTTTGTTTCTCTTTCAGCGAGCACTGCCAGCTAAGCACGTCACGCTAAGGACATCGAGGCACCATCTTCTCGTTGTCGTCGAGCCGAAGCAGCTTGATGCGATATGCCTGGTCCTCGGCTTCTTTTTCTTCTTCCTCTTCTCCTTCGTCGTTTCTGTCGAAGCAATATTTTTACATGTTTTAATGCAAATCCATTTAAATGAACGTAAGACGCAATAAAAGAAAGAGAAACGTTTCGAGTATTGTAACCCGAGTTTTAAAGCAGAAAAGAGACAAACGAAAGTGGATATTTTCGTCTGACACAACTCGTCTTTTTCTACTTGAGAATATTCACTTTACGGTGGCAACTTTTTTGTTTCGCTTTTTTGTAGATAATACAGTGTCATCTTCTGTCGGATTCGCGAAAAGAAGATACGTCGGTTTATTTTTATTTCTGACACCCCTCTTTTCCTCTTTTCACGACAACTTGACGTTGAGTTTTATTCAAGATTTCAAAGCTTGCGTTATCCATTTATACGCGCGACGCTCGATCGTCAATTATCGTCAGTCGGCGAATTATTCTTTTCTACGAATTTTTTCTGCGAATGGCAATTCGCTCGAGGAGAAGCTACACGAGTTTCAACGAGAAGAGCTTACTTTGATCCGTAATGTTGAAACGCGCAATCTCGCAGCCATGGTCTGTCTCGTCGCAAGTGGCGCTCGACTACTGGACGATTATGTGGGGTGCTGAGAAGAGCACCGCCACCGTCGCCACCACCGTGAACAGTGTGAATGCAATCAGGCAGAACCTATCGACACAAAAACAAACGCACACGCACAAATTGGCTGACGTTCGCTTATCTTTGACAAGCTTAGTCAGGAAATGCTTACCTGTCGACGACCATAGCGGCAAACTTCCAATCGCTCACTATCTCGGACTCGAGGTCGGCTTTCTTCATACGACTCGTAATGAACTGTAGTTCCTTCAAAATTGTGTGAAGCTCTCGTTGCGTGCCGCTCAATGGCAATGACGCCGACGTCTCCTCCACCGTTGATGGTCTCGTTGTTAACGGCGTTCCGTACACTGACCTGCGAACGTTATGCAATTTTTCTTTTGTATTTTTAACGATTAAATTTTTACGATACGACAGGCACACGTGTCTGTCGTTTGTTCGTTCGTTCGTTATTTTTTTCAAGATGAAAAGTTCGATGAGTAGGAAGGAAGCCTTGTCGGCTTATAATTGACGTTTATTCCCCAATAAAGGAACTTTCGACAAACTTTTTCTTACCTCTCCTGCTAGCGTACATATATCCAAGTTTATTATCGATTAACACTTCCTAACGCGATTTGGAAATAATTAGTCGTCAAAGTACCAATACAACCCTTACGAATGCCCAGTGTTCACGTTGTCGAGTGAGAACTATAGCAATAAGTTGTTTCAAATAAATGTTGATCTTTAAAGCCAAAATTGGCTCTGGATATAAGCGTGCCAACGAGTGCTAGTGCAATGAGCCATGATAATACAAAAAGTTAACGTTCACTTTCTTGAGGATATTTTCCGCTGGGGTTGATCAAACTATGTTTCAAAAGAAACACCATCGAGATTTAGGTCAATCTGATAAAAACTCCGCAAAGATGTAGTACGATAAAGGTGTTTTTAAATTTAAAACAAGCTCTCTCTCGCTTTTTATCTATAAGCTGTTAGATTTTCGTAAAGGCTAAGGTTTATTTTTACGCGTGCAAAAGGTCAGGGCGTTCTTTCGACGATGTTTTTTGCCTGAAAAATAGAAAGATATACAGTATTCATGTATGCGATTCGTGCAATATAAGCTACAACGATTCGCGGCACTCGTAGTTTACAAAACAAGTAGTGACGCGCCGTACAAAACAAAGGTAGATGTGCTCCTTACGAAAGAGTGCTACGTAAGAAGCGCGCTAAATTTTCAGCGGTATGAGGTAACGATGTGACGCAATGCATTAACGTACGAATGGATATTAAACAAATTGATTTGAATTGAGCGAAAGGGCAATAGACACTAAAAGGCTTTTACCTCATGTAAGTAGAGGTGGGTTGCGTGCTGCTTATATGTCGGAAATCGTCGTCGATGTCGAGCACGTTGGCGAGGAGGCTCTTGCTACTTCGCTCTTGTAATTCGAGTTCTTTCATGCGGTTGCTCATGAGAATCGTTTTTCGTGTGATCTTTTTGCCCGGTCGATCCATGCGCAGCATCCACGGCAGCCATTGCAGAAACACCGCTTTCGTCTACGAGAGATCGATAAACGCCATATGACGCATGGTTAATTCATTTTTATTCATGCGCTATCTGACTTATCCGCTCAAGCGGTATTACTATTTTCAATATTCAATAACTCGTTGCTGTGCTTCTAGTGGTAACTCATTTATTTATCGTTCGTTTGTCGTTCGATAAGGTGCAATCATTTTCACCAACGCAATAACGCGCGTTCATTTCGCATTTAAAAACGATGTCCGATTTTGATAAAACTGTTGCTTTTTTGTTTATTTCACAGTCGCCAAACTCGTAACTACGATATTGAAATAATTAATAACAAGTATATTGATTTCGCGTGACCTAGTTCAATTGGCGAGTTTAATTTAATGATATTTGCCACAACACAAGTAAGCTCGAGAACAAGCACATTGCGCATTTTATATTGTTCAATAATTTGATAGATTATTAAATTACATTACGGTCGAGCGAATCAAACGCAACGTATATTCACCACAGGATATTGTTGCACGTTAACCCTGTAAAGACCGCAATATTCGGTGAATTTGTACGTATTCGTACGTTGGTCGTGGTAGGGATGTAGCATAACGCAAGAACAAATCCGCAAGCTAATAAAATATATCATCCGACGTTCGGAATCCCGACGTAGATCATTGAGAATACAGTCTCTTATGAGGACAAATATGCCTCAGCGATTTGGAAAAAAAGAAGAATTGGGAAAAGGGTAAATTTGCCCACGAGATCAATGATCCATTACGTAGGCAAGACGAGGGAACGTCCGCTATAGCATACAGTGTCGAATTGCAAATAATAGCTTTGCAGGAAAGTTACTCGGATGCTGCAGCATGTCTGCAACTTGATAAACGACTTACCCAGTTGGGCATCTCGTAGTTGTCGGGTTTGCGGTGGTGATAGTTGAGCACAAGGACCGTGAGCACCACGCTACTCGCCACCATGAACATGATGCAGTTGAAGTAGGTCCCTGGATTTGCAATAGACGCGCGAACGCGTGCGCGATACACGCGGACGATTGGAAAGAAAACAAACACACAGAAAAAAGGCGATTAGTCGTAGCGAAAAAACCAAGCAACGACACACTTTTTTTTTTCTGGTAGCGCGTCTTCTCTTTGGTTTTTTTTTCTTTTTTTTTTTTTTGACAACAGTGAAAGAGAAACACTCAAGGCTTTTAAAAACAGACTTTTTTAAAACATTTTTTTTATATCGCGCGATCGTGCACTGACTACTCTGGTACTACACAGAAAAGCACGAGCGAAGGAGGTAGAGATAGAGACAGACAAATGCAACTATTGCTACGAGACAATTAGACAAAAGCAAGATAAACCTAATTACTTACGGTGTACGCTCATAGAATAGGGACAGGGTGCGCATATACACTCGATTCGTTTACTGCAGACACTTGGACGTGGATCGTTTAATTTTTCTTTTTTTTTTTTTTTTTTAACAATGTCAGTGTATAAACATATGAAAGGGCCACGTCGTCAAGGTAAACGAGAACCCATAAACTTAAATATCCTCGTATTCAAGCCTCGAGTAATCACGATTTTGATCGATCATCCGATTATGTATGCGCGGAGAAGCAACGTGCATTACGCAACGTATATATACGTACAATATTTCATAGCTCGGTTTGATCATTGAACTTGAGGACAAGGCGTGTGACAATATTTATTGGAAAGCATGCCGGGAAAACGACGTGACGTGACTGTTAATCAAACGAGTAGTTCTTTCGAGCAGGAAATATACGAACGTGACGTATATATTAAAACAGAAAAACAAAATAACAAAAAATAATAATAAAAGAAAGAAAAAAGAACCAGAAAAAAGCAGAAAACAGATATAGTGTGTGGTGTGATTGGCGGTTATGGGCGTCATTGCATAAACATTGTCATTGAATATAAATACGTACGAAGAGAGAGAAAGAGAGAGAGAGAGAGAGAGAGAAAGATGGAATGTAGGTATTGCGAGGCAAATCTCTGCTGATCAATATGCATGCGTGTATGTGAATACACTCGACATATATACCTATGTATTGCGCGTATACATATTTCCAAGTAGGACCTTAGACACTTAGCGTAGATCTTTGTAAATGTAATAATATATGTACTTGAGGCTCTCTCGCGTCAATAGAATAAAACGTACGTCGGCGTTCCGTCGGAGGGTCATATATATATGCATTGTGGAGATGGAAGGTGATATCACATATATAAATGCCAAGAGAGAGAGAGAGAGAGAGAGAGAGAGAGAGAGTTGATGGTGAACGAGAGATGTATGAAGCTTTTTAAATATAACAGCAGTTTAGCGAACATTCGATGTGTCGTAGCCGTCCCATGCTCTGGGGACCAAATCTAATCGATGTGATATCCCTCTGCGCGCGATTCAATTGATAATGAGCTCGGCGATACCACTACTTCCGTCACCGCTGTTCCTACTGCTGTTACTGCTCGAGCTACTCGAGATCAGTGCGAACAAATATCGAAATTGGGTCAGAGTCGAAAACAAGAAACGTTGCAACGCGAGTGATATTGTTGTATGCGTCGTATCGGATTAACGGCTTCGTTACCCTTCGTGTCGTTGTGCAAGCTCGCTATGGCGCAGTTTTCGATCGAATGACATTACGCGTTGTTCAACATCGGCACTCTAAAACTTGCTTTTTCCAAATCAAATCAAGCACGGGGAACAAGGAAAATTTCAATATCGATTAACATTGATCACCGAAACTTATCCTATTCCACTCCCCTCGCGGCCGTGAATACAAGTTGGAAACTTCAAGTCTACTTTGGAAACTTAGCGGAAGCGAAAGAAACAGGCTATTTGCAAGAAGGAGAAGAGTGACTATGATAATTCGACAAAGCAAATCAAAAAAGGTACGCCAGAGTTGTTCGCAAGTGTACGCCCATTTGAATCAGAGTGTTAATTCGCAAAAAATGTCCATCCGAACGTATGACACAGTAGATTCCGTGCCAAAGCTAAAAAGAGAAGAGCTGAAACGCTCGAGGCGGCGGTAGCAGCAGCAGCAGAAGCAGCAGCGTACTCCTGCCAGATTACGCGCACGAAAATTTTTTCGACTCCTGCTCCGAGAAGCAAAAAGAAAAAAAAATATACGAAAACCGACGACATCTACGTCGAGGAGGAAGGAGGATGATTGAAGTAAACGCTTTGGAGCGCTAAACCGGATGGAAATTGAAAATCGAGCCCGAGGCAACGTCGTCCTCGTTGTCGTTGACTTTCCGCAAGCGCGCGGTAGAGTTTAATTATAATTGGCGTTCAAAGTTTCATTCTCATAGGACATACAATACATGCGTGTAAATGAACGAGAGAAAAAAAGAAGCACGGGGTAGAGTGAGTGAGAGAAAGAGAGAGAGAGAGAGAGAGAGAGGAAAGATAGGTTTAAACAGTAATTAAAAGGGCATCAAAAAGTCATGGGCTAACGAGTTAAAACCGACGTTATACTGGCGTCGTGCCAATTCTCTAGCTAGCACGTCGAACGTACGGCCGGCGTGTACCGTTGGGCTTTCAAACGGAATTAGCGCGTATTTCTTGCTTTTTTCCTTTGCTTTCATTTTGTTCTTTTTCATAGGTGTAGAAAAGAATCTATCCCTACGGTAGCATTCAGAGGTACAGCGCATCAATCAGCACTCCACAAAGCGCACGGATATAAATGGACGAGCAGAGAAATGCTAAAGACGCCAGAGTCTTTCATTAATCTCGCTCGTTTATTCCGCACGAGAGCTACCTGCTGCTACTCGCCACACCCCTACTGCCTCGACGCTATATCTTGTATAAAAGGATTCTTATCGCCGCTGCCAAATACGCTTGCAATACGGCTAATTTGATGGCGGCAATGAATAAAAAGCTCGGAAGTTTTCCTTTTATTCCGTTTTTTGTCTTGTCCATTGTCGAGTTTTGTCGGCGAACCTCGTGATTTTATATCTTTCGTATTGTTGTTATCGTTGTCATTATTATTATTTTTATTATTATTATTATTATTGTTATTATTGATTCACGCAAAAACGTTCATAATTCACAACCACTGGATGTTCGGCGAAACTACAGCCTCGATATATTTCCACGGTAATTCCAAAATTTATGTTAAACCGCGGTATTAAAAAATTGAATAAAAAAGGGCAAAAACACGATCAATCGCTCGCGCGATGCTTCATTGTCAATTCAACAATATAAAACGTCAGCCTATCAATTTCCCCGATAAAAATTCTATTAAATATTGATATCAAAAAATAAAGTTCGAGAGTATCAGCGCGTAACGCGATGTATATTTAGTACACGACTCGAAACAAGCAAAGTTAGCGAGTCGCGGTCGTTATTGGAACAACGTTAAAAACTCGTTAAATTGTCAGATTATCATTTTATAAGCAAGTTCAAAGCTTTCTGATATAGTTTTTTGTTGTTTATGTTGTCCCACGTGGTCTAAACTGATTATACTTAAAGAGGAAATCGTATAGGTAGTAGCGCCATAAAAAGTGGGCCAGTCTACAGCTCGGACTGCTCTTTAAAGTTACACAGGGGCGTCTCGCTTCTTTTATCCTCCTCCTCCTCCTCCTCCTCCTCCACATCCCACGATCTAGGAATAACGAATGCACGAATTACACGCCACACGTCCTCGGTCGGTGATTCTTTTTGCTACGGCCGTATGTGCTCTATTCGAGGAGAAAGATAAAGAAAATCACATCAACAACAACAACAACAACCTTGTAACGTGGCGAGGGCATGCAAAAGGGCGCGGACTATTGTATTGGCCAAGAGCCAAACGATCGATTATGTATATATATTGACTGCTCATCGACAACACGCGCAGTATTACACTGCATAATGAACACACACCATCGTCCGATCATCGGCCCGTACACTCCGATGCGAGCGATGCTGTTGTTGAAAGTGGCTGCTGCAACGTCAAAACTATGTGCGTGTGAGAGAGATAGAAAGAAAGGGGCAAGACGTGGAAGAAAAGACTAGGGAAGAGAAGATGGAGGTAAGGAGAAAAGGGCTGACTCTTTACTTTCAATTTTCTTTTAATTAAGTGCAATTTCAGAGGCTTGCAGCTTGCGCCTGCGCGTGCGCGTGAGCTTGCGAACGGCCGCTCGTAAATTAGAAATGTTAATTTGCCGAGAGCGCGCAGCTCGTTTAATTTTCAATCCTTTTCCTACTAGAGCAAGCCAGTCTGCTGCTCTGTGCTGCTTGGCTTAATGCAATCCCTGAAAAATGAAATTACAAGCGAGCGCAACTATAGCCCCTTTGTCGCTCTCTTATTCTTTTTTTTTTTTTTGTTTGTTGTTTTTTTTTTGTTTTTTCCACTCTCGGTCGACTACCAACTTTTTCCCTATTAATTTTCAAGCTAAATTTAACGATTCTATACGTATAATACGAGTGTCAGTAGCGTAATGCGATCGTTGCACGGTGTAAACGAAGATACGGGACAATTAGAGACTCGGCAAGCTGCTGTATATAGAGTAATACTATCGATTTCATGCTGTACTCTATCAGTGCATTTATCTTGCCGTAATCTTTGTCCAGCTAAAAAGAGCATCGCAGCAAAGAGAAAAAAGACATTCAATGATATTCAACTCCTAGCTTCCCTTGGCGAGTCCGTCGACATACGTATTTTTAAAGATGTAGGTGCACATATATATATATAATGTACAGATGTGTGCTGCGAGAGGTGGGTAGGGAGGTTAAATGTGTAGACACACTGCATCGCAGAGCAGCTTCGTCCATTATTCCTGAGGCTTCGATCAGCCGCATACCAAACACATACATAACACACACATACACACACACACACGCGCGCATACAAACACAACTCACACGTGGACATCCACCTGGGCGGAGGTGAATAACCGCTGCGAGCAGCAAACGCGTTACGAATGCGAAAACTGACCGTGCTGCATGGCCAACAACCGGTGCAGTTTTTTTTTCCTAAATAAACTGTAGCAGCCCTACGTGTATATAGGCATGTTGTGTAAATTATTTCCAGCTGATTTATTAAAGCGCGCGTACAACCTTGCGACGGTTTTTTCAACGTATCGTAAAGGAAATTGTTTCCAGAGAGAGAGAGAGAGAGAGAGAGATAGAGAAAACGAGAGAGAAAGAGAAAGAGAGAAAGAGAGAGAGAGAATAAACTGACGTTAATTACTTTCGACGAGTGCAAACGCTGCAGAGAGAAAGAGAGAGACAGAGAGAGAGAGAGAGCCATTTGGCTCAACAAGTTAATTAGCTTGGCTCGCGCGAACGATGATCTTTTGGCGAATGGCGCACAAACCTAATGAACGCCTCTTGCAAACGTCAGATCGAGAATCAACAATCGCCAGCCGATTCTCGTACGACGCTAATTAATTAACTAACGCGCGCGAGACAGCCAATTTTCTTAACCAATTTTTTCTCGTTTCGTCATCGTTGTTATTACGAGTTTATTTGCGATAGCTACGCGATCGGCGTTTTCTCTTTCTCCCTCGCGCCGTGTTAGAGTCAACAAGTATATAGAAAAAAAACAAATTCAGCGAGTCAACATTCGTTAAACGTTGTGCAATGGACGACCGCAAACGTTAAAAGCTAAAGCTCGATGTTATATGTTTATATGTACATATGGAGAAAGAGAGGAGGGGGAGAGGCAGAGAGAAAGAAAGAGTAAGAGAGAGAGAGAGAGAGAGAGAGAGAGAGAGAGAGGGAGAGAGATAGAAGAAAAAAACGAATCAGCTCATCGAAAATAGTAGGTCATCCCGGGCAAAGTTGGCTGAGAAACGATCTCACAATTTTCTCCATTTTCCCAACCACGTTTGCGATTTTACGATCGTGGCATTTTTCCGGCTACTCGATCTCCCTCTCGTCGATCCTAAAATCTTGCTCGCAAGTTATCTTGCAATCGAAACAAATTGCTTGAGGTTTTGCAATTATGCTGACTCGTAAACGAATTGACGTTCGTTTCAATGGCGAATGCGCGTCGAGAGGGAACGCTTACGCGCGTTTGATTTTTTTCAATTTTTTTTCATACGCGATTTAAAAACTAATGCAATAGGATAGGATAAAAAAAATGAAATATCAAGAAAGAGGTTTGTGCGGTATAGTTTTTAAAAGATGCTTTACAATGCTTGAGCGTTAATCTACAAGAAGCTCACGCGTTCCTTTTATCATAATCTACTTATGTACAGCATTTTCAGTTGAGAGCAGAGAAATAGAGCTAATATATATATGTGTGTAAGTATAAGTGGGTATAAGCAAAAGAGTCGCGCGTGTATGTGTGTGCGTGTGTGTGTGTGTGAGTATGTGTATGTGTCTGAACGTACGTGGTTGTGTAGGTGTGTAGCAAGTTTTCTTTTTAAAGCTCGCTTCGTTAATACTTCACTTGATTTTACTTTGGCTACACTTGTGTGTAACCAAAGACTACTTCACAGATTCAATTTTCTTAGTTTAGTTTAGTCAACTTTACACGGTTGCTTATTAAACCTTCTTGCATGAAAGTTAAAAGAAAAATTAAAACAAATATATGTATAAGCATTTATATTTTTACTCTAAACAATAAATACATAAATAAATAAATAATAGATAAGTTAATCAAACGAAAAGATGGTTTATTTCTGATGACTGACGATGCCTTTTTGTAGAATGCAAATCAATAATTTATACAAAAAAATTGAACAGATAACGTCTAATACCAAATAGGTATAAGTAAGAGTAGTTTACGTAACACGTTGATAAAACAAAAAGAACAATACAATTGTTTGCTTACTGATATATCATACTTGTATATAAATCGAAGCACATGCTCGTAGAGCTAAAATATGTATATATATATATATAAATATAAGATGAGATACAAAAGAAGATAACATAATTAATAACTGGCGATTGTTGTTATTATATCTCATGGCTTTTAAATCGGCCGTGTTATAGGCTACGTATACAAAGTCTCCTCGTTCGTCTTTTGTCTTACCGAGGAGATATTTATGATAATGAAGATTAGTATATCGTCAGAGTTTAGTTTATATAAGCCGAGGGCACAAAATCTAGGTCAACAAGGCAATATAGAGATAAAGATAGAAGTATATATAGGCGTTCGTGAATGATCATTGCGTGCTGCGCGCGTTCCTTATGTACTTTTTTTTTATTTATTATGTATCATTTGTTGCTAATGTTTGTTTTGTTCAGAGCGCTTAGTTGATTGCATTTTTTTAATCGTCATCTTTGAGTTTTCCTTAATTTCTCTTAATTTGTTTTTTGGTTTTTATTGTTGGTTGTTCCTCTGAGGACAGAAGAAAGTTGAAAGAAGAGCAGACGAGAGTCGGCTATTATGGGAGATCTCAAACGAGGGAAGGAAGAAGGAAAAAACGCTCTTTTTGCCTCTCCTTACAGCTGTTTTCTCGTTGCCCGAGAAGAGAGAAAGAGAAAGCCCAAGGCGAACGAGCTCAAGACAATATTTTGACTTGTGGAAAATGCGAGCTACAGAGCTGAAATAATGTTGCTGTACACGACATGGCGTATTTTATTTTTACACCGCCAGCCGCAACGTACAATGTTGAATGCTGGGCCACTTGTAGATCAATTTTTTAACTTGCTTCAGTTATTGAATAAGCGATTGCTCGTTAAATCGATCTGCCAATAAATTATTTTCCCTATCGACAATATCTTTCAAACGGAATAAATAAATATTTGATTACATTTATTTATTATTATCATCTGTTGTTTACTAAGGTGACAAACAGAATAATAAAAGGCACCAAGTTTGTAAAGAATATTTCAAAGAAAGAAGAGATAGTAAAAAACGTTCGCAGCTGCCTCACATTTTGCAGTTCTCATCAACGGCTCGCAACGAGAAGACGGCTGTAGTAGCGAAAGGCTTTTCCTTCTCATCAAGGAAGGGGTGAGAAGAAAAGAGAAAGGATGAGTCGTAAAGATATGAATGAATGTAGGACAAGAAAGGGGGAGAGCAAGAGAGACAGAATGAGATGGTGTACCTATGAGCGGCACCGCCTCGGAGGTACGGGTGATAACGTGGGCCACCAGTAGCGAGAAGACCGTCTGGGAGAGTAGGATCGTCACACCTGTAACACAGATCACAGCCGCGACCAAGCCGCAACATGTGAACTATCTCTATGTTGTGTGTTCTTCTCGTATAGATAACTGGATCGTCGCCAGAATAAAACTATTCAGCAGTCTTTTTTTCCTTTTCTTTATTTGTTTATACACTCACGCCTACTTGATTATCAAATATGGTGTACAACAAAAGATTACATCAACACACATTCATACGCACGTGTTATGGCGACGGTGACAGCGAATGGTCGTTGTATAGGACAAGCGAGCAAGGGACGAGAGAGAGAGAGAGAGAGAGAGAGACAAAGAAAGAGAGAAAGAGAGAGAGAGAGAGAGAAGGAGAGACAAAGAAATGTCAAATGTATGTGATATGAACGCGATGACAACCGATCGACGGACGTCCGTCAGTGACTTACCTTTGAGCTTCTAGAAGCCCTCGGGGATCTCCGTCTAATTGGCTCGCCCTCTTTACGATCCTATACGTATTATGTAGAGCGAGCTCTTTATAAATTCATCGATATACGTCGTTGAGAATGATATCCCTTTCCTCCCCGCTGCCCCTTTTTTTCTTGTCTTTCATTTCTCAAACCCAAGGGTTTTTATAAATTGACTCTAATATTTTCGCGTAAAAAGCGAAATTCCCGGAATTCCGATAAGTGCAGCGAAACATTATGGACTGTAAAAATGACGTAACCTGATTGCGAAGAATACTGATTTTTCTGACCTACTATTTCAAATAAAAGTGCCGTCCTAATTTTCTGTCTTTTTTTTCTTTTGTTTAAACAGTTTAATTTGCCACGTGTGCTGCCTTCTGACAAGAATATACTACCAATTGAAGTTAACTTCAAGATTTTTAAGTTATTCTCAAGGTACTATTTATTTGTTTGCAAAGAACCACGAAGTGCGCCGTGTAAGCGTAGAAAAACAAGTAGTAACGATCAATGTTTGGTCATCCAACGACAAAGCGGCTAGAAATTATTGCGCTCTAATTGCGAGACTACCAACGAACGAGCGTTTCTCCCTGGAAACGTAAGCATAACAAATATTAAAATAAGCGTAAAAGAAAAAAATGGTAATTGTTGATTAGTAATAAATAATAAAAACAATTGGCTGCACATGTGTATATAGTGGAGGAAGATAGAGGTAGAGAGATAGAGAGAGAGAGAGAGAGTGCAGTAACGAGTACTTTAAAGTCGATAAGTCATATCGCTCGAGAAGGCGTATTAGAGTTGGTTCTAGCGTATTTATCGCAATAGATCTTGCACAAAACTCGACGCTACAGCGGCTTTATCGGTCCAATGAATTCATTAAAGCACGTGCTCGCGATAAAGTCGTAAACAAGCTCTCACGAGCAGCAACAGCAGCTGTAGTAGTATAGTACAGGAAAATCAATCGGCGAAAAGCCTTGTGTAAACACGACTCCCAAGGCGACGAGCCATAAATCCAACGACACCTGTCCCGCCTCTGAGAGAGAGAGAGAGAGAGAGAGAGAGAGAGACGGACCTTGCAAGCACAGATCTTCGTTATCGCTGCCAAGATTTACGGCCCCTTCTCTCCCCCCCCCCTCTCTCTCTCTATTTCATTGTTCACGTCTTCTCTTTTCGATTTTCTCGCAGTGACCAGAAAGCGTCATTCCAATGCTTCCTGTCGTTGATAAACATTTCTCTGGGAGTTCATCAATATACGTTACGTGTATCTTGTCTGTTTGCCTGTCTGTCTATATACGTGTAGGGTATATATATATATAAGCGGGAAAAGAGAAAGACATAGGACAGAGAAAGAAAGAAAAGTGTATAGCATTTAAATAAATCTTGCGAGAAATTTCTAGCTTTTATTTTTATTTTTATTTATACACACGAGTTTTAAGAGTCGAGCTTTTCCCAAAAAGCGACTCTGCTGATTTTTAGTCTAGATATAATACGTACAGAGAGATACAAGCTTATCCAAATAAACTTTACTTCGTATTTACTTTAGAGATTGATGATTTATCCTTTTTATATTTAATATCAAACGACTATACACAACAATATATAATCCATTAATAATTATAATAACGACAATGATAATAAAAGTAATAATAATAATAATAATAATAATAATTGCGAGCGGATCAATAAAAATATAACGAGATAATCCAAAATAAACACTGCATCTTGTTCAAATATATAAATATATGTATATATATAGTCATGGCCGCAATAATACACGACAAACCCAAATTCCAGATTATAATAAACAAAGCAGCAACAGTCAAAATATAGATTACGATTATAGCGCCAAATATATATATATATAGTAAGTAAGAGAAAGACAAATAAAAATCAAATCGTAGAAAGAGCTTCGTGAGAGTAAGAATGAGACAACGCAAGAGGAATACATACGCATACATGTATGTATAGGATGTTGCATACTGTGTTTATGTACATTATACAGTACAATGCAAACGTGTAAGAGAGAGAGAGAGAGAGAGAGAGAGAGAGAAGAGAAGACAAGCTATCGAAAAAAATAACGCAGAAAAAGGAGAAAAGAAGAGAGTTTTAGAATCGAGATATAAAGCGGTGTAGTATTGCAGCAAGATTGCGTCTTTAAACACACCACCCGAGATTCCTATTCAATTCTCTAACTCAATTGCGCTCTCTCACTCGCTACCGATATAATCGTTTCTTTTTTATCTCCCCCACTCCTTCTCATCTGTTCTCTACTCGTGCGAGCTACGGCTCTCTTTCGTTATTTACCCTTGGCAAACGCGAAATCCGTCAAAGAACTTCATTATGACTCACGTTGCTATTAAACGTGCGAGGATCAAGGCAAAATTTACTATACGGTTTTTTAATGTACTTTCTTTACGTATAAATGCAGTAATTAACATTCGCGTGTTTTTTTTTCTATTTTTTTCTTATTGCACAATTTTTAACCGCGCTTTCATTGGCAATCTTCGTCAAATTTTCTTTTCGTCAAGATGATACCTTGGTTTCAAACATCCTGTATTGATTCGCAAGGAAGTCAATCAGCTAGAAATAGCAAGCTACATCGCGTGGCAATGCTAAGTAAATCTATCATTGACAACTGTGCGATTTAGGCTTTTTCTAACAACGTTCATTTTCGTTGAAGCTTCGTAATAAAATTGAATGGGACACGTCAAAGACTGCAAAGAACAAAAGACGTCACCAGAGCGCGCCTACTTGAAACTCCCCGAGCGCGAAGTAAAAAAAAAACGAAGAGAAGAAGAAGAAGAAGCAAGTAGCCAATCGAGCCGTTCATTAAGGGTGAGAGAGCGAATTTTGGTACGGTAAACAAAACATCGTCGTAAACAATCTATCAAGACTACCTACATCCTCTTGCGCGAGATATGCCGTCTAATCTTTCGTCAGCGAACAATTAAAACAAAAACAACTTGTCGGACAATTGCCCATGATATAGTGCACAGCTAAGAAGCATAAAAGAGATCAACAGATCTTAAGCAGATAGTATAGAGCGAGAAGATAAAGAGAGAAAGAGAGAGAAAAAGCAGAGATGTAGATAAGAAGCAAGATAGATGGAAAGAGAGAAAGAGAGAAAGAGAGAGAGAGAGAGAGAGAGAGATAATAAAAATTGCAGTAGTGGTAAGTACCTAACAAGGGTATAGCATCAGAGACCTGGGGCAAGGTCTCAGCAACGAGGTTCAGGAACACCGTCAGCGATAGTAAGATGGTCACCCCTGAAAAATATTCGTTACGATATGTGTGCTCCTGCGACACACTCATTCACGCACTCAGTAACATCTCCACATATAGTTACCGTACAATTCGCGTATGTATGTATGTACGTAAGGTATGTATGTATATATGTACGTGTGTATATGCGAATAAACTAAAAAAAATGTTCGGGGGCATCCGTTTGATTAGCTCTCTCGGTCTATTTGAAACGTGTCTCTTTCAATGCCAACGCGTCTCGTTGCATGTATCTCGCAGTCGGGAGGAACGACGCGTTTTTCATTTGTATGCTAATCATGCAAATCTCGCGTGTCTCCCATACAAATCGAGCTTTTCGAAATCGATCTTCTTTCTTTTACTGGAACGTGATTTATTTTTTTGTTGTTGTTGAGATTACGCTGATGTAGTTATAGTGCACGATGAAATATTCCAACCTGAAATCCGTCGTCTACCAAATATTATATATCATCTTGGTCAGACGTTGAAAAAGAAAAAAAAAGAGAGAGAGAGAGAGAGAGAGAGAGAAAGAAAAAGAAATAAATAAAAATGAACATGTAGAAAGTGGGAGATATATAGAGGATGCATGCGACGTGTCCGGCGGTTGCAGGCTCGACGAGTCGTCTTTCACTGTGGGTTTCACGTGCCACACTCTTGTCGGAAAGTGATCCTCAATCGGTTCAGTTCGCAGTAGTGTGAGTATGACAGAGGGATAGAATAAAGAGAGAGAGAGAGAAAGAGAGAGAGAGAGAGAGAGAAGAGGCAGAGATAAGTGAGGAGAGCAAGGAGTATGTAGCAGAGGATTGATCGCGGCTCAGTTACACACTACGAGTGAGATTATATAATACAGTTGGATAGAGGCATGTATAGGTGAGTGGGACTAATTAAATGTGACTTAGCTAGATCTACTATGGTGAATTATATTTATACGCATGATAATGCTAATTTGTTGTCTTTCTTTTATTGTTTTTACAGTAGTGACGGTTATTGGGTTTTTGGGAGATAAAGAGGAAAGGGCAATCTTTTATTCAACAATCTACGTAATCGTTATTTATCAAATTTATCAGTTGCTGGTTAAGTGCCTTTGTAATTTTAGTATTTCATTGTTTTAAGCCTCAGTGCAATAATTCAAAGTTTTTAATCGTATGCCTCTTGTGACGAAGGTTCTACCTGGAAAAGTGTCTGCAGCTCGACGACTCGTTTATGTACCGTTCAGAGCCTCTTCACTTCTTCTTCGCCGTTCTTTTTTTGTTTTTCTTGTTTTTGCCTATTATTCGTGACACGCTACACAGGATAGAGGGAGGGACGACACTCGCTCGCTTCGCTGCCGATTAATGCGCGAAAGTGCACGCCACCGAGAATTGAGTTTCCACGTAATCGACGTGAGGAAAGTTCGCGAATATTTAGCGGGCAAAGAGAGCATCGTGGTAGAAACTAAAATCGATGCGAGAGAAGAGCAAAAGAGAGATAGAGATAGTCTCGCCCCTGTCGACTAGGTCAAAATTTGAAAAACTGAAAGAGCTCTTTGATGCGATCCTTCGAAAATTACACAGCGTGCTTTTTAAAGGGATAGAGAGAGAGAGAGAGAGAGAGAGAGAGAGAGAGAGCGAGAAAATTTTTTTTTCGAAATAAAGGAAAAGAGAAGAATGTTTGCAACTTCGTTTTGTCGTCCTATATATCGACTGTTATTTATTTGCTTGATTTTAATCTCGCAACGATCGTACGATGGGCACTCAAAAGCCTAACGACACGCAATTTGAATTAAATTGAATCAAATAAATAATAACGATAATAATAACTTGATGTTGGCTTGCTAAATATGTAAATGGCAAGTATAATCGGGCATGACGGTAATAACGCGCGCAAATTGAAAGTGGCGCTTGGACAATTACCGGATAAGCATTTGGAGGGCACGTCGATTGTTTTCAATCGGCATTGCAGGCTAATGCGCGCGCGATCTCGCAGGTAATGACGATAATGCAGCACCCGCAGTCACAGCCAGAGAGAGAGAGAGAGAGAGAGAGAGAGAGAGAGAGACGAACAAAGGGACGATTGTTAGACTCCTCTCTCTACCCGATATTGTTCGGCCACCTGTCTGCATGACGACCCGACGCGCTGTTCTCTCTCTCTCTCTCTCTCTCTCACACACACGTACACACAGATTTCAACGCGAGTTGGACACACCAGAAAGAACTTCTACTCTTGCGCAACGACGCTTCATTACCATCACGGGACCCTCTCTGCCGATTTAACAATTCAAAGATCCTTTTCAACTGCAGACATTAACTTGCTCGTTGGCTTTTCATCGATTCAGCTTTAGCCCCCATTGTTACTTCTCAATTTTCTCGTTCTTTTTTGTCAAGTTTTTATCTCGATTACTCGTTCAAACGTCGAGATGCAACCCGTTGAATGTCCTCTAATTTACGCGTTTACAAGTTACTCGAATTTTCAGAAGGTATTTCCACTGGTTCAGCAAGGAATAGACTCTCTCGTTGCATTAACCTTTTCCACTCTAATTATTAAGATATTGCAGCTAATAAGCTATTTCCATGAAAATAACAACATGTAAACGACAACGCGTAATTTCCACTTTGCAACAATGCATCTATTACGTTTGCGTGCCACTGTGTAAATAATATTTAACAAGTTATTATTTCGACGCTGGCAAAGTCAAAGTTATTGCTTTGCGATCGATAGTTATCGACGTCTATCACGTTCCTCGTGAGTTATTGATTGAAATTGAAAAGAGCGCGAAAACGCAGAAACGCAAAAACAATGGCCGTCAAAACACACATTTCTTTGTTCTTTTACGCCTACCGTACCCTATGTATACGCACATTTCAATGTCACTTTCACGTCCTCGTAAAATAAAAGCTCTCGCCTGTACGCGGTATAGATTTTTTAATTATCGCTGAACAAAACAAAAGTACTTGCTTATTTAAAAAATCTCGAAGCTTTGCGACAAAAAGTCTATTGCGAAAACATCGACCAAGCCTCAATCGTCGATAAATCAAAAGTGGTCTCACTTGAAACCGAATAGGAGAAGGAGAGATAAATGACTCGCGTCGCAATTAATTAATTACGAGGTGCGAGCGAGTTCGTAGGGTGCAGGGATTTTGCACTTTTAATTATAAATTAACCACGCGTTTCCACTCGAAACAAGAGAAAACAAATGAAAAATACGTTCGCGAAAGAGCGTAATAAGGAGAACTGATTGTTGGCAGCGCAGCAAGGCGGGCGAGCGAGCTGCATATAACGGTATTCTACGTACAGCCAAAGTTGATTACACAGACAGCGCAGAGCAGCCGATAACACTTATATCTATGTATATAGAGAGAGATAGAGTGAGTGAGAGAGTGTGAGAGAGAGAGATAGAGAGAGAGAGAGAGAGAGAGAGAGAAAGGTACATAGAAGGGTGTTGGAATACCTATGAGAGGTACAGCATCCGAGGTTGTCGGCATGCTCTCGGCCACGAGGTTGAGGAAGACCGTGAGCGACAGTAGGATGGTCACCCCTGCGGGCACAAAACCGAATGGCGAAGCATGCTTAATTAGAGCGACGACTCGAGTACCCTACACCTTGTCGACGCGCGCCTCGTTACAGCCACTGGCGTGCTGTACAACTCGTCGACTTCTTTATATGTCGCGCTAGTTCTCTAGGTCAGGGTTGCGTCTCGTATTCTCAATCAAGCCTAATTAAGGTCAAAACCAAAGCCAAGACGATGCCAAAAACACAATGAAGAAGGAAACAAAACAAAAGAAACGAGGAGACATATTTTTAACAACGCATCCTCAGAATTCGACCTGTGCATCTATTTATGATCCTCGGTTTTTCAAGCGGCATAACGCGTTAATCTACGCCGTCTTCGTCTGGCTATTAGCGCGCGCGAGCGCCGGTACTCAGCGAGACGTAATAATGCATAAACTAGTTCCGCCAGGGAGTTCTCGTCGACGTCGTCGTTGTCGTCGTTGTCGCCGTTGTCGTCGTCTGCGAATTAACGTAAAGCCCTTCTTAACGAGGCTCTCCACCTCCTCCTGCTCCTCCTCCTTCGCTACCTTAATGCGTGAGCATTAGGTGAAAACCAAAGTTTTCGAAAAAAAATAGAGGCTCTTCGTCATCATCGTCGTCGTCGTCGTTGTTGTCGTTGTCTTAACTTTTCGTCAAGCTCAGCCCATGCTGCTTACTTTCCTACGTAACTTTGTTTTGTTTGTTTTTCTTTATTTGTTGGTTTGCTTTTGTTTACAGGTTACAGTGCAGATTTGATGATTAAACAATTCCTTTGATTAGCTGTTGATCGTTTAGTTTTCATCTGTTATAGTTTTTTAAATGGAGCGAGAAGCCTCTGTGGTAAGTGGCCCTTTATCGCTGCTCATTTTATGGATGGGCTCTAATGGGCAACATTGGTGCTAGTTTTTACAAGTGAGAAAGAGAGGCAAGATATAAGTATGCATGGATGCGAGAGAGAGAGAGATAGAGAGAGAGAGAGAGAGATAGAGCGAGGGAAGGAAAATGGGATGGATGAAAATAGATACGTCGTTTATTCAACGCCGGACAGGCAGGAGAGTTATCGCCTTGAGAGAGAGAGAGAGAGAGGGAGAGATTTCGAGAGCATGGTTCTTTGCATTTGCAAAATTACAAGCTATACTGCGCGGACGGGCAATACTGACCGAAGCATCGTTATCTTTGAGCGTCGTTAACGTCACATATACACTTTTTACGGACAACAATTTAGCGGGCGTAATGAAATCTCCACGTGCGGCTGTGTAATAGCTTAAGCTCGTACGCGCAGCTTTAAATGTCTGAAAGGCGTATAGAGATAATCCAATGTAAAAAGCTTCTAGAGTAGGATGGGATTAACGAAAAGAAAATAGCCTGCAGTGTCTAACAAAAATATCAAATAAAACGAGAAACATAATCCCCTCCTCCTCCTCCCCCCTTTCAGCCTCAACGAGCTTCTTGGTGAAATATGCCGCGTTGTGGTAAAAAGAAATAAGTGCGCGGTATGACCGCGAAATTACTACGCTCTGTTTCATCGTCGTCCAGCTCTTGCGACGAGCATAAAAGATTTGAATATTTTATCCTCTTTTTGTCCAGTCTTTTGCCCAACGCATTTCTTCTTGCAATTTATTGAGCAAAGACCATACAATAGCGGGTGGCACAGAGCGCTACGGCGGTAGTGGCCAATTGGCTAAATTTTTGCGGTTGGGATAATTGCTCGCGGGCCCAGAGCCTCTTGTGGCTTGTCGCTAGCTCGACTACTCTCCCTCTCGCGTTCAAATGTGCACACGTGGTGGGTGGGGGTAACACGACGAGGTGGAGTAAGGTACGGGCTGCTAGGTTATTCAAGAGGATATACGGGGATTTGCTGGTGGCGCGTGTTTTACACGCGTTTGTGGGCTTCGATTAATCAGATCAGACAAGAGACTAGAGACAGATAGACAGAGTGTGAGAGAGAGAGAGAGAGAGAGAGAGAAAGAGAGAGGGGGGACGGGGGGAGTAGCTGTCGTATGCGTTGTTGGTACGTGTGTTTTGCGTGTCGAGGATTCATGTATATTATGGAGTAATAGTGAGAGAGAAAGAGAGAGAAAATGACAGAGGTAGAGATCAAGAAAGAAAAGCGAGTGACGGTACACACACAGAATATCACCTCGGCGTTATACGCGAATCGACACAAATATACAGATGTCTTGCAGAGTAATTTTATAAATATATATGTATATAGTGACAGTAAGAGCGAGTAACATGCAGTTTGATTACATTACCTAAGGTGAGCTTCTCGCCGGAATCCGGCGGCAGAGTGAATCCAAGAAGAGCCATACTCGAGATAAGCACGCACGGCACGATCAGATTGAAAAAGTAGTAGAGAGTGCGTCTGCGAATCTGAATGGTGAAGGTCACGTCGACGTATGGCTCCGGGCAGCATTGGTATACAATCGTATTCTTCTTGCCAGGCATGCCTGCGTGTCACAAGCAGCCACAAACATATTAATTTGCGTTATTTTTTGTCTTGCCCTCCCCCTTTGCATAACTTATCCCACACAACTCTCGTACGTTATACATAATCACTCGTTCAAGCACACGCCAATTATCAAAACATCATCATCATCATCATCATCATCATCATCATCATCATCATCATATTCATCATCGTCATCATTCGTTATAATTATTATTACAATTGTCGATACACGTGTACAAGCTGCTGCGCTCTCTTTCACTGCGGGCACGAGAAAAATTAGACGAATGCACGCGCATCCGGAGATGCGTTCTTGGCCCCATATCGACGAGGACAAGGATAAAACGGGATACGCGCGAACTATAGAACGTGTCATGTATCGATCGCGCGATACACGTACACACGGCAAATCGACCGGAAGCGCGCGCGCGCGCGCACACATAAGCAAGCAAGCAAGCAAGCAAGCAAGCAAGCAACGTTGTCCCTTTTTTTCGCGACTCGTAGTTCCCTTTTATGACGGCACCGTGTTATATCGGCCACCGATATATACCACTCCGCACGATCGCTTCCTCGCTCGCTTCACGCTTTAATAGAATTGCCAAGCTGAACGTATGTCACTTTTATCGGAGGACGTTATCTTGAATGCCAATGTCCAGAACTTTTTCTTCTTTGCGAATGCGTATACTTACCCTCATCCTATCCACAAAAGAACGACACGTGGATCCCTTATTTTTGCATTTATATTAGGGCGTTGTGCAACTTATGGTTGCACGCAAATTTCTCGTCCATTGCGATAGCGAGCGAGGCAAGTATAGAGCACTGCGCGTAACGAAATTTAAAATTGTCTACGAATTGAATTCTTTAAGAACACGATTATCCGCTCGAAAGCTCTTAATCGCCTTGAAGAGGCAAGAAGCACGGTAATACTGCCAATAAAGCGAAACGACGCGAGGACAGTGCATTTTTCAATAGCATTGTTTTCAAATGGTATTACTAATGCAGAATAGTAGAAAAATATCGCGATCTCTGTTCGTGCACGTGCCTTTGCCGTGTCGTTTCGTTGACTGCACAGTCTCGAGGTTTCATTGGCAGGTATTACCAAGCTCATATCCGAATCGAAGCAAGAACTTTGCAAAAATGAAAATGCTTTCCGCAGTAGACCCAACAACAGCAATAGCAGCAGCAGCAGCGTATATCACTTGAATACAGCATCTTATAAATATACAGATAAGATAGACAAATATGTATAAATTACACGTAACAACGTATGAAAGAGACACGGAGAGCAACGGCGTCGAGTATACGATAGTACCAATCGAGCCGTTGCTTGTCTTTGTTTGTCTTCTAGTTGTTCTTATTATCTTATTATTATTATTATTATTATTTTTTGGGAGCACATTAATGCTTGTTATAAGCATTTTAGACTCACCGATGAGGTACCATTCGCCGTTCATGATGAAATCGGAAAGATCGCCACCCTCCTCGGAGTTAAGCACCAAATCGAGCTAGAGTTATCGGTGTCGGGTGGAAAAAAGAGAGAGAAGAACATAGTATTTGTCAGTTAAATGCCAGACACACGCACACTCGTACACACTGTCTGTACGAGTCACACGTCGCCGATAATTTGATAAAATTCTCACTTGCACGTACAAACATTCGTAAACAGAGTTATATATTTACGACGTGTGTGGACAGCTAGTGTGTATACGTGTGCGATGTTATAAAAATGTCTCAAGGGTATACAGGTGGGGGAAAAAAGCAATAGACAGATTTTTCGCTCGGCTACGCGCAATGACACATACGGCAGTAGCAGTAACAGCAGCCTCATCGACACTCGCTTGCACACACTCGCACACACATACGTTTGTACTGGCTGCAAACTCGATACGTGCATTCTCATGCCTGTATACCGACGGGTAATAGCAGCGCATTAAACATGCAGCTCTTCTCGTGTATTGGGAGGACTGTTGTATTGCGTTATGTACATGCGCAATGGGAGGCCAATCGAGTTTGCCGGTAGGCCGCCGCAACAAGCGAGCGACCGAGCAAGCTAGCCCATCAGTTTTCGGGCAGGTCCATTAAGACGTCGTCGGCTGCCTCGTTGGACGCCAATTACACACGCGAGCGACGGCGGGTCGCGCTGTCAAAAACGGACGCCAAAGCTTAAAAAAAAAAAGAAAAAAAAACGAAAAGCCATGCCCATCCGTGGAGTGTCGATCCGTCTATATGTATACATATACATATATACGTGCACTATGTATGTTACAATGTCGTGTGTAGTCTGTGTATATATCTATATACAATGGTAGCATGCAAATGTGCGTGTTATGCGGCGTGTAATATCGACGGCATTCAACAACTTTTATTAGAGGTGTGTTTAACGTTGGTAAGCGAGCGAGAGATAATGTACTCGTATATCCCACAAGCCCCATAACATATATATGAGGCGAGATGATGCGGATGAGCAATTCGCGGAGGTATGACGTGTGTAAACAAGTGCAACAGTGTTATATACCACCGCGAGGCTTGCAAATCTCTCTTTGCTTTAAAATCAGCACCACAATTATTTATCGCTGATGTCTATGCGACAGCATCGCGCGTACGTTATATGCATGGTAATCAATGCACGTGCAACGCGCGGCCTCGACCAAGTCTTATACGTTATTGTGTGTCGTATTATAATTGGCATTATTTGCTTTTATGATATATGGTGTACGGAAGAGGGCCATTCGTATGCCAGCGAGCCGTTAATAAACAATTTTATCAATCTTATCATTGTTTTGTCTCTTTTTATATCCATCATCGTTTAAATAGCGTAGCGATGTGTGCAACAACGAAAAATTGTCAAACAAATCATCGCCCGTCCACATTTGTCCTCTAACCTCGCAAGTCGCGATGGAGAAGTATGTAAGAGCGTGCGTATGTGGCATGCCGTTGTACACAGAAGTATACGTATATTAGAGGGACAGTGAGAGCGAGAGCGAAAGTGATAAAAAAGGAGAGAGAGAGAGAGAGAGAGAGTGATGAGTGGGGTGATGGGCAGAGGTGGACGTCCGTTTGTGTGATAGAACATCAAATATAACAAGTGTGAGCACGCAGATATGAGGAGAGGAAGACTATATATCAAGAGGTGCGACATCGAGGATATCAGACAACGACAATGCGGACGGTTGATCTGGCTAAAGTAACACGTCTAGAAAAAGAACACAGCCTATCTATCAATTGACTTATCGTTTGTGAAATATTTATATGTATATCATATATAAATACAGATATCTAAACGTTATTACATATGCTGCGTGAACAAATCGACACAACACATGTACACGTACATTGATCAATTTTCTCAATGTCGTAACATAATAATATCGTACACGATGTACATATGTAACCGAACAGATACATGTGACATGTAATAGTATGTATACATAGAGATCTATTATATTGATAACGTTTAACAAATCGAACGTGGTCTTACATGAATGCCCACACTCAGACGCACTGCACATATACTTAATTCAAAGGGGTCAAAAAAAAAAAAACAAAAAACAAAAACGAACGAAACGAGACCGAGAACAACAATGCATAGTGGTCTCTTTAAATCTTTTGTGTCGCAGGTAAGTATAAGCTCAACGGTGCGTTGAGGGGCATGCAAGTAAGAGCGCATCCGACTATACGAGTTTGCTTGTAATTTTTTTATTTTAAGGGGATTGCACTTGCCTCGCGTACACTCTCGCGACTAATGCCGCGAAAATCAAAGTATCGTAGAGTCAACGTCAAAATAAAATAAACAATTTGTTCTGTCATCTGACAATTATACATTGATCTAAGATCAAAGTTTCGTTTGACTATCGGCACTATCGCTGCTCCTTCAAAGAGCAGGGGATGGGACGAAGGGGAACGGGGTCGGGAACTTGCGCACCCATGATAAATCTTGTCGATCTCGCCAAAGCACTTGCAGAACTTGTTGTTTTGCTTGCTATGATTTATTTACAGTGTATAAGATGTTTACTGGAAATACACACCAAATTGGAGATGTACGCGATTGAAAATAGCGAGCTATATAAACGAGAGATACGGAGATTTTGGAAAGTGATCGTAATAATATTGGGTATTCGAAAAAGGCCAAAACATAAACGGAAGGCACTATAGAATTGGTTATTTGGAAAGTTTCGAAACGGAATCAAAAGTGTTATAGAATGGCGAAAAAAGCGCAACAGAAGCATTTGAACGTTTTAACGAGCAACGCCTGGAAAAATTCCGTAATTCCGCTTTAAAATATTCAGGAGCAACCGAGAGAGAGAAAGAGAGTGTGTGTGTGAGAGAGCGATAGAGGGAGAAAGTAGAGTAGAGACCGAGTGAGCGCAGTTCCAGTTGGAGACATGCATCTAAGAGCGGTACAAAGCTATCGAGAGGCTCTCTCCTCTCTTGATATCTCGGTTACTCGGAATTGAATGCCAGGCGCGTCTTCGTATCGATATATAAGTATATATACATACATATATATATAGCAACGAATTCTCTAGCTCGAGCCAATAAGGGTCGCAAGCGCAAGCGATGCTCGTAAGTCGAGCGTAAGCTGCGCCAATATATATGTGTGTGTGTGTGTGTGTGTGTGTGTGTGTGTGTGTGTGTGTGTGTGTGTGTACAAGAGCGAAGATGGAGGTACGCCAGATTGAGCCGAATAGAAAAAAGAATAGGGAAGGTGTGTGTGTGTGTGCGTGTGTGTATGCAACAGGTGAAATTGATACGCCGACGAGAGAAATCGAACTTATGGCGTAGAGAGTCTCCCAGGCTACCGTAATAACGATAGCGATATAAAGTTATAAAGGCACGGTAATAGTGTGCGAGAGAAAGGAAAGATAAGGTTGTCGCGATGAGCTTTTTGCCAACTAGTTGCACACACGCAAGCACGCACGCACACTCGCACAGAAGACAGAGTTTCTACATTGAGACAGAAACACGACGAGTAAGATAATGACGAGGAAAGAGATGAAATAAAAAAGACACACGAACGAGAGGAAGAGCGATTCGTGCAATAAGTACAAGTACAACGACGCGCGTTTATGAAAAAGCTTTCGCAGAGTGTAGGCGAGGCAAGTGCGAGCCAGATGTATAGTGCTAGCTTTATCGAGCTAAGCCTTACATGGCTCAGCGAGTACTCGTTTGCCGCCGATCTCCGTTCTTCCGCCTTTTTTCTTGCACATGTCATTTTTCTTTTATTTTCGTTATCGTCGATATGAAATTTGACGTTACGTCGTTTGAGAAACCTGCACGGCTACCTCTGTCGTTTCTATCGAAGTTATCTTCAATTATGTACGTTGACGAGTCAAATCGTTACCGTTAAATTTGAAGTCATCAAACGTAGCATTCGTTTGGTCCTTGCTTTATATATTATACGCAATGCTTCTTGTTCGTGTTTCATACAAATACGTGATTTATTAGCGCCGATAAGCTTTCGTCAAACCCAAACACACAAACATGAGAAACAAATGGAAAAGTAAACACGCGAAAGCGTATATATATATATATATGTGTGTGTGTGTAAGAGTGTATGCAACATCACAGCAAAAAAACAGTCTATTCTAAGTGTGATCAAATGCATACAGGTATACACTTGCCTCGGGCATGACATATAATAGAAAACACGCGAGCCAGAACCAGCAAAAGGAGCGTGAGGTTCCTCAAACAAGCACACGCGAATTCTATACTAGATATATATAGTATATTTGGAAACAAAAGGCGTTAACTAAACATCCAACGGATGGTGAGGACCAGGAGGGAGGGTTTGCCGGAGGTTTTGCATTAATCCTCAACGGCACCGTCATAGCCATCCTTTCGAGTCGTCGACACTGGAGCAATGCCCTGCAAGCTCCACTGTCAACGATACGCTCGAACAAGAACGTTCTATCCACGGTAGGCCCTCCTTTTATTTTTTTTTTTTTGGTGCTTTTCTTAATTTTAACCACTACGTTCGCGGGGCGGATAGAGCAATTCAGGAGCGACAACTCTGCGGTGCGAAGCGGATACGCGAAAAAAAAAATTTAAAAAAAAACTACATGGAGGGACAAAGGATTGCAAAGGTTTTATTTTTTTGAATTCGCAAGAGCTGAGGCGCCTGGCTCAATGAGAACGGAGCTCTAAACAATAAAATAAAAAGCGGCGTCAGAGTTCTCGCTCGTGGCTGGCATGGAAGCGCCGCTCAGCTGTCGACTCCACGCCACTATTTGGGAAAGGAGTTGCTGGGGCAGGATAAGGAATACCGTATGAATGTATTACGTTTCTTTTTTTTTTCCTTTCGAGAGATTTTTCGTCAAGTCTCGCGAGGAATACGTAAATCCGTGAAAAAACTCGATGCACATACACGAGAAAGAGTGAGAGAGAGTGAGAGAGAGAGAGAGAGAGAGAGAGAGAGAGAAAGAGAAAGAGAAAGAGAATTTTTTTCTATATGGTATATATTGTGATTGATAGCAGAAAATAACCATTTTTTTATTCTTCGATAAAGAAATGCGCGCGCGCGCGCGAAACTCGATAGATTTCATTATTGATTGATTTATTCGAGGGAATTCTCAACGAATATTCATCTAACAATAACAACAATATCGTTTTACCGCGTACTTTGGCTAAATTGAAATTTTTTCAATCACTGAATTGAATTTAGTACCGAAATTGACAACGTGACGATAATATGTTGGAATGAAAGGTTTTGTACCCAAGACAAAGATTTTGTAAGTTCTCAGGGACTATGAACACTGATTGTTATATTGATCGTAACACACTTGGATCTCCTGCAAAATTTCAAATGCTTCTATCAATATTCTATTCTAATAATGAGCACGTTGACATACACATAAAAAATGTAAGCTTGCACATCGTTTTGTAAAGCTTTAGTTGTTATTTTAATGTACTAACTCTAATGATTTATTCGTTGTATTTAAAAATTCAATATATATATATATATCAAAAAGCAAAAGTGCTCCAGCATTGACGTATTATTTCTTATATGTATATTTAAAAAAAAAACTTTCATGCACAAAAATGTTGCATCAAAAAGATGGTAGACTTGTTATTTTATGGTAGCGCTGTAATCCCTGTGAAAAAAGCTCGCAAGTGAAAATTCGGTTCGAGTTAAGTAGATAAAAAAAAGGGTAGATGGTATCATCGTACAAGCAGCGAGAAAAAATTTTCAATTCGCCATAGTAAAAAAGGCATTTTTGCACAAAGCGCAAACCAAGAGCGAGCGAGAGAGTGATAGAGACAGAGATAGAGAGAGAGAGAGAGAGAGAGAGAGAGAGAGAGAGAGAGGCTGAGAGAGACTGAGAGAGACTGAGTGAACCAACTTTTCACTCGGCGACGAGGCGTGCGCGCGTTGGAAGCTTAGCACGCGAAGAGAAAAATACGGACGACTCCTCTCTACATCTCCACTCGGAAATCCGGTGCTCTCCCTTGCCACAAGGGAATCGATAGATACACATATACATGTATATATAAAATGTCTTTTTTTTCAAGCTCGATTTTTTCTGTTTCTATTTTTCGCGTAAGATACAAAGCAAATATGTGCGCGATGATCAGTACAGTTGATTATTTGTGATACGTAATCACGGATTTGAAGATGTAAAGGAGATGAAGGAACAAGAATTGAACGACAGGAAGAAAATCTCGCGGAGTCGACAGTAGAGCGACGATGGACATATGCTCCATGCAAAATCGTGGTTCCGAGCTCAGACATAATCACGTGGTCCCTGCTTTGACTGCGTTTATTATTTTTTCCATTCGTCGTTTTTTTAGAATCGAGACAGACAGAGAGATAGAGATAGGCAGAGTATAGACTTCCGTGTCCTGTGGCTGTTAGAATTCGTGTGTCGTAGTGAAGAGTGAGTGAGTGAAGAGCGAAAGAGAGAGAAAGAGAGAGAGAGAGAGAGAGAGAGAGAGAGAGAGATGAAAGAAAGAAGAGAGAAATAAGTGTCGCGTTCGCGCGTTCTGTGAGAAAAAAAAAAGCTTTGCAATAAGCTTGACTTGTGTATATTCGTTCTCGGTGCTGCGTGTGATCCTCCGCAAAAGAGAGGAATAGAATGTGTGCGTGTGCGTATATGTGCGTGTATGTGTGTGTGTGTCGATAGAGTTTCCATGTTGAAGAGAGTAGATAGTGGTATAGAGATAGGTAGAGAGAGAGAGAGAGAGAGAGAGAGAAAGAGATAGAGTATTGCTGGTAGTGTATACCTGGTTGCCGTCGTAGGTCCAGGATCCGAACTTCATTTCGCAGTGTTGGTCGTCAAAGGGGAACCAAGCGATGTCTATCTTGCATGTGCTCTTGAAGATGCCCGGAGGGACGTACAGGCAACTGCCGTTATGCGTGACCACCACGTTTGTTTGGAACGTCCCGTCGAAACCCTCCTCCGCACTACACGGGGTATATATACGTATTTTGTCATCAAATTATTTTACTCAAGCTCTTTTTTATTTATTTTTATCTTTTGCTTTTGATTTTTATCCTCGATACACATACAACATCTTGTTTTTTTTTTTTTTTAATTATTAAACGTCTCGTTGTTTCTTGTTGTTTTCCTGATTTTTTTTCTCGGTTTTAACGCGCAATTACAATATATATTTCTTATATGGCTATACACAGATAAATAAATAAGATAATGATGGTAAAAAAGTGTTCGTTCTCTCAGCGCAGTTTGAGCTTTATTTTTTAGATGAGTATTTTAGATTTGGTTTTGCTGTTTTTTTTTTGTTTGCACGCGTACGTCTTTTTTACGACGCGCCCGGATGCAGCCAAACACTAACGCGCGTTATCGCCCGGCGTATACGCGCGACGCGTTTCGATTAAACAGAGTAGCGCGCGCGCGCGCGCCCGCGAAAGTCGAATTTTTCGTTGTGCCGTCCTCGTTTTCCAAAGCCTGCCCTCAGGGACACACAGCCACTCTTGTTTTTTCTTTTTTTTCCGTTTTCGCTTGCGCTCTAGATTATTTTTTTGCGCGGAATAAGACACTGATTAATCGAGTAGCTTTATTTTGTTTTTTCCAGAAGTGGAAATTCATGCGAACGTTAATGTAGCGTAGAAAGTTATATGAATTGCTCGCTGATAGAGGAGTTTAGACTCGTTCTATTGCAAGTTTTCGTGAGCGCAATGCAGAGAGTAACCGATAAGAGAAACGCGAATGCTCGCTTTTCTCCCTTCTGTATTTCGGATGGAAATTCAAGATTCGTGGACGTACTTTTCGAGGGGGTGGCCTATCGATTATCGATATCTGCGACTTATCGAATGCATCTACGTATAAATATATGTGAGGCTGTATACGATATTACTTTGAATTTTATCAACGGACGACAAAGCGAACACTCGATGCGATAATCGAAATATAGTTTGAATCGCGTGCAGATCAAACTAGCAAATGTTATATACTCAGTTTTGAATAATTTCGAGCGTTCGCGAGTACTGGAATACCTTGCATCTTTGTTTAAAGAACAAGCGTGGCTTGGCAAAAAAGCTTCATAGCGACACACTATTTTCAAACAAGAATTGATCCAATTAAAACGTATCAACGATTCTAAGAGAACGATTCTTGAGATTTCGATCGAAAGATGCAACCAAGCAAAAAAAAAAACAACAAAGGTACACTTTTGAGTTATGCCCTGATAATTCAGCGATAGACTGCTTGACTATGGAGTTAATTACGCACTTGAACTTCATTGACGGGAAAAATTCCTTGCAAGCTTGAGAGCGTCGGCGGCATCGGCAGCGGCATTTCCTCTGCCTCTCTATTAAGTAGCGCTGTTCAAAGGAGAACATTCCAAAGACTTTGAACTGGTCCTCGTATGAAAGTAATTGCCTATAACTCGGTTATAATTGTTGATCGAGCCAAACGACTAAAGTCCATTCGATTCGTCGTTGTGGTCGCTCTCAAAAACAGATTTTCACGAGATGCACAAAGCTCCAAGCTGGTAGCCCGTTTATCCAAGTTTCGCCGACTTGCCAATTCACTTTGGTCTCTCTACTATACCCTCTAGTACGCGTACCGGCAAGCAAATGTTGACTTTCCTCTGCGCGCCGCGAAATCCCATCCGCGGTTTCATTAGTTCTCCGCCCTCCGCTATGTACTTGGTCTGCCGTGCGGCTCTTCTACGAGTAGCCCACAAATTCTTTTTTAGACAAGAGAGAAAAACAAAGCCAAAGCGAACGTATAAAAGAGCAACAAGTACGCCAGATATAAAAGTTGTATTTGGAGAGAAAAAGTCAAGTATGAGCGACGATTCGGTATTTGAAAACGGCGAGATATGACTGGAGAAAGTTGTTATGTACCTTTGGGAAACTTTGGAAACAGTCTGTCGCCGAATGGTTATTTGAGTTGTGCCATGACAACCCTTTTCGAGCGAAATGCGGCAGACTAATCGCTGTCAACTATATATATATATAAATACACACACACATAAATGTATATATGTATATTCGTTTGGGCGCGTAATGTGCATGGCTGCCTCCGGTGGGCGTTCTACATGTTCGTCTGTCTGTTGCGTGTACGTGTATATACGTCTATGAAAGTGTGAGAGTGACAGTCGAGTGAAAGAGGAAGAAAGCGCATATATTTTTCGTCGGCAAAGTTCCTCTCGCTTTAAAGCCTGAAGAACGCATAGCCTTCCTTCCATCCGTCGCTAGCGAGCAGCGAGTTTGGCGCGCTTACCTCGTCTCTGAGCTCTACTCGCTATGTAGTCGAGTCAGCCACGAGAAAAAGAGAGAGAAAGCTATTCCGAGTTACGCGCTAGATGAACTTGTTCATTGTTAATGCGGTAATATATCGCCTTGGATATTATTCCAACTCGTACTTTCCTTCATTTTATCTCTCGTAAAAAAAAGAGTCGATTTTGTAAAGAAAAAGCCTCACTGTATTCAGTGCAAGCGTATTTTCTAGCCATAGATGACGTTATTTTTATGCAATTAAAAAGATGAAGAGAACCAGAGAAAGTGAGCAAGTATATTACGTTAACATTGAGACTTTGCATACGTACATATGCTCAGAGGCCATCTCTCTCGACTCGAGTCCGCGCTATACGTATATATAACTCTACATACTCGTACAGCTGCGGATGGAAGTGGAGAGTTATCGTCGTCGTCGTCGCACACTGATGCCTTTTGACACGCTTTAACAACTTTTAACAGCTTAACTACCGTTGAAACATATGTATAAAGAGAAAGAGCGAGAGAGAGAGAGAGAGAGAGAGAGAGAAAGAGAGTGAAAGAACGAAAGTTTCGACTCTGCCACGTGCGTAAACAGTTATCGTACATAATACGTTAACAAGAAAATGATAATAAGACATCAGCGTGCGCGAGATTATATAACGCATATTCCCTCAAGTTCGTTGGCTGTGCTTAAGGTGCATCGTGAACTACGGTGTGTGCACAGAGTGCTTAGTTTGTCAAGTTTATAAATTAAAAGTTTAGAGCTTGAAGCTTTAGAAAGTAGAGCTGGTTATGTCGCAGCATTAATCTTATATGTATAATAAATGTCGAGATTTTATTTCAAACTCTTTTCTTTTTATTCGATCCTTTTATTCGAGTGCATTGACTTATCATTTATTTATTTTATTTTAACGACAGTCAGTCGTGATTGTATGTTTTATTATTGTTTGTTTGATAGCGTTTTGTTCAAAATTAGTTGAGATTTTAGAGAGATAAGTTAGTTTTAGTAATGTTTAAAATCGAACGAGTCTGGCGGTATAGGGTTTCACACTCCGACCGTGCCACGAATACCCGCTCCTTGCCCTAACGTGTTGCTAAGTGAAATGAAAAAAACAAAAAGAGAACGAGAGGTAGAGCAGTGGAGAGGTTTTGCGGACAAAAAAAAAAGGTGTAAGGGACGATGGAAAAACTACTAACAGAAGGAAGAGAAAGAGAGAACTGATAGAAGCGGCGACAGCGGCTGTACGGCCTTCGCATCGATCGACGGGAAGGCCGCGCGCCGCAGCCGCCGACCTGAAAGAAGAGATTAGTTCTGAAAGAGAGCTAGATGACAGCTGGCGTATATGAGCGGTGGACAAAGTAAAAAAACGATGTACTAAAGTGTACTGTACGAGTGAGTGAGTGAGCGAGCGAGAAAGACTTGTCGTCATCGACGTTGCGAGGGAGCGGGCACCTAGCCTCGGTCCTGCGGTGGCACGCAGTAACGGGGTGGCCTGACGTCGTTGTTATATTTTTGTTTGCTTTTCTTTTTCGTTGGTTAGATATGAGTCTTAGATTTTAGGATGGTGTGGTTATGAGTAACGTTTTGTCGTGGAGTCAACGATGGCGTAGTCGTAAAATCCTTATGTACAACGTATCGTAAACAAAAAGAAGAGAGTAAAAATGTGGCGGACTATTCGCCGAGTCGTATCACTGCTGGGCGCGCGTAACAGGTGCACGCTCTCTGGCACGCGACCAGCTGTTTTTGGCCCTTGTGTACGAGCGTGCGTGCGTGCGTGCGTGTGTGATTTAGTATGTATAAGCAGTATAGATACGACGAATACGTGACTCCACGACAAACGCTACGATAAAATGGTTATATCATCTATTTTTGCTAAGTAATAACGTGTGGTGGTGGTTGTTTGTTGTTGCTCGTTGTACTTATTTGCTTTCGTTTGTTATTATCTTTTCTTTATCTTTGTCTTTTCTTTCGTACGAAAAGTCAACTACTTAATTTTGGGAAGGGTTAAAAAGAGACGATACAGATTATATAACAAACTACGCATTTCGAGAGCGAGTGTGGCTGAAAAATCGAATAAGGTGATAGAATAGATAGATATATTTGGTATAATATATAACTTAAGTCTAAAGCGCTCTGATCACTTAATGCTATTAATGGTTGACATAGCGACCTTAACCCCGGGTATAAGCACGAGTTGTATAAGTGCCTGCATGCACTACTGTTTAATGTATTTACTCTCGTATACGTATACGTATGTGAGATACGTGTACACGCGTTTCCACATGATGGATGGCAGAATGGAAACAATAAAGAGGTGGGCGGGGCAGCGAGGGACAGTTATATAATACACGTGATACAGGTCGCTAGTCTCTGAGTCGAGTGACAAAGATCAAATGTCCCCCGGAGGAGGGCAAGTCCTTGTTTGGCGAGTCGCTCGCATGCGCAACGCTCTCTACGGTGTGTACATGAGCGACTCGCTTGGCCTAAGTCAAGTTTCGGCGAGAGAGAGAGAGAGAGAGAGAGAGAGAGGAGGAGGCGTGGGAGATAGACAGAGATGATAAGAGAAAGACAGAGAGAGAGAGAGAGAGAGTCTACTCTTGGGACGTCATCATCACTATATGCATCTTACAGGGTATAATTACGTATTTACAGTTAGAAATTCAAAATTACTTAGAATATATATATGGCATAATCATGTCATTACGGACAAGTAAGACACATGTACACATATATATTTATAAATAAATATATATATTTTTTAGTATAGTATATGTATAGAGGAGAATTCAACTGTCTAGCATGGAGAATCAGTATGTAGAGCATGGATAAATTGCATGCAGATGTTGTATAAATATATATATATATACATATAATTATATATAATCGAGATAAATAACTATGCAGTGCATATATATATATATATATATATATATTTTTTTTTATACGCATATAATACTTGAGTTACAAATGCGAATAAGCAGCAACATTATTACGTACCCCCGCAACAAACGCAAACTCTCTTAAATATCATTAGCTCGAAATCGCTAGTCAAATATACAGGAGAAGTTGAAAAAAAGTTACTCGAAAGCCAAGTCTCTAGAGCAAAGAGAGCAGCTTTTTTTATACAGGGTATTATCATTACGAAGAAGGGGGGGGGGAGATTGGATGTGATGGATTTGGTTGTGAGGTGGAGGGGTAAAGACAGAGATAGAAAATGAGAGAAGAAAATTTAAAGGCGAGAGTAGTATTAGTAGTATTGTTGGTGGTAGTAGTAGTAGGAGTAGTAGTCTGGAGGAAGGATAGACTTTCTTCTCTACAGTAGCAGCGCGAAGACAGCCTGTGGCGTAGTTCGTCCTGAAACAGTCTAAAAACCTTTGAGAGCAGCAGCAACACCTCCGCACCTCTCTCACGTGCGCACGTGTCAGCCATATATTTCATCCGCCTTTTCCTTTTCCTTTGTTTTTTTCGTTCTCGTAGTTTTTTTTTCTTTTTTCTTTTTTTTTTGTTCGTCTTCTATTTTCTCGGGTATACACGTATAAGTAGCGGTAAGAGACGTTATAGGTTGGCATCTTTGCCAAACAGCGCAGCACAGCACAGCACAGAGAGCACACATACGCAAAGAGAGGAAAGCGAATGGCATTACCTGTTGTACATCAGCACGTCCGGTTTCCACAACTTGCTTGGCGTTATCCGTAGATCCTTCACGCCACCGTACTCCGACTCGTTCCACTGGAGGTTGTAGTCGGTCCATTCCTTAAACAGCCAAAACATTTCCATTTGAGTGTTAAACACGTTGCTCCTTCCTCGCATCTTTTTGTCGTTCTTTCTCTCTCTCGCGAGCGGTTTATTCTATTTTTCCAAGTGGCTATAGTTAACCCCACTGCTAGCGAACATACAGGTATACACCTTATACTTTGCACACGAGGCGAAAGTTCATTACCTCTCCTCGACTACTCGAGGCCGCTAATTAGCTCTAATCTCGGCTAATTCTGTCCATGAGATCTCATTTTGTCCTACTTTTAAGCTCTAATTCAGTCGCGATGCTTTTTACGTCATTAGCGTGTCATTAATTACGCTGTTCTTCAAAGTCTTCTTTCCGCTTTTTCTCCTTCTTCTTCTTCTTCATTGCTTGTCTCTCGTTATCAAAAGCACCATTCCAGTGAAACATCGGATTATTCAACGAACAAGGGAGACTTTGACAAGATTTATGGAATTACTAACGTTTTGAATGGCAGCTATCCGTTTGAAATATTTACAATGAGTTCTCGCGTAGAATGTACGCTCGTCAATTGTAACGCGTCGGCTTTTCGTGTCAAATCTAAATAAATCTAAACAAATATACGTATCTTTATTTATTTAAAATCAGACGCGTTTTGGACCGTTTCGTTATTTCCCAGAAAATCCCGAAAAAAAGTTGAACCGATGCTGGCGTTGCTGATGATGCAGCTACCGCTATATAACCCAATAAGGAAGATCAAAGTGGAAAGAACCAAATGAAAAATGCAAATACGCCAGTCTCAAAGATATTTACTAATACCGCTAATGAACTGAACGCGCAGCAAATATAGCAAGAGAGAAAGGAAAACTGAACCGAGCCAATAAGCTAGAGATCGGAGCTTTGTTTTGTTTCACTTTCTTTTATTTCTTCGAGCAGAGACGGAAATAAAAGCCCGCAGGAGTGTCGCGCAAATATTTGGTACATGGCGACGTTAATGGGAAAAAACACGTTGAATTTGCCGTCGGCTATGCGCATGAGAAAGAGAGAGAGAGAGAGAGAGAGAGAGAGAGAGAGAGAGCGAGATACGAAGACGATGAAGGTCGAGAATGCCTGTCAAGGTTGTGTGTATACAACGTACGTATACAGTGATTAGGAGGATGATTAGGGCGCGTAAGGAATGCGATGACGGTGGTTTCGGCTAAAATCGCGTGCTATATACACGACACAGCCACATTCCCAAGGCTTAATGATATGCCTGCTATTTCATCTCTCTCTCGCTCGTACAGCTATTGACGAGTTGTGCATGCACTAATGCAGCTTCCAAATTTGCAACGGCATTACGGATGCTTTCATCCACTGAATTTAGCGAACGCGCTACTGAAATTTCATGCACTTTGCCGTGTTTGATTGACGATATATATTATTCCCGTGGAAAATGGATGATTCTCGCAAATAAAGGAGGTCAGTTATATTTGCGGAGAATACTCGCTGGAAATTCTCACCTGTAGGCATCGCTTCGTTATCGACCAAGAAAGCGTTCGCTGCGATTCAACCTCTTGCCCGTTGGGCATACATCGTGGTTAGTCGAGAGAAAAAAAAACAGAGTATCTATCAACATTCTCATCGACAATTACACGTTAAATCGCATTTGAACGAGAGCCAAGTCGTTTATTTCTGCTGTTATTCCTTTTCTTTTTCCACGAGCCAACGTACAAAAGCTCCCCTATCCGTCCTTACTGGCGGTTGAAAGCACTAGTAGCTAGTTTACAAGAAGTAAACAGTCCGAGAAAACACAAGTAAAGACGATTAAAAGTCGTTACATTGAGACTTGCGACGAATGGATCAATAAACGAGAGCTATAATTGCAGATCGACGATTTTCCAAAATATTCATTAATATATACGCTCTGATAATAACGAGACGACGCTGATCGCAGAGAAGTAGCTGAAGCTCGTCATCGTCGCCCGCAATCTCCGTCTTCTGCCACGTCCGATAACCTCTAATCTACAGCCGACTAACAGGCCCAATAATTTCCCAATCTGCTCGCGCTTCAGCCTCCTCGACGGATATACTCTGGGAGGAGCGGAGAGAGAGAGAGAGAGAGAGAGAGAGAAGGTTTTGTAAACGAAGAGGATTAAGATGTTGATAATGAAGCCACCTTTTTACTTTTTCTTGGTTTTTATCTTTTTTGTCCAAGTTTAACGTTGGAAATTGACCTAGCTCTTATATTCTTTCGAGAGCAATTTCATCGAAGCTCATCAGGCTAAAAGCTCTTTTTTTCATTCTCAACCGTGGTAAATATTGATAACTCGACGCTTGCATTGAGATGTCGGCGAGGACGTACAATAGATTCTTTTGATATCCACGGAAAAAATGAACGAACAAACTTGGTAAACGTTATTCAAGCTCTCGATCTCTTCGGCATCTTATTACGCGTTGAACATGCGATTTCAAACACATTAAATTTCTATGCTGAAGGAACTCGTACGAGCGATCTCACTCAATAAAAATGGAAAAATCCATACCTCGTACTCCCTTCTTGGACCTCGATAACCAAGAGATGCATTCAGCTCGCTCAAAATTCAAATTACGCCACTCGCCGCAACGTAAACTTGTCTATGTAGGTGCGCCCCTTCTACCAACACCGTCACAGTGTGTTATTTTTACGTAGATTTAAATTCTCCTGCTCGTTAAAATTATATAGCCATGCCAATTAAAAGCCTGATGTGGCAACGTCGAGATTTCATCCATAAGAGAAAGAAAAAATAAAACTTTCGAGATATACATCAAAGTAGAATTAGCCAAAAAAAAACACAACGAACACCGAGTCAAGTGCATTAGTATGGAGCGCCTAGAAGTTTCTCATTGGCATTAATTGAACAGATCCCGGACCATCTATGTAGGAAGAGATAGAGAGAGAGAGAGAGAGAGAGAGAAAGAGAGAGAGAAAGAGAGAATCGTGTCGCGTGATTTGACGAGCTCATGAATACGCGATTCGCGTACGACCGCGAAAAAGCGCGTTATGAATTTACAACAGAGACTCGGGGAGGATTACACTTTGCTATTCGACGAACGAGGATTGTCACGATTAGTCGAGAGCTTTTACCACCCCGCCCCCTCTCTCTCTCTCTCTCTTCCTTTCTATATATATATATATATATACGTATAACCTCCTCCTACCTCTCGCACTTGCATTTGCCACTAATTTATTACCAAGATAAAAGCGCTACTTGTAAAGTTTTCGCTGGCGACAATTATTTAACGGCGTGGCGTTTTAAGCTGTATTGCAGCGCGTTAGTATATGGCGCTACTTATTGCGACTAATGGCATTAAACCAAGATTCGAATTAAAGGCAAAAGGCAATAGTTTGGCTTACCTAGCTATATATATATCCTTGCTAAAAAGTGATTTCGCAAGAGCAGTCAAAGCTACGAAATGCTTCTCTTTGTGGCACAACTCTATACCTGTAAAAAGATTATGCTAATCTATTCATGAAGCAATTTCATTGTAGGTTTTATGGGTCAAAAGGCCAGCGCCGCTCAGGTACAAAGAGACTTGTCACTGCAAGAGTAAACACTCGGGCTTTTATGTTCCTGTCCTGTCCCCCTGTCCCGGCTACGTGCGAACAAGAGCCCAGAGCCCCTACATTTTCTTTTCTTTTCTTTCTTTTTTGTTTTTTTTTTTTGCTTTTTTGCCTTGCCCTTTTTTAAGTTTTCTCTTATTTATTTGTATAATTTTGTATTGTTAAAAATCTAATTAAATCACGAAGATCGTGTTGCTTACCATTCAAGAATACAAAAATAGTATCGACGAGACACCCAAATCAAAAACACACGTCGATTCGTACAAAAGACGCTATCTCGGTATAGATGGTATGTTACCATCTCCTTCGGAGATTAATACTCCCTTCTACTGCAGAACGTATCTAAAATCGACAAAAAAAACCAGCTGCAGGTGCACTCTCTTGCGGTTGAAAATTACGGAAGTGCATTAAAAGCCGGGATAACGTATACGTGTGCACGCGCTCTTGAACTTTTTCAAAGTAGGTAGGAAGGTTGGTATTTTCTCTCTCTCTCTCTCTTGGCGAGTCGCATTAACGTTAATTGCGACCTTGCGCAAAAGCCTAACGTAACGCACCCAAGCAATTCATCTTTAATTGCTATAAAAGACGATAACCGAACTATGCGATATTGGCGTCAGACACATTGCAACGTCTAAATTAAATATACACGCCGTCGTCGTATTCTTTTTTTTTTTTTGAAATTCATCCAGCAAAAATACCAATTAGTTAACGACCGTTATCTTATTCAACGTTGAAAGAGTAATACACGTGCATTTGTTCAATTGTATTTTATGATATGACGAGCTATTTTATCTTTGATCAACCCATTGAATATGGATCGCTAAAGAATACGAGTATCGAGAGAAAAAAAACCTATAATAACTCATTTGTTTTGTTTTTTTCAATCGATCACACAATCTATTCAAGATGCAATAAATAATTTGTTTTTTATTTGCCGCTTCAGCACCATTATTGCAAGATGGTTATAGAAGTAAAAAACGATAACTAGAGAGAGAGAGAGAGAGAGAGAGAGAGAATATATATATGCATCGAGTAGGTGCTGACTATGTATAGAACGTAAAAGCTTCGCTCGAGGATTAAAGGAATAATGCTAGCACGAGTTCTTAACAACGAAAGTGAGGAAGAGAGAGAGAGAGAGAGAGAGAGAGAGCCGTTCACTTGTTAATCAGCCTGACAATTATTCAGCAGTTATCGATCCCATCTTCAAGCTTCGTTGTATGTTCGCTGTGTAAACGTACTTATCGATGTGTACGTATCGTTAGCATAACTTCATAACGATAGTACACACGAAACAAAGAGAGAGAGAGAGAGAGAGAGAGAGGAAGGTAGAGGGAGATATATCCGATTAGACGTTGAGAGAATAAGAGAGAATAAGAGGTGACACGACTCGATTACGAGAGGTTAGGCCCCACGGGCATTTCACGTATTTCACGGCTGACCAGATGTGTCCACATAACTCTTCCAAAGAGAGAGAGAGAGAGAGAGAGAGAGAGAGAGCAAGAGTGGGAGAGATTTCTCGACTTTGCGAGTATCCCACGAGAGGGAAGCAGCAAATTTATCGACCTTTATTTCTCTTTTTCTCACACTCTTTCCCTCTGATGCCAAATCGTCTTGCTACAGTTATTATCTTTCTTACGTTCACATCTGTTCATATTGAATTTTCAGCCTTTGAAAACTTTTTTTTTTTCATGTTTGTGCCTTCTTCTACGGCCGGAAATTGCATCAGCATAGCCGAAAAGCAAACAACCATTTTCAAATGGTATTTTGCAACTTGTAGTCAACGTTGCCGTGCTTCGGTATATAGAGCAAAGAAAAATAATTTCAAGCAATATTGCTTTCAAAGGTCATTCTAAGGACGTGTTTTTTATGTGATTCGTTAAATCTGCATGTAAACACGATTTACACTGACGATATTTTTAACGTTGTCTAAAAATTGAGTAATTTACAAAACACGCGACAAGATAGGTAGCAAAGACCTATTAACAAATTAACGGAGGGGCAATAAAAAAAATAATGAAAAATAATACGAACAAGAGCAAGATTATCAAATAATTATATGGTAGTTGTGAGTCTAGTGCAGCTGAGAGAAACCGTAAAAAAAGTTAAAAAATGTCATAAAGCGTTGGTATTCGCGGTGTCTAGGCAAGATAGCATCGTGCAATTACACGACATACCTACAGATCGACAGAAAGAGAGAAAGGGACAAAGAGAAAGAAAACATAGAATGTTCCATCTCGTAGAGAAATCGAATAACGGGATCGAATTAGGCGAATCCCATCGGATATCGGCCAATCAGAAGTCGATTAGCGCAGCACTTCCGAATTAATTGTCGCAAAAGGCGTGCAACTGCATCACAGCGACGGAATTAAGAATCCGACTTTTCCCTTTTCTTTTGAGTGAAGGACCTGTTGCACTCTTTAGCCCTTGACTCGTTTTAATTGTCCGTCCCCCTATATACGTTACAGCGCAAGCTTTGATTTCGTTTACCTCGTCGAGTCCGTCATCGTCGTCGTTGACGTCGTCATTGCCGCTTCGATGAGCACCAGATTCGTTTAGAGTTATACTCTACCTCTGATGCTATTTGCGTCGTTGTGTACATCCGTAGCAGTTGCAGGACCCCGCTTCTAGCGGGATAGGCTTGCTTAAATAGATTTTGGATTTTCGGCTATTCGACTAATTAGACACCTTGGTTACTGACTAATTGCCTGATATATCCGTTATTCGCATTATAAACGTCACCTGTCCGTTCTAATGAAGTTGAATAGCGATCGATTTGCATTTCTTTTCTTTGTTCCACGTGCCGTGTAGAATAAATTGATAATTCGTTAAACAAAAAACATATCTCGCGGTATAAGCTTTTTTTCAATGTCGATTACAAACTAATAACAAAGCAGTAGCAATAAATGCCTGAGAGCATTTGCTATTTCAGCAGAATGGTCGAATTAGCCTGGTTTTTCGCCTCTTTAATTATTCTACGCAACAGCTCGCTCCACTATAACCAATTTTTTTCCAATTTCCAAATCAGTCGAGTTTATCGATTGGATTACGCCTCGGCGGAAAAATACTCAACGTTAAAGCACCCTAATTTTTCGATTTAAATAGTTTTTTTACTCGTCATTTCTAAACGACAATGTCGCGCGCTCGCGCAAGTCAAGCAAGACGTCAAAAGTAATTAAAATACAACTCACGGAGAGTCAATCGTGTTCCAAGAAAGGTAGTTCGATAAAAGACGAGCCCATTAAAAATGCCTAGGCTCCGAGCGAGAGAGAGATAAAGAGAGAACGGATCGAAGCTTGCTTGTCGCACGGAGGTCGGTGTTCGCTCGCTTACTCTCGGACGGCTATAAATGTATACAGCGATTGATCGGGCGAGCTTTTTTGCTCTCGAAATAGAGCCGGTTGCCGGCGGGCGACACTCTACGACACAAAGTCTGCGCGTTCTCTTTTGGCCAATCTTTGCGGTCTGCTATGTCTCATTTGTCTCGGCAACAGCAGCAACGGCAGGTGGAGGAGAGAAGATGTAATTACAGAACGTTGAGATATACGTGACTGGGACACGCGGAGGGTCGAGTGGCCCTTTCGCTCGTGTCTACATATATATGCGTATATACAAGTACATGTATATATACAATATGTATGTGTATATATACATATTGTAGAGCGTGATTTTCATGCCCGACGAGGGAACGACTGAATTGCCATTTGTCCGCGCGCGACGAGTGTATGACTCGCCTCGAGTGGCTTTTATCACGTGCCGCTATAACCAGTTTAATTGTTGGAATGCTCAAACTGAACTTGCACATATCTACCGTAGAAACGAATTATCGCGAATAATAACTTTTCGTTAAATTGACAATTCACTACTCTCGCGGTCGCGATGTGAAAACTCATCAAGATCGGGGCCTTTCCCATTTCATTCCCTATATTGATCTTTGTATTTCAAATTTACTCTGCATATTAGTTTTCACAAACGTTCCAATTAACACGCATTTTTTTAGGATTACCTATGGATAATTCCTTTGTACTTTCTTGCTCGTTTTGACCAACTTACCGATACGCGTGTATTTCGCCTAAATCGTAAACGTGTCGTTTGTAAGTGATAAGTCTGTTACGTAGTAAAAAAAGGTCATAAATTACGTTATTTGTTTAGTTGAGCGTAAAAGAATCGACTACGTAATGGAGAAAACTCCTTTCTTTTTCACAAGTTTACATTTTTACTATTTTTATTCGCGTCACGAACGCCCTCCAAACAATTATTACGTTCTGTGCGAGAAGCGCGTGAAAAAGAACTGCAAAAACAAAAAAGTCAAGTTTTCGCCCCCGCAAACTTTATTTTCCCGAATCCATCGGTGCAAACAATCGCAATCCACCGACAAAAAAAATAAAAAGAAAAAAAATAAAAAAGATGTGCCGTGGGTTAACCCAAGCGTCACGGCGCGCAGCCTCCAAACTAATTTCGAAAGTAAATTCGTCAGGGTGAAATATCATCGAGCTGGCTTTAAGCCTAGCAGCCGGAAACCGCGCGCGGAAACCTAATCTCGTTTGAGTCGACTACTACGATGGCAACGATGGAGCGTGTCTTCATCGCTCGATTTGTTCCAAGACCTGCTCTTCCTTCATTCGATTCAACGACGACGAGCGAACTCCTTGATCAATGTTATTGCTAGATTTGCATTGCTTTACTGCTATTGACGTGCTACGTCTTCGTCCTTTTCTTCTATTTTACGTTAGTTTTTCTCGATGAGCTATTGACTGTTGCATCGAACGCATTGTTTGCTATTTTACACCGAGGCGAATTTCACTTGTAAAGTTACTAGTCGTTAGCGGGAACGGGTCAATCGAGCTTTCAATTTGCACTTGAGAAATATTGTTGATTTTGTGAAATGTAAATAGCGTCATTTGAATAATGTCAATCCACGCCGTGGAGCAGCCCAAACGCTTCGATGTGCTCATAACGGAGCGTTTAAATCAAATTTATACCAAGTTGAAATGAAGTCTTTTTATAAGAAAATTATTTCGTCGACCGACAAAAACTCCGTTTTTCACGGAAATAGAAATCTCGACATTAACGAGTTGAATTACTCCCCATTCAACTTTCCATTTATCAAAGTACACTTCTGTGAAGATGAGTTATTCAATATTTCAAGCGCTATGTCTATATATCAAAAACCATCTAGTATATTTCGATTTGCAAACTTGCTGGAGCAATCGAGTTGTTCTCGTAAAAAACGATCAAGTGCACGAGATCTTGTATTACAATAAAAGTGATAAAATTCGCAGTGGAAAGATACATTTGACATAAACAAGCAATGAGGTAAGGTGATATTGTGCTAAAACTTACCAGCTTGAGCCAGGCGTTCGTTGTAAGTATCTGATTCTTCTCGTCCTGAAAGCCAACAAACAAGAGCGTCAATCAATAATCTCGATGCAGCAGCAGCAGCAGCAATAGCAACGAAAAGTTAAATCCGAAAAACAAGCATAAGGGAAGGAGAGGCGAGGGCATGACATTTATTTAAGAAAAAGTTCCCAAAGTAAGAAACTTGCCTCGAGCAGAGAGAGAGAGAGAGAGAGAGAGAGCGAGCGAGATAAGTAGTTGGCGCAAGAACTTGCTAAGCGTCCTCTTGGCCGTCGCACGTGTGGAAGATTAAGCGCTTGGACACGCTCTGGATTTATATATATACATTTTCGATCTCATATGTACTACACTTAACAATTTTCCAATTAATATTACGTTTTTATCTTTTTTTCTCTTATAATTTTACTCGATGTAATCCGTCTGAACCCTATTTTTTTCCACTCGCTGAATGCTCATTTACCAATCGAATTGTCGGATTTCCCAAATAATGTTATAATCTCTCGTGTGGAAATTGTAGATTCCATTGTTTTTAAGCTCGATTGGTAAATCATCAGCAGGATGTAATGCCAAACTTTTTCAAGATCCTTATCGAGCTCTTCTTCTAGTCGATCCATCTTTATGGCTCCGTAAAAATGTTTGTCAACTTTTCCTAATGTTTCTCATCTGGTGTGAACAAAGTTACAAAAGCCAAATTTTACGAGTCTGTTTTGAACAAAAAATTAAAACCAAGTTCGCGTTGAAACTCAAATAAAGTTCAAATAGAGCAGGAAATGTGTTTTTTTTTTTCGTTGAAAGCTAACTAACATCCGATCCTCGGTCGGTAAAAAAAAAGCTTGAGAAAAGATTCCATAGAAAGTTGTTCTTTTGACCATAATAAAATTCAACTTTTCACTCGGCGTGCAAAGTGACTAACAACTGATTCGCCCCTGATGACCCCTTCTCTTAAAAAAAAAACAAACAAAAAAAAGGCCTCAGCCAACAATACGACTGCGGAGCGACAAACAGCTCCGGCAAAAGAAATAATTCCACTTGGCAGTTACAAAGAGGAGAAAAAGGTTTTTTTTTACCGTACGCTCGGTAAAACCGTCGACTCTCATTATGCTCAAGCTTGCATTATTGTCGAGTCGACTCACGTAGGAAGAAGAGGGCGGAGGGGGGAGGAGAGAGAGAGAAAAAAAAAGAAAGCCTAATCCTCGAGAAGTAAATTAATAGCAGCTGCGGATATCGGAACTTTGCGTTAGGAGGACATTAATATTTAAGAGACGGATGGTCGTTTATTTTTTGTTCTTTTTTCAAATTAAAGTTCGATTAGGAAAATGAAAGTTTTTGAGGACACGTCTGTCTCGCGGTTTCGCGAGAAGTAGGTTTTTGAATATTCCGTCGAGAGTTCAAACGCTCTAAAAGTTTGATGGCATTCGGCCGAGAAGCTCGGTTTTTTCCAACTCGTTTCCTCCCGATAAACGAATGTTACCACGTTTGACATACATTTTTAAATACTCTTCCCTGAAGAACGGGGAAGAGAAGGAGATTAAACTATATGTTCCCTCTCCCTTACCTTCTCCCCTCAAACGATAAGCGATATCCGACTACAAAAAATCAAGGGGACATAGGGAGTAGCAAGGAAACCCGAATAACATTTCGTCGCAGAGCTTAAAATCGTAAAATCCCGCGCGGCTAATCGGTCGAGCAAGATAATTAGAATTTGAAAATTAATGTCGCTACTGCCTCTCTTTTGTCATGCTACATTCTCTTGATGCTTTAATTAGAACACTTTTTTACGACGGGTTATACGAAAAACGAATTTTTCTTTTTTTTTTTTCTTTTTTATTTCCTTACGAGAATTCGCAATGGAAAGTGTCAGATATTGGACTGCAAATTTTGCATTTTCTGTGCAGTAAAAAAATAGTCACGAGTCGTACCATTTGCGAGAGTAAAATTTTCTTCAAAATGAAGATTCATGTACGCTAAAGTGAATTGTCTTATCTGCATGAAATTGAATCATAAATAATGATTTTTCGACTTAATTACGAAACTTTGAGATTCATTTCGCGTAATAAGTCGCAACTATTCATGAAGCGAGCGTGCGATATCTATAATCTTTCAAATAGTTTCATCCAATCGTATGAAAATCAGTTGAAAAAGAAAAGTTTAATTTAGCAACGGTCTTAGAGTTGTGGATTATCAAAGATGAACACCTTTTTTACGTTGAATCATCGTACTTGTGCGCGAGAAAATCAGCGTCGCGACATTTTTATTGCGTCCAATTTCCACGTAGCGCGGCAGCTCTGCGAATGCGAGGAAAACAATTTTTTGAAAATTCACGAGCCACTACTATACACGCTTTGCTAATATAATGTGCTCAGTGAAAAAGGGTATTTTCTTCTGTTGTATTTGACGTTGCGCGCAATATTGTTTTACAACTCGGTTGCAATCCCAAGTTACATATTACTATTGCAATTCAGTGAACAATTCAGTGACATTATCGTCGCAGTGAGATAAGCTTTTTGCGCCAGAGTTTGTTACAACGTTGCACTTGTCTTGGTGATATTCAATTATTCCGCTACTTCACGTAACTGTTAGTGAATCCCGTCAGTCCGTCAACGCGGGTAACGTTAGAAAATACGCAAAGCCGCGAATAAGTAATTTCTCGACATCTTTCTATAAGAGATGTCGTATAAGAAATTGATTTCTACGCGGATTGAAAACTGTCAAGCTGCATTGAGTATTTGCGCTCGGAAATTTAACTTCAATTAACTCTGCCGGATTACCTTTCTCTCTCTCTCTCTCTCTCTCTCTCTCTCTTTCACCCTCTGCTCCGATGGCTCGGAGGACAAGAGCAAGCGGTATATATCTGTATTTCTTTGGCCTCGGCAACAAATAAATAGAGGAGGTTTGAAGGTTTCATCGTAGAGCGTGTTAGTCGTGGAACGATAGCACACTTGAACGAAAACCGCGAGTGGAGTAAACAAGGCAACACGTCAAAGCAGAGAAGCAACACTCACCACGTCGATGATCTGCTGTAGGGTGATGCCGAACTTGACCTGCAGGGGTTCGCTCTCGTTCTCCACAGGCCGCTCCAGGGTGTTGTAGTTGGACAGTAGCTTGTTTAACAGCGCTCTCTCGTATGCCCCTCCGTGCGCATCTGCAAAAAAAGTTTGAAGATTAATCATCGTGGACGAGTCAATTGCGTACGCGAGTTTAACGTAGCAAGCCAAAAGAGAGAAAGAGAGAGAGAGAGAGAGAGAAAGAGGGCGAAGGATTCATAGGGAAATTGGGAAATTTCAAGGGACAGGCACTCGGCAAAGCTGGGATTTAGCAAAGGGCCTCGGCTCGCACGGGAGAATCTCAAGTGCAGATTAAATATTTCACGAGGCGCCGACTGGTACTAGCGCTGCGGCAATATGAGGCTCATGAGAGCTTTGCTGAATAAGGAAATTAGCTGGCCTTGCCCCCTTACAATTCCTCTCATCTCTGTACTTGCTTAATGCTTCGGAATCGACAAATATATACGAATACATCCGCGAAGGGTTCTTTTCTTTCCAGAGCACAATTGCCATTTGCTTGTGCAATTTGATTTGATTTTCAATAGAAAAATATATTGTTCGTACTGTTAAACGCGTTTTGAAATCGAACGATAAAAGGATATCTGTAACGTGTTATTTTGAAAATCAGTATTTTCGAGAAAGATACAGGGTGAACAACGGCAAAAGTCTGTAATAAAGCTGTCATCGCGCAGTTAGAGCTTACGTACACTTGCCCATTTACGACTGTTGTACTCTTTCGTACGCATAGCGATGTTTTTAAAAAAGGTCTATCTGTCTCGAACGAACAAAGGTAGATACAAGTGAACGATTAGCATAGCTAGAATAATAATATTTTCAGAAAAAAAATCATTTGAAAATGAAGAAAAATAGGCTACTTTGAAAGGAAACGGATAAAAAATCTACCACATGCGGTGAGATTCTGACATTGAATGAATTCAAAGTAAACATTTAAAAATTTATAAGGTAGAGTACGTTTGAAGGTACTTGAAGATAAGGATCGTTAATCCGAAAAAGATAATCAGTATATATCGCGTGTAATGACATCAAAGGCAACAGGAGGAGTCGTAATAACAGAGCGTAGCGTGATAGCTTTGCAAGCAAAGCTACTCGCGTGTTGTAAAGGGAAAAGGAAATTTCGTAACGTAGAAAACTATTTTATCCTCCCGGAACGCGTTGCCGAGTTGCAACAGCTTTACGTTTACGGTTCAGCTCGAGATACAGAGGCGAGAGAATACATATATATATATACGTATACGAGTGTGTGTGCGTGTGCGTTAACTCGTAGAAACACTTGAATTTTCCCAGAGAGCAGTTTGAATTGCGTATCCTTTGAATCACCCACGGGAAAATTCCATCAAATCCAAACGTACATAGGTACGCAAAATCTTATCACGGACAGATCTAATTAATCAAGTCTCTCACTCGCATTAATGCAGACAATGTATAACTATACATGCGCAAGCTTTAACGCGAAAAATTTGTTATTTTAGCATTAAATTCCACTCTGTCAGCACGCGAATGCTAATGAAAAGTATACCTCCTCCCACGCGATATCGCAACTTTTCGATCGTGAAACAACTTTTTCATGCTAATTTTATCTTCCGTATAATTATACTTTCCGTAGCGCTCTTTTATCTCGCAATTATATTGCTTCGTGCTACGAATTTTGATTTTGACATTATAACAAATCGCTCTTCTTCTTCCTTTTTCTCGTAAGGTAAGAGGGGTGAGGCTTATATCAGTGGGCAAAGAGGATAAATGTGTATATAAGTCAACAACAGTCGAATGGCGCAACAGTTTTGTTTGAAGCTGAACAAATTCATTTTTAAAGTAGTCGAAATTGTGTTTGGCCAGCATATATAGCACTTTGTAGTAGAAACGAATTAGCTCGCTCTCTATACGCAATTCAACACTTTCGTGTGCGCGCGTGCGACCTACATATGACTCGTGCCAACTTGCATCGAGTAATCGAATTATTATCACATCTCTCTCTCTCTCTCTCTCTCTCTCTCTCTCTCTATCGCATATTCAAAAAGAGCACGATATTATAACTTTTATGATGAAAAAGTAAGTATACGCGTGATTTTGAAAAATGATTGCGTCGTTGACGATAAAAAACAACAAGCTGTCAGAGCAACGAAATATAGTTAACCAAGTATCGTTTATGAAATCTCGATAGGGAGAGAGGCTGAGAGAGAGAGAGAGAGAGAGAGACCGCTTGCTTGCTCGGTTCTTGCGTTGCCTGCTGTAAGCGATGTCCGTATACACGCATATCGCGTGCAGGGATGGGAAAATCGATATAGGAGCTTGTACGCCGCGCAGCCTCCGTTTCTTTGTTGTCCCTGCGTGACGAAGTCTATCTCTCTCTCTCTCTCTCTCTCTCTTCGCGCTAATCCGTTACACCACGACCTACTTTCCAACCTCGAAACTTATCCATTATCTGGCAAAGCGCGCTAGCATCACGCAAACACTTATACTTTTTCTTCTTCCGTTCATCCTCTCTTACGGAAATCGAATCGGCCTATCAGTCATCATTTCCATTTTCTTTTTTTCCGACCAGCATAACTGATGGCAGAACCAAAGCTTTAATTGAATGCCACGCTGAGACCCATTTGTTTTCCCCACTTGCTATATTTTTTCCTTTTTTCCACTCTCCCCGGAAATTTATGCAGTCCGCAAAGAAAGAGCGATTGCTATTCCAGCCATATTGCCGAATACCTTCTTTGCTTCCTCTCTCTCTCTCTCTCTTTCTTAGTGTGCTATTAAATTTCGCGCGATTCAAGACTCCAGATAGCCGAGTTGAATTTTAAGGGAAAGAACGAGACTAAACTGTATATTCACTGGGCTTGTTTGCTTATCGCTTTTAAACGAGCTCTGAGTTGAGAACAATTGCCATCGTTCACTGTAACACGCTGAGCTTTTTCTTGATATTACCTTTTCGACACTCCAAATAACATGTACATTCGTTTATCGTTTCGTTCGATACACACAATTGGAAATGACGTTATAGTTACTTTTATACAGGTCTTTGGCAAGTAAGTTATTGAAACAAACCAGCGGTGTATGGCAGAGCATTAAAATGATATGCACCTTCCGCATTGAGTGATAAACAAGTGATAAAGTGCAACAGCGGTAAGATGCCAGTCACCGCGACTTTTTCCTCCGAGCAACGCCGCGTGTAAAACTAGAGACAGAAAGAAAGACGAGGAACGTTGGCAAAGGCTCTCCTTTCATCATAGTTGTAGGAGACTCTTTGGCGACGTACGTTTTACTCTTGCCTGGCAGCCGACCTATGAGATATTGCTCGCTCACTTATGAGCGTGTCGCATGAATAAACTCTGCCTGCGAATTTACATTCGCGAAAAACACTGCCTCGAGCACGTAAATCTATATACGACGAACTCGAGAACGGTTCGGTAAATTCTCCTAAAGCTTGTTTACAATCAGCGAGATCGTTTTTACATAAAACCATATCGGCATGGCTCTCGTAAATTTTCGGTTGACCGTCAAATTAAAGCCTTGTTGGTGTTAGCGATCGATAAACTTTTGGACTGACTTGGCAGCTGATTTATGCTTGGAAAGAGAGGGCGCAGCTATTAGCAAATTGAAATTTATTATTTGCCGAGACTAATGGAACAAAGCCACTGATAAAAAATTGAACCTAGTAGAAAGAGAGAAAGAAAGTGAGCGATATCGGCAAGGCATTATGCAGCGGCAGATTGCTTTTTCGGCTAAGGTCTCTCTTCTACATATTCAACGGAATATACATATAGACGCGGTGGCGCGATGCGTCGCGCGCCCAATATGCATGGGCAAATAGATAAGGCTACGGAAGCAATTAACTCGTAGTAACGATTACACGCTTATGCTTTTCTTGTCTTTCTTTTTATTCTTTATTTTTTTCTCAAGCCTGCCATGGAAACGCAATTCGTCGTCGATAATTAACGCAGAGAGGGGAAGGGGAAAAAAGCACGAATGTGTTTCGGCAAACGCTTTGTTTTTTGGATGAAAGCTGCGCGCGCTGTATTGCCGACACGAGTTTCGATCCTCTCTTCCAAACTGCGTTATTGTTCGCTCTTTTATCACGGATTCAAGAGGTCGACCGACAACTGACAATGCAACGTCGAAGATTTTTTTCGCTCGTTCGGTCGTTTGGCTTAGTTGTGGTATTGACACACGATCAAGTTTTTTTTTTCGTGTTCATCCATACCGCAAGATTCAATCACTCGGTGAAATTGAATTATTCAATTGTTTGTCTCCTACTACTTAGTTGACATTAGCGATTTTCACGAAAGGTACGAGATTTTTTTTTACTTATTTATTTTTAATTTAACAAAACGTTTGGACATTTGTATTTTTACTACGGGTAAATAGCATCTACTCTAGAAAATAAAAAAAATGTCATTTGGTTATCGGCAAATTGAGCAAAATTGAAATTTGAAACAATAATTACAAAACGGCTACAGCACGAAATTGAAAAATAAAATGCTCATGCAGAGAGAGAGAGAGAGAGAGAGAGAGAGTAAGCGACAAAAGGCTTTTTGGTCCCTTGCGAGCGCTTGAGCATGAATACACTCGAAAGCTAACAACTGTCCTGGCGCGTTTTTGCGAAAGAGAGGACAAGCCCTCATCCACGTCGTGCAAACAAAATCGCTTTTGACCTGAACTGCCCCTCCCCCCCTTCTCACTCTCTCTTACTCACTGTACGTGTATACGCTAGACATTATCTCTATATTTTAATAGCCAACATCTGCTCGTGTCCAGCATTTGCATATGCAAATTCATTTGCGCCCAGGCACATGCAAATACGCACCTCGGCACGCGCACTCCTTACCATGGCTCTTGTCCCTCCTCTCTCTCTCTCTCTCTCTCTCTCTCGACTTTCTAATTAACGTCAGTCGAAAAACATCTCTCCGTGCTAGGTCATGCGTCACTTTCAATAAACGCTCGGCAAAACGCGACAGCGCAAAAAAATAGCCCCGCCTGCGAATAATCACACTCCATTTGCAGAATACACTACTTTTAAATACGAAATACATTAAATTTGAAGTATAGCGTGTCAAAACAAAGTTACTTCCATTGCGGTATTCGAGAAAAATTGTTATTAAATGCGAAAATGATCATACGTACGTCGTACGCAGAATTCCAGCGCTTTAAAACGAAACGTTTGGGAGACATTAACCAAATGTCAGCACAAAACTCACGAGGACGTATCGTATCACTCTTAGTTTTTTTGATATTTTTCACGTTATACGTAGTTGACATTTCGGTGAAATTCCATGATTTCTCTCAAACAGTAGTCATTTGCAGTCTAAACGTGTAATCGTACCAACTTGGCCTCGTCGAAAAAGACATCAGTGCTTATCTGGGCAACTTATCTCTCTCTCTCTCTCTCTCTCTCTCTCTCTTTGACTCCCTAACACGATACGGCTACGTCGACAGCTAGCTCTTCTTATCGGTAGTTGTGCAAATGCAAGTAGCGCAAGGAGGAAGGCTGGAAAGCGCATTAGCTTCACGGCACATGCAACGCACGTCAATTAGAGTGGAGCAACGCGAGATTTTCACGATCAAGACGTTGGATTGTTGCGCAGTACTCGTCGACACGTTTACCCTCGAAGGATAGGTCTAGAGAGCCTACAGGCCACTACTATAGTAAAATCGATATGATATTAGGTCGTATGCAGCATTATTAGGGCTGCCAAATTGTTTTTTCCGAGTATTGATTGACGCAGACTCATAAAGGGAAAGAGAAGAGCTAGGGAGATTTCGTTACTCTGCTGCGACGTTTGATGGACGCTAGAGGATTAATTTTTTCCGATCGTCGGCTCTCCCTCTCTCCCTTTGTGTGCGTGAGTGTTCGTTTGATTTTTTTTTATTTTGTTAGCTCGTACGTGTGATTCGATGACGAGGGCAACATTAAAAAACAAAAAAATAACCCTCGAATATACGGTTCTTTTTGAAAAAATTGATCTGGAATAATAACTAGATGTATAGCTATATAGGAAGGGAGGTACGTTTAGAAGGGAAACGATATTCACGTATACGGAAAAATTTGACATTCAATGCATGATTTCTCGTATTATTGCAAAGCGTGATGCATTAGGCATGAAGTTTTCCTTCTCGAGGAGGGCGAGCTTCTCTACGCGCGACCCTGCATTTTTATTTATCAACTGCGCGACAAGGAATGTTAGAAATGCTAAAATATTGGTATATCCAACGTTATTTCTACTTAATTTAATCAGTTGTAAGAAACTTTCTCTATTCCAATCATTAAACACTGCACAGAAAGAGAGATTAATCGAAATTCAAGTTAGTTTCCGACAAACTTGATAGAGAAAGAGAGAGAAAGTATCGAATCGAGCGTGAAAAACGCGAAGGCCAATAGTTTATAATTTGGCTGTATCGGACGTTCCAACCGCAGATAACTCTTTCTCTCTTTCTACCTCTCGATATTCGCGCGACTACAATCGAAAGAGTAATCGAAACCGAAAAAAAACTTCAAATGAAAAGTCTTTCTCTTTCCTCTTGTGGTGCGAGAGAACAACTGCGCAGACGGCTCTTGAAATCCAATCCAAAGAAAAAGAGTGTGATTGAAACGCGCAACTGAGAATCCAAGTTTTAAACTTTCTTCCGTTGCCCGCTTACCCCTTTTTTTTCTTTCTGTTTCTCTTTTCTCTTTACTGCTTGTTCGTTGAAATTTACATGTGCACTCGGCCACGAAAACGAAATCGAGCGTAATTACCACGCTGTCATCGCCAGAAAGAGAGAGAAAGAAAGAGAGAAAGACAGCACGCGAGAGAAGCCAATTAAATTGTCGTCCCGAAATTGCCAGGTGCGCTACTTCGCGGACTTCTCCTTCGCTAATTGATTTTATCGATCGCAATGACAGACAACGCAAGAGAGAGAGAGAGAGAGAGAGAGCCAAAGCGAGAGAAAAAAAACACGAGCATAAGTTTATTCTTTTTATTATAGATGATTCAAGGACTCATGTAAATAACAATTTCTAAAGCAAATCAAAGTCTCGGCGTGTGATTGAATTTTTAATATTCCAGCGGGCAAACAGACCACAACCCTTTCAATTTTCACTCGCACTCGATCTTTCAATTTGAAAAGTTTTACGTGTTTGTGTGTGTGTGTGTGTACACACAATGTTTCCTTGCTTTTCTTTTCATTTGGAACTAAGCTTAGCTTGGATTTAGCTACAACTTGGATTGAAATTACTTTTTTCCTCGTTCGTGCCGTTCGTTCCGTTTGTTCGTTTCACGAACGCGATTATACAAACTATGAGGTTTGCATTCAGACTTTTTCGAGTGTCAAAGGATTAACCGAAATTTTAGCGGAGATTTATAAAAGCTTACTTTTGAGCTTTCAACTAGTGTAAGTCAGAATTACGTGGCTACTTGATAAAGACTTTCTTATTCATGAATTCCAAACGTAATTAACCAAAAGACTAGACTGCAGGATTACATCAACAATTGAAACGTCAAAGAAAAAGCTTTCAAGACGTTCTCGGTGCATTGAAAAATACGTAACGATCGATGTCAATTCATAAGTTATGGTCGATAATAGGTTGCTTGATCAATTAAAAAGACGAATCGTTTACCAACGAAGTTGTGAAATATCCGGTCAAAGACAATGAATAATAGACTCAATTTCTAACAGAATTGTCGAGAAAGCCAGAGGTTCAACGAGCTACACGATAACAAGGGAAACAGGAGCGAGGTAAGCGAAAGAATGTAACGTACGAGATAAAGACTCGCTAGTTCAGCTTTGGCAAAAATGTAATTAGCCATTTTGGAGAAATACCCAGGAAGAGAGTGTCTGTGCCATACGTCAAAATGAATCTTAGCCAAGGCAATCGAGCAAAGCAGCACAAAAGCGTCCGTATCGCGCGGGAAGGAACAAGAGAGAGAGAAAAAAAAAAGAACGCTAGCAGTAGCAGTATCAACAGCAGCAGCAGTAGCAACAGCAGCCACTGTAACTTAGTGTCCCAGATGATTTAGTATAGTAGACAACGTCGTTAGAACGCCAAAGTATAACGAGCAAACATCCTTGACCTCCTCGGCTTTTTGAACATTAGGCCCGCTAACACTAGGGGACACGCGGACACGCTATTTCATGAATATCCATGGCGCACAGCGAACTTACGATATATACGACGCAAGGGCCACACTCGTTTGTCGACGTATTCTGTTTTATCCGCTATATACCACAGCTGGTGCGATGAAGGAAAATGGACCGTTACAAAGTGTCTTAAAAGGACTTGATTGCAGATTAAAGCCGCGCGCGAAATCAGATTTTTCCTTATTTTTTTTGTGTCGCTCCTTAATCTTGAAAAATCCACTGGATTACAATTGAACAGAAGATGAAGAAAAAAGAAGAAAAAAAACAATCTACGCGCAAGGCGCTATTAACGAGCTGCAATCTAAATTGGTTCTCTCTCTCTCTCTCTCTCTCTCTCTCTCGCTCTTTATCTTCATTGCTTTCGCATGCACGAAGCCAACGGCATGTTTTAACCGACAAAACGCGTATCTCTGATTTACGTGCTCTGACCGAATACATATTTACAGCCAGGAAAATGTACGTAGTGTATAACAGCACAGCTAGATATTCAGTTACAGTGCCAAAACGTATTATTCGGCCATAACAAAACAGGCATGAATAAATAAAAGCACTCGAGCTTCCGCTTTTATGCGCTATCAAGGATGATTTTACGATTGAAGCGTGTAGTATAGATAACGTAGTTTTCATTCGACTACAAACATCCTTCTGCTTGTGAAAAACAGAATGACAAGTCCGTTTGAAAACAAAGAAATTTGAACTTGCAGCAGTTGCGCAGAGTTTGAAGTAAAGTGTGCACTAGATGCGTCGTTTATGCGGGTAAACGGCGATGTAGATGTATATATGGCATTTGGACGATTAGCCGTTGGGCTTTTGGACCATTCATCTCCAGTACGCGTGAAGATGGCCGCGTTTATTGTTTGCGTTTCTATTAGGGGCGCTGCTGTTGTTGCTGCTTCTCTGCTCTCGCTATGTCTTGGATGCAGGTGCGCAGCAGTTGAGTAATTGCCAGATGCGCAAGTTTTGCAAGGAGAGAGAGAGAGAGAGAGATGCAGCAAAGTTTCTGCGCGCTTGGTGCGTGTGGCTTTGAAAGGTCGTGAACGAAGCGTGAGAGGAAGGGACAAAAGCCCTCTTAACGCCAGAAGAGTCGCCGTATTATTCCACCATCGTCAGTCAGCGAGAGAGGGGGAGAGAGAAAGAGAGAGAGAAGCAAAATCTAATTAACCCCTCGAGCTTTAGCCACGAGTTTCGACGAGCCACCGAGTCGAGAGTTTGATGAGAGGACCGATTCAAAAAGTCTGCGCGCTAGATTTGAGTCGTTCCACATTGTCCTCTTTATTCTATCGCACAACGTCGATAGTTTGATCGATTCATATTTTATTTACTAATAATGTCGATAACACAACTCGAACTAATAATGTAACGCGTTTATCTATCCTCCAATCAACGCAATGATATCGCGTACCTTGATGTTAGATCGATCGAAATCAACGATCTTTGCGCGATTTAAAGAGTAACGATGTATTGTTTATCGTTCTCAACCCGATGAATAAACGGTAAAACTTTCGAGTCGCTGGTAAACCGAATAGAAGGACTTTTTTTTTTTACGACCTAACTATATTGGAGGTCAGATGTATGCAAGCGTGAACTTTTGAAATTTGCACGAAAATCCAATAACAACCTGCTATGACTCCTCCCCATGCGAAAAAGAATTCAATGGGCTTTGAAAAATCAAAACAACACGCTTGACAAATAGACTCGACACAGTTTTCAATTTTCCTCGTTCGCTCTTTTGCTTGCTTCTCGGTTTAGTTGTCGATGTATAAACGAAGCTTCAACAACTAGGCGATAATTCCGACTGACATATTGCAAACTTGACTTGGTAGCGTCGAATAAAAATTGCACTGTAAAGGATGTACATCAAGCGAAGAAGCGTTGGATAAAAGCTGATGGTGTCGTGTGTTTCGTGTCCATAGTACATATATACATAGTTGTAGCACTCTAATGTGTTTTGTCTCGAAGTTGGCAGTTCTGACCAAGTTGTTCATCGGCAAGTTGTTAATGAGGAAATTTTCGTTGGCACGATCGATGAAAGGGTGACTTTTGGCGTCGACGGCAGCTTGCAAGTTCTCTAAGTCACTTGGAAATGTTGTCAGCCATATTGCGAACGAAAGATTAATATTCCATACACGCAATATACGCATATAGCTACGAACAGACGTGTGATTTATGAATTACTTTGGCTTTGCGCGCCAAGCCTCTCTCTCTCTCTCTCTCTGCAGTTATCAATTTCCTCTCTGCAAGCGAATAATGCAGAGTTATTTACCTCGGTAATTGCTACTTGCACGCTATCCCACAGAGACACCCAATGATTAATAAGAGTTGTTAAGCACTGCGGCCAAAACTAGCGGCTTTTTCCACAAACCAATTAATTCCATGATGACAATGATCTAATAGTATAATTTTAATTGATATTACCTTGGATGCTATATCGAACGTTGATCGTTGAAAGGAAATTACAAAAAAAGCTCACGTTTGATTCGCTTTAAATGTTCGGTTGTTTATGATAAACGATAGAACTAATCTCGAAACATTAGCGAGACGAAATGAAAACGTACAGTTCTCATTTGAAAAGTCAGTACGTGATATTTTTCCTCAATAAAGCCATCGTTCAAAATCCTAATCAACGAGTCAATTTATGGTCTATAGGTTACATCGAGATTAATAGCGTAACGCCCCTCGGCTGAAATTACCGTGGCATTAGATGTACCACTTGTATAATACTCACGCTTGTCTCGGGAAAAACCACTGCTTCGGAATGTCTCGAAATTGACGTCGAATCAAGAAGTAGTAAGATTGTAACACGTTACAAACGACAATCCCCTTGAGCCTCGAGAATGGAATATCGATTTCCACAAAACTATCGGGTTGCAAGCTTTCAAAAAAAAAAAAAAAAAAGAACCGTCGCTCAATGCGCACTTTTTTTCGTTTATTCGTGCAGCAGCTTTCAATCTGTTATAACGTGTGCCAATCTGACAAGTAGAATAAAAATCAACGATTCGTGAGAAATAAAAGCTCGTGTAAAAAAGACAGCGTTGTGCTTTTGGTAAAACAAGGGCTAACAAGGTTTTCGAGGTTAGAACAAAGAAGCTTTTTCGGAGGGAGAGCTTGAAACGCTCTAGGCTTGATTAAGCGATAGGGTTGGCGTTTGCATTAGCATGCAAAGTGTATAAGCACCAACGTTGCTGCCGTCGTCGTACCGAGGCTGTCCAGCACTCTTGTATCTAGCCTCATCGCGGTTGCAGGCCGATTAAAGCTCGAGTGTGTACTTTTTAAGCCGACGATTCGTACATACCCTATATACTTACACCATTGATATCGTATATCCTGTTTCACATACATACACACCAGTGCGTAAACAGAAAGATGTTTCATTGCTTCATAACGCGTTCATCGATAGATTGATGGAAAAAAGACAGAAAGACAAAAAGACACTTTGATTCATCCGCTTCTCAGCGAAAAAGTTTAATTGAGAAAAAGGAAAGAAACGAAAATAAAGAGAGGAATTCCAACAGCATGCTTTCTCGCGCCATTTGATGGCAAGGGCGAGGATTAAGGGCTCGCTCACAAAAGATTGAGACAGAGAGAGAGAGAGAGAGAGAGAGAGAGAGAGAGAGAGAGATAACGAGGTTCGATTTGGTCCGTTGGCCTACAGAGAGAGAGAGAGTGAGACTCCCGGACGGTCGCCATAGCAACAGGCGTCGATGCGACCGAAAAGCGAAGGGCGAATATATATACTATCGACCTTACTTTACCACCCTAGCGACTTTGTTCTCCCGAGCGACACTGACGCGGAAAATATTCCCAACTCGCTGCGATAATTGTATAGGACAGCACGGCTCGCAAACGGCCAGGAGGATTTTTTAACGACATTGCGCATCGACCGAGAGAGAGAGAGAGAGCAGTGCACGTGCTTGGAGCTGTGCCACGTGATAATAATGCCTGGATCGGTCGAACGAGTGGAAACAATGCCATTTTATAACGGCTAATAAGTCTCAATTTCAGTTGAGGACGCATATAACATGATGTGCACTCCAACAAAGATATCGGACGAGAATACTTTTGGCAAGGACCTCGCATATTTGAACTGAGCGCACTCGTATAAACCTGACAACGTGTCATCTGCACAATTGTTGATTCGAGTAATTCAATACGTATCTCAGTAAAGTAAAGACATGTTTGTTTTCCTTTCTCATTGATCGATTCATTATTTCGAGTGTTTGCCAGATCAATATCCATAGAAAGAAAGAAAATTCATAAAGCCTGAGCTTTTACACGGCTGTTGTATCCTTTTCTCGTTCGAGTAAACAAACGCGTACAGCCCTATATACAGGGTGATAATGCGCGAGTATCAATCGCGTTCGCGTAAATCTCCATGAACGTTCCTCTTCATCTGGTCCAGTGCCGCCGCTGCTGCCGCTACTGGCGCGTCGCCATGACAACCTTGGATAGGAAGCGGGGAGAGGTCAGCGCAGGATACTCTACTATCGGCAGCTGTTTTTTTTTGCTTTTTCTATTTTTTTTTTATTTCTCGAAAACTGTGAAAATCTATGGCTGTGGCTCGCGTGCAAAGTTGTCTTCCAGAGAAAGAGTTACCGAGGTGGATGATGGAAAAAAGACCGTCGAAATCATACGAGGCAAAGAATGATTTCATTTTGTCTTTGCCTTGAATTAAGCTGTTGCTTATACTCGAACAAACACAAAACGAGAAAAAAGAGAACGTTGACTTATTAATCACGTATTTGCTCTCTCGCCAAAGCGAACAATCAGCTATGGAACGAACAAACTAACGAGAGATTAAACTCCATGGCTCATGAATAATCCACGGCAATCACAATTATGCATATGTACAAATTATCACCTCGTTCTCCCAAAAGGTATCATTAAAATGGCAGAGCACATACGCAAACTCGAGTACGGAAAGAATCTCTTATCGATAAAGCGCACGCAAAAAAGAGCTTAAAAAGAGGACGACGATCGAGCGGCAAGAGGCATATGGCCAACCAAATAAGCTGTTGAGCGATTCACTCGTATCCGAGTGTACGGCGCACTACTAGTAGGCGAGACAAAGTCACGTCAAAGTGTCGAGGCACCGTTAGCACGTGAACGTATATATGTATCCATAAAAAAATCAGCTAGGCCAAGTGGTGATTTACACTAGAGAGAAACGAGAGGCATTGTCCTGTCGATCGATGCTGCTACTGGTGGTGCTAGTGGTGCTGGTACTGCTGGCGCTGCTGCTAGTGGTCGGTGAAAGCGACGCGAGCCACTCGAACAATAGACCTCTCTCGTCGGTCTCGTGTGTTTGTACTCGTGGACCAGCAGGCTATTGATGAGTTTTTCGTTATCCAAGACGACGCAGCAGCTATTCGCACACAAGCGCCACTCGTCGTGGACCAAGAGAAATCTAACCAGCCCTTTAGCGTCCCTTCGCAGAATCCAAGTCGCCGGGGAGTTCGATAAATTATTTTAATTGCAAGCCTATTGTACGTGTTAAAGCTACGATTGAGCACTCGCGTTCGTTCGCCCACACAATGACACGTTTCATTGATGTAGCTTTCCAATCAAGCAAATAACCCATGGTACTCAGTAATTTCCCATTGTAACAATTGGCTGTTTGTTTATCGCGTCTCAACGAATGGCGCGTCTGCCCTGTTACACGCTTGCATCACTGAATTTTGAAAAAACCCGTTTTGCGCAACTACGACGTATTCATCGTCCATTGCCATGTTTTCCTTGCTATATATTTGAAATATAATACATAGACATATTTGTGTGTGTGTGTGTGTGTGTGTGTGTGTGTGTGTGTTTAAACTCCATGGATGCGCTCGCGCTGCATGCATCAGGCCGAGTGTATGAAATAAATAAGGAGCCAGTGACAGTCAAGACATAGGTGCTTCTTTAACGAGACTAAGTCAACATTTTAATAAACAAGTCTGCGATAAAAGAAACGAGAATCCAATCGTCGTAATTCTACTAAATGAATCGCTCGCTTGAAAACGTGACGTGAATCTCAGGTGTTTAAATGAGACTTGGAAAATCCTCCGTCGCACACACAGCGTAAAATCCTCATCTCCATTAATTAATCTCCGTCCCACTTGAAACGAAAAAAGAAGAAAAAAAAAGACGCGCTTAACAAAAGACACGTACATCCGATAAGCATCGGCCCTTTGGACGTCGCATCATCAAAAGAGACTCGCGACCTCTCACAATTAAATGACGTTGTCGCTAAAGTTCACGTGAGCGCGAGTGAAACTTATCGACAGCCCGAGAATTGGGTTGAGCCTGGAATTACTTGCAGATTGTTGTATAATCGGAAGAGATTAGTGAGTTGTTATCATTTATTTTTTTGTTACCCGGATGACAGCGTTCACGTTTAATCCGTTAACGTCCTATTTGTTTTTATCCCGGGTAATGTGTGTTTTTTCTAATTTTTTGATCGCCATCGTATTATGTAGGTCATCGAGTAATATTCTACTGCATCTAGCTATGAAATGTGTCCATCTATTAAAGTATTTGCCGAATGCGCGACAGCTCGAGATATCTTTTGATACGTCGACGCAAAGATTTTCCCCAACATCGGACATTTGTGTTGTTGTTCAATAAATTAAAATTCTTAACAATAACACTTGTAAGTCGCAGCGAAGGGTCAAACAACCAATGAAATCGAGCAAATCATTATTCGCCGTTGACAATGTACGTCCTTGTTATGGCGCTTAATTAAAATTTCAAAGCTGAAAAATCGACAACAACACAGGCTGTCTAAGCCATTATAGCTTCGCCACAATGGCACCGCTAATAAAACCGTGCCGGCGACGCTGAGAATTGAAAAAAAAAACAGAAAAAAAGGAACGTGCAAGCAGCACGTGGCAAACAATCGTTGATTGTCCGGTTTCATATACACAATTTTTTTTCTAACGAATCACGACCCAATTCTACAATTTTGATTTGGAGCAAACACACCTGTAGCACGCAACCATGAAGACAATAATGAAGATTTTTTTTGCTATTGTTTCTTGTTCACTTGGTGGCCTCGAACTGTGAGATGATCTCCTCCTCTTCCCCCTCCCTCTTCCCTGAAGTCTGAAGGGTAATTAAAGAACGCCTGCGGACCTAATTTGGCCGGTAAAAGAAAAGAAGCGCTTCGTTTTCTTGGCAGTACAAAAGCCAACAGCAGCAGTAGTAGCCAGTGTATACGCGTGTGTGTTGTTAAGGATCTTCTCTTGGTTTTTTCGTTTCGAGGTCGAGCCTAAAATGCTCGTTACGCGTACATGAATTTTTCATAGGAGCCTAGAGCTCTGGAAATTAGCTTTTCGTGATTTTTCTTCTGCTTCTTCTTCTTCTTCTTTCTTTGCCAACTTTGAGAAAAATATAGCGCGAAAAAGGGCTAAGAAGTATATATTTAAAATCGTAGAGTTTAATTACTCTACAGTGAGAAAAAGAAAGCGTCTTTGTCGAGCCAAGCGTATAATCTCGATGCTCGTCGTTAGATACTCGGTTTGCAGTCTGCTCTTTTCTCTCTGTATCTGTCAAACAAATGTTAAACATTGCTCTGGAATGTGTATGTATATTTATTAATCTTTTTACTGGTAGAAGTCTCGGCAATACACAACATTCGTTAGGTTTCGAGCTTTTATTTGGTATTAAAACAAATAGTTTTATAATTCGTCGTACTACTTATAGTTCGATTCCCTGTTGATGTCGTCAAACATAAAAATTCCTTTGTTATTACAATAATCTTTCGTACGTTAAATTTTACAACAATAAATAATATTATTTTCGCATTTATACTGCTATTTATCGAGAGAAATTGTATCGAAATAAGCACATTACGACCAAATGAAATAAGCTTCCGATAAATATAACGTAACTGTTGATAAATAACTAAAAGCAGTAATAAGCGGTAAAAGTGTTGCAGGGCTGTGTATTTTACATTAAAACCGGCACTAATTTTTTCCCCGATATCGTGTCAAGTAGTTTATTATAGAGCTTTTGCGAGGCGAGCCATAACTAATGCACGCGAGTAGAATCGAATGATTTATTGAAAGGTTATCTTGCGAGTGGATCCTCGCCAATTTCACGTATATCCCTTGCAGATGCGGAAGGGCTTATCAATTATTCGTTGCCGATGCAAATCTTAGCCGTTCGTTAGCAAAAGAGAAAGATAGAGAGAGAGAGAGAGAGAGAATCGACGATTACAGTCAATGATGAGTCGAGAATGTGTACTACTTGGCCGTTGTCGATACAAACAATGAATAATCACATCGACAGGATACTTTTCTCCGTCACTCTTGTGTAACCTGATATTCGACCGATAATTTTTTTCGTTAAATAAACGCAAGAGAGTAAACAGCGGGAGACTAGAAGAAAAAAGAAAGAGAGCATGTAGTCCAAAACTAATAACCATCCACTTGTACGTATGCGTACGTGTATTTGCTCGGGAAAATTCGAGCAATATTGGTGTTGCGAATTTCCGCGTATGTTTGTACTCAAAGATCAAATATTGGCGCGACCAACGATTGGTCTAATATGCAGCCCGCAGTTTCTCTCTCTTCGCAAGTACGCTATGCTACGCTTGTTTTTCTCTGTTGCCCGCACGCGTCTACAGGAAAGCTGAGACGCTTTTCTCCCAATGGTCCATACAACCTCCATGCTTTCTCGACCTCAATTCGATCTTTTTCCCTTTTAAAATCCACCTAAAATCCAACAAGGCATGCTTTTGTTTACCAGTAGCAGCCGCAGCAAGCTCCAAAGATGTTCGACAAGTTTTACTCGAAATCCGACCTCCCCCCACGTTTCACCAGAAGCATCTTAATTCAAGCATCTACAACGTTTAATACGACGGAAAATTTCCGTATTTTTTTCTTTCCGTGAACTTTATCAATTATTTGAACAATTTCCAAAGCTAATTCATTCAATCGATATCGTTGTAATATTAGCATTTAAGTTTTTCACGCCAACGTTGCTCTTCTCTTTGCCTCGATTCTCTGCATTTCTTTTTGCAACAGTTTCGTTCTCGACATTTTATACTCGACTAGAGCTTGTACAAAGTATATCTAATTTGTGACCAAAGTATCAAACCATCACCTATCATAATAGGACTTGCAAAAGTTATGCGTATGAAAATGAGATTGTTCGTGAAAATCTGTCGAACGATACTTTATAGAGTTCAAGACGAAGGGTGTTTCACGCAAACGGATCCACGCTAAAAGTGGATAGTAATTAGACTGCTTGCACAGCTTAAATCCTTTGTCAAGGATTGAACGATTGGGCGATTGAATCAATTTTTAATACCTTCAAAAATGCCCCATGAAAAAAAGAACAAATCAAAAGAGGGGAAAGAGACTACATTGCCGAAACGAAATCGAGGATGTACCCCGCCGGGGATATGTAGTATGTTTGCTGGACAAATAAGCGCCGATTCATCTGACGGCCGATGAGGATTTTCCCGCGGTCTCTTTTGTTTGGTGACTATTTTCCTCTTTTTTCTTGTACCCCCCTCTCTCTCGCTCTCTCTCTCTCTCTCTCTCTCTCTCTCTGCCTTTCTCCCTCTCGTTCATTCGCGCACAACTACTCTTGGTTCGTGTTTGCCCGAGGAAATTGGAAATCATCGCCAACTCAGCAGCTGGCAAGCGTGCAACCGATTCGTCATCGAAAAAGATTAATAACACCGAGGTCACAACTACATTAGCATACGCTTGGCCTCACTGACAATTATTTGCAAATCTGATTTGTTGAAACCGAGTACGGGAAAGCGAGAAAAAACCGAGGAAAATATTCGCGATGCTAATAAAATTTTGTAAATATAATAGTTGTACGAAGAGTGACAACGTTTTTCACGAGTTTCCATACGATTCGTTGTTTTAGAACATACCGAGCTTTTTCATCCAACTTCAAATCTTCGAAATTTTTGTGCACGGTAAAAAACCATTTTACAATCAAGTTACCTTCTATGATGCACCCGATACCATTCACGTAAAAATTCATCAAACTTCAAGGATGCAAATATGTATTTTATTAAAGCGCGCTCTTACCAATTCCAAAAGCTTTAATATATATTTAAAACGGGCATAAAGTGGCTCGCAATGTTGAGCTACTCTTTAATCCGATAAATTAACGCTTACGAGCTTGGCATGTTTAAATAATTAAATTAATTAAATTTGTCGGATATGTAGCCGTCTAAATAAGCTGACACAAATTGTTTTAAAAAACATATAGAACTTGGTATATGGATCTATCTAGAATATGACTAAATAGCAATGAATTTAATTTCTGAAATATCTGAAATCTCATGCTCTACTTAGCTAGCCAATACTCGATACCTCTCTCTCTCTCTCTCTCTCTCTCTCTCTCTCTCAACACAGAATAGCGTAGCCTAATCGATCATGTTGCATGTTAAAAAACTTATAACCACATGCATAGGTTGATTTTGTATAAAGGCACAAAACTCAAATTATCGATTGCATCGCATTATCAATCGCCGCGATGGTTATTTATAAAGCTGGAAGGTTAGTCCAAGTGCGTGATTGTCGCTGCATAGACGTGTACTATATTTATAACGTAATCGGCTTACTAAACTGGAAAATATTTCTTGACGAGATGAAGATTTCACTTAAAAAAATATATCCACAGACACAAACACACACACACACACACACACACACACACAAATACAACAAAATCAACAATAACAAAAAGACAAGCTCGTTATCAGGACGCTTTTGGCTTTTGTCGTCGTATACAATAAAGATAAAGCTGATAACCCGTCACGCTTCGGTGGTCAAACGATTCTCTTGCAGGAATCCAGTCGTATGAATCATGTTGAAAACGCCGCATCGCGCAACACTGAATTACGACTGCGCGATGACAACTGCGTTGAATGCCAGCGTACAATAACCACTGACGTAGATGTATGTACAAGTAGATGTATGTATATACTCCCATTACTTTTTTTAGCGTTCATTCTACGATTACTTCGCGGTTCGTTGTATTTTATTGAAAATCTTGTCAGTTTTTAGTTAATATTACATAGGTAGACGGAAATTATTTATGCGTCGGGTGCCGCAGGGTTTAATACCATCGTGACACGGAAATCTCTTGGTCATCTAAATATTCAGTGTTTCGCGGTACACGCACAACCGATAATACTTTCGGTTATCGATGCAGGAGGTTTCAACAATGTTAGTCGACAATTCGAGATCGATATTGAATTCATTAAACAAAAGCGTAAAGCAGAATCCAACAAAATGGTTTCGCGCGAAAAATAAAAAAATAAAAGCAAAGCAATCATAGACGAAACGCGTAACGGAAAATATAAGGTTGCGAGGAGAAAGAGTAATTTTGGTGTGCTAGGGCACAAAGTCAGAAGGAGGTTTTGTCGGTTATGAGGCTTGTAAGCTCGTTTACATCGCGTAGCAGCAGAAGCACAAGCAGCAGCGCAACCAGCAGCGGCATCGAGTCCGCAATCGAGGCGCTAACTGACGTGCAATATCCCTGGCCTTTATTACACGCCGGCCGAGAGCAACTCTGATGAGGCCAACTTCTTCCAAGCTTTTTTTTCACCTCCCCCTCGTCGATCCGACTGTTCGGCGCCTTTTATTTCGTTTAACTGCGCGTTGGCTTCTTTTCTTTTTGTTACTTGTGGTTCATTTGAGCCCTAGGGATCCCGTGTTCTTTCAACGAGTTTTTCGTCCAGTGGATACGTATACTTTTGCCCAAACTCCGTTGAAACGCGCAAAAACAAGATTTGACGCATCAATTCGAAAACGACATCACGCTGTTCTCGGCGATTCTCGAGATATCCCAGCCTCATCTCTAATAAATTTACCGGGTCGAGTGCTCGTTCTAGCAACGCCAAAACACGCGCGTCTTCTTTCTTCTTCTCGTTTCGCTCGTTTACGAAGGGTCAAGCGAGCGACGTGCAACGATTGCACGCGGTGACTTTCATCGTTGAATATTTCTCGTTCGTAACATCGATGAACGCCGTTCGTTCGATCAATCCATCAGATCCCGCAATGCAATTTAAAATAAAAAAAAAATGACTATCGTGCTGCGTTATTTCGTCGTTTCCCTTGCAATTGATTTCGGTAATGGCCAGCCAGCCACCGTAAAATATGAGGCCAACAGTCGGAATTAGGCGTTATCTAAATCTCGATAAAGTAAACGCTCGTGCATCAAGTTGAATTAAACGTTGGTTAAAAAATCAATGAACGCGAGTGCACGCCAGAAAGAGATAAGAGAGGGAGAGGGCATAGAGCGTAGATCAGCGCGTAGAACAGAAGAAAATGGCAAAAGCGTAATAGAAGAGAACGAAAGTTGTCGCAACGGTAGGATGTATCGCGTTCTCGTTTTGATAATTGCAGCAATCTGGCGAATTATCGTGGACGTTAATGGGAGCGTCATATTTCCACGTGTCAGCTTTGCCGCTAATACGCTGCCAGAGTCAATATTGATGGGGGAGAGGGGATAAAGGCATGGAGCTATTGGAACTGGATTTTAGGCCGTTTTAACGTTTTAACGAATCAGCGGAGAGGTGTTAATGGGCCTCGATTATTCACGATTAAATTGTACAGCGCATCCGTTAGAAGGAGCCAAAGAAACGTTGGAGAGAGGCTGAGCACGAATGAACGTCAGCAGCATGACAAATTGTTCAGCGAGTTAATGAATATTTGGTTATTTCCAGAAGGAATCCATTTGATTTAACTAACCTACAATACGGCTCGAAACGAAATATCCAATGGGGTGCTGGTACAATTTATTCGAGTTCAATTCACAATACATACCACGAGAACAACAACGATACGCGAACAAAAATAACGACAAACTCATCCTCGTTGTGAGGAACATACTCGATAGAATTAGAATACAACTAACCTTGGGGCAATACGGCGAGAAGCAGTACTACGTAAACAATCGCAGCAACGAGCCATGTTTTGAGCGTGCAACGCCGATGTTTGTAGACTAGCGATGCTCCAGTTGTGGATCGAGCCCTGAGTACTGTGGCTCGCCGCATCCTTACGCTCGCTCACTCTCTCTCGTCGTAGCTGCCTCCTTGCTGCTACACTCGCAGCCACTATTGAGCATCGAGCTCATAGAACGAGTACTCAAGCCACTTTACTTCTCTTGCTCTCACTCTCTCTCTCTCTCTCTCCCTCTCTCTCTCCCTCTCTCGATCTCTCGCTCTCTGGACTTGTTCTCCGTCTTCGACTTTTTCTTCGTCTTCGTCCTCCACTTTTACTTCCTCTTCTTCTTCTTCTTCTTCTTCTTCTTTTTCGACGCGCCACAAAGACAGATAGAGGAAAGACAGAGCGAGACTGAGAATGGGGATAGGACAGATAGAGAGAAGAGAGGAGAAGAGAGAAAAACACGGTTATTAGCAGCCTCCCGATTTGGCCGTCATCTCACAACTTGTGTTTGTCCGTTCTTTCTTCTTATTTTCGCGCTTTTTATTAACGTCACGCACTTACTTCCTCCTCTTCCTCCTCCTCTTCTTCTTTTGGTTTTTCTTTTACGACCGGTGCTCAGTCTCTCTACCTCCCTCTCACTCACTCTTCAACAACGACACGACACGACGCGACACGCATCCTTTCTACTCCAGCACCATCACTACCACCACCACCACCTCCACCTTCTCTTCCTCTTTCTCGTCCGTGTGTCACGCGCCCGCGCACTGTTCCCGGTACAATGATTGTTGCTCTGCTGCTCAGCCGCTGCCGCCTCCTGTAACAACAACACCCACACATACACAGATCAATCGATTGCTTTTTCTTCCTGTATGTTTTCTCTCTCTCTCCCTCCCTCTCTCTCTCTCTCTCTCTCTCTCTCTCTCTCTCTCTCTCTGTGGGTCACCATAATCGACGACTCACGCAAGTTTGCAAGGGGCGTAAACTAATTTCGCAAGCTGCCGGGGACAAACTATATTGACTAACGAGTATTCGATGCTTTGCTTATCGAGTTTGCGTCAATCTTTCTCTCCCTCTCCCTCGAGATTTTCTCATTTTTCAGACGTTCGGTTTTTGCAGAAGTGACAGGTGATACGCGCGACTTGCCAGCTCGAGAACCATCGACGGTGAACGAGCGATATAAAGAGAAGAGAGCGAAAGCCTCGAGGGGAATAGGGAAGGCTAAAATAAAGTTGGTCTCGCGAAAAACGCAGGGGTACTTGTTGATAACGCCCACGTACAAGGTGCAAGCGGCGCGCAACAGGAGGAAACGCATACATAGACTAACCTGATGGAAGCAGCTCGGGTATCGGCAGTTGCGATGAGTCGACTGTTGCACGCGTTTCCTTAACGGACATCGGTAAGAAGTAGCGTAGCAGTAGTAAATGTAGTAAGCAGAGGGGCAGTTAGAAAGAGGAGAAACGAGCTTTCAACTGGAGGACAACAATCGAGTGCGACGCGAGAAAGAGACGGAGAAAAAAAGAGATTGTGCGTTGTTGACAATACAGAGAAACGAGAAGAGATGGATAGAGATGTAAGAGAAGCTTAAAGTCGGTGGTACAGAGGCGCTTTAGCCGGTGCGGCAGCGGCCACGGGACTGACTGAGCCTTCCTCGTGTGCTCCCTCTCTTTCGCTCATTCCATTATGACACCCGCCGCTAGTAGCGCCAGAGTAGCAGCACTAGCAGCAGCAGCCAGCACTGCTCGCAATCCCCCCACTACCCTTTCGTCTCTCTCTCCCTTGCTCTCCAGAAAGCCCAGGCTGGCTCCCAGGCTCGTCGTCGCTCCGCCTCGCGCTACTATGCTGGACCTATACCATCTCGCTCAAGCTTCCCTCGTACTCTCTCTCTCTCTCTCTCTCTCACCCCCTACGGATCAATATCGGCCAGAGCAACAGAGCAACACTCCCACCACGTGCAACACTCACTGGGTCTATGGGGTAGTAGTCGCTTCGCAAGCTTTCGGCGCCTGTTGCTACTACTAGCCGCTACGCCGAGAGGCCTCCACTTTTACGAGCCTCCCCCTTTTAACCAAAGGGGGAACGTTTCGATTGCGATGCTGCGACGCTCTTCTCGCTGACTTTTCTTTTCTTTTTTCCCTCTCAGGGGCTGCGCGCGCCCTATAGCTCTTTTCCTTCTTCTTCTACTTCTTCTTGTTCATTTCCCTTTGGACGCGACAGCACTACGAATTGTTGCGTCGCTGCATTGATTATACGGCCAAGCAAGTTTCGGAGATTTTTCGTTTTTTTTCTTGTTCATGGTGCGCAGGGTCGAATCGTAAACTTTACGTGTGGTGGCAAGGATTTTATCGATAGTTTGAACAATCCCCACCCCGAGAAACCCCAAGAAGCTCCGAGAAGCTTTTGGAAGAGAGATCGAGCATAATTTATCCATCGCAAGCTCCAGATTGAAGCGTAGAACTTAATTCGCTTGATTCCTTGAAAAGTTGGGAAGCTCTTTCATAAATTACATCTCTGGAATGTTCGATAACGGCATTGCACTTTTTCGGAGTTTCCAATAAACTTGAGAGTAAACGATTGTTATCGGACGGAGGGAGCGAAACGACTTTGATAGTCACAAGTATGTAGCTTGCTCCTCGACAAACTGGTACCCCCTAGAAATCTATGCTTTCGCTAGCTTTATTTGTATATTCCCAAAGTAAGCGGAAGAAAACGAAACGAGATTAACAATAACTGTATTGTTTAAGAAACAAAACTCTCGCGGTGCCTCCGAGATATTTTGCCTTGCGATGCTCAACGACGGCTGCAGTAACATCTGCTTAAGCCTTGCACGTTCTCGATTTGAAAAACATCGAAGCGAACGCTAATGGATAATATTGACTGGCTGCAATCGCATTGCGAATAATCGCCTTTCGCTCGCGAAAGTGAATCAGCAAGTGCAGCCAATAATTCCTCGAGTAACATTTTCAACGTGCATCGCGATGTAACAGCTTTTACAAAAGGCTTTTCTTCGTAAACATTGTTCTCGGTTTCTTCTCTCGTTCTTTTTCAACGAATTAGAGTAAGAAAAAAAAAGAAAATGTCATTAAAAAGATTAAAGAGAAAGTCAAGAGGGCCGCTGAGCGTTACAGAAAAGGGAAAAAATTAATTTTTCGTGGAAGGGGAGGTTCAAAGAGCAGCAACACACAACGCTTATCGCGCGTAAATATTTCCTCGTTTTAATGAAAAAACCCATCCTGCTGAACGTTCACGCTCCAGAAAAGATCAGCTTTTCCATCGAGCCGTGATAAGCCGAACACGGTATATATCTATCACCTCTTTCCCACGCCTACCACATTGACCAACTGAGCTATGATAATGTCAGTCTCTGCGTGACTTTTGACTAAACACGGTGTACACCGTGTTTATCAACGACAGATATTACCCCAATTGCAAACAATTTACAGATTGATACGTTCAAATAAATTATTTTTATAATTATTCAATTATTATTCAACTCATACACTCTGTACAACAATTAATTATTTTCAACACATGTCACTTTTTCGTTTTTACAAAATGTGAATTTTTCACTATCACCATGTCGCACGTCACTTTTCCTTACTTTTCATTTCTGCTATTAATTGACGTAATCCAGGTATCCAGGAACTGCACACTGAAGCATTATTCATCACGAGGGAAACATGCAGTTGATTTGCTCTCTCTGTATCGTTATCTTTCAATGCTGCAAAAGTATATATTTATTAAAGCAAATTAAAACAAACAATCCACAGCATTAATAAATACCTTGAGATATTTTTAACACAGTTCTATGCACATCGCTATTCAGTCTGTCTTCGTTCCACATTGACTCCATCCTTTCTAATCTCTTTTCAATTTCTTCAGCTTTACTCACGTCCAATTCTCTAGTCAGGTAATGTAGATTCTCCAGAACATTCTTTAAAGCCTCTTCTTTACTAATTTCCAAATCCGACGTTGAACCTTGGATATTAGCACTCGTAGGTGCAATTAAAGGTCCGTGAGGTGCTGTTGTCAAACCAACAATGTCAGACGGAGGTGGTAAGCAGGCAGACGGTACGTTCCGAGGTAATTGAGTATTTATTGCCTCAGGCTTGGAATTTAAAGGAAACGCAACTCTTTTATTCAACGTTCTCTTTGTTGGTGTGCCATTGGCAGTGTTTACAGTTGAAGCAAATGCCCAGCTCGGTGGATCGTTCCATCCTGGATCATGCGAAGATTGCAATTTTTTTTGCGTTGAAACCACTTCTGTAAAATATGTAGCAATGAGCTTCTAGTTAAAACCAAAACTTGTGGTAATCTAGCAAATTATTTATAATGTACCTTCGGAATCATTCTCCATATTATATGCGTTGTGTTGTTGAAAATAGCGTCAAATTGTAAAATTTATGTTTATTTTTCAAGATTTTCGATTGATAATCACTAAAAAATCATTCGCGATATTAAAGTGTACATTATTTATTTATTTTATTTTTATTATACATAAAATGAATCTTATCAACGTGTTTACAGTGCACTGTTGTCACATTTGCAAGCAGCTGTCTGCTACTATTACCATTTCTCTCGCTTCGACGACATTCAGCCTATGCGCGGGCGCGGCCGTTGTCCGTGGCGAGGATGACTCAAACTATTGAGCGCGAAAATTAATATCTCAACTCTACTGCAATTCTATTAATCGTAAATAGTAAGAACCAAAACAAACCAAGCAAAGGACTCGATTAAAACAATAACAATTATTTTTCAAGAATTTTATTTATAAAATTACAATGCGCTTCAGTACGCCTGCATACACGATAACAAAGAATAACTTTGTTGAAATTTCGTGAACCAATTGACACGTAATAGCGCAAGATACGTTGACGTAGCAAATTAAAATTCAGATATCGGACGCTTAACCGGTCAAGTCTTGATAGAAGGTATCGTCAAGACCTTGTCCCTCAAAGTCCTTAAATTCTCAGCCTTGGCGATGATATTGGATCTTTGAGTGTGGTTCAAGTAATCCAGAATACCAACGAGTACGAATTCGGCCCAACTAAGTTTACCTCCGACGAAGTAACCGACGTTTTTTTTAACTTGCTCGTCGAGTTTACTCACGTAAAAGGGAATCGTTTTTATCGCGATCTTTAGTTTATCCGCTTTTGATTCAGCGTTGCTCTCTTAGTAGTGGGCAGCGATTCTTACAGACGCACAGCACTCACCGTTCGTTGTTATCACGAATATCGCGATTTTTTAACGAATAAAACTTACTTGCGCGAAGGTAGTTGATGGTGTCAACGTTAGCATCGATTTGCATGGCTTCCCAGTAGTCTTTCCCAGCATGTTGGAGCTTATTAACTAGGACCGAGCGATTGTTTTGCCATCTACTTCGAGCACAGACAATTGGCTAAACGGAGCAACTGAAGCGTTAGATTCCAATGATTTATTCGAGTGCGCGTCGTTACCATTTGTTAAAATCATCATCAATGGGTGATCGCATGATTTGAGTTAAGGCCAATCTTCAAAGTCAACGTGATCGTCGACAAAGTCGACATCTCCGTAATGAAAAAGCATCCGAATAGACTCGCCAAGAGCCTTCGCATTGAAATAGGTCAACTTGTAGACTGGGATTTCGCTAAAAAATTATACGAGAATGGTTTATAAACTCGCTTGTGCACTCCACTTTAACGAGGAAGTTTCCTCCCTTTTTGTTCCTTTGAAATCAAATAAAAACAGTCGCTCTTTATACTCTCGTTAGTTTATCTTATCAGGCAGATTAAACAAGTAACTTTGAAAATTACGTTATTCAAAATTCAACGGGAGTTATCGAAGCATACAATCGATTGGCTTCACTGCAGGCACACGGTATACTCGCGCAAACTTTACCAAACCTGCATTGCTGGATAGAGCAAAGTTTATCAGCGTTACCATAAATTATTTAGAGCAAAGCTTTGTTCGCCAAATATCCCATGGATATTGCAAAAGTGTTTTGATTCTCTAACAAAGTACGTCGTTTCAAACAACAAATCAAACGATTGTCATATTGCCAAACTCGTTTTCGCATAAATCAAATGCATGTACAACACTTACCAATAAAGATGTCGAAGAACGATATTGGGTGGTGGTGAAGATAAAATTCATTTGCAACAATGGGCGACGGAGAAATAATAACGAACACACAACACGAGCGAACGGAGGAACGCGCTTACGTGACATAGAATCGCGGGTGGGACTGACGCGAGATTAATCGTCATTTTTGCAAGATAACAGTCTGACGTTTACTAAAGAAAATCACTTTAGTTCAATGGAATTATCGATGGTTTATCGGTATGTAGGTAACATTCATAAAATGATACAAGATCAAAATTATTTATATATCCACTTGGAGTATTGTATTTTATGAGACACTTAACAGAAACTAAATGGTTCGTTGTTATTTGATTAAAAGCATATTTAAAAGCTACTTAAATAATCGCAGCGATTTAAAAAGAATAAAATTATAAAACGTAATTCGACGAAAGCTCAGATTATAATAATTGAAAAATGTGCAATCACGACGATTCCTTTTTGCAATCATGGATTAATTCTGAATATCTATTAAAAATTACCAAAATAAAGTGTAATAGTTAGCATAAAAATAATTGAGGATCATTACCGTACATTTTATCAAAAACTCTCCTCATAGAAAACAACAATGTACACCTAATTTTACTCGGTTGAGGTAAAAGCGTACTCGCTTTTTCAATGCCTTTTCTCAATTCCAGTATTGTTTTTTCATCGCATTTGGCATCTTTGTCGGCGGCTTGCTTTACTAGGTCACTGTACTCATCTGCAAGTTGCATCTCTAAGAAGTTAGCTCTCAAATCAGTCAAAGGAGAGAACTGTGTGACTTGCTATTTTAATAGTAATTGATAAGTATACATTGAAGAAAATTTCAATTATTTATTAAATCTCAAATTCGCTAAAGTTCCATACGTTTATTACCTGATCTGTTTGAAGTGAAATTAATAAAGATGGCCATTTTTCGACACAAGCTACGCAGTCGCAAATAAATTTAAAATTGTTGCTTAAAATAGCTTTTCTATCAATTGATATCGGGGTCTCGTAGAAACTACATATATAACTCTCAAAAATCTACAATGAAATTAAGCGTTTCATTTAACAAAAAACTGTAAATGATTGATTTTCCAATATACACACGCATATATATATAACATTTTTATACTTGAGAATTTTTCGAAATAGATTCCAATGCATAAAAGATAATCTTTTGATCCTTTGTAAAACATCTTCTCACATTGGGAATGCAACTATTATTAACGAAGCTACTAATTGGAGCCAAATAAGTCAACTTATCTTTACAGTATTTCTTCAAACACCTGACTGTTTCACTTGTATGTTTGCACATTTTAGTAGATGTAGATAACTACATAAAGAATACATTTTAAAAATATCATGACAATTATTTTAATAGGAAATAAAAATAATTTATTCTTACACTGGATGCATAGTTGTTACATATTTGGATAAATTTTAATAGCAAACATCCAACGAATAAAATTTCTTCATTATCGGCTAATAGGCTGTTATTGCAAGTTTCACTTTCTAACATTTTTTTCCCAAAGAGAGTTGTATATTTAGCTGCATAAGATAAGGCTGCTGCTGTATTAAAAAGGTTTATCTCAAAGTGTTTATCCCTGATATTGCTCGATAAATTAAGAATACCATAGAACTGGCTACTTAGACAATTCCTGTTAGTCAATAAATGTTGTAGGTGGTAATCTGGAAAACAATTCAAGTGATATTTTTACGATTTATCTTATACAAGTGTCATTTTGCAAAAATAGTCAATATTGTTACCTTCATACGTATTCATCGATTCTATTTCTGTTTTCAGTTTATCCATGCCTTTAGACTCTCTCAAGCCCATGACCACTGCTCTCAAGCTCATTTGAAAGTTATGTGAAAATTTTCTATTTGATTCAGTCATATATGTAATGACAGAGCATTCGACATAATGATATTGAATCCAAGCTTCCTTTCTACATTTGGATGAGCAAAATATACACCAGTTACAATATTTGCAAGGTACTCCACTCCATGCTATGGCCAAGCAATGACTACAGTTGATATATGATTTTTCACCATTAGCACAAACTACAAAAGGCTTCTCTTTGTAAACTATCTCTCCTGGTTTGATGTGTCTAGTAGCAATTAAATGTCTACCATATCTACTCGAATTTTTTATGTCTACCAAACAAAAATCACCGGTTTGTTGCTGTCTATTTTGATTTTCTTGTAAATTATTTGCATTGCACTGTAGTGTCAACTTCTTCATATCTAGAACAGTTTTTGTTCTTCTAAGTACATTGTGCAAATAATTTTTGTTCTCCATATCTTGTTCATTTATTTGATTATAATATTTGACAGCTTCTTCAAACAGAGCAGAACTTACAGGTGAATCTAAAGCAGCTAAACACTCAATCTTGCGACAGAGTAATTTCAATTTTAAGGATTTACTTTTGGTAATGGACAAAGCTCTGTTGATGTCTTTGATGCTAGCCTGATATCTTTTCAGATGTAAAAGTAAAGCTGCCCTATTGGCATATCCAAGTGCCAATTCGTCTGATGCAGCTGGAGCAAAGGCAATGCTCTTTGAAAAGAAATTGAGGTTCGTCTCGTGAATTTCGCTATTGTGTATCTTTTGAATATACAACGCATTTCCAGCCTGTCTGGATTTTTCAGAAATTTCAGCGCTTTTGTGATCGATCACAGCCTTCGTCTGTTCGATCATCTTTACCAAAACTGAATCCAATAACTTTTTTCGAATCAATTCTCTTTCCAGCTCCATCTTCATCGCGTACACACCTGATTATAAGCAAATCAGAAAACAAAAGATAAAAAAGTTGTTGATAAAGCAAAACTGATGTAGATGTAGTTGATTTATCGCTGATGATACATATATAGTTGTAAATTGCGTCAGTGATGTGCGACGTGCCAATAACACTGCGTGAACTCTAACCGTAACTCACGCACGTGCAAGTCTGCAAAATTCTTGGTTACAATAATGTCCTGTACCGACAAGTCCACGGCGATCGGTCTGCTGAGCGTAAAAAAATCACCGTATGCCCCCATATTGTAACTTTTAACAAAGAACATTCACTGAAAAAATAATCACGTCGAATGACTTTGACACAGATATCTCGAAAATCTTCGAAAATGCGTGCCAGAGCCAAAAGTCGCGGCTCCAGATTTTGGATTGCCACGATGGAGTCGTTTGCCGCTCGAGGCAAAAATTCCAGTAATGCCTCACGTCACCGATGCATTGCTCTCGAGAAGGAAACTTGGCGAGAAGCTCTGGATCGAATACGTCGATGAGAAAGGATTTATCGATTGCAGCGATCCTTACTCGCGCGAAATAAACATTCCTTACGAAGGTTTGCACGATCAACACCTTGCGAGATATTTTTTGCAGTCGCCTCAACTTCGCGAGTTTCTGACGAGAGTACGTTTGCCAAAATCCATCGTAAATTAGCTTTCGCGTGAACGTTAGCTTTGCGTACGCGTTTCTAGGCTGAGATAATAACGCCCGGTCTAGACGTCAAGTGCAATCTCCGTCAGTACAACAACTACCGCAACTATTTACGAGTAATGCACGGAAAAGCGATGAAGAAGGAATTAGCCAAGAGGGATCAACTGTTGAAGGAGAAACTCGTGCTAGATATGGCTGACGGTCAGACTTGCAAGAACAACGAAAAGTGAGACGATTTTGCACAATTTTCAGGATCGTCGCGATTATAACCACACGATTATCGTCGTTGCGTTGTTGTTGTTGTTGTTCAAAGATTGAAAAAAGACGAAAAAAGGCAAGGGAATCTGAACGAATTGAAGTTGAAACGAGAGGCGAAAATAAAAAAGATACTGGATAAAGACAGGCTGGACAACATTAGGCTAAACGAATTGATGGAGAAGAAACGAGAGGAAACTCGTAAAAAGACGATTCAATCGAAAATGAAGATGAACTACATCAAACAGAAACGCTTTCTCATGGCCAAGAAGGAGCAGCAAAAGATACTCAACACTTTCAAGCAATGGAACGATCGCGATCGACAGTTCCGAAGGCGTATCGAACAAATGGAGACGAACAAGCGAAGGGATAGCGATGCAACAGCTTTGGAAAGGTGCATGTCGTTGGGTAAATCGTTAAAGTTTCATCGGGTCGATCAACTTCTTGATATCTTTTCAGATTTGACAAAAAAAAGATGTCGCAAGAGGAAGCCATCGACAACGAGCGTCGCGTGCGGGAATGCGTTGACGAACTGAAAGCTCAATTTCTCGAGGAGTATCAGAGGAAAATTGATAAAAGCCAAAACGCATTGAAAGGTTCGTAACGATACGCGTATTTATCGCGTTGGTCAAACCGAATAATTGTACACGCGACGATGTTCGACAGAAATATTCAAGAAGAAAAGAGCAGCATTGGAAAAGGCGTTGAACGAACCTCGGAAAACCAAAAGACGAAATAAAAAAGTGCGATCGTGCTACTGCAAAGCGGAATAACGCGTCTCGTTCCGAAGCCTACTAGTATCGGGGACGTGTTCGAAGATGGTTGCATGCAATGTAAATCAAATCAATAAATCGTGTTGCTATTAATCGTAACTCACAGTTTATTTCTTTTCTATATCACATCTATACAGTAGCACACATTTCGTTAAATTTTTTTTGTTTTTCTTCGAAAAAGCTGATTTATCAACGACGATTATCGATATTTTTATAAGACAAACAACAACTTTGTTTATTCTTTAGCCAAACTTAACAACAGGGTACTACTCGTTATTGCATTCACGAGGAGAAAATACACTAATTATACTATTTCTTATGTTTGCTCTGTGTTTTTTCTTGGTTTTCTCGACAATTACAATTGATACTCGTAACAATTCACAACCCTGTTGTGTCGATATCTTGTTATATTTATGTTTTGCAACGAATAGTCAACGAGTGCACGAATGCAATGTATATACTTACTTAAATTGAAGAAACCACGTAGAAAAACCATTTGGCGATGTAATAAAGAAAAAGCGCCAATACGCGCGTAGCTTGCGATAAACTACGCGTCGAACAATTGGCGAATAGCAAAGTTGAACGTTTTTGTTCGTAAAGTGCGTACAAATGTTATTACTCGTCTTTGTTTGTTGGTTTGTTTAAACTCAAGACTGGACGCGTTACAGCTTGAGCTGTGCAAAGCTAAACGCTCGCGTACCAGTTGTAATTAACGCGTTGGTCAGTTAAGATCGTCCTTGACGATGTGGCGTATCTCGAAAAAAAATCAATCGAAGGAACTAAGTCAAGCATCAACGTACGTTTGACTGAATTCTTTAGCGAACTCGTTTAATAAAAATAGAAAATACATCTTTGCAAAGCGTTGCAGCAATTTCTTTGTCTCTGACGACGATATATGTATTCGTTTGAAATGTTCCATCGCTCTAACATTGCCGTTTCGCCGAAATATTGACGCGTTAGTTTAAATTTTCGCGACGCCTGCTCGCAATAGAACAGATCAACTATTGTATAAACATATATAATTATGTGTCCGTCCATCGTTGATGCGATATCTCAATACCAGCTCTTTACGACAGCAACTCTATTTCGGATTGAATGTTCGTTCTTGCTTGCTCCTCGTACTTCTCGCGGAACTCTTTTGTCGCGAAGATGTTTGGGATCTGCAGAAAATTCTGCAATACCTGTAACAATTAATCGGCATCACGTAAACAACTCGAAAGACAGCGTTTCTCGCAATTTTTTCTTAAAAAAAATATATATATACGTATGCAAGGGACGAACACAACACTTGTCAAACTCTGACGCAGCTTTGCTATCTAACTTTCGAGCCTAGTGCATCACGATGGATACCGCGGTAATACATTGACTCTTTGACTCCGGATTTCAAAGTAGAGCAACTGTTTGTTCAATTAAATCGTGATCGGGCGCGTCGGAAGCTAAAGAACGACGAGTGCAACAAGCGTAATACTTGTACCTTGAGTCTGAGCGCAGTGTACATTGGCTCGCTAAGGAACGCGTACTCTCCTCGGATTTTTTCTCTGTACTCGGCGTACTTGTCGGCCTCGACACCCAGCATGACCATGTCGAGGTCCAGCAAATAGTGTGCGTCCTCGCCCCCATAGGCACCTCCCACCTTGTGAGCTTCCGTGCTATGAGTGGACGCGGTTACCAAAAGCTCTCGTGCTTGCGAAGCTAATTCCGAGTCCTTGCCAAATAAATCCTATACGTTTAATCGAATGCTACGCGACGTGTGTTTTTTTTAATATATATATATATATAAACAACAAGATGAGCTCACAGCTGGCAATCCTGCCTCTTCGGCAAAAGCGTTGAAGTGCTCCAAGTTCTTGTTTTCTTCGTTCATCGCTTTTGGATCGTACTCGAAACTGAAATCATACGTACGATTGAACATTTAACGCGAAACAATAGTTTTGGAAGGATGTCCTGTTCGGCCGAAATTGCGGCTTCCGCGCGAGCTCTTAGTCAAATTCGAAGCCAGTTAATTGTCAACAATTACTTTTGAAAGAAGAGCGCCAATAGCACGGCCTTGGGATTCGCCAGGCAATCCTTGATCTCGGCGTAACGTTCGAGCTTGTCGCGCAGAGAATCCAAGTTGTGATAAGTGCGTCTATCCTCGGAATACATTTCTTGAAGTTTCGATAACCACAACTCGCAGACACCAGCGTCTAAACCCTCTGTTGCCTCGTTCCAGCATTCTCTCAGCGACGTCATTCTTGAGCTTTCTTCCAAAAAACTTCACATTCATTCGTTAGTTAATCCGCATACGCGCGAAAGCTTTTACATCTACTCATTCGTCAAACTCTTTTATTATTTTTTTTCGGAATCTAAATACAATACGCGCAGGACTTTGCGGTGTTCGATGTATCAATTTCGTTCGATTGGACCTTGCAGCCATTTGTACAGACGTTTACCGCGTCGTCTCTCTTAAACTTATAATAGTTTTGTTAAAACTACGCTATTTAGTTTTCGAACGATTCGGTACAAACATCGATCGCTTGATGCATGCATGACGACTTGAAATCGAAAACTTCGTGTCGCGATAAACGTTGGTTAAGGAAAACCACGAATAATTGCAAATTCAATCGTGCATCGTCGAAGCCATCGTTAATAGCGAGCCAAGGCCGATATCAACACTCACCCAATCAGCCAAAGCCCCTCGGCAACAAAAAAATGCAACAAATCCAACGAAAGTCAGCCGTTGAACGAAAAAACAAAAAGCCTCGAGCCGACACTGAGTAACAATCGCTTGACTGATGACATGGGACAAGGCCAAACGTAGGGCGCGACTGTCCGGCAAAACAGGGCTTCTACTACTTATTGATCGCGGCCAACGTTATATACCAACTCGACGAGTATGCCGGTGTCGCGCGCGCATCGATCGCATCTTTTAAATGTATTTGTACTATTTTTTCTCTCAACGCAAACGTACGCGATGAGGGTTTTGCGCATTATTACAATTGTTATAAACTGAACGTGCAGATCTCTCTTTCTCTCTATCTATTTATCTATACGTTATACATGTACCAGATATTACCGGAAATGTTTCTTTTCCATTCGACTGACAAATAATAAAGACGAATAATTAAGACAAGACAACGTTGCCTTTCTCGCAATCGCATTTCCCGTTGTGTCTGAACGCGTGACGCTTTGGATCGGAAAATGTTGTCTGCTACAAATGTCAAATATAGCAGTCGACGAAAACATGGCGCGCGTACATACACGAGGGGCGGTTTTGCTGTTCGTTTAATCACTTAAATTTGCGATTGTTGTTACGTTTATCGAGTTCCAGTGTTGATATTAATGATCGTAAACGTACAGCTTAAGTTTTTATACACCCAATGGTCTAACTTACTCGAACAAAATGTCCACTAGATATAAGACGATTTTCGATGTAGTTTAATCATGATTTGTTGATTTTCACGGTTCTTGTTAATGTTGACCATTGTTGCTAGTTGATTATCAAAATGAAGAATGCCAAAAGAAATCCAGGTAACGAATAATAATCATTCGAACACATCGTTAAAGCATCGACGATGTAGTGTAGTCGTTTAAATGTTGCTACGCTAGCTCATATAGGTTAGCCTCACTGCAAAGATAACAATCGTCATTAGTGATTTGGTTTGTTTACAGATTATAAAAGAGCATATAAGGATTTCTTCATATTTAATTACACGATTTTCGCCTCCATATTTGCCATTGTACTCTTCTTGTGTGGATTTTTTCCAATAAACTATAATAAAGGTAGTATTGCAACCAAAAGAGACATTCCCAGATTTGTTGAGCGCACAAGGTAAATAGTAGAATAATCTTGACTTTAATATGATGAATCAGCGAATTAATGAAAATATTATTTGTTCACAGGATTAAAGTCGATGAAGTTTACAAACCAGTGGTTAAAAAAGTCATAATAATGGTTATCGATGCTATGAGATGGGATTTTATTGCAGGAATTAATAGTAGTAATAGTATGCCTTTTACGACTAGCCTGTTGCAAAGCAATGCCGGTTGCATTTATAAAACAAGGGTCAAACCACCAACCGTTACGATGCCTAGAATCAAAGTAAAATGGAATTGTTATTTGTCACGGATAATTGTAATGCAAAATAGTATTAACTGATCCTATTTCTAGGCAATGACTACAGGATCAGTTCCCAATTTTATAGATGTAGTATTAAATTTAGGAGCAAATGAAATTTTTAGTGATAGTATTATAAGGCAAGCGCATCATCACGGGCACAAAATAATTTTTTATGGCGATGATACGTGGTTGAAACTTTTTCCCAACACTTTTCATAGAAACGAAGGAACAAATTCCTTCTACGTAAATGATTTTAGCGAAGTATGAACTTTTCAAAATGTTCCTGCTTTTACATTCAAACGTAATTTCATTGCAATTGACATTGTTATTTACAGGTAGATTATAATGTTACAAGAAACGTAGCTATAGAATTAGAAGAAAAAGACTGGTCAGTGATGATATTGCATTACTTAGGACTTGACCATATTGGTCATATAGCTGGACCTTCTAGTCCTCTAATAAAACCAAAGCTCGAAGAAATGGATGAGATAATTGGTAGCATTGAATCTTATATATCAGCATGGGTAAATGATCTTTTTGACCACTATAGAAAAAAAATGTCAACAATTGATCTAAAACGCTTATATGTATTTTCCAGAATAAAAATCATGAGCCAACGCTATTTTTAGTATGCGGTGACCATGGTATGAAGGACTCTGGGGGCCATGGTGGAGCTACCTCAGAGGAGACCCTTGTGCCTTTGTTAGCATTTGGTAGGCCTTGTACAAACAAGAACGAAGAGATAGCTCAAATCGACATTGCACCAACACTTTCAGTACTTCTAGGAACTCCAATACCTTCGTCAAATCTTGGTACTGTAGTTTTAGAACTGACAAGTGAACTCACATGGTCACAAAAACTCTTTGCTCTCTACTACAATGCTGAACAGTTGTTTCTTCAATACCAAAAAGTTCCCGCTTATTCAACTACTGGTCAGTAGCAAAAAAATCGTACGAAAATTCCAACGATTCCATCAATCTGACAAAGTAATTATCGTATGTTTTAGAGGCTTTTATCAACTATCAAAATGCCATTAAGCTCCATTCAGCTTGGCTGAATACTAACAGTCATCCAAACGAAATGGTGCCTGATATTATTCTAATGTATGAAACTGCCATATTAGAGATGAAAAATACGTTAACAAGTAGTTTATTGGAATACAATGTTCAAGCAATGACTCTTGCCACGATTTTATTAGGGCATGTAAGTAGTAACTGCATTATCTTCGATTAAACGTCGTACAACATAAAACTTCTACAAGTCAATATGGTTTTAGATATTATACATTTTTCTGTCGGTGGACAGACCATGTACAACTCGTAGGAACTATATCACCGTAATTATTGCCACTTACATTTGTTGGATGTTTTTAAATCAAATAGTCGACCCTGAAAGCCAAAGTGCATTATTTTTACAAGCACTAGACACAAATTCTATTCCCTTGGCTGCTCTGGCATTGGGAACGTTATTCACAAATTGTTATTTATGTGCTACTCGTACAATACCAATTTACCAGGTAAATCCAATTCGAATAAATACATATTCTGTGTTTTTTATGTGCGATAACTTATTTTTGTATTACATTTCAGTTTAAAACTTTAACAAGTTTAGAGATTTTACTAGCCATTGGAACTCTTATTCATGCTGTATCTCTATGTGGTAGTAGTTTCGTAGAAGAAGAGCATCAGACTTGGTATTTTTATTGGATAACGTTATTAACGTTCTTTACTTATAAGACTTTCAGAGAAGAATCTAAGCAATCTAAACAAAAACCCTCGGAATTCTATACATATCTAATACTTGTGATGATCCTTCATAGAATACTTAGAAAACTCAATAGTACAGGTGACAAATACGCACACCTCCCTGATCTCTCAGGATGGCTTCAGAATCAAGAATCTAATTACGCAATGAGTGCGGTTTTAGTCTCAGGTATTTTCGCTTGACGACCACTCGCTTCGAAGTCGATCAATTTTACCGAAAGTATTGCTCCTCTTTTCAGGTCTTTCCTTGCTAGTCTTGATAGATTATCTCCACGAGGAGTCCGAACATAAGAAATATATACTGGTTTTAGATGGATTTATTGCAGTCTTAACGTACATAAGACACGCGGTTACCGATACAGTATTCAAGCCTAGTTTTTATTTTGATTCTAGGTAATTACAAATAATATTCACCTTTCGACGCTGAATACTCATTGCGTCTTATTTTATTGTCGTTTACTCGTACGTATATATGTATTTTTTTTATTGTAGAGGAACTGTTGAAATGTATTATTTTTGGGCGTTTATGGCAACTTACTTGGTACACAACACCTACAGATTAGCAATCGCAATGAGACATAATAGACACAAAATTATATCTCGTTCTCTATTTTTTATTTTAAAAAAATGGGTAATCATTTCCTGCGTTCTGCACCGTCCGTATAATGTGATTTTACTGCCATTGCAATTGATCGTTGGTGTAGTGATTCATAATTTAACCAAACGTCAGAATAATTTTGGAGTTAAAGTATATCTCTATCTCTGGTCCAGTAATGCATTTTATTTTTACCAGGTACGCATTATTTTCGGGATGACAATATAAAAATTCAGTGTTATAACTGGAAAAATTGATATTTTCAGGGAAATTCAAATAGTTTAGCTACTGTTGACGTAGCAGCCGGCTATGTAGGTCTTGAATCATATCAGCCAGTCATAACTGGTGTCTTCTTATCTATCAATACCTATTCAGCGCCAATCTTAGGATTATTAACGTACTTGTACGACTTTTCTCTTCAGTATCCTCTACTGTAAGTTTATTAACAATTCTAACAAGAGAGCCTTCGTAAAAGAATCAACTAATATTAATTAACACTTCTAGGTCGTCTAAATCGATGTTGTCATTGTGCACACAGTATGCATTTTGGAGATTAGTTCCAATAACTTTTTATACTATTGTTACCAGTTTACAGCGTTACCACTTATTTGTGTGGACAGTATTCTCACCGAAATTGTTATACGAAGCGATGCACTGTATCGTGCTATTTGCTGTGATGTTTTTATTGCAATTTAATTTTGTATTCTACGAGTGGAGAAGCGCACAAACAAAAATTTTGTAGGTGAAAAAATTACAGTTGAATTACTTAAAACCTAGTTGTTTATGAATTATTTACCGCTTGCATTGTATAGATGTGCAACATCTAATTATCTAATAGCATTGGTTCATCGGAATAAAAACGATGATGATTGAAATTAAGATACAACAAATACGAAAATATTGTTAAAATAAATTTGTTTCCACATTTATTCAAATTTTTAATTTACAATGTCGATAGCTATGAATCATACGGGGTTTTAAATACATTTATTCATATATTTCAACAAAAACACTTACACGTATCCTTCGCTTTTCTTTTACATGTACATATTTAAGAATATTTTGTTGTAAAAATCTCTGAAATGAAATTTGAACTTTTTATATCGCGTAAGGAATCGCATGTTTTTATGCTTGCAAGTTATTTAGGTGGTTGACATTTTCACTTTGAATAAAAATCATGACATCGTTGAATAGGTCCATAGTTAAGAGTTTTAGATGCACATTTCAAAATTATTTACAATCTTTTATACATTAAAAGTTACAAGTTTCTACTGGGTAAAAATACATTTATGAAACTTTATATTGCCATCAAAAGTCGATCGAATTGAATGATATATATTGACATATTTACGATCAAAATAATAGTACCGCTTTCATTTGAAAAAATAATAGATTTGTCGCGATATCTCAAGAGCAATTAAAGTTTATAGAAATACACGTATATTCAAATTTACACAATTATCAGGTTGCATCTCATTGTACCATAAAGATTTCCAAATGCGGTATGTACCGTTCGTAAAAAAAAAGTGACATATGTGGAATACTAATAATTCATTGTGCGCAATCACGAAAAGTCTCTCGTTGTTACTCGAACTAACTGGGAAATCGAGCAAAAGTTTAAGGGGAAATATCGTATGAATACGATAAACTTACGTAAAAGTATCCGGCACAAGGCAGTAGAAATGTTCTGCTTAAAAATTTTCTTGTACTTGATTAAAAGCTTTCAAAAATGAATTCCACAATACTCGAAACGAAATAATATTCGATCAACGTGTCAGAGTCGTTAAAACTGTTTTGTACATTATTTTTGTAGTATGAAACAAGGTAATAAGTTCCCCTCAAACAAAATACTAGAGTGCTCTGAGCTTTTTTACTCGATAAAAAAAAAATACAGTAATAAAAGCTATCGCAATGTAAAACGCAACGTTCGTGTAAAATACGTTACACGGTCAATTGACGATATTTGGCATAATATTGCAATGCGCTTCGGACGAAGCGTCCAGCCGATGGATGGGTTACCTTACTTGAGATTGCTTTAGAACGGCGAATTCATGCCGAGCTTTGTTGTGAACTCTAGCCGAGCTCGTTTTTGGTACCTAACGTTAACCCTATTTGACGTAAGAATAAACGATCAATAATGTTTTTTTCAAAAAAATGAAAATGACGCATAAGCAAATAAAGGACAACTCACTTGATTTCTTGCCATTTTATAAACTCGTTGATAAGGAATATCAACGGGAGAGAAGCGAAAAAATAAAGTGGCAAGTTAATTGGAAAATTGGCTACTCTTGTATCTTTCTCCCTCCAGTAGTTGCAGAACGCACTAGCAGAAAATGCTACTTGCACACATATACTGCAAGAACAATAAACGTCATTAATGGCAACAGACTCGACGAACATAAACTCGATATTGAGCGAGCAACGTAAAAATACTCACACTATGAACGCTGTCGAGAACCACAGCCAATTGTCGAAAGGCAGCTTTCGCCAAATAGAATATTCTCGATGGACGAAACTTATAGATATCGTTACTGCAAACGCAAAAACATCATTAAAACAACAAACAACAAACTTTGATTAGCGCTAGCGAACGATCAAGATCCTCACCGAAATGTAAGACTATTACAACTAATGCAATGTTTTGAACGACGGCTAACGTGTCGGGCCTATTGGAGTCCCAGCCACCCCAGGACGTATTGTTCGTGACATTTGGATAAACGTAGAAGCATTCGACACCTGGAGTGACGTGCGTTGAACACAATATAAACAGAGATATGCACTGCCAAAGCAACACCGTTATTATCGTGGGTAAAAATTTGCTACCGTAGCACCAGAATACGAATAGAGCCACCTGTCAAACAGAAATAAAGCTTATTTAAAAACGAGCTTTCGTCGTTCAATCGTTATCGCTTTGTCATCGTACCTGAGCATTCATACCACATTGATTTTTTCCCGTAGCCTGCTGCATGATCATGGGATCGGATGGACTACCAACGAGAGAAACAGCGAGCAATGGAACAATAAGACACGTTAGCCAAAGCACCTGGCCAACGCTAAACAACGGTGGCAGCAGCAAAAACGCAGAGACAGCCTGAACCAGCGATAAGGTCACCATGCAGCACAGCCAGAATTGAACGCAGTTCCACAGGCACTTCATGTAACGTCGAGCCTTTCAACAGCCAATCGAACGGTGTCGATAAACTTTCGGAGAATCGTCAACAGAAAAACAAAAAAAAAAAAAAACAATCACCTCCATAACTAGATGGTAGATAGCGATCGGATCTTCGCGCCTGACGCTAAGAGAGCAGGCAACAGAGTTGAGGCTCCGACTGAGCTCGATTGGCGAAAGTCCTTCCTCTGGTCGAACAGCCGTAAGCACAGGCACTCTTTGGCATACTTGCGGATAAAGCGGCTCCACCGCCACTCTACGTTGGACAAAAGACAAAGGTAAAAGCGCGCGTTGATCGATCGGCTGTTGTTTTCCGTTGGAGAACCTCACTTTCTTTCGAGTCAGCATGTCCACCTCGCGCGCAAAATCGTCGAAAAGCACAAGCAATAACGATAAGATCAAATCGAAAGCGAAAGTCGATCACGAAAGTGCAAGGGCGACAGCAGCCACGAGAAAAGTTCTGCCGAGGAGTAACGTCGCGCCAAAAAAATCCAATAAGGAATTCGAGACCGTCTACATGGCATCTTACTGTCGGTTGAAAAGGACGAAAAGTACCACTGTCTCGCGGATCAATTGTGGCTTGTGCAAAGACTCACGCTGAACTATTCCAATTCAAGTACATAGCATTTTGGAGAAAATTAACAAAACGTGTAATGTCAATATCAAGACCGATTGTACTTAAACAATATAAACTTGGCTCGTTGGCTTATTTATCGTTAGCAATATTTGCGTAAACGTAACTGTCAAGTTGTTCGATACTTACGCAGCATCCGCCTGCATAAATATCGGCATGTTTTCAGCGTTGGCCGACGAACCGAGCACGCAAACAACCTCTCCGTAATCTTGCATGATGTGCAGCATCTCGCGAGTGACCGCGGTATTGCAGTCAGTGAACAGCGAGACGAGTAACGGCACGTTATCGATCAGCTCGATGTGCGGCCGAATTTTGTCGATACCTCGTGGTAGCTTCGCCTACGTAAACACGCATAATTAATCGATCCGTGCATTTTCAAGCGAACGTTCGGTCGAGAAACCAAACTAACTCTGTTGGAGAGATCAAAGTTGACCGGTGCACTCTGCTCGGTACTGTCCGTCAAGCAGCTAAGGGATCGCCAAGCCTCCTGGCCCGAGCCTAAATCGATACTCTGCACTAAAACGCTGTCTTCGCTGCGCACTGTGTCTTGTTCCCTGAGAATAACATTTATCGCGATGTTCGCGTATCAGCAATGCAGGCGTGAACGGGAAAAGCAAACGTTCGCGTCGAGCTCCGCGTGTTACCTGTGGCCCAAAGCACTCTTTGGCTGCGAAGATTTGTTGGCACTCCACTCGATGGTCTCGTTCTCAAACTTGACGGTTGAAAGCTCCGTGTTGATAGCACTCGGTGCGGACATGCTCAGCTGCCTGCTGTTGTCCAGGTTGGAGCTGCAAACGTTATCGTAAAGTCACTCTCACGACTCGATAGCACCAAGAGGTACTAAGGATATACGTATAACTTGGTTCGTTCGTGCATGCACGACCAGGCCTTCATAGGCAAGAAGACACTCGATAAGTTAGCGTTAATCTTTGATTGGCGTGCACATCGTGTGTAATTAATGAACCAATGAATTTGGTCGAAAGAGGCATAGTTTAGAAATAACGACGACGTACCGAGGTGAGGAACGATTAAGTAATTGGCTGGCCTCGTCATTATGGCAGTAAGGCTGCGGCTGGCTACGCCGATGAGGTGATGACATGGCCGCAGCCTGGCTCACCCACCAGCCCGTTGGGCTTTCTGACCTGTTAGTCTCACATTAGTGTCTGTATCGCGAGCTCAATCCACTATTTTATTAGTCGACAGTACAATGAGATTGATGAGGTGACGAACTCGTACTTTTCTCAGTTTAGGACAGTACTTGTGTCGCGCGTTTATTATATTTAACAAACAAATTGTACACTCACAGAAAATGCGCTATTCCACGTAAAAAAAATAAGGAAAAACAAAAAAAAGACAACATCTAAATAGAAATTTACCATTCAAAGCATAATACGACTCGACGACTATTGTGCTTTCAATCTTTCTTTTTGGCTTGAAAAATGAAAATGACGTATCTGTTAGTGCAAGGCAAGTTGTCAGTTTTTTTTTTGCAACACATAAAACGATGCGTGTAAGATACAAAAAAGTTAGATATCGGCAAACACGCCAACGAGTCTTTCGTCTCTGGCAAGAGACGGCAGAGAGTATTAGCGGCTAATCGGATCGGCAAAAGCTGCTTAGCGCTGGATAAAGAGCGCGAAACAAAATTCGCAACATATGAAAAGATAAAAGCGAGAAAATAATAAGTATAGACAAACATATACGCTGAGAACAAGTGTGGATATCTCTCGAGCCACTGTTGCCTCCTGTAACGTACATGCACAGTTGATTCGCTGGTTAACTAAAACATTGTCTTACACGTGATGTATTATTCTACACGTAAAAAGCCAAACTTGACGATGATTACAACAAAAGAGAACACGATACAGAAAAAATAAAAAGAAAAGAAAAAAACGAAAGAGAGAAACGTAAAAGTTATCCCCCCACAAGTGCCCCTGCGAAAAAGAGAACAGTAAAAGCGGCGCTCGGAAGTGCTTGGCAGTGTCATTTGAAATACCTTGCGCGTTCGCTGAGCAGAGAGATATGGCAATTCCAACCGCTCTCGAGTCCCATTTTTTCCGAAAAGACGCGTGAGCGTAACTCGTTCTCTTTACTGAAGTGGACAAACCTTATGCATGCGTGTTCCAATTGTTCTATTAGCTGTACCTGCAAATTTAAGAAAATGTGAGTGATGCCGAAAACTCCAACCGAAATTCATGTATCGCAAACGAACCATATCGGTTTGAGCTTGGTATTGCATCGTGACCATGCCGATAAATATTTGATTACACTGGAGCTCGAAGCAACTGTCTATACTGTTGACTTCGTCGTCCTTGGCCTCGTTGCACAGTAGAGAATCTACCAAATATATCCGCTATTATCAAGCAAAACCATTCAAAATATAATACACTTGAAAAACATTCAAACCCACCAGTCGAATGAAACTGTCCAAGCAAACTCTTAATTCTCGGATCGAGCACATTTTTAAAGTCCCAAGGTATTGGCGTAGGGCTTCTGTGTGGCGCGTACAGGTGTTTACTATCCGATGGAAGCTCCAAGTAGATATGCGACAGTTTGTTACTTACGCCACGCGTTAAAGGCCTGTAAGCGAAGGCCGTGCAGTAGGACGTTAAGCTCGTGCGATTATAAAAATCCTGCACCTTTTTTCTGTCACGTACCATTTAACACGTTGGAAGATTAACTTTAAAGTATCGTTGAATCGATCGCCATTCGGCGTTTTGACGAAACAGCAAAAAAGAAAACCTACTTGTCGGTTTCGGAAAGAGGACACAAATCGTGCCCATCCCAGAACTCGATGCAAGAATCCAAAATAATATCGGCGGTTCCTTGCGACAACAACTGCAAGCCACCGCCATTCTTCTCTTTCACGACCACAGCTACCATGTGCGGAAACGGGAACTTGAGCTTTGTCGCGATACTCAACGAGCGAGCAAATTTTATGTCGCGTCTTGCTGCTTCCGGTTGCTGAAATCGTACATTTGTTACGTAATAGAAATCATCGGATGTCAACATCTACTGTTAAAATCTGCCGTTATGCGTACCACGTGTCTGAATGTTGATAGTTGTTGCTCGAGTTGAAAAATGTCCTTGGCTTGGTCCTTAAAGCCAATCTGTTTGGCAAGCTCGCACAAACACCTAACAACGAAATAATCGTCAAAGCCATTCAAAAACTTGCAATACCCTTTAGTTAATACACATAGATTAGCTATACAAGCAGAGGCAAAGTAGGTAAACTAGAAAAAGCACAGTAAGCGTAGAAATAAATATCAAACTAGTAAAAAAGAGAAATGAAGCATCCCTGATAGACCAACCACCAATTTATTTAAATAACAATTCGATCGAATCGTACTCATTGATTCATTGCTCGAATAGCTTTTTCTTATACGATCCGATCTTCGAGCATCCATGGGTAAGAATATTTCAGAGGCAGATGTGAATAATACAGAATATAAATGATGTTTGATAGGAGAAAAACTGACCACATATGTCCGAGACATCCGGATTCATCGACATAATACATCTGTCTCGTGCATTGCGAAGTATCTTTCGTATCATACCCATTTTTCTCCTCGATGTTTGTCTGGCTGCTACATGGGACAATTTTTCGGACATTTCACGTCCTATGTTAGTCGAACTTATTACAAATAAGTCCTTTTTATTTTTCAAATAAAACGTTTCAAAGTCCTATTCAAAGTGTGTTTCATCGTATTTTCGTCGGTTTGCGTATTGTTGACAACAAATAATAACAAGTCAAACTGAACAAAATTACAAACTCATTCGCTTAGTCACACAAAAAAAAACGATAATAATGAAAAAAAATAAGCTTCTTGCTGAAAGTGCTAGACACTTGTCACTAAAGTCACGTTATTTATTAGCAGAGATGGGCTAGACTTTACGTTTTTTGTTGTAATACAAATCGAATAAAAATAAAAATATTTAAAAAATATATTACCAACGTCTGCCCATCTTTGATCGTAAAATAAGATTTGAACAATACCGTCTATTCGTAACCGGCACAAGATTCTCGTTATATAGCGCCTCGCAGGTAACGTGGCAACAGAACTGCGTGTAGTGTTCCTGCGTTTCCATATTACAAGTGTTGAGAAGAATTGCCAGTCCTAGAGGTTTGAGCGAATTCAAATGCAAACGCCACGACTGGTCATCGAACTGCAGTTTGAATGGTACAGCTCGGTCGTGCGTTAGATCCAGTACTTCGGTTACCGTGTGCGAAGCTTCTAAGATCAGAATATTCAAATGTAATCGATAGGCAACGTCGAATCGTTATAGTTGCAAATTTACCGTGTTGTACGAAAGACGTTCTGTTGGAATCTTGCTTTGTACTTTCACCGGCATGATTAGGATCGGCGGATTTATTCAGACTAGCCATACTAGACAAATAGAAAACTATCGATGCATACGCAGACATGGCGGAATCGACGTGATATTTTAGACAAGCTTACCTCGACGTTCGCGAGACGGTATTGGTGTTAGGATTCGTATTGGCATTGCCCTCGTTGGCGTTGCGCAGGAAAAATACTTTTTCCGCAGTAGGATTTGGCCACGATAAAATTCCTTTTTTGTCGACGCAACATAAGGCCTAAAGAATGAACTCAAGTGTAATTAACTAGTCGTTACAGGTTGTTGTCAATTTTCACGAGTACAACTCACCGTCACAGAGCCTAAAACGTGTAAAATATTAGCGGACCTCGTCATCATATGCTCTCTACCGAACATAATATCCCAGAAATACTCGGATAATTCGGTCCAATTGTAAACAACCTCTGGATGATTGGGATCCGAGGTTTCTTCGAAAGGGTCTAAAAACTACACGTTCCAAACTCTTAATGAACCTACTTTCTTGGTTCGTCAATACTTGTTAACGTACCTGAGCCTTTTTGGACGACTGATAAAGCTTGAAAAGTGCTTTAAATCTAGCCATGCCAAAGCAATTGACGGCGATCCACCAGAAGGGAAAAGCGATAGGCAGCAGAGGGAGAGTAACAGCGACAGGTTGCGACAGGAACATCGCGGTCCAGTGTCCCACGCCGACGTATTCGTGCAAATAAAGGTATCGCGCGCAATTGAATAAAATTAAAAGCACCGAAAGAACGGGGTAGATAATTTGCTCGATGCAGCAAATCATGACCAAGTGACGCTCGCGGTTGTGGTAAGTTACTGGTCGATTCAAGGCTTGATCAAGAGCCATGCGGACATTCGTTAAGTAAGGAGTTTCCTGCAGCTTGTAGATTTTGTTGGTCAGCGGTGCGCGAGCCTGAGGGGCGGAAAACGCTCCGCTGCCACTGTGTACTTGGGGACTGTAAACCTCACGAGCGTGTAGCACTGGTGCCTCTGGATCCTGTAAATTATCGACGTGTTGTGATGTAAATGACGACAAACGATTATTCATTATTTTTAACAGATATCTATAAATAATTTGGCCACACTAACGTCATGAGGAGTACAAAAGCCTGGTGCCTGCTGTCCTGGTTTCATCACGACAATATCACCAGCCACCAAAAGAGCCCATGGTAAATTAACCATATGACCATCTCGATATGTCCATTGTAGAGTAATGCATGGTGATAGAGGGCTACACAAGTGGGGATAATTTTCTGCTTGCCAATAACACTTTGCTTTAGCAACTGAAAAAAAACATTAATTATGTATCTTGCAATGATTAAAGTCATGGCCATAAATAAAATTAACGTAACTTACCATCTAACTGCTTAATAAGATTTTTCACCCTGTAAAGAATTTCAAGATGACGTAATTTATTATCTGAGATCACTAAAGTAGAGTTGAACAAGACTAGAAAAATAATAATGACTCCTTCGCAAGGCCAATAAGAATATCTGCAATAAAACAAGTTTTAAGAAATGGGTTCTTTATAAATCTTATTTAATGTCTAGAAAAAAATCTTACTGAGAATCATCTTCTACAAAAAAACATATTATTAGCAAAGTAGCACTTATTAAAAGTGCAACTGCTGATGTCCAACAAAATGTTGTATATTGACTCTTATGATGCAAAGCATCTTTCAGCCACCCTTTAAACTTCCTGTTGTTTAATAATAAATGATGATTAAAATTGAAAAGAATATCAATTAATACTGATTTGATTTTGTAAATGTTGTCTACTAACTTGGTTTTTTTACATTCTCTTTCGTAATCTTTAATCACTTGTTGAATATCTCTCTGTAAAATATCTAAAGATTCACCAGTTGACAATCCCAAATTTACAAACTCTGCTTTATCTTTCTTTGTTTCCTTTTTATCAATATTTTCTCCTTGTTCAATCTCCATTGCTTTAAAATAAGAATTAATTTTGTAACTATATTAAACAGCAATTACAAAAACAATAAAATTAAAATGCACTGGTCTACCTTTTTTGTGTAGTTTACATAAAACAAATACAAATTGTCAAAGCAATATCAGCTTCATAAATGTTCGAAACTCCCTATGAGGACAGTAGATGACATTCCATTCTATCTATAATATACATATATTTATATATATATATATAAAGAGAGAGAGAGAGAGAGAGAGAGAGAGAGATAATCAATAATCATGTTACTATATGAATGTAACAATTAGATGTTTCATTAATAATTATTACACAGATTCAAAATATCATAAACAACAAATAGCATTGACAAGCTCAAAGATTCAATCAAAATTACTTAGTAAAATATTTATCAAAGTCACAAAAGCTTGTGAACCTAGTTTAGCATAAGAGATAAAAATAAATTCTATAAATATAGATACTTAATTCATAAAATGGATTTATTTCTAAAAAAATCGCATGTTATAGTTCTAATTGTCCCAACAAAGCAACATCGACTCAGTGATTGTCAAAAGAAAATCGTATTTACGGCCACAATAAATAACTTTTCTATTAATAATTTACGAAAAAAAAGTATACCAAGGACGGAACAGCATATTGCATTATGCCCCGTGTATGTGGACGATCCGAAATGTCCGCATTTTATTCAAAATCACTTGTCTCATATCGTTCTACGTTAAAAAGTCATTATCAAAACACCCCTACTTTTCACCAATAACACACTATCTCTCTACCAGCAGCAACAGTAGCTCCAGCAGAACCTCTAACTACATGCAAAAAAAAAAGAAGAGATTAAGGTTATGTCGTAAACGATCGACCAATGGCGTGAAGGGGGAGGAGAGCTGTAAATATAAAAGTCGAAAATTGACAATATTATATAACCACTCGATTATAATGTGTTTTAATAAATCGCAAAACGCAGAAAAGACATGTTAACAGCCTGCAGCAAACAGTAAAATCTATACAAAGCTGCAACTATTCGCGGCTAAAAATTTAATTTACATGATGGATATTGCACGAGCTTTATAAAAATTACATACAAATACAGGTGCTATGTTTAATCAATATTAATTGAATGAAAAAATATCGTATCATTGTAGGTTGTCTGTTGAATGAGTAATTAGCAGATTCAAACTTTAAAATATAGCTTCAATTGCGATAAAATCTTGCGTAAAATTTATTGTTTATATGAGATAAGAGGCGCGCCATCTATGTGAAATGTGTATAAACAAAAGTAAAAGAAAAAAGGCGCCGGTCTATACGTATTATGTATACAATTTTAACTTGACGTTATCGCGTGACTTATCGTCTTTAATAACGAGCAAATCGAAAACTACGACGCTCGGAATTGGATGGGTACTATCAGAAATATTTTCCTACAAGTAACTATATAGAACATGTGCTCGCTCGAAAATTTCGTAGAATAAGAACCGCACGCAAGACGTAAGAATTAAAGTATTACGAATAAAAGCATCAAACATCGATGATATTCTAGGCTTGCAATCGTATTATTACAACTGCACAGAAGTATAATTTTTTTAGTGTGAAACTCAATCTTATCATTTGAAAATATACTACACATCTTATTTACATGGTAAATTGACTCCATTGACCATGTTGGCCACGTTGTTGAGGTAAATGTATGTACATATTGCTCATTGCATCCTAACGCTACATTATGAGTTGTAATCTAAAATGAGTATTGTGCAAACATTTTTATATTTTAATTAAACTAACAAATACTAGAATTTTTTCGTATCTTACTAATCTTCTTATGTCTTTGAAATAACAGTATCAAATTTTTTATTTCGTTGTGGAGTAATAGATACACAGTACGAAGAAAATAAGCTCCTCTCGACTTATCATTTTTTTTTTTTCAAAAACGCTGAATTATTTGCTAATCATGTTTAGTTTTACGCGCGAATAACCGAGAGGGCGATATTGTGCAATGGAAAATCATAAATGGCGATGTATAATCAAGAGATTATAGGGCTGTGATGATGAAAAGTGGTTATTTTTGATCTCTGAGGATAAGCGTATCTATATTATCAGTGTTTATTTAGCTATGAAAAGTCTACTCGTACTGTATTAATAATGCCTTAAGCTATAGAGCATTGAAAATCGAATTCAATCATAAAAACGATATCACAATGAGCATGCCTGCGTAATGTACTTGCAGATAAGAGTTTTTTAATAATCTTGGAAATATTTATGCGGTTCAAAAATGGCATCGATCGAAAGTAAAGCGGAAAAATTACTCCAAGTCTTACAATTATTCTTACAACCAGACTTTACAATCTCCACAACCACATATTTGGATTTACTGTTAACACACTTGGCAGGAGAGATTAAAAAAGGTAAAAATGCCACAAATATTGCAAAACTGTAAAAAAATAATGTCAATACAATGAAATGCTGATAATCCTGAATTGAACAGGTAACAAAGAGATATCTCAGATTCTACAAACCTGGTTGGTTACTGCTTTTAATACTTGGAATGAAAGCTCCAAACCATGTCAAAGTTTGATTACCTTCACTATAAAATTAATTGCCACGTTATCTGAAAGCGAACCAATCTTCTTTCATATCCAACAAAATGACATTTTTAATAAAGCCAGTAAGCTGTTTGTATTTGAAAGACAAGATTTGTCTGCCTCGATTAAAATGGCATTTGCAGAAATGTGCTCAAAATTGGTCGAACATTCATCTGGGAGACGTTGGATTGTACACAGTGGTAATGACATATCTAAGTTAAACTTAAATTCAGAAACTCATTGGATGCATGATGGTTGTATTTATTAAATTTTGTTGAATTTTCAGGAGCATGGAAAATAGTATTGAGTTATGCACAAGCAAATTATACAATGTATCTTACGAAAGAGAGTCATACGTTTTTGTCAATGTTACTAATTAAAGAATGCTATAATCAAACTCTGTGCGAAGAAGTAATTCTAGCAATTACAAAGCCCTTGGTTGATATGACTCATGATCCTGAAGAGAATAAGTCAAACTTTACACTTGGTAAATTGATTATTTTATTGTATTCTGTTGAAGACAATGTGTTATTATGACATAATGATATAGCAAAAAATCTTCAACTAGTAAGTTTTCATAGATCACTGTTATTTATCTTTTTTCAATAGATAAGCAAATTCTTTTGGACCAACATAATCTTTTATTATCAACATTGGAATTATTGTATGCAATATTGGAACATACAGTGTTTATTGATCTAGAAAATCCAATACCCAATATGTTTGAAGATCTTGTTGGATTAGACAATCGTATAAAGCTTTTATTTGAAGTTACAATCAGTACTCCATTTGTCAAAATATTGGAGAAAGTAGCAGTATTATGTGCCTTTTCCAACCTGAGAAATTCCGTGAAATCAGCAGATTCTCTCAACGACGACAAGTTTGAAGGATTTTGTGCTAGACTTTGCTACATATCATCCTTGCTGATGTCGAAAAAATTTATATTGGATCTGATTCTTACAAAAAAACAGGGAATGATTTTTTGGCATAAACTCAACAAGCTGAAGAAAGTTGAGGCACCTCGTCCTTATAAATTTGAAAGCCAAGCTCTTACCTTATTGGTCTGTTATTCATATTTTTTATTATTTTCTTATGATATATCAATAAGTTTTTTGTGAATAAATCGTCTTTGCAGATTTTACCTCTTTGTGTGACTATGAAGCCCAAACACATGAAAGAACATTGCTTGTTTGAGGATTACATTGATAAACTGTTTTCTCTCACATGTCAACCAATCCAACGAGTAGCTTATTCTATGCGGGACATAATATTCAAAAATGATTTTCCTATGGAGTATATATGTAAATCAATTGTTGATTACATGTTAGAGATTGTTGAAATTTTAGATAGGGTAAACATTCCATGATATCTTATCTTAGAATTTTATCTAAGTATTTATGCACCATGAATGATATATTTGTTTATATTCCTATGAATATTAAATAAAACAGGATGCAGCAGTGATATGCTTTCAAACAATGTGTTACTCGCTTAAGAATTTTGTTGCTGAAAGTACTATAAGTGCAAAAGGCAAAAAGTCAAACGAATCTGGTGAGGTAATTAACAGCCCAAAGAACAGTTACTTAAAGAAAAAAATGGAAAGAAAATATTTTCTTGATGGAGACCCAATCAATGATAAGCCACTTTTGTTGGCTGCATTACTGGAAGGCATGAATGTATTTACTGAGAAATTCAAACTCAAGTGGCAAGAGTGTGTTGAGACTATTTGTGTCCTGTCCATTGCTCAAGATATCCTTAATCATCCGGGTGTTGACGCAAAGGTAAATAATTAATGCGTTAATTTGGTACAGAACATGTTACAATTAAATTGAATATTTCAGATATGTAGATTAGCTTTGAAAACTTGTCAATTAGCGATCGCCAATTTCATGCCGCCGAATCTCGTTTTACTCACCGAATTTGATGAACATACAAATGAGATTGGTGCCACGCTGTTTAAAAGAATACACGATACCAATTGGGAAGTACAAGACAGTGTACTTGAAGTTCTCATTACGGTTGCCAACCTTTGCGAAAATAGTCAGTTTATTTATCTCCAAAATGAAGGTATTTTACAACGAAATTAATCTTTACATTGCCTTGTTCCAGAGTATCCACCCTATCAAACGATGCTGTTGGAAAACAAATTTTTCCAAGTTGCTACCGAATTGGTGAAAGCTGAAAATGAAAGTTACGTGAGAGCTTCAGCACTCAAATTCATTTCTGCGGCCGTGAAAATAAATTCACTGTGGGAAAAGCAATTGTGTCAACTAAACTTATCGGTATGACGAATAACTTGAATGTTATTTCAATCAATTTATAAAAATGGTTGCTATACGGTTGATTGTCTGATTCCAGGATCTTGCTATGAAATTAGTTTATAAGGAAAGCGAAGCTATTGTTCGACGAGAAGCCGTCGTGCTCATGGATAAACTTTACAAATACAGAAATTGGCAGTGAGTACATACACCATAGAATTTCATATATTTTCCTTTACAAACATGAAATAATTAAACAATGTTACTTTTGTTTTTTATTTATTTTTTTTTTTTTCAGAAAACCAGTTATTTCTGCAATGATACGAGCGATGACAGCTGCAGCCGTTTTAGATTTGGACTGGGAAGTCAAGATCAACGCTTTAGAATTCTGGAGACATTTCATCAAATCACACCTAACCGATCAAGGAATGTTAGACGGACAGTTTCCTAACGTCACCTTTTCCAAAGAACACAGGAAAATTGTATCGCTCAACGAAACCGAAATTAAGCAAAGGCTGAATAAAGCACTTGATGAGTTGGCTCGCCAACACTGTCTTGGGGTATACATAATTCATTTAAGACATATTAGAAAGTTATTAGTATTAATAGCTGATGAATAAACGATAACAAAATCAATGAATATTGCAGGTACTATTGGTGGCATTAAAAGACGACAGCGACATAGAAGTAGCCAAAACCTCAGCCAATATAATCGCAGAGCTGCGCAAGATCCTTCTCAATTACAAAATCAACGAGCCCACTCCCGAACCTCCCTCACCAAAAGATAGTGCAACAATCGATACGAATTACGTAAAACGCCGTACGTCCGTAGACAAATCAAACACAGAGAAATCAAGCGACGTATTTAACGTGATCGAGGAGATCGTCGACGCAAACGATGATAAACTCTTAGCATCCATCTATCGCGAGTCAATGCGCATGGACGGTGATGAAGCTGATCGTACGAGAAAATCGAACTTTGAATTGATAGGCAAAGTTAAACGGCAAGAGTTTCTCAGAGACATTCTTGCTATTGATCTTGACGATTACATCAAGCAAAGAACTGAATGGTTGCAAAACTATACAACTAGTTTTGATTCCGTCATGGACGATATTCTCATGCTTGCCAAAGGGGACGTCAATATCATGGATTGCTACTAAATCATTGTCATTGCTCCGCATGGCGATAGTATTTTTTTAACTCGAGTTTTGATTAACTTAGGTTCTTCATTTTCTGTTGTTTTGTTTTTAGCATGATATCCGTGCCTTATTCAATAATTACCGTACACTTTTATTCAGGTACTAGACTGTGCTTAACATTTGTCTTATGATTTGAACGAATAAAAAGATGTAGAGGAAAGAATGAGCTGTAAGAACAGTCAAACAAGCAATGTAAATAAGTAAAATATTTTTATAGTATTTCTAAAACGTTATTTCACTACTAAATAGATCTAAAATGCTGAACTTGTAATGTTTCAAAAGGAAACACTGTAGTATACTAATTTTTTTAATGTATGTTTTAATGAAAATATTTGTTAATTTTGTTAAATTTATAAAATAAAATGTACTTTTCCTCAGTCCAATGATTAAGCAATGCCTGCAAATTTTACATTCCTTTATTTTGAATATATATTCGTTTTTCTTCTAATTTTATTTTTCATTGTTATCAAATGTACAATTTTACGAAGATCCTTGAATGTTCATTTTGCAAAAAAACATACAACCTGAAACGCGTAAATTAGCACGGTAATATTAATTGTTTTGTAACAATTTGAACAAATAAACAATGAAATATACAAAAGGAGATCTTTATTTTCTAATAAGCTTCTTACATGTTATTTATAATTTCATCGTATATAAAGCCACAGACACATTTTTCTAAAAATTCATAAATTTTCATATACATGAATAAAACAAAAAACTTAAATAGTTTCAAAAAAATAATTACATTTTAACAAAAACATTTACCAAACTGAATTAATAATAGTTTCGATGATAATTCTTACAATTTTTAAAATCAAATACTTAATATAGTTAAATTTCTATTAAAAAAGAAAAGATTTATTGTTAACAATAAAAAACAAGGATAGGTTTCAAAGAATAACATTTCAACTACTATTAATAAGAAATATAAAAATAAAATAATTATAATACTTCACAATATAGGCTTCTTTTTGATAGCCTTTTTCAAAACACACAGTCTTTTATAGTCCTCCAATTCACTGCACAGTTGATTGGCACTCTTGATAAAGTCCTCCATGCTAATCTCCTTGATCAGATTTAACTCTTGTTTCCACTTGTCGTTCATGTCAGACTCCACCTCCATCCTAGACTCTACTAGAGGTTGATTATCCGACTGACTAGGCTCCTCTTTGACCGTCTCCACTTTTGCCACTGGTAAGGTACAATCTATAGGAACTTCAGAGTTATCGGTCTTGTTGTCCTTGACTCGCAAAATGCTACTGGACAAGTAATAGAATTGGGAAGGTTTCTTGGAGAAACTATTGTAAATGGAACGCTGGTTCTGTAGAGAACCACTATTCTCCTTTTCCCGTTGCAAAGGAGGCAGAACGATTTTTACCAAGCCCTTCCAGCCGATGACGGACAGAGAAAGTTCTTCTGTCGAATGCTGATAAGTCTGGTGCCAGTGAAGCTCGCTCAAAGAGGTTTTGATTTGTTGACACACTACGCACTGAAATCTAGTCTCCTGGGTCTTGAATTTCTTTATTGGACGCAAATCTGACGTGTTTTCCTGCAATGTCCAAATCATCGATCAATCGTATACAGAGGAAAACATTCGTAAGCTCGGGCGAACGAATAGCAACAACAAACAAAACAAACGAAAATCTCACGCAAGTCATTGGTGAAATGACATGTTCTCGTGCAAAACTCACCTTCTTCAAATTGAGTATCCGTTCCGTGCTGCAGTTCTGCTCGTCGGCGGGCATAGCGTTTGCTCGGACTCATTAAAAATTAACGAACTCAAGAACGCGTGAAGAAATAAAAAGAAACAAGAAAAACCCACAGCTTAATTGTACATCGAGAGAGCGCGTCGCGCTATTTTCTCGTTATACGAAGAACGATGAATGAAATGGAGGTTATGCGAGGAAAGAGAGCGAGAGAGACTGCTACGTGCGCAAAGCGCGCGAATCCGATGATACGACGTAACGTCGTTTGAAAATAATCCTTCCGTCGATACGACGCAAAACGTCAGCAACATGTTGAAAAACACCTGCGAGTAGAGTTGACAACGTTTATATTTATCATACAACAACTGCATTTTGTAGCTAAGTTAAAAATATTCTTCTACGGAGCGAATTGAACGACGACAATGAAAATGCGTAGAAAAAAAGTGTGGAGTTTTGAAGCGATCTCGATCTATCTGCTGGCTGACAAGTTTGCAAGTTGATTGTACCGACTAACCCGATCGAAGAGAAAAACAAAAAATCAGTTGAACGTCCGAACGTTGTTTGCACAATGCAGCTTGCGCGTTATATCAAAAATAGCGCATTTTGGGTTCGCGTTCTCTCTCTCTCTCTCTCTCTCTCTTTCTCTCTTTCCATCTCTGTTGCGCACACGACCTGATTAACGAATCTAAACGTCGTAGTCGACAACTTCTTTCTCGAAGCATCAGCGTGCAGAGGATATTTAGCTAGACGAAACAAAAATAACCCACTTGTTTAACGTCGCACGCGCATTTTGTATTCAAACAAACGTGTTTTCCGATCGTTTGGATAAGTGGCGTATATAACGTGCACGATAAAATATATCACAACGTGTGAATACCGCGTGAATATCGCGATAAACAGCTCGCGTGTACGCTAGTGTAGTCGAGTAAAGGCGCGCGGTACTCGTTGCATAAAATTAACGTATCCTATTTGTTAATCCGTTAGCTCAAAAAAGGCATCGACGAAAAAAAACAAGCGTGTATATATATATATACACACGTATATGTATGTACGTATATTTGCGATAAGCGTATACGCTATGTAATTTGGAGATGGTGCGCGATATTTATATCTTGATAATGATCGTTAGCGCATGCGTATATTCACTGGTTGATGCTTGTCTTCTCGCAGCTCGGTGCTATGGTCGTCAGTCGAAAGGCAAAAAAGCAAAGTGCGAGAGAGCGATTCAGTCGAGCCGCGGCACGCGCGCCGATCTCTTGTCATACATCCCACGCAAGCAACGAGTGTACGTCGATAAAAAGCTTCATAAAACGTGTGATTGTCGTAGTGCTCAAACGAAAGAAAGAGAGAGAAGCTTCTAGAATACCAAGTGTGTGTTTAATTTTTTTTTCCGCGTGCTGCTGCTCTCGAAGCATGTCGTATTACTTTCGTGAAAAACCACGGTTTGGCGACAAGTTTCGTGGTAAATCTGGCGACGAGTTACTCGAGGAGTTGAAACAACAATTCGCCGACGACGGTAGACAATGGGAAACGCAAGCACCACGACTTGCCAGGAACACTTTCGAACGACATACTTCTTTTCCTAGGGTAAGTAAGGTCGTAAACGAACGAATGCAATTCCGATACACCGTGGATAAAGCGTCGTTAGTCCTGTTCGTCTCGACGCTACTACTCGAGGAATGTTGGTTTCGTAAAAAAGCAAAAAAAAAAAAATAACAAGAAAGAAAATGTGAACGATACGCGTATGTGTGTCTCCAACTCTTTCGCATGTTCTCGTCGAGTTGGTCGATTAGCAGCGCGCCACTGATATGTAAATTGCCGACTGCGTAACGTTAAGAAGGCAATCGGCAGTCATTACTTAGTGCCTTGCACGTTGGACTTTCCCAACGACGCCAGCAGTCACATTATTGTCTTGCTAATTGTTCATACGTAACTTTGCAAGCGAGAAAGGGGAAGTATTGCTAGTTTTTACAAACATAGCATCCCGACGATGTATAAATGTGAGTCACGCACTATGACATCGATGCACTTGTCGTCAACGAACGTATACGTACAAGTATATCCTTTCACTATTGCGCTGACTAAACTAAGTGGGTTTGCAAGTGTGACAGCGAAAGATTAGTTAATCTCAAACTCCTACGTATCGTTGCGATAACGCGCGCCCTTTATCCAGAACTTATTTACCTATATATATATATATATATTGTTATTACTCTCTTGACTTGATTAATAGTCGTGTACGTATCCAAGGCAATTTATATTATCGTTGAGATATCGATCTTGTCCGTTTAAACCATCACCACCCTCCCGTTGGAATACACACTGGTTTACGATACGAATAAAGGGGGTTGATGGTTATATGGCGTTTCAGGGGAGCGGAGGGCGGGAGAAGCTGTCCCAGACCTATCTTCTTGGCTTCTCCTCGCTCCCCCAATTTTCTTTGTCTCGTTTCATTGCACCGCGTTCCGAAATACATTAGAGCACTTTGGATCGCGAATCGCCACAAGCTTGACCGTTTTACTCGTCGCCCCAGAGACAAATATAAGTCGGCAACTCGAGCAATCACGATATAAGTCGGAAAAAACTTTTACTTACTCATCGTATGCGCGTCATCGAGACTGAGAAAGAGAGAGAGAGAGAGAGAAAGAAGTTAAAAAAAAAACTATCCCATTAGGCGACACGCCATGCATAAGCGCATATAGCGTATAACTACAGAGCGAAACTTCTCGAGTCTGCAGCTTGCGGTCGTACACGACTCTGAAAATAACGTTGCCTGGAGAAACGTACTCTCCTCGAAATAATCTCGCGGACTTTCCTCTCTCTCTCTCTCTCTCTCTCTCTCCTTCGCAAAAAAAATAACATCACACTTGGAGCGCGCCAATGATATTTCCAGATCAAGGGCTCTTTGAATCTTTATTATTTGTTTTAACGAAGAAAGTCGATGAATATTTGTTGCTGACGATAATAGAAAAAAAAGTCAAACGAAAGAAATCTCGATATAAAATTTTGTTCAAATTTTATTTCAACGATCTCGTCCTTCTTTTTTTCTCTTCTTCCCCCAAATAATATCACGGGCCGCTTCTCTTATTCAATATTTACACGTCAGATGATTGCCAAGCTCGCAGTATTACTAGACCAACTGGCAAAAAGCAAAATATGCGTTTAATAATTTGGTTGTCGCAAGTATGCCTGTGCGAAAGAGTGAGAGAAAGAGAGAAAGTGAGAGAACGGTAATTATAACAGTCTATTTCGAAAAGCCTTTGGTTTCTAGACGAGAAACAACGCCGCGCACAACCACGTCGTGTACCCAGTTGATGCTTAATTAAAATCAACGATATTTCGACGACCAAATGACTTTTCGTCAATGAGTGCTCTTGTCGATACGCTCGTTCTCCTTTTTCTTCCTTTCTACGTGTTTTTTCACAATCACGCAGTCCGATTCAAGCCAGTCTCTTATCAATTCGGCAAGTCTTTGAAGTTCAACAAGCGATAAACCGATATAATTATGCGCTATCGAAAAAAAAAAAAAAAAAAAAAAAAAGAAGCTATTCGTCGTTCGAAGAAAAACAAACACCCAAACAGACGCAAAGCAAAAAGTAACGTTGAAAGATGTACGGAACAAAGGTCGTTTAATTGGATCATCGAGCAAAGGAAAGAACAAAAAAAGAACAAAAGAACAAAGTGGATCATCTCGTATCATATACGTAAAGCTAACAATCGCAAACGCGGACACTTGGATATCGCGCGAGCGCGCATCGTCACGACAAAAGAAGAGCCAAAATGCTTATGAACGTACATACCTATATTACAACTACACAACGCACGCTTGTCCGACGTTCGTAATCGTACGATACACCACATCGTGCTTGTTTTATTATTCGGTGGAAAACGCCTGGTTAAAATTGGATATCGCGTCGATCACACGTGCGATCCTTTATCTCGATTGTTGGCTTTTTTTGCACGTCAGACAGGACATTGAACGTTTGTAATCACAAGAGAGCTAATTTCACTAAAATCACGTAAATTTATCTTTTAGATCGGATGAACGTTGGTATTCAAATTGCTTTATAGCATACGAGTAGCCGTACGAGCGAGTAGTAATTCAGATAAGCGAGTCTCCTTATCAACCAACGAATCATCGAAAAAAAATAAAAGAAAAAGTCAAAGAAAGGAAAATATACGTAGCGCGACATTCTTGCGAGGTTTGGCAAGTAGTGTCAAGCAATCGATTGCGCCATTGTACATACACTCTCTTCCAAAACCGTAACGTGCCCACGTACACTTCCTGAACGCGAATAACAATAAAAAGAAAGTAAAAAAAAAAAAAACAAAAAGTAACACACGCTATTCGCGCCTGTATAAATCATCGTAGCTGTAAGGGGCGTCGCTCGTTGCTAGTCGTATATTTTAGGCACGCTCTATACTCGTTTGGCCTTTTTATTTCTTTCGTCTCTCCGTTTTCAGACCAATTGCGTAACAACTCGTCTAATACCGTTGGTACTGCTGTTGATATTTTTTTTTTAATTTTCACGTGTTCGCTACGAGATCTGCACGAGATATAGTTGATTTTTTTCGCGTTTGTTCTTCTTCTTTTTTTCTTTGTCGTCGAATTCGATCGATCAACCGAAAAATCTTGAGAGTTGATTCGCACTCGCTTGAGCGACGCAAGAGAAACATAGCGCAGCGCAGACTGTAATAAAAGTAATAGAAACGATCCCACGAGCCTCGGGTTTTCCGCCACTCCCTGCTATAACGACGTTATACGTATATTTATTAGTCAGAGCGCACATAAGCGTGTCGATTAAATACAACGCTGATTTATTACAAATGTCTCTCTCTCTCTCTCTCTCTCTCTCTCTTTCTTCTTCTTTTCGCAAGTCCCACGTGCGAAAGCCAGTCGTTCGCTCACACGAGAGTTGCATAATCGTAGAGCCACGCTCGAGAGTAAGAGAGAATAAAGAGAAGCTCAACGAGCCTTCCTTCTGGGGAACGTTACGACGGTTAAAAACACCTATTGTACGTTTGCCTTTGTACTTTCTCGTTGCTGTGCAGAGAGCGAGATGGAGAGAGAAAGAGAGAGAGAGAGAGACCCTTCGTTATTACGACAATTGTTCGAGTATTGAATAAACAAACGTCGAGTTGTACCGATTTCATCTAACGCGAATATTACGTTATTGTGCTTTTTTTCTCGATCGTGAACAGTGTAGAGAATGTGTGTATCTATACATACGTACGTACATGTCTGTGCCTGTGTGTGTGTGTGTACGTGTATATAACCGATCACACGTAGTTGTGCAGAAACGATCGAGAAAGAAGGTGGGAGAACAGATATATACGCGTGTTCGCCTGCTCGCGTATTACACGCACGCACTGTAGTCTGGCTTCTTTATAAACTCCTCCTCGATTCTCGTGTGCTCCTGGTAGATCTATCGATCACGCTAGATCATTGATCGTCAGCGTGTATCGATGATCCAAACCACTATGACGAAGTTGCTCTGGCTTTGAGAGAGAGAGAGAGAGAGAGAGCAGAGATATAGTTTCATAAGGATCGTCGACGAAAAGAAAGAAAAGACTTTGCCGGTCAGTGTTGTTGTTGTTGTTGCTGTTGTTATTGTTGTTGTTCTCCAAGCAAACGATTGTTGCTTTCGTCTATTTCGTTGTCGAATCAAACGTGTTACATCGAAGGTTGCGGTATCCGTGCGTGAAACGAGCATCTACCGCTGACCACGTCGCGTGCCGATTGCAACTTACCGTCGTTCGTACAACAATATCCGTGCTTTGCAAAGCCAATGATTTGCGCTAAAAAGTCAGTTGGAGCGAAAGTACAAGAGATGGCGCAACGATTGCCGAGCGTCTCTTTGATCGCAGCGATCAAAAGTTCCGCCAATAGAATCGCACTGCGCGAAAACTTCATTGCAGTTCGATTTTTTTTTCTCCACGATTTAAGCTGCACGCGTATTTTATTCGCTCGTTCGATTTCATTTGGACTACTAAAAATCGTCCCATCGATAAATACGTCACGGCAAACGTTGCATTATTCGTTGTCACAATTTTAACGAACCGAGAAGCGAGCTTTGCGCTCGGCGCAAAACGAATAATAAACTCAACGGAGCGCGCGTACACGGACCGCTGATCTGCTAACCTTGGAATTGAAGGGCCAATAAGCGACGAACCGTAAAACCTTTACGCCGTAAACGAGGGCAAAAAGAAATTCACGTGCCCCGTACGAGTACGATATCTCGTTTAATCCGACAAAGAAATGTCGGGTTATGAAAGAAAAAAATAATAAATAACCAACGCAGTCGCGTCAGACAACGATGATTACTCGATACGCCTACGCTCGTTGAAGCTCGTCTCGTGTATAAATATTATACGTACATATACGTGCGTGTGGGTCGTTTTAGGAGTCCCGCTAAGGAGGCTATTTGACTTTTGGAGTGGTCGTTACCGTTTTGGGTATGCCGAAGGCCCACCACCAGCCATTACACGCGCGTCGAGAGACTGGTTTTTTCTTAGATCCTTGTTTTGATCTTTAATTATCGTAGTTTTGCAACGGAAATATACCTCTGTTTTTTCTTCTGTTCCCCTTTTTGTTTCGTCTTTTATCATCGACGACCAAACGTTTCCGTTCTCGCCAACTCACCGTTACGTCGTTGTATACACTGGATTTGTAGAAAGGAAACACGTTAGACGTCGCTCGTCTCTCGCGAGTACACCGAGGAGACCCTTTGTATCGCGATGACAACGCGTTCAAAGCGAGAGAAGGAACAAGGCTGATCGATTTACCTTTAATTTTGTAATCGTTAGACGACTCGAGGCCACGGAACAAGGTGTACGTTGCGTACCCATCGATCTCTTTGTCGTGATTACTGCAAACAAGCGCGATCGAACGTTTGATCAAATATTTATAAAGGTGTCCGTCTCTTCGAGTTGACGAGGAAAGAAAGAACAACGAGCGATCACGAACGACGCGTTTATTATCTATAGCAGCTCCTTGAAATCCGACGAAAGTAAAAGAGAAAAAAAGTCACAGAGAAGGGCGACGCGACGGCGACATCGCGACGTTATTACGTTGTTATATTTGAAAAAACCTTGCCTCCGTCTCTGTCAGCTTTTTTATATTGCACCGAAAGATTGGCGTCGGTCCAGAACGTTCGCTCGGTAACGTGCTCTGTGACTCGGAGAAAAAGCACTCGTGTCAATGAATAATCGATGGAAATCTTCGTTGTAAATCTCGAGAAGCAAAAGAACAAACGTACAAGTTGAACGTTTGAAACATAACGTAACGTCTCGCTTTCCAATTGTCATTGGTACAATGCTATTATTAATCACGTGCAACGCTAATCCAGTGTGCTATGACACTTTTACCGGAAACAAATTTTGCACGATGTAACGAACATCGTGATCGACGTCAACCGCGCGAGATATATATATATATATATATGCTTGTTGTGCTTTTTTTCCGTTTATTCGTTCTTTCCGTAAAAACAACTCTCTTTGATGCACGACCGTTATTAACAATCCTATGGAACAACGGCAATCGTGCAACTGTACGTTGTACCTAATCGACGCGCGTTACACCGACGGTAATACGAAAAATATTTGCAAAAATAAAATACAAACGAAGCAACGTTGGATAAGCGCCAGAGGATATATATCCTACAAGATAATGTACTATTCACGAATAACGTCGGTTCGGCCATGAATTAAAGCTAATATCGCGTGCGCGCCAGTACGCGATCGAGATCAAGAGAGAGGGAAAGAGGAGATGCAGAGGCCTGGATGCTTTCCGAGAAACTCGAGCGATGACCTAACGCGATGAGAGATTTTGCACGGCGTAAGTTTTATAGGTGTGTAGTAAGCGTGTGTTCCGTGTTGATTAGACGATCGTTTTTGCAATTTATTGAATTTTTTCATTTTTTCGACGCTTAACGAGACGGTTTGTTAGAAACTTTACGTTGCGTTTGAATCAACGTTTCAACACATCGCAAAAACTTTATCGATTTGATTGCATTAAGAGACGGCTTTATTTGGAGATGTTTTCGTTTTGTGCAAGTCGAGCAAAAATACATTTGGTTACAAAGCACGCACCATTGTGCTTTCCGCGGAACACCGTGCAATCCGGTTAACTAGCTTATTAACGTACGTAACCGTATTACAATAACAACAACAACAAACAACAGACTGTGGGTATCCGCAAGTATCGAACACTGAATAAACAGCAGCGTTCAACGATCGGCGCCAGAATAGTCTACTCCGACGGCTGCAACCTTCCCAAAAAATAAAAAAACCAGAAAAGGAAAAAGAAAAGACGGACAATCGGTGCACCGGACTCCCGAGTGCAAGGCCGATTGCGTTTGTCTCTTTCTTCTCTTCGTCTGAAAGTATATACTTCGGTTCAAGGAGAAGTACTTTGAAAGTACTTAACAATTATATATACACGTAACATTGAAATCGCATTTCGACAATGAGCATGTCCACGTATGCGAATGACATTTTATCCATTCAAGAAAAACACCAAGAAATATCCATAAACATTTTGACAAATTATCCGCAAATATTTATATGTCAGCCGAACAAAGTGCCACGTCGTTGTTGTACCTCGTTGGTACAAACGAGTCTCGCCATCGTTCATTCGACACCTTCGATTTCGTCGATTCTATACAATTTTTCGAATAAATGTAAAATAAACAATTATGTACATAGCGAACCGGGAAGCGAATACGACGTCGACGACAATACGGCTTGCAGTAGACTTTGCCGTAAAAGGCGCGGATAGGAGATCGTATTATCCGTGGGTGCTATTCCAACGAACGACAGGTGAATCACGTGGTTATGCGCCTGCTGCAAAGAGGATAAATAACAACGATAAAAAAAACCAAGATTCGTGACTTTGTTGTTTTTTTATGAATTACGATATTGTTTGTTCGGATATTTCAAAAGAGAGAGAGAGAGAGAGAGAGTGAGAGAGAGAGCGTTGAAAAATTGTTTATACTACGCTGTACACGTCGAAAGTGATTCTGTTTCAAAGAAAGGACTTATATTTCTTAAAGCTCGTCGAAATCCTTGAGAATAGAGTTTTAAAAAGAAAAAAAAAGCTTCGTGGCAGCATAAACAATATATATAGTCGCACGTGCACAGGTTCAACGAAGAAAAAGCGCCACCTTGCGTGGAATCCCCCAACCGATGGCGATCACCTGGATGATGTATATATATATGTGTGTGTATATTATACGTGTTTTTTTATTGCGACGCCCCCGCATCGTAGTGACGTAACGCGCGCGTAGAATGAATATTCGTTATCCCACGACACCACTCGAACCTAGTGGATGTTTATTTCGTTGGCTTGGAATTGTAATTGAGGTTTTTGTGCATTTAGAGCTATAAAACACCGGCAAACGCCCGATAATATCACAGTGTTACAACACTTGTGATCATTGAGTTGTACATATCGTACGTTTATATTTGATCGTACGATTCAATGTAGACTTTGATAATGCCAATATTTTACGTTCGCGCTATCGAGCACGTGCGCGCACTTGGACACTGGCAGACGTAACGTAGAGCAGAACGTTGCGCTTTAGATTCGGAACTGCGCGCGAAGCTTCCAGCAAGTTCTCGAAAGGTCGCGTGGGTGTTTGTATGCGCGCGCATCATTCGCGCAGCTTCTGCGGCGCACGGTTATTTAAGTTGGCAAGGCGGCCCGGTCGTGTTTCAGTGTCGCAAAGAGAATTCACGAGATAACGTCGATTAATTTTAACGCAAGTTCTTAATTGTATATATATCAATCTATACGCGTCGTTTGAGCATTCATATAGAGTATCGTGAAAAGAACATTGTCAGTATTAATTAGTGTTTAGTGAAAAAAATCAAGTGATTTCTAACGTACTACTAGTCTTTGCAAGGAGAGGATCATAGCTGGAGGATTGGCCGGGATCAATCGGTAATTTCCATTGTGCCGTGTGTGTAGCTCGAAACGAATTATTTGGCAAGTGCCTTCCGAAAACGCGACTGTTGGCTCTCTACGCGGGTATCGATCGGCTCTTGCGATGCATTGTATATTTAAAGGTTAACTTCGTTCGAGATTCTTCTCAAGTTTTTTTCCGCGAATCTAGAAACGAGTTGTCGATAAGCAAAATTTTCCGTACTCATTTGGTTTATTGTTTGGAGTGTTCACAATAGTTGGTTGAACGAACAAACGGTCGTTTTTTTCGGAAGGCACGTTGAAATTCATACTTTGATCGTTTGGATCTAGCAAAGCTTGCGCTTTCTCTCACACGTTTTTTATTGCCGCAGTCATTGTTGTAATACGTAATACATATCACGCTATTTTCTATTCACGCTTGTATTTTAACCCCTAAAAGTGCCTTACAGATTATAATACGTATATATAAGCGCGTGCGTGTCCTTGATACTGTCGACTCTCGCGGGGCGCGCAGAAAATAAAATAATCACTTTGGCTCATCACGAAAATAGAACGTATACGTTTGGAGAGAAGGCGCGAGCGAGAGAGAAATCTTGTTGAATGTGTGTATGTGTACTAAACGTTCGACGGACATTTCGTAGGCGGAGAGAGTCAAAGAAAAAAAATCACGAAACCGAATAGCGTGAAGAAATCCCGTAGCCGGCAAACGATGGATTCATCGCCGGTGGTCATTGACAATGCAACCAAGTTCGGCCGAGATCTGGACCCGCGTGCACACTTCTCCGTAAGTTTTTCCACAATACAGTCATCATCAATTCAAGAGGTCTCTCTTTCTCTCTCTTTCTCGCTCTCTCCCTATATCTCTCTCTTTCTCTCTCTCTCTCTCTCTCTCTCTCTTTCTCTCTCAGTGTCTCTCTCTACAAATTTTCCGAGCAAGACTATTTTTAAAAATCTGTTTTGTCATTTTTCGCCAGCACGGAGCTGTTTTTTAAATTATTTTTCAGTGTCTCGCAACTCTGTTTACCACGAGTATTTTGGCTGGGTGATCTAAGTGTCAAGCCTTCTTTGTTTTGACCACGTGCGTAACGCATGGGTATCCATCTGTAGACTATTGGATGAGAAAATCAATTTTTTGCGAGAGATAGAGACTTTTTTTACTGTTACATTGCTGACGTAGTAGATTATGTGGGTGAGAGTTTAGCAAATTTAGACGTGTGCTATTCTTTGACACTTTCGAAATGTCCGATCTGGAAATGAATTTGGAAAGTTGAGTAAATAGAAACCGAGTTGGCGATTCTTCATACTTATTTGGCAATACTACAAGTTGATTCTTTGTTTATCGATATTGTTGATGCGTCATTGACTGACTCAGTAATAAACGAGAGAAGGTTCGATTCTAAAATTTCGAAAATTCCGTGCCTCGAGTAAAAACAAACTCAAGTTTATGTCCTTCTTTGCATGTCTTGATTTTAGCTCTTGAAATAATGTAATAACAGACGAGAATTAGTTGCCTAGAAGTAATTGAATTATCAGCCAATGAATCATAGCGAAGAATGTCAATGCAGCGAGAGAGAGAGAGCGAGAGAGAGAGAGAGAGAGATACATAAAGAGAGAGAGAGAGAGAGAGCGCGCGCGCTCGCTCGCAAGTTTGCGTCTAAATAGGTACGCGACGCACAAGTTTGAGTCATTGGACCTATGCAAAAGAATCGATTGACGGGTCTACCGAATTACGCAATCTCAAACAACAGTCAGCGCTATAAATAACTACGGCTTATAGCGCAGAGACCTTGACCTGCTAAAGGGTTCGCACGCTACGACATTCACCCAGTTCTTTGTGCTCCATTCGCATTACTCTGTCTTTTTCAGCGGCGTTGTTGCCGTGCAAGTTTATATCGATGTTTATCGCGAAACAACGCTTCCGTAACGATGACGACGTTATTATAGGCGTGGGTGTATATATATAGACGTACAAACACGCACACACGCGTGTATTAGATGACGTACGCGTTGCCGGCTTCATCGGCACGGCAAACATTTTATTAGGATGACGAGCGTATATGGCGATGCTCGGTTTTCGTCTTCTTTGTTTGCGCCATTCGACAGAGAGTGACAGCTTTTTGTATTTTTCTTTTAGCTGAATTTATTCGAATGTATATGTTTCTACCGAGCCCCTTTATTGTTTCCGCGCTAATCGCGATCAAAGAGAGACGACAAGAATTATATACTCGAAGGCCATGTTTAGACACGTATGAATAATTCAGACCTCGAAGGAGTTTGAGAAATCGACCTCTCAAAGTACGATTTTCTGGCAGGTTTTCAGTTGATTTTTATCACTTACGCCCTCTTTCCTTCCGCTTTCACCGTCCTAACAAACAGACTTTGTTTCGTTTGTCGTTGAACAGTAGCTTGATATTTAATAAACTAACCCAGCCAGATTGATCTTCACCTTGCAAACGATCAAGTACCAGTCGACCGTATGTGTTCGCAACTGAAATAAAACGAACCTCGCTGTTGCGTTGTTGTTGTTGTTGTTTTTTTTTCTTATTAAAGCTCATTGAAAAAAACAAAAAAATGTCCTGTAATTATCGAAACTCAGCACGTCGAATCAGATGAGAAACGAGCCCTCGATCGCGTCCGGAATAGGCATATCAAAGTAACTTTAGCTGACTCATGCGTTCGCAAACGAAGGATATTTCATTTGCACACTCTGCGTGCTGCTGGCTTTTTTTCTCTTTAACCAGTCACGAGAGAGACACTGATCCGCTTGGTCAAAAATAGAAAATTTCTCGAGAAAAATATCGTAGGTCACTAGGCGTATGTAATAATCGTTGATCGAACGTTCCTTTAGGGTTTCCCATTCGATGACGAAGGTGGTTTCGGGCGAAGAACCGATATTCGTTCGCATCTCGACGATTTGGCCGCAAGGCACCCAGAGTTCGCTGATCATTTGCTAGGATCAGCCTGGGGTGACGTTCCCTTCAGCACTGGATCCCTTAGGAGAGGCAACAGAAGGCCTAGCCAGGAGAGGCCTTCGGCTCACAACGTTTTTCACAATCTTCCCGACGAGGTACGCTTGGTCAGATGATAATACAACCCTTTGTACTCTTCTGAATTATTAGAAAAACAATAATTCTTGTGGCAAATTCCTTGAATAAACGCTCAACGTTGTTCAACGCGACCTAATCTTTATCGCTAGAATAACGTCCTTTTGTCTTGTCTAGTTGTTTATCTGCATTTCCGTTGAGAGCTGGATAATGTCGTTTTTCGCTTAACTAATTAATCGTGTATTTTTGTAAACAAGCAGGACGCACGTTCACAGGCGAGCGGCGACAGCGCAGCGAGTGGTGCAAGTGGAGTAAGTTCGCAGGGCAGTGAACCCGAACAAGTAGAAACGAACTCAAACCCATCCGTGCGCAAGACCCCACAATACAACGCAGTGGACATTGGACAAAATCAGCACAACATGGATGCACTCCAGCAACAACGAAACGTACGTTCCATGTCGGCACCACCAGAGAATCGTCAGAACGATCCGCCACGTTTTGTCTCGAGGGTCGAGATTAATCCCCAGCAAGAGGCGCAGCAACAGCAGTCGCAGCAACAAACTGAGCAAGAACCACAGAGAGACGACAAGAGTCCACCTCCACAACCGCAGCAAGAGCACAAGAGTGCAAGACAGCAAAGTAACGTTAGACAGATTCCGATTTTCGTCGAGGGTAGAGACAAACCTGTGATTGCAAAACACGTCGACGAGCCAGATTTTCCAAGGAGACAATCGCCACCACAATTTACTCGACCGTCCCAACACTACCAGTCGTTCAACAGGCAACCAGCTGGATGGACCTCGCATTTCCATGTAAGTCGACGTGATAAGCACTGGCATTCGCTTCGTTGTTTACTCGTGGAATTGATTCATGACTATGTAATCCGCGTTCAATACCGAACTTTTTGGGAATGCGATTCTTTGATAACTGGACGACTGAATCAAGCCGCTGATACTGATTTTTGTATTATCACATTTTAGGAGCCCTTTTTTGAGCCACCGCAAAACAGATGGACGAACTCGCCGCCATCGCATCCACAGTTTCGACATTCTCAGCAACAACAACAACAAGATAAACCACGGTACACTTACAAGGCCGATACTCAAACGCGAGCGAAGCCACAGTCTCAGCCACAGCAGCAGCAGCAGCAGCATCAACAACATCAACAGCATCAACAGCATCAGCAGCATCAGCAGCATCAGCAGCAGCAATATCCTCAGAACGAGGCTCAACAGGAGCCAATACCTCCTAAGCCCAAACCCCAACAAGTGCAGCCCAAGGATCCTCTAGGTAAGTGAGAATTCATTTTCCGTCGGATTGCGAATAAACATTGGAAACTTGTTCAATTCCGTAATTTCAATCGATAGGATGAGCAATGTTCTACGTTAAACTTTTTTTTGTTTACAGAAAAAGTTGCTGCGGTGCAACAGGAGGTTAACGCGTTGGCCATACAAGTGAAAGAATACTCGGGCAACTCGCGACAGGACAAGCAATACATGTACCTCGATGAGATGCTGACGCGTGAGTTGATCAAACTTGATGACATCGACACCGAAGGCAAAGAAAATGTACGGACGGCACGAAAGCAAGCCATCAAGAGTATTCAAGAGACAATCAGTTTGCTCGAGTCAAAAGCTCCACTGCCAGGTCAGCAAACATCACAACCCGTGCAAACTCAAGATACAGAACCTGTTGAGCAAGGAAAACGAACTCTGGAACAATCGCTCGAGAAAAAAGAGGAGGCTGCGACTGTGAAACCTGAGACTATGGAGATCCAAGAGGTTATTTGATTTCGTAAACATTATAATGTTAGTAGATTGTTTGTCAGAAATCATTAATAATGTTGATTTCTTCACACAATCGAATTTCAATGACACAATTATATGCAAACGCTTGTAATGAGAAATTTCAATTATTCAAGGACGCGTCCACCTAATGGTTATTAGTGACCACTGTTAATGCAGAGTACGTTTGCAATGTTTTTTCTCTATCGATATCCATCTGTAATGTTCTGCATGTGTCATTGTAGTACAGTATAACACTATCGAGCACTGTTTCGATCGTTATTGCGTAAACGTATCTTTTTTGTTCGGAAAATTGACTTTGTCGTTGAACTGTCATTGTTTCCATTAGCCATTCTAAGGGACAATGACAGTTCCATTGAAAAGTTGATTTTTAACGAAGATGTGTTTTTTCAATAATATCAGCATTGCTGTAATATGTTCTTGTAGATACCACTCGTTTAGAAATATATTAAACCACCAAAATCATTCGATATTCAATATCTCGTAGTCTGTGTGACACTCCCGCATGAATCTCTGTTTGAAACGACTAACTAATGGTGTTTTCAATGAATTTACAGACGCTAGTAAAGGAAGAGCAGAAAGCTATTCCATTGCCACCACCGTCGTCGCCTACAAAAGATTCGTTAGTGGTCGAGGTTCAGTCGTTTTCGGATAGCGCTACCGCTGAAGTCGCTCAGACAGCCCCACCACAACCTCACTCGGAGAAAGATCTGCAAGAGGTTCAAGTTGGACCTGAGCCTATGGACGGAACTACAACGCCACAAGACCTTCAACAACATCCCCAGGAGCAACCAATGGAAGTGAGGCAGTCTTCGCCTGCCAAGGAACTGCAACTCGGCAACGAAAACCAAACAGAGAGTCAAGCTCTGATTGCTGCAGAACAGAAACAAGAAATCAATGGAACACCAGTCGAAGTTGCTGCTCCGGAACAGCAATCGACGGAAAAACCGAAGAAAGAACCTCCACCGGTGCCTGCAAAACCAAACAGGTCACCCAAGAAAGCAAAGAAATCTGCTAAACAGCAAATAGAGCAGCAACCTGTTTCCGACATTGCGATACCGCTGCCAGCTCCTGGCCAGTCGATCTAAGTGACAAACTACGCTGGTGACATTGTTGTCAAAGGACTGGAACATGTGTGTGCGACGATCTCGGCGAGTTATCACATTTCGCGAGCGATTTGTTGGAATACTCGCCGGGTTTCTTTAATTTTTTCCCCTTTTTTTTACGTAAGTCGATGTTATTTGTACAACGACAAGCTGGAGAGATTATTTATTTCGGTTCCTCGACGATAGAGGTTGTGTGTTTTCGATGACGACTGTTTTGTGAGATGAGTACGCGCGAAGGTTTTACGATCTGTCATGATATGTACTTTTTAATTTATTTCAATACTTACGAGATATAGAGATTTTGTTGCAACTACTTTCCGAGACTGTGGTGCTATAAATGCACAACGTTGAACTAAATTCTTTTTTGTCATCACGTGACATTAGGCTATGTGTTCGAGAAATTTTCTAGTTGATAAGCATTATTTTATGAAAAAAATTGATGAAAATTCATAATAAAAATTACTCGTATTTCAATTTGTTTACTTATTTTTTTTTTCACCTGTCGACGAATCCTGCAATATTTAAATTTACGTTAAAGAGTTAATTCATCCGATACTTCAGGGCATCCGTAATTGTTTTATATATATACCCTAAGAGTGGTAGAACTGGCGGAATATTCACAAAAATGCATGTTTGCTTTTTTATTCTACCTAGGAAGCTTGCAAAAATTCAGATTTCCTTGTTTATTCATTCTATCAGTCGTGGAACTCATGGAAGCTCCCATAAATTGGCATTGTAGTTCTGAAAATGCATAATTGTCTTTTTGTACCTCATAGTAGTTTGAGCTATTGGAAGGTGGCGTAAATGTATGATATAGGGTGATACGAATCCAACGAATACAACAATATTCTGAAGCTCTACCCGCGCTCCGATAGCTCGAACGCCATCAAAAACCATCCAATAGCTCCTGGAAGCTTTCGATTGACTCTAAGACCTATTCATGTCATCGTGAAACTCAAGGCGCTCTCTATAATTTTCTACAGTCAAGTGAAGATTTTTTATTTGAAGCGAGCAGCTTCGAGGGCGCGCTTTATACTTGTATTAGCTATTTCAGGTAAATTTAATTTTCCAAGTTCGAAGTTGGACAGTAAGGAAACTACACAAAATGAACAAACTGCGTGTACATTGTAACGACTATTGACGTTTCGACCTGGAGACTGGAAATGAATAATATATCATTTTTCACAAGAGAAATTTACTCGAGAACGTTTTATTTATGAAACACAGTACCCATCCATGAAGAAATCAACTTAAAAACAACATTGCATTTGAGCCTTTTGAATATTTTTAACGTGTAGCCATTTTTATTTGATTAAAAACAATCTTAAACGTTTCAGAATTTATATAGTATAATCGACTATAGTGTGATTAATATAAAAATATTACGTAGTTTTTAAATATACCATATAAGAATTATCAAACACAATCAAGTAGTAGTGAACGTGATACAATTTTTCAGAAGTAATTGTTCCATTGTTGCTGTTAAACTCATTATATATTATAAAATATACAATATACAACACCATAATAATATCATGTACATTTGAAATTTATATCAAATAATGCATTAAATAGCAGCATATCGTATTAAAAATTTGTTTCACGGCATAATTATAGAAAAATACTCAAATATCACAGCTTCACAGTTACAGTGCAGTTTACATAAATATACAAAGCTTTCATTCATAAAATTCATACATACTTTTCTGCGGTACAATAAGCTTAATCTGGCATTTAGCAAAATTATGGAAGTTTAAAATTATATGTGATACTTTTCTTCGTTATTTTTTAATAACATCATATTGGTATCATTTTGATAAATAATCTACTTATACGATTATTGGTAACTTATGCATTTTTTTAAGCAGCAATGATTTAATGATTTCAGGGCATCTTCAATCGTCAATTTGGTTTGATCTTTTGTAAGGCACTGTTTTATGATTTTCTAATTCGTCGTGATTATGTTCAAAACAGGTTGGACAGTACAGGTCCCCTGTGCAATTTCTGCATATTACGAGATTTTGAGTATTGTCACACATGCAGCAAGTGTCTAGGTCATCTTCGTATAGAGTGCTCTCTGATGGCACCTACAGACATAATTATTTTTAGATTTTCTAGATGTAAAAAAAGCTTTCACATTGCTAATATTCACCTTGAATGATACTTCTTCTAACTCATCGTCATCTTCAAATTTAGATTCTAATGCAGATTCCGCTAAAGCCTTTTCAATTATTTTCTTTGTAGCTGTCGCTTCATCATATTCCTCCTCACCAGCCATACTATTATTTTTGTACTGTACAAATCACAAGTGTTTTATGAATTTAGCAAAAACCATAGGAGTTACTTATCATTTTAACAGTAACTTCAACCTACCTTGGAAGAGTCTATTCCTCTCAAGGCATCCAATCTAAATTGAATATCGCTATCTTTTTTTTCATTTGCTTTTGAAATTTCTAATCTATCAAGGTATTCATTAATGAGATCGTTTGTTTTCTGTTCAGGTGTTCTCGTATCCACTTGATTAAACTGAAACCAGCCATAAAAAGCAAGTTAAATAAATCTAAAGATTACAGTACCTGATAAATCAATATAAAAATGCCTACATTTATTGGCTCTGGAACAATGTCAGGATCTTGATCTTTCAATAAAGCCAGTCTACGTCTAATATCATCCTCGGTTGGAAGTGGTATTCGTTTGTCCTCATTTTTCAATCTTTTCAATCTGTTAACTATTTCTTGATCAGCTGGGTCTAACACAACCTTAAGTTTATCGAGTTTAGTTCCTTTATACATTGTTATTGGCGGTCTTGAAGGATTTTCCAATGACTCCAATCTAACATAAAATTAATTTACATATTTTGTAACAAACAGATTAACAAATAAAAAAAATGTAATTATAATTCTATAGAAAATCTGAGGGCGTTTTATACTTGTTAGTTATGTCAATAGGAGCAAAAGTCTGATCAAGTCTATTGGTAGTGGAAAAATCATCGGTTGGAGTAACAGGAGAATCTTTTTTCTGCAACTTATTAAAGCATCTTCCACAAATTTTCTTTTCTCCAACGTTAGGAAGATTACATTTGTACTTCAAACATTTGTTGCAGTAGGAAAAACCACAGTTGGGACAACCATTCTAAACAAAGAATAAAAGATCATTGACATTAGTCATGCGTATGCGTGGATCAAACGCTAATATAAAATGACGAAATTTAAGAAAAATTTATGATCAGGTCGAGCAAGAGTAAATCGTTTGTTAAAATAAGTATATTTATACGAATGAGTTACCGAAATACAACTGTCAACTGGTGTACGGAAAAGCTTGAGACGTACTAGCACGAAATTTAACAATAATAATTGTTTAACGCGAAAGAATTCGTTTACCTCTTTCGTAAAGAAGGAAAATTTGGTTTGACAAGTGTTGCAGGACATTTTCGACTTTGAAAATGCTTATAAAAGCATCGAAACACCTCTAATTATTTAGTCAGTCGTAACCACTGACGATTAATATGCAATTTGCAATTTTTCCAAGGTTAGCGAAAGCTAGTAACTAATTATCGAGTAGTGTCGCTGCTGTCGTCTTTTTGAATAGTCGCGCAACTTCTTTTACGTTAAGCTTGACTAACAATATCAATTTCTAACAATATATGACGCATAAGAAAATGGTTTACTTAACGAGAAGTAATTTAATGAAAGCAACAAATGGTAAGTTACTAAAGTATTTGTTATTTATTTTTAAATACTAACTAATTGGTGCTCGAGTACTGTTGTTTTCATAGAAAACTTAATATTTATGGAATCTATAATGCTTTTCGATATATGGCTAACGATGAAAATCCGATGGCTCGCCGAACAAGGTTTCCAAGTTGTGCTCCCTTTTGCGAAAATTGCTTTAATTATGTCTATTGGCATTCGTAAGTGTAACAAAAAGCAATTACATCTTAACGGCACTTCCATAACAGAAGTTTCGCCGTCTCAACGAATAATCCGAGAATTTCCGTATAGTTGTAACTGTATTAATGGATGAAGAATGCAGCGCGATACAGAAAACTGACGGAGACAGCTTAGACATGCAAAACAGCCATATCTACAAATATTGCAAAGGCCAAATACTGCCGGATTTCGCGTCGGAAGCTTCAGGTGCCTTGATAATTGGCACACCCGATACGAAAACTTACAACGAACCAAAGCTTCAACTGGCGATTCTTGGTTTGCCAATTTGGAAATCTGGTTATTACACTCCTCGTAAAGTGATCCAGGTAAATGTTTGTAAGCTGGCTATTGGTAATCCTTCCGTAAATCGACGACGTTTTTCCAGCCGTGGACAGAAGCAGGAGAATGTTGGGCTTTTGACGGATCCCGAGGTAAGATTATAATCGAGATGGCCTATGCAATTGTCATCGAGAGAGTTACCTTAGAGCATATTCCCGTCAGTGCTGCATTGACCGGCAATATCGATTCTGCTCCGAAATCGTTCAAAGTCTGGGTAAACGATATTAAATGCGTCAAGTATCTTTCCATTTCCCATAGTTTGTTTTTCGACAATTCTTATACATGTTTAATTATGCACCTATACATAGGGCAAAGTAGCGGATACATTCACCGCTATCGGTGCGTTTACATACGACGACAAAGGACTATTTTCACAAACGTTTGAAATTAGAGTATGGCTCGATGATAGTTATTGTACGTTACCCAAGTTATCCTCATTTCTAAACGTTGATCATTTCAGAAAACTGACGTGAAAGATGTACCCTTGAAAATAGTCATGATAGAGATTTTGTCAAATTATGGGCATCCACGTTATACTTGTGTATATCGATTTCGAATTCATGGAAAAATACACTCTTTGAACAAAGAAGAAAGTTTCGTTTGAATATTCGTGGGAGAAAGCTTTTAGAATAAAAAGAAAAAGAAGAAATATTTTTGTTTTCACATTCTAATAACAATTACTGTAATTATCAAACTAATAAAAATAATACACATTTAACATGAATAGCCACTTTATACAATAATTGAGTATACGTAAAGTGTATATGTATACAAAATATACGTGTATTTTTGAGGTACCACGGTACGGATCGATCGATCGAGTTATCCAAAGCTCGCAAGCATCGCCAATGCAATCGTGCATGCCTGCGAGGAAATGGAATCCATTTATTCTCGATTGAAAGACCTACTAGAGCTTCAAGAATAAAAATTCATTACGTATAACTAAGAAAACATTGATGGATTTATGCGCGATTACGGGAGCTTTGACTTTAGCTCAGCGAGAGTGTCGATGCATTTATGAACGTTCTAAGCAGCTGATCGAGAGCTGAAAGCTGTAAGAGGCAACGGTCCAAGCCCTAGAGAATTCGGATGTTTTTACGCGTGACACGAGCTGCTCTAAGAGTTTGTCGAAAGGCTAATAATCCATTTACACATGTTGGAAGAGTACGGATTTTTTTACCTGTTCTTAGACCATTCTCTATGTTGCTTACGAGGTCAACTGACCATTCTGTTCAACGTATCCAATTTGTGTATGATAATCGTTTGTGTGTGTAAATTTTCACGTTTTCGACACATTTATTCTACCATAAAATTGAAATAGAAACTATATCTTTGAAAATAGTCAGGATACTGATTTTATCCAACTTACTTATGCATAATGTTTCTTTTAAATATTCGTTCGCCAGTTAGTTTTACGCGATCGTCTTATTAATGGTTAGCTTTACAAAATCAGTTTTTTTATTTAAATTCCCACTTTTATCATAGAAAGAGAATTTTCTAAACTCATTTAACAACATTAACTAAAAATTACCCTAATAATAAAGATAATGTTTATTCTCTGTACAAAGAAACTTGCCATGGATTGCATTAACTAAGCAGACCGTTGTTATAATAAAATTTACTATCGATGGTTTTTTTGAAATATTTCATTTCGTTAACATTTTGTTGATGGATTATTGTACTGTTAGGGCTATTATCGCAAAATTTTCAAGATACAAAACGTATTTCAAATTTGCACGTGTCTGAACAAAATTTAGTTATAAACGTTCAGCCTTGAAGTTTACAAGTAATGAAAACTGCAGCAAATACCATTAAACGTAATTGCTGGAAATATTTTCGAATTATAGGTATTTGATTTATACTTGATAAAATTGATGATATTAAGATGGTAGAAGAAACAGATTTTAATAGAATTCTCAGGGTTATGAAAAAATAAAACACTGTTTTAGTGAAAAAACTGTCTTTATTACAAATCATATCTATAATAGACAGTTGGTCAATTTGTTTTTAATTGTAAACGGTTTCCCGTTTACCAGTTGCCGTTGGATGTACCTCCCCAGCTCTGGGTTGGGATGTGGTCTACAGCTGGTGCGGTGGCCGTCCAATCTTCCTGAGTCTGCTAAAAATCATGAGCCCATAAGATTTAAATTACCTTTAACATCTGTTGAAGATTGTTGCTAACTTACCGCGACCCACTCGTTGGTAGCAGGTACAGGAGCAGCTGGTGCACCAGCGGTTACAGGAGCAACTGGAGCAGTAGTAGGAACGTCATCAGCCCAGTTCTCTGTTGCCGGTGCATTGGGGTCAGCTTCGGTAGTCCATGTCTCAGCTGGAACAGTTGTCTCTGCTGCGACGTACTCTTTGGCCACTGGAACTAGCTCTTTGGCTGCCAGTTCTTCCTTGTCAGCCTATGAAAAACAGGAGTAACTATTTAGAAATACTCTATGGTAGTTTATATTTACCAGCTACTTAACAAGCTTTTGTCCATCTTAATTGTCAGTAGATAAGCAAAGAAACTAGTAAAAAATATGTTGTCTTATAGCCAACGAGCAAATATACGGCGCTTACCTCTTCAGGATCTCTGTAGAAGAAGAGATCTACAACAACGTCCCACTTGATCTCACGTGGGATGGATCCACGAAGACGGAGAACCTCACGGGCAAGCAACCACCACATGAGACCAACACTGTGGAAACCCTTGTTGTTGCATGGGATTGAAATGTCAACGAAACGAAGAGGTGAGTCTGTGTTGCAGAATGCAATGACTGGGATGTTAACGTAACTGGCTTCAGTGATGGGCTGGTGGTCAGTGGCTGGGTCTGTGACAATGAGCAGTCTTGGCTCTCTGAAGGCAGCCTGCAAAAAATAAAAATCAAATTAACATTTGCACCATTACTACCTGACAAGTAGACTATTGATAAGAAGTTTCAGAAAAGATTAAGCCATGTGAAACAACATTATTTATTCTGGTCCTGATTATCATCATACTGGAATACAACAATTAAAATTCAATCTTTTTAAACAATAAATATTTATTCACCTGAATCTGGTTAGTGAAAGCACCAGGAGTGAACCGTCCAGCAATGGGAGTGGCACCAGTATGTGCAGCAAATTTAAGAACAGCACGCTGACCGTATGGCCTGCAGCTGATTACAAAGACCTCGCTTGGGTGTTCAATAGCACAAATGGCACGAGCTGCAAGGAGAAGCTTTTCCCAGGTACGACGCAAGTTGATAATGTTCACCTTAGCTCCTGAAAAACAAAATTATTGTAGTCAAACTGTAGGATAGTCAAATGTCATTTTCTTAACAAATAAAACTCACCATCAACACGTTTTTTGTAAACATATTGCTCCATCTGGTAGTTCACATTTTCGGAACCCAAGTGGGTATGGGCACACAGCATTTTTGTAACGTCATCCTCTTTGAGGGCTAACGCGTCGTATCCTCCAGACATCTTATCGTTGAAAATGAGCTACGAATCAACCTGGAAAAATAAATTTTATTAAACAATCTATACACTGAAATATAATTCAATTTGCAAGAATGATTGAAAATAGTAGTTAATTTTTAAAGAAAAATACAATTTTATTTATGAATTATTTTACAAGTAAAATAATTAAATTATTAAAAAGTTTGGATTGTACAAAACAACTCGTTTAGGTTATGGGACCACGTGCTGTGGTGTACGCATCTTCACTCTTAGATTAAACATAAAAATACCGTAAAGGCCATATTTTATTCTTATCGGCTACTCTCTCAATATCCTTTATTTTTGCTCTATGCATTTTAATTGCGGAATATTCACTAAAAAATTAAAAAATCAAGAAAATTGCAGAGAGCTTACGTTTATAAATGCCACTTGGAGATTTCCAGTGTCGGAAAGGAAGTTAGTTAATCTATTGTCCGTTAGAACGAAGATTTTTCTATCATCAGAGGGCGTTGGTGCACGAAGACTCCAATTTCCTAAAAATATAAACACGTAGAAAACTTTTTCGCGGAATAATTTAATTGTTATATTTATAAAATAAGTAATGAAAGTCCAGATCATTGGAAAGGAACGTTAACGCAATTGAAAGCGGCATTAAAATCTTACAAAGCCAAGTTTTTCTTTGTGAATAAATATTTTGACATTTACTTTTTTTCTTAAGAATATCTGACTTCTTTGTTCAATTAAATTTTAATTTAATTAAACATTCAATTTGTTTCATACAGCCTTGCCCCTCGAAGATGCTCGAAGATGCAAAGTTCCTCATTAATCGAGCGCTACCTTAGTCAAATTTATAATTAAAATAATAACTTTTTTGCTTCTTCGTATTCCTTGCTTTGATAAAAAGTAACCCATTGTCAGATAATATAATCAATTTCAATTTATACAAATGTTTATTGTTTTATTAAAACAATATTTTGGCAAATTTCCTGTTCTTTTGGCATTCGTAAAAAACTGTTGGTGGTAAATTTAAAAGTTTAATTTCAAATACATAGACCTTTTTAATTCGATAAAATATATAGTATTACAGTATTATTTTATTTTGTCTGCATTTGTAAAATATACTTTTAAAAAGTTTGTAGAATCTTTTTTTTTTAAATTTCAATACTAATACCTGATATAGCATATGCCATGGATAAACTGTTATATTTTTGCAAGTATAGCTTGCGATGGCCATTTTCCAAAGTCCAGCGTCAGTATACTAGTATACATCGTACGGCATGTGACAATTAAACATAACCTACAATGAGTTGATGTGTAAAATTCGTAAACACAATTAAGAATGCACTAGAATGTTAGTCAATGAAAAGCTTCCTGTTAATCTGAATTAATAATTGTTAATTTTAATAGGTATAAACATGTACTTTTTATTTTTTTTCCTTAATACTATTTGGTAAAACGTATATTTATGTTTCTTTACTAATGGCTTATGGATCAAAACATCAGCAATCATGTTCCCAGCAAATCATAAGACAATTTTTGTGCTGGATCATACTCCTTATTTTGGGATTTCAACTGAGTGCCCACTGGATTTGGATTGTTTAAAAGCAAGGGGTCAACAAAGTTTGATTCCTTTACCTCCGATATGTAAATCACTATGGACTGCAAGTATAGAAACATCAATGGAATATTGCAGAATTGTTTGGGATTTATTTCCAAGTGGCAAATTGGTAAGTAATTAATAAAAGTAAAAACTAATTTGCTCATGGTAGACATTATATTTCTAATAAATAAGTATGCTCAATTTTTAATAGGTACGCTTTGTAGTTAGTGATCACTCTGCACACATACTAAATACGTGGAGTCCTACACAACAGAATTTAGCTCATGTAAGTTAGCCATGCTTTTTCGGTGTACTGTATTTTAAGTCAAACGAATTTTAAAATCTAAATTCTCTTTAGATAATGAATGCTATGGCAATCATAGGGGTACCTCCAAGGACTCATCAACCTGGAACTGAATTGACAGTGATACACGGATTGAGAGTTGCAATTGAAGCTCTCTCAGAGTGTTCAGAGAGTCAACAAGAAAAAAGAACACCAGGATCGGAATCGACTAGCAAATTAATTAATAGGGGCAGAGTGATTTGTATCACCAGTGCAAGAGACAATATGAATATGAAAAGCTTAGAAAATATATTTTCAAGCCAACTGACAAAACAAAATAAAATTGCTGCAGGAGCTGATAAGTAAGCAAGCTTCAAATCATTGATATTCCAAAGTATATATTATAATTATTTTTATTTTATTGTTTAAGTTTAATACCAATAGATCACTGTCATCTTGTGATATTGAATATTTTCCCTAATACGGTTGAATCCCAAGTGACAAGTCAAAGTTTAAGAGATGTAAGTTTCAACAATATTTTATAGCAGCTTCATTTGAAATATTATTCTAATTAATTGAATGTATTTCAGATTTCCCCCCTTTTGTCTATGGAAGTGCACTCTCTAAAAGCTCCAGCATTACACTCTAAGCTGTCTCACTTGATACTTTCACACTATGATCTGGCTAGTACCACCGTGACAGGTATTCCCATGAAAGAAGAGCAAAATGCCAGTTCATCTGCAAACTATGACGTAGAAATTTTTCATTCGTCTGCTGCTCATTCAGCCATTTTGAAAGGTTTTTAATTTGATGTGTTCTATTTTTGTTCAATTACAATTGCAGAAAAATGAAATGATTGAATGAAAAAATAATCAATCATATACAAGACTTTTCATACCATTTCTATTTGCAGGTAATCCAGCAGACATGGCACTGGTGAAAACGTTCCGACGGTTTGACGAAGGCACAGAGTATGAGACGGTAACTCTCAAATGGTGTACACCGCGAGGCTGTAGTGCTAGTGAGATGCAGAATTGTACTGCCATGCATCGCATCACACCCGTTGACGTTAACAGTCGACCTTCGTCGTGTCTCATAAACTTCTTATTGAATGGGCGATCGGTGATGTTGGAAATGGCTAGGAAAAGTGGTGGCAAAGCAATTTCACATTTACTAGCTTCTCATGGGGGAGAAATTTTCATTCACACACTTTCAACGTCTAGAAGCGTGCTTGAGGATCCGCCATCGATTAGTGAGGGTTGTGGTGGACGTGTCACAGATTATCGAATAACCGTTAGTATGCTCCCATTAATAATTAGTATTATTCTATTTATATTTTATTATTAGCATTTTTAATGTTCGTTATTCGTGTTTTCGTTTATTAGGATTTTGGAGCGCTTATGCGAGCCAATGTGCTCTTACCAATAAAGTGCGACCCAAGTGAGCTGATTGACGGGCCTGCGGAAAAGATGAGAGCACACCTAGAAAGGTTTACCAAATACTGGCCCATCACGATCTCGAACACTCTTGTATTCAATGCAAAACAGGTACTTCTTCAACTGTTTCACAACTTGTCTATCGAATTCAACACGATACATTTGCAGGTGTTGGACCCACTTCTGGATTTGATGATCAAAGCGTCGCTGACAAAGGACGAAGTGCTCCAATGTAAGCAAGTGCTCTTCAATGTACTGCAAATGGAAGCCAAACACGAATCGCTGCCTGTACCAAGTCTGAGTGGCGGCAGAGGCGGTAAAAGTGTAGTTAGACGAGAAGAGCAGTATAGATTGCTATGGGGTGAACTCGAAACTTTGCTCAAATTCCATTCTAACAATTCTTCGGGACATGCAGAGGTGCTTACTTGTTTATTGGAGATTCGAAATAAGGACGATAAAGATAACAACAAAGTCGAGCTTGATCAGGCGCTAAGAGAACTCGATAGGTAAATTATCTTAAAATTACGTTTTTTATTCGATGTGAAGCCATAGTAACCATTAAAAATGTGTCGGTTAGCTTGGGTAAAGACGAAGGTACAACGCGAGCAACGGTTATACGAGCCACAACCGATTCACCCATGTCTCCTCCACCTTGCGGTTCTACTATGAGCTTAGCCAAGCAAATCGCTCAAAAAGCAACAACAACTACCTTCTATGCACCTAAGAGTCTATTAGATATCTGGTGTCAACGAAGTACACCCAGGGACCGGCGACCCGATTTTCACGGGCGAATAAACAGCGACGGTCCAAGAGCTAAACTCTATCCTAATCTCAAAGAAAACGCACAACCAGCTCGCGGTGAGCCGGTCATTGAAGCTTGAAATTGGATTCGTATCGTGGTAAAAAATGTACATAGAACCATAGTAATTATACATTTTATAAGTACGAAATTTTTAACATCTAAATTTATTCAAAATCGGGGGGAATGCAGAAGCTATATATGTACTCGAGACTTTTCTCTAGAAAAAAGAAAAGCGACGAAAGCGAAAGCCGAATCTGGTACACGTACACACATACAGAAAGAGATCGAAAGTGAAAGTAATGAAATAGCGAACAGACACGCACGTACACATACCAAAGTGACATACGTGTATATATATACATATGTTGTAGAACCACCTGTAATGGAAAAAGAGACGAAAAGGAAAACAGCGAAGTTTGAGTGGGTGAGGGTGAGAGTGCGTGACGTAACGGTTCATTCATCCCCCAGAGCTTCCGATTTCTCTCTCTCTCTCTCTCTTTCTCTCTCTCTCTCCCGCTCCTCACTATTTACATCTACACGTGTGTGCAAGCCAACGGGGGTGGCGACTTTTGTGCATCCCTCCTACCAACTCCCTTCTCTGACTAGGCGACCAACTTTCGCTACCTCGTCTTCTACATTGAAGAAGCTAAGCTATTGGACGCTCACCTGTTGATGTGGGGCGCTGACTTTTGTTCATTTGATTGTTGAATTACTCACCGAGTACTGATTTCAGTCGTATGAAAATCGTGTTGTCCGTGGTTGAATGAGTAGAGACTCGTGTAAAGTTGATGAATTGAATTTTAACTTGTTATTTAAAGTTTCAAGCGGTATGAATAATCAATAGGACCGTAAGTATCAATGTACTTTAAAAACATTGAACTTTAAATAGACAAGTTAAAACTAGTTATATCAAGGAATACTATCGCACCGTGAAGAGTTGCAATTTAGATAAGCATAATGATAATTTGGCTACACTATCGATCTGAATAAATTGCAGTTGTATAAAAAGCACGTTCTAACGTTACCAAATTAACACTAAACTTGAAATTTTCAAAGTTTCAAGAAGAGTCATAAATATGAGTATAATTTAATGAAATGCATTTAGCTACAAATCATAACGAAGAAAATAGTTATCATCAGACGCAAATCGTTTAAACGTTATTTTCTTCCTCCTCCCTTTTCCTTTAATTTGCATATATACAAGTTCCCACTCGACGTCGGAGAATGGAGGCGCGGAAATCCTCCAAAATATATCTATTCGCTTGTATTTTCTGCAATGCGTTAAATATTCACTTGAAAATACCTTTTTCCATTTCGCATAATTAATGTTTTTTCAGTGTGCTATTTTCATAATTGATTCATGGAACTTTTTCATCTCTTAGCTTTGCAGTTGGAAAAGCCCTCTCTGTCTCTCTCTCTCTCTCGTCAACAATTTGATTTTCTAACGAATCATTTTGAGTAACGAAACCTAATCGTAAGCAACTATCAGAAACGAAAACGAAAGATAAAGATCAAAAGCATTGTCTCCGCCCCTTGATTGATAATGCACGAAGAGGGGAGGTGCGGCAAAGCGCCTATCGATCCATGGCCTCTCTCGTGCTTCTTTCTATCTATAGCTAGCAGGAATTGTTGTGTAATACACAAAGGAATTAGTACTTCTAGCAAGCACAACTGATCTCATCGTTTATCCCAAAATTGTTGACTCCGTTGTAGGATTGAATTTTAATGAATTTTTTCGCGTGTATCTTCAACAAATAAACATAGTTGAAATATCATGGAGGGGTAGTCGGGATAGCTAGTGGTAGAGGGGCAAATGTATAGATATACACGAGGTCCGAGTATTGATCAGGCAAGTCAGCACGACGCGCTCTCGTTGCGTTTTTTCTCAACTTCTTGCGCACAGCCGAGGGTCGCAAGTCTGACAAAGATTCGAGTAGATTGGTTTGTCTTTTTGCATGATTTTTCTTCCCGTGTGTTCGAGTTTTTCTCGTATTTTCCTTTTCGGCATTAGAAAAACTTTAACCACTGTCTCCTATATTACCAAACTCGTAATGAAAAACAACAAAACAGAAACAACCCCCATAATCTATCTTTTGAAATGACGTTCTAGACATTGAACAGCTAAATCTCTAATAAAATCCCAAAGATTAAATAATCGACAAACGAAAAAAGTAGCAGCAGTAAGAGTACACAGGTAAGCTTATGGCGCAATTGCGCGCAAATCCTCTTTCGCCAATTGCTGTGAGCCATTCCGAACACGAATGCCACCTTTGTCCTTAAGGTGGTTTTTCTCAACGCTTGAAGCGTGTTACTTTTTTTTTTTTTTTTCAATTATAATATCAATTTGTTTATCAAAGTACGAACTTTAATTACTTTGTCCCTCTCAATGCCAAGTTTATTTAAACAAACGTTGTACACTTGAGTGCACTGTCAATGCTACAACTCTATTATGTTTTAATCGTGACCTACCGTTGTAACAAAACCGGTAATGCGCTTCTACATCGATTGTTTGAGATGAGAGGTATCCCTCGACGACTTGTTCTGTACGTAGAATGCAAGTAGTTCATTCATCCCGACACGCACCAACATATATGTATGTACATATATGTATATGAACTTCTTGTGCTCTCTGCTCGGCGCCCACACACCAAAGTAAAGAGGAGAGATAGAGAGAGAGAAAGAGAAAAGCCTCCCCTCGATCGACGCGCGACTCTACACGTGTGTTTGGCTTTACATCGCGTTTCCGAAGGTCGTCTCTCTCTCTCTCTCTCTCTCACACTCACTCACCGCTTTGAATGTTACTAGGTCACGGTGTCCGCTCCCCTTTCCTCTTCCCCTCTTTCTGCGTAAGGGTATTTAACGGCGGACCGAGGTCATTGACTTTTGACACAAACGTCTCTCGATTAGCCCTTTTTGCCTTTCGCTTGGATTACGGCATTATTTTTTTTTTTCTTAATTCACTTACCTACGCCTCGAGTACTGTCTTTTTATTCAAAGTTTGATTTGGAGTGCAGTACAAAAAGATGATTGATAAAAAAGAGAGAGAGAGAAAGAGAGAGCGTGGCAATTAATAAATAAAATGTGAATTGTCTCATGCGGGATTTGGAAAATGAAAAGACATATGACGTTGTATTATCGTTATTTATTTTTTAAATAATCGTTCACTACAAGTAAAGTCCACTCGTAATTACAATCGTTTGTGAATGCGCAAAGTCTTATAGTGTATATCTTGCATTTTCACATAATAATCATCGTCATCCAGCGAAGCCACTCACTAAATCGTTTACAACTTACACGATAATCGCTTACGATCTACATTAACTCATCGTCATTATCATCATCATCATCATCGTTATCGTCAACGTTTATATCTTAAGTGATAGCCTTTCTCACTTTCTCTCTTTCTCCCTCTCTTTCTCTCTCTTCTCTGTCGCGCGTATATTTAATCTCTGTAAGGCCATAAGTGAAATACCTAAATTTATTAATATCCAGCGCTAGATTTTACGTGTATACAAATGTTTATTTTTATTTTTATTTATTTATTTATTTTTTTTTTTGCTTTTTTTCCTGTTTTATTATATACTTCTAATATCCTGTTGGCTTTTCTAGGTACATACAGTTTTTTTTTCATTTATTTCGACATTTCTTTACGTCGCGAACGCGTAAAAAAATCTTATGTGCCTACGGGATGTTAGATGACGCGTCAAAAAATTTCGTCTCCGTAGTGTGGCAGTGCTCCAAGCGGAGTTGGTTATATTTCTCACTGTGTCTTCGTGTAAAGAGCTGAAGAAAAGATGGGGAACTTTTGTCGTCGCAGGTGGTAAACTAAAAGAAAAATCGTCGTATTTTGTTTTTTTTTTGTTCATACATTTTATTTATTAAATTTGAATCGTCGGAGCAATCGGTGGCAAAGTATACCTTACGATGGACACGGATCGCGAAAAAAATTAAAACGTCGTCACGAGTCTAAGCGCACCGTATCGTCGTCGAAACTGCGTGCGAGCACAAAACAAAAATAAGAAAGGAGGCAAGAGACTTGGAATGTCGTTTCATATTTTGTTTTTTAATCGATGAGTTACATCACTTTAGAAACAAGTACACGTGCGTCTCTTGTTCTCCCTCCCTCCCTCTCTCACACTCTCTCTCTCTTTCTCTCTCCGAGCATACCCGTTTTACAAAGTTTCGTTTCAACAATGATCTGTGTATCGGTGTGCAACTGTAGGTGTGTTGTTTAATTATAAATATATATATTTATATATATCATATAATATGCATATTTATAAAATTTGAATAAACGCTCGCATAGCGCTAATCCCACTCATACCTTACATAGCACACACTCGTTTTTGTCCGTCTCGCGTCGTCGATCATTATGCAAAAATACTAATTCAATCCCTGTACAGAAGAACCCTCAGATTTCAGTCTCCTCCGATGGATCTACAAGATTAACTCATTGCTGTGTTTTTACTTTTCGCGCTTTCTTCGTCGAGCAGTTTAATCCATACTCAATGTTTTTCTGCTTCTAAATCTTTTACTTACAAGGTATTTGGTTTTGCAACACACTCCGACGTGTAACGTGTTTTAAATTTCATGTTCCTTTTATATTTGCTTCTCTTGCTCTGTGTCGTTTTCTTGCTATATCTGTCTCTTTCACACACACATACACACGCACACACACACACACACATACACGCGCGCGCACGCACGTTCTCTCATTTAGGTATATAAATTATGGTAATGATTCGGTAGTATTTAAGATTATCGTTATATTTAATTATTTTAATATAATCGTTATAATCAGCGCCACCGCCGTTGTCGCCGTGTTTTTCAAAAAATCTCTATGATACGTCATTTGCACGTACACGCACTCTTTCTCTCTTACGTGTATCCGCTCAAGTGCCCGCGATACAGTTTGTCATGAAACTTTCGATACGATGGACGCGAAAAAAATATGTGGGGGAGGGGGGGGTGTGGTTGGCGATGATAATTAAAAATGAAATAGACTGGTTGAGTTCAGCGAATAAAAAGAAGAACTAGTAAATGGGGAATAAAAAAAACAGCATAATTAGACTCGCATGCGCACACAGACGGCTTGATTTGTGAAAAAAAGTAAGGGTTTGTCGGCTGGCAGCGGGAATGAGTTTGTGTCACTGTCAACAGTGGCCCGTTGTACATCTATCTCGACTGCTCAGAGCATCATCGCGGCGGCGTCGGTGGCTTGTTGTCCTAGCGTTACTTGCTCCGGTCACTTCTTGCTCTTTTTCGTTGGTGGTTCCTGAACCGAATCTTGCGACGAGTCCTCCTCGGTACCAGCTTCGCTCTCGTCTGTTGGCTTGGCGTTACTGCTGTCATCGTCATTCGTTGGCGCCGAGTCATTCGTGTCCTCGTCAACAGCCACTGAAACGGCAGTATTGTTCACCGCTGCTGTCGTCGCGTTGTTACTTGGAGTCGACGGTTTGTCAAGTGAATCCTCGGTAAAAGACGTAGTTGTACTGTTCTCGTCGAGAGCTGCCGCCGACTCATTCGCGTTCGCGGTCGACTTGCCGTTCGACTGCACTGTAGCGACGGTTGGCGTCGCTGTAGCCAAATCCTGGTTACTGTCGTCGGATGGCTCACCGTTGGTCACGTGCGAGTTGCCGTTTTCCGTGGCTGCTGCAGCACTGCCATTGGCGTCTGGGATGCCCTCAAGTAGCTCTGGCTTCATCTCGGACGCGATATAATGAGTCCATAGGGCGAGTTCTACTCGGTGTGGACTCCAGGTGGTACCATTTGTGTCTGCAAGCGAAAACAGTTGATTTAATAAATGTTCCCAGCGAGAATATAAACTTGAAACGAATATTAAATGTACAATGGCCTTTGTCGAGATTATAATGCAGTTTAAGATATCCGTACCATTCGATCGATTGAATTGTTAAGAAAACAAGCGCGCGTAATAATAATAGTAAATAGGCGCGAATCTCACTTTGTTTGTTAAGCCTCGTCACGGTGTTCTGGATGTGCTGCACAAAATTGAGGTACTCCTTGGTGGTGTAATCGATGCCTTCGATCTCGGGTATAGCCATGAGGCACTCGTCTGCCATGAAGGGTGCATGTTCGGGCGACGCTGCAGCCAAGAGAGCCGAAGCCATCGTTGTGCCAACACCTTTAAGGTTGGACAATGCGGTAATCGCTTGCTCGAGGTTTGGTAGCTTCTTGAATGCCTTTTTTGTCTCGGCCATCACTGCGCGCGGTGTATTTACCTTAACTAGGTAGGATAGCTGCGGGTAGAATTTACCTCTCTGCGAAAACAAACAAAAGCAAAAAAAATGAAACAATCGTTCGTTAAAATTCTGTGTTTTTTTTAACCAAGTCTAAGAAACTTACAATTTGCTTCCATTTCATCGTTTGCACGAGTTCCTCATGAGTAAGGTGGCCGTCTTTGCCGCGCGACTTGATCTTCTTAGGCAGCTCATTCTGGTACCTGCAAAAAGCATCGATCGTGTTATACACGTGAGTGCAACGCAGAAGCGAAACAGAGTGGGGAGAAAGCGAGAGAGAGAGAAGGAACGGTCTAAGTAACCTTGACATCGACACAGAGAGTTGTACTCTGGAATAGGGAATGAAAACAACAACAAGGGGGGCAGTGAGAGAGTGATACAGAGCGATATGCACCGGCCGGCGATGACAGACGCGCCGACGCACACTTACACACATACGCGCGCGCGCGCGAAAGGGAATTCCGAGTCTGCCTATCCGCGAGACTGACATGTGCTCTCTCAGTGCTACAAGCAAAAGCCGGCAAACTCCACTATATATACACGAGTGCGCGTGATTTTACTCGATTGACGTTATTTTAGTTGTTCTGTTGCGTTCCTTCGTCATTGATTAGTTTTTTTTCGCGCTTGCTTTTGTGCGAGTGTGTGTGTGAACGTGAATATAACGTATACGAGCACACGAGGGAGTCGGCGAGAATTATTTTGGAGCAAAGTTGCTCCAAAATGTCCTTTAACGTATTTTCATTGTAGGTCATCAAATTGTTTTGATACTACATTAATATCAATTTAGAATTTATTCAAACGGCTAATTTAGAGAAATTCGATTCATAAATGATTTTAAATGATGTTTCCCAACACCGGCTGAATCCCAACTGAAAAAAAGCTCGCAGTTTGATACAATGCTTTAGTTTGAAGCAAGTGTATCTTTAATAATACCGTTACGTGCGAGGCATTTCTGAAAAGATTCGGACAATTACAAAAATACACTTAATTAGTTGACCAAAAACGTATATTATTCCTGTGACTCGAAAAAAAAAACACGTAAAAGGGGCAAACCACAAAGGTATTTCGTTTACGTGGCGAAAAGTCAAGTTCTAAGAAGCGCTCGTCCAAGCAGGTTTATCGAGACACTACTCGACTTTCATTTCCAAATGTTTAATATCCCAACGATTTTTACTTGATAATATCAAGTAATTAATCTGGACCTTACATTCGCTAGAAAAAAGATAAGGAATGGCCTTAAAAAATCGACGACAGTTGTACCGAACAAAAAAGTCATTACGCGCGAGTTTGTTCCCGGAGACAATGAAAGGTGCTCGCCATTCGATGAAAATCTGGCCGACTCCACATTGCTGAACGAGGTTGTATATGTTGTTATTTCGAAAATTAAAAGGAAACAATAAAAAACAAAGAGAAAAGAGCTTTCGCTGGACAGCGTCTCTTGCCTTCTCTCTCGTCAGATCGAAGCCCCACGCAGTTCCACAGGAAGCCCCCACTACCCGTCGTCCAACGCTACATGGAAAACCTACTTCAAGAGTTTAAATATCACGAAACCCCATAGGACTTTTCCAACAACCGTATATTCGTTATCATAGCTGTAGGGTTTGAGTAAATAGATCGCAGAAAGAGAGATGAATCAGCGTTAAATAGAATACGAGTAACGCGACAGCCACCCGAGTTCATTGTCCGCTTGCGCTGGCGCGCAACGTTCTCGTGCTCATCACCCGAAGACGCGGCCGCTCCAAAATCACGAGCCCGCCAAATTCGAACGTGCAGCCTATGTGATAAGCAACAAATCAAGCAACAAACTACAAAGAAGTAGCGAAAAAGTCGAGTAACAAAGATTGGACGCTTTGGAGCAGAAGCGCAGCCATTATTGCGAAGCGTCCCTCTACACGGAGTTTCCGACTCACCAGTTGTCGAGTTTGATGAGCTCCTCTGGTTTCTTGCTCTTGTGATTCTCAGCCTTGATTCTCAGTGCCTGTGGGTAAAGCTTGAGTACATGCTCGAATTGCGTATGCGTTCCCTCGGCAAAGAAAGTCGCCGTGTCTTTCACGGAAGCCATTGCGCCACGGCTCGTTCTCGCACTCACTCGCTCTGCTTGCTGTACTGCTGTATACTCTGCGTCCGATTACAACGCTCCGCCACCAGGTGTCGCTTACTCACAACTCGCCTTCTTGCGTGCGCTAATGCACCGCCAGACACGATTTTTCTTTGAAAATAATTTTTATGTTTCTTAGCGCGTTCTTAAGCTAGTGTTTCAACTAGTACAACTAGTACTTGTTTTATTATTTAAATGTCTCGTCAAAAACTTACCGACGCTCACAATGACGGTATATTCCTGGTGCTGTAGCGTAGAATGAACAAAACCAAAGAGTTTTTGCGGAGTAAGCGCGACTTTTACCCTGTTTTATTCGCGTACACGCACTGCTATCCGTATGTGTATGGTAAAATTGTATGTATGTCAATCGTTGTGAATAGCCGCGCACAGCACGGACGGAGCTGGACTGACTGCAAGACTGCTGTTTGTCGGCCACCGTTCGCCGGCGGGTAGGGATCGCTCCACTAGTTGGCGCCACAAACTTGGATCGTTCCATCTCACTCGCACTCTCGTGGAAAGTCCAGTAAAGTCTCTCTTGCGCGATGCTCTCCCCACTCGTATGTTGCCCCTACGTATTCCCCTCCTGTAGCGTCAAACGAAGAGGCTCTCAATATGACGCTAAAGCTGCTCTTACACCTACTGGATTTTCCATGAAGATCGCTTTTTCGATTGTATCTTTGACTGATTGCAATTTTTCATTGATATCTATCGGTAAACTTTCTTATTTTACTCTGACAACGCCTGAATCGTGATGAACTTGTCTTTTTATCGCGAGATTTTCGAGATGTATTATTAATTAACATAATTAATCATTTTGAAAATCGATGAAAACCTGACGAAATGTGTGGAAAATTATGCGATCAATGATGTGTATTTTGAAATGCGATTTGCAACTCTGCATGTCGAGTTATTCACGTTTATAACATTTATAACGCAAAAACATATTTATCGAATTAGCTTGATTATTGGTAATAAATTACGCGTTCATCGTTTACAATTGGGAAAAGTAATCAAGCACATTAAAGAAAAATTATTGAATGGTAAAAAAACCAATGGGTTACATAACAATTTCGTAAAAATCGAAAAAAACGTTCGAAAAACTATGAAAAAACAGAGCGCGCATCTGTGAACATCCCTTTGCCGGTGCACGCGGCACCGGTCTTGTTTACATTGACAAAACCGATGCAGGAGTTATTTGCGCGAGCATAAAAAAGGCTCTCTAACGTCGTATCTGCTTGGTCAAAGCCAGTGGAGAAACGCCTTCACTCTCGCCTCGCTGCGTTCCGTTCTCCATCTCTCTCTATCTCTCTCTCTCTCTCTCGCGCGCGCGCCCATTCGCTCGACGTAAAGCCAATATGTATACGAAAATTCGACCGTTGAGCTGTCACTCTAAGCTCGCGCATGTGCGAGCAAACTAGCCACTTTTTCCCTCGTGTGCATGCTTCATAGCCGACGATCTCTTGGCCGGCACGCTCGCTTTTCTAGGTTATGGGCGTGCGAGACTTTTTCTTCGCCTCGCGCTCTTTGTCGAGCTGAGCAAGCGTTATTTTTATAACGTTTTGTCCTCAAAAGTACTCGTGTATAATTTGTTTTCTCCTATAAAGAAAAAAATATAGGACAAAGACGGATTTTAATCGTATGAAAAGTTGCAAAAATCATTAACTGCATTTTCGAGTAATTCTCAATTTCATTTGCGAGAGAAAACGAGCACTTTTCTAAATTTAACCGTACGTACATACATATAAGCGCCTCGCTTGGCTCTATAGTCACGAGAACGCACGCGCGCAGCAGTCGAGGATGACGAAGCTCCCCGAGCGAGTGAGTGAGAGAGAAAGAGAGAAAGAGAGAGAAGCCGAGCGAAAACGGGAACGCCGAGGTCTGTGCTGTGCCAGCAGGCAGCGAAAAGTCGATTTACCCGGCACTGCCAACGACTATACATATAGATACGTATATGTATGTGGCGAGGGCGTCATGGAACGTCGCAGTGACGGTAACACTATCGCTATCGATGTGCAGAATTTTCGAGGCGAATTCGACTTAATTAAAATTTATCATTCAACTTTATATACAATTTTTTCGGGAATTTTCACATTTCGTCAATTTATTGAACCAAAAAGGTTGAAGCAAAATTCTTATCTTCCCGGATTACCAGAATATTTTCGTGAAATATTTCAGAAAAGTGGTAATATCAAATAATTGCGCGAGCAAGCGTGCTATTCCTTGGGACGAGCCTACATTCCTATTTTGCGACTCGACCCCGTCAGAGATCGTAGCCGGTTTATCGGAGCAGCCACTGCGATAGTCTGGAAATATATCGGGGAATATTTTATGACGGTAATGCGCGTCGTCAAGTGACGATAATACTCCTCTGTTTTTCTCTCTACTGAGCCGCTGCTGTTTGCCAGCATATTCCCCTACTACCCCTCCTCCCTCACCAACCCATCCACGTAGGCTTATAGGTTATGTCGGCGAGGCGGAGGGCGAAGGGGTGAAGGGGAATACGGCGCGTGGTAGGGATCTTTTGAGGTTAGGGCTACCCCCACTCCTAAAGCCGCTCCCAACTTCTTTCCCTTCTCCACCTTCCCTCAGGCTGGCTTTCGTGTAGGCACACACGATTGCGCCTTTTATATATCGCACACATACGTGTGCCGAAATCGCATTCACACGCTGGAATTCCGGCTGGCGGCGATCCCTTCTTTTATAACCCGTGCAAGAGCGCGCGGAGGCTGTGCCAGCCAGCATGAGTACACGTTCTGGCCGAGGGAGCCGGCAGGCCTTGAGAGGAGACAGCACAGCAAACAAGCGATTCTCTTTGGAGCCGTGCGTTGTGCTGTGCCGAGCTCCTCCCTCCGCCCCCCTCTCGCTCTCTCTTCTATTTCCGTGGCACGGCCGTGGAGCCGATCGATGCCGTGCTGCTGCTGCTGCTGCTGCTGTTGCTGTTGCCTGGCCTGGCCTGGCCCGGCCTAGCCCGCGATGGCGCACACAGCACAACATACGTATAGGTTATGTCGCGCATATAACCTCACAGCCTGAAGCTTCGTGTACGTGAGACGGCACGTGCACTCACACATCCGTACACAAGCATAGCCTGTTCGCTTGCCTTCTTGCTCGTGCTATCTCAACACCAATGCGGGCTGCGTGTACGTGCCTGCGCACATGTACGAATTCCCCTCTTGATGTATATATATGTATACGTGTGTGTGTGTGTGTGTGTGTGTGTATACAGTATGCGTAGCACATGTACATATGTGTACATACATGCATAAACTGCACCCAAGCTGCGCGCGCATACTCGCATCGATATTTTGCTTTTCCCTCGACGAGGAGGATAGAGAAAGAGAGAGGGACAGGGCATGCATCTTCAATGCGATCTGCTGTCGATTTTGAGGTTATACACTGCTCTCGAGCAGCTAGTTACTGCTTATCGCCCCCCTTTGCCAATTGATAGAACACACACCACGAGCAACCGCGGATGATAAAAGCGTAGGAGGGGAAATAAAGCGAGCATGTGTGCAATGTGCCTCGTGCGCTATACTCGCGCTCTGCGCACAGCTTAGCGGAGGTTTTAACGTCGATTCCACACTTCAACTCTGCTCGGCTGCTCTGTTGGGAACGCTTTCAGCGATAATTTGTCGGGTTTTTTTTCGCCGACGCTGACGCGATGAATAACATTGCGAACGCTGAGTTTTAGCATTCTATCGCGTTGCGCTTCTACTGATCGGACGCAATCTTTGCGGCTTATTGCGTTGTTTAAAACAAGCTCTTTTACGAGTGAACGTTAAATGTTTTCGATGCTTCTTCTATTAATCGAGTCCCGTCAAATACTTGAAAACGATTATCAACGTATTTGTTCGGTAAAATCTGACGGTAAAACAGTCGCGATAAAAACTTTTGCTGAAATTCATACAAAGGAGCTTTCACAACGAAATAGTTTCGCGTTATTTCTAAGCTCGGTGGAGGCAAGACATTGCGCGCCGTCGAATGGAAAGTGCCGAGGCACGGTAAATTTCCGCGCGGCTTGTGCACGCGCAGCCAGCCAGCCGGCGAAGAACGTTGCACAGGCAGCCGCCAAGGCAAAGATAATAATTTTCAAAGTTGTTTTATTTTCCTCTGTCTCTCTACGAATTTTCGGCGATAAAGCTCGTAGTGTTATTGTTACACACGTACGGGCGAACGACAATCGTGTGGATTTCGTAGTTGGCAAGCCAATTACGTAGGTCTAAACGGGAATACGTTAAGACATTGACACTTGTTTCCACCTTCGGACGTTAGAAACGAGCAGTTTTTGGAAAGTTTGCGAATACGGAACGTCTAGATGGAAGCACGTCAAACGTGGATGAAACGGAAAACGAAGATCTTTATCGGTTGACAACGTTTGATCCCGATCGTGGGGTGTTGCACTAATTGTCCTTCGGATTCGTCCTTCTCGGAACGTAAGATAAGTGAGTCGATGGTACTTTGTTACGCGACTGCTACGTTCGCAAAGGGGAGAGGCCATAAACAGGCAATTACGATTCCGGTCTTTTCCTCTCGTTTGCCTCTCTAATTATACGAGAACCACGTAGCTTTTCGCTTCACCGTCCTAAATCCAAATCTCTCTTTAAGGCTTGAACCTAAAGATCCAGGTAGGTAAAGAAGCGCCTTAAGAATTCACCTCTGACGATTGTCCCTTGCGACAAGTAGTAGATAAGAGCATAACTTTCTTCTACCTGAACAAGGTTCAACCTTGTTCGACATCTCAAGTGCTCTCTCTTATTTTTATTTCTATATATTCCTCATTGTTGAGTCACGTATTTGGCATTATTAGTTTTCGAATTCCGGCAACGGAGATCTAGGCAAGAACTGCGCTGCGACAATAATTCGAATTGCTGGGGAAAATTCGTGAAAATTACAACTTGCAACTGTTACGCAACGAGAAAAAAAAAGTTTAAGTTCCCCAACAAATATTTCGCATTAAACGCACTTTTATATCTTCATTAAGAGCCATTTGAATTTTTTTTACGGCAGAGGCCAGTGGAAACGCGGGCAACAATGGATTTTGCCTCACAAAGCGTCGCTAGCAGAACGGAAACGCCGACTTTTATGAACTGTCTCTATTTTTCGTGTGCACGCAACGAGCCGAAGGTATATACCATTTTAACGCAAACATTTTGTCGTTTGAAGTATAAAAATAAAAAACTACGTGAATTAAACGACGAATTAATCAAAACCTCCTCCGCGTCGAGGGGAAAACTAAAAAAAACATTCAATGCAATTCAACGACAATGTATTTTTTACCTTTTTTCTTTTACGCGTAATAGTTGAGCAATGCGTGGGGTTGAAAAATGACTATGAGCCCACGCCTATATATAATCTCGCGCTCTGAAAAAGTTACTAGCGAAAAGTGTGATATTGCCGGACATTACGTTTTTTAGCAGCACGATATAATTTGAACGGGCTTGTTAAATTTCGTTTAAAAGCGATATCTATGTCAAGCTTGTACATATATATATATATATACACGTACGAATCAGCCAAAATCCATCCGAATTTGAATTGATCTCTTTTCTCTATTATCAAATTTTACGAATAATTGATCGACAATTAAATATACCTTTTACAAACGCGGTACAATTGACTCAACGAAAGCTTTTCCATTGTGTATCAAGTTTCATCAAGCAGAGAGTATTGCGGTAAAATTTATTGGGCAAACAATTGATGGAGACAAAAAAAGAGGAACAAAATTACACGAATAGATAAAATGACAAATAGCCCTTGAGAAAAAAAAAAAAAAAAAAAAGAAACCATCAATCAGAGAGAAAAGAGCGCGCGACTTTTCGAAAAAGGTTTCTCGCTCTTTCTCTTTCTGGCTGAGTGTACAGCACTTTCGAAAGGCAGCCAGGCAGCCAGGCACATAATACAACATCCTGCAGAGCAGGGAGAGAACGAAGGGGAGCCGGCTTTCCGCCTCTCACTCGCACACAGCCCACATCGAGCTGCTGCCGCTGCTTCTGCTGTTGCTGCTGCTGCTGCCGCTGCTGCTGCTGCTGCTGCTGCTGCTGCTGCTGCTGCTGCTGCTGCTATAATGTAGGGTCTGACCGATCAATGTTACGACGCTTTTCGACACAGCGGTATTGTTCGGCGTATCACGTGCTGCAAATACAGCTAACGTGGATTGAGCTACTGGCAAGCTCCGTTTGTATTTGTTCACAATTACGAGAGTCTTTAACAATCGATTGTTTCGCTAATATTCTTTGGATTTTGACGGAATTATGGACACGAACAAACAAATACGTCGGTAAAGACTCGACTCGAATTTTGTGGCCGATACATCGAACGGTAGAGCGGTAAAAAGAGCCAAAAAAATTTTCCATAGAAATAGAATAGAAATAGAACGTTGAAAATCCATGAAAAAACGAGAAACGATCGAATAAATGGTTCGACGAGTATAAGCGTTAGCAACGTCGTTTGTCAACGACCCCAAAAAAAAAAATGTTAAAACAAGCCTATCGAGTATTTTTCGTAAATTCAAACGACTCCAAAATTCATCGCGTTGAGAGCGGAACAGCCGTATATACGGACGACGCACCGTTATACGCCGTACGCTTGGAAGGCGAGCGGTGAGAGAGAGAGAGAGAGAGAGAGACGAGGTTGGCAGCTGGCGTTCGGCTATACAGGAGGGACGGATGAGGAGAGGCAAGCGGGGGAAGATAGGATCGAGGCGGTGGCGTCGGTGGCGGCGCGACGGTAGTACTCTGGAACCCCCCTCTGGTATACGTAGTATACTTACAAAGGATCCCCGGTCCCTTCGAAATCCAACCCCGCTGCGAGACCGAAACCCAAGCGAGAGCCTCGTACTAAGCTGTACTAGTGTGGGGCTTATATAGATGTATGGATCAACGTTTAGCGTTTCGTTTGCTCGCTGTTTATTCAATTTTAAGAGCGATCTTTTACTTACACACGAGGACGCATCCTTTTTTACGAAATTGAGCGTTATACAACGCATACGCGTATCTATCGAGTGTACAATATACAAAATATACGAGGCACCGTTGCTCGGGATTTTTACTCGAATCGTATAATACGCATCCTTTTGCGTTAATTATATTTAACGAATCAAGCTACATAACGTTTGGCAATTACGCGAAAACACGATACTCCAACGGATGAGTTCAAGTACCGTGTCGGAACGTGGTCCGCAAGTTTGGTCTTTCCGCTGTGTGCACACGCGTACACGTGTACAACGTTCGATCGGGAAAGCACGCGGCCGCGCGCGCGGACTTACAGCTTGAGCCTCAAAGCCGAGGGAACGAAGCCGAACGCGCTCGTATACCTTTAACAAAGCGCTAACCTCAAAGTTCAGCGACTCGAAAAAGCTCGCAAGCTCTACGTGCACCGAACTTCAAGTTTTTACGTAGCTCGTAATGCGTCGATGACGAGCTTGAAATTTTCCTCCGCGAGAATCACTGTTCGTTTGAATTTCTTTCTCGAAAGACGTCGACGTTTCTCTGGAAATTTCGATGACGGCACGCCGTTGCAAGTTCGTTACGCAAGCGTGCATCATCCTTTTCAACAGGTATATTCTATAACAGATGTGTATGTCCGTGGACGTTTCAAGTATATCGATCGTCGTCGTGGAGTAGCGCTTTTGTACAAACTTTATTGCAACTCGTTACTTCGATCTATATTTCACAAAGTATTACAGAGCCGCAACAGCGGCTAATCGTTTGATCGCAACTGTTTGAAACTCGTCTTCTCGACGTTGAAACGTGTGCGCGAGTTATACAGAACGAATTAGAAAGTTAAATCATCGAGTTAAGTTTTCGAAATATAAAACATCTCGAAAGCCGCCAAGATGTTTACGAGATTTGAAGTTTCCCATAAAACGAACGCGAAAGCTTCAAATAGCGATCTCGCTCGATTATTAATAATCGCTTTTTTAGCAATCGACGTTTATTTTTTTTGTCCGTAATGTTTTGCGTGAAAATCATAAAGTGATAAACGATATCGCGAACGATCGAAATTTTCATGGCGAACCGTATAACGCGCTTGTTCGCTGATAGTAAAAAACTAAATATGTGAAGCACAAAAGGAGTGGAAGAGAGGGATTTGGCGTGTGCACGCGGTGCGCCAGTCGGCTAAAGACTAGCAACTGGCGTGTAAACGGTATCAAGCGGCTCTCACTCTCTTTCTCTCTCTCTCTCTGTGCGGCTGAGCGGCGGCGGCGTATCACGACGACGAGTGTCGCTGAAAGAAAGAGAGAGAGAGAGAGAGAGAGAGTGAGTGAGCAACAGGTCAGGGGCAATCCGGAAGTGGCAAGAGCGCGCCGGTCCACGTGCTCACACCTACACATTCTCACGTCGAGCTACTGCTGCTGCAGTCAGCTGTTTTGTTTACTCCGAGCCAGTCAATTAGAGAGATCACAGCGCCGCAAAAGGCACTTTTGAACGAGACGGTACCTACTACTACGTATAGCACGCAACCGACCAAGTGCATTTTACCAGTGCGCTCGCAACGTTGTCTTTCGATGCAAGCTTCGGTGCATTTTCGTTTACAACTTTTACGAGAGATGCACTATTAACAAAAATTTGACATAATCTACGCGCGATGAACGTATAATTGATATAGAATTATAAAAATATCACGATTTTTATTCGGTCGAGATGTTTCAAATCGTTGTTTATGAAGTTTTACAACGACCGAGTTTTTCATGGAATATTTGCAATTAAATAAACTACAAAAGGCTTGGTGTCTCGAGAAATGTCACAAACTAGCTCGCGTGTTGTTCAACGCTAACAATACCATTGTACTGTACTATCCAAAAAAGGAATATTAGCGAACGATAAAAAATAAGCTTGCATCCTGTCAAATCGAACAAAAACTATTCCTTCAAATTTCATAAACTTTACAAAAGACGTATCGTTATATTTCAACTTGAAATGAAAGTACGAATAAGAATGCAAAAGCCATATAGACTGCAATACACCTTAACCTCGAGAACCCATAAAAATTCACATTAATCCAACGTTTCCAAATCGTCCTCGCGTTGAATCATCAAAAAAAAAAAAAAAAAAAGCTGCGCAGTCAGCGACGTTCGCTCGACAGCGGCAGCCAACGAGAGAAAGAGAGAGGGAGCAATAAAAGCCGCAGAGAGCTGTGTTTCGCAGGCAGTGTGACCTTGGCATGCATGCTGGCTAAGCCATCGTCGCGCTCGCGAACATACACACACACACACACACACACACACACACAACACGCAAACGCGAGAAAGAGAGAGATATATTTAGAGGCCGTATAGTAAAGTGAGCGGTGTGTAGGTATGCTGTCGTTTCTACTTCGTGAACGCGCACTCGTGAAATACTATACACAGAGTTGAAGAAAAACACCGAGATTTTACCGACGTTTTACCCGTGATTCAATCGTTATTATACAATCAAATTCAACCAGATGCTCCGATAATAATTTTGTCAAACTTGGCAAATGACTCCCGACCTAATTTTATTACGATATGACTTGAATGATTAATTTTTAATTTTAACGTTACCGAGGGAATAAGGGGATAAATTGCTTTTAATGCTTGACCTGGTACTTGTACGTTACTTTTGTCCAAAGTTTTTTACGTTTAGCTTTGGGATTAATTAAGCAAGTTGGGGAAATTTTACTTTCTAATTTTTTTTTTTTTCTTTCGAGGAACCGATTTCGAGATGACTGTGCACGACAGAGTTTCTTTCAAGTCGTTGCTGAAAGGATTTCAACCTTTCGTTCAAAGGAACAAACTCGCTTTTTATTATTCATTTTTTTTTTCTTCGGTCGTATTCAAATCAATTTTGTTAAAAAATGTGGAAATTTTAACGAATAATAAGGGATGAATGCTTTGAGTGTAGCACATGCGAATAACGTATGCAAGCATTGCGCAATGTGCAAATTATAGCTGTTCTAAAAGCTGTACGAACGAAAAATACATACGTACATATTTATCCGTATATCCGTAAAGTTACAAATTTTACATAAAATCGATGTTGAATTTAATTTTTTTTTTAATTCCACGTACGTACACGTCGATCGTCCATATCTCGTCAAAGTTTTTGCAAAATAACAAAATGTCACTCCTAAATCGTTAGATCCAGTCGAAATTTCGCAACGAGCAAACGAAATTTTCGTATTTAGTGTACGCTTGGGCGAAATTTTTTTCCTCTTTTGCCTCCCTTCCCTAGAGAGAAACAAGACTCACTGGAGATGCGCAAGGGAAAAATAAAAAGCATATCAGCGTCTCTCGCTTGTTCCTCTTTTCGATTTTCTACACGTGCGCAAGCAGAGGTATACTCTACTTTCCCCCATCTATCTATCTATATATCTATCTATACACGTACACACACACACACACACACACACACACACAAGAGAAACTTTTTTCCGTCGTCGCGGGAGCACCCTTGGTCGCGAGAAGTCGAAATGAAATTTACTATCACCCAAACAACGCACTGAGCTTTTTTTATTCGTCGCTCAAAAAGCTTATTTTCCTTATCGTCCTTTCACAAGAACTCAACGCATTACCAAATGAAACAGAAAGTCGTTCGTCAAAAAATACTCGCATTAATCCGAGCACACGTTCGCGACTCTTCAATTAAACGTGCCTGCGGGTGGCACACGACAAACAAAGCTTGTCTTCGTCGTCGGTTAAAAAGAAAAAAGAAGAGCTCTCGATAGGCGAAAAAACAAAACGAATTAACGAAATACATTGTTTTTTTTGTTTTTTTTTTGGGAGGGGTGCAGAGGCAAACACTGCAATAGTAATTATCGTCTGCAGAAAAAAACGGAAAAAATGCAATCTCTCGAATAAAAAAAAGAAGAAAAAGCAGCTATGAAATAAATGAGACGACGGTGAGGCACGGCTCTCGCGTAATACGCGCGCAGAGAGCGAATCATAGTAGCGCAGAGTACGGGTAGGGGAATCGTGGCGCCGTGAGATCGATATCTCGCGCTCGCTAGAGTAGTGCCGCGCCAGCGTGTCGCTATAACGCTGCTGCCATGTCCCCTAAAGTTATATATACATACACGTGTAATTTTATTCTCAAATTCATTTTTCTCCGAAATTTATTTTTTACTTTTTCAAGCATACTCCAACTGCTAAACTAATTGTTTATTGAGTTTTTAATTCGGAAAGTTTATCCTCGTTTGAAAAGAAAAAAAAGCCTCGAGAAATTTTTCCATAAATTTGAAACGCTTGTTTCGCTATAGCGTTGTAATAGTTTAAACGCAGCAAACGTTCTTACAAGATATATAAATACAAAAGACTTGTCTTTCCACGATGTAAAAAATGTCTCCTTGCAGCAGCAGCAGCCACAGCGACGGTAGCGTAATCGAGCGAAATTTTTCAATCTCCCCAGGCATTAAAGGTCCGCGAAAAACGAGAGGATCAAGTTCGCTACGCCGGTGATGTGGTTTATACAGGAGAAGTGTAGAAAGCGCCGGAGGAAGAAAAATTAAGCGCAAAAGAACGAACGCGAAGCGAAGCTCACATTTTCTCTGCCTCAGCGCGTAATTATTCGTTTGACAAATTTTGAATTCTCACTCGCACTTGATTTTTCACGAGAAAAATTTAAATAATATACAAGTGCTTGTTATCCTTTTAAATTCAACGTTGACGTACTCGCGCACAGCAAACGACGAGAGCGTGCACGCGTAACGACACGCATAAAAGACAGATCGAGAGAGGGCTATACGTACGTTCGACAACGAAGAGATATCGTGATGAAAAGAGAATAATTAGCCGTTTAAAAGGGGTCGAGAAAGAAGAGACTACTTATTTTTCCGTGTAGACTCTGGTTGATTTTTTCGTCGGTCGTTCCATAGCTCGTTTGCTTGATATTCGCTGTATAAATAGGAAGAGCTACGAGTTACGAGACGGTACCTTGTGGTCTTGCGTTAATGCGATTCTAACGAGACTTTCCGATACCGATTTTTCGCGAAGAGTTATATCTAGTAGCGATTTCATTATCTACGAGTATGCGCTGGAGAGTTTCGCTAAGTACGTAGCGATCGACAAGATTTGGAAACATAACGAAAACGTAAAAAAAAAAACATTCTGCAACATCAAAGAGATCAAATCATCAAAGTATCGTCGTACAGTCTTGATAAAAAGTAAAAGTTACAATCGAGTAGCGCGATGTATATACTCGTACACGCGGAAGGAAGGAAAAGCTTATAGCGGTAGAAAGAGAGTGAGAGCGATGATTGTCATTCATGCACAATGCAAGGAGTATACACACACGCACGTACACTACTCACGAGTGGTGGGGATTTATTTTTAGAGCTTGCGAATGAAAGTTGGAGAATGAGTCTACTAGCTCCGTCCTTATCCGTCGAATCTCTCGCTCTCTCTCTCTCTCTCTCTCTCTCTCTTTCGGAGCTGCAGCAGTACAGTCGCATGCGGCGGCGTATTTACACGTGCACGTGTGTGCGCTAGTAGTAGCAGAAACTCGGAGGGGGGAAAAAGAGGAGAAGGCATCAAGCAGAAAGAGAGAGAGAGAGAGCACGTGCTTTCAAAAACAAAGTCACGTGAGGGGTGGTAGTATTATAGAGATCTTTTGATAGGCTAACGACCGATAAAAGAGTCAGAGAGAGAGAGAGAGAGAGAGCGAGAGAGAAGAGCTAGTGAACCTGCTGACCTACCGCATTAATAGTGAGGTACATTCACACCGATATGCTTATATACTACTGTTTACGCACTGCCGCCGTCGCAGCCGATGAGTCACAGACAAGCGCGGAAGAGCTATTCCGATCAATGAACTACTCGAGCGATGAGTAGGAAGAGAAAGAGGAGGAGAAGGTAAGTAGCGACTTTGACATTGATCGTTAAATTTTTAGCTTGACGAGCCGCTTTGTCGTAGTCACGGTCATTGTTGTGCATTTTTGCACGATTCCGATGATCATTTTATCAAAGGACTCGCCAACTTTCCTAACGATTGATCTAATATAATAGCTCAACGTTATTCGTGTATTATTTTATCTGATACATCCAACAAAACGAGCGGGTAAAAGAAAAAAGAAAACATTCAAAAGAGTCATGCGACGGATATCGTCGACGGACTTGCCTTAGGCGCGACTCTCGTTCACTTCGATTTGCTTTTTTTACAAATATATATGTATACGCGTATAAATTAAATTATCGAATACGTATGTATACATACACACACAGACACACGCACGCACGCGTGGTGCGACCTTGACCCCCAATGAACGAAGGCTCCCCTTATCTCTTTCACTCTCTGTTCGTGTCGACTATATATACGGTGGCGATGAAAAGGAAGAGGAAAACAGCTGAGCTTTGAGTATGTCTCTCGTTCTCCCCTCCTTATTTCTATCTTTCTTTCCTTCTTCTCCTCCTACACGAGACATTACGCAATCGATTATGTCCGCTACGGTCTGTACGCCTCTGATGTAAGTATATAGTATTGTCTTGCACTTATTGCTTACGAATTTGACGTTGTCTTTGTGTATTTCGATTGAAAACATCCAACGATCGTTTAAAAAAAATATTATTATCAATTATTGACGAGAGATGGATTGATCATACGTTGGAGCTTTTCAGGTGCAACGCAGACTGTACAAAAACAGAAACAACCACGTAACCAATTGAAATAAGTCTTTGAAAAATTAAGTCGGAGTGCAACTGGTCAAGTTCTTTTTCCAGTTCATTAATAACCGGTTCTCCAGATTAAATCTACAGAAAAAACAACCCCCAAATAACTCAACCTCGATTGTTTCTCTCTCTTTCTCTCTGTACTCTGTTTCAAGTGAGGCGTGTAGGGTTCCGTATAACCGCAGGCATCTCTTTTTTTAACGCACATTCTGTAGAAACAATAAGAAAAATAACACTATGTGGTCGTTGTTAGATATGTATGGCTTTTATGTAAGTTAAGCCGATATACCTTGTATATAGACCGAGTTGGTGTGCCTTGAAAACGCAAATAATGGTATATTGTTCTTGCAGAAAGAGCTTTTTATCGAAAACAATATTGATGATTTATTACGAAATGTGATATTTTTTTAAGCGAGGATATTTAATTTTGTTGTTTATTTACGTGTTTCCCACGCACTCACGTGTGCTTTTCAGTGTGGTGTGTGTGCGTGCGTGAGAGACAACGATCATTTTTTAAGTTTTGCTATAAATTCGAAAGGAAGCTTGATTGAAATACATTTGAATGTTTTTTTATTCGTGCTTTGGTTGACATTCCATCGAAAAAAGATGATTTATTGTTATATTGAGTTAAATATCAATGGACTTACAACACTCGATAATTCGGATCATTGGCTTTTCGATAGAAAATTATTTAAAAATGTCAATAATTATAGCATCAAACGTTAACATTGTCTATCTCGTATAAGCTATTGATAAAAAGAAAGCCTTCGCCCATTAAAATTGAATAGATCCTTAACGCGTATAATTCTATAACGAAAAAAAAAAGAAATCTATCGAACAACGTTGGAAAAAAGTGCTCGTTCGCATCAATAATGCGGACAATTACAAGAAAAACAAGCCCGCTAAAATGAATACAACGGCATCGTGATCCAAAGGGAAAAAGGGCTGGGTGCGGTGAGGGGAGAAGCGCGACGCGCTATTTAATTATCGAAAGTATACCGAGGGAAAAAGCAGCAAGCGAGGGATGCTTTATTGGACGCTGATCGATATTCTATTAATGAAAAGCTCGCTCTCGGCCGCTCTCCTCTCTCTTTCTCTCTGGGCTTTTTTTCAATTCTATCACGATTCGAGCGATTTAATATTTTCAAAATAAACGCTCGATTTGAAAGGTATAATAAAACAATAACATTTGTACGTATAAATATATTCAACCAATTAACACTTTTTCAAAAAACTAACAAAATATCCCTTTTATTGTGGAAAATGTAGTATTTGTCTTTTTGTAGATTGTTCAATGGAGTCATTGATTTTTATTTGATTATGCAGGATGACGTAATCAACAAGTTTTGTTATTATTTGATCGCGTTGTTACTGCAAAAAAAGCAAGATTCAATTTGTATTTTTACCGCTTGACGCACCAATGATTACAAACGAGTCCTATCACAAATACTAATCTACCTGTTACAATTACAAATTCTAACGTCGTTACCTACAATTCAATGTTTGGTACTTGTTCAATTTTAACGTCCTTTTTTCCCTGAGCTATACACATGGTATAACCATCGAACCGACACTACGCGTAATTGACTCTTTTTTCTTTTTCGACTTGAAACTCGTTTCAACGAGAATGAAGTTATACATTTTTAACGTAACGCAACACGACGAATTTTCTGGAAAATCCAATAAACTTGTTAAAATTCGTTGAAAATGTAGCGAAAATTTATATCAAATCCCATAGCGATATACCGAGCAACCGCTAAATAACGTCAAAAACTCTCATTTTCACACGCGTGATTGGCGAAATAATATTACGAGTCGAAAAACCGAATTGGAATGACTCTGCAATGGAGAACGCCGTATGGATAATGGTGTAGCGAAGCTATATAACGTAAGCATCGATAAAATGAAATCCTCGATTATTGAATCTATATATATACATCATGCGGCTTGAGCAGCGATTGTGCTTTGAAAAATAAAAAAGCAGCCCTATACCCGATCTTTTCAGATGACGCTCCCATTAACGTATAATTAATTGCATAACTGTGGCGAGAGGTGCGTGTAACGTATATGTATATACATATCTAATTGGACAATGGGATTCAGATCGATGAACCGATTAAGGTTTTTTTAATATGCCACCTCGGCTTGGATGATGCTTCGATCGAGGTTTCGAGGTCACACTGCGCTCAACAATTCAACGAGACGATAAATTTGGCGAGGTGCGCTGGTGCACGACTTGATTTTTAAATTTGTTCGCTAGTCAATTATTGATCGCGGTGTATTTCACTACCCGGATAGAAGGGTTAACGAGTACAAGAGATAACTATTTTTTTTTTAGCGTATTTGAGAAATAAGACAACGACGAACCTTATCGAAAAGGACTGTTTATTACATAATCCAGATAAAATTCAAACTCGTACATTGGCTTATTGGATGCTCGATATTCTGCAAAATGCAGAGACGAGCTGACGTTGCAAGGGGGTCCAAGGAGAAACTCCTGCTCTGCTCGTGACGTTAATTCCCTCGAGACTTGTTCCGGCGAGCGACCCTTCGTTATATTGCGCGCATACTACGTACTCAAAGGACCGCAACTCTATCCGATTTATATATCCTACTTTTGTTTTTTTTTCCCACCCTCTCATTTACGTCCTAACGGTACACGCGATATTTTGATGCAGAGTTTGCTCAAGTGCTTTGTGTTCGTACGAGCGAGTTGGATTACGTAATAATACCTTTCGCTAACTGCGACGTGAACGAACCAAATGTTATGCTTTTTAAGTTGCAATTTAGTCCACTTGACGTCGGTTACTCTACGTGAAAAAAACTGATTAAGAAACGGAGCCTGGTATATCCGCGTACATCAAAGAATGAAAGCATTATTGTGTTGTTTGGAGTTTAATATTGTCACGTCGATCGTTATCGATAAAAATACACGAATTATTTTCACGTAAGAAGAATCGAGTTGACAAACCAATGAAAAGCATTAACAGTTTGCATTGTGATAGCTCGATCGAGTCATCGAAAACATCGTAATCCAGATGAACAGCCAACGCTCGTCGAGTAAAAAGAAACAAGATACACCACGATAAAAGTTTAACGTACGTGCGAAGAGCTTTCACGATGTACAACTAACGAGCGGTTTTATCGTACCAATACGTATGTATAAAACAAAAAGAAGCTGCACCTCGCGAGGGAAAGGGACAAGTGATCCCGAATCGTGCACGTGCTTTTAAAGTTTGTATTATGAATTTTTTAACGCACCACTGCTGCTACTGTTGTTGTTGCCGGTTGAAAGAAATTGATGTCTTCTCGAATCGATGCTCTCTGTGTTTTGTTACGTGCGCCCCTGACGAGTTTTCCTTTTTTTCTTGTTTTTTTTTTCTTTTATGGATTGCGGGTTTATTGTCGTTTTGTTTCTTGACTCGTGCGATTTTCAGTGGGTTTTGATTGGCAATAAAAGCTCGTTTTTTTCAAGAGTTTGCTTTATTGGATACGGGCATCCATTTTGTCGATGTATACGTATACGTATGTAACTTGGTCGCGGGTATAGGATAAATAAGCGCGTCGTTACACGTTATAGTCGTGTCTTTAGTTAGTAGGGTTGCTAGTCCCTTGTAAACCAAGTATTTTTCCAAGATACAAAGAATAAACGTTTGCTTCTATTACGCGACACATTCACAAGTTTATTTGAAAAGTAGTTATCGCGCTATCGTCGTTTCGACGTGCCTCTGTTGAACTTTGAGACGCGAAATACAACGTTGTTTGTTACTGATTTTATACACAAATTCATCGTTAAAATTATTTTTACGAAACGACGTTAATTTCAATTGTACGAATATGGTCAAACTAACAAGAATCGTTTGAAACTGATCGATCGCACGTCAGTTTAAAAGCACTTTTGCAAAAAGTCAATTTTCCCAAATAACGAATAACGAGTTGTTCAGCAGTCGCGCGTAAATTAAAATACATTCGAACCACAAACGCCATCATCGTATATACGAGAGCGAGCTTTTCGTAGGAAATTCAATTTTTCGCAACGACCAATTCCGGTATTTCCCATTAGTCGCGCAAACGGAAGTCATTACTGGGGCTGTATTTTCCATTACTGCAACGACACCGATAGAGCAAGGTTGTGTAAATTTATTGGCGTTTGTCTCTTCTCGATCGGTAAATACTTATAAAAATCACGTTAATCGCGTGCTACTGCACGTATATACACGTTGTATATATGCTACGATTGTCTTATCAAGTTGACCTTAGCACGCAGCTTGCGCGAGGAAATCATCGACGCTTATCGTACGTACGTGTGTACATGTAACGCGGTTGCGCGACGTCGAGCTTTGCCGCGTGATTGCGGATTTCGCGTACAGCTTTGATATTTGTCGATTGTTTGCGTTTGTTGCAGCGCGAGGACACCTACTTCAACTCAGTTTCATCGTTTCTTCAACTTCCTCCTCAGTTTCAAGACGAACAAGTGCAAATAGATAAATATACGCGTTTCTCTTCCTCCTATTGTCCGTCGTTTCATGGTACTGCTAACCAAGCGCCACCACCGAGCTGTTGTCCTCTTACGCGCGTACATGTGTATTCGCGACCAGATGCGACGACAACGAACGCGTCGTACGTTTCTCACGAGGTACAAGGCAAGGCTAAAAATCTGGCAAAGATGAAAACGTCGGCAGCTGATTTCGAGATCAGCTTCCCGAGATCATTTTCTCTTTTTCGGTTATTCGTTTGAATTTCGGATCGATCGTCGTCTCGTTGTTGTTACAAACGACCAGACACCGAGAGTTGTGTGTCTCGTCGCAAAATTGGGCATCGCGTCGAATACGCACACGAGTGTAAAATTCTCCGGGGGCATCCTCTCGTCGTCGGTCCGTTTTTTCTCCTCGCTAATGAACCGCGAGCGTTGTAGGCTTCGTGGTCGAGCGAGCGGCGACTTTTATGGTGCTTTTATATTCTTACGTCATCGCGACCTCGAGCGCTGTCGCGCTAGCTGCCAAGCGTGCGATATCTTCTTTTTTTTTTTGTTTTTTTTTTTTTTTGACAAGATGAGCTCTCGGCGCGCTCGGTTGATGGCTTTTTGACGTTGAAAATAAAAAGACGAAAGGTTGCCGCTCAAAGTTAAAAAGCACTCGTTTTCGAAAGCTCGACGCGAAGCAACGCGTTACGCCCGATTAAACGCGCTAAAATTTTTCATAAAAACTTGATAAAATTGCTGTCGTTTAAAATCGTCAAATGCGCGACTAGTCGAACGACCAAGTTTTTTTTAGTTTTTTCATGCGGGTTTCGCGGGTTAATTAAGCAAAAGATTAAAAATAAGTTGCATCGTGCGTTGAAACAACAAAACGATTCAAAGGCTAACTATCGTATTATTTCCAAAATTGAGCTTAACGAAAAAATAGGATATTCGAGGATATGCAATTCCTTCAACGACCAATCCAATATCCATCGCTTGCGGAAAGGATTAGCGGACGCACGAAGAAAAAAAAACAACCGAGCGTTTTCCGCTTGATAGTTGTCCGCGCCTACATGCGCCGGCGTTAATAGCGAACGACGAGTCATTTATTAGCTCGTTTGTTGTCGAACATTTTTAAAGACGTACAATATTTCTTTCTTTTTTATATGACGCTCGATGAGTCAGCTTTGAACATAATACGAGATATCTCCACAGTTAAGCAGACGAGCAGCACCTGTGAAAATCATGCTCCTGCGGTCGAGAAACAAACACCTGTTACAGACCGCTTCACCAATCTCTCTCTCTCTCCCTCTGTGCATGTACACGTGCACGCAAGAACGTACGTATCGTAAACACGAGGAACCGTATAATGTCGTGTCCTGCCTTTGCGAGTCTGTTTATTTTCGCGTGCATACCTATATCTATATCGCGACGTGGCTCGCGCACACGCACACACTCGTACACGTACATGCGCCTTTTCCTCTCGACTATACGCGATTTATCGACTTTAAATAGATTGTTTTTTATCCATTAGGTGGCAGCACGTGGCGAATACGTTCGTATGCGATTTTATCGATGGTCAATTTTGAAGCGATGGTTTGAATTCAAAGCAATATCCATCGCTACGATTTTTTTTATAAACATTGCTTGCGTTGGGTAAGTTGGAAAAATACGTGAAAGGCATACGTTTAACGATCAATCCAATATTTAATTTTAATTATTTCGTCAATTGTTAAGGATGAAAAAGCGGAACGATCGATTAATGGCGAAGCGAATCGTGCGAGATAACGATCCGCCTGCACTTTGAAAAACGGTCGAGAGTTCCTCGAGACGATCGCGGATAGCACCTGCTGAATCTTTTACGTAATATACAATACTGAGAAGAAGCGATAAAGACAATCGTAAAATTATTCGTTGCGCAAACGCTAATATTTATATCGAACGATAATTTCAAGTACAAAAACAAGTAAAGCTTTATTTACGAAATTGAAGAAAAAGAATAATAATTTATAACAATACATCTGTAGATTTTTAAGTTATTTATTTAATATATGTATATGAAAAATTTGTAACAATAAACAATTTTATGAATTTATTTTCGCAGTTAATATTTAACTGCAATTGCTGATCGCTATACAAAAGTAATGTTTTTACGATAATATAATACGTTACTTTTTACAATACATTCCATTATCACATTACAATCAACTCACAGCTTTTTTTATACATTCTCTGTGTCTATACTTCTTCTTGCTTTTGGTTTTTTTTACGTTGCTTTGTTAAGGAAACCCTAAAATGAACTAATATACACAACAGTGTATTATACGACAAATGGACATTTTTTTTACTAATGTTGAGTAGTATTCAAGTCACTCAAATAATGTATCAGTTTAATTAAAGTTGAGAGATTTATAATTGTTTAATTAGGAAATTTTATAAGGAAACACACGATAACACGGCTCAACATTTTTCATGGGTATATTCCACGTTTTCAAATTGAAGTCTACCTTTCATATATGTATATATACACATCACAGTAGATTACAAATTGAAAAATATGTGCGAAATACAAGATATATCCTGAATGATTTGCCATAATGTAATAAATTGTATTATTACAACAGATAATTTATTAAATGTTGTTCAGTGAATAAAAGTAAAATAGTAAATAATCATTATATTATCAAAATGTAACATCAACAATCAATTTTAACAAAAATAATTCTTCACGATATCTGGATGACACTTACGTTATTTATTGACCAAATAAATCTTGACTAATACCTACTCACTTTCGACACGACACGTATCAATTGCCAATAGATCTATTCAATGATCTCTCTGCAAAAGTTGGTCTATTTGTGTCTTGTACATCTCTTTTACGTCCAAGAGATCGAGTTGAAGCTCTTGATTTTCTTCAACTTTCTCACCGTACATTTGCAATAACGCGTCGTATTTTGTTTGAATATCTTTTAAATTTGCTTTCATCGTCTCCAGTTCTGATAATGCTGAATTTAAGTCTTCGACTTTTGACGCTAACAATGAAACTTCAGTATTGAGGGCGTCTCTTTCAATATTACGACGAGAAAGCTCCCACTGTAATTGTTGAACTTCGCCTGAAAAAAAAAGTTCGTTATACCAGATTAATTTGAATGTCACGTGAAGATTCTTATCAATTACCACAATGACACTTGCCTTCACGTTGTTTCAACTGCGCCTGTAGATTTTCAATCATTGATGTGCTATTCGTTCCAGATCTGAAGCTGTCGTATACATTCGGAAATCTACCGGAGCCACTTTCAAACATGGCGTCATTGAACTGAAAGTACAACGAAATTAAATTTATTGAAGCTCCTCAATGTTAAACTTGTCAAGTTGTTTCATTTAGGATGAATACTTACAGCTGGCCAAATACTGTTTGCACTACTGACGGATTCCCTTTCTATATCAAGACTAGGACTATATCGCTGTTCATCATCAGCGCTTTGTTGTTGTTCAAACGTTGCGTAATTTTTTCGTTTCTCAGCTTCAGTTACACTCGCCTTCTCCGCGGACAATTTTTGCTCTAATGAGTCGATTTCTCGTTTTAATTCTTTAATTTCCGTTGAATGCGCCTCTTCTAACATTTTCATCGCATGCTTGTGCCTAAAACCACGAATTTTGTTGAACTAGCAGCAGAGATTTTCAACGTTGTTTATTTCACGTATTAATTGTTACATTACTCACACTTCTGTTTCTTCCACGAGTTTTCTATTGTCCACTTTTAACGTTTCAATTATTTCGTCGAGCTTCTTCTTGTCAGCTTCTCTAGAATTAAGCTTCGATTCGAGAACAGAACACCTAGATTTAAAATTAGTGTTCTCTTCAGCAAGAGAGCGGTTTATCTCATTTATAGTTTGAAATCTGGATTGCAGGTCGGCTATTTTTTCAGTCATAATTTCCTCTTGCCTCATAAACGTATTCGACTTGTACGTTAAACTCGCTTGTAACTGTTCTATTTGGCGCAGCAAAGGTCTTGTAGCTTGCGACACAGACTCCGACATTTCTTCGTTGCGAGATTCAGATGCTTCTAAACGTTTCAACAGCTCTTCGTGTTCTTGTCTCAGTAATTTTTCCTTGCTGTAAAAACCAATACACGTCTTAGCTGGTTAAAATGCAATTTTCAAGACCAAGCTGTGATTGATTATTTTTTACCTCATGTAAGTCTCTTCTACTTGTCTGAGTTTTAACTTTAAATCTTCGACTTGGGACAACAATTGATGCGACTCGCCGGCATTTTCCACTGCCAGTTTTAATTCTTCTTTGGCATCGGACAATTTTCCTTTGATTTCGATCAATTCTCTAAATTTAAACACGTTCAATCTATTAGTCACGACATCGTTTAAGTAAATAAAAGAAATGTATGAAAAACGATCGTTTCAAGTCTTACGCCTTGGCAGCGTCGAAACTTCTTTTGTAAGCTTCCATTTTGTTAGTAACGTGATCTAGTTGTTCGCTTAGACTCAAAATTTCCTTTTCCTGCTTCTTACATTTGGTGGTAAGCGTGTGTACAGCTTCAATTTGATTTCTTTCAACTTCATCTTTAGCATGTAGCGATCGCTTCATTCTTTCCAATTCAATTGACTGCTCTTCTATTTGCTCTCTAAATGATAAAAAAGAACATTGATCGATCGACTGATTGAATATTCGGGAACAAAAGTTTTATCCTAGGGAGCAAGAATTAAATTACGTTTGATTTTTAATCAGTGTGTCGTTTTCTTTTTCCTTAACTCGGAGCTTTTTAATAATGTTACTCAGTTGTAATTGTTGTTTACTGAGTTTTTCACCTTCGTCGCGCAACTCTTTGATGGTTTCATCTTTTTCAGCATTAATGTTCGACATTTCAGCCGTCGAGAGCTTCGAGGCAGCTTCCTGTTTCATTTGCTCAAGGCTTTTGCGCAGTAAATCTCGTTCTCTGATTGCTTGTTGAAACTTTCTTTCTAGAGCGGATAAACGTTGGGTGTATTCATCAGTTATCTGGGTTATGTCTTGACTATGCTCAGCGTGCTTCTCAACGTTGTCCAATTGTCTGGAGAGAGGTAGATAAAACGCAATAAACAAACTTATTAAATAGCTCAACCGCGCGGAGACAAGTACGTGGTAAAGCGCCTACTTTTTCAAAGTGGAATTGTACTCGTGTAGCTCCATATTGGAACGGCTGACTTCGATGAGTTTAGACTCACGGGCTTCGAGAATTTCCGTCATTTCACGAATACGTCGAAGGAGTCTCTCGATCTCAAGATTCGTGTCGTCCGAACCGACGCTGATTTCGCTCAACTCGCGCGAATGTCCGCGTGTTTTCAAGGTCTTGGTCAATAAATCGGCTCCTTTGCAGGACAACAACTTGGCTGGACTTTGTCGTGATTGTGTCGAACTCGAATCTCCATTGGGACTATGGACGACGAAACGTCGAATTATTAGTCGTTAATTTAACGAAGGCTCTCGAGAGCACTTGAATAATACTCGCACGCGAGCCTACCTGTACCTGGAAATTATCTCAATGTCACTGGAAGTCGTCGTTTCCAATTCGTCTCCACTTGTGTGGCCGCTAGTTTGATCCGAACCAATTTTCACGAGGTCCGATCTGCTGATGGACAAAGGCAAAGCTTTGCGTAAAAAGTCAATTGACGCGCAATGGAGACTGCGGGCTATAATAAAAACTTACCTCTCCGAAGAGATTGGCGAATTGTCACGCGGTGGTGGGTCAACGATTTCATTACGCTCGGACATGGCGTCGGCGAGCATACTTCTGACGTAGGAGCTGTTGGTGAGGGGCTGCGGGATCTTGTTTGCCGGGCGACAACCGACACTTGTCGCGTTCTCCTCGGAGCTGCTGCCAATAAGTGTTTCTTCGCAACTCGAGTCCGTCAGCATGAGGTACTGCTCGCTGCCGCTGCTCCGTGTCAAGCTCTCGCTTTTATCTTGGTTGCTACTTTTCACCTCGGCAGGCTCGATAGTCGAGCATTTGAGTCGATCGAAAGGGCACTCTGACGCTCCGTCCAGGGCGTCCTGACAATCCGGCTGTCGGATTGGTTGCTTCGTTATAGCCTCGACTGGTAAATGAAGCCCAGCCTACAAAGTGACAAGGAAAATCGTTGTCAATTTGTTCGACAATTGGACAGTAACTATAACAAAAGCGCCTTTTCAACGTACGAGGCTTATCGACTTGTCCTTCAGTGATGAGTCGAGACTCAAGTTGAGAGGGTAATCGGATCCAGAGCTTGTGGACATGATCGAACGTGTGTCTGGACAAGAATCGTTCATCTGCTGTTGCTTGGAATCTGCATGCTGAAAGCTGTCGACGACCGTCAGCAGAGTACTCTCCGAAGCCGAGGTGTACGAGTCGTCGGCCAGACTTGCCTCGTCTTGATCGTCCGCGCCTACGATTACCTCTCCACTTTCCGCTGCAGTAGGACTACTCACTGACGCATGCAGTGACTTGGAACGCGAACTGCTCAAACTATTCACTCGTAACGAACTCGTCAATTGCGATCCTTCCAGGCTACTGGTCGAACTTTTGATATTTTCTAGGAATCAAACAAAAAATACTCTCATAATTATGACACTCGTCTGTACATCGTATCAAATGACAATTAGGTGCGTACCTCCATCGGACTCGTTGCAGACGAAGACGTTGCTTGGCGAAGCTGTGACGCATGCATCAAAAAGTCTTTGGTCCATTGGCGATACGTACGGACTCTCATCGCTCTTCCAGTCGTTTATCACCTCTACCGAACTCGGAGAAGTCACTAAACTGTCCGACAATATCTCTACCGATTCAGAATTTGCCTTTTGACCAGAGGCGCTTGAAGAGTTCACTTCGGAATCTGGACTATTCGTGCAGTCGGTATTGTTGTCCGACTGAAAACTTAATACTTCGACGCTTTCCGAACTTCTCTTATCGCTCTCTGCGGACAAAACCGACAGTCGATTTAAGGAATGACTAGCACTGTGTTCTTTCTTTCTAATAACAACATTGCTCTTCTTTATTGTTTCACTGACTTCGTTGCTCCTCTTATCCTCTGCTCTACTTGATGCATCGCGAAAACTCGATGAACTACTCCGTTTGTCAACAGTGCAATGCTCTTTTGAAGATGCTGCAAAACAATTTCACAACGGTTATAATTAGTAATAGAAAAAGGCAATTTGAAACAATGATATATTTCATTTAACCTTGCTCACCTTCGACGTCAAACTCTTCCAAACGATCAGACTTTGATGCAAGTAAAGACAAATCCGTATCAGTTGGAGATTGTCCAATGGTATTGTCGAGCAATGATTTAGTTCCTAATCTGCTCGATAAACTTTCTGGAAATGACTTTGAAGATGTAAAAGACGACTGCGTTTTATCTATGTGTTCAGTGGAACCTTGCAAAGGTTCGGAGCATTTACTTGATATAGCTGTCATTTCTCCTTTTGGATTTTCAAAAAAGGACCCTGTAAAACTACCCCAAATGCTAGTACTAGTACTTGATTGTTTCTGATTTGTATCTATCTGTATATCTTGATTAACGTCTTGTTCCTTGAGTCCCCATTTATCGAAGAATTCTGAAGACGTACTTGCTGCTTGTATTGCATGTTGAGTTCTATCTTCATCTTTAATATCCAAGGCTTTATCAATTGTTTTTTGAGCTTCTTTCAAAGCAGTTTTAGCCAAACTAGCAAATCCTGATGTGTCGAACCAACTCATCCTTCTTCATATCTGTCTAACGCGAATTTCGTTTTAATCGTATTTATTACATTAACGTCTCAATCGGACGTGTAAAAGGAAAATTACCTTGAAAATTAATAAACCTTCATGAATAAAACAGACAGAAATACTCGACGTAATTGAACTTATTTATTCATTTTGTCATCTTCCCACCGAGATTCTCGTTTTTTCGAGCAACAAAAACTACTCTCATTTACTTCACATTTTGCATTAGTGCTCCGACAATACAAACAAACAAACAAACATTGGGCGGTCGACAAAAAAATGTAGTAACGTACATTACGTACATACAACTGATAAAAGAACCGAGCCTACTATGCACACATATAGCAGTCGACGCGAACAAGTTTGCCCTCTGCGTTTGTTGACGTTGCACTAGTCTAACCTAATGATTGATAACATGATTTAAACTGTAGAAATGATTCGTTTGCACATTACCATACTGAAATTTCAAATATTTTGAGATCTGAACACTGCGTTTAATATGCATTAATTGTTCTTTCTTTTCCATTTCTGTTAATAAAATCGAATATCGGTACGTGAGTTCCGACCGATAATCTTGACATTTTCTGCCTTATCATTCGACGATGAATAGTTCGATGTCCGAAATATTAGCTATTTGTAAGTAATTGAATTTAAGGCGATACTTAAGGAATATCCGATAACACTTGTAATAATTCAATGAAAAAATTAACAAATACCACGAAAACTCACGGTACAACGTACATTAACAAGGTATCATTGAATTGTGAGTTGTTTCAAAGTAACAGCGATCATGACAAATTGAACAAAACCAAAACAAACAAGTATTTGCATATGTAAATAGTAATGAATATTAGAGTCAGCAACGCATATTCAAGTGCGCTGTAAAGAGAAACATTTCTGGCCTTGTTCGCCAACAGCTCCAGTGGCGCAATTGGTTAGCGCACGGTACTTATAAGACAGTGTTCGTGAGCAATGCCGGGGTTGTGAGTTCGAGCCTCACCTGGAGCATTTTTTTTAACCTTTTTTAAATTCTTATCTAAGAGCTTTTTGACGACGTTTATTCCCAGAAATGCACCTTTTACGACAAACTCAATTTCGTCTCAGCGCATCAAGGACAATACCGATTTAAGCACGATTTTACGTACACACAACGACAATGATCATTAGTTACTTTTACCGCTTGAATGGGTTTGTTCATAATTTACCAATGAAACGATACGAAAAGAACGATAAATCAATGATAAAGGATTACATAACTTTGACGTATTTCGGTTTCTTATTCACATTTTTTGTTGTTGCTTTTTTTTTATTCAACATTTATTATCGATCAATAAGTTAAAACTTAAAACGTATCGTTTGATAGACGCGAATAAACAATCGATGGAAGAACGTTGTCTCGAAAACCGAAAGCTCGCGAAAAAAGGCTATTTAAACTTCAAGTGGACTTGATAATTTTCGGGCTTTTTTTCCGATAGCTCCAGTGGCGCAATTGGTTAGCGCACGGTACTTATAAGACAGTGTTACGTGAGCAATGCCGGGGTTGTGAGTTCGAGCCTCACCTGGAGCATTTTTTTTATGACAACAATCTTCTTGAAATATTTGGAAACAAGGACAAAGAAAATAACGATGCCGTAAGACAAGCTCAAGACAAATGTCACGCGACACGGAAGAATTTTACACGCTTTTAGAGATACAAGCTCTCTTGTTCTGGTGATTTGACGATTCGCTTGTGACGTAAGTAACGGTGTTTCACGTATGTACGTTAATTTGAACGGAACAACAACGAGTTGGGGTCCGAAAAACCTAGGATAAGTGCAAATCGGAAAAAGAAAAAGGATACGTTCCATCGGCGTTTAGTGTCACGTACACATCGTTGAAGTCAAAGATTAATGTAGGCCGATTTATCTATTTATGTACATTGCTATAATGCACAAACGATAACGTCGTTGCGCTCACGCACGCGCTACACAAATGGAAAAAGCTCGTCGATCGACTAGTACATATCGCGAGAGTTGCTACGTAATTTTCCTTCTCTCTTTCTCGCAGTCGTGCTACGTAGCGACTTGCTGCGACCTACATGCTCTCGGCCGCTCCCGTGCTCCATAAAACAAAAACACGTGTACCTACGCGCAGTTCGATGCAGCTTTGCTCTTTTGCAGCTCATTTCTCACGGGATATTCCTCCGATTTCTCCATCCTTTATCTTTCTTATATTGATTTACTTATTCATCGAGTATGGAATTATTTGCTTTCTTAATCGTTTGTCTAAACGTAGCAACGCGCGAAAAAAAGAGTTGGGTTATTGGCTCCGATGAACGAGGAAGGGAGAAGGGTATACGAATAAAATTGACAACGAGCAAGTCATACGTTTCTATAGATTTTTTATTGTGATTCATATTCAAACGATAAAGTATATAAAAATAAAAAAAATTATCGTCAACATTGACAGTTGCATCGGTAACCATGAACAACCCATCGTTCGTTATTGTTTTTGTCGAACGATCGACGAAACACACAGACAGTGATTAAGCGTTGAGGATTAGTTTGGTACAACGATCGAAGACGCATAGTTGCGAATGAAATATTTGATTTCGGAAAAAAAAACCCGAAAGAAAGGGTACGTGACTCGAAAGGAAAGGTAATCAAAAGTGATAAATAATTCGTTGAAAACAAAGGATTTTTATTATAGATGAACTTGTTATGGCATTCACATCCTATGTTTTGTCCTCCTATTTCTACAGTCACACCTGTTTTACCCTTCGTATATTCACTCTACCTTAAAACTAGCTTAGATTAGGAAGGAAAATTGATTGCGATGAAACACTATGGTGCACTTTTTTGCTACTTCTCGTCCCCTTATTCTCGTTTAATCCATTTATTTTGTTAAGCGCTAGCCTGCAGTGAGTTTACTCTAGCTATATATGGGGAACAAGTTCCTACGACTGGCACAAATCAAACGGATCTCTCTTTTTAAACGTCCAGATCTTGTTGTTTGTTACTTGTTTGGTACGCGAAAGTAAATCTGTTTTTCAACGTTTGCACGATTCATTGTTTTGAATAAGGACGGCGGTACTTTAATCGTTTGTTTTTTCAAAATCTATACTAACGAGCTCGCGTTAAGGCGTACATGCATATACCGCAGGCTACGTCGCTAAAACTTTAATCGAATCAATTCATAGGGCGAGGTCGATGATTATTTTTCTGACGCTTACACTTTATAATAAAGTTCAAAGTGGATTATTCTTGTATAATTCACGATACCTTTCAACCGATGAGGCTAAAGCACGAACTACAACACGTGATAAAATTAGGCTCCACGACGATATTGTTGCGTATACCAAATGATAATAATAATAACAACGAAAGGACAATTAACAATCGAAGGTTTTATGGAGGCAGGATCGTTCAATTCCTCGTATGTCGTGTGACGATGGTGCACTATATGCATATATATATATTTATACGGGAAAAAGCAAAGAATATTAACGATATTCAGTCTTTCGATAGACTTTGATACTCAAAAGTATGTAATAGCTACAATAACGAAGCTGTAGCTACGAGTAAATTGAGAATTGGCATTTAGTTTCGGAATAGAAGCCACTCGTTTCCCGTCTACTTTCTTTGAGTCTCCCTTCGTCCCTTCAAGACTTGTTTGCGATTTCGTCATTGACTGTTACAATTACGCCACTGCTTAACAACGATCCACGCAAACCATCTCCACCGTCGTCCTCGTCATCGTCCGTATATATATTTACAATATAATATATAATAAATATTTGTTATCTACATATGTCGCTCTACGATAATTTGCTTTATCTCTCTCAAATAATAAATATAGTCGGTCGCACCTACTTCGTATTATCTATAATAATTCACATAACCAATGGCCTCGAGCACGCGTTCGTTCAATTTTCATAAAAGGTTGTACCCGTGTACTCTTCGTACCTCGCAACGCGTACTAGTTGCACATTTCGAGATATTATTTTATTTTCCATTTGTTAAGTGTCTAGTAATTATTGAAAATCCGGCTCTTTACTCGTACGTACACGAGTCGGTTGTCGCTCCGCTTTTTGATTTGCAGTGTCTAGTGGATCAACGACTCGTGTCTCGCGCAAACAGCCGAAAATATTTTTAACGGTTGTCGTTATTTAATCGACCGGTGTACAGCGCTAGTTTGCTGTCTAAATTCCGCCTAGGGAAGGTATAGAAAGAGGTCGCGAGGAATGAGTTTATTCGACTCATGTTGTATAGTAATATCGGTATTATATTTATCCATGACCACGACGAGTCACGTTTTCGTCTGACAAATTACGCGTAAAAAGTCACATACCAAATTAAGACGAATCGCTGTAAAAAAACGGCAGTCAGTTGGCACACGTTTTGCTCGCCAATATAATGGCAAGTAGCACGCGCAAAGGCGTTCGTTCGCTTGATTATTACTTCGATCAATGGATGCGTAGTTCTCTAGACCACTACGGCGCTACAAGAGAGTAATCATCGTTCGCTATCGAACCGACGACTGACCAATAACCGTGCTCTTTGCCGATCAATCGATATCCACGGACGAAGCGAACACGAGCTATCGGGGATCTGGGGATCTTGAGCTCCCTCGAGTCGGCCTTGGTTCGTTTCATCGGCAAACGCGTTCCGTCGATCCGTGCGACTTCGTCTCGACACAGGACGCACCCCGAGTTGCCGATTCGTCTGAAAGCGCGTCTAGCTAGAAGGATACACTAGCAACGATGGGGCAGGGGAGGGGGAGATCGCGAGCAGAGGAAGAGCAAAGAAAACGCAGACGTCAAAAGGAAACGAGCGCGCTGGCACGGGTGGTCGATGGGTTCGTCGAGAGCGAGCCGACCAAGCGAGCTGGGGGGTTGAGTGGTTTGATCGCCGGTCTATTGGCAGTGTCCGCGATGGCGTCCGACCCGGCATTGGTAGAGTGCGTCGTCGGAGCGCCGTACGTATAAACGTTCACACGGTGGTTTCCCGATCGACGTGGATGTACTCCACGAAACCGGGATGCTGCTGTCAGGATGGCGCGCGTGCCCCACCAGCACCGATCAAGCTCTCCTCCGTAGCCGTGCGTCGCGGTGGTTTCCTCGGGAGCGTGCCACCAACGCCAGCCTCGTACTGCAGCCGTTTGACTCGCGCCTTCGACCTGCAACGGACGAACGGATGAGAGCTCTAGTTCGTGTTCGACGATTTTTGGAGCTTTTCGCCCCAAGGCCAACCGACCTGCTCATGAGGATGGCGAATATGCAGGCCGCCGCGGCGAGAATCCCGGCGGCGGCAGCGACGAGTAGCCAGACGGCCGAGGGCAAGAGGCCGAGAAGTCGGGTGCCAGCGCCGCAGTCTGCCTCGTCGTGTCCCGACGGGCAGTGCGGGTAGCCGTCGCACCAGAGCGTGGGCGCGATGCAAGCCCCGAGCTCGGGACACTTGTGCGGGCAGTCGCGCGTGAGACTGCCGTTTTCCACTTCGCGCTCCGGCAACAGGCGCAACTGACTGCGCAGAGCCGCGCGACTCTTGGAGATCTCGAGCCAGGAGGCCGCGGCTTGACCCGGCTCCCTCGCCACGAAATCCAACAGCAGAGCCGCCGATCGACTGGACGAGCCGCTGCCGGAGTAAGCCTGCGTCGCGGACGCAACGTGTTTTATTCGTTCGCTCGATCGTTCGCCGAGTGGGCGATTCGACGTACTCACCAGAGCCGCCTTGTCCTCGGCACCGAGCCACTCCTCGGAGAACACGTGGACGGTGTACTCGCGTGCGCCAGGTTCCGCCGGGCAGACGACCTTGTGCAGTCGTGGTGGCCAGCCCGAGTAGAGTAGCAGTCGATTGGACGTTGGACACTTGACCACCTCGGTTGGCTCCATGACGGGCGCCGGCTCGAGAGGCAGCAGCCAGCCCCAGGTGAGCACGAACAACGAGCGGTTTTCGCGCGCCTCCACCAGCCAGGGTAGGCCTTCGCAATAGATGTCGGGCCGCGACAGCGGTGGCGACACGAAGCGCAGCTCTCCCCCTGTGACCGCGAGACTCGTCAACGGTGTTTCGCGTGCTCGTTGCTTGGTTCGAGCTTCGAGGAAGGGAAAAAAGAGGGGAGCAAGGGGTCCGGTAGTTTACCTTCGCCGCGAACGCGTTGCTTCCTCGGGCACTCGGGCGCCCTGACGATCTCGAAACTGGCATTGAAGAAGAGAGTGTCAAAATCCTCGTCGGGACTCATTTGGTCGACGTAGAAGCTAAGCTCGATGGCCCGTCCCGAGGTAAGGTGAGTGAGAGGCAGCAAACTCGAGGTGTTGTCGCATAGACAGGCTCTAGGTAGTCTCACGTCTTTCCAAGGTGCCTCGAACAAGCTGAGCCGAGCTTCCCGGGTCCCGGGTTCGTGCACGCAACGAGGTCGTCCGCTGTGGGGATCGGGCTCGCTCGCGCAGTAAGTCGACTCGCCAAGGCTCACGTTGTGCAGCGTCAACTTGACTCTCTCGCCCGCGGCCGCTTCGATCCTGTAGCGACAGTCGATGCGTCGGGCGCCACCGCGTCCGTACAGTCGGAGGTCGCGCGGCGAAGTCAAAGTGCCACTTTTCACTCGACGCCAGAGTCGCGAGCACGAAGCACCCTCGATCCATTGTTCGCCACCTTGCAGCGTGCCCACGAACTCGTACCTTGCCTGTAAGCATCGTTTCAATCTCATCGATCGTTCGTCGTAGCGATCTCGCGAGGGTATATCGCACGACAAACCACTGACGTTGAAGTTGATGGTGTTGAGAGCAGTGCCGGAAACGCTTTCCATTCGAATGGTCAGGCTAGGTGCTTGGGTGAGATACGACTCGTCGGGTCGACAGGGTCTAGTGCTGCGCGTTGAGTTGCGTAGAGCCGCGTGGGCGCAAAGTCTCGGGCTCTCGTCGCAGAGCACCGCCAACGGTAGGCCAGTGCTCGGCGCTCCGTCCCAGAACGTCAGTTTGACCGTGCAAGCGGCGTACTCGGCTTGCTGATGTTGCCGCTGCTGTTGCTGCTGCTGCTGTTGCTGTTGCGGGAGAGTTGCGTTGCCGTCAGCGACGCCCCTCAGATCGCGCTACGGTTCAACGATTAATCAAACGATAATCGAACGAATCAAACGAGCGCGAGAGAAACAGCGAGTGCAGCCGTACAAACCTGCGAGTAAGAAGCAAAATAGAACCAAATTCGGTCGCCAAGCGAGCCTTTGAGACTCCAGGTGCAATTGGTGCCTGGCGGGAGCGCGTGAAGTGGCGCTCTCAGCACTCCGCTTCTCTTGGCTGTGCCGTTTATGAAGAAGTAGCAGCCCTGAGCCGTCTGCGCGTAGTCCAGTCCGTCCGAGTCAACGTACACCACCTGCGGCAGTTCAAGCATCGCGCGTACAGCGCGGTTACAACAAGCTCGAGCAGCGCGTTCGACGGCGTCGCAGTCGTGGAAACTCGTTACGATCATACCTGGGTCTCCAGCTCGAAGCGCAGAGACGAGGCACCGAGAGGTACGGCCACCGGCGAGCTGATAAAGTGAGCCAGCATCGCGGGTCCCCGAGCGGTTATACGCGGCAGTGGACCACCGCAGTAGACGAGCAACACGGGATCCTCGAGACGCGAGCCGTCGTGGAGTACCAGCCGATCCCTGTCCTCGGGACAGTCTTGCCAGACGCTCAGCAGGCCGCTAGAGCTGGCGTTGTGCGGTGGCGGCGGCGGCGGCGCCGAAGTCGGCAACAGTGGCAACGAGGACGCCGAGGCCCTGGACGTTCTGACGGACATCATGGCGTGCTTGCAGGTGGGCACCTCCTTCTGCCTGAGCGTAATGAGACAGCTGGCGTTGCGCGGATACTCGCCCGGGTAGTTGGGGCTCTGCACGCGGCAGCTACGCTGGTAGCACTCGTGAAAGTTGCGCGAGCAGTAAGTGCCGGGAACGGGACTGCCTCGCTCGAGGGGAGCTTCGGGACTGCCCAGGCGAGCGACCGCTTCGAGTCGCGAGACGAACCGATAGCGCAGTCGAAACTCGAACGGTACCGAAGCTGGGGCTTGGAACAGTCGGATCGAGGCGGTCACGGTGCTGGTCTCGCTGTAGTACGTAGCGCGAAGGGCCTCTCCCGGTCCACACCACGAGCCGCCCGTGAACGGCCTTCCCAGCTCAGCCAGCTGCATTGAGCCCTCGGGACAACTGCCGCCGGCGGAGCTGCCGCTGCCACCGCCTTCTTCGGGCAGCGACGAGGATGATCCTCTCCTGGTCGGTCGCTGCTCGAGTCGGCCGATGCTAAAGGCGTCCCACAACAGCTGCACGAGCTCCCCATGACCCTGGCCGCCCGCGGTGAAGGTCAAGTGACAGAGGAACGGCAGCCTACCCTCCCCGGGACGAGCCAACTCGAGTCGATAGGTGCGACCCTCTCGCCCGTGATAAGTGCGATTGCAAGGTGTACACAACGCTGGTTCGTCGCTGCCGTCGCCGCAATCGTCGATCCCGTTGCAGTAAGCGTCCACGGGAACGCAGTGGCCTTGCTTGCAGCTCAACTCGGCTAAACCACAGCTCGTCGTCGTTGCTGCCGCTGCCGCTGCAGACGTCGATGCCACGCCCGTTCCTCCTCCGATGAAATTGCCTTCTCTCGTGCTTGGTGATCCTAACAGCAACGCCAGCAGCAGCAGCAGCGGCGGCGGCGGCACTGTTACCAGTAACGACACCATTCGATGCGAATGCCGGATCCGACCGGCACCTTTCCCGGCATCAGCTGTACGCCTCTGGAATGGATACGAACGACGCGAAATATCAATTGCAACGACAAAATAGCAACGTACGGGGATTCCCGTACGCTATGGATCCTCGCGAAACGTCGGACGGCGACGAATAAACGACAAAATTGTATCCCGCGTGGTCGTCGACGTTATTGCTGTTTTTGCTCACGTGCCATGGTCAACTGCAATTTCCTAAATATTATTGTAAAATAAATAAGAAAATTATACAATCAAGTGCAATTTGTCGAAATAGCGTAGTGTGAATATCGTGCACGCGAGAAAAAACTTGCTTGCACACAGCTTTTACGGAACATCAATATAGATCATCTCGATCAATCGAGTAGAGGAGGTCTGGTCTGGTAAAGACTATATGCACGCGATTCGTGTACGATAGCTTAATTAATCTTCCCCGCGTATCGTCAGAACTGAAAAGCATATACTTCGAGGATCTTTCAAGAGCTTTATCTCTACGATATATATGTATGTATATATACACCTAACAATGTGCACGAGGTGATGGCGCTTAGCCTAATTACCGAATGTCCACATAGTTTTCGCAGTATCGTTAAAAGCGAATAAAACGCAGAGTATGACGCAGTGCGTATCTATCTATCTACGTGCGTGTGTATATATGTATACACACACACACACACACACACAACATTTGAATACGAGAGCAAGGCGGGAAATTGTGTGCGTGTGTGTGTGAAAGAGAGAGAGAGAGAGAGAGAGAGAGAGAGAGACAGAGACAGAGAGCAACGGCACGAGGTTGTACACGTACGAGGAACTCGGCACGGAGCAGTCAGCTCGTCTAGAAATCGCGAAAGGTCGCGGAAAATCAATATGTGAGCTGCTGCGCTGCTGCTGCTGCTGCTGCTGCTGCTTCTGCTGCTGCTATGCTGCTGAGAGAGGGAGAGAGAAAGAGAAACTGATGCTATACGCTGGCCAAATAAGATAGTTCGGTGTTACATGGCTGTGTGCCATAGTCGTGTTTGGTAGTCCTGATGTCGATCGTGTAGCCATGACTCATGATGCAGCATTTGAAAAGGGATTTATTGTTTGATATTTTGTATATATATATATTTCACGATTATTTATAGGCTTTGATTAATGAACTCTCATCGTAGTCTCACGCTATATTTATATATTTATTCATTTATTTATACACGCTCTATATATATAGTAAGCTCGTGTTTTCTCGCCACCTATGTAGACTAATTATATCGAGCGTGACACAATTACCAAACACTGCGAGAACGCACTATTTCAGATTTGCAGCTTGCATGGACTCGCTGCTCGTAGTCGAGAGAACACTCCCATTGCAGCTTTGTCGATTTACGCGTAATGTACCATCAACTTACCGGTGTACGCGTATAAAATCATAACGTTCCATTGATACAATTTCATCGTAAATATACGTGGGAACGAAAGGAACGATGCACGCACGACCAGCCTTTACCTAGCGTCAAAATATTAACGATTCGTGCCTAACCTGCTTGATTCTCTATCAATCGTCTCGTGATTATTCATGACGTCGATGAGTCGCGACAATACGAGATGGCCCATTCACCACGCCAGATCAATAAATATATAGGTATATACCATTTCCTCCCCTTTTCTCGTACTAATCCGCATATTTCTACGAATAACGTCGATTGTAATCTAATCTTGCGCCAAATGAGCGCTCGAAGAGTAATCTCGTTGAATTTATCGTTAGAAAACGAACAAACAAACAAACAAGAAAAGTCATCAATTTGCCGTACAAGGATAAAAGGAAAAACGCGTGGCGCTGGCGTCTAGCGTATAGTAATTGCTTGTTTGCGCGAGTAAATAAGCTCGGCCTGTCCTCTTGTCCTGCGTGCGTTCGTCAGCCAGAATATCTGCGGATTTTAGCGCTATAAACGAACGAGAACGACGGGGAAGGGGGTGGAGTGAGGGAAAGCAGAGCGAGAAGAGAAGAAAAGTATGATCGAGTACCATAATCGTGTGTTGGTGGACGGCGCATATCAGCAGACTGCTACTGCTTGCGCTACTCCCTTCACTCGACGTCTGATAGTCAGCGAATTGCGCCAACGGCAATAGATATTCCGTGTAATATCTCGAGTTAGACGCGTTTATCAAAGTAGAAATAGATCGCTGCACAAATGCAGGTATTCTGCGACAAAAACAAAAAGAACGAAACGAACTGAAAGAGCTTCGCTGCAGTAGTAGCAGCAGCAATAGCAGCAGTAGAAGCAGCAGTAGCAGCAGCAGCAGTAGCAGCAGCAGCGGCAGCAGCAGCGGCGGCGGTGACAGTAGAGTAAGGATAATAACGAGGTAGCTTGGTCGACGCGCACTGCAGTACTGTGATAAGCGCGAGCCACGACCCCTTCGACTGCTGCCCTCTCTGGCCTCCATTCGCTTCCGCGCCCTCTTCGACTCCACACCCTCACTCACTGAGCATACACCATTCGGACTAACTGTGAGAGCGGGCTTTGCTCCTTTCGCTTGTATATACGGCACGTACAGCTTCTCTCGGCGTCTATACGAAGATGGAGAGAGAGAGAGATATCTGATTTGTCTTGTTGCCGCCTGACCTATATACATACACGTACACCATGTTACATGGCGCCATCCAGCTTACGAGTACACGTCCCCGCATGCCCACAAATGAAACGACTGTTTTTGCGTATTTGTAGTCGAACTCGTTGAAACAACGTTTCAACGAGTATTCAACGAAATGTCGTTTCGAATTGCACGCAGTACACACTGTACTCTCCTCTGCAAGTTTCACGCGGCTGAGAGTTAGGTCTTTAAACGAATAAGTAAACTCGCGAATATACCTTATTAATTGGCTGACGATAATTCATCGAGTGTACAATTCGACGATACAACGCTCGTCAAGCTTATATTTACGATAAATTGCTTTTTTAGCAACGACCAATCGTTTGTTTGTATCAGCTCTAGTCTCTTTAGCAAACTCTAACGAGCAGTTTTGAAAAGCCGATTACGTTTAATTACCACGTTCCCTCTCCTGGAAACAATCGCACGGATGGAGTGTATCTGAACCGAAGTCAATTACGAGGCAGTCGAAACGGAACAACGCGTTGTTTTTCCACTGTGAACGCTTCTTCGTTTTCCTCTTGGCGAACGGAGTCTCGAGCACGACGTAAATCTGTATAGCGTTCGTCTTGATATAAACATCTCCGTGCTGTTTTTCCATTGATCGATTCGCTGAAATTCGTTAAACCCGTCCAACTGATCGTCGGCTAGTCGAGTGAACGACACGTGTGAGGGACAACGAGCAACTACCAGAAGACTGCTAAGACTACACGCTACGTTTAACACTCTTCTCTCGTATAAATATCGAATCAAGTAGTACAAAGCCAAGTACACACAAGCCTTTGGCGATGTTAGCCTAACTCGTATTTTATTAATCGACCTCTCGAGGCTATGTGAGCTCAGCTCGTTGGTTTGGTTTTGCGCTTGTGTACACATGGCGTAGCGTCAAGCAGCCACGTGCAACATCTTTATTTCATGATTCTGCGTTTACACAGAGCACGAGACGAGGATTTAAGAGGTTGCGACAATTTTAGTGATTCGTTAGGCCGATCAACACCAATAGGTATCGATAAAGTAGCATTATATCCACGTAAAGCTGTATAGTTGCGTAGACCACTTCGTCGGGTTCCACGGCTATCACCCGGCCACCCATGATGGTTTGCACGTCGAAGAATAGGTACTGCAATCGCACGTTCTCGACAGTCGTCTATCGAGTAAAAAACTTATGAAACTAGCGTACAATAGACACTTGCCGTGGAAATTAACAAAGTGCCAAGCGTTCCGATCGCCAGATGCATCTTGGACGCGTGGCTGTAGTTCAAGCTCGCCGTCAGGATCGTAATCACTAGGCCAAACGTAGCTACAAGGGAGACGATCAGCAGCAGACCAGCGTACTTTGTCAAGTCAAACTGCAACGATAACGACATCAATATTGCTCTTTTCGTCCTTGCTCGCTAATCGACGTCTTTCTTTATCGCGGCTTTTACGTTGGTGCAAGTAGCGACGCAAGCGATCGTCAGAGTAACGAGTGCCGTTAATCCAGCGCCAAGCAACACAGCTTCGGTCGAGTAAAAGACCGACACAGTTGCGGTCAAATAAGCCAGAGACACCGTCTGCGATACACGCGACAATGGCATTACTTGGTTTTCTAATAATTTGTAATTGCGTTATACGCTACTACCCACCAACACGACGACGCACGCGACGTTACAAGGTGCTCGTCTTGCGCAATCGCTGCACGAGGTGGACAAGTACGTAAACATAAACAGGATCCTAAACAATCGTCGAATAATAATTAACAATCGAGACACGCTGCACGTGTGCACGTAACGGGCGTTTTGCTTACATAGCTATCATCCACAGGATCGGGTGTTGAAACACAAAGACTCTCACCTCTTTGCTGAAGAGTAACGTGCAATTAATGAACATTATCCATTGACGCGAGATGATGTTGCGCGCTTACACAAAGAGGAAAGCGGCAATGGTGAACGCGGTAAAAACCAATTGGAGCGTGAGAATGGAAAAGACTCTACGGATAAAACGTCTGCGCACTTTGAGTTGTTGAAATTCCCCAAAATATTCGTCCAGTCCCTCCATCACGTGCCGCCGCCTTTGCTGTTCTCGTTGCCAACGCCTCGCTAATTCCTCGTTTTGCAATTCGCGCTCCCTTACCATACGATCCGTTACGCTCACGCTAAACGGCCCCTTAAACGTACGCAATTTGCATATATTTTACAATATCTTACGTTGCGCGTGTCACGTTACAAGTCATCGTTACGTTTCGAATTTGTTGTCCGCGAATCAAAACTGGCAGCTGCGGTGGTTGACCTGGATCCATCGCGCACGCACCAATTGGTTTATTTACAGCTGAGCGCTCTTTGATTTTTCACGATTCACGCCCTGTACACGAGCATTGGCTACCTTCGACTTTTCCACATTTTTTTCCTTTACTCGTTACAGTTTTACAGTTGTAAACGTACAACGCAAACGTCGAAAAAGTTGCTGTATTCAATTTGCGTTAATCAACATTTGATCGCGTGCCTCGTCGTCACGTGTCCGTATTTTGCGTTTGGATTGGTTGCAAATTTCGCTCAACTCCCCACTCCTCGCCACACTAATCGCAATCATTCTCTCTTTCACTCGCTCTCGCACGTATATAGAGCTCCATCTGCACAATTACGATGCTGTATCGTATCGAGCCGAGAGGTTACATCGCCATTTCAGTCGACGCACATTCGCATTTTCGTCTTGATTTTTTAGTTTTCGTGTTTTTTTTTTTTCACGTTTAACATTTCCATCCGAGATTCTACGGATTGCGACATGTTCAATGCTCTTCGAACGACTTTAAAAAATCATTTAATTAGCTGATCTCCTCTCAAAGTAATAAGGTAATGCAAATAAACAAACTTGTTACTTAAACAATGTTACTTGATTCGTTAATCAAGATTAACGTTCCAAAACCTCTTTCACGCGTATATTCTTATTATTATATTAATAAAGTTCTAGTTATCTACAGCAAATACAAAATACAATGGGAGGTTTTGTTATTCGAGTCAAATCAAAATCCGGGCAGAAAATTGTGGATGGCTTGTTGCCCCAGGATACAGTGACAAAATTAAGGAATATGCTGTCAGAAGTAACAGGAGTTCACAATGAAGCACTCTGCGTTCTTAGAGGTTTTCCTCCGAAACCACTTGACCTCAATAATAGCGATGCCACTTTACAAGATATCAACATTACGTCTGGAGAAACTTTGATCGTCGAAGAAAAACAAATTGATTGTTTTGCTAAACAAAATACCCAAGATACAGCTCGAAAACATATAACAGAAAATGTGGATTTTGGTGATTGTCCTGGTATTCTTATGAAAATGGTTGTTCCAGCAGACAATTCTTGTCTGTTTACTAGCGTTGGATTTGTTTTGAATGGTATTCCACTCGTTGAAAATTTATTTGCTCCAATTTAGATGATTGTTCGTTTGATTGCCATTGTATTATATTGTTTTTCAAATAGGGAAGGTAGATCCTAGTTGTGCTCATTCTATGAGACAAATTATAGCATCTGCTGTAGCTGCTGAACCAGAAGAATATTGCGAAGCAATGTTGGGACAACCAAACAAAGACTATTGCGATTGGATATTGAAACCAAATTCTTGGGGTGGAGCTATAGAGCTTTCGATACTTTCGAAATTTTACGGACTTGAAATAGCGGTGGTCGACAGTAGTAATGGTATTATCAATCAATTTGGGGAAGATCAACATTATGGTCAAAGAGTTTTTCTTATCTTTGATGGAATACACTACGATCCTCTCTACTTGGAGCCACTCGATGTGAGCTTACCTTACGCTATTATCTAACTGCTTTTATTAATTTTTCATTTAGTCAATATCTTCATAAGTAACTGTAATTCTATGCAGGGTGGAAGAATTCAAACCATGTTTCCAACGGAAGATCAAGCAATTTTAAAACAAGCTGATAATTTGGCACACGAAGCAAAATCTAGTCATCAGTACACTGATATTCAAAAGTTCACTTTAAAGTGTCTGGTGTGTGATATAAAACTTAGTGGATCTGAAGCCGCGCAAAAACACGCTAAAGAATCGGGTCATCAAAGTTTTGGTGAAGTGATAAATTAAATAACTTGAAAAGAAACAAGAAGCGAATATTGGTTTGATGATTGAAATCAATTTTTCCCGTTGTAATCTACAAATCGTGACTATGATGGCATTGTTCACCTATTATAAGGAACAATAATGTATCTGCATTATTGGTATGACAAGACTAAATCTATCGTTATCTTTTTTTTTTCGAAAAAGTCTTAGTTTTTATTGAATTCAATTGGTATTTACAGTAAGTTTTACGAGTGAAAAAATAATCTATTGAAATCATTGAAAATAATAAAGATAATTACAAGTGTACATATACATTTTCTACTCTCCAGATTTTTGCCTATTGTTCGCTTGTTCTTGTTCGCGTTCAGCCATATAATTATACGAAGGCTATGATTGATCGATTTGAAAGCATATGTATACAAAAAGCAATCTGTCAAAGACATATGTTGACGGAATATTCAAATATAGTCGATGATGGGTACTATATCGCGCCGTTTTAAATAATTTTATACAATAACAATACTACGGTGTATTTTTAAAATCTAAAAGTTAATTTTATTAATATAAATAATACATCTCACATATTATAAGTAATAATAACGACGGTTTGAAAATACTAGTAATTATGTACAAATTTGTTAATTTTATGCTACTATATCATGATATGATTTTCACTTAAGACAAAACGAATAAAAATATAATTTAAAAGAAATATTATCAAATATCGTACGAGTATTGTCGATAATTATTCAAACAATATTCACGATTTACAATTATAAAAATTACCTCGTTTTTACGAGATATCAAAATGTCGTTTTAAATAGGATATCGAGCATGTTCGGTGGTTGTATCTGCAAAATATCGGAGACATCTGAATGTTGCAACATTGTATCCGTCAAAGCAGCAATGTGCATACAAGCTCGTTATTTTTTTTGTTCGATCACACAAACGTCGCAGTTAAACGCAAGCTTTAATAATAAGTCTAGATAACGGTCTAGATTTAATAACAAGTCTTGCGACAGTGTATTTATAATTGTTATCAATGGCGAAATTGTTATGATTTTCCATTTTATATCTCGGATCTGCAGTCTTCAAATTAGTTGGCGCTTATGCTCAACAAAGTATTTCTTTAAAACAATCCATAATGTTTCTTGAAATAATCTTGCTGTTTGCCGTGGGATTAATTTGTGGTTTCGAATATTTAACAAAATTTTGTCGAATCGGTAGATATGCTAGTAAAATTCCAGGACCACCAGTATGGCCACTACTTGGTTGTCTTCCCAATTTTATAGAAGGACAACTACCAACTCCAGGTACGCAAACAATTAATCTTTCATTGTCAAGGTTTGCGATGACATTTTTTACGAATATCATTGCAATAATTTGTCAATATTTGTGTCTCAGAAACAATTTGGAAATCGATACGGAAATATGACATACAGTATTATCCAATCTATAAATTTTGGGACACTCACAGAGTTTGCGCTGTTATTTTGCATCCGGATGACATCGAAGTAAAACACATATTTGATCATGATATTTTGTTCTGTTGTTTATATTTAAAGTATTGAATCTAATTGTAAGAAAATCGATCTTTGTTTAGAAATTGTTTACAAGTACGAAACACACGGAAAAAAGTTTTCTCTACAATACATTACACGGATGGCTGGGGACTGGTTTACTAACGAGTTACGGTAAAAATACCGTAAACCAATAATATACGTCTGGATTCTTTTTAAGCTCAATACAAAAAATATCCTTGGTTATAGGAGAGAAATGGCAAAAAAGACGTAAAATGTTAACACCCGCGTTTCATTTCAACGTTTTGCAACAATATTTCAAGAGTATAGTTGAGACTGGAGAAAGAACCATCGAAAAATTGATATCCAAAGGTGAAGCTGTTTACAACGTCGAAGAGTTGACAACAAATTACACTTTAAAAATTATTTGTGGTAAATATATTTATTCGTATGTATAATATCGTTTCACCAACATCCCCATAACGATACGTTGATGTTTAAAATTCACGTTTCTCGTAGAAACGGCTATGGGAGTGAAATTTACCGATGAAAACATAAACGAATACAGAGATGCGATACATTACGTAGGGAGTTGTGCGTTATACAGGTATTTAATAGTGTTACTAAAGATTATATCGATGATATTTGCAATACAACGATTAACGATCGTATTATAGATCTCTGTATCCTTGGTTTCGTCCGGAATCGATATTCTGCTTAACGAGAAAAGGCCGTAAATATAAGCAAGCATTGAGCACGTTACACAACTTTACTAAAAATGTTAAGTTGCATATTACATTTATAAATTACAAATAATACTAATCGAACGATCATTGTTATCGTAGATAATAAAAGAACGAAAGGAATTTCACGAACGAACGGATGGTTATTTCTTGGAAGAATTTACATCCGATGGCTCTTCTAAAAATACACCAACGGAGAATGTATATTGCGGATGTAAGTTGCATGTTGCAACATTGCGTATATCGCTTTAAAATGTTTCATTCGATATCAATGTAGATATATTGCAGATCGCAAAAAACGTTTGGCAATGCTCGATTTATTAATAGCGGTTCAAAGAGATAATGGACAAATAGATGACCAAGGAATACAGGAGGAAGTTGATACTTTTACTTTTGAAGTAAGCATAGATATTTTTATCAAATGATTTTCAAATATTGCAATTGGAATGTATATGACGAAAAAAAATTGTATCGTGTATATTTTTATTAGGGTCATGATACATCTACAGTTGCTTTGATGTTTGCAGTGTTGTTAATTGCTGAACACGAAGACGTGCAAGTAAGCGTACTAATGTAAATCGTGTGTAATTGATTTCGATGTAAAGCATTGATTATTTTAGAATCGTATCAGAATTGAAGTCAGTGAATTCTTGGATCAGACAGGAGGCAAATTGGAAATGTCGATGCTTCAAAATTTCCATTATCTTGAAATGTGTTTAAAAGAGGTTCTTCGTCTTCATCCTAGTGTACCTTATATATCGCGTTATACTTCCGAGGATTTGCAATTAAGTCAGTTTTTTTTCAAATATTTTACGTTAGTCACAAGTTTAACGAGAAACGTCATGTTTATTTAAAATTTTTAGCTAATTACTTGATACCTAAAGGTACTTTGATGCAAGTGCATACATATTCGGTACATCGAGTACCAGAATTTTGGCCAGATCCAGAAAAATTTGATCCAGAACGATTTTCGTTTGAAAATTCAAAGAAACGCCATCCTTTCGCTTATATTCCATTTAGTGCTGGATCTCGAAATTGCATTGGTAATTGTATTCAAGCTCATTAATGAACAATTTTCAATTATTATAGATGTTTACGTTTTTTTCCAGGTCAGAAATTTGCTATGATGGAATTGAAAGCATTTATGGCACATTTAATTTATAATTTTCGTTTCGAACCTATTAGTGAAACGAAAAACATGACATTTATAACAGATATCATACATCGAACTAAACAATCACCTTATGTCAAGTTGGTGCCAATAAACAAGTCATTGAGTTTATATTAAAAATGTTTTTTAACATTCATAAATAATGTCTTTCAAATATTATTTGAATACACCTCATTTAAAAATTCTTTCAAACGTTAAATAAATATGTGTAAAATATGAAACGACAAGTTATAAAGCAAGTATATCGTATAGTAAACTGAATGAAATAAGATGGGTAGAGCCGACTCGGGTGGCTCAGGAGGACAATGTTTATAATTACTCCTTGATTCATTACTAATGTCTGCTTTATGAATTGTATTGCATTATTCTGGAATGTGCCAAATGTTACATTTAAAAAGCCCACTCTTGAATTTAGACGGTAGTGCTATCTGGTGAGTATGCGTAGAGATAAAAGAAGCGTAAAAATTCCCTCCTTTCATTCGTGTATTGTACTTCACATACACGCGACCACAGTTACCTTATTTGCGTCGATGACATGTCTGGTTTTTCCATTGAACTTGAGTAATCTCCGTAGTTTGCTACGACATTTCGTATGTGTATCAATGTTGCGCAGTTGAAAGTATAGTTTTTTATATTTTTTATTGTTAGAACGATTGGAAAATGTTGAACAAGTTGATTATTTTCGTTCTCTTAAATATCTCCATTATACAGGTAATAAACCTTTATAAATAGTCGTGCAAATTATCATTGTTGATGTATTACAAAAATAAGTGTTTTTTTTTTTATAATGAGATTATCAGACTTGCAAAGGAAGTATATAAACTACCATTTTCATAAATATTTTGTAGGCGTTTCCATCGTCCAATGTGGAGTCCGATAACACAGAGGTAATATGATCCAACAATTTTATAACTTTTATTCAACGTATATTAATTGTTTATATATTTCGAATTTTTCAGCCAGCATGTGTTGTAAAAATAGCTTGGTATCGAGATATAAATAACAATACAAAAGGAATGTACGACGCATACAATGTAAATCTTACCGAAACCAAATTACAATCGAGTATTCTTAATAAATTAAATATTGAAAACGTCAAATTCGAAAATACAATGGCTGAAATGTTAAAAAGATACGATACTGACACTGAAAAACTCAATTCCATTGACGATAGCACAGCTAAAGAAGTAAGTTACCTCAATTACGTGTGTTACATGTACATATGTATATATTTTTTTCCTTTATACAAAAGATATATCCACTACAGTAGAATAAGAACTTAGAAGAGTGTTCTGAAATCCTTTATATTGAATAAAAGTGTAAATTGTCAACCGAGCATGGTTGTAGCTTAGAATTTATTAAACGAATAGTTTCTTTCCTACTACCATTCTACTTATATTTATCTGTTTAAACGAGTTTAAAACTTGTGTATTTTTTTCTTGTATTTAGACCTTTTGTCAGAAGAACATCGACGATTATAAAAGAATGAACAGACATTTATCAGAATCTGCAATGAATCTTAAAGCTAATGCAATGGACATTCTTGATAACTCGAATGTGTCAAAAATAGAGAAAGATCAACTTGACAGGCAACTCAGTAAAATTGTCAACTTTCTTTTCATAGCAGATATGACTAAAAATAAGTATAAGGAATTATTAAATTTAGCAAGTCAATCATTTAAGACAACAAACCACGGAATTGCAATGGAAAAAGAATGGAAAATGAATGAAAATGATCAGGTAGAACCTGTGCATGACATTGATGCAGACTATGAAAAATTGTTGGATAGCGATGATGAGATAATAAAAGCACAACTTGAAGATCTCGAAGATGATTCGGAGATTAGAGCTGCGGAAGAACGAGCTTTGGAACGCGTGAAAAATCGAGACGAAATTGATAACGATCACGATGGAATTGTTAATCTTGGCCTTGGTATAGCTAGTCTTATGTTTATCGTTTTAGCTATACTAGTAGGCTCGGTACTGGTTTGGCTACGCTCTCGATCATATTCAAGATTTTGATAAATTTCTATACATTTTTTGAATGTATGAAAGATTTTATAAATTCAATAAATAATTACTTGTACTAGTTTTTCTATTTATTTGTACATATATACACACATATATTTATACGTTTCATCAACTAAATAAAGTATACTATAAATGTTTAATTATAGCAGTCTTTCTTTAAAAATGTTCCTCGTTGATATTCGCGCAATTTGGTGTTAAGAGTAAGCGTCAAATTTTGGGAAATTTCGAAACACGTGCATTCACAATATAGTTTATGCAAAATTCCCTCTCGAACTTGCAAGAACGTCGTAGTAGTCTATAGAAAAACAAAAACATAAAATATTTTATTACTCGTTCCGGAAAGTATTTTATTACGTAAAATTTTTGAAAGATAATATATTTATTTGTTATTTTACTGCAATTGACAAAACCTCGGTAACAGAAAAGGTAGCAAACTAAAACTGACCATGTAGAGCAGGATTATAACCGCAAAGTGACGGATAAATCTTAGGTCGTGACTTAGAAATTAAATAATCTACTTTGTCACGAAAATGTTGGTATATATAATGTAAATTCAATTTAACTTAGCCACGAGTGCCACTAATTTTCAATAAGTTGCCGGTAAAGCAATTGACAAAAAAATTATGGTTAAACTACTAATTCTCGCGCTTGTTAGCACTGTTCTAACACAGGTAATGCATAGAAAATTATTTATCCCTTAAATCTATAACGAATGCTTCTCGATTTTCATTCGTGGATGGGTATTCAAAGGCGTTTTTACTCTTTTTTTTCGCAATCGCCTCTAGGAGTTTAAAAACAATTGGTTAACGATACGAAAGCTATTTTAAATATATTTATTTCAATTTATTTTACAGGAATCTCTGTCGGCTGTAATTTATACAGTAAATGTTCCAGATGAGGTATTCGAGCGTCTATAGTTTGTCTATCAATCGATTTAAGCAAAATTAATTCCTTGTCCATGTTTATTTCAATATATTTTATAGGAATATATGGTACCTGAATACGAACCGGCACCCGAGGAAGATCAAACGGTAATCGTACACTCAATTTATCCGTCGATCAGTTTTAGAAAATTTGTAGCCATCAAAGTACGTTTATTCCAATTGATTTTAGGTATTATTTTATAGCGTCGATCTACCATTGTCAGATTCACCAACTATCGAAGATAAAAAAGTAATTATACGTGTTATTTCTCGAACTTGACCGTTCATCGGTCGTACTTTATTACGCAAATTTTTTTTAGGAACTGCTATGTGAGAAAAGACTGGAATTTTACCAAAATATCATAAAACAATACCAAGTAATTCTTGAGAAGCATTATACAGAATTGACAAGATTATTGAAATACAACACAAACAAATTGAACGCTCTAAAAGAGGCATATCACAATTTCCAAGTCTTCACTTCCTATGCATTGGAGAGATACGTTGGAGACTTAAACAAAATCGAGAACGTATCAGATGGCACAGATCGACGCGTATGTTCGTTTAATTATTTTATCATTTCGGTTGAATCTGTTTCATTTATTCAATTTCATAGTAGAACGATAGAAAACTCAACATTTTACAATGTATAAATGATGCAGACTTACCGATGTCCATAAGCGATCAATTTATTAAATAATACGTTACAATGTGATATTTGTTGTAGGCTTTCTGTCTTCGGGAAATATATCTGTTCCGAAGTATGATTAAAGATTTGAAAACAGTAGCACAGAACGTTAAAATCGAGCTGATAAATATTCTCACCGCTATAAGAGTCAAACAAAACGAAACTCTCAAACAAAAGATTTTCAATGATATTCAGAAGTACCTATTCGGGACAGACTTGGCTAAAAACGTGATTTTACGTACTCGTAATGCAATGGACTATACCGAGGAAGTACCCGAAGGATACAATTCATACGAATGGGATGGAATCGTACAAAGTAATCGAGAACCTGAAACGGCAATTGATTCTGACTTGGATTACGACGGTTTGTTCGAAGATAACATGGACGATCTCATAGAGAAACAACTAACTGATCTTCAAACAACCGAAGAGGGTGAAGCTGAAGTAACTGCTGCAGATTTAGAAACAATGACAATGTTAACCCCGTCTGAAGCTACATTTGGTGAAATCACAGATGGTGGAGCTGATCTTGCTGAAACTGAAGAAGCTGAGGCTGTCTTGGAACTGATTCCTCCTATTCTCGTTTGATCATATCATCATATAAGGTACGGAGTCACAGTATCAAATGGACAAACTTCAGTTGGTTTAATTATACGATAATCACTTGCGTTGTTTTTGTTTTATGTTTCGATCTAATGTCAATAAGATCGGTTGATGAAATTCTACATGAATTCGCAAATATACTGTACGTACATTATTGTACTAAACCACCAAACAGGGTCGTCAATATTATTATTAAAAAAAATTGTGCGATCAAATTGAACGAAAAAAGAAAAAAAAATCGTTTTGTACACTGTATTAAGTAATTAAAAGTTAGAAAAGACAACAAGAAAATAAATTTTATGTCTTGGTGTTAAAATTAAACAATCCATTTTGTCACGACAACGTTAGTATATAGCGTGTGAGTTAAATATAACTTTGATATCAGTATATCCTTAAATAACCGGCTGGCATAGCAATTGGGAAAAAAATGATTAGTAGACTGATTATTCTTGGATTTCTTAGCAGTGCTCTAATACAGGTGTGTGAATAAGTTAAAATAATTACTTTTTACGTTATTTTTTCAGGTAAAGAATCTTTAGTTTATTTTAAATTTATATTAGATTTCTACACAATTTATACATATATATATATACATGCGTGTATATTAGATTAAATTAGCTTAAATTTATAACGAATAGTTTTTTATTTCCATTTGTGTGTGATAATCAATGACGTTGTCTGATTTATGCAATTGACTTTAAGAGCTGATTTGCGTCATTTTTCGCGTAAATAAAAATCAACATTTTAAGTACGCTATCGATGAGTCTTGGAAAATTAGCTCTCAAAGTACGTTTACTTCAAAATTTATTTCAGGCATTACCATCGTCAAATCCAGCAACTGGCGAAAATGATAAAGTAATCACATATTATATTTATTTAATGTGTTTATCAATCCGTCGTACTATATTATAAACGAATTTTTAGAAATTAACTTGTGAAGAAAAACTGAAATTGTATAAAAATGCAATTAAAGAAACCCAAGGGCTATTTCAGAAATATTATACGGAATTAAACAAGTTAAAAGTCAATGGAAATAAATTGAGTGATCTAGAAGTCGAACATACTAAATTTCAACAACACGTTAACGCGGAGTTGAATAGGTATCAAGAAGATGTAAAAAAGTTAAACAATAAATCAAACGAATCAGATCGACTGGTACGACTCACTTACAGATGTAGTTATTAACTTATTAAATGATATATTCACTTTATCGATATTTCGTGTCCCGTTGTAGGCCTTTTGTGTCGATGAAATAAAGTGGTTCGGAGCATCAGTTACAAGTTTAACAAAACTGACAAGAAATATTAAAACCAACTTAATAAGTACTCTCAAAGCTTTAAATATACCAAAAAAAAATCAGTATACCTTCGACAAGATTTTAGATCAAATGATGAATGTCTTATTCGCGATAGATACGACGAAAAATTTAGTTAAAGGTGTAAATTATATTATGAAAAAAGTCAAGGACAAACCTGTGAAGGGAATCATGTCGGAGAATGCAGCTAAAGTTGAAGCAACTGAAGCAGCTGAAGCAACTGAAGCAGCTGAAGCAGAGGTTGGTGAAGCTGCGATCGGTGAAGCCGCGGTTGGTGAAGCTGCGATTGGCGAAGCTGCGGCCGGAACAACCGAGCTTCTTGAATTATTGCCACTTATTTTTGTTTGAGAACTAGAAAAATAAACATTTTAGCATTTGTACACATTTTCATAAAAAAAATATTATGGTTGAAAAGAACAAATATTTCAGTAAAATATAGTTGTCCTCAAAATAGTAATTACACGCGTTCTTGTTTGATGTTTTGATCCAACGTCAATAAGATTAATTTATAAAATTCATCGTGTATATGCGAACATACCGCGCGTACATCATAGTACTATCTATTTAAAGATGCACATTGTATTGAGCGATAAGAATGTGAAATAAAAATGAAAATTCTTAAAATTTGAACGAATTCGCGACTCAGACATTCAGATAGCTCTCTGCTGAAATTCGTCCAAAAGATTTGCTAGTAAACGAAGGTATCAAACTAAAACTGACCATGCACGCCAATACTATAACTTACGTTACGAATCACGAGATAATAGATTTGAAGCATTGGATCGAGAAGTGTGTTCTTAATGCTGTATTATTCGTATCCATAAATCAATTTTAATAGACATGTGGCGACAACCAAGTTTAGTACAAACCTTAGTTAAAACATATGGCATACCATTATTATATATATTTGTCGATAACGAAAATACACCAATAACTAATGTTTCCTTAGTGAATCAGGATTTTACTACAACTAACCGTAAGGTTACAAAAAAAATGAACGAAAGCTAAATAAAAAAAGTAGAATCGCAATCTTTGTAGAATTAAAAAAAATTAGTCAATTAGTCACTTGATGGATAAAAGTATTAAAAAAATTCGCTACTGCGTGGAATAATAAATTGTACTGCCAACAGCACGTGTTGGAAAATGTTAAAGCCATTCAAGTCGGAATTGATCGCTGGAAGATACTTCGGGTTGATTTGAATTTATGACTGTGATTGTAAATTATAGCGAAATTTAAAGCGGCAAAGTTATCGAATTTCTTTTCAAAATCTTTATGATTTTTAATAAACAATTCCACAAGATCCGAATGAATGTAATGATACGTAAAAATACCTAAACTAAATATCGATTGATTCGTTCGTTCTATACTGTTACAATACTTTTGGAATTTTCTCGAATATGTATTCTATTAGTCACTTGAAAAATAAAGATATAAAAAAAATGTATAACTATTTCGAATAATAAAATTTATCGTCACGGTGCTCAAACTGACAAATTTCATTGACGTCATTTCGATGAAAATTAATTTCCATTTCTAAAATACTTGTATGGCTACGAGTTTAATTATGCATAACATTCAGATAGCTCTCTGCTGAAATTCGTCCAAAAGATTTGCTAGTAAACGAAGGTATCAAACTAAAACTGACCATACAGGCCAATACTATAACTGCAACGTGAAAAATACATTTTAGATTTTGCCGTAAAAACGATATAATCTATTTTGTCACGACAATTTTAGTATATAGGTGAATTGACTTTTACTTTGACATCAGTATAAATTTTACTCATTTGCTTTGCCGGTAAAGGAATAAAAATTGTTATAATTGTAGTACATATCCGAGTTTGATCTTTACTTGGTCAAGAACAATTTTTTAGTAAATTGTTTACGACATTGTTATCAAAATGGGCATCAGGATACTAGTTGTTGTGCTGTTCCATATCGTCACCATCCAGGTAACGGACGAATGTAACCGGTGACAAATTGCCTACGTTAATATTTGTAAAATGACACTTTTTTAATTCCCGTAGGCATGTTCGCGTCCGCGCGAATTACATCCGCTGAGCAAGGTAGTTAAAATACCACTCTTTAAATCTGTCCTACGAACATACCTAATTATATCCAATGATACGTATATACATTGTTTTCTTGTCAACAAAATTGTAGCTACCATGCACGACAAAACTGGATGCGTACAAGGCTATAACCGAAGCGGCAAAGAAAAAGTACGATGAATATTATAACATGTTAAAAGAGCCGAGATTTAAATCAGAAATTACACCGGAAATAGAAGCACATCACGCTCAATTTGAACAATTGATCTCTCAAACATTAATAGAATACGCAAACAAAATTCGCGATATCGAACACGAGAGTAATATCAAAACTCGATTGGTAAGCTATTTATACATTGTCAACGTTTCAAGTGAATCATTTAGGACATTGACAAAATGATGATTATGAAATGTTATTTGTCAAGAGAGATGGCGTTCATTTGCTTTTGTTTTTACGTAGGCTCTTTGTCTCGCTGCCATAAAATGGGCAAGTGAAAGGAACCACGAGCTTCTAAAACTGGGACTAGAAATTAAACAATTAATTGAAGATGCTATTTCCAAGAAAACTGGAGAACTATCGTCGCACAAGGTTCAGATAATGAAAGCGTTACGCACGTGTCTGAATGTGTTTTTCATGGTAGATTTAGCCGCGAAAATTGGTCATGATTTGTTGAAACTGTGGAACTGGGTAAATAACGTAGAAACCTCGGAGGGAATCGAAGACAACCTGGCCAAATATCAAAGTAACATAAAAGAGTTTGTTGGTAGGCTTCAAGAAGTAGTGGACGAAGAACTAGGACCCGATGAAATAGGCCAAGAAGCCGCGGAAGCCACGAGATCTGAACTATCCGAGTTTCTCGAAAATCTTGAGTCTGGCGAAGAATTACGAACAGCCGATGCAATTAGAGAAGCTGAAAACGCGCGAGTTAATCAACGGATAACGTCATCGACTGCATGGAGAGCAGCTGAAGCAGCTGAAAGTGGCGAAGAGATATCGGAAACTTCTGAATTAGCCGCAGCGGCACGTGCTAGTCAAGCTGATCGTGCATTATCGACTGTAAGAGCTACCGAGGCTGAAGAAACTCTCGAGTCTGCTAGAATTTTAGAAGGAACTAGAGTTGCTTCGACTATTCGAAGTATCGAAGGTGTGAAAGCTGCCGATACAGTTAGTATCGTACAAACTACCGCGAACGTTGTACCACATCACAGCATTTACGTTAGCGTTCCCACGTCTGTACAAGCTGGAGTTGGTACTGGTGTAGCTAGTAGTGTAGCTACGGGTCTAGTTTCCTGGATCACGGCCTTGATACCTGGCTAGGCCAATACATAATCCCTGAATCTTGTTTATTTGCAACTTTGTACGTTTATGAAAATTAAAGTTACAATAAATGGAATTTTAATCGTATCACCCACTTCTCATACTTAAAATTCCATCACTTTTCCCAAAATCTACGTATATCCGCATCGTTTTACCGTGCTACGACCACGTCGTTTTTAACTAAGACTCGTCTCATTTTCAATGATTTTATAATCGTGATTTTTAGATGACAAAATCACACTAAACGGATTCAGAATCTACAATTCACGATCACGTCATTGTAATTGACAACGTTTTAAATGATCTCAAGAGGATTCTATTACATGCTTGAAAAATAAACGTGTAAAAAAGTTCCATTATTGCATGGAACAATAAAATTTATCGTCGACGGCACATGTTGAAAAACTTTATTGACGTCATTCCACTTGGAGTTGATTGCCAGAAGACTTTTCACTTTGATTTGAATTCGTGACAGTGCATTCAAAAATAACGTCGCATTTTCATACGTGGATTATGTTAAAAAACAAAATGAGAATCGAAAGTAACAGGATTATAGAATTTTTTAACAAGTTTACGCGTATAATTCACCTACTCCGATATGTTTGAACATTTCTACCTGTTTAATTGTCAAGCACTAGATGAAATACCTAAACTAAAATTCAATGAAAAATCTTGATTGTCATGTTGTTACAAAACAAATGGTTTAAAAAATAAAGATATAAAAAAAATGTATAACTATTTGGAATAACAACGTTTATTGTTGCACGGCACAAGCTGAAAAATATCATTGACGTCATTTCAATGAAAATTAAATTCCATTACCTGAGAAATACAGTTAGAATCGCAAATGTTAATTTGTACAAACAATCTAGGATGTTGTTTTTGACAGCGTGCGCGAAAATCATAAGAATTTGTTAGGAACGACACTTGGTTGAAATCTTAAACGCAAAGTTTGAAATGGTTTTATCTAATTTAACGTAATATTCCATCGGATATGGTCATCTAAACCAATAATGTAATTTCAACATGAACAAAAATTTTTATGTCGTGTCGTTAAAATTAAATAATAAATATTGTCACGAGAATTTTAGTATATAATATGAATCGAATTTTACTTAGACATTAGTATAGCTTTCAATAGGTCGTTGGTGAAGCAATTGATATATTAAAATGATCGTTAAATTGCTTATTTTCGGACTTGTTAGCAGTATTCTCACGCAGGTAATATATGGAAAATTACTTATTCCGTAGTTGTACGATGCACGGAATCCACGAGTTGTTTTATGCCAATCGTTAAGAATTATGCGCTTTCATTTGATGCAATATTTCGATTTATTTTTTAGGAATGTCTGTCGTATTCAGTTTATTCGGTAACTTTTCCCAGCGAGGTATTCGTATAATTAACTTGTCTATCGAGCGTTCTTCAAAAACTCGTTCGCGAAGTACGTTCATTTCGATTTATTTTGTAGGATTATCCGGTGGAATCTACGCCGTCACCCGATAACGAAGTGACAAACGAAGAAGACAATACGATATACACACACTCAATAGCATGTCCGAAAAGAACAGAGGTATTTAGCTCGTATCACTCGTTATTAGCATTCAATGTCAAAATTAAACGAGAGTAACGAAATCTACTTAATCTAATAATTCGTTGAAATGCGTTAAATCTATGTTACAGGAAGGTTTGGTAGGATTTGCGGGTGTAACTGGATCTGAAACGACTACCGACAAAAAAGTAACAGTGTTCCTGATTTGTCTATCAGTCAGTCTTAAAAAATACGTTCATTTCAAATTTTATTTCAGACCCTACCGACGACGACCGAAACGAAAGCAGAGGGGGGTAAAACGGTAATCGTACATTGTATTTTGTTAACTTACCCGTCGTGTCCTATCGTCAGTTTGTCTTTAGTATACAAATATTTCTAGGAACTACCTTGTGAGAAAAAATTGAAATGGTACCGAGATACAACGATGAAAACTCAAGAGTTGTTCGATAAATATTACGGGGAATACAAAAAGATCAACCACCATGATAATAAAACGGCAGAAATCGAAGCTGAACATAGTGAATTTAAACAACACGTCGATACAGCTTTGGAAAGGTTCCAAACAGATGCAAAAAAAATCTACAACATATCGGACGATTCAGCTCGAGTGGTACGTTCGTCCAATTATCTTCTAATTTAAGTAACACCAGTAAGCTCTGACTCTTTTTCAATTAAAAGTCCACGAGTATGCGATTTTTTCTAAATTTGAAATCGCTACGTTATAGTGGCGTCGTATACAAATGTTGTTATAAACGTAGCAAACGATATATCGCAGCATCTAACATCGCATTTTCCATTGTAGGCTTTTTGCGTCTCTGAAATGAAGTGGTTCCAAGTAATGGATGCAAATTTGACAAAAGTTGCAAAGAATATAAAAACCGATCTGTTGAATGTTCTCGACGCTGTAGGAGTATCAAAAGAAACAAAGGATAACTTTGACAAGATTCTCAGTAGAATCGTTAACTTCCTATTCATAATAGACTTGACGAAAAATTTACTCAAAGATGTGAAATCTTTGACAGACCAAGCTTTAAAAGTAACCGACGAAGGAATTAAACTCGAGGATAGATATCAAGTCGTTGAAGGTGGTGTTGAAGAGAGCGCTGCAGCGATTGATTACGACAACGCCATAAATAGTAATCCAGACGACAAGGAGTTGCAAAACGAACTGAATGACTTGCAAGATGATAAAAAAATAACGGAAGGAGAAACTCATTTGGAGGAGCTAGAAAAGGGTCAGGAAGGAAAACCTGGTGAAATCGATGAAGGCGAACCCGAATTCGAACCGATTGAAGATGAAATTCCAATAATTGACATATAATATCTCTACATGGGGATATGGCACGAGCTGGTTTAAAAGGGTATTATTTGAAACTTGAGGTAATTTTAAAAAATTCACAAGAGATAAATAAGTTGATGTAAAATACTGGCGAATGTACTCAAATAAAACTCAAATACATTTAAGTTTAAAAGAGAGCTTACACTAACTGTATAAGCCTCTATGTACATTTTAAAGAAGAAAATACAAAATAATAAAATGTATGTATTGGCGTTCAAGTGATCTAGTACAGAGAACTCAACTCAACTTTCGAGACAAAGTCAAGACGTAGATATTTGCAACTTTTGTGATACGTTGTCCAATCTATTCAGCTAGGTACTATGTATCGGTCTGTTATCGCGTGGGAGAAAAAAGAGGAATCTACTTTTCATACGTAGAACAATCAAGGCTCGATTTCTTCCTCTTGTTTCTTCTTGATTACAGTCTCTCTTGAGTTGAGTTTTCGCACGTGTATCGTATGGATGTCGTAGTTGTAAGTAAGATCCGTAAGTTAATATTAGGAAACGAGTCGCGACAAGTAAGGTTCGTCGCATCGAGTCCACGAAGGTATATATTTATGTGGAAGTGAGTTGCAAAGTTTTCAGATTTTTAATATATCGAGTGTAACCGATAATCAACGCTCTTTACGGCAGACTACGAGCGTCAGATGGAAACATATAGCATACTATATATGCTGAAATCTATATAGTTAACGAAAATACATCTCAATGTGACTATCGTTCAAATGTAATTTTAACATCGTCTGGTCTTGCGAATAAAAAATTAATTTAAAAAATTTTTGTCTGCCATCAGAAGAACGTGTAAAAAGTTCATCCTAATTCATGGTCGCAACACTAATAACTTATTATTCTTCGGGGAATCAAGATTTTAAAATAGCTAACTATAAAGTTGCGAAAAAATATGAATGAAAGTTGAATGAAAAAACACTATTACAAACTCTTTTGATTTTTTTAAAAAGATTATCGTATTAGTCACTTGAAAAAATAAAGATGTAAACAAATTTATTGCAACACCGAATAATAAAATTTATTGTCGCAGTACTCAAAATTAAAATTATCGTGGAGGTCATTTCAATGTAAATTAATTTCGATGTATCAAGACGTTGTGTAGCCATGTAGATCAGCACGTTAACTGCAGCGTGGAACGTAAGTTTTATGCGTTGCTGTTAAATTTGAACAATCTATTTTGTCACGACACTTTTGGTATATAATGTCTGACCTAAATATAACTTTGATATCAGTATATCTCTAAATAAATCGTCGGTGAAGTAATTGGAAAGAAATGATTGTTAAGCTGCTTATCCTCGGACTTGTTAGCAGTTCTCTAACACAGGTAATATATGAAAAATTACTTATTTCGTAGTTGTACTGTACAAGAAATCTATGGTTTACGCAAGTCGCTCAAAATTACACATTCTCGTTTGCTTTCCTTCAATTTTGAACGAATACTTTTTGTTTTCCGTTTGTACGTCGTGTCCAAGGAGTCGTTGATTAGTCGCTATCGTTTCAAGTTAAGAAAAAATTGGTTAAAGATACGTTTGCAAATCATTTCAACCACGTAATCAAATTGACGCGCCATTGCCGGCGTAAAAAAATATAAAAAAATACAAATGGTGTAAGTACAAGTTTATTGTAAAATTGATTTCAGACATTACCGTCTTCAAATGCAACAACTAGCGAAAATGAACAAGTAAATACACAACGTATATCTTTAATTTATCGATCAATCAGGCTTACTTTATTATGCAATCGTTTTTAGCAATTACCTTGTGAGAAAAAATTGGAATGGCATCGAGATGCAATAAACGAAGCTCAATCGCTGTTTGAGCAATATTATTCGAAATATTTAAATTTAAACACTAGAGATAATTTAAGTCACGTCATCGCTAATCATGGTGAATTTCAACAACGAGTCTTTACGGCGTTGAATAGATATCAAAAAGATTCCAAAACGATCCGCAACATATCGAACGAGACAGATCGAAAGGTACGCTTATTTGAGTGTTTTATAATTAACGAAGTATCCGTAAGCACTATAGCTTTGTTCTCATCGAAAGTCTACCTCTATTTTATTTACGTAGTTATAACGATGCTTTGTATCTCGTTGTAGGCCTTTTGCGTCGAAGAAATAAAATGGTTTCGGACATTGGATAAAAATTTGACACAAGTAGCAGCTACTATCAAAAACGATTTATTACTTATCCTTCACAATTTATCAATACCGAACGACGTAAAAGCTGGCTTTGATCAAATTCTCACTAGATTTGTTAACTTCCTATTTGTATTAGATATTAGTAGAAACCTATACAAAGATGTGAAAATGTTGGCGAAAAAAGCTTTCAGTCAATCCCAAGCAGGAATCGAGCTGGAAAAACAAAGTGAAATAGGTAAAAGTGGCATCGAAAACGAACGCACGTCAAAGGATATCTTGGAATACGAGGAGGCACTAAACGACGATGATATAGAGAAGGAGATAACGAACAATCTAAAAGATCTCGAAAATAATAAAGTGGGTGACAAAACTATAGCAGAGTTGGAGGAAAATGCTCTCAGGGCTGGTGAATCTGCTGGAGAAGCCGCTGCAGAAGCGGCTGAAGGATCCAAATCTATTTTCGGTGAAATATTTGAAGGTTTAGTCAAATCCAAAGGATGATAACGTCGTCGCGTAATATACGAGGTCAAACTGTCGAATGTCCAAACATCATCGACTTGAATTTTATGAAAATAAAAAGTTGCGATAAAAACATCAAATTTTTTTGTAAAATAACGTGCTTCTAAAAATAATAATATCAATTAAATACATACTACGATAACATCTCCTTTACCCAGCTGGAAATATGCCATAAGTATAGTTTACGGAAATGCACTTTTGTTCACTCCACCACTACCGTACACCCACACGCAAATGCCTTTCTATTTATCGTTTAAACATATTTGTTTAAAGTATTGGAATGATATCAAAGAGAAATATGTTATTGATGATACTGTATTATTCGTGTCTATAAATGAACTTTGAGAGACAGGTGGCGACAACCAAGTTTAGTAAGAACCTCAGCTAAAACACGTACTATTACTACATATATTATTGATAACGAAAATTTATCAATAACTAGTGTTTTCTTAGTGAATCAGGATTTCACTACAACTAATCGTAAGATTGTGAAAATAATCAATTAAAATTACATTTAAAAAAGTGTTATTGCAACCTTTATGGAATTTTCTAGAAAAATTAGCCCATTAGTCACTTGACAAATAAAAGTATGAAAAAAATTTCGCTACTGCGTGGAATAATAAAATGTATTGTCGACGGCACGTGTTGAAAAATATCGTTAGCGATATTCCAGTTGGAATTGATTGGCAGAAGGCTCTTCAGGTTGACTCGTATTCGTGACAGTACACTCAAAAAGGATGACACAATTCTTTATAGATTATGAAAAAAAATGTAAAGCTGTAAAATCATAAAATTCCCTTTCAAATCTGCCTACGATCCCTACACTCCGGCGTAGTTTAAAATTCTTTATATGTTTAATTGGCGAGCATTAAAAGAATTTCTAAAAGATCTCAAGAAAACCATTGTTATCTACTATTACAGCAGTTTTCGGAATTTTCTAGAAAATTTCATTTATTCGTCACTTGAAAAATAAAGATATAAAAAAAATTATTACCATTTCTAATAATAAAATCTATCGTTGCACGGTTCAAACGAAAAAATATCATTGACGACATTTTAATAAATTGTAATAATAAATGTTAATTTCTCAAGAGCTAGTGTAATTGCAATTGTAATTGCATAAATAATTAACTTGGCACTCGACTCAAATTTGACCGAAAACCCCAATCAATTACAAGTGTTCGTGTAGTAGGCACGTTCGACGTAATTTCAATTTTTAATATTTGTTCAGTGCATACCGCACGTAAAGTTAGAATTGATCGTATCGATGTTGTTTCTTTTGTGATCGGAGTGGCCGCTTGTGAAAAATATTCGCTGTTAATTTTATTCAGTTTAAATATTGAATACAACGTATGAAATGGTTTTATCCAATTGCACTTAGTATTCCGTTAGGAATGGGCATGTAAACCGGCTTTCTAAATACAACGACGATATTACGTTTGACATGTTGCCGTAAATATTAAAGAGATCTTCTTTGTCACGACAATTTTACTATATAATGTGAACTGCACTTAACGTTGACGTCAGTATTTTTGACGACACTTAACATTGACGTCTCTCAATAATTTGCCAGTTAAACAATTGAAAAAAAAAATGATAGTTAAACTATTTATTTTTGGTCTTGTTAGCATTGTTCTGATACAGGTGATATATTATATCAGTTTAGAAAATCCACGGCTTGTATTAATTGAGCAAATCATAAAAATATACACGCTTTTACTTGTTTCTTTTGAACTGATATGCAATTGTATTTATTGTAATACAAATTATCGATTCAACAAAATTACCCTTTTGTAAACATGTCAATGTCAATTTATCTTATAGGAAGGTACCTTGGGGCTTCCGACAACGAATACAAAACCATGTCGTCCCAGACCAAAGGTATTTTTAGCCTTCGTATACGTCGTTATTGGTGTTCACTTTTAAAATTTTCGTAAAAATCTGATTTATTTCGCCTTTGAATTTACTTCGAGAAGAGACTTGGATCTCTACAACTAATTATTTCAAACGTGAGATCGTTACCTTAAAGAGTACTTATTTTTTTTTATGGTACAGGTAAATGTGCCGCAACTCGTAGGAGCAACTGGAGGTACAAATACTACCGATGAAAAGGTAATTTGCCTATCATTCAGTCGTAGAGAATCGCCTTAAAAAACACGTTTGTCATTTATAGGAAGATTTGCCGGAACATACGACAGAATCCAAAGATGAAAAGTCTACGAGTAAAGAGGTAACAGTGCTCTTAATTTATCTAGCGGTCGGTTATAAAGAATTATCTTTAAAAATACGTTTGTCGTTTACAGGAACACGAGACAGAATCTAGCGGTGAAAAGCCCAAGGATAAAGAGGTAACGATGATCTTAATTTATCTAGCGGTCGGTTTTAAAGAATTACCTTTAAAAATACGTTTATCGTTTACAGGAAGACAAGACAGAATCTAGAGGTGAAAAGCCTAAGGATAAAGAGGTAACTATGATCTTAATTTGTCTAACTGTCAGTTTTGAAAATTATTTCCCAAAGTGTACTCGTATCAAATTCTATTTCAGGAACACACACCTGCACATTCCAAACCAGGCGAAAATAAAACAGTAATCGTATACTTGATCTCTTTAACGCGATTATCGCGTTTGTCAATCAACCTTTTTTTATAATACAAACGTTTTTAGGAACTGCCTTGTGAGAAAAAATTGAAATGGTACCGAGATACAACGAGCAAAGCTCAAGAGCTGTTTGATAAATATTACGAGGAGTACAAAAATTTGACACACAGTAAAGATAAGTTAAAAGACGTTGAAGCTAAGCATAGCGAATTTAAAGAACACGTTGATACGGCGTTGGAAAGGTTCCAAACAGATGCGAAAAAAATCTACAACATATCGGACGATTCGGCTCGACTGGTATGTTCATTGATCGATCTCATAATTATAGCAGACTCTCAACGACGTCGTTACAAATTCTTCAAATAATACATTTGACGCCCCTTGTTATAGGCTTTCTGTCGCAAAGAAATGGACTGGTTCCAAGTGTTGGATAAAAATTTAACAGGAGTGGCGACTAATATGAAAAACGATCTGTTGGGTATTCTCGGGGCTTTAGGGGTACCAAAAGAAACGATAGACAGCCTCGACAAGGTTCTCAGTAGAATTGTCAACTTCCTCTTCATACTGGACATGACGAAAAATCTATTCAAAGACGTGAAATCTTTAGCGGACGAAGCTTTTAAAGTAACCGACGAAGGTGTTAAATTAGAAAAAGAACAAGGAGGCGGCAAGGGAGATAAAGAAACCGATAAAGGTCACGAAACAAACGAAGATGGTAAAGTAGAAGAGGCAGAGGAAGCAATTGATCATCACATTGACGAAAGTGCCTATGACGATGATAAGGCAGAGAAGGAGATATCGGATGACATTGATGATATCGGTAACAATGACGTTGACGAAGCTCGCGATCGGGCAATTGAACGGGAAGAACATAAAAATGACAATCATGGACAAGCGGAAGAGGATCCAGAAGAAGGAGAAGAAGCCGAGGAACATGAAATTGCCGAAGAAGTACATCCGCATGGAAAATAACGATGCGATGAAGTAAGATTGATTTCGTCCCATAACGTATATGGCGTCAAACTATCAGTACAGACAAACTACAGTACGATCACTTATTTGAAAAGTAAAAAAATTTCAACGCTTGTCAAGAGTTTACGTAACTTGATTATTGTATGTGCAAAGAATATATATATTAATAAAAAAATATGTTCTTGAACAAATATACGTTACTTTTATCATCGAAAAGCAGTAACAGATCGATTATCAACAATTCATCTACAACTTCACTTTGATAACGACCTGTTAATTATAATTTTCAATCATAACTTGGGTGTTTTTGAAAATTAAAATAGGATTGTTTTTAACGATTTTAATTTGTTTAGTGGAAAAATTTTACTCAAAATTGTACGATTTTTACGATTGTTCAAGCATTTCTATGAAAATATAGCTATATGTCTCTATTTTTATTCTATCTTTTATCAACCTCTTACAAGATATTACAAGAGCGCGCTTTTTCCAATTCGCTTTTTCTCACTCCGTTTCAACAAAGGGCTTTTTTAGTATTCTAATAACGTACCTCAAAATTGCATTAAACAAATTTCCAAACTTATCGCGGGTTGAACAATAACAGTTATTGCCAAAGGCACGCGTTGAAAAATATCGTTGACTCCCCATAAATCGAAATGACTATCAGAAAACAATTTTGGTTCGCTTGAATTCGTGACTATGCATTCAAAAAGAATGACGCATTTTCATATATGGATTACGAAAAAAATGTAAGTGCTGTATTTTGAAATTCCCTTTGAAATCTACTTAAAATCCATGTACTCTGGAGTAGCTTAATACTTGTTATTTATTAAATTGACAAAATCTGAACGAACGTTGTAGTTTGTAACATGACGATGCCTCAAAGATATCTCGATAGATCCTTCGTTCTGTCATTAAACTTTTCGGAATTTTCCGGAAAATTTCATCTATTAGTCACTTGAAAAATAAAGATATCAAAATGTTTATTGCTACATCGAATGATAAAATTTATCGTCGCACGGCTCAAACTGAAAAACATTATTGACGTCATTTCGATGAAAATTAATTTCCATTGTTTAAAATCTTTTATAACTGTCGTTTCAATTGCGTAAATATATCGTAATTAAAAAAAAGTATTTTTTTACTCTAGTTTGATTAACAAAAAAACTCGAGAATTAATAAACGAGGTATCATCCGAAAAATTTCCACGTAGACTAGCGTTCGAAGTGCAATGTCGAAAATAAATTTTATACGTTGCGAGCCGTAAAAATTAATAAAAATCGATTTTGACACGACAATTTTAGTATATATGTGAATTGACTTTTAATTTGGCATTAGTGTATCTTTCGATAAATCACCGGTGAAGCAATTCGGGTAAAGAAAATGATTTGTAAATTATTTATTCTCGGACTTGTCAGCAGTATTCTAATACAGGTAATATATGAATAATAAGTTTAAGTTGATTTCTAGTCTTTTGACGCTTTTTCTACGCAGCGAAATTTCATTTTGTTTTGCACTAATTGTAAAGAATATTAATGCGCGTCATCGGCGTCAAAAAAGAACTTGTTAAGTATACATATATATATATATTTCGATGTATTTTTTAGGGATGCCTGTCGTACGCACTATTTAAAGTAACCGTTCCCAGCGAGGTATTCGTCCACTTAACTTAACCGTCGATCAATTTAAAACAATTAATTCTTTGAGCGAATTTATTTCAGGTATTATCGAAGTCAGATTCAGCACCAGCTGATGAAAGTGGGAAGGTAATTGCAAATTTTATTTCGTTAATTTCTCTAAAAATCAGTCTTACTATATTATACAGACGTTTTTAGAATTTAACTTGCGAGCAAAAATTGGAATGGTATCGAAATACAACAAAAAAAACCCAAGAGCTATTTGATAAATATTATACGGAATTCAAAAATTTGAGCCACAGTGGAGATCAGTTAACTAAAGTAGAAACTGAACATACTGAATTTCAAAAACATATTGTCTCGGCGTTGGATAGATATAAAACAGATGCGAAAAAAATCTACAACATATCGGACGATTCGGCTCGACTGGTATGTACATTGATGGATCTCATAATTACAGTAGATTCAACGACGTCGTTGTACATTCTTGAATCGATATATTTCGACGCACCTTGTTGTAGGCTTTTTGTCGTAGAGAAACGGACTGGTTCCAAGTATTGGATAAAAATTTGACAGGAGTGGCGACTAATATGAAAAACGATCTGTTGAATATTCTTGGAGGTTTAGGGGTATCGAAGGAAACGATAGACAGTCTCGACAAGACTCTCAGTAGAATTGTCAACTTCCTCTTCATACTGGACATGACGAAAAATCTATTCAAAGACGTGAAATCTTTAGCGGACGAAGCTTTTAGAGTAACCGACGAAGGTACTAAGCTCGAAGAAGGGCAAGAAGGCAAGAGGGAAGGCGCGGAAGAAGAACCTCGTGAAACCAACGAAATTGGTCACGTTGAAGAGGCAGAGGAAGCAATTAATCATCACATTGACGAAAGTGCCTATAACGATCTGGAAGCAGAGAACGAAATATCGAATAATCTTGAAGGTATTAATGTCGATCGAGAGATTCAAGAGGCCGAAGAATGGGCAATCGAACGCGGAAAGCAATCAGCAGCGCACGAGGCGGCTGAACACGAGAGAACTACCGAAGAAGAGTCAGAACATGAATTTGGCGAAGAAAAACCATTTGTATTGGAATATCCATCTGTAACGTTAAGACCTGGAAAAAAATGATACTTTGAGTAGTACCAACAAACTGCCGTAGGCTGGTTTATTAACAAAAAGAAAAAAACGAAAAAACAACAAAGTTGAGCAGTTGTAAAGATGTTAAATGCTTTTATTATTGTAAAAGCAAAGAATAAATATATGTAAGAAACTAACGTGCTCTTCAAAACATTCGTTAGCAACCTCTCGTCTCATATATTTGTATTTAACTAATAGAAGAAGATATATCACTTTTACGACGTAATACAACGACAAATCGATTTTTCATGTATCGACATCGTTGGATTATTTAAATTTGGAAGAAATATTTAAGCAAGGTTTAAGCGTTCTCGCAACATTTTTGGAACGAAGGAGGGACCTGGCAGGAACTACGATTTCTTGTTTTTAAGACACTTCAAGTAGACAAACGAGTGATGGATTGAATAAGTTTGTACGCAAAATTTAAATATAGCTATATATTTTTATTTCGCTCATTCTCTTATCAACTTCATACAAAATATTACAAGAGCGGTTATCTTCCAACCGGATTTAACTTTTGTCCATATTACAATAACGTACTTTCGTAAATACCGTAAATAAATTAAATTCACATTGATAATTCACGTATCAATACGTAAGGTTATATCATTCCGCATCGCACGAATGAGTATTTTTTAAAAGTTATCGGGATAAAAATATCTTACGCCAATGAAAAAAAGAATTATAAATTTCATGATTACCAAATAAACATCGCATTCAGACGAATTCTCGACACACAAATGTTAAAATCTATTTTAATAAATGAAAGTTCATACTGACAAAACGAAATGTTCTTGCACTAAAAAATCACATAGGACATGATCAATTAATAGTAGTTTTGCCCTAGTTAATTGAAAAATCGATGTCTATTATCCAATAATTTAATTGTGAATTTTTCAATACAATAATAGTGTGACAAACACAAAAAGTTATATTGACTCGCAAATTTTACGTTGTAATTCATAGCAAAATTCGCATTTCTGAAAATGCATAATCTAAGCTATAAAATCTAATCTATTATTGATGCAAATAGTTTTCCAATAGTTTGCTCGCACAGTCAAACATGATTTATATAAAATAACTACAGGCTTCGTGTCATTTTGTTTTGCGAAGAATTATCAGCAGTACTCGTCTCTCTCTTATTTTTTTCATTTTATAAAGTCTATCTGCTAAAACGCACGAAAAAAGTCATTTGTCTCGACAATTGGCAAAACTTAATTGCTAAATTATTAGTTATTTATATATATAAAGTGGAATCGTTTTTATCGTAGTCTCGTAGTTTTAATCACAACATCAGACTTTTTCACGCTTTACTATTTGAGCCGTACTCTAGAATTTGTTTGTGGTAAAATAGTAAATATCTGCAAAATAAAAACACACGGAATTAGACAAAGATTATTTCTATGAAAGTTAACAATGATAAACGAGTACCCTTACCCTTCGCTATTTAAAACGTCTTTCAATCGAGCTCTGGTAATGAGATGATCGTCGCACTTGAACCATTGGTCCCGTTGCTGACGGATGAATGCGGTATAATGGCCAGTCTCGAGGGAACCATCGTGGTTAATTACGGCAAATAAGGAATATCTGTGAAAATTTGTATCGGTATTAGTTGGAAAGCCCATTTTCGAAAAATATTCAAACGTATCTATAACCAAAATCTATAACAAACGACGACAACATACCTGTTATCCATGAAGGCAGGATCTTCGCCATTCTTATTCAGTGTGTCGAGCGAAGTATTGTTATTGCCGTTTCTTCGATGTGACATGAAAGGTGTCATGTCGAGCTGTTCGGGGAACGATATAAAAGTGGAAATTTTTTTATCCTGAACAGACGAGTGCTCGAATCGTTTGAGATGAAAACTGGCAACGATAGGTAATTGCTTCATGGTGAGTTGTTTCGTACTCTCCTGGTAAGTTTGGCAGTTGTTACATTTGATTTTGGCCGAAGAGCCCAAATGTTCGGCGCGAGTAAATCGTTCGAGACAGTCAATCAATGATGTAGGTACAGCGCTCGAACCATCCGATGTTACCATGCCGGTGCTTCCAGCCGTTGGGCCGAGATCAAGCGAGATATCCCAGAATGGATCGATAGTTGTCGAAACGCCACTGTTGAACAAACAAACAAAAGTCACAATCGGTATAGAATTCACACGTTGACGATATCTTAATAATTATTCAACTTACTTGCAAGCTTGGCAAACTACGTCGCTTTGCAAACCGCCCGTGAAAATTTGATCGATGATGCAATTGCAATGGTGAGGATTATCTTTAACAAGTAATTGGTCTCCTTGTGGATATGGCTCACAATGCCTATGCAGTACGTCAAGTGTAGCGATGAAAAATTCATGGGCGTCTTGCTGCTCATATCCCGCTAAATGTCTCGCGTGAGTCCAAATCAAATGTAGTAATTTATGTAAGATAAGTGGTGCCTTGTTGCCCGAATAGAATTCTTGAAAGAGGCTCGATACTTCGCATACCAGGCAGCAATTTGGTTTTGGGCAGTGATGACGATCGGATAGGAAGTAGTCACGTAGTAACGGTGTATGAATCAATGCTTGTACTATACAGTTCATGAAACATGTGCTGCCCAGATTTATCAGTCCACGGAGACCTGTTGATTTTACCACGAGACATATGCGTTTGGTTAATGTATTGCGTAATCCATTTGGTAATTGCCATATTTTTTCAGTACGGGGGAAGAGGCGTTTTTTTGTGAAGAAGACATTTTTGAAAAGTAAAAAGGACATCTCGAAATAAACGTTTTACGCTATTAGCTAGGTATAACAACGAAAGGAAAATATTTTCTCTTGCTACTTCGGTCTATTCAGTGACAATAATGGGCGGGATCGCTTGTAAATCAAACAAAAGGGATTTTAGGGAACTATCTTTGAAAACTCAGTTAACTGGGATTGTTCCAATGATGGAAGTATTCAAGGCTAATTAGTATATTTTTGAAAGGAACTAACGCGTTGAAAGCGAATACCTCTCGGACCCCCTACTGTTTTGGTTGACGGCCCAAACGAACGTTAGACAGATTTATAATACATTTAAATGATTTGCAAACATTACGCTTTTCGAAAATCCCATCAGCCGTTCGTATCCCGCTGTCTTTTTCAAAATGGTCTATTGTGTATCTTTGCGAATCTTTAGATTTATATTTCGTTCGATTTCAAACGGATCGTATTCTTTTTGTTGGCACATCTGTTCGAAATTGCAAGAAAACAATAAAGAGAAGTAACATAAAATTGTACTCACCGACAGTCGAATTCTCAACGACTCGTCGTCTACGGGGATGTTTCCTGAGTAATTCAAGTTCGTGCGAAGAAGGTTCCCATGTCCTATAAAATTCGCCAAGAGATAAACTCTTAGCACTCTCACTGCACTGTGCTTTGGCTACGGCAAGCAATTCCCTGTCGTAAACATAGTCACCACATTGGAAGCATAGTATATTGCCGTAGCACAAATCAACGGCGAGAAAATGTTTCTTGTTCTTGGCATGTTCCTGGATATGGCCTCTATTGTAACACCCAAAGAAAATGCAGTGCAGACACGAGTGTAACCTATCCTTGTACGTTTGACACGTGTGACAAAAGCAGCTGATTGCCTACGTAAAATTACAATAATCAACGCTCGATTAGTTACGAAATAAAAAAAAAAATCTACCGATACATTTAAGTTGCTAATTTTTTATTCTTACCTTACGTGCTCGAGCTTCATTCGATGTACTCGTAACGAAGAACGAATGTATGACCTTGTAGGGCTGTATGCCCTTGGCTGCCTTGAAATTATTCAAGTGTATGCAGCCATGGTCGCTCATTGCAAAGCCGAAAAGATGCGGATGGCTTTTTCGGCAAGTATAGTCAAAGAAACACTTTTTTTTTACCGCAGCATCAACGCGCACGCGACTCGTATGCTCACACACTTGCACTCGTGTGAAAGAGAGAGATAGGGAGCAGCTGCACACCCCGGGTTAGGTTACTATCAGAACACAATGCCGGGTTACGCTAGGTCAAACACACACACGCGCGCGCACAAAGTGGCTTTTGGCTTTTAAAAAATACACACACAGGCACACGCAGTTGACACTAGTTAACGTGTGGGATTTAAAGATTGACCGACTGAATTGTTTATTGTAACAAACGTGCAAGTTGTCAAATAAAATGAAAACGTTGTCGCGAATGACTGTGACGATGTCAATCAGCTGGTAGGTAGCTACAAACAGACACGACCGGTCGGACACGAGAACTCTGGAGTACTACGATGGCGATTTCGTTGTGAGGAGAGAGGTGAGAGTGAAAGGTGAGACTGGTCTGGTGAGAGACACGCTCTGACTGACAGAGATGGATAGATATACTAAAGGACGAGAGAGGGGGAAAGGAACCGGCGACATCTTACGGTTCGGGTAAGGTTAGGGATGACGCATTCAAACGATAAATTTACAGTTTGATTTTTGATATTTATACAAATATTTGTCGTGGTTTTTGACAGTTTACCTATATTGCCTGCAATTTATGTACACTAAACACGTGTATATGAGAAAAAACAATTAAAAAAAAAAATATGGATATAAAAAGAAATCTATTGCTTACAGCTGGTAACGCAGATTTCTGCACATCTTTACCATCCTCTGGATTTAAAAAATCAGCTGTGCTTACCTACCATATGGTGGCGTTGCTATACGTATAGTTCACGTAGTACGAAATAGTAAACAATATACCCCCACCTTATTCGTCACCCCATTCAAGCGTGTTGTACACATTGTACACATGTGAGAAGCGTAAATACGCGCAACCGGATAATTTAATTATACACATGGTTTTTATTCCCATATCTTTCGTGTGAGTCACCTACACATAAACGCACACATATACACGCTTACTATTTACATAATTTGTGAACCCGATTTTTTTCACTAAAAGGGATCAAATAAAATCAAAGTCAGTTGTTTCGTCATTCGCCGACGCGCGCGCGCAATACAAAAGAGCGCATCGCGCATCTGTAGGCGATCATTGGTCGGTGAGAAATCTTAGAACGACTCTTTGCCGTATAAGTTTTCCTTTTACAATATGCAACACATTCGTGGTCAATTGGATACGTGCTAAAGGAATTTTCCTTCACGCGAACTTTTGTACATCGCGCGTGAGATTGTGAAAAAAAAAACGACAAAATTTAATGTTTAAAAAATTAATCCGATAAAATGATGAACTGCGTAGACTTCTCGTTTCACGCTTAAATTACTTAAGTGAAAAGTGACGCGACTTATCTCTTAATGACCGAGGTGGTGATTAATATAGATGACAAGTCACTCGAATTTACTTGCGTTACATTTAAATGGCATCTTTGGAAAAATGAAAAAAAAAACGCAAATAATAAAAAATTTATTGAAATAAAGTTGTTTACTACTTTTAATGGTTAAAACTTAATCAGGCTAATACCGTTGTATCTGCCAATATACGCTATGGAAATTAAAATGTCGACCGATAAACGCGTCAATAAATCATCGAATAAAAAAATATCAAAATAATGGAACCGCACGATAACGTCGAAGTTTTCATCATTATCGACAACGGAGTACAGTGGCCTAGTACTCAAATTATCATGACTAAAGACGAACGAAACAAAATGTATACGTGAGCGCGTACATATATATACACACATACACATATATATATATTTCGTCTCAACACGAGGAAGAAGAGAGTGAAAGTGGCGTCACGCGAAACTGGGACATGAGCATTGTGCGTGGTCGCATCGCTGTTTTCTCTCTCTCCCGCAAATTGACTACTGGTGTATACGGGAAATACTAATTAAGGGATACATTTCCTGCAGCTTCCCTCGTGCTTTACGCATGATATACGAAATAAATTGACAAAAAAATTGGTTTATTTTTTTTAAACTTAAGTATATTTTGTTGTTTTAATCAATCGATTGTTGATTCATCATACAGAATTATTCATAATAAATATCTTACTCGTTAACGTTGTCCGCCTTCTTTACAATGATCGTGCAAAAAAAAAAAATAATAATAAATAAATAGTATAATAAAGAAAGGGTTTCCTACTGGTAACTTATACATTTCCATCGGATATACATACAACAGGCGCTTGTGGTTGTTTATTATTATTAGTTTTTTTTGGTACGGATTGTACAATATATAAGGCCATCGTAGGCTGATCTCGCGTAATATACACATACAACAATCATCCATTCCCTTCACAAAACGTTTTTATTAGCCAAAATAGCGTATGAAAAAACGAAAAAAAAAAATTATTTATTCAACATTTAGGAAAGTGCAATGATTTGTTAAGCTAGGTTTCTTTTTTAACCAAGAGGTTGAAGGACTTGCGAAATAAAAAATTTTACTTGGCGGAGAACATTCGCGATGCACGGTTATAAAAATTATATACGTTCACGCTGTGACAACGATTCGTAAATAAAACTTTTATTTGTCTCCCTTCGAAGTATACGTCAAATTTTGTTCTAGAAAAATAATCTGGATTTGTTTTTACGTCACAAACTATTTCAATTACGATTCGTTATCACATCGCTGCGTTGCATAAATTATCTATCACTAACGAACGTGCGAAGGCTCTAATAGTTAACACTTCTTCTTCGTCTTCTTTTTTTTTTTTTTGCGTTATTAAAAAATATATGGATTAGGTCAGCGCACTAAAATTAAACTAAGAAAGAACGTATTTCATAATCACCAACGTGTACAAATTCTCGTGATTCTCTTCTTTCGATTTACGTTTGACAGCGTTCACAATCAACAACAAGGGAAAGAGAGAGAGAGAAAAAAAAAGATATTTTGCAATTTTGCATGTTTTTGTAAAATAAATTCTTTCGAAAAATAAAATGCGCCCCTTGCAAAGATACATTATCATCGTATAAAAAAGAGAAGGACAAACAGAAAAAATAAAATTAAAATGAAGTACGCTGTTACAGACGCTTTCTCGTGCACACAACACACACACACATATTTCCAAGGGCACTGCAATGTAACATATGCAGGCACCGTCGACACTCCGCGCTATGCGCAAGCGAAAAAACAATACTGATCCACCTGAGAAAAAACACTAATTTGTACAACAACAAAGAAATATTGAGAAATAGAGATAGATCGTGTGTCTTTTTCTTATTTTCATTTCTTTTCTTTTTATCTTTTATTTTTAGTAATTGTTATTCCCAAAATAATGATCCGATCAACGCAAGAGCATCATGATGAGTACAGCTAATAAACTGGCGATGGCTATTTCATTGGAAGCAGCACCAGCGGTAATAACTGGCCATTCGGGTGCTTTACCATCTGGATAATATTGATAGCTGCGCATATTCACTTTGGACATTATTGCACGATAATTTGGTTGAGTGACATCCACTGAATTATTAATGTAGATGTGCATACGATTTGTAATACACCATAATTGACCTTTGTCGTCAAAAGCAAAGTTATCCGGCCATTGCATGAGATGATGATCGCGCGAGATAATTCGTTGACCGGTGACGAATGAACTGGTAGTTTTGGAATCCCACATCGAGACACCATCGTCTGCTAGTAAACCAAAGTATAATTTGCCAGTGTTCGACATAACCATACCATCGGTTTGCGATGGTTTTCGACCAAGAAGACGAATGTGCTTTCCAATCTCGTTCTTTCGTTCGTCTCCTTCTCTATCTTGGGCATCGATGAGCGCTTGTGTCTTCACTACGAAGACATTGAACGACGACAGAGGAGTAAAGTAAACTTCGCGTTTACCGCCTTCGGTAGAAGCTGGCGACAAAGCGATACCGTCGATGTTAACTTTGTCGGCGAAATTGATATTTTCAATCTTGAATCCAACGGCATCGGGCACGTAATTCATCGACTCGTGATAAACTTTCCACGAAGTTGTATTCTCCAAGGAGAACACTATGAGACCAGGGTTCATTTCATCCGAGTCAGTGATATAGGCCATACCGCCATGCTCGTGATCGATGACAATATCGTTGAGAATACCGGAATCATAATTGATGACATCTTTAGGAAAAGCGTAACTTCTCAATACTTCGCCACCGTTTTCCAAATCAAGAATCACTAATCTTGGTGGACAACTTGCTTTCGACTCAAGAGTCATAGTTGCCACACGACCGCTATCCAATACCCACATGCGTCCTTTTGGATCGATTTCCATGTTCTGAACCGTTTGAAAGGCACTGCAGTCACCAATTTTTTGCATGTCCCAATTGGGATAAGGCTCGAGTAATGGTGCGGTGCTACCATTCTGTACCGTCGCTGACGTCACTGCCAAGGTCACTGGTATACCATTTCTATACCTTGGTACCGTCAAATACATCTTGTCTTTCCATAACTTGACACTTGAAATCACGTTATTCTTATCGATATAGGATTCGTCTTTGCGTGCTTTGTACCATGATTCTTCGGATGGCCATGTGAAATTAATGTAATTCCATTGGAATTGTACGATAAAAGGTTCGTGAGCAACTACGAGGCCAAGCAGACCTACTAATAACGCTAGACTTAACTTGAACATGATCGAGAGAAATCGAGAGAATACGAGAGAAAAAGAAGATAGGCTTCTGGTTCTCGTGTGGTTTCAAAGCTCGCGCACGACTGTGACTTGTGTGCAGCTTCGTGTGCCAACAGACTATTCAAGCTTAGCCCCGAACTGCTACCGCCGACGTCGTCGCGAGAGTGGGGAGGAAAATTATCTCCCCTCCCCATTGGCACACTGCGTACAATCGTACAAGCTAAATCATTATGCCCAACGGTTCTTCTCTCTTCTTCTTCTTTTTTTTTTCTTTTGATTGTGTTCACGGTGCTTATAGGGTGGCACGATTGGGGTGGCATTTAGCTATCGCGAGTTGCGTGCGAATTATGTACGATAACTAGTTTTACTGGTTGCGCTAGCAGTTTATATTGCGTGTGTGTTGCATCTTGATTCGACGAAAAAATAGACCTTTTTTTAAGTTCTCGCTGAACTAGATATGCACTTGTATGTTTAACGCGTTAATGTTTCTTTTTCGACGCGACATATTGTATTTGTCAAGCTAATAATAGTTGAGTTACGTCTAACGTTCCTTTCTATACTATCGCACTGTTAAAAATAATTAACGACAAATATTTCGTTCCGTAACTGTACAAATGATGCTTAAATTATATTTTATTTCAAACAAAAAAAATTCAATTAATCAAAGTTTTCTCAGTGTTTGTTCATTTTTTTCGTTACGATTTCGTAACACCAATTGTCACGAAGTATTTTTTTTATTAATCGCAGTGTAATTTGTGAGATTTGCCATTTAACATATTTTTTTCTACAGAAATTCTCACAATAATTGCATAGTACAAAAAAAAACTATTATACGTATTCCAAGAAAATTATTATACGGACGATCGAGAGTTCGGAGTAGTACTTTTCTCATGTAAATAAATTCCTTTCATTCTATATATTTTTTTTTACAAAATTATCGACAAATTTGATCGCTTACAGATTGGCTTATCTTATGTATTTGAGCTAACGAGTGCGAGGAATACATGAATAATATTTCCATTGCAGTATATATATTTTTGCGTTTAAACTTTATTACCACAATTCATTTGCATTTAATTTTTTTTTTTTTTTCAATACACACAAAAGAAGAAAAAAGTACCTATGGGATCAATGTCAGAATTTAGCGAAAAGAGCAATAAGGCAATTGCACTTGTATATATAATAAGCGCAGAGAGTGGAGAAGAGCGATGATGCATTATAATACAACGTTGTCACACTTTGACATACAATGCTATTGCTGCTGCTGATGTTGCCTATCTAAGCGATTGGCCAATTCAATTGAGCGAATTACTTCATCGATTGGAAGAGAGTCTTCAAATGTTTTGCTAAAAATACACATCATCGTCGTGGTCATCGCGGTCGTTCTTCGTATACTTTTTATTGTTGTAATAATACACTGCATACTAAAAATATTGTTACCTTAATACTTCGTTTAAATAACAAATAAGATTACCTTTTAATAAACACATAAAACGCCAGAATAGAAAAATTTCACAGCACAACGTATGTGTATATATATATATTCGTAAGTTTCTAGGCCACGTGGAGGATTGGTGCGTAACATCGATCGCACATCTACGCAAAAAAGAAAAAAAAGAAAAAGAAATCACAGTGACCCCCAAGAAATCCATGTACAAACTAAACTAATTAAGCCTTTAGAAAAATGCAAATGTGCACATCATATGGGTGTGGAACATGTAGTAGCTATAATACTTTACAGCGCTTGCGCTCTTTTTCATCTCGTTCTCTCTTACTCGACCTTGGGTGCCGGGAATGGGAGTGACGCAGGTCGCAGATCAGCTGCCAAGTATTTTCGAGCGCGAAAAAGAAAAAAACACCAGCGTGGGATGCTAAGTGATCCGGCAAATGTTTACTTTTTTCAACTCTCTGTCTCTCTCTCGCTCTATCTTCAATTTACACACAAGAGACTATGCATGTATACAAGTCCCGTGATTATTTCTATGTTGTAACGTTACGTAATAGTCAGAGGATATATTCGTGTACGAGAAACAGTAGCTCTTTGTTGATAAGGCGTCGACGTTCCATGTTTGCGAATAAATACAATTAATTCTGTTTTTCTCTCAAAGAAAGAGCGAATTAACTATCAATTTATTCGCTAGCAGTAATTCTCATTAGAGTGCACTCGAAAAATATCGTAGTAACCTTGACAAGTGTGTAAGAAGAAGAAGAATAAACAGGGTTGCATTGTAATTAAAATCACAGTTACCATATATTCTGGAGAATAAGAGAGAGAGAGAGAGAGAGAGAGAGAAAATTTCTCTCGTGAGACGTATGATTATAACACGACGATGGTAAGAGTTGCGTAATCATGGTCTGTCTTGTCTGTATAAGACTACTCAACGTGCACATATCACAAAAGGAATGACAATCAGTGAGTGACCCTTGGAATTGATTCAGGAATTTATCGATCGATGATGCAAATTGGTTTATTAGCTTGCTTCTGTAACTACCTATACACACACACACACACCTTATCGTTGACGCATACAACGTTATATTGTTATGTGAAAATTCAATGACAATGTGACATCTATATACAACTGTCATCGAAGGGCACGTTTGCTATTTCAAGGCCATGAAACTTTTTTGGAAAAATAACCGTTGTGAGAGCGCGCGTGGGTGAAAATCGATTCTTGCTCGGTTACTATAACGCATTAAAACAACGCGAGCAAGATAGAGTTATAAAAGCTTCGTTCTATTGATTTTTCTATAACTTACGTTGAAAAATACGAGAAAAATAACAACTTCATAATAATATTGTGTCGATAACATTGCAAAATAATATCAAAGGAACTATGTACAAGTTTTACATTTTAATATCAAGCAAATATGTTAGTATCTAACCATATATACATATAGCGAATAATAAAATATTTCTCTTGTCTCACAGTCACGTTGTTAGGAAATCCAAAAGGTCAGCAGTTTTCATTTTCCACGCTAGACGTAGAAAGAGAGAGAGAGAGAGAGGGGGAGTCGAACGCAAGAGCATTTCTACTATATATATATAAGTCTAACGCGAATGAGAGTAATTGATGCGGCCCTGGACTATTATTTACGAGTGCATGCTACATAGTACATATATATATGTATTGTACTTTTTGACGAATCGTTGCCACCAATTCCAACATACCTTCCTTTGTCTCTCTTTGCCGAAAGTTTTTTTACTTGCACTGTCTACTTACGTACTATACGAGTTATTAACACTTTATATTTGGTAGAAATTAACGTCGATTGTAATTGTATTCATATTTGCTAAACGATAATTAATCAGAGTGTTGGTTAATTTAAACAAATATAACGATTGACCGCTCTATTAATTTGTAAAAGTAATGAAGTGTATATGGTAGTTAAAAGTTGTTATATAAGTTACAGATAATATCGTAATTATTGTAATAGGTATTTAATGTTATTGTTGGCTCATTAGTAAATGACGAAAACATATTATACTTTAATGTCACGTTTTCTTTTGACAATTACGTGTGATTAAGACGTTTGACGTTTCTTTATCTGTATTTTTACGACTCGTAAAATTTTGTCATTTCTCCGATACATTGTAGTATTTATTTTTCTTCTGACTAGTCGACACCGAGAAATCAATTAACGGTAATCTTACGTAATTAACAGTCATAACTGTAACTCTTTTCTTTTATTTTTTATTGGTCAGACGATAAATATCAATCGTTCAACTTTTATAACGTGCGCTATGAGAAAAAAAAGAGCGCTTGAATAAAATGAATTTAAACCGCAAATAAAAACTTTTTCCGGATGAATAATAAGAATATGATGTCACGTCTTGAATTTTACACTTATAACGAAGCTCAATGACAAAATTGAAGAGTTTCAAAATTTAAATAAACGTCGTGCCATGCATTTCGCAATATAAAACGATTGTGTTCAAAAGTGACTCAAAAACAAATAATCTCCATAACGTTGTAGCAAGCAAGTGATATCACTCAATAAGCGTATTCTACCCCTACAGCCCCCCCTCCTCCCACATAAGTTTATCACGCACAAATATATATTTAATGAAATGTTAATATAATAATACAATTCGAAGGACTCGTTTGTAAAGCCACCGATACATTATAAAAATAAAGTATGTTTTATTTGTCGTTCGTTATTACGTTGAAAATAAAAAGAAAAAAATTAAAATGAAAAAGAAGACGTAACGACGATGGCGACAATGGCCGCATTCCTCTCTGGCGTGTCCAATTTTCTAATCCCTCGGCGCATGAAATATTAATCAGACGTGAGCGTGTGTGCATTTGATTTCCGCAATTATTATCAAATTTATAACGTGCGTGCATCGAGGCCAAAGTATAGTTGTTCATTTTTTAACGTTGCTAAAAGTCAATTAAGCGTGACAATGACAAAGCTTGAAATATAATTTTTTTCTTTTTTTTTTTAGTGTGTTTAAAACGAAACGTCGCGTTAGAGAGACACTATTCTATTGCGACGCAGTTAATCGTTCTTCGTACGCGTTAGTTTAGACAAGGTAATTACTTTGCATATCACTCGTGTGGAAACTTGCGCTTGTTTAAATAATACAGCAAAAAGCAACACGTTGCATTGTTATTTCGTTGTTCATCTATGCGTATCGGGATTGTACGTCTTTGATTATATATTTCAATTAAATAATTTCCAATTCAATCGCGTAAATAACTAGTTTTTCTTATTCAAGGTTTGCAAACATCAGAAACATCAACTCATTGTTTCGTAAAAAAAAGTCAATAAAAGAATTGAAATACTTTTATCTAAAAAAGATAAGCGGTGCATCTATTATATATATATATAGTCACTAAGGAAATTCATCCATCTGGCTTGCTAAGCGTTGAAGCGATACAATAATTTTATTGCATGCGGGAAAGGTCGTTAAAAGATTTATGAGCTATTTTGACGCCACGGCGTTATAACACAACGCTTTGATGTAGGGAAGTTATATCACTTGAATGCGGTAAAAAATACATCAATTGATTTAAAAAGACAAGAAAGAGGGAAAAGGTGATACTAATTTACGTAATATTAAAGTTTTACTCATTTGGAAAGTATACTTCAATGAAGTATTTTACAAAGTAAACGATCACAAAAAAAAAATTTTTTTTCACACGATTAAAATAATTAATTAGTACTTGAACAAAGGAATAATACATTCAATCTACTTCAATAAAGTCAAAAAATACATTCCAACGCTACTCTATGAAAATAACGCATTCACGTGCATAAATAAATGTCAATATATCGGTTATGCGGGAGTATCTCTCACGATATTTGATGGATTACACATTAAAGTACAAAATCTTAGCGGTTATATAGGTTCCTTTAGCTAGATATGAGCGAGAGCGTAAATCGCTGCAGTAAAAAAAGGTGAGTAGAACGAGTGAGGGCGCGCCCTCTGGAAATGGACACACTGATATGTATGTATATATGCATATATATATATATATATATACATGTAGGAAATGGTGATGGAATAGGGTGGGGAGAATTGAGATTAAGGGAATCTCGCGTGCATGCATTAAAGCCATCTTCTATTTTTTTTGTCTGTATCCTTTCCGAGGGAGGGGTCCTTTCATGGTATTATCACTCTCTATTCAACGTCTTGGCCTTTCATCGGTCTTTTAATTCAATTTTGCGCGTCAATGTGATTTCTCCAATATTTGTTTCCGGCACGCACATTTGCGCTGAGAGCGAGCTTTATACCAACTGCGATAATATATATATATATGTATATTTTTCTCTTACAATTTAACAAGCAGAAATTATTTTTCATTATATCTACTCTAAGTCGATGCGATAATTATACATCGCCGGCTTTGCGTTAGAATAACAAAGCTGCATTGAAATTCGTAATAGAAGACTTTGAAGCCTGTAATGTAATTAAGAGATGAGTACTATTATGCTATTATCGGCTTTTGAGTTGTATTAAAATCTTGTTATCTATTAAGTGTTATGTTTATATCGATGAAAGTCACGTTAATCCAATTTAATAGATAATTCGTAAATGTTTGAATGTAAAAAAGTTGTACAATCATTATATTGGTTAAGTGAAAATTAAATAAAACATCGTTGTAATGTTACAAGCAAACAAAAACATCAAGCTTTGATCTATTATGTCACGAGTCAAATAGACAATTGCTGTAGAAAAGTTGGATGATGATAATGCGATGCACTTGACAAGTGAAAAAGTTATTTTCCAAGCCGAGCAATTACACGATCACTCGATGGACGTTCATCGATATTTGGCCATTCGGGTGCTCTACCATCTGGATAGTATTGATAACTACACATATTGGATTGCCCATTGATAATTCGATAGTTAGGTTGATTGATATCTATCGAATCGTTGGTATAAGTATGTTTGCGATTGATAACACACCATAATTCATTCTTGTCGTCGAACGCAAGATTTTCAGGCCAGCGCATCATGAAATGATCACGCGCAATAAGACGTTGACCCATGGAAAATGATGTATTATCTTTCGAGTCCCACATAGCAATACCGTCGTCTGCTAGATAACCAAGATACAATTTACCAGTGTTGGACATCATCATACCGTCGGTTTGAGACGGTTTACTGCCAAGAAGACGAATATGCTTTCCAATTTCATTCGTTCGTTCGTTTTCTTCTTTATCTTTAACATCGATAATCGCTTGTGTCTTCACTACGAAGACATTGAACGACGACAATGGTGCGAAATAAACTTCGCGCTCACCACCCTCGGTCGACGCTGGTGACAAGGCGATACCATTGATGTTAATCCTGTCGATGACTTTGATATCTTCGATGTAGAAACCAATTGCGTCAAGAGTGTAATTCATCGATTCGTGATAGATCTTCCATGATGTATTATTTGCTAAAGAGTACACAACGAGGGCAGGATTTATCTCGTCCGAGTCAGTGATATAGGCCATACCACCATGCTCGTGATCAAGTACAATATTTTTAAGCATGCTAGAATTACGATTTACGACTTCGTTAGGAAACGTATAGATTTTTAATATTTTACCATCTTGATTCAAGTCGATAATCACTAATTTAGGTGGACAATCATTTTGTGGCTCTGCAGTCATAGTAGCCACACGACCATTATCCAAAATCCACATACGACCTTTGGGATCGATTTCCATATTTTGCACATTTTGAAAAGTAGAACAATTGGTAATATTTTGCATTTGCCAATTGGGATAAGGCTCGAGAAGTGGATCGTACGTACTATTCTGCACCGTTGCCGATGTAACTGCTAAGGTTACAGGTATTCCTTTCTTATACCTAGGAATCGTCAGATACATGCGATCTTTCCACACTCTTATCCCTGAGATGATGTTATTTTTCTCGATGTACAACTCGTCATTTTTAGCTGCTGAATAGACTTCGTACGATGGCCACGTAAAATTAATGTAATTCCAACGGAATTTCTCAATAAACTGCACGTGAGCAAAACTGAGAGCAACAAACGCGTAACAGATCACCAAGTATCGTAGCATTTTGTTCGTTAAATTAACTGAATAATCGAGTAATCACAGACCGTCTTATATACTCGTTGATCAGTCCACGATAGATAAATAATTGTATTAATAACGACGAATGTACAAGTACATGCATTTGCATAATCGAAAAACTCTTCCATGACGAGGAAAGCTTATTCATTTCGAGCTTATATATTCATTCATCGACTTGCAACAACACGACAGCCATCTGTACGATGCCGTTTAAACATCTCTTGAAAACGAATCGTCTAATGGAAGTCTCTTTTCAGATCAAACATATCCATCGTCTATGTATCGCTCGTGATAATGGAACGACTACTATAAATGGTATATTATGTCATTGTTTCACAGATTTGCGTGTGCGTGTGCGCGTACGTATATTATATATATACGTGAACAATGTATTTCGCGATGTGCAACTCTATTAATAGATACAGACAAGTGCGTAAGTATACAAGTCGATTTCCGTATTTCTCGCTCAACGTACATAAGTATAACTAATTAGTTATGCAAAATGCTCTAGAACGTACACTTAGGCGCGGCTTCTTCGACGTATGGCTTCGTGGCTTTAATTTAATTTTGTTCCAAACGACCGATGAGCAGAATGAGAATTGCATTTTTCTATTTCATTCTTTTACACCTCATTGTGTACGAGTGATACAAAACAAACGAACGTAATAAGACAAATGCGTAATTCAATTTCAAGATCACGCGATCGCCAATTACAGCCGTTGTATATATTATGTAATTTTCTAATAACCACTGATTTTTCTTTGGACTATACGCTTATGTGCTTAATCATCACGTTGTCTCTCTGCAATTTGGTCGCTTAAAAGCTTCACTCATTTTTCGTACTATAAAACCTTTACAAAAGATATCGTAAATAACGTTCACGTTGATCTTGAGTAAAACAAATACATCGTCGCTCGTCAATGTAATCAACTTTGTAATATATTCAAAAACGATTTCAAATTCCTGATTAGAATTTGCAGTAGTAACGAATAATTCACATCTCAATGAAATGCAGCCGAATAAACTACGGCAATAAACGTGATTTTACGTATATCATTGAAGCTCTAATCCAATGACATACGCGAACAGACGGAAAAGGCCATCAAAATAGACTGCACTGTGTTTTATGGTTTTACGGTGTCTAGAGAGAGGTCAAGGTTACTTGCTTTTTTTCCCCTTTCGACATATGTAGTACTCTAAACTTTTAAACTCAACGGATATATATGTAGACACCCACTACAATGATAATGACGAGGCCAATGTCTGCACTTTACTTTATATCGTTACGCAACGTTCCTACGTGTTAATGTAGGCTAAAACACTCGTTTCTTCTTCCTTTCGTTACGAAACTTAAAACAAGTAAACGAATCTTCGTTATTTTCACTACTATAACTCGATCGCGTGCTACACGTGTTATATTATGCCAAAAAAAAAGAAAGAAAAAAGTATACATCGACGTTTTACAATTTCTCTCGCGGCTTATTTTACTTTTTTGCATTGCTGAAGCAATTTTCTTGTCGTTCGAACAAGATAGAAACGAAATTCTTTATCACTTGATATTCTTTATTATAAATAAATATTTAATTGCGCGCGGTTTGACGTGTTTTATATCAAAGCAATATTTCAATTCTAAAAGTGATTTTTGTAAATCAAAGTTACCGTTAAAATAGTATTCCTCCATCCTCGTTGAGATGTTTGATTTGAAATCTATATTCGGTTGAATGATCTACTACCTTCAACGTGAAAACGAATTTTCTCAATAGATAAATATTTTATCTACTCGTAAACAGCTTTATTTTCGATTTTGCAAACGGTCAAGTATAAGTATAAATATCTATAAATTTTAATAAAGTAATTCGTGCTTGAATCGCAGATACAAAGTATTTATAACTGTTTTTTTCTTTACATAACATCTAGAGAATATATATTCTCAAAAGCACGTAAAAATTCCGTTTTATACATTTGTAAGTTTATACGAATTCGATAATTTCTCTTTTGATATACATTTCAAAACATCAAAAGAATGAAATACAAGCTTTGACTGGTATTATTGTCATCAGAATTCATAGGTTATACTCGTGATTTTTAGATTGTGTGTCATCGTATCCGAACCATCTATTTTCGCTCACACGCGCGTGTGCTATATCGAAGGAAGGAAAAAAAAACAAGTATTCGCAAAATAATATGCGAATCCCTCAAACTGCTCTATCCGCTCAAAGATTAGACGTATATACGCGATGTGAAAATGAAAGAAATTTAAAGCTGACCGCAAAGAGTCATAATATTATTAGTGACAGACTTTGCACAGTGGCACTCCTAGAGAAAGAGAGAAACTAGAACACTAGTCCATCTTGGATTATCGTGGCAAATGGATATTGCTCGTGGCACGCGCGCACGCCTTATACACTTTCTTTTTTGTTTGCAATGGGTGAGAAGCTATTAACGTTATAGAAGTTCGTTCTGATTGCTGCATTGTTCGCGCTTTAATCGATAGATACCCTATTCATAGTTCTTCGTGGCGTGCCTATACTTTCTAAAGGGATGAAATATTCGTTTGTTTGTTTGATTTTTTTTCTTTCTTTGAAAAATTATAGAAATGAGTTTTGAAATATTTGATTATCGATTCGCCAAAATTTTCAAAGAAATAAACGTTACATTTGTTATTTTCGTTTAAACCTAATGAGTGACAACGTAGCGTTGACTAACGCTATTATTTTTCCTTCTCGGAAAATGAAAATGCGAAGGAAGTTGTTAGCGGCATAACAATTAAGATAAAGCTACGACATTGTTGACGTGTTCGTTAATAAAATTGAACTTTATGAAAGATCGAGAGAGAGAGACACATACATACATCTTAAAATCATAAATTCTGCTATATCTTAATTGGTGCTACAATCCTTGTAGCGACAAAGATCTTAAAAAAAAATGCTTCTCAACTGACTTAATTAAGCTTCGGTTTTAGAATATAAAAGCACACTGTTTGTTATCCATCATCATTGAATTATTCCATCAAAATTAAATCCTCGTCAAAAGTTGTCGGCTTAATTTAACCAACTGAATAAACATCCTGTTATTTGCTTTTTTTTTTTTGACTTTCTGTAAAAAAAAATAAAAAAGAACTCTATGAGGGCAAGGACTCTCGGGAGGTTGACGTTATACTTCTATATACCTAGCAAGGCCTTGCTTTGGCAACGAATTAGGGCAGCAGTAGAGAGAAAGAGAGAAAGAGAGAAAGAGAGAGAGAGAGAGCCTTGAAACGCTTCTTTTCACTTCCTTCTCTGCCCTTTTTTTCTTCAACATCGCTCTACATCTGTCTCGTCTTCGCGTGTCGTATAAACTATGCCCTTGTTTTTCTCTGTATCTATTCAATACGCGCTCTGGGGTATTGCGGATCTTTATGTGTATCAAGTACATACACATATATGTACTTTTGTAAAGAGTGATGATTCTTTTGAGAGCGCTATAACGGTAAAGAGAAAGAGAGAGAGAGAGAGAGAGAGAGAGATTCTCACGTACAAGGGTCTCTTTATTTGATTTGTCGAAATTTAGTTCCTAGAATTTCTCGCGCGTTTTATTTTGCATTGAAATATCCTTTCAAATGATTGAATTAATCAATTTTGTCTTGAATCGACAATTGAAATTCTTAGCGAGTATACCATGGTAGTCGGTAAGGAATGTCTATATAAATAATTATTCAGTTCACGGTCATGTTGCTAGATGAATATATTTGTAAAGTTTAGACATGTCATAAATTAAACAATTTTTTTACTACAACAATATTTATATCAAAATTACATCTTCAGATCATCGAACAATTTGCAAATCAGTCATTTGTCAATAGAGTAAAACATAAAAGGAACCCTCCCTCAACGTGTGCACAACGAGCTAGTCAAAGAGACCATCAGGTGCGTCGTTGCTGGAAACATAAAGAAAATATCGCCACGGCTCGTTCAAAGCCCTTATTCGTGTGTGCGTGCGTGCGCATGTGTGTGTGTGTATATGTATGTGTAGTATCCGAAGCGCACAATCTGTTAGGGGTTAGTATCCTTTTATGTGCATCGAATCCGAGGGGTTGATTTTTTTTGTGCAACGGTCGTCGTTATGGCAACGTCGTGGTACATAGGATTTATCATCTCTACGATGTGTAGAAGCCATATACGTTCGTTAAAAGAGAGAGAGAGAGAGAGAGGGAGAGCGAGTGAGAGAGAGAGAGAGAGAGAGAGAGAGAAAGTCAATTTATCAATTGAAAGAGTTGAATAGAGTACGATTTTTATTTTCTTTTTCGGCGAACGATATTATACTATCTGTGCGACGAGATAATTGAATTTTTGATAATCGCGACCTCACAAGCTTGTGTGATTCATACTCGTAAACGTTTCGGAGAGAGAAAAAGAAAGAAAACGGGTCGCACGAATTTGGTATGCAAGACATACGTTGCTTCGGCTAATCGTGCTTTTCACTTTGTATCTCTCTCTCTCTCTCTCTCTTTTTTTTCGAGGTGACCCTTTTCACGTAGGTATAAAACAACGGCGCGTGAGTCAATGTCGATGAGAAGTAACAAATTTTTACTTGATGAGGATTCTTGTTTAACGAACTGGAACATTGCAATGGAGTATGTGTCATTACAGGCACGAAATTCCTAAGTTAATGGGCTACTTATACATTCTTGGATGACAAAAATTAAATTTTCATTATCGTTAGTTTTCCATTGCAAAGTATACGCATATTATAATACTACAATGACAAAACATTTGTGCTTGTCAATTGACATAATCGTTTTAATTATACATGTGTCGCTTATATATCCATTGATTTGCGTGATCATTGCATAACGGAATGTTTTATTACAAATAGTGAATCCAAAAAATTAACATATAATGTAATATTATTCATGTCAACCTTATATGGAGTTTACATTTTTAACATTGTTTTATTGATTATTACACTGTTACATGATTTCGGCACGTATGTATAATCGAAGTAATGTTTAATGTTTTTTTTTTCAAGTCTACATTGACAGATAATTCCAAAACGTGTCTGATAGAAACCAAAAATGCGAATCGGCTAATCTTCAAAGACGCGTATATAAAATTTAACGATACAATTAATATATCTCACGTTTTAAAGCTTATTATTGAAAAAAAAATAATCTGTTAGACCCTGGATGTATAATAATCCTTGAGACGATAATCAAATTGTAAAAAAAAAATATATATATATATATACGTTCAAATATATCTAGCTCGTTAGAATGTATATTGTTAAGTGCACATGATTTATAATATACAAACTACGTATTACATTTTGTAATTGCACAAATTTATTTAAAAACTATTAAAAAATAATAAAAAAACAATCACATTAACAACCATACCCTCGCGATTTTTCCACCTTGGAAATTCAAGATATGGCGTTAATATGAATGAAAACAAAAAATACAAGAAAAGAGTTGATATTAAGAATTTTGACCAACCAACCAACAACGAGTATGGTCGAGTTTAAATTCCGAAGATCTGGTGGCTTCGCTCTCGAAATAGGTAACCCTATTGGATGTTATTCACGTATCACTCTATATATATATATACACACATATACACTAATGTATATAATGCGATGATCATCGCTTTTGTCGACATTCTTTTTCTTCTTTCTCTTTCTTTCTCGCTCGTCGTAACTCGATCTTTAATTTATTTATTTATCCTGAGATAGCTATAATTATTGTTGAGCTACGCGTGGTGAAAATAAACGCTGAGGTAATGGCTACTTTGTCAAGGCCTGGAAACACACTCAAAGCATGTGTGTGTATATATATACGCACACACACACACACACACACACACACCACGTCGACTATCTAAAGAGTCTAGTGAACGCATATTATTTTTGCACGACGCTCAACGCCCCTGAGACTTCCGTGAATATCTTACTATCCTTATTATTGCGCTTCTTGGCTATTGATAGACTCGGACGGCTTCCCAATATGCATACGCCTGCATCATTGATGATATACTGGAAAAGTTATTGTAAAGACTCTTGTTTAACCGATGTTGTATAATAATGTTTACTTTGATAGCTGTGAAATCAAATTGGCATTTTATTAAAAAAAAGACAAATTTTAAAAAATAACCATAATAAGAGCTATAATTTTTATACTTTAAAATGCGCCTTCAAAATTGTAAATTTTTACAGTGTTTATTTAAAAAAAGTAACATCGCTCATTACGCCATCTGAGTTGGAGTACTTACCGAAGTATGGTCGTGTTGTTACCTACTAGTACATAAGAAGACTGGTACTTACAATTCCTGTCTTATCTTGCTAGCGAGTTGTAAATTATTTTATTGGCGAGTGGTACAATTTTAAACGATTCAAGTCGGTTTTTTAAGTCGGAAAATTAACTCATTGAGAATTTGATTTGAGTGTGATTTTTTTTAATTAATATGGTGTTTACAAAATCTTATCGGTGTTCATGTTGCAATAATTTAGAATAATGTAATAATCTCTTTCGTTGATACGTATACATTACAAGTGATTATAAAAAAAAAAAAAAAAAGAAAAAGGAAATTGAAAAAGAAGTTTATCTTTAATTTGTTTCTCGCGCAAACTCTAAATGGGCTCGGCCTTTAAATGTAATTTCACCGTAATAAAGCGCACTAATGTTCAAGCTAAAAATAAAACATCTGCCTACAATAATACAGCTATGTGTATTTTTACATTTAAACGATATGTACATCATTGACTGGATAATGAATTCGGTTAAAAATGACAATTACAACTACGAGAAGTAACGTAATCCTCTTTAGATTTTACTGTCAAAGGACAAAGAAAAAATAAGTACCACGTGCACGTGCAATAGTATTATTGTGTGACAGCGCAAGAGACAATCGTGGATTATCCGCATTTAATTGGCCACCACTCTACGATGCGATAGGTGTATCAATTTTCGCGGATGCTGTATATACGATTGTATTTACAATACACGATTATTGGAAGAGAGAAGAATATGTCACGCACGCACGTGCATACAATCGTCTAACAGTTAGGAATATTTTTAGCTTAATAATAAATTGTGATATAGTCTTATATATACGTGTGTTTTTTTCACGAAAAAAAAAATGAACATTAATGCTCTTATCCTATACGTGTACGTATATATATATAAATGTGCATGGCGAGTATAAAACGGGTTCGTTGACTTTGACCTAAGCCGAGGTCAAGATCGAGCCCGCGCGCGGACACCTCGTCGTGCTTTCTGTCGCGATTAGCTATCGATACCAAAGCACGACCTATACGTTACACCCTCTTCGACGATCACATCACACACACACTAAAAGAAATTATCTTATACTATACGCGACTACTTGGATCTTACTGTACACTCTCGCTCGACGTTTATCGCTAATTATAACTTAGACGTCAATGTTGTTCATACGTATTTAAATTTTATACGATTATCGCATTTGCGATAGTTTCTACGCATTTATTATTCATTGGATACTCAATGATACGATTAAGCATTGAAATCGATTAAACAATGAATAATATACGCCAAAACACGTGATTCAACAGATATTCAATAATAAGTCCTGTCGATTGTTTGAAAGTTACGAAGTAATCTCACGTTCGATCAACGTTTAATTTCCCATCAATAACCAGACTCTTGTACTTTTACAAAAAAAGAAAAAAGAAAGAGGCTTCAATCAGGAAGTGTGACGTCATGTTTATCAAAAAAGAAAGAAGAAAAAAATCTACGTAATCGTACGACGCGTAGAGAGGATTTGGGATAATATACCCATCCAGGTATATACTTAATTGCGATCGGTCAAGTACGATATATAGATGGGCTTGCATAATCGTATGCAGCAAAAGTTTTCGACTTTTTGGCTAAAAGCGTCCTTGCACGCACCGTTATAGTTGGATACGTATACGTACGCATTTACCGTATGGATCAGGCTGCACCCATTGAAATTTATGGACCTCAATGAGAATAAATTTATTTTTTGCTCTCTCGTATAAAACTACTATATTTGATCAATTTTTTTATTTGCAAGACTGACAATCGATTTATTCTCTCAATTGTTACGAATACATATCGCAGTATAAATCATATGCTCATCCTCGTGACTAAACAGTTTCGTATTATCGTGCTCGTATTACAGACAGTTGTTGTTTTTAAACGATATAACATAAACATTTTTTACATTAATCAAATTATCCGTAGACCACAGGATGTGACACGTTTCAGTTGACTTAACGCGCTTGGCCTTCGGGATAGTTGTTTCTGTTTTTAACATTTTTAACTGCGTCCTACTACTATGCTTATCGTATGTTCTACATGAATCACGAAGATGAATATTCACGGTAAAAATTTTTGACAGACACACGAGATAGCAAAGATAGATTTTTTTCATGTACTTGAAGCACTCTATTATCGATGATCTTACGAAGGATATTTCGAGTGCTGAGCTTAGCTTTGGAAAATTTTATCTTTTTACGTTTATCGTTTCATTAGTTAATTGTTGAATGATTAGATCAGCTTAGCTTTTATTGTCCGCTTGCGAGCATGAATACGTAATAGCGGTGTAACGACGCGAACGCATTGAATAGAAAATTAATCGTCTTATAGATAACAGGCTTCCGTAAACAATATTTGCTTTTGTTTTCGTCATTCTTAAAAAAAATTTCATACCTACAAACAACGCCTAACTAATATTCATGTCAACGTTTCATATATATATATCTCGCGAGTGATGTGTACCCATTCCCCGCATACCTCGAAGGCGCGCGCGCGTGCAATTGATCACATGCACAATTGCAAGTCTTTCTTCTTTCTCATTCTTACAACGTCACAATATAACCCTGACAATGAACTCACATGGAATTTAGGTCAAGGTCTATACGATGAATTCTACTTAGAATTGAATTTCCCCGTCTCCGAGTAAAAGAAGAAAGGAACTTTGATAACGCAATTAATCAGAATCGATAAGCTGTGCGAAAGGAAAATGCAGCTACGACAGTAATGTACAGTGTTGGTTAAGAGTTTCTCTCTCTCTCTCTCTCTCTCTCACTTGGACTCAGGCAGGGGGGCGATAATTTTTCATCGAGGGATGAGAGTGGAATTTTCATCGGTGTGTTGCGCGCTACTTCTTTTCTTTCTTTCTTTCTTTTTTATTTATTTATTTATTTTTGGCCCTTGATGATTAATGCAATCGTCTTAGGAAATTCAATTTGTGTCTTGTTTGTTTGTTTGTTTTCGATACGTACGATGTTGTACGATTTATATCTGCGAAATAGTCTGGTTGTATAGTTTTGATATTGTACAGATAACTTTCCGTATTTATTCCAAACACTTTTCTGAGTTTAGCAAAATCTTGTTGCTAATTGTATCAATGCAACAAATACAACAAATACAATGTATAAGACATTACATTCAACGGTTACGACTAGAGAAGAATGAGTTAGCCAAATGGTATAGTAGGGTGCAATGCATATAACGAAATCGATTTAACTCTCTCAAGATTATAAATCAAACGTCGTGTACGTATGTATTCTTCACAATAAAACTATTATACCTAACAGAAATGTTTAAATATCATCGGACAAGACAAATCGCCGTCGGCAAATGAACTTAAAGTCGCGTGTGTAATAAATCGTATGCTACACGATCAGCGCCACTGTGTATAAAAAAAAATTATACGATATAGCAATAATTTTTCTTACGAAAGGAAGAAAAAAAAAAGAATTTAATACATTTGATTAAGAAAAATAAGGATAGGAAAGAGCTCGACTAATTAACGGAATTAAAATTTTTCGGTAGTTTTTTTATGTTATGTATACTTGAGGAAATCATTCACGTAGAACCATGCAAGCAAAGTAGATTTATTCGTTCCGCGTTTGTTGCAAGCTAAAAGCGTGGGTTACGCGATTTATTCTCGTTTGTATTTTTTTTTTCGGGCTTGTCCTCGAATCCTTACCCCTTCGTATGCTCTCTTTTATCTACTGATTGCGATGACGCCACAGACCCGAGAGAGAGAGAGAGAGAGAGAGGCCGTAAGACTTAACGGGATCGTTTTGCATCTTTTTTTTAGTGCACGCCACAGTTTGAATTGAAGGAAGGGCGTCAACATATACGGACGTGCATATTTGAGAAGTGAATATATGCGTGATATATCACAACGATGCGTGACCTGTAAATTATCAAATAATAAAGCACGGTACAATATCGAATTGCTAATTAAATTAAATGAATTGCAAAGTAGTTCGTATATTCGTGGATTCCAATGCGGAAGTTTAAATCTTTTTAATGTATACTTTTCAAACAACGTTCACGCATGAAAAACAAAAACAACAACATCTTTTATCAAATTAAAATCTATACGTCGCGTAATCATAAAAAATTAAGCAATCTAATACAAGTCAAACCTAAAAACCTCAAATCAGAACATATATACGCGAGAAGCATTGATGGGTGTTGTTACGACGATTTTGACATGCATCTACTGCAGTCTGTGATTATATCGATCTCCTCGTTCCGTTAAGTCGTTGCGTTGTCGCCAAGTGTGTCTTGTATTTTTTTTTCTCTTTTTGTTGTTTTATTTGCATGAGAGACTCTCTGGGTGACCTGCTACTCGAGAAGGAGGAGTGGGTCAACGGAATCAATGCACTTCACTGATTCATCAATTCTTCTTCTTCTTCTTCTTCTTCTTCTTCGTGTCCTTGTTTCCGACGTGCTTCGTATTTGTTTTCACAGTTGCTGCGGGATTTTGATGCATCTATCGTGTTACGTACTGGCTTTTATTTTTTTTTTTCGATAGTACGTGTACAGGTTATTAATGAACGTTTGGTTATATTCGTTTATAGCCGATGTATGTATTACACCTAACTTGATAAGAAAACTTACACGTACTAAAGTTTACAATCACACGTCGTTAGCGGTGCAACAAAAATAAATAAGATGTTTGTAGAAAATCTATTGATATTATTTACTACGTATAGTCATCCCCTCGGATAAATGTTATCGTTAATTTAAATGATAATTAAAATTAGTGAAATTATCCAACATACTCGTTGATCAATATAAATCATTGCTTATTACTTGGATTTTTATTTCTACCAACGGTTTAATGTCACGCGCGATCCTTTCAAATTATCGTATTTCCACTGTACATGGTATTCGCAATGGTCAAATTGGCCAAAAAGCAGCATTCCTTAGAATCGCTATCGTCGTTATTCACTCAAGTTGGACAGTATATCAGATTATAAATTCAAGAGAATTTCTGTATTTCAATCGATCGTACGTGATTTGTCAAATTAACTTAATTTATTCATTAATTTCTTTATTTAAAGATACATATCAGTTGACAAGTGGCTTGTATATCGATAATAGTACAATTTCTCCGAAATCCTTGTGACAAAGTAACACAGCTGCGTAATTGGCAAGCCGCAAGTAATACGTACTCAAAGACACGTGTTTTCTCATTGTCGCGCTTGTTAGTACGTAGGTGGAAAAAAATTCTATATCTTTCTTTTTCCGTCTGATCTACGACATTGAATTATTTTGCAATGAGGAAATCGATATAGATCATAAAGTTGCAATTAACATTCTTCGGGAAAGAGAGAGAGAGAGAGAGAGAGAGAGAGAGAGAGAGAGACATTGGAATTTTGTTGTGTTAAAAATATTTGTTATAGTTATTTTGCGGATACACGTTGGGAATAGAAAATAAAAAATTAATTTTAGTTTTATATAATGCACTCGTTACGAAATAATATACATTATACACATGCCTTGAGAAGAACGAAATTATAATAAAAAATAATAAACAAAAACTAGTTTTATCTGCTAAAAGAAAAATGAGTTATTTTATAGATACCAACATTGAATTTCAATGGATAACTTTTGATTTCTTGCAAGCTCGCACACCATATGCACGCAATCATTCTAAATCGCGTAATCTCTCTCTCTCTCTCTCTCTCTATGGTATCTGACAATGTAAAACCAGAAAATCCAGTATCACATGTCAAATCATTGTTCCGAGTCGTCTATGCAATCAGCATATTTCATATCTAACCCGAGTATATATAATATACAATAACTAAAATAGATTGCCTTGATATACAGTTATAAAGCGTGAAAAGTGTTATTACGTGTGTAATTCGCAAAGCGTTCTCCTTTGAATGTCAAACAGCCGACGTACTATATGATAGCGTTAGTCAATGAACTTTTGAGTTTTTTTTTAATTATACTTCCCTAAGTTAATTTGTATATAATGTTTTCATTCATGCTACATATGTTAATATTATTGTGTCATTTTCATATTTCTGCATTTACATAAATCTTCCGATCTTACTTATGGTAGTAAAGCGTTGATTCCAATTGTTAAAACGTACGATTAATAAAGATTTAGACACGCTAGTGTCTTAAAGAAAAGAGTATCTATATCTACATAGAACAAGTGAATAACGAATTTTCCCTGTAAAATTACAAATAACAACAAACAATTAATTACCTAGCTAGATATAAAGACTTCCAATCCATGCCGACAGTGTTATAAATCCCAAAGTTTTTCGCAAAGCTACTTGTTTTTCAATAGTATGACGTGCCGTAAAATTTAACGATCGTGAAAACTTTCAGTATATTGTTTTCATCTATAATCGTTGTGTGACGTCAATCGCATACAACATATTTTTCTTGAAAAAGTTGATCGGGTATTAACGTAAAAAAAAAAATTTTTTAAATCTCGCATGTTATATTAAAAGATCGATGTATGCACGATGATTTAATGAAAATTGAGTTTTTCATCGTTCGATTATATTAGCCTTCAAAAAGGGGTGTCTATGTTTTGTTGCGAGCATAAACAAAACCATTACGTTTTTACTTCGACGTTATACAAGCTCGTCGTCTCTCGCTCTTCGTTTTTTTTTTTTTAAAGGAACACGGTGTCTTTCTAGACACTTGTTTGTTGATTTTTGTACTCATACTTACATAATTATGGTGCACGCGTGCATATGCGTAAGCTGATATCAGCCAACGAAGCACATGTGTACATCCTCCCCCTAATTGACGAGTCAAGATGAGCTGGTATATATACCTATAAAATGTAAACGACCATAGTTTCTTTTTGTTCAAGGACATCCGCGGGAAATTTTATAGACACGAAGAATGAAAAAAAGCAAAATAGCATCGTTTCAAAGTATAACAATGATGTATTTTTTTGCTTTTCACGATGACGTTTATTATTTCGGAACCGTTGTTACTTGACGTTTTTTGTTCTTTCTTTTCGTTTAATCTTCTTCTTCCCCGCAGCGTTTTTGCCGACTTTTGTTAAATCTTGACGAAGAAATATTACATGGCAAATATGTAAATCGACTACTCTTTAAATTTTTTGTCAAGAAGGCACGAGCAGAGAGAGAAAGAAAGAGAAAAAGTTCTTTTTTATCATCAACGTTTCCTTATGTGATTCATTTTTCGGGTATTTGGCAATGTTAAATGAATTTTTTTCACCAATTGCACTAAACTTGCGTGTATAAAACAAAAGCTATACAATTTATTAATTTGAGGCGATGATGCCGCCATACCGTAAAACTCAAGCGTTCTTTAACGACCCTCTCTCAAGTAAAAGAGAGAGAGAGAGAGAGAGAGAGAGAGGGAGAGAGAGGAGGGAAGCGACTCTATTTTGCAAGCGACCTTGAACCTGCTATACTGCGAGCAAACCTCTCCCTTTTGGACGATGATCATCACCCTTCGCGAAGAAACGCATTAATAAGAAAATTCATTCTATATTACTCTCAAATCAATTTGTAATTTTATTATTATCGTGTGGATTTACGCATTGTGATGTAACGCTCTTCATTTGTAAGCGATGATTTGAGTATGATCTTTAATTGTTGTCTCTAATCCATAGTGGAATTAGTCCATAGAACATTTCTTTTTTAACGCGTACGCACTATTTTTCTTTTCGTCATACGTGTAATTTTCCTTGGAATTTTAACAAATGTATGCTCGGAACTTAAATCGATAACTCGACTAAAAATCTCGAGAATGTCAAGTATTTTGCATCGGTATACATTCCCCGTAACTTTTGCGTACGCTTGACTCTAAGAGCGAATTAGTATTAACACCTAAAACGTCGAGATAATAAATAAAAAAATTGAAGAAAGAATACTCGATGTTTCAATAGAACACTGTTGGTGAACTCTCAATCTTTCCTCGTTACACACACAGACACACGCGCAGATATACACAGGTGTCCAAAGAACGAAAGAGAGAGAGAGAGAGAGAGAGAGAGAGAGACGCGGAAGCAGCAAATGCAAAGTGTTCGTGAACCAGCGATATCCTTAACTTGCGCGAAGAAGCAACAGCAGCAGCAACAGCAGTAGTAGCAATGGACAATGGACCGTTTTTCTTGGCGGCACGCCGCGCCGCGCCACGAGCCATTTAATTGGACGCTCGACGATTCATCTTCTCTGTATGTATGTGGACATTGGCCTCGCAAGAGGTGTTGCCGAGGAGTTCTTTTTTTCTTTTTCAACAGCTGCTTGTTAGTTTCACGCACTAGCTTTTTTTATCTATTGATTTTTCATACAAGAAATTAATCGTTTGTTGAATCTTTGTTATTTTTATAAACGTTTAAGCTGAATTTAATAAAGCAGATATCAGTTGATAATTGCAACTGCAAAAAGAAGAGAAAGATAAAAATATCGAATTTATAAAAATAAAACAGATCGAACGTATACGATGACTGCGCGTGAAGTCATTTTTTAAACGAATAACATCTACTATATTTACTTGATTTTTCGTTGTTGTGATTGTCAAAATAATTTAATATATATAACGTTGTATAGTAAATTTTATAATGATTAGTGAAAAAAAAAAATCAATACGTATGACTTCGAATGTCTTCAATTGGTGCGTCTCAATACACGCAATGTACGCGGCCTTATAAATTTACGCGCAAGGTAACTTGGTGAGCATACCTAGATCTCAGCATCACGATATATAACTTATAAACTTTTTTTTTTATTACAACAGCATGAAAATTCATAAAACAATTAATAAGGAACGTGCTATAAATGGCCACAGGACATACTTAGAAATTTTTTTGTACCTTCTCCTCGATAGGGAAACAGCTGCAGAAGATGAGTGTGTATATGAGTGTCGCAATAACGTCGCATTCTCTTCGTATTGATACGATACGATACTCTTTTTTTTTCTCTCTCTCTATTCGTCCCTCATCGTGGAAAAATTCGGTGTCATGTACTTTGATGACGTTCTTTTTTCTGAGCAGATTTTTTCTCAGGAAAATTACTCGAATCAAAATTAAAAAAGTAAACGTTAATTGGCGAAATAATTATCGACCTGTACTACTTATTTCGGAAAAGATATACGTTTCCGTTGTAACCCAATTGTGCGTCATGTAATAGCGTATATACGAATATATATAATTCTGGGTCAAGGAAAGAAAGTTATGTAAAAATTACATCAGTTACGTCTCCCCGATCAGCTTCTAAGTTTTCTCCGCTTTTTTTCATTTTTCTTTTTTTTTTTTTTTTTTCACCGACTAACACCAAGAGTTCGTATATTTTTTAGTTAAGTTTTTGTTTTTTATCAAGAAATTATTTTTTTAAATAAATGGCACACAATCCGTCCAAAACAGACAACTACCACATATAGAGGTATGAAAAGTTGTATTCGTAAATCAGTGAATGTCCTTGAAAATGACGATAATCTTGCAAGCATCCCTTAACATGGACACATCTTATGATTGGGTATATGGGTATGTGTGTGTGTGTGTGTGTGTGCATATGTGTTGAGCTCTCTTTGCACACCTGCGTTCATCGTTGTCTAAGCAAAAGCCTTTACTATAGGTGATTTTACCTCCCTCCCCCACCATTATACGTTTGCAAGCGGCCAAGCGCGAGAGTTGAAGAAGAAGCGCCGCGAGAGAGTCTTTATAAGTGGGAGCCATCCGCGTCCTCGGGACTTACTCCCTCGAGAGAGAAAAGACAGAGAGCAAGCGACTCGCGCAAAGTGCGCGTACTCGCGGTCGTATCTTCACTATTATTTTATTTATTTATTTATTTTATTGTTTTTTTTATTTTATAGTTTCTTGAGAAAATTATAAAAAGTTGAATGCAGTGAAACGATATCAACTGTGACGCGATTATTTTAAAGCTGCTTGCAAGCTCCGTCGAATTACTTTACAACGAGGGTGAGTAAACAAATTTTTTTTGAATGAAAAATGTGTAAGTGTTAATTGATGATGGGTAAAATGGTTTTTGCTTTATGCTGTTGAAAAATAAACGTTAGTTTAGTGATTTCTGTTGAAAATTAACAAATTTTATCGCGAAAAATGTCTATCCAATCTTCCGATGCATTATAAATATATTGGTTTTAATTTTGTTGAAATTGACATTTTAACTAAAAATATAGAGCTTTGAAATGATAACTCTTGAAAATTAAAATCAGGGATAACCAATTTATCGTTGAATTAATATTTTTAACGTGATAGTAATAATAACGTTTTGTTTTTACGGAATCATAAACAGTTTATTTTTGTAACTAAATCTGTCAAAAAAAGAACAAAAGACTCTTTAATAATTTATTGGATAGTTGTGATAAAAAATTAATTAAACCCTTAGAGTACAATCGTTTTTTCACAATCGTAAAATCAATAGAGCTTCAAATGTCATTAAACTTATGCTTACAATGTATACAAGTTCAGGCAGTTAATAATATTATGCTATTCCTGTGTACACAGCTTGTAGAGTCTTAAGATCTACCTTTAGTTTAAGTGATTGACACGTAACTGAAAGACTCGCATATACAAAATGTAATTTGAAAACATTTTTCTATATTGCATAATATTTATTATTTCTGTAGATAGTTTTATATTGGTACTTGGATTTCAATTGAAAGAAAAAAAAAACAGCGATGGAATGAAAATTCCTCGAGTCAGATGTAAGGATTAGATTAGACTTATTATCTCATTTCATGTTAGATAATCATTAATTGAATTGTTCGTGAAAAAGAAAAAAAAACAGTTGACTTGAAAAATGTTTGCGTCAAATTAAGTAAGATTTCAATTTGATATAGATAAAATCGAAAATTGTCACGCAATGAAAAACATTTTTTTATAACGATTACTACCGTAAGGATCACATAGATAGTTCCAGTACAAAAATTTCAATGAGAAAATAAAAACCATTTGCGCTATCGATAATAACACGGAACATTTACGAAAAATCGTTTTCTACAACCGTGTTTTTCTGTTTTCGTGTAAAACGATCAAGAGCATCTATACCCATGGTAACCACGTAAAAATGTACAAAGTACCAGTAAAACCAAGTATAACATTTTCAAAGCTGAAATTTAACGTCCTTCGTAAATAACTTAAGATACTATCCTCCCAACAAAATTAGAAACAAAAAATCAAAGTCTTTAACGAAAATTTACATTCGCAATCCGCTCTATACGTACAAATTCTCGTTAAAGACTCTTGGAAAATCCAAGATCGAAGCAAAGTGATAAGTTGGAAGTTTCACGAAGTCAAACAATAAAACAATTAACTTCGCTTGTATTATCGAAATGGCGTAGTTTGGCTTTATTGATAAGTATGTATTATATACCCCCATATTCAAGCCGCAAAACCGCTATGAGAAAAAGTAGTTCCAAGATCGCGCCCTTGAAAGACGTTTTTTTTCTTTTCTTCTCTCGCTCTTGCTCGCAAAACCACACACAACTGGATCTTTTTACGTTTTATGTATCGCGAGTGTGTGCATATATATATATATATATTCTCTACAGTACAAACTTCATTCTCATGCCAACGACGGATTTGGATTCACAGGGTTTGCCTTCTTTTTTTGCCATACGCAATGTCCACGATAATTTTCACGACAAACGCTGAATAACCAAATGGTCGATTAGTTGCGACAACGATTTGAATGAACGTTATACTTGTGACGTTTCTTACATACGATGTGTTCGACATACTTCGAATGCAATTGTTTTTTCGGTTTGTCATTTCCTTTCTTCAAGCATATATACGAGCAATATATTACTTATTTTGAGAATTTCACTTGTTTCGTATGTTTAATAAATTTTAATTAAATCAAGTTGTTAGTAGAAAAGAAAATGTAATTTCCCATCGTAAAAATAGACAAATGTAAGGTAGATTAATACCAATTTTAGTGAATTTTATTTACCGCTTGACTCATAACATCGATTTAAGAAATCGCATCCATACATGGTAATCTCATAGTCAATCATAGAATAAAATTGTTACCACTTGATTGATCTTATAATTCAATACGTCGGTTGGTAATGCATATACATATACATACAATTGCCAAAAGTTAATCAAGGTTGACTTTGACAAAACAACAGTCACACGCGTGCTGATTTAAATTTCAATTTGGGTATCTTGCATTCCTTATCGCACAGTCATTTCTCTCTCTCTCTCTCTCTCTCTCTCTCTCTCTCTCTCGTCTAAATTCATACGTATATATGAAAGCGAGTATATATACATTGGTTGAAAACGGCACTTGAAGTTTTTCTTCAAGAGAGACAGGTGATAGGCGTAAAAGTATATGAAGGAAACGAAGCAGTATAACTGGAACAAAAATCGAGTAAACAAGTCTTTCTCTCTCTCTCTCTCTATCGCAAAGTCTTTGTCTGGTCGATGTTTATGATGGTATGGAATGCGTATCTCATGCGTATAACTTCGATACATTGAGTTCTTCTACCTCGTAAAAGCCTCTAAGGTATATGAAGGGTTCGATGATATAGTATACTATATAGCTTTTTGCGAATGCGAAAAATCGACACAGTTCCCGCGAACGCGCGACAGGATGCGAGTCATGAGTATCATTTTGCTTTTTTTTCCTTTTCTTATTTACGATAGATTATATCAATTGATATTATTGAAAAAAAAATACAAGAAAAACTCGGTCATATAGGTTTACTCATCTCCGAAGGTTATGTCCTTTACATTTCTCTATCTACGCTTTTATATAAATACACTCGTTGGCTCGTCATAAAACGATTCGATTTCGTTGAGCGATTAATTACCCATTTACGCATTCGAGAAAGATTGTTTATAAAATTTAATTTTTATTTTTTTTACTCGAGTAAAAAGTGAATTATCCTTGAGATTCATCGTATTATCTACATACTTTCACAGCATGTCTAACGAGCCATAAGTTTCATTGTACATACATACATATACATATACACATACATATATATATATATATATATCTTACGTAAACGACGATTTTTCATCCATCAATTTGTCAAATTGAAAGTAACTATCCGCACGAGATGCAATTTGTTTTGCGTGTGCACTTCCAAAGAGAGTGAGAGAGAAAGAGAGAGAGGGATTCTAATTGAAACGTACGCCCTGACAAATTTGCGCCGTTGAATATTCAGGAAGGCAGCGAGAGGGAGAATACTCAACAAAATATATACATATATATATATATATATATATATATATACATACATATATACATACATACGAACAAGACATTCGCTCTCGGAGAGCCTCGGTTATTACACTGCTGTGCAACCTTGCGCGCGTTGCAAGGCCGTTCCTCCTACTCCTTCTCATTCTTCCCCTTATTTTTTTCGTTTTTCGTTTTTTTTTTATCTTTCTTGGTCGTCCTATTACATTTATATATATATATATACTATTTATAGAACTGGTTTTTCGAAATTACACTTTTCATCGTAAGTCCAAGGGATAGATCGCGTGAAAATTACCTCAGACAGGAGGCGGGAGGTTCTGTAATCGCGTGTCGCCAGCTATAAGACAGATCGAATACGTTTATACATATACTGTAATCATTATATACCAACGTGTCTACTTAAAAGCTACAATAAATGCTGTTCTCTTTAATTTCTTTGACATGTGGCTTTCAACGTGTTTCAAAATGATTTAATTTCAAAGTGTTGCTTTGCTGATGTATTAGCACACGTAGGACGCGTTTTTTTTTAATGAAAAATATTGAAATAAAAGGAAAACAAAATAAACCTGTTGAAGGCGGCCGATGACGAAGCGGTAATTGATCCGTCGCCACTGGATGTATCTTTTGTTCCGCTGATCGCTCAAGGGTGGCCTGCACCACACACACACACACACACACATATACATATATATATATGTTACAAAGCATCAGGTTATCGGCTAATTGACTTTCTTATTTTTTCAATCGAAAATCTATTTTCTGCAAATCGAAATGTTTTATTGCTTCGAGTAAAGCAGACGTAATACAACACGATTGTTGTAGGGAGGAAAAAAATGATAATGAGTCCATTTTACGAGTAAGAGAGATGCCGAAGGACGAGACCTTGTAATTTTTCTTATATATATATATATGTCGGCCATACTATTGCCGAAACGATTCGTAAATCAAAAAAAGGTTACGGAAAAATACGAGCAACATTATGTTAACATTATTTATCTTGTGATAATGACAATTATCATCAACGCGTAGTAAATAATTTTTGTAACGATGAAACGACAGCTGTTTATTAAGAACACGAAAGAAAAGAACAACTCGAATGTTAATCTTTCTTGTATTTAAAGTCAAAGTAAGTATAGTCATTTAAAACGATGTAACGCGAATGTAATTGGCATTTACGAGAAGACATATACAAGCTCGTAACGCATGTATGTTTTATTATTTATTTCCCTAGAGTGTCGAAATATATCTGCTCTACATTATTTATTCAAACAGAAACAACAACAAAATGGCACAATTACTCTGTATTCTGCAGCTTTGTAATTTCAATAAATGTACGAAATGAAAATTTTGTTATAATATTTACGCGGCACTCGAAAATAGAACATCCCGCAATGTTAGCGCGTTATTAAGTTACACTTTGCAAAAAGAAAGTGAACAAACAAGAGACACGTATAGTCCGTGCGTACATTCGAGGACGATTGTAAATACTCGAAAAATCCACGGTATCACTTGTGCAAACGTTCGCCCTAAGAAATGTACCGTAAGAAAGTACACGTCTGTGTGTATCCATCAAATCGAAACTGTACGACAATCCAGTTTCTTTTGATTTTTTTTTTGTTATTTTCACGCGTACAAATAAATAATTCATCGTCGTTGTCGTTGTTGTACATATATAGTTACATACGGCCGACGAACCTTGTCAAGGGCAGTTTCTTTCAGTAGCCCTTATGCGCCTAGACGATTTCTTACGGCACTCCTTTCTATAAATATCGATTGTAGCGGCAGTAAGAGCTCATCATTGGCATAAAGCAACGCTGTTTTTTCTTTTAATTGTACGTGCTTTGATGAGCTTAGCATCAATATATACGTTATTTACATCGATGTTTTCACGCACTCGTCGTATACGACAGAGAAGTCTGACAGAATAGAGAAAAAAAAACGACAAAGGGGGTTAGAGAGAAAGGTATTTGATTGATATCATTATTGTTAATTAATACATCGTCTAATTGACTTGATAATAAATACACTTTAGTTGTCGTTGTTACATGTTGATTATACCCGCAGCGTTAGATTAGATCGAGCGTGCGTCAATATATCTTTTATATGATTATGAATAAATTATTCGTTATATTGTTTGTTTTCCAATTAATCATCTTCTTTCACAAAATAAAATAAACATCTTGACAAACGAGATTTAATCATTCCTTCATTTACAACATTTGCAATCCAATAAAACAAATAAAACTTTAAATTTTTCACGATGATGAATACTCGGAAATATAATGAAATTAAAAAAAATGAAAGAAAAACATTAAAATGAAAGTCTTGACGATCGTACGGTTTCTCGGAAAAGTTCTCTACAAAGAGCGACCTTGCCGTCAAATTATTCTTCAGACGTGCTTGCGTCAAAGAGTGTTTATATAGTTTTTTGCTCTTCTGGGGGTGATTTTTAATTTTTTTTTATTAAAGTATTCTCCCCTCATCTTAAGCGCGCAAAGTGTATAATGATAGACCACGGCTAGCGATTTATTGGCGTAAAAGCGCAAGCGTGATTTTGACGATGTTATCTTTCTCACAACAGAAAAAAAAACGAAGAAAAGATACAACAAGTCTCATCGACTTAATCGTGGCCATTAAACGGATGCTGCTTGCATGAGAGAAAGAGTAAGATAAGCGATCGCGTGCTAATAGGTTCGATGCCATTCAGTGGCTCTCAAAGTTTTCTCATTTACGTTGATTAAGTGCTAAACCAGTTCAGCTGTATAACATATTTTCATTCGTAAATATACATCTTTTCACTATTGTTTGATAATATTTAATAGAGTCAAGTTTTACATCGTATATTCTTACGAAATATTGTATAATATAATAATGGGGAGGTAGATGTTTTCTTCACAACGAGAAATGTGCCGATTAAAAGTATGTCGAGTTAAACTTGCGCACAAAAGGTAATCATGAGAAATTACTCGCGTGAAAGAAAACGTAAATCGCCAACGACGACACCCTATCCGAGAATTATAGATGGATTTATTTTTTCGATACTGTTTTGTCATAATTATACGTTGAAATTTTATTTTTCATTTTGTCTGTAAAATTTAGGTAAAAGATTTACATACGTAACGTAAGTTATAAAAATTTTGGTAAAAGGAATGAAAACCTTGACGAGTAATAGTGAATTTTGTCTTGTACATCCGAAATTATGTCATCAAGAGTGTCGTTGAACTCTTCGTTTTTCCTCTGATATAATTTTCTCGTAAAATATAAAATAAACGAAAACAAGAATATAAAGGCGATAAGATTTGCTCGAATACAAATTGTACAAATTCAATTGTGTCCCACGAGCGCACGATTTTGCATTCCACAATAGACACGTGTTCCATTCTCGATTGAATATAGTCACGTTATAATTAGCACACCTGCGCTTGTGCATACGCGCGACGAGTCATGTTTAGATTATCTGGAATATACATAATCGTCCTCTGTGTGTACGTGTAAAACGCATCGAGCTTCGTTTATATACTGAATAATGGGATATTTCAATGTATGAACATAACTTGATGGATATGTCTACGGAAATAATTCTTTACGCATACAAATTTCTTTCTTTCTTTTTTTTTTTATTTTTAATAAGAACTGATTCATCTTTGACAATTATTATTATGGCGTTTTTTCTTCGTTGTTAATTTATATGACGCATTAGCTGTGATTGCCTTTTATTTTTATTTTCTCATCACATTTCTCTGATTTTATTGCTTGGCAAATATTTTCATTATTCATGTATTCTCCAGGGAACTTTGTATACCCTATACTAAATTTCCATCAATGTCTAGACAAGTGTCGTTTCATTCGTATTCCAAAGAAAGAGAAAAAAAACAACAAAAAATTCGTCGTCGATACCTTATAATAAATCTCAGTCGCCACCTTTTTCCCTTCAACCCTTTTCGGAATACATAACACATCTTGAGAGCTATCGTCTCGACTGGAAGTTAATTTTCCGATTTTAAACGAGGCTCTTTTGCGTGGTCGGTGTTTTCTTGAGTGATCGACTACCGACATATCAAAAAAATAAAATCAAATAAAATCAAATAAAATAAATAAATAAATAAAAAATAGAAAAACGAGACCAAACAAAACTGCCGCCACGTCGTTGTCGTCGTCGTCGTCACCTATCTTAGCTTCGCATCTTTTCACCAGTGCATTCTCGCGGGAGATTTCTTTATTTCTTTTTTGCAATAAATCGTATCTCTTTTCTCGAGGCACTGACCTTGGATACGACAGTCTGTTGCAGGCGTTATGTCACGGCCACACATACACGTTTACAGACACACACACACACATACTCTTCGAATTATGTCACACTGTACACATATACACATAAAGGAGGAAGAAGAGGAAGAAGAAGCAGAAGCAGAAGAAGAAGAAGAGTAGCAAAGAGTATGACCGAAACGAAAATAATTGGCCAATGTTGCAGGAAGAGCAGCAGTAGAAGTAGTAACAGCAGCAGCACAGATAGAAGCCACCTTGTCGTGAGAGAACCAAGAATGCCATATCCGAACGTACGATCTAAGGCTGTGTGTGTCGTGTTTTCCGGGCGCTATACACATACACATACATATATACATAACGATGGATTTTATCCACCTTTTCCCACCTATATAGACTTTGTTTTTATTCGTTTTGATACGATATGTCCCTTTTTCCGCTACAATTTTTTTTATTTCTTCTTCTTGTCAATCTTAACAATTGTTTACACGTTGTATTATTTTTAAACTTATCACATGCGATCGCTTTACCTATATTCGTTGGAGCGTTTTAATTTAGGCAAGTAAATATATACGTTACGATAATTTGTAATATGCTGTCGTGAATTTTAAATGCTTTCACGTATACAAAATAAAAAAGCTTAGTAGACGGTGAGCTCTTTCCCTCTGCGAACGATGTTGTTATAGACATCGTGTATAAAGCAAGCATTAGTTATTGCGAATATACGATTGTTACTTATCACAAGAGAAAATAATAATTCTTGCGCTTAATTACCATTTCACTCGAGTACGGCGCCTTGTAAATGGTTAATTTGTCAACGAAAGCAAAAGTACAACGCGAATAGCTCATAATCGAAAATAGTTTGTGATCGGATATGCTTGTTTGTTATGATGTGTAATCTTGAGATGCATAATTACGATCAATTAGAATAATTACGTGAAAATATAAGGCGCAATAAATAATTCGTTATTGGCTACATATTTACCGTCACTTGCATTCACAAGTTTCTTTTGTTTTTCTTGCTTTTTTTAAATAATATTGGTAGTTTGACAAAATGACAAATAAAGAGCGATGCCACGAAAGAAATTTTAGTTTTGATTCACGGATAGTTTCAGGCGGTGTATGTCTCTCCTGGCGTCTTTTGTATTGAACTTGACTTGGCTGTTTCCAAATTATGTCATCGTGCGGGACAAAATGTCATTGAACTTTCCTTCGTTCCGTTTGTTCTAATTTGTTTAACCGTGTAATCTTTTTTGTTCTTTCTCGTTGAAAAAAATTAAACAATTTAATACACTTCCAATAATAGAAATTAATAAAAGAAAAAAAGCAATCAACACTGATTATCGTCAACGATATCTATCCTTTTTAAATGCGTGATAAATATCAGATCGCTTGTTCGCGCGTTCAAAAATCAAGTTTATAAATGCCAAGAAGTATCGCAATACTTCTGAAACGTTAAACTTCTGAGAAGGTAGACACGCGTCGATAATGAGAGGACTATAATTATTTTTTCACGCAAGAATAATGTAAATCTTTTTAGCACGCGCGTGCGCGTATTTGACACACTGATAGCCTTTATGATTTAATGAAACTCACGGAGATAGAGAGTTTATAATGAAGATGAATTATAACCTTCTTAGAGACAAGGTGTCGTCGTTTTATGATGAGCCTTTAATTCGATGTACTTGAAACACTTGGTATAATGACCTGTTTTATGCGCGAGATTGCGCAAGATTACCGGTTATTAAAATTAAAGCTCACCGTGATCATTTGATGATTAATCAATCATGATCGTGCGTGCTAATTGATCTTGAAAATTAGGTCAGACATGCACACATCTATGTGGTTTATTTATCATCGCCGATAAAAAAAAAAGCACACAAGCAGTTTAAAACTAATAGGACTTTCAAAGAGACATTAATACAGTTGTAAATATTATTGACCATATCGAAATAACAATTCTCAGAAAAAATAGATTTTTTTTCTCCAGAAAGTAATACTCCCCGTATAATAGTTGCGAGTTCAATTTTCATGAAAAAAAAATTCTTTACTTGTACGCATCTGTAATTACGGCTATTTGTAGTTATATCTACTTGCTAGTTTAAGAATATAAAGGCAAAGAAACATTTAGAAAAAACAATAAAAGAAAAATATTTAGAACTACTTAAAAACATAAAGTTAATAAAACATTACTCGAAATAAAATATAAAAATAGTGCACAACCTGTTTGTATTTTTTACTCAAACCCTCTTTACCTGAGTCAATTAGCACCCTTGTAAATATATATCTTATAAATTGACTTCATTTTGTAATCTCACACCTTCATATGTCGTATACTATGCAATTTAAATTTCAGGAGTGACAAGAAGCCACGCGCAATCTTCCACGATGCACCTGCTTGCTGTTCTCGGTACGCTGCTACTGTTGAGTACAGTCGAGAGTGGTAAGGATCAGTAAAACACGCAATCGCTCGACTTTTATTTCTCTCAATGCTTATATATCTTATCGTGCGTGCGCAAGTGTCTCAATTTTAAAACAATTTGTTATCGAGATTTACTTAAAACAAATAACGTTTTGAGAGCTTAAAAAAAAGTAATTCACAATTAAATTTGAGGATGAATACATAGCGACGAATAATTAAAATTCAAGCGCGATAACATCGTCGAAACAAAACACAATTCACGGCACAAATGAAGCTTAGGCAAACCGTCTTGCTCTCTCTCTCTCTCTCTCTCTCTCTCTCTCTCACTGTTGCCAATTACGGTAGGCGTTCTCTAGTAGTAGTAGTAGTAGTAGTTGTAGTAGTAGCAGCTTCTCTCTCTCTCTCTCTCACTCGGGCGCTTGTGGGTTGTCGTCAAACAGGTTTGCCCTTTTTACAGGCTCTCGCTCGCTGTATAAAGGGAAAAACGAGCAAGAGCCTCATTGCGGATGGCAGGCTTCGGTAAGATAACGCGTCGCTTGGTGGAATTCTCTCTTTCTCTCTTTCGATATCCTCCTCTCGCGCTGCGCGTGTACAGAGACTTGACCTACGCGATTATACGATTGCGATTGCCTTGCAGCAGCTTCTTCTTCTTCGTCTTCTTCGTCATTCGTTGTTGTTGTTTTTTTTAATTGTCTTTTTTTGTAAGCTGTCTGTTTTCCAAAGAGGCGTTCAGCAAACTATACTTGTTTTGACCGAGCCGCTCGTCATTCACGACATCGATATATCATTAAATGCTTGGTGAGAGTACTGTTTAATCATATAGCCGCGGGAGATTTTTCACCGACCGTGTTCGTAACAAGTCTATCGTAAGCGTGAAATATGATTGATGATAATCGCGTGCGCATATTCAATGTATTAAAGCAAAATATAAAAACAAAATGTTGAAAAAGTAAATATTCGCAGGCTTCTACGACTACGATAACGAAGTTTACGACTACTATAGAGGCGAGAGTAGTAATAACATTGGTCAGAACAGTGTGTCATATCAATGTCATGAAGAGGGTTTTCACGAGGATCCCAATGACTGTAGAGCTTTCTACAGATGCGTTGATTACGGGAATGGAGCACCGTTAACACCCTTCAAGTTCGAGTGTGGTCCCGGCACAGTATTCTCTAAAGCTAGGGGAAACGTGTGCGTACGACCTGCCGATAGTGGCAGACAAGAATGCTGCGAACCGAATAACGAAATAGATTCGAACGGGCCAGACTACGGTGATAGTTGGAATCAAGAAGGACAGAAGCCACAAAATCCAGGATACCCACCGCAAAGGCCGGAACAGCCAGATTATCCTCAGACTCAAAGGCCACAAAAACCAAGTTATCCATCTACTCAGAGACCTCAGAATCCGAGTTATCTTCCTCCACAAAGTCAAACGCCGACGTATCCACCATCGACTTCAAGGCCAAGTTATGGTCCTCCACAAACTCAAAGACCTACGTATCCACCTTCAACACAGCAACCACAAAGACCTAGCTATGGTCCTCCACAGACACAGAGACCTACGTACCCACCTTCAACACAGCAACCACAGAGACCAACATATCCGCCATCTACTCAACTTCCACAAAAACCATCAAGTCACGGACCTCCGCAGACTCAGAGACCGACGTATCCACCGCAAACTCAAAGTCCGAGTTATCCGTCAACTCAAAGACCACAGCAGCCTACGTATCCTTCAACACAGGGACCACAGCAGCCTAGTTATCCGTCAACACAGCAGCCAAGTAGTGGCGGATGTACAAGTGCCCCTGGTGAATCCGGAAGTTGCGGTAATTCACCAGGTTGCACACAAGAGGGTTTCTATCCAAACTCTGAGGATTGTCATAAATTCTATCGATGTGTCAATGAAGATACTCACTTGCAAAGGCACGATTTTACTTGTGGTTCAGGAACAGCTTGGGATCAAGAACTTCAAACCTGCAATCATGAGCATGAAGTTCCAAGTTGCGGTGGTAGTTCTGGCGTTCAACCACCACAAGGTTCTGGTTATCCGAGCTCGAGACCGCCTACTAGTCAATCTACACTAAAACCTGGAGGACAATATCCTCCGTCATCACGACCCACTGAGCCACCATACCCATACCCACCCTCGCAGCAGCCTACTCATACGCCATATCCTCCTTCGCAAGGCACTCAGAGACCAACACAGCCACCATCTTATCCTACACAACCATCATATCCCCCTTCTCAAGGAACTCAGCGACCAGAGCAGCCACAATATCCCACGCAACGACCAACATATCCCACGCAACGACCAACATACCCTACGCAATCACCATATCCTCCTTCTCAAGGCACTCAAAGACCAGAGCAGCCACAATATCCCACGCAACGACCAACATATCCTACGCAATCACCATATCCTCCTTCTCAAGGCACTCAGAGACCAGAGCAACCACAGTATCCCACTCAAGGAACTCAAAGACCAACAACACCTCAGTATCCTATACAACCACCGTCAAGCACGAAAGGTCCAGAGTATGTCCCACCAACAAATCCGTCAACAAGTAGACCATCTTATCCTGGTGGTTCGACTGAAGCACCTGGAACTGGTGGCCGACCTTGTCCTCCAACTGGATCATCGGCTGATTGTAAGGAAGAAGGATTTTTTCCAAATCCACAAGATTGCCATAAGTTCTTCAGATGTGTCAACGAAGGTGACTCTTTGCGTAAATATGATTTTGAATGCGGAACTGGAACAGCTTGGGATCAACAGCTGCAAACGTGTAACTTCGAAGAAACTGTCGGTTGTCGGGGCTCTGGTTCGGGAGGTCAACCACCTGAATCAGGTATATCCCCTGGAGGAAATCAACCAGGTTCAGGTACAGGACCAGAAAGTCAACAACCAGGAACAGGACAGCTGCCAGGTTCTACTCCTGGTACTTCTAGGCCACCAACTACTCAATCTAGTCAATCTACTTCGCGACCTTATCCTGAATCAACACAAGGTACAATTCTACCTTCTACGTTACGACCTCAGCAATCTTCAACGGAATATCCTCAAACTACACGGGAGCCTGGATATCCGCCTACATCACAGCCTCAACAGCCAACGACTCAGCAACCAACAAGCTCTCAGGGTACGCAACAACCGCCACAGTCTAGGCCTCCAAGCGAAAGTCAGTCAGGCAGCAGCGGTCAAAAACCAGGAGGTAATGGCCAGCAACCAAGTGGTAGCGGTTCGCAACACCCACCGTCAGCGAGCGGAGCTTGTCAAGGCGAAGGTTTCTTTCCCCATCCGAATGATTGCCGTAAATTTATACGATGCGTAAGCAATCCTCCAAGCTTTATTAAATACGAATTTGACTGTGGGCCAGGAACAGCTTGGGATCAGAACCTACTCACTTGCAATTATATCCATCTAGTAGCTTCTTGTGATATGAGTCAAAACGAAATAGAACCAAATCAGCCATCGCCACCTGATGGTTATCCTACTGGGTCGCCATCTGGTGGATCAACATTATCGCCACCATCGTCTAGTAGTGGTTATCCAAGCAAACCACCTTCGAGTACCACCCCAGGTGTTACTCAACCACCTCTCGAAGAAAATAAAACTGAGCCGTCTCAGCAAATGACCACTACAGGTCAGTCAAGTGCAGAAAGTTCAACTAGTTCTGAAAGCTCATCAACAACGCCATCATCACAAAGTAGTTCATCTAGCACAGAAAGTGGATCTGCAGAAGGCAAACCAGACTGTAACCCACCGAAAAAAAATACTACTATCGTATGCGAAATGCCTGGATTCAATCCGCATCCAACACGATGTGACAAATTTTATCGATGCGTAGATAACGGCAAAGGATTTAACGTTTACTACTTCGATTGTCCACCTGGTACAATTTTCGATCCATCTATCGACGTATGTAATTATCCAGAGTCTGTTTATCCTGCTAGGGATTGCGAAAATCCACAAGGGGCTCAATCACCACCAACGTCACAGTCACCTTCTTCATCAACTACACAAAATCCTCCAAGTAATGAATCTTCAACAAAACAGCCTGTCGTGGAAACTACGACTACGCCTTCAGAAGTTACGACTAGTATAAGCTCTGAAGCTACGACTACTGTAAGCTCTGAAGTTACGACTAGTGTAAACTCTGAAGCTACGACTACTGAAGAATCGTCAACTGAAGGTCCATCAACGACTGAATCTGGTACTACAGCAGGTGCAACAGAAAGCAGTTCCGAAGTAACAACTCCAGGAGCAGAGGGAACAACGCAAGAATCCGAAGGTATGACACAAAGTTCTGAAGCGACGACTACCGGTTCTGAGGGAACAACAACAAATCCAGAGACAACAACATTAAGCTCTGAAGGTACGACTACAGAAAGTGAATCGACTACAATAGGGTCGACGCCAGGCGAAGAAACGACGACCACTGGAAGCTCTGAAGAAACAACTAGTTCAGCGCCAGAAGAGCAGCAATCAACAACTAGCTCGAGTCAAGAAACAACTACTGCTATGACAGAGCAGCAAGAATCGACGACGCCAGGATCGAGTGAGAAACCTCCGTCTGTTGACAATTGTCCAACCTTGGCTAACTTGACGGACGAGCAGATAGTTTTGGTTTGTCCTACAGGATTTAAAAGACATCCAAAACTATGTAACCTCTTCTATCAATGCACAAGTTCCGGTAACATGGAAATTAAGATACTTATCCTACAGTGTCCCAATGGCACTATATTCGATGAGAAGGAGAACAAGTGTCTTGCTGAAGCTGACAGTAACGAAGCTTGTATGGGTTCCATTGCTGGCAAGAGGACACGTCGTGTTGCCGGAGACCCTTCTCCTGTGGTAAGATTGATTCATTCATTTTGTTTTGTTTCTTTTAAATTTCAATAAAAATAAAACAATAAACAATTATGTATTCTCACTTGACGTAAGCTAACTTTTATAAAAGTTATAATTATTATTTTCTTATATACAGATTGAGGTATCGACGAAACCGCTGTGTCCCGACGAAGGCCACTTCCCATATCGACATGGTTGCAGTAATGTCTTCTACAAGTGTAAACGCGACACTCGTTCGGCTCTTCAAGGCTATCTCTACAAGTGTCCTAAGGACTTTGTATATTGGTCAGTGTCGAGACGATGTGAGCGTGCCTCGAGATTACCGATGTGCACACGTATGTCCGACGAAACTGAGTTTGAAAATGAAGCATTGGAAAACCGTTGGGAAATCCCTATCGAAGATCGCAATCTCTCTGCCAGATCGCTAATTTTGTAATTGCGATTGCATTAGTTTAGAGATATTCGATTATTTTTGGAGAATTTGTGTAAATAACTTTTGTTTTTTTTTTCTACAAGAGGTGTGGGTTGTGTCATGAAAAGTTTAAAATTCAGGTGTTTGAGATGAAACTGTTGAACTTTTGATTCAAAACTGCATTTAGAAAAAAAACTGGTCAATAAATCAAATATTACTATGCAAAAAACAAAAGAAGAATACTGCCAGAGTAGTTAGAGTAGATAAAATCGAACAAATTAACGAAATTTGAATTTTTTTAGAAAACTATATTGACGTTAGTTTTCGATAGCAACAAAATATTCGTATATGGAATCTCCGTTTGATTTTCTCAGTTTTAAGACGTAACATCGTATTGGTATCAGAAAATATGCCAATTACGCGCAATAAATACAAAAAAACAAAAGAAAATCAAACGCGACGTTCGAGATGGAAGGTTGAGGGACTTTGGTGCAATATATATTCGTCAATAATTTGCGAACGAATTATTTATCATATATCAATTTAAAAAAACGCGTAATGTAAGTAAATGACGGAAGAAAAACAAATTTTCTGCGTGTATATATAAATTTAATTAAGTGGCAAGCATCTGTCGCATGCATAAATGATAAGCGAACAAAGAACAATAAAAAAATACTTAATTTTAACCGTATGTTTGTCAACGAATGGAGCATTGTCTTTTGTGGCTCTATATATTTTGTAATTATACTATTATATATAAAATACTAAAACTTGAATCTATGATTCTTGTACTTACAAAACTTAGCTTCTAACGGTCCATTTTTTCTTTGCTTTAATAATATTAAGATATCGACATGTATTAGTAATATTTTAATAATGTAAGATTAATCGACAATAAAAAAGTCTGTTATAATGTCACAATATTTTGTACGTGATCTCTCTACGCATTAAAAATAAACAAATGTGTATGTTGAGAAATTTAATTTTGTTTAATTTGTTATATCCTTCAACACTCCTTATTTACAAATAATTTATTCATTTGAAGTTCGTGGCAACAATACAATTGTTGTAAAATAATAATTATACACAGCTTGTAACTTTATCTTTATGTTATGCTTGTAAGTTAATTCGGGGAAGCACTGATATAAAAAAAGACAAACCAGTTGAAGCTCGACCTAGCACTGGAGTGGATTTCGATTGCAACTGAAGACGCATAACGTGAAATTATTATTACATATTGTATAATATATATTTGATAATGTCAAAGTACACAGGAAGTTTGAGTAATTTTAATAGCCTTTTAGGTATACATTGCATTATTAGACAAATATAATCATGTAGTGATAGTGATACTTGCCGATTTTACGTCATAACCTTAAACCTTGGTTCTTGTATATTTTAGATAAAGCTACAAATTGCATGCAATTAGAGCTTGACAGTGAGTCAATTAACAAAATATGCTGTTCAATTGACAAAGGTACAATAGAGTAAGTGTTGTATTTATAAATTAATTGTTAATAACACAATTATTTTTTCTCACTTAGCTATTACACACTATAAATTATTAATTTTTTAAATGGCTGTGCCTTAAAAACACGATTTGCGAGTTAAATGAGGTATATTATTTTGTAGATCTAGTTATGCTGTTCAGGCTCTCTATGGTAAAATGACAGATGAAAATCCACGCACAGTACTCTTTGCGTTAAGAGTAAGTATTTAAAAAATATATTTGAATAATATATTCTATTTTTATTTTATCACATTTATTACTTTATGTAAAGGTATTGGAAAAAATTTTTTATGAATGTGGAAACTTGGCTCATAGAGTAATTTGTACTGAAAATTTTATGAATGCCTTGAAAGATATTATTGAAACTACAGAATACAAATTAATCAGAGATACAATTTTAGAATTAGTACAAACCTGGGCTGATAAGTTCAAATATTTACCTCAATATTCTGCCCCTGAGGTAAATCATCTTTTTCTAAATATTACTCACCCATTATTATTTAGTAAATTTTGTTACAAATAATAAAAAAAGATAATATATTTGATTTGATGCATTTTAGACATTACTCAAAACTTTGCAAGCTAATGGCTACGTCTTCCCTGGTTTTGGAAATAATGTAGCTTTGGTTTCTAAAAAATGGCAATATGTATGTTAATTTTGCATTTAAAATAATTCTAATTATAATATGGTTTTGTTAATTAATTTTAATATTATGAATTAGGATAAAAATGTTATTGCTAACTCGTATGAAAAAAGCAAGTTATTCAGTAAACAAATATTAGAACAAAGTGACTATAATGACAAAGACTCAAGGATTGAATTGGATACTGATATGAAAAATCGAGAAGACAAATTTCGGCAAAGTTTAAGAGAAATTCAAGAAAAAAAGAAAAGAGATTTTCAAAAACATCAAATATCTTTCGGTGTATCTACGTCATATGACAAAAAAGATAACGGCAATGTTTCAAATGGGTAAATGTTAGAAATTGTTAAATGGCATCATTTGTTTTGTTTATTTTCAATTTCTAATAATTGTTTCTGGTTTTTATTAGACAACAATTTAAATTACCGTATGAAGAAAATATTTCAAAATCGTATGCTTTGCCTCTTGAGCCTAAGAAGATTCCAGAAAGTAGTCAAACAGTAAACAAAGAGTTACAGGAATACAGATATTTAAAGAAAGAAGAATTTAATAAAAAGGTTTTTAAAAGAAATTGTGATAATAAATCTTAAATAAACTTAACAATTTTATTTTATTTTTTATAGCAAATTCAAGAAATTGATGATTTTAATGAAATCTTGCAGTTAAAAAATCCTGAAGATAAGTGTTTAATGAGCGAAAGGTAATTAAATAAATAGATTTTGCATAAATATATCATAATTAGTTAGTTAGTTGGAAATAAAGAATTGTTATAATTTTTAGATATAAAAAGAAATGTAACCATGACAGTAATTTTGAAAGGGATGGTTCTAAATTATATCCAGACGTAAGAAAAGTGAAGGAAAGTAGGGAAATTATTAACAATAATTTGGAAGAAGTTGGGAAGCATTTTTATGCAACAAAATCAAATGATTGGTAAGTTTCTTCATTTAACATTTCGAAGTCCCAAAAATATATTCGAATTTTTCTCATGAATACAGGGCTGATAACAACAGTCATAGAAATTATACAAATAATATAAGCTCTGAAAATCAAGACCGAGAAATCCAAAGAGCCGTAGAATTTAGTAAAACAAATACTAACTTTGTTGTAAGTTATACAACTGTTAATTATTGCGATTTAATACTAGTTTAGTGTTTTATTAATTCTTCTTGATTTACAAACTATAATAAAGGATCAAAGGAAATTAAGAAGCAAATCAGAAGATTTGAAAGATAAAAAAGCCTTAAAAAAAGCTTGTAAATTGAGTCTTCTCCATATGGAGCCAGATTCGTCATCATTGGTACATTTTTTATGACAGTTTTATTTAATAAAATGAATTTTTTATTCTACTGTGATGCTTCTTATACAGGAAGATGATGAGAAACTTCAGCGTGCTATAGATATGAGCATGGCTGATGAAGAAAAAGTACATTTTTCAGTAAGTATAAAAGTAATTTAATGATAAACAAAAGGTAAGAATTATAAATAAATATCAAATGTACTTAATTTCAGGAATTTTCAAAATCAGAAAATAATAATAAAGACAATGCTCTTCTCAACTACGTAATTAAATTAAGTTTGGATGAATCTCATGAACAAAAATATAAATCGTCGGGTAAATACAATTCTTAAATTATCGAAATACTTGTATTATTGGATTATTAATGCGTAAACTTTATTTCAGAGTTTTATACAGAATATGATATAGAACCATGTGTAATATGTAAAGATGATCATAAACGTTTGATGTCTTTCAAACCATGCAATCACAGATGTATTTGTAACGACTGCTCAGAAACGTATATATCACAACAGTGCCCTATATGTCGAACATTCTACTATACTATAACACTCTAATGTACATGTTATACTCAGAAAACTGTTCTTTCTTGCTTAATGTATTTTTATGAAAGCGTTACACGTTTAATAATATTTATTATATGCGACATTCAATATAGCGTACCTACATATGACGAATAAAGAAATGTTCTTAAATTTATAAAAATAACGCATTTTTATTTTGATAATAAATATAGTAAAGTACTAAGTACAAATATAGATTACATCATGGCAGATTTATATTTCGCGCGAAAAAACAGTTCAGTCGATAATCTCAATTTCTACTAATTCGTTGACAAGTTGTCAAGCGTATTATTGTGTGACGTCACTGTTGGACGACTGATGCCAGCTGATGCGTGTGTGCCAGTGAATCACTCGTAGTCGGCAGCGATAATAGCAGATTGTAATTTTCAATAAATTATAGTATAATTTTGCATCTGATCCAGCTCTTCTGCAAAAAAATATCCATTAATGATGCCTTTAATTGGCTTGAACAGCAATTTTAACAAGTTGCTTGGTAAGTAGAGCCCTTTTTATTGGGTTATTAAGGAGTATTATTGTCTCTTGATGTTTCAACGTTTTTTTTTATTGTAGAAAAAGCAACGAGCAACTTGAAACTTGATCCTGACTGGCCAACGATTCTGAACATTTGCGATTTGATTAGACAAGGAGATATTACGTGAGTATTTATAATTATTGCGACACGCCATAACCTGAAAGGGTCTTTGTTATTATTTCCATTTTGACGAAATGGCAATTAATTGTTACAAAATTGTTTCTAAATATAACATTCTTGATATTCCGTCATTGTTTTCGTGGTAATTGCTTTGTCTTTGTATTTATACGTAAGTCGTGGCTAAATATACTAAATTTGCACATAATTGAATTATGATGCAACTTGAAAGTGTTTACTATTTATTAGGTTTTAAGTTCATTTTCAAATATATATACATACTTAGATGAGTATAATGTATACAATTATCTCAATGTAAAAATGACGATAAAATTTATCATTGTACATTCGTACACTATATAGTAAGCTGATGTTTATAACTTGTTGTGCTACTTTCTTTTTAAGTAGAAACGTAATATATTTACTATATTTTACAGACCAAAGAATGCACTGGTTGCAATAAATAAAAAAATAACTCATGAAAATCCACATACAGCTGGTTTTGGACTATTGGTAATTCTTATTTAAAAGCACATTAATACGATTTTTAATTTCACGCTTAAAATATTTAATTCCTGTTTTAGGTTTTAGAATCATGTGTGAAAAATTGTGGTGCTTTGATTCACAATGAAGTGTGCACTAAGCAGTATATGGAACAGCTGAAAGAGATAGCTAAAACAACACAGCAGGAACCTGTGAGAACCAAAATATTGGAGTTGATTCAAGCATGGGCCTATGCCTTTAGAGATAATCCAAAATATAGAGCTGTTCAAGTATGTTTTTTAATAATCACTATACTAAAAATATATACAAATTTGTAACTTATATAATTAAATTTTGTTTGGAATTTTCCAGGACACAATGAGAATAATGAAAGCTGAAAACTTTGCATTCCCAGATGTGCAATATAGCGATGCCATGTTTTCTGCTGACATTGCACCTAAATGGGAGGATGGTAATAAATGTCATCGTTGTAGGGAGAGTTTTACTACATTCCTTCGTAAGCATCATTGCCGAGCGTGTGGACAAGTATTTTGTAATCAATGTGCTGGCAAATATTCTGTACTACCCAAATACGGTATTGAAAAAGAAGTTCGTGTATGCATTACTTGCTACGATCAAGTTAATAAGTATGCAATTCATCACTTTTTCCTATTAATCAACTGTATAGTAGATGAAAATTATTAAATTATAACATTCGTTTTAGGCCTGCTGTAACTACGACGCCAATGGATGCAGATCTCCCCATTGAATATCTTACAAGTTCATTGGCACAACAACAACAGGTGAATGTTAGATAACAATTATTTAAATTATTTAGAGTTAATTTCGCATGCGGCTTTTATACGATATAATTTTCAGGTCCCACCTAGAAAAACTAGTGAAGAACTGAGGGAGGAAGAAGAACTGCAGATTGCCTTAGCATTGAGTCAAAGCGAAGCTGAACACAAAGAAAAGGAAAAGAAGCGTGTGACTAGTGCCATTATGTCTAATTCAACTGCTTTTGCAAAGGTCAACTATTCGCCACCCCCTTCTCCAGTAAGTCAAAGTGCCAAATTATTTATTTTATAAGTAAACTGTACAACACTTCCTTTCAACATAATTATTTGATTTTACAGAGCCCAAGTCCTAAAATACAAGAAGAAGAAGAGTACGATCCCGATCTGGCTAAATACTTGGATCGGCAGTACTGGGAACAACGTCAATCAGCTCTAGAAGAACAAACCTCAAGACTGAATGTAACTAGCCCATCAGCTCCAAACATCAGTAGTCCAATGCCGCAAAAAGTAATCGCTATCAAGCAGCAAAATGGCGAGATTGATCCCGAAATGAAGAATTTTGTCGACGCTTTGAGATCCCAAGTTGAGATCTTTGTTAATAGAATGAAAAGCGATTCGTCGAGAGGACGTTCTATTGCTAATGACAGCTCTGTTCAGACTTTGTTTATGAATATTACCGCATTACATTCGAAGTAATTATCTTAGCTTCTTTCATCGACATTCTTACTTTGTCAAAAGGATTAATATTTACTTTTTCGCTTTCTAGACTCCTACGTTACATTCAAGACCAAGAGGATAAGCGAGTCTACTACGAGGGACTACAAGACAAATTGACCCAAATTAAAGACGCCAGATGTGCCTTAGACGCCTTACGTGAGGAGCATCGCTTGGCCTTACTGCAAGAAAAGCAAGAAGCTGAAAGGAAAAAGCAACTTCAGATGGCTCAGAAATTGGAAATCATGCGAAAGGAAAAACGAGAATATCTGCAGTATCAACGTGAACTTGCGCTCAGCAATCTTCGAGAACAAGAGAGGGAGATGCAGATGCGACAGGAGCAACAAAAACAACAGTATAAGATGTGTATGTATATAAAATTTCGAATAAATCATCATGAACCCCCCCCCCCCCCTCTTCAATTAATTAATTCATGTTAATTATCTAGCTGGATACTCGCCAGTTGATTTCATGGGACCGCCAACGCAAGGATCACCAGTTCGACAAGTGCAATATTCTAATCCCGAAGCAATCTACAGTTCCTTGCCTGCTTCAAATCCGGCAACTGTGTATGCTTACCCTCCTGGTACATACCAAATGCCTGGTAATTATATGATGCAGCACTCACACCAACCACAATCGATCGACTCAGCAGCTATGCCTGAGGCGAAGACATTAACAGACGAGAACCAGAGTAATCAAAACCACGAAAGTCTTGGTCGTGTGACTGTTTCTGGACCAGGATTAGTAAGCAAAATAGTACTTCAATTTTTGTGTTTTATTTTGAGATGTTTTTTTTTATATTGCGAATTTATTTTACACGAGAAGATGAAAATGTACGATTTACCAATTTTAGCAACATTAAAAAAACGATCTCTCAAATCCGATAAAGTATAAACCCAAATGTTAATAAAATATTGATATTTTCTTGTAGCAAATACCAGTGATGGGAGGTCCACCATCACAATCACCCATGCAAGTACCTCCACCTACAACAACACACATTCCCACAACTGGTCAACCAGTGACACACATTCCAACGAGTATGACCGCGACAAGTCAGATGATGCCGGTTGCACCAGGACATTTACCACCACAGATGATGTCTAACAGTCAAATGATACAGGCACAACAACGTCAACAGATGATGCAGGCAGCACTCGCACGACAAATGGCTATGGCTGGCCAGATACCTGGACAACCTCCTCATCACCTAGGTGCTAATATGACTATGCCAGGTGAATAAAATTTGATAGCTATTTTTAAATGCCTTAATTAATTTCCCATTTTATTATTTAATAATTATTCCATCTTTGCTGTTTACTTTATAAATATTGTTTTTATCGATTCCAACGAAAATGTTAAGTTCATAAATTGGATGTTTGCTAACAGACGTTAGTGCTTTAGAGTTATGTATACTGTCTTAAATCAGCTGCTTGTCAGCTGATTTCTCGGCCTTCCCATTTCCGGAAGTGTATACTTTATCTCAAACGAGACTGTTTCTCATAAATATATACTTTTATCTCGATGTAAAATTTGTTCTCTACGGATCTAGTATGAAACAGCTTTAAAGCGCTTATTCAAGATTTACACTTTTCTATTTGTTGTGTATTATCGTATTTTCATATTTTTGTCGAATTAATTGTCGAATTAAGGCATACAGCGATATAACAATCAGTAAAATGAACGTATGACATGAATTAATTTTCTGCGTCAATTTTTCAGCTCCAGGACAGATGGTAATGACGTCCAACAACGGGCCAATGCAAGTACCAGTTCAACAAATACAACCTTCACCACCACATATATCAGGCCCACAGTCACAGTTACCAGGTCACCAGCAACAAATTCCTGGGCCACCACAGCAATTACCTAACCAACCGCAACAGATGCCAGGAATTCCCGGAGCACACGTGACAGCAATGCCTGGGGTTCGTATGCCTATCAGTCAAGCTCAGATATATCATCAGCAAATGCAACAGCATCAGCAGCAAATGGCTCAACAACAGCCACAGCAACAGCAACAGCAACAGCAACAGCAACAGCAACAGCAAATCCAGCAACCTCCACAGCAACCGCCAATGCAACAACAGCAACCACAACAACCCGAGCTTCAACAACAAGAGCCAATATCAACTCTCAAACAAGAGGAACAGAGAAAGTCACCGGAGGTTGCTGAACTGATTTCTTTTGATTAGGTTTCCTTGTTTTATCAAAATTTGCGTAGTTGTGTTAGGATTATGTTTCTGTTGATGTTGAAATATGTCCGATATTTGTACTTTATAATATATTTTTATGATTAACCGTACGAAGGTGATGCTAGACTGGCTCGTGTGTAAAATTTTCAATTCATGTTTTCTTATCCTGTAAAATAAAGCGCATATGAAAGCATTTACTTATTGGAATTTCTTCGCTAATTTCTGTATATCTTCTCCTATAAATCCACGTCTACAAATCAAATACAAAAAGTACCGCGAGCGAGATGCAACAAGAAAAGAAGAGGAAAGAAAAGAAACTTGAGCTGGGGTCTTCGTAAAAGTGAGTCATTCTGATCGCAGGTAAGCGTTGCAATGACCCTACACTAATAAGGGTTTTCTACCTGATATATTTAGCGCGCGGAAATCGTTGCTTGAGAAAGTGCGTTTCCGAGAACATCTGAATAACGATCGATTGGCATTGTATTATATAAAAATATATAATTTATTACTTTATCAATGAAAAATTACTTACAATCCGATCGTTGAATTAAATGGTATTTTATAGTTCAACAAGTGTTTTTATAACATTACTATCGATTGTAAATAAGATTATTGAGATTTAATTATAAAAAAAGTAGCACAAGGTGTACAGTATTGGAAAACAAAAGTCGAACATGTCATTTTTATAGACTTGACAGGTAGAAAATAACGCTGTTACAAAGTGAAAGAAAGAGAGAGAAAATTAAAAGGAAAAGTAAGAGGAGGGGGATGTATGGAAGAGGGGCTGCTACTAAATGAATACTGTCAGTCAGTGCTAGTGCAAACTCGGAGATGCTCAGAGGCACTTGAAGGCTCGTGAGTGAAAATACGCGGAAACTTCCGTACCGTTTTGGACAGCGTGAGAAAGTGCTTTAGAACAGTTGAGTACGGTTTTTAGTTTTTTAATATTTTTGTCAAGTTTAGATTACATTGATTTTTTTTATTAAAGCCAGCGTTGTTTTAATTTAAAGAAAATTATCACTCATTTTTTCTTTAAAGGTAAAGCAATTTCAAAACCTTCGAGAACAAATACAAAAGTTAAATGAATCGCATTGAGACATTTTTCTATAAAAAAATAACCGAGAAGCACATAAACTGAAGTACACGCGTCATAAGCATTAAGAGAAAGCAACGTGCATGGCGCGCCGTCTCGTCGAGTTCTTTACTCTAATCTAAAAGAACAGCCTATACCCTACAGTCTAATTGTTTTCTGTCTACCTGAGTTTAAGCATCTTTTCCGCTTACTGTGTTACAAAGAATAATGTTCGGGCTCTCCTCTCGAGCGCGTCTTAATATACTTACAGGCATAGCTATTTACCTTTTCAGGTAAACAGAGAATTAAGGATACACTGTTTATTTATGTTTATTTATGGAAAATTGCTTATTTATGTTAGTAATCGAGAATATTTTCAAAATGACGCTCATTGAATGATAAAAAAAGTAAAATGTTGAGAAGTGTAATTTAAAATAAACAATAAGGAAATAAACTAATTATCGCGCGGAGAGATAGTTGCGAAACGATTTGTATCGCGTCAATATGAGGACTGATAAAATCGCTGATTCAGACACAATGGTTGCACCATAATTCTTTTTTTTTCTTTCTTCTTTTCAGGCTGAGTAAGCAACAGTGAAGTTCTTCTGTTGATGCTTTCCACGACAAAATGACCCATCCTCAGGTCAATAACAGCTGTATCGTAGGTATCAAGAGTAAAGTAAGTATTTTTTCGCTTTATATCTTCAATACATATCTTACTTTGAATCAGCTTTTTATAATAACACTTCCTTGTCTTCTTCTTCTTCTTCTTCTTCTTCTTCTTCTTCTTCTTCTTCTTCTTCTTCTTCTTCTTGTTTTGTTTTTACAGTTCGATGCTGATATTATACGATTTTCAATAAATATTAACGATCAAAGTCAAATGAAATACGAAGAATTTCGGAAGTCACTTATTGAGAAGCATGGTATGGGTGATTTAAAATTCAACATTTCGTATACCGATCCAACGAATAATGATTTATTACCGATTACCAACGATAACAATTTCGAGAGAGCGCTCAACGCATCACGACCTTTGTTGAAAATAATAATTCAACGACAAGGTATGCTATTCACTCTCGATCGTATATGGAAAAAAAATATTATTCTATTTCGGGATTCAATCAGGAGAATACGAGGATGCGAGTGAATACAACGTGTGCAAACAACGAAACTTCATATCCAGTATTTTAAGTAGCTCAAATTCAAAGCCAAAATCAATGGTTATATCAAAACCTCAAAATTTCCGACAGGTATTTATTTATTCTTGGTTGGATTATAATCGTTTTGATTATTAACAAAAAAAAACATCCCGTAAAAGGTATCGGCAATTATCGACGTGGATATATTACCAAAAACTTGTCGTCGTGTACGAATTTTAAAACATGGTATGGATAAACCACTTGGATTTTATATCAAAGAAGGTGATAGTTATCGCGTTGATCCTAACAGAGGCGTTGAAAAAGTCACCGGAGTATTTATCAGTCGAGTCGTACCAGGTGGTTTGGCTGAAGCTACTGGCTTGTTAGCGGCAAACGACGAAGTACTCGAAGTCAATGGTATCGAAGTGGTTGGTAAAACATTGGATCAGGTATTTATCAATTATTACATTGAATTATTTTCGTTAAAGCACTAGTTTGATTTCATTAAATAGCGTTTTTTGTTCTAGGTGACGGATATGATGATCGCGAATTCGTCTAATCTCGTAATTACGGTTAAACCAGCGAATGAAATATCGCCATTACCACGTCGAGGTTCACACTCGCGAAGTAGTCAAGCATCCTCGAACAGTCAGACAAGCGGTCGAACGAAAAGTAGTGACGAAGACGTTGATGACATTGTCGATTTGACTACTATGCATTTGCAAGATGAAACGAGTAATCAACGATGTAACGAGTCTGAAGAAGTTACGCATCTTTGAACAGAACTATGAGTATTTTTTTTATTGTTACCAGTGTATTGTCATTGTGTTCCTAATCGTTGTAAATAATATTTTTAATTTTTATAAACGATTATAATTATAGTATATAGATACATTTTTTATAATTTATTCGACGAATATCTACTGTATGTATGTCTGTAAATATGAGAATCTGATGAAATGATGAGCATTTGAACAAATAACGTAATAAATATTTATAAAAAAACGTATGTTTTTGATTTTACTGTGTCATAGTGAAGCGGTTAAATTACCACGAGAGAAAAAGAAAATTGCCACTGTTGGTACATAAATGTAGTTGATAATATTGCAAGCTTTTTCGGTCGCTAGAGGGCTTTAGCATAAAGTCTCCAAGAGGCGCAAGCTCGACTTGCGCTAATTCAAATATATTTGGACGACGACTAAATCATATGTATCAAATTTACTCGTAGGCGATGAACTATTTATTAAATTTCATGAAAATTTAAAATTACAATTGAAATGTCAAACTTTATATGATTCTTTATGTGATAAAAATAAGAATTTCATCCATTCGTTTTTTTTATTTTTTAGAGTTAACGTAACTTTTATATTTTGGTGGCAATTTCTTTCGAATGCTTTCTCACAAAGTAGTTGGATTTGAGAGCAAAAGAATCGTAAAAGAATACATAAACTACGCAATCTGATATTTTTCTTGTGTAAAAATATTTCTGACTATGTATGGATATATGTGTGTGTGTGTGTGTGTGTGTGTGTGTGTGTGTGTATGTACGTGTCAAAGGCTTGTATCAATAAAAATCAAATAAAATATCGATACTTGTAATCTCGCAAATGCTATTGCTTACAAGAAAAATCAAGGTAAACTGTAAAGATAAAAATATGTCGAAAGAAGAGAAAACTCTAAGCGTTATTTTTCTACCTTCCACACATGTGTCGGGTGCATTTGAGTCAAGTTGCAAACTGCATGATAAACGTGACATGCGACAAACTTAATTCGGCAATAAGATAGCAATTCGAGTAAGACTTTTACGTCATTCGAAGGGCACGCCAAGTGCTCGACGAATGGTGTAGTATAGAATGCCTTCTCCCACGCGCTTCAAAATGCCAAATCCCCTCTTCTCTCTCTCTCTCTCTCTCTCTCTCTCTCTCTCGCAACTGCGCGCAACTGATTGGAATACTAATTCGCGGTTTACCGGAGCTTTGCCAAATTGCGACAATTTCAATCTGTGTCATTTTTCCAATTATCACCGATTAGTTTTGTGAGGGTATAAGTGTTAAGTAATTTAATTTTTAACGATAATAGTGATAAAGGATTTTTATACCAAGTATTTGCGAGTTACGAATGTTGTAGCGAAGTTTTAGCCTTGTGATTGGTATGCATGAGATGTAATATAGTGCTTTGAAATATTATCAACGTGTGTAGTTATAGGTGTTTAATGAGCGATTAGTAAAGTTTGAATGACCTGGTAAAATTGAGTTTAGGTAAAGTATTATAGCAAAATCGAATAATTAAAGAGATTTTAAAACAAAACAAATTATATAAAAACTGTTATCATCCTTCGCAAACGAATATCTATACAAAAAAAGAGGAAATATATTTGAACAAGAGAAAAATACAATTGATTTCTCACGCGATACAATTCTACAGCATCGAGCTAGTTTCTCAAACTGTCAAACACTTATTCGTCTTTTCACGCGGACAAAACATATATACTCGCTTTAGGAATGGTTTATCGTACTTGGCATTGTTTCAAACCTTTGCAGGATAGTTTATAAGTGATAAAGTATATTTGCACGTAACGCATAGCTGTATATTTCACCAACTTAAGCAGAAAGTATAGTGAATTAGGCGCAAGGTTTAGCGAAGAAAAACAACAAAAGTTACTACGTGAAAAAGGAGAAAAGATCTTTTTTCGTATCTTTGTTCATATCAATAGCCGATAAAAATAAAATAAGCGACTTTGTAAAGTTCACGAACAATCCTTTTACCTTATCCTTCTAGAAACTCTCATATTCGCCTAAATAAAAAAAAAAAAGAAAAATAAAACCTTGGCGATTGTACGGAAACGCATCGTAGATATCGTGAACTCACGCGCGTTCCAGTAATAATTCTCTCTTCCTCTCTTTCTCGAGCATTAAAGCCTAACAAATCTGCAATATCTTGTGGTCCCTCGATGATTTCATCTCTCGATATATACGAAATATTTAATGTGCAAACTTCTTACGTAGGAGTTTTCTTTTTTCGAATGATTTTACGCGTGGGATGTACGCCAAATCACGCGCGCATCTTGTTGTTGTTGGTATCAAGATACTCGAGATTCGAAGATCGTATATTTTCTTGCGAATGAGTGTGCAATTGGTGTATGTGTGTGTTATTTTTTGCGGGAATTGTATCGATTGGCGACTAGTTTGCTTTCTTACTACGATGCGAATGGTCTCTTCAGTGATACGTAATACCGAGCAAGATTCTTTACACGTTCATTTGATAACTATTAAACGCAATGATCGTTTAAACATCAATTCGGATGCATTCGTTAATGAAACTTCTGAATATAGCGTAAACTTGTCAAACGACAAAGGATACAATTTTCCTACACGTTACATTATTATAGTTTTCGGGTGCATGTCACGCAAGTTTACTAATGAATCGTGGTAAAGACGCTTAATTAAAACCCCTTTATTACAATATATCACAAGCTTGTTAAATTTTCGTAAAATCACACGGATGACACCCCACACGCATCTCGCTCTAATGAATTTCTGTTCACACGCGCAACTGTATTTTGCTTTTCCACATTTTAGATTCTATAACTAATTAACAAATGTAACGTGACACTAATTAATCGATGTACGATTGCATCGAATCGAGAATTTTTTACAACTCGAAATAAATAATACTTTAGTAGTTTGAAAAAAATAAATAAAAACAGATGGAAAACGATGCTTATCTAGAATGTAAGATTCGAAATCAAAGATTTATCCTTGCATTAACGTGCAATGCATATATTAGTCGTAGTCTCGTGCACTTGCGTGTGTTTAGATGAGGATGTTACTTTTAGCCTAGATGCATATAAATTGCCTCTGGGATTATAATCGTTACGAAAGTTTCACGCGATCGTTTATTTTCTTTTGATTGAACAAATGTTATATCTGTTCGAATAAACAAACAAATGTATCAGGTTTATGTTAATTAACAATAAATGAGTTCAACCTTGATTTATTACGACGACCAAAAACTTTTTTTTGCCCTTCCGTAAATGCATGGATATTTATCCACTCTCACTTTTTCTATCTCTGACGTAACGCTGATTCATTCCTCCCGCGCACACAACTATAATACGTCACCACGGCTACTGCTATAAAGATTTGTTTAAGGATATGTCAGAAATCGAACAACAGAACGTTGACCTTCGTTGTCATAAAACACGCTTTTAGATTCGAATCGTCGAAAAAGCATTTACTAAAATCACACCTTTTATCGAGCTTCATAATTGGAAAGCAATTTAGCTTTTTACATATCAATGATAAATACGCGCGATGATCATACGATAGTAGGGCTATTTAAGCTTCTTGAAGCTTTACGTCAACAACACGCATTGTTTGAGTGTATCAATTTTAGATAGAAAACATTTGATGTTAATATTTGAAAAATTTTTTTATTATAAATGAAAAAAATATCGAGGTCAAGTACATTTATTTTAGAGTGTAATACGAAAGAAGAAGATGAGCCTAGTAATTAGTTGTTACGCGTTAGTTTTAACCATACACGATTTCAGGATATCGAACACCATACTCGCGGAGAATAGTTGTTATCAAAGAAAATTAGTAAGGCGAACGCCTTTGTTCTCCGGTTTTCCGTGCCGCATCAAGGAAAGAAAAGGACCTTATCTTAGGTTTCCTTTCCTTTGCTTTCCTCTGAAGATACGAATAGATGAGTTTTAATGATTTTCTTAAGCAAAAAACAAACAGATAATGTAAGAATTTCAATTACTTACTTGAACATTGATGTTCGTTTCACTCAACATTTGTACGTGTATGAAGTTTGTGGTTTCAAACAATAGACCGAAGTGTTGAGCGACTTTAGAGGAAGCTTATATGTATAATAGTACATATGAATCTAAAGTTTGAAATGCGGTAAGTTACGAGGATGGCATTAAATACACTGAAAATCAACTCGTCGTCAATTTAATGAAAAACGCGTCTGTGACTCATTTATTACTTTTAGAACTTTGACTAACGCAAAAACTTTGGTTGACGTATTTTTTCAACCACAGTTATTTTACTTACCGAGAATTCCGTTAATATCCACTCGTTTTTAATAAATGAATTGTACATAGTAGAGATAAAAGATATTCTTTTCATTTCCAATACGATACTAATGATTTCATTTGTATAGATAATTTTATAGCGATTTCGTACTCATTTAGGTATATTTCAACAATCTATTTAACGTTTCTCTCTCTCTCTCTCTCTCTCTCTCTCTCATCAGTATTTTGTTGGTATTTAGTATTTTAAGCTTGAGAGCTTTGTTCAATTTGCTCATTCCAGATGTGAATCAATAATTTCAACCAATATTCATGAACGATTATTTGAGTAAACGTCACGTGGAACAAAAAATAAATGTTTCAGGATATTAAAGCGTTTTTAACTCACTTTACTAATGATAATTTGTATTGTTTTATTATGATTTTCGCATACGCGAGAAAATGTAGAATAATTTGGAAAAGATACGACGGTAATCAAGTAGATGATAACTTGCAATTTATTCGATGTGAGACGGATGTGTGACCTTAAAATTTCATAATACGTCAGCTCGAATTTTGAACGTGTTATTACAACCGTCATCAATTTGAAACCGTCAATTATCGATCGGTATAACATTATGACACTTTCAATTCTAAATTAGATCAAACGAAAACCCACGCTTTTGTCACCAAGATGAAAGGAAAAAGAAAAAGATACAAATCTTACAAGTAGTTGTTTCAAAAAGAACTTGTATGACGCCAGCAAAGAAAATTCCCATTCGCCATATTACTTTGTTCATAATGACATCATCTTAAAATAAATACAAATAAGTTCTCATCTATTCTTTTCTCTTTCAAAAAAAAAAAAAAAGAAAATCGATGCAGCTTTTTGTTTTCACACAAAACAGTTTGGCACTCTGTCGAAAGAAAATTAGACAAAATCTCAAAAGCATCACAGCAAAGAAAAAGCTGCAGAGAGAAAGAGAGGGAGAAAGAAGAAAAAGCTGCGCTTGCGTCACGTTGGCCGCGCGCAACCGGTTCCCCTATGTATTCAAGGCAGAAATCACGCGGAGCCTCAGTTCGCCTTCGCCCGTTCGACACACCACGCGCGCACACATACATCACCAAAACTATATTTCATCATTACTTACTTCGCTTTAATTTTCCTGCACGACAACAAGAAGATCATCTATGGCCATAAGGTTAGTTCAGTTTACTATTATTTATTTTTTCTTTCATAATGCAATCAATAAATCGGCAAATTATATGGCGAGGAAATCGCTATTACTGTGATTTTCATATTCTAGCTATACTGGAGTTTTCGAAATTGTTTTTACAAATAAATTTTCAATAAAGTATGAGAATGTCACTTGATAGTCATGATGGTCTAGGTGCATATTGTAATTAATGAAACTTCGATAAATATCGTTGATAGAAGAGACAAAATGTTTAATAATTAAAAAAATTTTCTATTTATAAGAATTATAGCGAAATTTTGCTATCAAGCTTGAAGTATGTAAATGTCTTGAAGCACAACTCGACAGCGGGTGAATTGTAATTTCATGGAATATATAGTGTGATCATATTTCTCAAAACTGAATTCTTGAGAATATATCTTCAAGGTTTTACGAAATAGATGCTTACGTGATATATTCTTAAAATTGAAGTTTCTATATCAATACAATTTAAAAAAAAATGTTTATATTTATTCGTAGTCTATTCAATCAATTGACGTTTCGCGAAAAAGACAATCTACTTTATGACCCACAGCTCAATATTTGCTTTTCTGCTGACTTCGATTCTAACGATTCTATACAAATGGATTACTTTAATTGCTCTACTAGCCATTTTCAACGATAAATCCTGGATCTAACGAAAAACAATAAAAAATTTATTTTATTACAAATAGTAAAATCCTTACATCGAACGTTCCTTTACTCTTCGTTGTATTTACTTAATCGCCGTTAGCGCGTAACGCATAGATTGTTCGATGAGTTGCTGAAATTTATATCCATGGAATGACGAAGTTTTTTATAACGAGTTTTATAATGGGACTTCTACATTAGCATCGAAAGATTGACATTCTTTCTTTTTTTTTTCTCTTGCACGCGTGCATCAAAGTTTTTTTTACTTTAAAATTCAAATCCTTACTATTTTCTTTTTCTTTTTTGTTTTTTCTAAAAACCACCGTAATTTTATTAAAAATTTCCATTTCCACAGATTTAATCGAACGAAAACATCCAAGTGTATTTAAACGCTCGATTATTTGTGTTATTTGTCACGAAACAGAATAATTATCATAATGAATATAATATTATATTTGTGAAGGCAAAAGTATTTCAACGTCGTTACCATACACCCCATCATTACAACTTTTATAATAATAAAAGTGATAAAGCTTTCAACGAAATTTGATTCCACAAAAGAAGTGGGCAGGATTTTTCTGCGACAAATCTATTTGTAAAGATTGGATTTCTATTTACATCCGAAATGAAAGCGTCGAATTATGAAAATAAAATTATTCAGTTGGTGCTTCATGTAATTAATACAATTGTACTTCAATTTCACGCCAAGATGAAGCTTCTCACTTCTAAGATAAATAACAATTATTACATTGCTATAAGATTCCGTCCGAGTCTTTGTCGCTTTGTATAGATGCTAAATTAGTTTCATTCAAAACCCCAATCGATACTAATTAATTCGAACAAAATGTTTCTTACCCAATACCTTATTCAACACCTTTTTACAAACGACCTATTCATTCTTCTCTTGAAGAGATAACAAAACAAGAGAAATTGTTGATATATCAAAGAGAAGAGGGATTAGGGGTTGGATGAGAGAGAAAAAAAGGAAAAAAATACGCACTTTTGGAAATAATACTGCGGAAAAACCATTCATCTAACTTTATTTTTTCACGACGTATGTCGCGTTATCTTGGTGCCCGAATTGTATGCGGATACACTGATAGCGACTGAAAAAAGCTCGCGTTCCGAAATCTTTGCTGAACGACATCTATCTGTCAATATGATATTTGTTTTCGTAACCAAGTGCAGTAAAACTTCTGAAATTTGTTTTTCTTTATCAAGTTTTACTATTACATCTACAATATATTTTTTATTTTTTTTTTGCATTTTACAATTAAAAAATTCTTTTTCAACGAGAATTTTGACTAATTACTAGATTTTGATAAATCACTATAGATGCAGTCTCAACTACAAAAAAATAATAGTGTAACACTTTTTTTGTTTTTTTTTTCTAACACACTGCTATCACATTTCGACAGATGAATACACACGTAAAAAATTCTTCTTTATTTGGAAAATACAGAACCGCAAGTAACGACGACGTTTTTATTCTAAAAAAATCTACAAATTCGATTGACACTAGAGCAAACAAAACGAACAAAATATCTTGAATCAATACCTTATTTACAACGTAATTAGAAAAAAGTAAAATTGTTATAATTATTTGAGACTAAATTGTCTATTATTTATTCAACTCTACCGTCAACCCAAAAATTGTTTATACAAATTTTGTAACTAGAAATTGACTTTTGCGTAATCCTCGCGCTCCTCTCTTTCTCTTTACCTCGAGGGCGTAAGGTTAAGTCATACTTCTTTCATGCGTGATCCGTCGACTCCATTTACTCTCCCATCTAGTTAAGCCTTATATATCCCACCTACAGCTATAAAGTTATTAAACATCAAAAATTATTAAACATGAAAAGCTCGTTCAGGACCATCGATTTACACACCAAAGATGCATCCTTATATTTTTTTTATTCGACATCTACATCTTATAATAAAATATGAATTTTCATAGACTTCTTTAAACTGCACGTCTTACATTTTACAGACATAAGACAAACGAGTTTCCGCCGGCAAGTGCGGTAAGCCAAGCTTCCGTTTTCTTCTTCTTCGTTAAAGCACTTTGTAGATTCGTTGAAAAATCGAGGCGATTGAAACTTTCCAAAATTTATCGTTTATTACACAACCAATACTAAAGATTTATTCGAATGAACTTTTTTAAAACGTATAATCAAACATTGATATTTAAATGAAATGGTATCCATATCAAAAAAATTTCAAATAATATGTACATGTTTGCTTGGTGTGCAACATTAATTTCAATTATTGAACAAAATTTCAATAAGAGAACGTGATTCTGAATTATGATTTAAAATTTGCTAACATTTATGATGAAATGCGTAAATTTCTCGAAATATATTCATCGTTCCACAAAGCTTCGTACAGTTTGTTCGTCATTGCAATATGAAAGAACATGTATCGTAAAATCAAAATTTCATGCCCTTGAAACATTTGATCAAAACGCATTATATTGACATTCAATATTTGCCTGCAAAATCTGTTTTTTTCTTTACATCTCTAATTCTCTTCCTCTCTTTATCGTACTTGTGATACGTGTGTATCATTACGAATCCCAATGAATTGCGAAAACTTTTAATCGAAATGTCAAGCAATTTCTACAAACAAGAAGAAATAAAGTAACAATTTCATTTAGTTTTATTTTGTATTCAGCGGGAGAAAATTATCAATTACAGTTTTAAAACCTTCAAAAGCTCAGTCACGTTTTTGGAGAAATAAATATAAGAACAAATAAAAAGTAGAAAGACTAGTAATATCAAGATAAAGTGCGCGCAACTGTGTCGCCAAATTTGCATGTGTGAGTCTCAATGATCCAAGTCGTATGCGTTTTTGCGTGATATAGCGAGACGCTAATTAAATTGTTCATTTTATCCACAAGCCACGTATTTGTCTTTTTCTCTCTTTTTGTGTTAGTTAAAGTGTATACATCCAGTCACGATTAGAAAGAGTCTTTGTTGCCAGGAGTGATGCTAATACATTTTGTTAGGTTTTGTATAGCTCGCAGTTAAATGAAATTTAGATTAGTTCTATATGCATTGTTCAATCTGCGTAATTCTCTGAAACGAAAAAAAATCGACGATATGGTCATTTGGTTAAGAGACTTTCATTAGTCAACAAAATGTACAACATACGATATAAATATAAAAACATTTAATCTCACAAGTTCAAGTACTCAAACAGAATTTTTTCTTTGTTTTGTTCTACCTTTGAACGCAAATGACCATTCAATAGATTAAAAATAGCAAGAATTTCCAATTCAAAGCCACGATAGCATTAAATTATATCGTATACAAATATTTCAATTCAATCAGAGAGAGATATGGAGAGGGGGAGAGAGAGAAGGAGAAGAACTATCGTTTCCTGAAATCATTTCGATTTAAAGTCCGTGTGCGCACATAGTTGCATTGTCGTATTGTACAATAAACAACCTCGTAAAAGCTCGTCTAATCGAGTAAATGCTTTATCGAAAGACCTTACCTATTCGAGTAAGAGTTTTAATATCGTTAATCTAGTGGCATTGACCTTGAGTTGAAAATATTTCCTATGTTAAACTTTCTAAGACACGCATTGCTGGCGACGCAACAATTAGGCAAGCCTATAATTATTACGGTTAAATGTTATTTGGATTTGTCGGATGGGCTTCATTTAAAAAACATTCACTTTGACAAATTGTTCTGTTGACCATATTCGTCGGTTGAATCGACATGAAAATTCGATTTTGTTTGTTCGCATGATACTTAATTATTTGACTAACCATTTCATGTTTTATTTTTTTTTTAAGAGAGAATGAGATTAAGTGCGATTGAGCGACACGAAAGTTCATAAATGCATAATGAGCTTGCGATTTTGATATCGTTCAAGGTCGACGACGAAACTTTCTAATATACGACGACGGACAAAGCACAGTTTCGCCATGGTCGTTTTAATTGAATGCCGTATCGATTACAAACCTACATACACTACAATCCTTTCTGGATTAATCTTATTTTCGTTAACAAACTTTAATTGAACTTTTCTTGATAAGGTAACACATCTAGAATACACGAAAAAAAATTGTCCTTTCGGAAACAAAAGAAAAAAAAACGTTACTGCAAGTGATAAAGCTCAAGCGTTTGGTCAGACGCACGAGTATCTTGCGGCCACGCGATCAATGAACATATTTGAGCAATTTGTCAAAGTTTCATGAGATGCAGTGTATTTATTTTCAGCTTTATCAGTCGTAACTGAAATGTAATTTTATATTTGTCAACGATTAATGAAATATTGACGTAAACAAAAAGATACAAATCTGTTAATCAATCTGTAAGTCTCCCGAGATGAATTTGTTTGCGTTGTATACAAAGTTTGTTTATCTCTGTAATTGTAGAACACTTATCTTTTGAGCTTAGGTATATACAGCTCGAGCTGTATATAAATTTCCTTATCTCGTCGTGTGCAGTACAGTGTTACTTGGGGATTTTTCCTCGTGAGTTTGCGTTGTCTCAAGTGCTTATACGAGAACAACGTTTGTTTTTCTTCATTACCGTTCAGTTAGAACAACATCATTTTATCACTCTCATTGATTTATCAGAACGACTATAAACGAAAGTCAAAGTTTAACCTATATATATACTCGTATAAGTAGTACGCTTTAATACATTACATTCCAATAATAAATCTCGTAAACCTCTCTGTCACATGCTTGCGTGTGAAATAGAAACACAATTTATAGCACTTTTTTCAACTACAAATCAGACATAGCGAGAAATTAGCTTCGAGAGAACTTTGACACGAGAACGAAGAAAAAAAAGAGAGATGTACTCCCTTCTTCTGGTGTGTCCTACGGGTGATTTCAACGCCGCGCGTTATATCGACAAATTTCGTATCTTGTGTTGAATAAAAAATGCAAAGGTGATTATTCATTTTTTTGCAAGTTTTTTTTAGAAAGGAAGTAAGGTGGTAGTTTAGGACTTACTGGGAGCATATTGTTGAATCATCCCTACGGGGCAATAAAGCTACGACCGAATTCGTTATAAAGTTTTGCACAGGAATATGTATATAGCTTACTTGCACTGTGAAAAAAGAAAAAGAAGGAGCCATGGGGTACTCGAGCTGCGAAAGTTTCAATAAAAAATATTTGCATTCGTGTATAATTTACGCAAGGTAGCATCAGTTTATTCATAGTGCATTCACATTCGACGTTCGTACATCCACGTTTACATACTCGTTTTAGGAAAAAAGGTACTGACATTTGGTTGATGGAGGAAATTACTTTTGTAATATGGATTTTTTTCGCCCAAATAGAACGTGTTCGGCTTGATCTCGTCGTAGAAACTTTGCTCATTTTTGTGTAATTACTAAGTTACCCTAATATATACATATACATATACAGACTCACATATATAGACGACGGATTTATATTCCCCACGCAACTCCTGTTTTTATTTCACGAGATTATATAGTGTGAGACACTACGGCAAACTCGCTTTGCATGGTAGACACATGCCTCACCTTGCTGCTGCATCGAAAGGAAGATAACACGTGCGTGTGCGTCCCGTAGCTATACGCTATGAGTAATTAAATATATTATACTCTAAAGCCAACATCATACGCGCTGCACTTCATTAACCAAAACCACATTTTTACATTTATCATCCATGGAAAGAATAAAAAAAATATTTGTTTTTTCAAGTATTAAAGGAAATTTATATTTAGTAATATAAGATGAAATATTATTAAAAAGAAAATACCATTCAACATCCTTGGCACAATTTCTTCATCACTGTGCGACAGGCAAAGTTTAATTAATTTTTCAGAGGGACGATTAAACCTTACAAGCGTATAAAACTCTTCACAAAGTATCTTATATGTGTGTCGATGGTTAAACGGATCGAGTAATAAAACAAGCAGTTGCATGAGCAACACTTAACAGAGATATTTAAAGAAATACGAGATCGAATCAACGAAGTAAACGAAAAAAGTTTAAAAAATTGTCTTTGAACATTTTTTTCTTTGCGTCACAAGTCTAATTTCATCGTTGAAATTGACACGGAATTAAAGGACAAAACTCGATTTTAGCGAGCGCGCGCTATGTAATTGTCGCGTGTTGATGGGAAAAATACAAGGTTAAATGGGCTTTTTCTCGAATTTTCAATTTTTTGAGAGACGAGGCAGGTGTTTATAATTTAAAAATAGTTTTGTGGCTAATTGACGTGACCTTGATATTTGTTTCAAAGAGACTGAGTAATGTTATATAATTGTTTTCACTTTATTCCGTTAAGTAAGAAACTTTGTTTTCCTCACGACATTCTAATGTTGTTCGTATTTTGCTTTCAAAGGTAAAACGTATGTTTTTCAATATTTTTTGTCGCTGAAAATGTGTCGTGAAAACGTACGTGTCAAAGAGAAGCCTTGTAATATCACGTTATATCAACAATATCAATTTTCCCTTATGATATCATAATGCTAACGCTGTATTTTTAAATTATCGTTTGAAAATTCAACTACTGCTTGAATATTTCTGAAGTTTATTATTAAATATACAATTTGTAATTATAGAGTTATATTCTCTTCGAACAGACAACTTCGACATTTATAGGACAGTATTCAACGAAAAGATAAAAAAACGAATCATCCATTACGTAAAATATTCGCGAGATAAAGCTTACACAGAAAAGCGCACGTATGCGATAAGGCCAATCACCAGAGAAAACGCGCGGATGGGTGTTCGTCAATTCACGCCCTCGTAAATCGAATCGTATACGCTTGAGCTGCGACATCCGATTATTCTGTATAACACAAAGCGTACTGGTCGTCGCTTATTCATGTCCGACGTACCTTTTTTTTTATTTATTACAATAGCTTAAGTTATTTTTTCCGTCTACGTTTTCACTTAAAATGACCGGTTCATTCATTCACAATTTGTGAATGAATGAAACAAGCGATAGGCGATATTAATTCTTTCGACCCATGAAAGTGGTTTAGGATTGAAGGTGGATTTGTGTTTCTATGTTTCTCTTTGTGCTTGCATTTGAAATATGAACTCGCATATTTCCTCTTTTATAGAAAGGGCCATATTTTAATTTACAAAACATGACGCGTAATTTTACAAAAACATGTAAAATGTTGCTTTACAATGAATATGACTTTAACGATTAGCAACCAATATTCACGTGTGCAAATAATCAAGTCGAATCCTTTTGACAAAAATAACAAACTTAACCATGTTAAGTTAATTTATCCGGCTTCTTTCCCTTTTACAAAAGCCATATATGTGTAAGTAAGTTGCTAAACTTTCAAAAATGTGTCTTTCTTTCTTTCTTTTTCTCCAAAAAGGTACTGAACGTGCCGTGCGTCAGTGGAAAAACAAGATTTTTCAAAGCCGTAACTTCGTTTCACCTTCATCCTCCAAATGTGTATGTTTTTTCTCTAGGTTTCGCAATTCTTTGGGGCAAAAGAACATACTAACATTCCATTTACTATCCGTTAGTACGTCATAAGATAATGCATGTTTCAATGGTTTCTCTTTTTGCAAAACTGTCGGTAATTTGAGTGGTTTATATTGATTATACGAGCGGCTGCTTGTTGAAAAAGCATGCAACGAACTTTGCCAACTCGTTTGTGAGAGTGCCAAACTAATTAATTAAGGGGGGGGGGAGGTGGGATGCAAATTTTAAATGTTGGAATAAAAGTTATCAACACGATGTATATGGCAATTACGATTTTTATTTAAGTACAGACGATTAACAAAAATCAATTGAAAAAAAAACATCAAACCCTGGGATTGTATATTCATGTTTTCTATAATTTACTATCTTGAATCAAAACAACGATTTTCCCCCTCAAGAAGCGACGACATTAAATTTAATTCAGCCAACGAACGAAACTACACAATAAAGTTCAACTAATGGTCTGAAAATATTCCCTGATGTATAGCATGGTGTTTGGACGCGTACATACTTTTTCCCCTTTTAAAGTGTCATAAATTCACAGAAATATATATGAATGTCATCAGAAAAGCTTTTCCGTTGATTTTTCATTTTTGAAATAACGACGAAATTATTTGTTAAATACAATATTATACTTTTTTGTACAATATAAAGTATACGCATATTTATCCAGGCCAACAAAACTAACATACTTACTGAACTGTACCCTTTACGCGTCTTGTGTTACACGCTAAAGTCTCTTGGTTTCCAGTTTCAGTTTTCCATGTTACGATCACGACCTAACGTAAAAATTTTTACGTAAATAACAAATCACGTATATAAATGAACTTTATCCATTTCAAATGCCATAGTTTTTAATTAATGCACCCACAAACAAAATTGTTTTTTGTCAATGTTAAACATATTCTCATATATTCAACTTTTTAATTCTTTGAAATAGAAAATCAAGAATAAGAATAAAAATTCAATTCAATTTGATCAATTCAAAATCATCAGCATGGAAATTATCCCATCTATATATATATGCATTTTTCAATGTTAAAAGTCAGTTAATTAAGTGGTTTCTAACCACGATGATCGTTCGTCGCTCTTGCAATTAAAGTCGCCTGCCGTAGAAAATTAAAAGCAACACCCCCCGCTCCCACTCACTCTCTCTCTCTCTTTCGTCCAAGCCAAGCGTAGAAAATTCATTTCGCGTGGCGAAAAGTTTATTAAGACGCAGCGTATCGAGTTAATTAAACCCACTGAAACATTGATAATAACCACAAGGATAAAACGCTCACGTTGCGTTATTTATTCTACACCAAAAGTTACTACACATATTTCCATTACTAATTACCAACTTGAATAATGAATCGATTGCGTGTAAGCTTGAATTTCTTTCATTCTTTTTTTTCTTGTTGTTCTTCTCATCACATAAGCAACATAAGAAATCATTAGTAATTTTTATAGACGATGAGCACTTGAGCCTTTATGGAAATTGCTTACGAGGTTTCTCATATAACGCGTTCGCATATTACTTCTTATCTTTTGCTCGTGCGATGACAATAAAGGATAAACAAGACAATTATACAAGTAAGCGTGTGGTGGTTGTTGTATTGTTTTTTTTTATTATTTATCACGGTAACCTTTTATTGTTAATGGTCTTACATGGCTTCGATTGGATACTATGCTTCTAATATATAACGCTACTATAGTGAATACGACGCTGGATAGATTCTTGATTAAACGGGTAATACGTGAGCAACTTTAATTGTTTTTTTCTTACTGCTGGATAAACGTGTAATTTTTATCAATTTGTCTTTCGTTAATTATCGTAGTTGTTTTATTTTTTTACTGGATATCGTTTAGGAAACGGATTGCATAGTAATATTCAGTGGTTCGATCTGAAGCCAAGACAAGACTTAACTGTATTCTACAACGCGATCAAAGCTCAAAGCTATATACACCATATCATGAATAATCCTGAAAGAAGCTTCAACCCTCAATAGAGAAAAAAAGAAGTGGTCTTACGTAATATAGGTGACTCAGTTGAATAATCCACAGAAAATTCACCGGTGATATTTAAACGTGAGACGTCAAAGCCAAAACCGCCTGGGTATCTTCCATAATTTATAACACAAGTCCCATGCGGAATTTCTCCCTCCCCCCTTCTCTCTCTCTCTCTTTCTCTCTCTCTCCTCAAGTATAATTCGTAAAATGACATGCAACATAGTAGAGAAGTGGGTCAGAGAAGTATGATATGTATAGCAAGTTTCTCTTACTGAACTAATTATTATGTTGTACATTATAGCTCGACTTGACTCGATAAGTTTATTTCTCTAGGTATACATATACATAAATAGTTATGTGCTTACAAGGGTTATAAACTTGCAGGACGATATTATACACCTTAGAGGAATATAGTTTATCTATAGTCACATACTCAAACATGTGAATTTACGTTGTCCCTCCCTACACGAAAACAAATTTCAAAAATTGTTTACTTTTTTGTTCTTTTTATAAATATTTCAATGATCTATACGATCCATTAATCATCACCGCTATTTTATTGACATGGCCTTTTTAACTTATTAAATCTTCGCATCAATGTTTAACGAACGAAAAAGAACAATCTCGCGTGACAACGTGCAAGTACGAAACCAACAAAAAAAGACAATGTAAGTTTCCCTCTTACTTTGGAAAAAGAGGAATTTTTTGAGATTTAAGAAATTCATCTAAAGTCTATTTAATCTTAGCTCAGCATACCTCATTAGATTAATTGAGTTTCAATTACAATCTCAATTTCCTTTCCTCGGCTATACTAATTTGTTGTGTCCGTTGTAAGCTCACGCACTACAACGATTATCCCATCCCCAACAGCAGCCAACAATGATCCTTTAGACGAACAAAATAAAAGCTACGCCGTGAGGTTGGATATAATTATAAATGGTAACTGGAGTAGATATATATACTGTTACTTGAAGCTAGTATCCTCATCACTACTAATACAGTACTGGATCTTTGATCATTTCTTATTCAAAGTCATTGATTCACCTTGTTAACCTTGCGATGGATAAATAATAATTTATTTTCATTGATCTCCACGCAATTACATACGTCCGTTATCGTTTATCGATTATTGCATAATTTGTAAAGTAAACTCATAATCAATCATTCTTTTCTGATGATTGGACATTTCTCCTCTTCATTTACGTAATAATGACATCTCACAATTACCTATCGCATTTCTATACAATCGTTTACTATCTACCAAGTTCCGCTTTCCATGTTACACTTATAATCGTACGAATTATATTGAAACTTCTTCTTTATTTTCTTTCATTTTGTAAAACCAACGCTCGAACGACGTGCTCATTTTTAACTGCTTACCTTCGATATAACATTTGCTATTGTTATTATTTTAATCCTTGATCGTCTATTGACTAGAATTGATGCAGAAGTCGTATAGACGTTTATATTCTTATCAATGCCAATTATATAGCTTTAATTATTAATTTATCCACTCTCGTATTTCGGTGTAAATTAAAATAATTCTAAATTGAAATAATCGTATATTTTAAAATAATATTACATTGCAAAGTGTAAAAATAAACAATTAATCAGTTGAAATCTCAGAGGTAGACGTACTTTTGCTGGCTGTGACAGGTTTATGACAAAACGTCGTCGGCGATTCATGCAGCCGTCACTTAAGAAGCGAACGACTCCAGCAACTGCTGCTGGTCGAGCATTCAAGCGAGTTAACAAAGCTTTCGTCTTTACTGAATTCGTAATAACACCCCTATATGACTTGCTTTGTTCTTTGAAATGTTACACAATATTGTTAACGAATCAACAACAAAAATTATATAAATATCAACGAATCTCGTGTTATCAATCAATAGCTTATTGATGCTCACAGTAACTAAGCGTACAAGCATACGATCGGTTGAGTTACAAAGTCATCCTGGATAATCGTTGTCATTGTGGTTTTTCACATGACAAAGATTACAAATCATTTTTCGCGATGAAATCATATACTGTGATGATAAAATCATAACTCACATTGACATCGTGAGACTACATTTTGGATAATAAAAAGTCAGTTGTTCTTTGCTTTCTAACCTTTTGAGAAAAGAAAAAATAAACATAAACGTGCGTTTGTTTTTATGTTCTTTATCCTGTTAGTTTAAGGTTTTGTGTGAAATACGAGATATGGATAACAGCGAGCCAAAAAGACTGTTTCGTAACGATGGTTGCCGATACTGGCATAACTGGCACGAGACGATGCTTGAAATTCTGGAATCCAATTACATTGAGATCGCTGCAATTCTTGTATTCGCAACGTTACATTTTACCATTCAACAAAACAACGGACGTCGTTGATGGAGTTTTTTCATTTTTTTTAACAATATTAGAGAAACAATGTGAAAACTAAAAATATAACTATCTCATTCAATTCTCTCTCTTTTTTGTGTGTGGAAAATTGCTATTCCAATCGATATCTTCCGACAGTGTGTAGTTTTCAGTAACAAATTATTTGATGTATGGTATACAACATTTAATGCACACACACACACCCATACACTCTCTCTCTCTCTCTCTCTCTCAAGAAGTGGAATCGTTTACACATTAAGTTATTCATGCATAGTTGTTGAAGATTGATGAACAACTCTTGTAATAGTGCAACCTTGAAATATTGACAAATACTTACAGCAACGTGCTTTTCAAGCGAGAAAAAAAAATAAGAAAGAAGAATAAAATAAAAAAGCTTATATCGGGGCAATTACACGAACCAATGGGTCTCACACGCGACGACGAGCAGCAGAGCGCGTTGCTATGACGTAAAACGCCTTTGAGGTCGTGTAGATAGATTAACCCCTTTGGAGCGCGACACTTTCCACCGTTGGGTTAAATCAAATTTCTATAATAACCTCTAGCGTCTCCCCACCTTGGCAAACTAGCTTTCAAACCTGCTAAAAGGGCTTTATTGGTGTTTTGGTAATCCACGTGCTATTAAACACATCCGACTACTATGAGAAAAATCGTTATTTTACTCTCTTGAGGTTTTTCTCCTGCACGTACAAGAGGAACACTATACTCATCATTGATTTATTGGTTATATTTGTATATATGTATATATATAGATTAGAATTTTATATTATCGATTCTTTCACGGTATGCAAAGAAAACAAAACAATTATTATATAACAACGAGAACTTAAAAGATCTTGACGACCATGTCGTATTCCTATAAAAACGAATTATTTCGGTTTTTTTTGTTCATCCCCATGACAAAAGCTCACGTTCAGTCGCGACTTTTCATAATGGCTATTGTTTTTTATTATCGCGTGCTCTTTCGCTATTCTCTTTTAAATACACATTGCGCATAGACGAGAACTCATGTTGAAAACTATGTCTGACATGTGTATGCGAACTCGTTTACTTATTTCTTTTTTTTATTTTTGGATTGTCATACGTTACTATTGTGGTAGTGAGATGGTTAACATTTCAATATGTATTTCATTTGTTTTCCTCGATAAATTTTTACGTACGTTTTCATAATATTATGCATATGGGAACTTCTTACCAATACTCTATGAAAGTATATTATAACGTGGTCGATCTCATTCATTTTAATAATTAAGATTATCCCAAAGTAAAAGCCAATCAACTTGGTATAATGAACCAGTATAAATACTTGAGTACCCAATTTCCTAGAGATATTGTCTCCCGTAACATAGTGAATCCAATTCCTTCGTGGACAAAACTCGGTTACATCTCTTTCTCTCTCTCTCTCTCTCTCCCTTTCACCACTGTTTTTTCATTTTGTAATTTTTCCATCTTTTGCTATGACTATAGCATGTTAAAAAAATTGACATAGTAGATTACTGCTAAGCATATTCCATTGAATCTTTTCATAATTTTTTTTCATTTTTACTCTGCAATGTATTTTCAGATGGTGTGATGGCTATAAACGTGTTGCATTATTTTTTTTATTTAGTTGACGTTGCAAGCGTTTATGTATGATTATTTATACTGCGTGGGCTTATATAGTTTTTTTCGTGTACCAGTCTACAATAAGCGCGCTGCTCCTATTTTATTTTATTTTTCATTATTTATTTTTTCGTGTTATTATATTATCAATAAATTCAAAGTACTATCTTTAGAGTAGGCTTGTTGATTACGATACACATGTATATTTATTACGTAAGATGTTGAAATGAGTATCTCCCGTGAATCTCCTTGAACTAATCAAATCACGAATAAACACGCTTCACTTTCTCAACCAAATATTTTTTATAAGAAAAAAATGTATATGTATATATATATATCTAACAGAAAATGCTAGGAGTTTTTTTTCAATAGATTTACGACCGTTTATTTTTAATGTTTCATTCTCCGTTATTCGTAGAAAATACACGTGAATTATTTGGTTTCATTAAACACGAAATCATTTACTTTTAAGTTTGTCAGAAAAATAAAATAATCAAATTTTACAACGCACGTATGTATATATTTATCCTCGATCAATTATATGCAACGTTAAAATGAAATTTTACAAAAAGCGAAGAATTCAATATTAAACAAGCGTGCGTCATAGTTGCAAAAAAATACATTAAATAATCTAACTATAAAACATATTTTATCTCGATAAATTATGTATTCCTTAACACGATCTTATACAAATCCATAGGAATATAATCTTTGTTCGACTTTATACAACATCAAAAATGTATAGCTGTATACAACAAATATATCACGAATTTGCTTATAAGACTTTAATTCGCTTTACACATTGCGGCAAAATGATTTATCCCTGACTAAATGTCTGCGCCATGTTAATTCTGTCTTTCTCTCTCGTGAGAATAGCCCTCAAGGCCTTACTTTGACGAGTCAAAGATCCAAGCACCGAGAGAGGAAGAAAACGCTTTTAACGAGCGCGTTTTTGTACTTAGAAAAGTTCTTCTTATCCGTGAGTACATACTTTTTTTTTATGGGTTAGAGAAAGAGAAAGTCTTAATGACTGGATGTTACGATGAAGAGGAAGAATAAAACTACTGGCGGCTTTTGTTGTAGAAAGTGTATTTATGACATGTTAAAGAGATGGCAAATATTATATATACATTTTCATGAAATATCGCTCAAATAGTCATTTGGTTTTGGTCGCAAGTTTCATTCGCGCTGGTCAAAGTCACGCCACAGAGTTTGCTGTGCGTGCTAAAGGTGTGTTTGTTCTTGGAAAGGTACGTTCCGTTGATTATCTGCAAACCTCGTTCTCTCTCGTACAATCAACCTTGCCTTCTCGCCCCCTTTCTTATGTGTTGTTCTTTGCAAAGAAAAGATACTTTCTTTATTAAGCTTTGCTTTGACGAAACTTTTGTTATATCCTCTTTGGATTTGGTCTGACTTTGAATTTCAAAACTTGAATAGGAGTGAGAGATTTTATGAATTTCATATCACGTACACAAAAAAAAATCTTTTGAAAGTTCATGCATTTGAATTGAAATTTACATCGAACAGAAAAAATGGCTGACCTCATACTGATTTTTACTACTTGGTCAATCGGCTGCCATCGCCGTACAATAACTCGCGTAAATCTACGCATCGCTATTACGTCGCAATTATTAATTACTTCCGTGAGAATCTGCGGGTGAATAGGTCTATGATTTGGCGAGAAAATAACACACATGCACGAGCAATTGATCGTTTGTTTCATATGCGAATAATCGGCTATTCAAGAACTAATGCACTTTGATGTATGTAAACCATTATTATTAGATAATGATATTTCAGAAATTTTTATTTAAAAAATATTCTTTTTGAGGCATATATCTATTATTGTAATTTAGGGACATGAAAATTAAAAAGATTTACTTGACAAAATTGAATTAGAAACTGTGGCATGTAATTCCGATACACAAAACCCCTGCTATAAAGAAGAAACGTCGTCGTTGTAGTCGTTGCGTAGTAGCGCACGGTGTTACACAATTAAATTTTTACGAGCGCGTCGTCGGAAGCGTCGGATGAAATTTTTCCTATCTCAAACAGTGATCGTTGAGATTTTTTTCATTCTTGCTTGATTTTTCCAAGTAATTATTAATAAAAAAAATTTTCCAAAATTTACTAAGAATTATCGTTTGTTAAATAATCTGTCGTGTCTATATTAATATGCGACAAGTGTTTCATTATCATAGATTTAATTTTTTTTTTAGGCGTTTGTATCATCAACCGACGGATAGGGATGAAATTAACGATGCATCTTATCACGCGGTTGTGAGAGAGAGAGAGCAATTTTTCTTCAAGCACTATCACATTATTGCTTCGTAACTCATGTTTCTCCCTCCCTTTCTCCTCAAGTTGAGTTTTATTAATGAAATTGTTTGCTCTCTACTATATACGCACCAGATAAAATAAGCTCTCGCTTTCGATCGATCAATCTTTTCTCTTTTACTCCACTTCGCGATTTTGTACTGTTGTCTCACACCCTCGTATTCATTATATCATGGCTTACCTACATTACTTGCTATTTTTGTCGTTTTGCGAGTTTTTTCACTCTTTATGTTGTGCGTTATCTACACATTTATAGATGATTATATATTTTTATTGTTTTCACGAAAATCTTAGTACATCGATGTATTTACTTTTTGATTTGTTCGCTCCAAAAGAGAAAGTAAACACTCGTTATTTATTTCATTTGACCATTATATGATGAATCACTTAGATAAATATGTAAGTCAGTAACGTCAATACGCCAAAAGTGGAAGATGATAAAATACTAAAGGAAATCTCTCGTGGGCGAGAGTCAGGAACAGAGCAAGAAAAAAGACAAGCAGCTAATTCAGAGAACTATTGACATAGAATGGCCCGGAGTTATAACACAAGTCTTCCCTCCTATCTCGTTGAAAAGTGCAGACAAGAGGGTGAAAGATAAAATCCTCGAATCAGTCGCAACATTCTTTTCATTTTGCGCCCCCGTACAATAAATACTTTGTAACCATTATTGTTTTCGTCACCCCTTTTATTCTTTTCCTTCTTGTGTGATTCATACGCTCTTTTAAAAATAGTTAGCTCTGCACGTCAATATATAATATGCGTTTACAACACTATGACGACAATGAGAATAAAACTCTTCGAAATCGATTTATCGAATGCAAACGGCTACTTCTCTCTTTCTCTCTCTTTCTCTCGCATGTTCTCGCGAATATAATGTAGGCACGATGAGAGAGAGAGAGAGAGAAAGAGAGAGAGACTAAAGAAGGAATTCCATTCTTATTTTCTTAAGCGAACCACCTACGGGCATTGTCTATTCGTTTTTTTCCAAGCAAAGTTAATTAAAATTTAAAAAACTAGGAGACACGACTAGACGCGTATATAATACTGAATGTAAACGAATGTGTTACAGACAAACTTTGATGCGCTATGAATAGTTTTCTCGTTTTCAACTTTTCGCGAAAAAAGATACTAGAATAGACTCACGCTAAATTATTACACTTCAGTGTCGACTTTATTTTGTGTATGTTTTTTATTGTTATACACTCGACAATTATACACCGTTACGCCCGTATATTAAAACAGTCAATTTAAAAAAATTGTTATTTTCTATTACATCACTTTGTAAATAAAATAACGATGGTTACAGAATGCATCTAGCGTTCGTTACACTGGCAGTATTGGTATTTACCACGGGTACGGTACTGGCTGAACACTCGTCGACTACAAGTGCCGCTGAGACTAGTCAACAACAACCACAGCAGAATGCTTTTGATATTGGCAATAAGTATTCGGTGAGTTATAAATTTAGAAATAAAAAAAAAAGACAAATTACGGAATACATTTGTAGGTTTACATATCGTATTTATGTCTTGAGAGTTGCACTCGTACAACAGATGTGCAAGCTCAAAGTTAAATTGTTTCCCAAAACCTGATTCTAACTCGAAGACTATAAACTTTCCGCAAGTGTATAGTCTCTCTATCTGCATTCCATTTTATAAGCTTTTGTAAGCGGCTTCGTATCAATCTTTCTTTAAATTTTAAATAATACACTTTTCGGTAAGTTTACAAGAATTATACACAAGTACCTTTTCATATCATTACGCAGGAAATAAAGGAGATACACGTACCATCGTACCTGAATCATTTACTCACAGGGGAATATACAAAACGAGCTTCGATGCGTGGTTTTCAAGGAATGAGAGGTAAAAAGAACGATGATCAATTTGAAGAAGATTACTACTATGACAAAAGAGCACCGATGGGTTTCCAAGGAATGCGTGGCAAAAAGGCACAATTCAATGACGCTGATATCGACGATGACGACGATGACGACTACGGGAAACGTGCACCAATGGGATTCCAAGGGATGCGCGGCAAGAAAAATTTAGAGCAGGTGACTTGTTATTGTGACTAAAGCTATTTACGTACATAGATAAATTATTAAATTGTCCTTTAGATCGAAATAAAAGTCCAAGGTTTTATATCGTTTATTGAGTTTCAACTAGCCGTGCAATACAATTTTCTTTTAGCTTGAAAATAAAACGATACCACTAGTAGCAATGTAATAATGTTTACAAAAGCTTCTTACATCTGAGTTATAAAATAAGGTAGAAAAAAGGGACAAAATTTAACTTTTCTAGGCTACGAATTTTAAGAAACTTGTTTTTTTTCTCTTCCTCTCGTCGATGATCGATATGAACTTTGATCGAATTCCATAATTCATCAGCCATCAAAAAATCCATCCACGTAAAGAAACAAATATAAAAAAAAGAAGCAAAAGAAGGCTTGATAGAGTAATAAAGAAGTCTAAAGTAAATTCAAAAATGGCCAGCAATATATTTGAAGGGAACGTAAGGAACGAAAGAAGAAGAGAGATTCACCAGCTAGCAGAGTGTATAACGCGCGCGTCATGTCGTAAAGAGTAAGGAGTCACTCCTACTACTTCGCCACCTATTTCGTTGCTCACGCGATCCTTTAACCACGCGCGCGCTCATAGAATGCCAACAACTAAAAGTTTAATGAAACAAAAAAGAAAGAAAAAAGTTTCCGTAAAGTGATTTACTTTCGTAATGTTTACTTTTGTTTCTTTCTTTATCTCCAGTTGAATTTATTACGACGATTTTTGAAATGACAACTTTCGTTTAACAGGTGATAGACGAGCTAGAAAAACGTGCAATGCTTGGTTTCCAAGGTATGCGTGGTAAAAAAGCTGAAGAATATGAAGAAGATATACCTGAATTGTCACCTTATTACGATGATTCGGATGATTGGCATAAACGTGCACCAATGGGTTTCCAAGGTATGAGAGGTCGCAAAAATTATCCCGACGATATGGATAAACGTGCTCTTCTTGGATTTCACGTAAGGGAATTTTTATTTTTTTCTTTTTCCTTTACGATTCAACAATTTTGTCGCATCAATGAAGACAATTTGCATGTTCACGAAAGATGGAAATTTCTTCGGTTGCGCGAGTTATAAGCGGATTTTACGCAACGACCAATTGAGTTTTTCAAGCATTTGATCTTAAATTGTAAATTCTGGTTTATGCTCGTAAGTTGGAAAAATCAACCATTCACGTTTGAGTTTTTAAATCGTAACAAGAAAAAAAAACAATAAAACTCGTACATACATTGATTTTTCTTTCTTAAAAAAAAGGACAGCAAGTAACTTCGACGACATGAACAATTTAATTGTCAAACGAAGTGTGCAAGTATCCGATGATAAGTCGTGAATAAAAATTTTAAATAAAACGTTTCAACTCTACGATCAATTTGCCCCCGTGAATAGGGCATGTCTTTCTTTTTCTCACTCGACTAGGCATATGAATAAAAGTCTTAAAGTCTTGCACGTCCTCGAGTTATTTCATTCTTTTACTTTTTCTCTCATTCTAGTTTATGTTGGCTAGCTGCATTGTGCGAATTTTTTTTTCTTACGACAGTTATTTATCTTGAGATTTAGCTGACATTTATTCGAATGAGATTTACGTGGTATTATAGAGCGTTCTTGATTAATCATTAACGGTCAAATAAACGCTCGTATCGTCGTATATAGTAATTACCAAGTGATAAAGAATCGTAACGTTGAAATGAAAAAAAAAAGAAAATATAGTACAGTGAGTAAGAAAGATATTGACTGTTAAAGTGAGACACCTGGAATTGACGTTAACGTTTATGATGCGTCGTACTAAACCGATCATATATGTGTGTGTGGGTGTGTGACGTGGTTTATTTTCTTTGCACAGGGTATGAGAGGTAAAAAGGGCATGTACGAACAAGAAGAAATGATGCCACTGGTCGACAGTTACATGGATAAGCGGCCGATGATGATGGGTTTTCATGGTATGAGAGGCAAAAGAAGCGCCAATTATTATGGTATGATCTACTTTTATCCGTTCTTTTTTTTGCGTTCGCGCGTTGATAGGTCTTTGTGATCGCTTGGGATATGAAATATCGTTGTTGTTTTTTTTACGCCGACTGAAATTGACGCGAAAAAGTTAACAGAATGTTTTGTTTTTGTATACGCCAAAATTCAATTCTTCGAGTTCAATAGACAGAAAACATTGAATGAGATAAATCGACATTTGCTATAATTAATGGACGTTATCAGTGAGAAGACGCCCAAAGTTATAAAATTTATCGACGTGTACACAAAATGAAAAATAAATAATAATCGCGACAATCTGTTTGTTTTTCTGTACTGTCACGTGGTAATCAAATATTAGCCTGGTATTAAGGTATAAACCGTATGGAAGGATGTTCAAATACAAACGAAATCATTCGATCATAGTATGACATGCGACAACCGCGTGTACGATACACGCTATTAAACACCATTTATTACCAATTCTCATATCACTAAATACAACTGCCACGTGCATATAATATCCCAAGCTGTCACAACGTAAATACGAAAGAAAAAAAACACGACACACGCGTATCTATAGAAATAACAATGACAACGATGACAATTAGAAGCGGAAGGATTTGGAAGGTACATGGATAAACGTTCACCTTACCGGTTTTTCGGCTCCCGTGGAAAGAAAAATCCGCGTTGGGAGTTACGTGGAAAATTTGTTGGTGTACGCGGCAAGAAATGGAGCCAACCACCACCGCGGCTTGATATCCTTGCCAAACAACTTGCATCATCGTACGACGCACCCGATGATACTCTGGCTTTGGGTAAATTAAAACAATATTTTTTTTGTTCATTTATTTGTAGATTTTAATGTTTTATACATGATTATTGTTAATTGTTGTCTCTCGTGAATAATTTGCTTCAATGATGTGTATATTTTTTGTTCCAATGACTGTTATTTTTATAAGATGAGAAGCTACTTATATTACCAAGGATAATTCTTGAGAATTAAAAATCGATGTCAGTGACGTATTAAAAGAGTTTGTAAATAACAAGTATAATATCGTTTTACACTCTATTGGATTTCTCTTGTACGTAATCTACAACAATCAAGATCAATTCTTTTGAGGTTTTTACTTTGTTCGCATACCGAACTGACTTTTCACTTTGAGCGGATATTATCCCCTTTTTTTCCTTCCGCGAACATTGAATGTTATTTGACGATAACTTTTTTCCACGTATACATTTAACGCTAAGTCGATATGCTATTTCCTCTTTTATTTTTGCCTTGCAAGCTTTCTATAGTACTAAGAAAGTGCTTATGTTTTCTTTTTCTTTTTTTCTCGTTCAGAGCTTTCATAAAGTCGTAATTTTACAAAAGATATCAATGTATATATTTGTTCAATAGTATACATTTGTTCCACTTTCAGTAACACGCGCAATTAACCAAATCGATTTGTAAAAGAACAAAACAAATCTGAAAAAAGCTCTTTTTCGCATGACTATACGGATATGTCTTATACTCTCTTTCTCTCTTGTTCAGTGCGTCAGACGGCGCCAACAAGTCGCCATCCGCTAAAAACTTGGCCATTGTGCGCCAACTCTCTTCCTCCTACTTCTCTTCACTCCCTTCCCTCGAGGCTTTTCTTCTCTGTTATTCTTTTGCGTTATATAGATATGTCTATTCTTTGGGTACACCTAATACTCGGGTACTTGTGTTAATATTGAGATTATTTTTTTTTTCACGTTCGTATATCTATGTATGCAATATGCGTTAAAATATTTATCAAAGAATTCTTGTTGACCAAGTTCTTTTTTCATGATACTGCAGAGGTTTTGTGCAAACTTGCGTTCTTTCATTGTCGACTTTCTTGCTTGAATTTGTCACTAATCATGAAAAATAGCGTCTAAATACATATAAACTATTGTTTGATTTAATAAAAAAATCGCGTAAAGTACTACGTGAAAGTGCAATTAAATATTCGATGAAGTTCGTCAAAATAAGTTGATAAAAGATACAGTGATGACCTATTGACGTGCAATGTAACAAAAGAGAGAGAGAGAGAGAGAGAGAATAAGACATACGTAGAGCGCTGTTTTAACGAAGAGGATTCGTAATGACACGACATTCATGCACGCTTTTAACAAAGACGCATTTAATCCTCGATGTCATATTGTTTCTGCCTAAAATGCGACATTATTTACACTTACAATTCAAAAAGTATAGCACGCGTTTCATAGAAAATATCGTTTATAAGCTTCTGTCAAGAATGTTTCTTTTGTAAAAAAAAAAAGATAACTTTCGTAGCATATTCTCCTTCATTATTCTTTCATTTCCTCGTCGTGTCACTACCGCTGCAATCTTACAGATGAAAACTTTCATTCGATAGGTCTATTTTTCCTTCATTTTTCTATCTTTTCTCGCTCCCACGTGTAAAATCTTTACTATCTACTTTACCCAGATTCTCGCCATATCATAGAATCCTATTCCTTCCCTTTTTTTACCTTCCTTGCAAGAATATTTCACGTTATTATGTAAAATGTCTTGCTGATAACGACATTGCAAAAATTCGATATTCAGTGAATATTATCCATGCTAGGGAAAAAATAATTAAAGATTAATTTTTTTCTTTCCACAACAATCATTTTCACTTGTACCAGACAAATGCAGTATTTGTTTTAATTTTAATAATAAATATCTCGAACATTTTATTTCGACTTTTTGAACAAACGTTGGAATTTATTTTGTCTTAAAAATTTTTATATTTATTATTAAGCCCATCTCCATACAAAGCTTTATACTTTAAAAACCCACGGGTAATCTGAAAAGCTACTGATTATCGTTTTATATTTCAATCTAGTACTATTATTCAAAGGTTAAGTAAGTAATTCTATTTCCATTAACTTTTTTAATACAGGATTAAATATACCACACACACACACACACACACACACACACACACACTTGAACATTATTTTATAACGTAAGTGAGTCTACATAACAAAGATTTTAAAAAACAAAATGTCAACATAACTGTTACTCGTTCTCATTAACTTTCGTTCTAACGTAGTACTTTTTTCAAATAAAAATCTTCATTTCCAAACTACTATGTAATACTCTTCATTATTTTTCTCCAGACAAGAACAAAGTAGCTTTTATTTCTCACTACTTGCTGTAAACGATTTGCTCTTCATTTCAGTAATAAATGCTGCAATAAACGTAAGAGAAAAAAAAGCAAAAATTAAATGCATCTTCGGAGAACGATTTCAACTAGACAACTTTTCGTCACTTTAGCGAATCAGCGTACATTCAAAATTTGCTCGGCAGTGGCTTAATTTGTCTCGTCACTTCTCGTAATTTCCTAATCTCATGCAAATTAATTGGTATGTTGCAGGTATACGACAGTAAAAGGGAGTCGCTTGAACGCCGCGGGCGGCTACCATGACGAGCTGAAGATGGTGGGTCTTTTAAAACTTGCAATGGCTTTTCTTCTCCACGATATATGCTCTTTTCTTTTTCTTCAAAGACGGAGGAGTTGTGTTTTTTTTTCTCATAGATGTTGTTACGACGCTTTCATCGACTGAGTAGTTTTTTTGGGATATGCACACTTTTAATAAGTTGATTTTGCGAGAGAGAGAAAGGCTACGAGACGGATATATAACAAAAACCAAACAAAACAAATTTAATATTTAAGATGATGTATAATTGAAGGACTGAGAAAGATAATTATATTGACATGAAACTATATATATATATGTATATATATATATATAAATATATACATACATGAATACATGTGAAGAAATAAAAAAAAGTTAAGTCATATATTTTTCTCTAAATGTTGACTATTTAAACGTTATATACACGCATACATTCTCTATCTGTGACTATGTATCGTCATATCATCGATGCTGAATCGCACGGTGTTACCATACTTTAGTCAATATTTCTTTCGAAAATTCAGTAAGCCTAACCAGAAAGCTGACTATGGACTTTATAGGGATCACATTATACAATTTTTATCGACTGTTTTGTCTTTTTTTCCTATCTCAAGCTCTTCTGTGTTCGATTTATTGTACGTACCATAAGGGCTTAGAATGTAATTTTATAGTTCAATGGAAGAAAATTATTTAGTTTCGAATCTAATATTTTGGTTGTTTATTGAAAGATGCCAAGTTATATTTATAATAAGGTCAATGTAAAATCTTTTTCAAGCCATGCAAATGCGTTGTTATATCTTTAGATTTAAAGAAAGTAGATTTCAATTGTAACCGTACAATATCCAAATTTACTTTTCCTAATATTTACTTTAAAGAAAATATTGGATTTACAAATGGTATTAAACTTGAAATTTTATTAGATCATTAAATCCAGTTAAATACGCATCTCATAAATTTTCTTCATACGTTGATGCACAGAACACGAATAGTTGAGTATACAATTAACAGGCATTTTCCGATGAACATCGTATAAGAATTGAAACGTCTGGTAAAGATATTAGTAAATTCTTTCATCGTGCCAATCTTTTTACGAATAAAACTAAATACTACAATGATAAGTCTATTTTAACTTTTCAATTTTTCAATGACCTTGTGGACTAAAGTATGGTAGAAATGATAAGTAGTGAGTTGAAGGAATAAAAGGCTACAGCGAAATAAAAAAAGTAAGGTTTTTTATTATGAATAACGAAGAAAAATCTGAATGAATCATACGTCTATTATTCCTATATATGAGCTAACAAACAAAATTAAGTACCTGTCTAAAAAAACTATAATTTTATATAACACGTTGGATATAATTTATCAAAAGTTATTGGAACAGATCGAAAGTATTTTAGATGTTATAAACTTATGTATCTCAAGCTGACAATTGTAATACCTGTCAATATAGTACATTCAAAAACTTTTTACAAGAGTCAAGTTTTTCGTTCATAGCATACGACTTGAAATGATCATCAATTCCATTCAAAATTTATCCGTTGAACACTACAGAATTGTCGGCTCGGCAAGAGCAGATTCAAAATAGAATGTTATTGCGCGCAAAACTTTACCTAAATATAATCAGACGAAGCAAACGAGAGTACTTTTGTCGAATGCACAATGTATATAAATTACTAGGCTTATGCGACGAATGGAAATATAACGACGAAACTTGTATGGCAGCCTATATATTTAACAAATCTCTCAGTTCTCTGTTTGGCATGCACCGGATATATTTCAACAGAATATTTCCTATTTCACATATCGATGTATACTGTGTAAAAGATAAACAAAATACCAAAAAGATAATATGGATTTAAAAATATATGTGTCTACATCCAAAATAATCTATCATTTCCAATTGTATCTTTATTGTCATATATATATTATTATTACTATTATTTTTCCAGCACTTTATAACTACATTCGCCGTTTTATGTATACTTATATTTTTATTGGATTAATAAAATACTAAAGTTTTCGTTAGTTGCATTATGCTTTATCATTTGAACCACCTTGTTCTTATCATAATACTATACAAATATCTATGACAATTTTTTTTATTTACATTTGCTTTACTTTTAAGATATGTACATTTTTTTTAAATTACTCAATTACACAACGACTTTTTGATATAATACAGGTTTATATATACATGCGGATAATCTCGTGAAAATTTATACAATTATCATTGATTTTAATAAACTACATTATTCTAGCTACTCGAGAAAACAGATACTGTTTTGTAAGAAAGTAGTTATATAAAATAATTGATTTGATAAAAATCAATCATTTTATACGATCGATTTTACATGATCACTGTTATCAGTGTTGTAAAATCAATATCGTCTAACCGTTTCCTCGTATAACGTCAGTAGATAAATCTCGATTATCTTTGTCCGCAAGCTTCTGTTCACATTCTTCAAGGGATTCATTCTCATCCTTCTCTTCTTCTTCATCTTCCTCAAGTTTTTCATCATTTTTCTAAAAAAAAAAGAAACTCATTTATAACTATATTTAAATACGCTGTATTGTCCTACTTTATAGCAATATTAAATTATAAAAGAATATCAGCACCTTCTCATCTGTAGATAATGAAGGATTGAACATGACTTCGTCATATTCAGGCCATGATCGGTACATTTTGAAAATTTCCAAAAGCTTTTTTGGAGGTAATTCTTTGAACGTTGTTAATATACCGCAGTCTTGCTGAATTAGTTTTACACCCGAACCTGGTACTAACTTTCTATAATAAATACACATATTAATCGAATTTTACTAAATGCCCTGTTGAATGACATTAGTGTAATATGTATACGTACTCAAATTCATCCAAAACCTTATTTTTACTAGTTTTTAAACAATACTTTAAGAAAAACCAAAAGGACTGTATATCATCTTTTGCAAGAATATCATAAACGTCTCTTTTAGGTTCCAATTTTACTATATGTATAGGGTTGTTTAAATTGTCAAGTTTACAGTGCTTTTCCCTGGGCCAAGGGATAAAAGCGTCTCGAGGCAGTTCGCCAAGATGCTTTATATCAAAAAAAAGATCGAGTATCACGCTGTATTGTGAATAAGTAGTACCATTTAATTTTATCAATTTCTAAAAAGAAATTATAATTGTTACTTTTAATAATACTTTTAATAATCTCATATTTAAACTGATAATTTAAACTCACATTCCATCGAGGACCTGGGGCACCTATATAAAAGCATGGTCGTCCACGTTCAAATAAATTTGTTTGATTGAAAAAGTTGTATACAATCAACGTTATAGTTTTTCGAGTAGGAGAGAAATCTATGACTTGCATATATGTATTACTTTTCCATTTGCAATATGGAACATCAGCCAGATACTCTTCTGCATCTTTTGTTTCCACAATTTTATCTTTCAAAAAAAGCTTCCAAACTTTGGAGAAATTTAAATCGTGTACTTTCAATCTATTTGAATAATGCTTCATCAACACAGACAAAGGGCCATTACCCTCATAAAATGGTTTATGTATTTCATGAAGATGAATGAATGGCACACCAGCAATTAATAATTCCTTTGTTAATAATCCTAATCCTGGGCTACTCTCTATAACATGCGATACATCTTTTAATAATTCTTTAGAAATCATAGATGCCAATGCTTTGGCATGATTATCATCAATTATATATAATTTAGAACTATGTTTATTAGCTTTGCGTATCAAAGTTTTTGGAATTAAATTCACATTTTGTGGTGATCTGATTTTTAGGAAATCATAAACTTCTTTGCTAAAATAACTCTTTTTTGGGTTTTTCTTGGTTTTCTTATCCAAATATGTGTCGTCTGCAATTTGAAAATGTTCAGTTGCTAATGATAATTTTCGCCAGAAAATCAACTGATGAGAATTAGTAGATAGAATTCTCCTATATAACATCCTCACAGATCATTAATTAAATTGATCCAAATTTTTCCTGCAAAGGTATTCATAGATGTATTATTGAAAATGTGTATTTGAATTTCAATATAAAAATATGTAACTGAACTATTAATAATGTATTTTCAATCAAATTAGTTACTTAAAACAAGGATTTCTCTAACTTTCAATTGTTTAAATAGTATTTTTTTTTAATTTTATTGTGAATCAGTAGCGAACATAACCTCTACACGTAAACGTATATTTTTAAACTTAATTTACTGTTGATTCGTGAAATATTTATATTTAAATTGAGCTACTTTCACTGTTTTAAATTAATATCGAATCACTTACGTATAACAAAATTGAAGAGTGCACGAATTTATTAACTTTGTTTGCGAGCATTTCCAAACATTTCTGCTTGTTTTGATTCGGCAGAGACACCTACGTGAAAAATTAAGAACTTGTAAGGAATCAGCTGTGAAGCGTCATCTTAGCGTTATATACCATAACCACGATCTACCTCCATCAGTAAATATTTTCTAATCAAATTTCCACTACTGTTATATGATATTCTGTGAAAAATAGTTGATTTTAAAAATAAATAATGCATTTCGTGTAATATTTTCTAAAGTTTTAGTTTAGTGTTGTATTTATCAATTTGATTATTTAGTGTTATTTTCAATATTCAAAATGGTAAATTGCAAATGTTATCTTCATATTCTTTAATATTAAAAATTGAATCTTGTAATTAAACTTATTGTTTTATCTGTTCTGTTTTTAGAGATTTAGATTTCTTGGAGATGTGGACTGCCCAGATTGGCTGCTTGCTGAAATTTATCGTTTATCTCAAATGGTTTAATTACTTCCTGCTTTTTATCTATAATAAACTAAATAATTTATCATTGTACAATTTAATAACACACACACATATATATATGTATATATTTACAGTCTGTTTCCAAGATAAAAATTTTAGGATCTCTTGTTGTAAAATCAATCATCGATGAAGAATTAGATGTAAGTTAATAATATATTTACACTGCTTACGGTTACTTTATGATTATCTTGATTCCAGGAGGACAAATTGAAGAAAATTTCTCAGGACTCAAAACTAGGTAATACAATAATAACTTTTTTAATTGATTTTGATCAAGGTATAGTCTTAAAATTTATTCAGAAAATTAATTATCATACTTTTTTTTTATAAAAGAAATTGATGAGCTCAAAGCTCTTATTGCTGCCTTGGAAATGATCTTCACATCTTCATCAAGGAATGGTGTGTCGGCTGCTGATCTGAGTGATGAATTGCAACAGTTGGGATTGCCACGAGAACACAGTGCAATCATTTCTAGGTTGCACACAGATAACTGTGCACAAATTACCGCCTTACTGACAGACAAATCTTTAAGATGTATATATATTTTTAAAAGTTGATATTATCTTTATTAATTTAATAAATTTATATGACACTTTACTTTTACAGTAAGTAGACTTGTATCAGCTGAGGTGCAACCTAGCGACAGCGCTTCTCCATTTGCAAAACTGACTATTAATACATCAACTATTCAAGATGGTGCACAAAAAACAACAGAAATTAATATTCCAAACGATGCATTAGAAGGGATGATTTCAGGTAAATATTTAAGTACACATGCTTATTGCAACGTGAATTATAAGTAATTACGATATTTTTTATTTCAGAGTTGAAAACAATAAGGTCTCTCATGGAACAACTTAAACAATAATTTTTATTTGTTATGTATTAATAAGACTGTAAAATAGAAATATATTATAAATACAACGTTCAAGTTCACGCATAAAATATGTAAATTACACATTTATAAAAATAAACCCTAAAGAATTGTATCTTAAGTATTTGCAAAAGTTTTATCTCTATGTATAGTTGAAAAACGCACATTTATATATACATATCAGTTTCCATCACATGAGCGATGGATGATAATAATATAGTTCTCAAGTAGCTGCACATAACAACGCTTACTATCAGACAAGGTTGTGCGGACATTAATATCGTGCGTTGCGCGTATCATTAGTGTGTAATCACGACAAATTGCCGAATTCTCCGACTCTCTCGTGCACGACCGACCATTGACCTCTGTATATGCACTCTCTATATCTCCCAATCTCAGTCTGTACACGTTTGTTGCTGGGCAGAAAGTTCGATTGCTTTGTCCTCCTGTTCTTGCAATTGTCTAGTATACATGTTCGGTAGAGGATGGATTTTTACAATTTTAATATAACACAATTACATATTTTAGGATTATGTTGCAAAAATAAAAAAAACCATAGAAATATACATTTCACGATTGATCAAGACAATGGTTTGTTAAATATTTAAATATGTTAAAGCTTGCAGAGAAAAAAAATAACAAAACTGCACTTGTGATCTTGAAATATGACATTTCACAAGATTCTTCCCGCAAAGCTATATATTTTTTCCCCTGCATCTTAAAGACAACGAACAATAACTCAAAAGAGAAAAAGAATGTCACTATATCACACAACTTTCATACGTGGTATACATGCATCCAAGCGACGACGACGACGTTTTAGATGGTAGCCGATAGGTACACTGTCAAAGTGACAGATGTGTTTAACGGTTTATGGGGCGTGCAGGTGAGTTGATATATCGTGGTTTGTTGTAGGTTGGGTAGAGTGTTTTGAACGTTGATTTGTTGATACGTTTCAAAGAGATAAATGTGCGTTTAGCGAATATAAAGCGTATGTTTGTTAACTATTGGAATATTCAGTAGTACGGGTCAATATAAAATCGGGCGTGAAGAAAAAATAAGTAAACACGAGAAACAATTCGAGCCTTGCTGTTAGTTCTCAATATAATTAACAACTCATAATTGAGTTAGCTTTAATCAAGTCGTATTCATCTATGAGTCTCGTTCGTTGTACCGAAACAACGACGATAGCATTACTACTATCGAGACTATCAGACTGTTGACACATCCACTCACTACAGCTGATACACGTTAATCTCCTCGTTTCAAACACGTCATTGTTGCAGTTACTGTATCGTAGAATCGAAGCTACAATGGTATTCTCAAACAAAAATATTTTTTGTATCTCAAAGGTTAAATCAAATTGAATTTCCAATGGATTGTACGTGTAAACATTCTAACTTTTATAGCGATATTTATAGAAAAAAGATTTTAAAAGTTGCCTGTATGAATGCAAATCTCAGCTTTCTATATAACAAATATTCGACTCGAGGAAGAGGAATGCAAGAAAAAAGAATCTGTCGAGCGCACGCAAATCGCTACTACATTCCAGAGAAATTTCGCGGCAAGAGGGAAGAGAATCCTCTTTCACGCGTGTTCGTCCCCTCTTTTTCTCGTATGAAACGTTGTAAAGCCCCTTTGCGTGTGTGCAATGCGGTTTCTTTTTTTTTTCTCTTTTTGCTACAGCCAGTGAAATATAACACCCTGTGGAGAAATCGAGCGTGACGTGTGAGTTAAATTACTCGAGTGAGATGATAAGAGAGTGGCTTGCCGTTAAAATTGTCATACAGGCATATCACAAATCAAAACGATATCCTTAATTAATCAGAAAACTTTGGAGTAGTTAAATAAATGTTAAAATATAATCAATGAGTAGTTTTTTTCACACAAGCAAATTCATATGGTATCAAGCACATAAATAACTCTCCTTGCAAGTAACGCACGAGTTAAAGTGCAAAAGTGTCATATACTTATCTTCACCTCCCTTGCGTTTGACATACACAACGTTATGTAGTTGCGTCTACAGTTCTCAAGGAGACGAGAACTCCTTTTGGAGTAATTCGTCGCGTCATGCCAGCATCTGTAATGTAGCGTAAACATGAACAATTAATCTCTGCATTTCTCATGAGATGACAACGTGCTAGTATATAGACTTTTCTCTTGACAAGACTGGAGATTCTCTATAAAGTTACTACACATGTTTAATTTCCATGCTTATTTTCTATATTTTTCCTTCGAATGCAAAAATAGAAACGACTAATTGTTGGTATTCTATTGTAGATAAATATATAGATGTAAATGTCTGGCATAAATGTACATACGAGAGAATGGTACAACGCTCGTTAATAACAGAATTCAACGCGCTATACCGTACTATATCGTGATTATACCATTACGCCCTAATGGCTCACTACAATATAAACTCACCAAACTTTTGAATTGTCGTCTACAAAAAATAAAAGAAAAGAAAAATGATAACGATTCTTTTTTTACAATTAAACGGAGGAAGTAAAGATGATCAAATAAACGCGACGAGTAGATTTTGTCTAGACACGAAATAGAAGCCTTCACTCTCTATCTCTCTCTCTCTCTCTTTCTCTCTCGCAGCTGAATAATTAAACTCGACAATGTTACTGCTGCCAGTGTGTATGTATGTATCTCTCACGTGCGCCTAATTTAACCCTTAATTGTAGGCTCTCGCGAGAGCAACTTGCGCACGACTTTATGACGAATGAATTCACGTTTATTTGACTTTTTGAAAGTTTCAAGATGGTAATACATATAAACTTTGAGTGTCTCAAGGTTTCAATCTTCTTATAACTTTTTTTCCATATTAAAAAACTGGTAAGGTACATGACTTAATAATTATTTTTAACTGAAAAACTCGACCAAAGTTTATATTCTTTTATTTACATAAACATGCAACATACCCGAGCGTATAATATTTACAATGATGTACATACGCTAAAAACACATCTCAGTAACGTGGTTTGTTATATCGATCGTATAAGGCCAGTTAGTGCAAGTGAATTGCATTTTCACGGTCGCGCTGTTTCCCTTTTATTACTGGCAGCGATAACCGCAGCACTTCAATTGCTTTTTTTCTTTTGCATGATCCTATACTACCGACGCGAGGGGAGAAAAAGTCAGTTTATAACGTTTGCCTTTTTAGATTATAAGCAGCATATCATCACCTTATAGCTGCTATTCACTTTAGTTTTCGTATCTTTCATACTGTAGAACCTTTTTCTTTACGTTGAAAAGAATATTTTTATCATCAAAACTCATGTTTACAAAATTTATAAGATTCATAAAAAAAGTATGCAATTTCAGTACGAAAAAAGCTTAATAATGAGTTTTCCTAAAGTACGTAATATTTTGAATGAAGTTTGAATACGTTAAACTCAAATTAATGCGCAAAACTGATGAGAAGCATAATATTTCTTTCAGCTTCGTTAATCGCGTGGGAAGGGAGGAGGAGGAAACTCCATCATCCCTCTTGGGCAAAAAAATAAGTAGATCTAATCCGGATAAACGACTATAATATCCCATCTGTTTCTTTCCTCTGACAATTAGAGATTAAAAATCTTGCAATGATATATATATTAATCCGAATGCAATTACATCATCAACAACTAGAATTGCATTTTTTTTCGCAAGCTTATATCACTGTTAAGAAGAGTTGGAAAATTTTGTTGACTGTGTGTTTTGACAAAAACATGCAATTTTCCGCTAGACATGAAAGGCTTTTTTTTCAAACGTCCGTGTCTTTTTCCACGATGTTTGATATTCAAATAACCTCGGTTCATCTCGCGTTGAAGGTTGGCGAAAAAAAGTGAGCCGTGCCCATTGCGAAAGAGGAAAAATCAACTTTTTTGATGATATCCATAACGTACAATTGCATATAGAGATAATACTATAGCTTTATAAAAGTCAATTACAAAAAAAAACTTTTTTAAATGCATGTTGTTGTATACAAGCTGACATCCAATTTTTCTTATTCTTCTATAAGATTAAATTATCCAAGGGGGAGAAAATAAAAAAACAGTTTAGGCCAAAATTTAAAAGTATCCCAATGTTATATGTCGTAATTGCCGTCGGATTAGCTTGGGACTTTTAATCCTCGTAGTGGCAGAGCTGAGAAAAGAAACAGACGGCCAAGCGTAGTAGTCTTCATCCGGATTAGACTTGCCTTTTGTTAGGGTATATCACCGCAATTAATTTGGCACTGAAAAGCGAAAGAGAGAGAGAGAGAGAGAGAGAGTGAGAGAGAACTAGAGAGAATTTCGTCGATTCTTTTTGTTAGGTAAGCATCTATGATCTTATGATACTTGAATGAAATATATAGTGTTACGAGTTTCAAGTTGATTGCTCAAAATAATTCGTTACATCGATAGGAAAACATATTTATCGTACTCATCGCATAAATAATCAATTCAAGCTGTTATCGTTTATATCTATACATAAAATCATCGCTAACTTGGCTATCAGTAAAGCTTTCTCTCTAACGTTAATCTTCCATCGTATAGCTCTTCAGTACGCTTTAAACTCTCCGAGGCGATAAGACGAGCAGTATTATCATTCTTCAGTTTCTGAGGGTCGCGAGTGCGCGCACGTTTTTTAGCCTTTATTATTCACGCGGAGCTCTCTCGGGGAGCCCAACATAATGTTGCGTTGCTTTACACTTTTGGGTACCTTTTATTTTTGTTGCTTGTCTTTCTCTAAAAAAAAGATAATAATTTTAAAAAGTTTATTTTCATTATTTTAGTTTAAAAAAAAACAATCGTTTTAATTTCTTCCACTTTGTTGCGACCAGTATAATAAAATGTCTGTGGTTCTAGCCGCCGCCGGCAAAACATTCATTACACGTGCCTGAGCTATTATAGACTCCGTCGCGCGTTAACAAAAAACAAGAATAGCCGTTTGAAAATGCGATTAGTTACTGCGCGTAGTAAACTAAATTACCAGGAAAAAAGTCAAGAAAGGGTATGGTTAATTCGATCTACACGAGAGGGTTGATGAACAAGATACGCCTTTTCTTTTTTACAAAATAAAAAGCAAATTAAATGTCTGGCATAAGCTTTTTTCCGGTACATGGGGTGGCGTGTATGATTAAGGTCTGCTGCTTATTACGCATTTTTTACCACGAGAAACTTTTGGTATATCACGTTAAAGCAACAAATTTGGCACTAAATCGGTCGTTATTTTTTCACGTGGAGAGCTTAATCGAATTAGAAATCGATTGAAAGCTCTTAGAACGCTAGAATAAATACTCACGACTAACGGAAAGCTCATGACAGCTAAGCCGAAGGGATCGTACAAAAAAAACAAGATAAAAGTTAGCTCGAAGTGCTTTGTTTCTTTTTTTATCTTTCAGATTGAGTTAGCTTTCGAATAGAATTTTTTTTCTTGCGTAAAAAAAATCCGCTTACTAGCTATGTTGTAATTTATTTGCTAGCCGTCGCATCTCTCCAAGGGTGAACAAAAACTTTCGGCTATATCGGAAGTTTGGATGGACTGTTATTTATACCGACAAGTTGGGAAAAACGTCAAAATTATGAAAGCTTATTCTTTATATCAGAATACATAAAACTTGGGTTTATGGACAATTGTGAAAGTTGCGAATTTATCCGCAGTAAAAACTTGAAATATTTCGCGATAAAACAATCTATTAAAATACAAATAAAATTCTCATTTTCAATGTTCTAACTTTACAAAATTTTAACGATTTGCTTTCATATTTTCATTCAAATTACTCGACGTCAAGCGGCATGGGTGCCAAGTATTCTTACGTAACTACATCCAGTGTTATAATTGTTCTTGAGGCCGTAACGTGCAAACGACAACCGCAAGTCTATGTCGAATCAAAGAGAGACGAGCAGGTCGTCACAAAAAGACGACGTTTCCTGATCCTTGACAGAGATTGCGATTTGTTCTTCTTGACAAACACATCCTATTCCTAAAGAGAGATAGAGAGAGAGAGAGAGAGAGAGAGGGAGAGAGAGGCGTGTGCGACTGACAAGCTTTCTTTTAGGACTCTTCCCCTCATAATTAAACGTCCGTTGTACCGCGTTTACGAGCACTCGATGTGTAGACGACACCTGTGCCAGTACTAATCCCCCATTTCGATCGGACGACAAGCCGACAGTTAAGAGTACCACTTTATTTATTTATTTACTTTTACAATGAACTTATATAGTTTCACGAAGTTGAATTTTGATGAATTATTTATAAGTGGTTTGATATCTTTTTGAGAAAAAAAATTTTTATAACAACAAAGGATACTTTCTTTTAACGCGATAAAACGTAAAATTCAGAGATTCGAAAAAATAAATGTTTTCGTAAAGATACAGTAAACCGAGCACGTTCAGCGACTCTACTATTCCCATTCGAGTCGTTTGGCTTAAGTTTACGACGGAAATAAATGTACACGTAAGTTAGCTATTGCAATTCCCAGTTCCGATAATAAAAAGTCAATCCAGCAATACTTTCTAGACTTTGCAAAGCTCTCAACAACAAAAAAAAAGAAGAAAAATATACATATTGTTTTATATTTTTTTTAAATATAACTACAAATACTTCATCGACTTTTCTATTAGCATTGTCAAGAAATGAATTTTTTTTGTTGCCTTCCCCTTCGCGTGCAGAAAAAGAGTCGAGTCGCTATAGAAACCACGCGTTCCAACACTTGTTTCCAAAGCGGAAGGGGAGAAAGAGAAGAAAAGTGTGTAAAGCTTTCTTCTTTTAGTCGTGAAAAGTTTCTCGATCCGTTAGTTACTGATCGATGAGGGAGGGTGTTTTGCGTTGAAGGGAATGAAGAATATGCCATGTCTGCTTTTTGTCATTTTAATTCCAATGAGAGGGTGTGTATCCAACTTATATTCGACATGATTGCGGTACTATTTTACATTTCACGAGATAAGTTACGATAGAGGCGAAGGGAAACTGTTGGGATCTGGAATATATGTGCAAGGAAGGAGAGCGTGATAATTATATATGTTAATCGCTGTAGTAATCAAAATACTTTTTCAAATAAAATTGCTTTTCGGTGAATTTTACATTTGGTCAACCTGTTATCCAAGTAAATAAACGAACGACAATAAAACTAAAAGAAACTACCCTTCGCAGCTCATTTCCTCAAGAAATAAACAAAAAAAAAAAGAGAAAAAGAAAGTTTGTAGGATTACGCAATATAAGACATACGTGGACATACGCACGTGTGCAGGTTTGCTATATGGAGTCTCTTGAGATTTATGTGATTGCCAAAGGGATCGATCGTTGGCGCACTCCCCTTTTGAAACTTTTTCACCCAACATTGCATTGCCTACGTCGATTTGTATTTCCTCCCTCTTCCAACGCACATACATATATGTATCAAGATTTATGATGGACGCGCGATGTGTCGGAATTGAAAACAAACGTGTGTGTATGTGTATATGTGGCCAATTGAGATTTGACAAAAAGAAAACTAAGGGAAGGGAAACTTGATGATATTAAAGCCCAACGGCAATGTTGCTGCTCTTATTACGGGAATGTGTGCGACAGTATGTTTGTACAGACGTGGTCCAAAGGAGGATAATTTTCGGTATTGCCTTGGAGAAATTGAGAGTTGGTGTGTATTTGTCTATACTCGAGGGAGAAACACACTACATACGTTTGCGCAGTGGAAATCAAGTATTTATTGGCTCCTTCACTCTCTCTCTCTCTCTCTCTCTCTCCCTCTCTCTATCTCTCGCTCTCTATGTACTTGTTGACTGATTAAACTTACTTCCGACCATGAGAAATCATTATAAAAAGTTTGTTACTCTATTAGTATTGCAATTCGAGTTGATTTGTTTAATATTTTTTATTTTTACGACCAACATTTATTTTCTTTTTCATTAATATTAAAAAAAGAAAAAATTACGGCCATTAGAATCTCGTAGTCGAGTATAAGAAAAAAAATAATAAAAAAAAGCGAGCAACCTTTACACGGCCGGTAAAACTCTGCACAGTTTGAGAGAAAGTTTCAAAGGAAGGGTCGCCGTTTCCTTCCTTAGGGAAAATCCTGCCAATTTCGTACACCCCAAAAAGAGATATATAGAGGCTAACTTGCCCACGACACTGAGAGAAGTCGCACTTTGAAGTGTCTCGTCCAATTATGAGTTTTGCTTGCACTTGTGATTGACAATAAACACTTTGACACAAAAGATAAAGTTATCTTTAAACATTATTGATATTTAATCATCAATATCGATAATGAAGACATCGTTATCGAGTCGAACAATTATTTAATATTAAATGAACATAATCAATAATCGTATTATTCTTGATTATTGCATCGTATAAAAATTTTTTTTTAAGTAAATTGAAATCGGCTAATTAAAAGTAACAACTCGCATGGATTAAAATGTAATTCGGCTAAAGCGTCGTCGTCGGTAGCAGCAAGTTTTTATTAGATCGCAAACTTTTCAAACGAGCGGCATGAAAAGTTTTTTGGCCGCGGATGTAATAACGTCATTACACCAACTTTATCTTTAATTAATTCTCGCTTCTCTTTCTCTCTCTCTCTTTCTCTCTTGCTCTTACGAAAATCTTTTTACGATCGTTCGTAATCGATCTCGTATCTAATTAGCTACAATGTGATACTCGTTAGCGTTTCGTCTTTTCTTTGTGTCTCAAGGACGATCATGATTTTATTGTCGTCGCACGAGACTAACAAGGATCAAGATACCTTCTGATTTATTACGATAGAATAAAAAATTCATTTTATTGTATAATTGTCGTTGCAATTACAAACTACGGTGACATAATATGAAAAAAAAAAATTGTTAATATGATATTTTGTAAAAAAATGTAGAGGATGTACATTTTACACTCGTAAACACGATTCAGTTATTTCCTCTCGGGAAAACAAATTTTTATGAATCCTATCGCAGTAGTCGTGTTGGCGATATAACATTTTCCGGGTATATACACCTCATCAATCTTTCCTCGACGCTTCGTCCGTTTCCCGACACCTTACTATACTCACGTAAAAAAGGAAAGAGAGAAGAGTGATAAGATGTAAAAAATTCACACAACCAAGAGGAAGAGAAGGAAGATTCGCATAACTTAAGATCGATCGATTCGCAGTCGCGCGGCAGTTACTCGACGATTTCATTACCGGAGCAGTGGACGCTTTAACGTGTACGCGTACTTCCGCGACGTAGCATTGGGATTTACGAGCGCGCCGCTTCGAAGCTTAGTTAATCTCAAGAGAACGAAAAAGAAAGAGATAGAGATTTAATGTCGTTGAACTCGAGGAAGCAAACGACAAAAATGTCCTATTGCATACATATATTTAATATTTATACTATTAGAAAGAAAAAAAACGAGATCGTTCAACTTAACATGTATCCGTTTATTGGAAAAAAAATAAGCAGGTCATGTACCTCTCGATATCAATTGTCTCGAAGCGCCGTTCAATTCACAATTAAGCCCCGATTGGGTGGGCAGCAGAAGGAGGAAAATCAATTTCCTCGTGTATGTGCAAACGTTTGCGTCGTTTCTACCGAATGGAAATCTTTGTCAATATAGACTCGCACAAGCATTTGCGCTCGGTGAGACTAGAGATTCACAGAGAGTATATCAAGCGACTGCAAAGCTACTCTCCTCTCCTTTCGATTGACAAGTATGTATTGGATCGCTCTCTCTCTCTCTCTCTCTCTCTCTCTCTCTCTTTTGTAATACACTCAACTTTTCAATAGATATATTTCCCATTACACCACAAAGCTCTCTTTCTCTCACTCTCTCGTTTTGTTCAAATCGAGTTTGAACGGCTGGATGAATATGGAACTTTCGTTTGCGGTTAGTTTGAAATACAAAGTGTTTTGAAAACGCATACTCGAGTTTTATACGGTGACAGTTATACAGTCCAATGATCATAAGCGTTTTTATTTTTATTTTATATTTCGTTAGGCGATTATTTTTATCCGATCTTACTTTGATTGAAAAATAATTTTTTTTTATTCAAGGCATGTTTGTAGAATCCTGACAAAATTAGCAAGGAAAATCTTCGACTAAAAATACAGAAGAAACAAACGTACGCTCCTTGACGTGTTGGAATTTATAACTAACGAGATCGAGGATGCCGCATCAAAAATGAATGGACAGCGACAAAGGAATGAATACCAGTGAGGGTGCGGCACCCTCTTCTATGTGTGTCCGTATATGCTTACATACTCGTACAAAATTTTAGGGTGGTAAGCTACCTCGATGACTCATCGGAAGCCGAAAAAGCTCTCTTTTCCTTGCCACCCACAAAGCTTTCATGAGATTTTAAATAAATAAATATTCCATGGTTAGCAAGCGCATTTGATTTTGTTCACAAGTCACTTTTTTACTTTTGAGTCTTTATTTTTTTCACCGATTAAACGTTATTTCCAAATTTTCTTTCCATGCGCTTCTCTTAACATCGAAACAGACAAAGAACAATAGGTGGATGGTGAATAAAAACAAGAAAAAAACTGAAGGAATTACTTGTTCTCTCTTGATACAACGAGATTAGATATCAAAGAGCCGTCATCCCGTTGTATAGCTTCAGGCTGTGTATAAAGCTCTACCAGTAATCACACTCGCTGAGCAATCGTCCCGTACCGAAAAGAAAAAGAAAGTCACGTTTCAACCAACTAATTAAAGTACAACCACCCTTAAAAACTAAACTATATATCGATTTTGTCGGGAAGGTACAGAGTGCAACAACCCGTAAAAATACTTCTATTCCATGGTTTATATTTTTGCGTGTGTTGCAGGTGAAAAAAAGGAAATTCAATGCACGTACGGGCGTAAAACGTTCGATCGATACTAAGCAGATGCTCATGTAAGCTTTTTCTCTCGCTTATATTTCTCAACGTTGTTCGGTCTTCCCTTTTATGTAAAATTTTTTTACTCGTGTTAATGAAATAAAGAAAAAAACGATGCAATCAAGTCAGTTACGGTTGATTTACGAATTAATTAAGCCATCGCGCAAACATATCTCTGATAGATCACAAAAGCTCAAGTTTAAAACGATCGATGTGCAGCAGAGAGTGGTTTAACCGCGTGAGTTTCAAAGATCACCACAGCATCACACGGTATAATGGGATAACGCCAACGGTAATCCGTAAATTGATTCGATTGCAGAGTCACACACACACACACACACACACACACAAATATCCCAAAATTTAATAATGCATTTCCACACATATACACACTTTCCAAACAAACGACTATCTCTCTCTCGTCGAGATAAGTCTTTTAAAATTAAACTTTGTGTTTATTCTTTAAAAGTGTTATAATAGCATAATGCTATGTAAGCAAAAAGAACAGAAAGGATATGATATTGTCAGTCTTTGAATGATTATGATGATGACATAGTTATTACGCTGTGTCAAACAATAAAATATTATCGTAAACCATCACGATTCTCATAGTTCCAAAATATCATTTATTTCTGTACAGCTTCCGAAAATAAACTTTCATAAAATCAATATCAAACGAAATGCTTGCTATTACGATGCGACAGTGATACCTTGGAGTGACAGAACTGATTAGATAGTTGGCAGGTTGGTTCGTATCGGTCTTACGGGGTTGCATTACTGCATAATTAGTCTGTAACGGATGTATGATTGTTTGAACTCCATCAGCAATGTCAGAGATAGAGAAAGAGAGAGGAAGAGAGAGAGGAAGAGAGAGGAAGAGAGAGAGAGAGGGAGAGAGAGTGGATTGAACTTGACGAATAGAAAAAAAAATAAAATCTAAAAATAAAATTCGAGTGTACGATGAATAAACAATGAGCCGACGACGCGCCGATAAAAGCTCTGCTTGCAAGAGAGTATATAGACAGCGACGAGCCACTTTGCGGAAAAGCGGGGCGCAGTAAATTCAGTCGTGAAAGGATTCGACTTCACAAAGCGATAGGAGCACACAAGTTCGTTGGAATTTTGTTTCTAACGCTATAAAATTCATTATCACGTATAATACTGAACTTTAATCAACTGTAATTATTATGTTGAAAATATTTACATAAAATAAAAATAGCTAAGCCAAAATAAATTGAAAAATAAACAATTTTAGCGGGTTTATAAATAAAAAATAAAAAATATAGTCGACACCATGTATCGCTGATTAAGTATATTTATCGTCTGACGATAAATGGTACATGCGATGATGAGGAATATAAAGCCAAAGTATTAAAAAAAAATTACAGATATGATGTATCTGGAAAATATTGCTGTAGAAATAAATCATCCGATATAGGCAAGAGTAAATAAAATGTAACTCATTCAACTGAAATTAATCACTTTTACGAATACAGCTGTTTTATTGAATGAATATATTTTACATCTTTCTAGAACTAATGTTTTCGAGGTAGTAAAAGCCCATTTATTTCCCCACATATTTCACAAATTTCCTCTAGCATCTAAATTTACCCTCGAAGACAAGAGACAAAAAAAAAGGAAAAGAAAAACTCCGGACATAATAAATAATTTTTGTACGTAAACAGGACGAAAGACAATGTTGGCAGGATGCCGAGTTTTCTACGTCGAATGAAAGACTCTGATATACTTTTTCACCACCCCGTAGAAAAAGGTTTTACCTAATGGTCGCGAGCTTTTCGCTGAAATAACGTTCCTTAACTCTAAAATAACACGGACTTTCCCCTTCGACGACTTTTGACAAAAAAATAGTGGGGAATTCGGCTAAAATATTTATCAAGAGAGAAAACTTTTATTTGCCTACGACGAATTTTAAATAGGATTGTGGCGCATATAGTTAAATCTAAAGTTTCTAATGAAAATACGAATCACATACCCGACTTAAACCGAACTCCCCTCAAACTACGTATTATAAACATAGTTTCGAACATAAATGAAATTTATATGTGTATAAAATCAAGTAAGTCGAAAATCCATCCATGAAAACTTTCTAGATACATGTAATTAATTAGCCTTATAGCTTGTACGCACATCCGCGCGTGAAAGAGAGAGAGAGACAGATAGAGAGAGGAATTTGCGTAGCTGAGACACGGCTCTAATTAAACTCTGCAGGTATATATGCATCGAAGCTAGGGTTCTCTCTCTCTCTGTGCACGGCAATTATTCTCGCTTAATTGGCTAACGATAAAACGTGCGCTCGCGTCGGTAGCGTAATACGGGTTGCGATATACATCGTTACATCGAGATACATATACACATACACCCTTGATTACACGAACGCTTTAAAGGGTCGTCATGCAAAAGTGTTTCATACTGATTGATATGCGTCTCAAGTAGATTTAAAATATTCCCACATAATATCACGTATCAGATGTCCCTTTTTTAAGACATTATGCATCTAAACGTTTCGAAAGTGAATATTCACAATTATCAACACGCACGCACACACACACACACGCGCGCGCGCTCTCATGTATGAACATGAACGTCAATCCTTTCTCTCACAACGATAGGAGTTGTACGCGTTCACGAGACCAAAATGCCTATTTTGTGCCTATAGTCCTCGAGTAAACCCTTATGCAAATGTATTCGTGACCCTAACCCCACGACATTTGCCTCGTATGTACACAGCACGTGCAATATAAATGCACGAACACACACACATAAAGTATTCTTCGATCTTCCCGGACATGTGAAAATTCTTCAGCATTGTTTATATTGATTTAGATGAAAACAATAAATACGTATATATTTGCACATCTCTATTAATACAATAAAGATATCATTGCTAATTACGGAAGAAACCGTCGCACAGGGTAATTAGATTTTACAACGCTAAGAAGCGACGACGACTTTGATATTTTCTTTTGGCAAGGAACTAAGTGTATGCGAAATTTTATTTAAAAATTAACAGTGTAAAATAATACATACAACAACAAAATAAATTGAATAAGTTTAGACTATAGTGACGATATTATACAAACCTCAACGTGTAATACAAACTGTTAACTTCTTCATCTTTGGAAAACGCTAATTGTACTCGTTCAGACCTATTGATCGATCGAAACTCAACTTCTTCATCTATCGATAGTCTAATGATTACACAGAATATATTTGTTTTTTCATCTCTTACCTTTACATTCTTTAGAATGTTTTTTTAGTAGACAGTAGAAAAAAAACAAACACATACAAAATGAAAATAAAGAGGTTGGGAAATATTTAAGGAAATGCAAATTTTTGAATAATTTAACTTTATTTTGTTGGTAAATGAATATACAAAGTTTACACTTAGTTTTCAATGGCTTAGTACAATGTTGAAATAATATTGATACGATGTTGTCACGATAATAGTGCCGCTTCTTTATAACTGCGCTGATTACATTGTATTTTAGTTTCTTACTTTTTGTACCTCAAAATAATCAAACATTTTTTTTTTCATTTTCATTATTTTTTTCTTTTTTTAAATTATTACTTAGAATTTTAATTTAGAATTATAAACTTATTACGTGATAAGTGTAAATAAGTGATTAAAAATGCTTTGATTAAACTTCATTTTTTTAAATTATGGCATCGTGAAAAATACGACTAGCGATTATATTCTAATGATCGCTTCAACGCAAACAATACAAACTACAAATTCAATGTAATTACAAAATAGAAACATACAAAAATCATCAGATAATGTATTCGAGTGGTTCGAACGAACGTTTTTTTCTTTGCAAGCCATCGGTACAGCCAAAAAAGTGTCCAATGATAACCGATGCTAGTCTAATCAGTCTTTATACAATAATCTTACAATTAGCATCATTATTTTTATCTCAAATCGTTTGTCTTTAGACGCTATTTACAGTGCTCAACGAAGTATAAGTAACGACGCATCTCTCGCGATCACACGAAGCATTTAAATAGTGTTTTTAATTTTCTGTTGTTTTCTCTTTATGGAATGGCTACGCTACTCTACTTTGAATCAAATCTTATAGGTAGGTGTATGACGTAATGTTCGTTTATCGTTTCCTTTTTCTTTCGCCTGTAAAAACAAAAGGCATCCCAAACGACAGTCTTTCCTTCGACAACTTTCATCACTCTAAACCGTAAAGTGAGCTATTCATTTCTAAAATGTATTATGTCGAACTTGTGACTACGTCAATTTGTCATGACGAAAGGCTATCTTTTCAAACTTCGTAATTCCGAAATTCTTTTTCTAGAAAGAAAAGAAAACCTATGGTAAGCCTACACCGAACGTTATCCACTTTTCTAAAGATCCAATAGAAAGTTTTGAACTTGCTGAGATTCTAGATGGTAAAAAAATACCTTCTCAAAAAGATAGCTTCGCTTTGTCTTCCGTTATTTTTCTCGACTACTTTTCAGCATGTTTATTCTGCTTAATTCGATCAAACGAAAGTTCTAATCTACAGCCATCGCGATGTATGACAAAAACCCTTGTCCCCGAGGCTATGTGAACGATGAATAATGGCAATGATGACGATGCTGACGATGACGAGGATGATGATAATAATGAGATAAGAGGTATACTCGATTCACGAGATAGGCATTTTAAACACTTCTATTGTCGCGTTTACATATCGTTTTAAGGTCAAATCCCCTGACTTTCCTTTAGGTACTGGGTTCGCATACTTTCTATAGGTTTTCTACACTTCGAGGCTGGTCCATTTTTTGCTTTTTTTGTTTTACGTTGGCTTGATATGTTACGATCGGCATTTTCTTTTTTGTTTAGCTAATTAGCTCCGTGTTGCCGTTCGCGATTCTACGGATTGGTCGTACTCATGAGTATTACGAGGAAGGGGGGAGATTACGCTTAGAACATTCATCATCGATGCTCTTGATGCGCTACCGATTCGCCGGTGAAACAAAAAGAATGCAATAGCACGAGAGGGTAGCGCGACTTGAGCAATGTGGTACATGAATATAAAGAATATGAGTTCTCGGTAATATGCAATATGAATCTAGATAGGTAAAATACCACTTTTTGCGATCCAATGGTGATTACACTTTTTTTTATATAGATATAGGCTGTTCAAAAGCTATTACGCGTTTAGTAGCTCTTTGGCTTTTTATACTTTATACTTCGCTGGATTTTCACTCGTGGTTTATCACAAGTGCACTTATTTACAATGAAATCTCAAACATAAGAAGCAATTTGTGACTATACGAATGTTAACTAATGCGGTGCGGAGAGATCCTTCAACAAATGGCAGTAGATCGTTTGGAAAGAAAAACAAACAAAAAATCTAGCCCTGTACACAAAATTAACGTGTCTACGATGCTTCAAAATTATAATGGCGAGTATTATAAAAATGAGAGAGTGACAGAGAAGAAAACAAACTAACACGTACCCATACTAAATCAGAAACACAGACACGACCTGACGCTTCTTCACCAATGAACAATCAGCAAAGAAGTAACTAAAGATTTTATATACAGATAAAATTACTCTAACTTTATAAACAAATCGGTGCTCAATGGCAATGTACATGTTATTTTTTTTTCTTATTTTGTTTGTCGCAACGGAATATACAGTGATTTACTCGTTTCATAGAAAAAAGCTTCATTTATTTTCCCCTCTATATCTGGCTATACGTACAAAAAACTTTTATCGACCAACACCTTATAGCCTACTTTAACTATTCCGCGACGCTACGAACATTTTTTTTAATCGTTCCGTTTGCACGAGTTCGAGCGTCAATTCTCTATGCACGAACCTTATAAGAGAGCGATACATAACAATTGCGTTTATATTTGTTTGTTTCTTTTTTTCTTAATTCTCACCAACCTCATTGAATATGAGTATTGAATATAGGACTATACGAAGAGAAACATTATTAGCGCGATATTTATTTGTTTATTTTTCAGCGAGTCATCGACACTATTCTTTCTCAATAGAGAGAGAAAGCGAATTCACAAAAGTGATACGAGATATGTGTTCGAAACAAAGTGCTTATTGCATCAAAAAACACAAGGAAAAAGCTCCTTTTTTTATCGCACGTGTATATATTCGATATGTGTTTGCTTGTCATATTTTTGTTTGTTTGATAATATCAAGTCTTTTCTTTGAATAATTGCTTAAAAGTTTTGAAAGTCTCAAATCCCTCGTCGCTGCAAGTGCCGTGAATCGCGAAAACGATTATTATTCTAAAGCTGAAATCGACGTAAAGCCGATTTCGTAAAGAAATATTAGATTATACGCAGGAACACCACGTTATTTAGCGCAAATAAGCACTGTAATAATAATACATATTCTTTTCGTTTTAAATGCAAGATAGTTTTTTTGATAATGCTATTGCATCGACAATAATGCACGTATCGAAAATTTTATTTTCAATACATTTCGCGACGATAAACGTCGCGTTAATGACAAGTATGATGCTTCAACCGTTAACAGTCATTGTTTTTAAAAGTGATAAATTATTCATAACACAATCCCTGATCAAAGAGAAAAGTTAAACAAATCATGACAAATAAAATGTTGATAATTGTATAACGATGACTCGTATTATTCTTTTCTTTTTTTTCTTTTTTGAAACATTATATTTCAAACGTTAAAACAATCGAAACTGTAGAACGAGGTTGTAACTATTTTAAATCAAATATATTTTAATCATACAACCATTTTAAAAAAGAGCTAAATTATCTTATTTAATTTTCAATTAAAAACGCTATAAAATAATATAAGATTTTTATCAAACAAATTAAGATTTGTGAAAAACAAAACGACCGTTAACAGTAAAAACAAACAATGATTATCTTACCCATTTTACTTAGTGTGGCAAGCACGTATCCGAATCGCCACTACTAGCCATTGAGAAATTAGCAGAATCTCGATCAGAGTGTCGTAGTTTACCATTGACAAGTGGCGCTTGTGGAAAAGTATGATGATGAAGTCCAGCGCTTGGTAGCACCGCTGCCCAAGGCTGATGACCGTTCATCGGTGGGAAACGTTTGACAAAAGGATTTGGCCCACCGTGAAGCATTAGTCTTACTCCATTGTGGTGTGACGGTAACGTTGTATGCGACGGAACGGTACCATGTAACGATGGTGGTGGCGGTAGTGGGTCGTGCTGCTGATGGTTTACATTGCCTGAGGGTAAAAAAACAACGTTATTATTTCAAACTTTTTATCTTGTTTTTCTTTCTTTGGGAGCAACTGATCTAATGTGACGTTGGTTTTAAAACATTCTATTTAAAAAAAATGTCACAAAAATATTATGAAAAATGCACTTGAGTGAATAACAAAAAACATCGATATCATGCTTATGATATTCGAAAACATTGGAAATGTGAAATTTAAACATTATTTTGCAGTAACAATCAAGAGCGTAGCGTGTCATCATTTTTATAGCAGTGTATTCTAGCTTTTTTTGTCGTCTACGTAGTTTTTCTATATGCTATTCTATAAAACATTATGATAAATGATGTTACATTAAATATTTCTTTAAACTAAATTTCTAAACACTTGATTATGGTTTATGACGATAATGGCCATGACGAAAAAAAATATACATCTCGTAGGTATATTTTTGGCTTCTTAAATGCTTTCTATAAAATAGAGCTCTGTTTTTATGAATATGAGCTGTTGATTTTGTGATTCGAATGATCAGAGCATGCGAATCGTAAGTCATCTACGTCATTAAAACATACCGGAGGATCCGAATCCTCCTTAGGAGTTTCTTTAGAATCCTCATTAGGATTTTCCTTAAAATCCTCCTTAGGATACTCCTTAAAATCCTTCTCAGCACCCTTTTCAAGGTCCTTCTCAAGATCCTTTTCAGGATTTTTTTCAAGATCCTGATCAGGATCCTCCTCAACATCCTCTTCAGGATCCTCAGGAACTACTTGCGAGTAATAGAATGATAATTGAAAATATTTTTTGTCGTACAAGTTTTTTGGTTTTGATTTTCCCAACACTCCAAAAGCTACGTAAGACTAATTATTTCGATAAATGTTATTCCAAGAAAAGATGCAATTATGATAAAAATAAAATGGAAGGCTTATATTTTAATCGGCATAACATTCCCAATAAAAAGCTGTTTGAGAGAAAAAGCCCCCGCATCAAAGTGGAAATGCATTCCTTTTGTCTTTATGATGCAGCCATTTTATTAAAAACGAGTTTCTTGATTTTTCCCGCCTGCTACGAAAGTATGAAAATGGTATCTATAATAGCACTTCAAAGAGCAACTTGAAATGTATTATTATTTCTTGTATCAATCTATTCGTAACTGTATTTTTCTAAACTTATCCGGCAACCCGCCAGTTATTGAAATTAAAAACAATCATAAATCAGAGTTCCGAATTAATGTTGAATGAGATTCCATAATTATGTAATTACCTGGATGCCTAGGGACTGAACCACAACTGCCACTGGATCCGCTCATGCTAGTACCCGCTTGCATATTATGACTAGCGTGTGGTAAGGGCATAGTCGAGCAGTGCGGGTAGGTGACCACTGGTTGCGTAGGATAATGCGGTAAGGTTGCCGAGGACGCTTGAATGCTTCTAAGATCACTATTCTCCGTGAACGAAGTCATTCTCATATTGGTCGATCTACCAAAAGGTTCCTCGCTCAGCAATAATGGCTCTTGTAATTTCGTCCTCGAATTCTTACGTCTAATCACAACTGTTGCTTCATTGGGATTTTCTAAAATTACCGCTTGGCATCCAGCTACAACTGTCTCAGTAGTACATCCGTTGTACACTGCATAAGAGGCGCTATTAGCATAATTAGCTGTAGGATTGGTGATTACTCGACCAGGATTACTTGGAGGATATTTTCCACTACTGGCTGTTGGTGGTGCCGTGCCTCTTTGAAGACTACAGCTACGCCACTGAGGTTCTTCTCGAGGCTCGTTCGTTAAATCTTCGACGGAAGTGGCTCGGCGTTGAGAACTCGAAGTACTGTGTACTCCTGACGAAGATGTCTCACTATTGCTACTTGTGCTGTTGTTACTCGTACCGCCGTTATGATTTGTATTATTGAGGTCCAATGGTGGCGAATGAGAGGAATCCGAGCGAGGAGTTAACTCTTCATGAGGCATACCAGAATCGGCACGTCGTAAGCAACGTGGCGTTTGCGTGTCGCTAGAAATCTGCTTATTGGAGATTGATTTATCATTGTCAAATTTGCTTGCCAGATGAATATTCGTATTAACTGTGATGCAAATATGATTTTAACATTCATTTCCCCAATAGTTAAAAGATTATGAATGATTCTGGTTAGTTGGAATAAATCAACAAGTCAACCAAGGAAAATAAAAACCTTTTGAAACATTCACGCTCAAAAGCCAACCAAAATGCAAGTACACTAACCTGAGGATTAATAGCTTGTACGTTCTCCTGAACACTGACAGTTGGGTCAGGCGGTGGTAATGGTAAACCATCCGGGCCCTCATTGATAACAATGACGTTTGTTGTAGGTGGGGGTGGTGGTGGTGGCTCGGGACTTAAAAGAGGCGAAGGTTCACCTTCCGAAGGTTGTAAATCACGATGGCCACTCGCGTAGTACGTTACCTGGTCGTCGTTCACGCACTCCAGCAACTATGAGGTTCGGAAAGGAGTTTCTTAGTCGTACAATGGGGATTGTTAGTAATACAAATGCCATTGAGACAGAAAAATGATTCTTAAAAAAAATAATCATTTTTACTTTCTCGATAATATAGTAAATAACTTTTGCTAATTATATTAGCAAATTATATGACAATAAATTACGATGAAAAATGGTATTGGTGAAATGTAGTCTCATGATGATCGATGATTCATGCTCAGAAACGGATGACGCCATGACTCCCCAATATTACGAAATGCGCAACGAAAGGTCATGCATTCAATGAAAAACAAACAAAACAAGCCTTGCGATTATTAAGGATGAAGTGATAAAACTTGAAAACCTCTAGAGCGAGCCGTTAGTCAAAAGCTTAAAATTGCGTCTAAGAGTTAAAATAAATTAATGTTCGAATAAAGCGTGCTCTTCTTACATCCGTAAATCTTGGAATATTGTCCCTACGAGGCGACAGCCATCCTCCCCAAGGCTAGAGTTGTCAAAAGAAAGAGAAAATAAAAAGTAAATCATAAGTGCAGTGTAACATTTAAAAGCGACATCATGGTCGATAGATTATCTTACATTTGACTGATCACTTGATTAACAAAATGTTATTGACAAGACGTAGAAAAGTGCAGAATTGTTAGTAGATTCGATAGTTTAGCAAACAACGATTTATACTCACTTTATTTTCCTCGGAAGTTGAATCGTCAGCAAGGTCGTGAGCAGTGACCAATGGAAGTTCGCGCAATGTTGCGTAGTCTCCATCGTCTTCGGGTCCACCGTCTCGTCTAGCCTTTCCTTTATTACTAAACATCAAAGCGAGATATCGTTTAATGGTATCTTGGTATGAATGTTTCGCAAGGACATCTTGTTACTAAACACATACAAGGCCCCGGAGAATGAAGCGTGCTCAGTAAGCAAATTATTATATTTTCTACATACTTTGTATTTATAAATGTTAATGAATCTCGAAAATAAGTTCTCTTTCAAATTGTTCGGTAAACATTAAAAAACTTATATACACTGGAAGAGGTTCGAGTGCAGTGCACCTCTACAAACTACAATGAACAAAACAGATGATGATTTCAGATGAAGTAATTTTATTGATCATTTTACAAACAAAATGCGTGCACGTGTATCAAGCTTGCACAAAAATATATATAAAAAGTTTTACGACACACAAACACATAAAAGGAAAAAAAAAGAAAATGGCGCATCAATTAAAGTTGGCACGGTAAGCGAGACGAACCGAGAAGGGAATATTATTCAATAAGTTTAGATGACGCGAAGCAAGACGGCAAGGAAGACGAGGAGATTGGAAATCGACTTGAATGGGAAATTCGATTTGGTCGGAGAAGCGAGACTGGGATGTTAATGGCACAGGCGATGCTTCTCTGAGTAAAGTTCGCGAGGGAGTTTCGTCGTCTCGACCAGACGGCGCAAGTACATGACAAATGGAATTACGCTTGGGTACACTGATGTTGCGGCTGGATAGTATTTGAATTTATAATTCTTTATAATTATGGTTTTGCTTATAACTAATTACGAGTATGCGGCATATTTATTGCTATGAAAAATAAAGAAAATATCTTCTTATATGTTTTTTCAACTACGTATACGACAAACTATTTTTTCAAAAACTTTTATTATTTTTTTTTTTTGGTAAGGCACTGTTTTTGATAATAGAATCTCTAATTTATCTATCTAATGGGCTTATTGATATAACGAGACTAGATACAAAAACAATCAATGCATTACTAATACAGAATAGAAAATAAAAGTTAAGTTACATAAATAATAATTAAAACGTCGATAATATTTATCTGCAAAATTATAAAAGAAATATCGTCGCTACAAAATTCAAGAAAAAAATTCGTCTGAGTTGGATTATCGATATTTCTTGCATAAATTAACAGCTGTTTACAGCGAGTAATTAATCTAGCGTTAATCGAGTGCGACATGGACAACAACAAAAGGCACAACGACAACAATAGATGAGTGTTAAGTAGTAGTTACCGCGAGCCCGAAGTACTCGGTAGATCGTTGAAGGTCACCTTCGGCTTGAGTTTCTTATTGAGCCAACTTTTATCGCCAGCGACCTGACCACTTGCATTGCCACCACCCGACTGCATTGGTGATGGTCGTAGCTTTGGCCTTAACCAGTAGATTTGCTCATCACCGTCAGCTGTCGAGTCGCCGTCCAATGAATCTATTCCATTACCTGTGAACAATTCAAGTTTATAATAAATAAAACAAAAGACTTCACAGCGAAAGAAATTAATCTTAAAAAAAAAATATTCCAAAATAGACTTCGTTGCTAAAATAAACGTTGTCGCCGATTATACCTACGTTCGTATATACAAACAACAGTGTCGTTTTATTTTCGATAGCCATGTCCGATAACTTTGAAAGAGTTCAACAGGTTGTAAATAGTCTTTTTTTGTTGTATTTATTTTCAATTAACTTTTTGTTTGATTTCCAGCGAAAACGTACATACAGTACATCAATAAAGAAAATAAAAAAAGTTTTACCCTCATAAAACACACCTTTCCACGCGTAAATAGGCCGCTCAAAGTAAATAACCCGCAGTAAATTCATCTACAGCAATCGTTATCACGTTTTTGTAAATTCCAATCTATCGTGCTACCCGAACAGCGTGGACACGGTATATTGTGAAAAAAGTAAATAAAATAACATAACCTACCTTGCGATCTAGCCTTTCGTTCCATGGCAGCTTTTTGAATAACGCTCATAATGGCTTTCTTCGGGCTGGTCTCAGAGACGGTGTAAGTCCTACCATTACCAACAACCAACAGAGGTGCAGCAATTCCATCTTCGTCATCCCTTCCATTCATCAAATCTACATCCGTAACAAGCTTCACCGATCTGGCATTTCTAACGGTTGCTCTGCCAATAGTAACTCTCAGCTTGAACACCCATCGTTTCTTGATCGCAAGGAAGAACCAAAGTACAAGCCATATACCCAGATGTACAACTGTGCCTATCACACATGCAAGTACAGCGCCATCGAGACTTCCTCTATAGACAACGGTATAGTCATAAAGCAATGGTGCATTGCAAATGGCGATTGCAAGGAATAAACAGAGAGCCGCTGGATGTGTCATGTATGTCCATCCTGCATCGTCATTACCACCTTTTGGTAGAATTACGCGTCGCTCACGTTCTTGATTGAGGAAACCAACGAAACGACCATAGGCATAAAGATACATCACCATACTAGAACAGAGTACTAGAAGGGACGACAGCGCAAAAATGCCAAGAGTTATGTGAGGGTTGAGTAAGAAAAATCGGTCGCCGAAAAAGCTCGACAGCGTTTTGGCTGTAGTAAAGCCACGGTGACGTAGCAGAGGTAAGACTTTCAATGGGCCGATTACTTGAACCTGAGAATAGTCGCATTTATATGTATTAGTCCGTTATATGGATAAATCAACTATTTTTTTATGAAAAAAGAACACATATTATTCACCTTATATAACACCGACATCCCAGCGTAAGAAAGTAAACTTTGAAAGCTATTGATGACAAGTTGGAAACTAAAAAGTGTACCCAATGCCTTGTTACTTGCCCAAAACACTGCTGGATATCTAACCGAATAAACTCCCAATGCCATCGCGTAATTCAGATATTCGAGTGTAATTGGTCCGTAACTATCATCAGACTCGTCAATTTCTTGATTAAGATATTCCGGATGATCGAGATCTTCCAAGCTAGTGAACGTCAATGGTAAACTAAGAGCACTCATGTTACCAAACGGTGTAGCGGTTGATCGTGCTCTAGCGATAGCTGAATTCTTTTTTGACTTTGGACGTTGACGACCTTGAATGTTACGAACTTGCATTCGAGGACTTGGTCGCCGCGATGGTGATTGTGACGATGGACTAGTAGTGAACGATTGTTCAAAATTGCTGTGAAATTAATTTTTACCTATTTTTTTTTTGTTTTTTCTTCGTGTTTTTTATGATGATGTAGTTTTATTGATTTTGAATTTATCGAAAACGAGCAACGAAAACGCTTTATTAATTGATTCGATTGAATTTCGCAGTCTTGTTACTACATTCTGTCGTGAGCATTAATTAATTACTTCAAAGCTCATTCATCGTATCCAATATATCACGCATGAATATTAGCTCAAACATACCATCGATTCAAATATCAGACATATCCATTTAACAGTTCAATGCCCACTCAATAGCGTGTTTGATTAGCTGCTACCATTGAAGCTTACGCGAAAAATATTTATACGTTGATTATTCGACTTACTTGTAATCGCTATCACCACCGTAATCTCCATTTCTCCTTGCGTTCAAAGTCGACGGCAGCAACAACGTTGACAGCTTCGTTGGTTGTAAATCATCGCTACCAGTCGCGTTGATAATATCATCCAATTCATCGTCGATGTAAGGTTGAACGGCATTATAGTTACCAGCGGATTGGCCGGCTAAATTCAAACTTACATTCTCTGGGATGTTCATGAAACTCAATACTACAATTCTCTCGCGATGCGTTACTACCCAATCCAAATCAGTACGCCATATCGCCTCTGTAAACGGATGTTCAATAGTATTAATTCGATTGATTAATTTGCGAGGGTGCAAATTCGCACACGTATACACAAATGAGATATGTTGATTGGTTAACGGCGATGATCTATGTTTCGTATGACAATTAACCTAAATTATTAATTTTAATTTTGCAAGTCGATAATTTCTCTCAAATGGTTCTACTGTAAGCCGCTTAAACATTAAAAAGTATGACGGAAAGATGAAAAAAGGGAGAGATACACAAGAACAAACGGTTATTTCATGATATCGCGCGTATAGCCACCGTCGTCCCCGTAGAATCTCCCTTGAGACTTGGCCGAGAAAGCACTCTCCTCGAGTAGGGCTTTTTCTTCCCGAGATTTAAAAGTATATATACACATATATATATATATATATATATATACGTAAAGATTGTAGCTCTTTTTTTGTCTCGTCGAGGTAAATTTAAATGTCAAACATCGAGAGAGAAACGACGAACCTTTGATGTCGTTGTTTGCAAATATAAAGCTTCAACTTTCGGGCAGTACACGAATAAAAAAAAGTATCCGGAATTTCCACTCTGTAACCAAAGAACTTTTTTTTTGTTTATTTTCCTAGATGGCTATGTGCATACATAGATAGTCATTGTATCCCAACAATTGAATCTTATTCGCTTCATTCATTAAATTGAACCGCTCCGGTTCGTTCGTTATCAGGAGAGCTTTCGCTACGTTAATCTGCCATCGGCTCTTTAGCGCGCTTTAAGCTCTTGGCGATAAGACATCCTATATATATATAGTAGTATTATCATCCTTGACTTTTCCCAAGGCTTGCGCGTTTATTATTCACGGCTCGGTGGAAATGTTGCAGCTTCAGTTTTTGCATGCATATAGGTACTATGCCACGTTCAATGTTTTTTTGTTATTCTCTCTTTCACTCTTGTTTTTTTTTACTAAGAACAAGCGAATTTGACGCTGACTATAGCTTAATAAATTATACACGATCAGATTTGTATCTATAGATGAAAACAACAGGAGGTCGTACCTGCAAGTAGTGAATACATACACGTTGTCGGAGCGCGTGAAAATAATACCTCCACAACTACACACGTGACAATGAGCTTTTGTTCGTGGCCTATGTATGCTTTGTCTACGTGTCGATAATGCCAGAAGATAGATCGCTTAAGGCGAAGAAATTTCAACTACAAACGAAGAGAGAGAAATGGGAAATTTATTGGTTGCGAAAGAAGCATCGATGCATGCTTCGGAAGGCAAGAGAGACGAACATTTCTAAAGTTAAAATTACTAAAGAGATAATCCCAAAAAAGATATAAAACAAAAGAAGAAAACGAATAAAAACCTTTTATCGTCATATGTGGGTATATTAGGTATTTTTTCATCTGTTTTCAGATTAATTCAAACGAGAAACAATAAATATCCTATATTATTGTCCAGTATAAATGGCACTGCACTTCCTCTCTTTTTCCCTGTTTTCAATCTCTTTCAGCAACAGCGGTAGTAGCAGCAGTAGCTTTGACCAAATGTCTGCGGTTGCTGCCCGCAAATATCCATTGCAAGCTCTTGCTATCTCGCCTCCATTATTGCCGTCGCTATTCGCACGCGAGTACGCAATGTAATACAAGAAAAATAAGAGAGAAAAAACAACAACAACCACTACAACAACGAAATGTCACACTGAAAAGACGATTAGTTTGCCATATACGTAGTACCGATAGACTAATTTGCAGCCCGAGGGGTTAATTCGATGTGCAAGAGAAGCTTGAAATTTCGACCAACCATCTTCTTTTTTTCACCAAAGGAAACGAGAGGTTGTATAACGAGGAGACTGGCGGCAAATTAAATGTCCGGGATAAGATTTTTTTTCTTTATACGAGGGGTTGGCTGCGATGAATAGGCTGCATTACCGGCTTGCTTATTGCGCACTTTTCCTTCTTTTTTTTTCTTTTACTAGGCTTCGTCAGCTGATATTGCACTTTTTTTTAATTGTACGAAAAGTGAATAAAAAAATGATTGGGGTGTTTCCCCGTTGAGCGTAAAAAAATTGTATTGATCGTATTCGTTGAAATAATAAAATAATAAAAAAAAAATAAAGTAAATAGCTCACGAATGAATGAACGAATGATTCGATGCAAATCTAAAACGGTAACGCGTACAGCCGCAATGAAAATGGGCTTTTCAGATACTAACGCGAGATCATACAAAACCACCGTTGCTGGTGGTGGTGGTAGTGCTGCTGCTGCTGCTACTGGCAAACCAGCTATCACGCTAATAAAAGGGAAACAGCCAGAGCGAGAGAGTGTGTGCAGCCATGAAAACGCAATTCGCTTGTGCACTCCTATACCTACCTCTCCGATCGATACACTACTCTCTCTCTCTCTCTCTCGCTCTCTCTCTTCGAAGCGTCCACCCGCGACATTGGCCTCGCAAACACACACATATACGTTCAGGCGCTAAAGATTCTAGAATTGTAATCGGATTTTCACGCGATATAGGCTATTATTTTTAAAGTTAAAATAATATTTTTATGGACCTAATGGAGATGTAACTTTATTACTAATTATAACAAAAAGAATTTTGGTATGCAAAATTACATTAAAAAAGTTTAATAGCATCACTCTTAAAAAAAATTTAAAAAAAAAGAACTTTCAGACAGGTTGCAAAAGATAAACAAGCCATAAGGTGGGGAAAAAATTCACCTCTTTTGCCTTTTAATCGTAAAACAAACTTTTTGCATAAACCAGTGCTCCGCGTACGCGCGGGCGTACCGAGGCCAGAGATTTTCTCCTTTGCTTGAGCTCACTAGTCAACACTATAAATATTTAAAACGAGCGCTGATATGCCGCCATCGTATAAATATAAATGAGAGAACGTCGCGTGTTAAATAAGAATGTTCTTTTTTACAAAAGTAAAAAAGAAGGGTGTGAACGATTGATACCGTTAACGGTGATTATCGTTATTATTTAACGAAACTATTCTCGCTCTTTTTGTAGATCATGTGCAATCTCGTAAAAAACAGAACGGATATACACTTGTGGGTAGTACTACAGTGCATAGCGATAGACAAGTGGAAAAAAGCCGTCTCGGGTGGAAAATTACTCTCCTTTTTTTCCGCCCACTGGGTATAACGCAACTCAAAAAAAGTAGGCCAAGTAGGCTGCTTTTTCACGCTTTCGTTCATATACGAGTTTTTCAACGATGACAACGATGGAAAAAGTGGCTTTTCATACCCGTTGTGACTGGACTTTGCGTGTCTGTGTGTGTGTGTGCAGTAACGATTCAATTTTTTTGCGAATGGAGAACGCTTATGAAGTTCGCTCGGACGGATTTCCCGTAAACCCGCTTTTCGAGATGAAAGTTGGTAAAGTCTCACGTGATTGGCCCTCAAATCGGCTTTTTTTCCTTTCTCTCTCTTTCTCTCTCTCCCTTTCTACTGTCGGTCTTATAATTCTGTATGTGTGTATATATATATAGCAGTCCAAAGGATAACGATACGAACTTTACTTTTCAACTATGGGTCCCTTCCTCCCCAGTCTTTCAAGTTTGCCCTTCTATGTGAGTTCAAGTACATTTTTCAAATCCTTATATTCTTTACGAAGCCTTTCTAAGAATAAACGATTTTTTTAAATTTAAAACAACATCGATCGAACTGTAACGAGATTCGTGAATGAATCCGTGTGTGTTTTTTTCATTCGAGTAATCGCCTTTGACAAAATACCTCGAATCGTAGCTTTGACTATTGGCGTTAAATTCTCGGCGAAGTAAACACTATCTATTTATCTCCTAACAGTTTCTCTCGCAATTCCATTTGACGTTGATCAAAGTTTCGACAGATAACTACTACTTGTTTTCTTTTATTCGTTATTTTTTTTTTTGCACGGAGCTTTGTAGTCTAGCGAGAGATTACTCTTGACTGATTAAATCAGCGTCTCGAAAGTTGATTCGTAGAAGGCTTTGGCTGCAACAACCAATAAGACTAATGGCCAGCAGGCTGAGTCACATTTATTGCCCGAACGTCAAAGTGGATTTCATTTCTACCGATCCATCGAGTAAATCCGTTTTTACGTTGGAGCTCTATTAAAGAGATGAGGGAGCATAATACCAGTCGACATTCAACCAAGCTCAATGGTTATCGGATTTCTGTGATGTTCCTATGAAATATTAACCGAATACAACGTGATGAATATGAAAATGGATGGTCGATCACGAGCACAAAATTCATTAAATCTACAAAAAGTAAGACTTTAAAGACACCAACTCGATGAAAATATATATCCAAGAGACAAAAATCCGTTTAAAGCTAACCCTGAAATATTATAATTTCCCCAGTCGGGTCTCTGCTTACAAGGGAATCCCATGAAAAATAGTCAAGACGTCTGAGGCTAAAGTATCAACGCGAACGACTAGGATTCGTTTATCACACGCACCAAACTCCCTCCGGTAAGTCAATGACCCGTAGTGGTATCTATATATATATATATATATAGTTTGCAAGCTTTCCACTAACGACTTTAATATCTTTGGGGGCTAACGTAATCACGACAAAGTGGCGACGTGCCGAATTCGCCAACTCTATACGTTATTAACGAGCTACCATCACCAGTAAGCATTGTCCTGGCTGACTATATGTACGTGTATGTATGTATATCGCTTTACTGGTGCAAGAAGAAGCCGTGATTGCTTTGTCCTCTCTCCCCTACATTATATGCACATTCGAGTAAGCAAAGCTATTGCATTTAATGCGTTTATAGCGCTATACGACTTTATATAATTTTAAATTTCAACATACAATGACAAAATGTCATTTTCGTTCAAATATACTCTTTTTCCTTATTTTTCAGACGACAAAAACTTTTTTAAAAATCTTTCTGATCCAGCATGAATATGCATTTGGTGACTGACAAAGCTAAAAGCGCTACTGAATATTCAAGCGTCGTAGCTCAAAGGGAAATTATTAAAAGTTCGCCATAGTTGTGCTTTTGATCGACACGAGTGTATCGATAGCCTTTCTTTTCCTCTTTTTTTTTAATCAGTCGAAAAACGTTTGGTCGACAACAATAAAGAAAAAAAATTTCCGATATACAAAGAGAAAATTACCCTTTGGCAAGAATCCAGCGTGAATGAGGCGAGCCTCCATCAGTAAAGATGGCAGTAGGAAACACATTGCCGTACAAAGATGAACGAATGCTGAGGTTGGGCCACCATGTCGCCACAAATTATTTGCCAATCCTAATGACACAATGTAGTGTTAGATAAATAATCAAATAAAATTGATCAAATGTCAAACTTACCATTTTCCGTATTGCCATTGAGCAACGAAGACGATGGATCACGACTACACGTTGACAAATTTCTACCAAGTTTTACACCGTCATTGGCGAGATTCCCAAGTTTAAGGCAAGCCGAGGCAAGTAATATCGGCAGCAATAAGACTCCAGCGCAGGCTAACACCAAACAAGCGTGTAACTCAAGTTTTGGTGGCGGCGCATCCATTGGCCATGGCAACGATAGATATGCTGTCAAAGCAAAATGTTACAACACACGGTTCCGTTAGTATTTCATTATGACACATGTTATCAACGTACGGTTTTGTCAATTAATCGCGAATTCCCTTTGTCGCAAAACAATAATCGAATTATATAACACTCAATTAGCATCCTTCGCGAAAATACCCAATGTCAAAAGGGGAATTCAATTACCGTGCGAAGCCTTCCTTGTCCCTTTCGGGAGATCAGAACAGATGTCGGCTTATGAGAAAAGTTAGGAAACCGTTCGGATGTTCTCCCTTTTATAATAAACCGCAAAGTCTTAATCAACTTACCGATGAATCTTCGGGTGCAACGGACGGCAATGTAAGCTTGAAAACCAACAGCAATGATGCCATACCAACAAGACCATAAACTATTAACATGACCACGACCGCATGGTGATGTTGTTGTAGTTGTTATTGTTGTTGACCTCGTTGATTTTGAAGGTGTATGTCGTGGTTTTGAAATACGAGGTACACCACCATTGCCAGTTGACGTTATACCAGCAGCATTCACACTTGCCACTGCGGGTAACGGCTTTAATGGTTTTTTCCCTTTGGACCCATCGTTGTTGTTCTCGTAGCCCATCAGGCTACCAGTCATCGACATTCTGTCTTCTGAAAACGAAAGAAGAAGTTTACTTTGATTTTTTTTATTTTACTTCTCATGGGGATGGGAAAAAGAGGCAGTCGAGTAAGAGAGATAAAAACCGGAGGGCTTTTATTGTCCTGGTGATTCAGCCCGTGCAATTGCGAGTACCTCTTTTTCTTTTTATTTCAAGAAAGTGCGTGAAAGAGAAAAAGGAATTGGCAAAATTAAATTTAAAATTAAAAATTGTGAAAAACGTTGGTGTTTCGAAAATGATTCATTAAAACCATATCCAATTTTGTATATAAAATTGTCAACGTTGTTACTTCAAACTTTTTTCTCTCCCAAATTAAAATCCCTGAATTTAATACCATCGTAAAAAAAAGGAATTTGCAGTGCCCCGGAAGGATATTTAAAAAATGATTAGAGTCTCTTTCCCCTTCCCTTGAAGAACAAGTTCCCAGCATTGAAATTCACGACTGCGGCACACTCCTCTCGAGAAATTTTCTCTACCTCTCAGCACTCCAAAAACCCTTTCTGCTGTCTCTCCCGTAGGACGTGCGAAATTTACGATCAGTCGTATTTCCCAACGGCGGCGCAAGATTATCCAAACCCAACCATTTTTTTTCTTCTTTACTCAGTCGTACAGTTGCGTGTAATTAAAATCGCTTGTTTCACTCTTACCATGAGATAAAGGTCGATTGATTATATCGGTAATCGACGTGAAATCTATACTTTCGACTTGTCATTTCTAACAAAGGAAGTATCTTTAATACAAAATTGCGACTGTACATTCCAATGCAATCTGTTTGCTACTTACAGAGGAAGATAGCCTCCTTTTTCACGCGCGTCAGCAGACGTTTATGTACACGCACGTAAAAAAAGACAATTTTCCCCCACTCACTCTCTTGTTGTGGAGTCTTATGGAATATGACACTTGCGATAAACGAAGCGAAAGGAGAATCGAGCGTGACTTGGGCTAAATTACTCTCGTGGCGCCGGATGGGAAGTGGCTCACCACTAAAATCAGGCGCATATATATTCCGTTCAAAGGAAACCCTTCATTAATCGAGACTTTGTCGTGGTCTCTCAAAGGGGATTATCCTTTTTTACCTCGTCATGAGATTAAGACTCTCTATTGTGAACTAGAAGCCTGTGTTATTCCTTCTTTCCGTTTTTTTTTCGTCTCCAATTATAATTTAAGATTTTCGCGTGTTGGGTAAACTTGAATATACGTACTTGCATACGTGTCTCAAAATTCGACTTACCCTTGAACAGCCAAGTGTTGGCGACTTAGTCAGTCTAAAGTTTCGAGTAAACTCCTTTCAGATAATTAGTTCGGCGTTCGAGCATCTTCGTCAGCAGCATCTGCAACACGTACAATTAATTTAACTCTTGTGTCACAGTTAAAAAAAAATACGAAAGGAAATCTTATACAGAGGTGTTCCTTGATTAAAGGGATTGTGCCCTTTGCGGAGAGAGAGAGAAATAGTTGGTTGCGTGCGAACAATAGGAGAAAACCGCCGAGGAGTAAGATAACGCTGTAGCGGTCGTTCGGCTACTACTGTTGCTGCTGCTGCTCTGGACCCATTAGTCGGATTAGCGCGCCCGTGCGCGTTTTCACGAGGGAAAACCCTCTTTTTTAAGCTCTATCTCATTCAACTTTCACGTAATTGAGTGTCACGCGAGATTATTATGACGTGAGTGATGAAGACAAAAAAAAAAGTTTCGTAAAGCATTCATACACGTAAAGTGATCATTGAAATAAAAATTCTCTATCGATAAAGGCTCATCGTTTGTAATTTTGGATGGAAACGAAAAGTTTTCTACTCGAGAAATAATGCTCAGGGAAAATGGAGCTGTCGTTGTTCTTTTCAAGCAAACGCGGAAATACGCAATGAATAATTGAATTTACGAAACTATTTGCTTTTCACGGTCTTCTAAATGAATAATTAAATCTACCCGCGTAGCAGCATTCTCTTAATAGACGATGTTCTTTTAAGCTTCGCGAGAGGGAAACGAAGGATTATTATGTCTACGTAAGATTTACATCTTACATACAGTTGAAATGAAGATAACAAACAGAAGACAGCGTGTCAAGAAACGTAGGTTAATCGGTTGATTTAACTTTTACTACTATTGTGCTACTCTTTTCTTCGAGACTCTAAACATTCTGCTATAAATTAAGTCACAGATAATTATACTTGATATCGGACAATAATAGACAAATGGAATTTTTAAGAACTAATGTCAGTAAAAATAAAAGTCGAAATAGTTAAAAAAACAACGTTTTAAACGTTATTCATCGAGAGGGAGAGCTTTTAAAGGAAGTTTTCCAAAAAATCTGTTTGCTGCCGTAATTTATTTGGCGTACCCGTATAGCGAGGGCAAATAAATAAAAGTTTTTTGACGTTTTATCTAGAAGTTTGCGGGCAGACTCAGTATTCAAATCAGGCGCCGTTCTTCTTTATGAAATTTCAAACTTTTTTTCGATAGTTTAACGTCCATTACGTACTAAAGGAAGTATTTTGTTGGCAAAATATTTATCGCGTTAATGGGTAATTTGCTATACTGCCATTTAGTCTAGAATTATACGTGTACGTGCGTACTATAGGATTTAAATAGAGAAACAACCGCAAACACACATTATCTACATCATATTATCACGAGATTTAGAGAGACAGACAGGAATTCTCTTTGGCGGTCGTGTTGAGTAATTACAATTTACTCATTCGACGCGTGCTCGCACGAGTTAATCAATTCTCCCAATCCCCCTCTTTTTCATTTCGATATTTGTTGAGAAAATGTGGTGACAAAAAACTATAGAACGAGAGAGCTCCATCTCTTCAACAAAAAGAGAAAGCAAAAAAGAAAAAGAGGAAAGAGAATTTAATTAAATTATTCGGTAGACGGAGAGCTTAATTGCGGACGATTGTTGTGTACCGCTTGCGGAATCAAATTATGAAAACTGGAAATAAAGCTCACTCCCCTCGCGCGTCATTAAGAATACTATTCTCCATACTTTCATGTGCGCATGTGTGTATATTAAAATCCGTTGTGAGAAGTTACCGAAACTTTGTTTTATACAAAATTACCGAAAGCTTCCAAGTGTATGGACTCCGAGTAATTAATTAAATCTTGACGCAAATACTTCTTGTCAAACGAAACGAAACGAGGTATGCAGCACACAAAGATGAAACAGCCGATCTATTCTTTATTTTGAAAGAAAGAAGAGTTTTTCTTGATTGCGTAAAAGGAAAAGTTCAACGACCATCATCCAAGTAGTAGTAATCTCGCGTTTCGATCGGTCCTTGCAAGCACGCTTGGTATTTTCCAAGTTTCGCCTTTTTTTTATTTTGTCGCTGGGTTTCTTCACGGAGATGCTTCTATAAATTATGCATGAGAAAGATCTGATTTGATTCTGAATGAGTTTTTTTTTTAGTAGATTTGACATTTTTTCACTGATATATATGTATTAAACTCTCGACGTCAAATCTATATATCAGAACAAAACTCATTATAACTATACTTTTTGAAACATGTGCACATGTATTGATTCATCACGTTATAGTCATTTATAAGACGAGAAAGTGAGAAAATAAATATTTTCTTAAAGACGTAGCAAACCGACAACTCGATTAAGACTATACTCCCAACAATGCGAGCTGTTTCATTATAGAAAGGAAAGTGTGTTTACGAGTTTGATATATATATATAACTTGGTCACCCTAAACGGTCCGGTAAACCGATGATGAATAGTGTACGTCTTCTTACATTTTTTTCTTTGTCCAAGTCAAACTTTTCCTACGAAACATACTGTCGTAAAGTAACAAAATTCCAATTTGTTATATAAATATAATTAATAGTAAATATCCATAAATTTTAATTTGCGTAAAAGGTATAATTGTTATTTGATTTCTAATGAAGTAATATTTACGAGATAATTGCGGTAAAAAGCTCAAGAAAATGGCTATACAATAAACTGAAAATAGATTCTTGTACGAAGATAAATTGCAAGCAGCCATTAACCCCTGTAAATAAATAAAGAGATCCTTTTTACGAAACGTGAATGAAGTCTTCGCAGCCAATTCGCCCTCCAAAAAATAAAGAAAAAGTTTTCAAGCAATAAGAAAGAAAACACGTGCTTCCCCAGTAGAGTCTTGGCCTTCCCGAGTTACGATTTATGTGATTGCGAGGAATCGATCGAGTGTGTATGTGTATACACTCTCCTATAATACTAACGTATTCCCTTCAAACGTTTTTATTTGTCAATCGTAAATAAACCTATTTACACTTTTATTTTTATTTTTGTTGTTTGTTTATTTTTTTACATTAGATAAATATACCAAGATCATCGATGTATACGTATATAGTTATTCGGTTGGTTATATAGTTAACACCCAGCGGCGATGTGCTTGTATTACGGGGAGGATAGGGTAAATGTATATGTACTGTACACATAGAGGAGGAGAGATGGGATAATTTTGGATATTGCCTCGGAGGGGATTGGTTTGTTTAGTAACTGAAACGTGAGGAAATGAATTTTTTTTTTATTGCGAGTGGTGATTTTTTCAATAACCACGTGATCAATGGCATTAACGTCCAAAAGATTGCGTACAATCAATAAAACTATGCGATAGAAGGAAATTCCTGTCTTTACTTCCTGAGGGAGAATTCTCTCCTCTGACAATCTCACCCTTGTCCTCTACCCTCTTCGAAGGGTCGCGCGTACACTTTGAAGTGTCTCGTACGTCCAATTAGAGATCTGTTCAATTGATAACACGATGCGCATAAACGGACGTAGAGACCTTTCATTGTTTATTCAATAGACGAAAACATGAGTTTGCACTACTCCAATAACAAACAGATTGGCTATGATTTAAAAAAAAAATAAAAGAGAATCAGTGTATACAAATTCCATTGAGTTTTTAATTGAATTTCTTTCCTTTACCTCCCTATTCTAACTTTTGTCTTTGACAAACAATGCAAATAATTTCCACAAGTGTTTTTTTATTAATTGACGATTCGGCCGTACGATTTGAATAGCTCTCGAGTAGGGAGAATGATAGAGAAAAAAAAGTTCGGTAGACAAATCGTCGATAATGGGAGTTTCGAATACGGACACTTGAATTCCTCTTAGCAACGCGAGACAAATTGAAAACACGGCTAATTCGTAGAGCCAACGATTGCAGATTTTAAAACGTATAATCCACGAATATCGCTTGATTTTATCTTTTTACTTCACAACTAGAAAAGTAATTAAACACATTTTCTCTAAAAGAAGCTTAATGATAAATTCGAGACAAAATAAACAAGTTTACGTAGAGGAATCATCATATATATAGTCGTGTGTATACCGTGAAAATTTAAAGCTCACTTCACAGAGAGAGAGAGAGAGAGAGACGACAAGTAATCGAGTTAGAGAGAATTTACGCTTTCTCGTCGGAGAGAGTGAGAGAGCTTTTATGTCTTGAAATAAACAATCTTTGAAAAGTTTTCCGCACCGCAGCAACAGCAGCAACAGCATAGTAACTACTTAAAAACTTTCTCAACCCTTACCAAGTGCACAATGGTCGCATAAACAACCAAGTTTCTGTTGCTACTACTGTTCAGTCTTATTAAATCATCGCCAGACAATTAGGAGAATGTTTTGCGTGAAACTTTCAAACTGTCTAACATTCTTAGTTTGTATCTATATCCTTGATCTTCTATCTCGCTAATGAGATGCATTAACGTTATTCCCTTTATCTCTTCCTCGAGCAGATGCTATCGTACGACTTCTATTTGATGTTAACCCTTGTCAAACGAATAAAACGATGAAGAGACAGAGTAAAACGGAGAAACTTATTATAACAAAGTCAAACTTTTAAATTCTAAATCAAGTGAGATTATTTCTAGACTCGTCACTTGACCTCGTATGTTTCACGTACGTTTAATTCGAAATACTCACATTTATAAATTTGACGCAACTCTTTAAAAGAGCGACACAGAAATCAGTTCATCAAATTTCCCGTCGCATAAGCATTCGAAAAAAATGCGGTTCGTCAGCTCGTTGTCATCGTGATCGATTGGCAACGCGAGGCTTGTAATTGCATTTCACTGCTACTTTAACACGTGACACACGTATAATTAACGCTTCGTATACCACCCGTATGAAAGTCACGTTGCACATCAAGAGCTCTCTTTTTTTCTCTCTCTCTCTCTCTCTCTCTCTATCTTTTTGTGTGACTAACGTGTATATATATAAGAACATTCGTGTTTCGGTCATAGTCTACTTACGGCAATCATACGGGTGAGAATAACTTATTTCTGTCTTCTCATTTTAAACGTTTGGACTATTGCCAAAAACTATTTCAAATCCAACCACAGCGCTCGTATACAATGAATGGCAAAAATAGCAAAAGAACTATATGACCTGGGATTTAACGAAAGAAACACGCAAAGCAAACTCGTGCACGAAAGTCTCTAGTTCAAGGCTGTATATAAACCCGGTCAGTCTGGTTTCACGTTTTGTTTGCACAGGTCTTTTACGCATCATCGCGTGCAAATTCTATCCCATACTCCCTGTCTACGTAATATTTACCTTTCGATACCTTCCCAATAAAATGAATATGTTTTTACAATTATTAACACTTTTGAAATATAAACACATTACACATCAATATCCCTTCATCTAATCTTATCAAGTAATGCATTAAAAGAGACTAGCGAGTTACAAGGCAAGAAAAAAAAGAAAAGTATAATTCGGTAGAGTGGACGATCGATTCCGATTGCTCTCTCACACGCACGCGAGACAATTTCATTATACACTAGGCGCATAGCGAAACGTTTTTAACGTGACGTGCTTTGGATTTACGAGCGCTTGGAGATAAAAAAAATCAGGTATCGTTTCGAATGCAGGTCACGTATATGTATATATGGATTGGTGTATGGTATGATCGTCGTTCATAATTAATCTGTTGAAAGGGAGAAAAAAAACAATTGATTGTACTCGAATGTTGAAATTGAAATCTTTTTGATATATTGAAACTCTAGCCGCGAGAGAATTTCTTTTCGTATTGAGCTTTTGACCATATACGATTACAACTGACAAGTACGTGTATCGAATTTCTTTAACATATCGAATTGGTAACTTTATCATTTTCAACAACCAATGTTTCCATTAACAATCGTTCTTTCTTTTCAACAAGAACGACAGATTTATTTTAAATTAATCATTTTTATTCAACTCGCGCAATCTCACTTCGCATTCTACCCTTTTAACACTCGTTTCATGCTTGTTGTTTGTTCAAGAAATGCGTTTGTTCAAGAGAGATAAAACTAACATTTTTCTATGCTCACGAAGAGAAACAGACGTTCTTTTACGCGAGGGGAATTTTAGTCTAAATGTAAATCCAACGTTAGTGATCGATGGCTAGATATGTGCGCAGAGCCAAAAAAAAGTAGAATATGTAAGTCTAGTTCCAGAATATGAAGGGGAGGAATAGGTGGGAGGTTCTTCTTGCGAAAGTTGAAAAGAAAAAAGCTGCTTATAAGTACTACCTCGAGAATATATGAAATTCAGCGATCGATATTTTTTATTTTGATCATCTGAGAACTCGTTTTTTTTCCAAACGAAATAGATATTTACCGAGCCTACATCTTGCAAAAGTTTGACGGTAATAAAGCTCTCAAGCGCGAGAATATTATCAATAAGAATGTCGATTAGCTTAACAGCCCGGGAGCGAAGCGAAACTTTTGGTCTCTGCCGAGAATTTGAAGCGAAGGGCAGTGGTGTATTAAACTACTTTGCCGAAGCAATTTCCTTTAAGCGAAATACCAAAAATTGATGACGTGCTTACTCAATAATTATTATTCGTGATACTCACCTAAAACAAAAGAAGGAATAAAATATCAAAACACATTGAAAATGTCGTATGAGAAGAAGGAAAAGAAACAAAAAGTATCGGCATTTTCGTGAGTATTGAGAATAAAGAGAAAGAGAGAAAGTATGTGGGATGAACGTACTTGCTCCCTCGTATTTTTGGTGAGGGTGGCTTACCAACTATGACTCATCATCCCCACCTTCCCTCCCCTTTCTGGAAAAAGCACCATCGTTTCGCCGGAGGATATTGTAACGAAAGCTTCAATGAGTTTTTAAATAAATAAAGACGGGATACCGCTTGCACTCACTTGTTTAGTTATCCCGAAATTTGATTGCTTTCTACAAGAGAATGAGAAAGAGAGTTGGAAATTACTATAGCAAACTCTGTGCGAAAGTCAAAATTGCCAAGGGTTTTTGCGAGTTAATGAGAAAAATTCATGAGGTTGGCTTAGTTATATACGAAAATCATTTCGTTTAATATTTGTACTCGCTCTTTAGTCAACGGAAGCACACAACAGACAAAAAATGAAATGTCTTTGTTATAGAGGTGCAATAAAACACTGATAAAATCGAACACTCATTCTTGCAGTAGCATAGCCAAAGGGCGAGAGAGAGAGAGAGAGAGAGAGAGAGAGAAAGAGAGTCGAAAGCTTCTAGTAATGGGTCTCTCTCACTCATGGTATGTGTATATGTTCGATCGATACTTTTATTCGGCGTGTCGTCGCCTCCATTTGCCTACACCACTTATTTTTCCAGCCGGAGGATTTTCCGATATTACGGAAGCTTTGTCGAACATTTTTGTCTTTTTCTGAACGACAATTTTGGCTTCTATGTGTATGTATGTATCACGTACCACTGGACACTCGGGCGACAAAAAGCTTTTTCTCTCTCATCGATGTTATTTTTCATAACGATAAAAAAAAATTGCATCAACTCTTCTTTTTTTTTCATTATTCGCTTTATCTACGTTCTGTTCGATTATTTTTTAACAGAAAAAACAAAACAAAAATAATAATAAACGTTCAATATTTTCATTCTATCCACGCTTAATTTTCTTTCTCGCAACTTTGTTCCGATTAAAAGTAATTCCCCTCCCGTATCTCACTTTCTTTCGCCCCTTATATATCGCTCGCAATATCCCAATACAAAGAGAAAGAGAAGAAGAAGAAGGAGAAGACTTGGTGGTCGCAAGCGTGAGAAGATGAAGAAAGACAAGAGAGGGAGAGAGAAAACAAGAAAGAAGCTCGAGGTTGAATTGCTTCTGTAGTAACGCTCTCTTGATCTTAACGAGATTACGTATCAAAAGTGTATAGTACCAGCATTGAAGTATAATAGTCTTTGCTACCTCATTGTTGTGTTTAAAATTAAAAAAAAATCTAACATTCCTAGGGTCAACTATATTATAACCGTGTACACAGACACTTGACATTCGCGATAAAATGGTCTGTCGATCGATATTAGATGATGCTCTTCCTCTTCTCTGTAATATAATAGTGAATGTTAGGCACGTTTTATACAACACAACCCCTCTATACAACGTATATGTGCAACGAAGGGATCAAGTGATGCTTTTCGGTTAATTTTCATGCTACCCTGTCTGCAGGGATAAAGAGAGAGAGAGAGAGAGTTTGACGCTTAATTTGACTTTACGAGACTCGTGGGAGCTTTTGTTTTTCAAATTGCTTCAAACGTAGCGTAGCTTATTGCTAAGACATTAAAAGATGGTAATATATCTGTTTAATAACCATATGTAATACTTACATTATATCGATCCTCGTAAAACTACGATCAATGTCGAAAAAGTTTCAAAGGTCATTGCAATGAAAAAAATCAATTTGGTAAATTCAATGACATTTCGATCAGTAGAATAGAATTTGATTCAACGATTAAAACTATATAGAAGTTGTTCTATAAATGAAACGAGCAATACACGGAAATGAAGACGAGAGAAAGAGATAGAGAATATAACCCCCACAGCATAGCAATAGTGTCAGTCGGAAATCCTGCGAGAAATTACGAGCGCAAAGATAAAGATCAAGCAACAGAAGGGGAATAACCAAGTTGTTATGAGACTTTCTTTTCATCTGTATTATCGTAAGGGTTGTTTCGACACGTAAGGTTATTTATTATTATTACAAAACATATAACGTAACGCCAAGTTTTTACACAACTAAACAAAAAAAAAAGAATTATTTTGTTTTGTTTTTCTTTTCACGTGAAACACGCACGTGCGTTGTCGTAATCCGTTGCGTAAGCTATGCGCGCGCGTACTGTCCTCTCTGTCTAACTCGAGAGAAGGAAAATCGATAGTACGCCTCTCTCTCTCACTCTGCGAATTTACGTACTGGGCGTTAGCTACATTGCGTTTACTATACAAATCAAACTTTGATGACATCGTTGGTTTCATACTTGAATGAAATTTAGCACAAATCGATAGTTATTTCTCGACAACTCAATAAGCTAAGTAGACACTCCGAAATATAACAATAATTATTTGATTAATATTCAATGTTATATGTCAGTTTTTAGATATTCTTGTAATTATTTACAAACTAACAAAAAGCGCATCAAATAAGTAACAAAATTTTATCGACGCATATTCTATTTTCGATTTCCATGAAATGTTCAGTTTCATGGTAAGTAACCACCTATATCAACGTCAATTAGTTACATAATGTACGTGTATATATATAGTGTGTACCTAAAAATACTATTCATAACGATCGAAAAAGCAAGTGTATATATATATATATATATATATATATATATATATATATATATATTCGTTGTATTGGTCAACTAACTGATTAGCCAGTACGTCGAGGATCGATAAACGGACGAAGAGAGAGAGAGAGAGAGAGAGAGAGAAGATTCGAATTATACCCGACGGAGCTGCATTAATGCATTTACCAACGGCAATTAGTTTTGTGGACGCGCTTCCCGGGGCGACTGAACCAACCCGTACATATACCGTTCATATAACGTGCCAGCAAGAGAGAGAGTAGGATTAACAGATGACAACCGCTCGCTGTCTCTCTCTTTTTCTCGCTTTCCCTATCCCTCCACGTATTATATCCTGCATGACGAGTCTTTTAATTATTTGTTTGTTTTTTTTACGTCAAATACACGATTGTTTCCAACTCGAATATAATCTCTCTAACTTAATACAAACCGTCGACTTTGCAAAACGATTTTACTCGATGCTTCTCTTTTGTCTTTTATTTTAGTATATCAACCCTCCGTCAACGTCGTACGAATGTATATTTCGTATAATATAGCTATGTCTGTGAATTTACCATTACGGTATATAAGGTTGAAGCGTATAACGAGCTTTCAACCGTAAAGAAAGAAATAAAAAATACAATTCTAATTCATTGTTTGATCTCGTGACTTGAATTAAAAAAAAAAATTTTTAAATAAAATCTTGAGTATACTCGATGATGAATAAACAACGAAAGTCGAGTCGCGACAATGACAATAATAATAAAAGCTCTTGCAAAGAGGAACTTCAACGAGAAAGAAAGAGTAGGAGAAAATAAAGCGTCGAAAATTTCATTTGAGTGTGCATGGGTGGTGGATTTGCAGTAGACGAAATCGAAGGGTGAATGTACCCAGAAAATTTCGGAAGGGTCTTTTGCTTTGGGTGCGAGAGAGCACGTTTCTCTCATTCTTTCCCTCGTCTTATGTACTTTGCTTGCTTTAATTACGAAAAACTTTGTTGGAACGACAAAGGATGATATAAATATTTAAGTATGACAAATATATTTAAGAAAAATAAAAATTTGTTTTACGTAATTCAGTCACGTTATAAAATTATACTCACCAATTGAGAATTGCTCTTATGAAAATTAATGTATAAAACAACTTTTTTTTCATACAATTTCTAATGGACTTTTACGTTGAAATAACCTTACTCAACTCTAAAATAACACCAACGTGTTTTCACTCTTTCTTCATCGTTCATCAAAAAAAAAAAATAATATTTTTCTTATACGACAAAAAAACTACTCTGTTTACGTGTCACGACTTGGTCTGTGATTTTGTGTGCGTAGTTGGCTGATTGATAAGACCTATTCACGACACCCGATAAACTCGAAAACATTTTTTTCTCTTTTCTTTTTTTTTGGGAGGGTTGGACGTAGTTTCATTTTTTACGAGCCAACTTGCTTGTTATATATATATATATATATATATATATATACATATAGAAAGGATCGATAAACACAAGCGGAAGAGGCAGAAATTTATGCACGGAAGTTGAAACAAACAACAACAAAAAAAAGGAAACGTTACAAATAGCCTTTTGCCTAATTTGAAAGTAAAAAATACGCAAAGGGGAGAAAAGCACAGCGTAACGCGCACGATCTTGTCTACTGGTTGTGATTTATGTTATTTTAAAGTAAAATAATATTATTTGAAAGAAGCTTTGTAGCCATATCGATTAACAAATGAAAAATATTTACGCAAACGATCAATGTTACCTACAAATAATATAAACCTTGCATCTTGTCTATCGCGTCGTTTTTTCCTTTTTCTTAGTCTGAAGGCACGTCTTCCCTCTCCTTCATCCCACATTCGACTTGCAAAAGACGTTAATTGGTGAAAGACGTGTGCTTACATTCGTAGCGCAGCTTAGCTCTCGTTAAAAAAAGAATTTTTTTAAATGCCTACATCCCGACGAAAGAACGAGCCGACGTTTTTTTTTATCTCCGTCGAATATGCTTTTCATGCAAATCTACAACCCTTTCATTCAAAAGCTCATTGTAGAACGAGTGAAAATAAATGTATTCTCCAATTCAAACATCTCTTATCGTTTAAATAATCAATATACATTAAAAAAAAGCTATTCGCTAAATTATTCCATAAAGACAATCTCCTCTCTCTTTCTCTTATTACGAAATACGCGTTAATTAAATGTCGAGAAAGGTTCTTCTTCCAAAACAGCTATTATTCCTCCCTTCATTGGCCAAACGATAAAATGCTAGTCGAAGGATTATATATCGTCGATTTCTCCGTTACCCCTTTCTGATTTTACGCACGTTTTAAGCTTGCAACACACACACACACATACGCATATATATATATATATATATATACATACGACACTAAGCTTTTCGCTTGATTGATGCCATGAAATTTGAACTCAACTAACAACCTTCACGAAGGGTTGGTTAATAGCTCTCTCTCACTCTCTTCCTTGAATTTGAGAATGATTATGTTTGGGTACGTCAGCTGTATGTACACTTCATTTTCGGTCAATGATATGTCAAAGTATCTTTAAACATTTATCAATCAAATTGATTGAGAATTTAATATAAAATATTTGCAGTGTCATTAAAATTTTTTTTCTCGATAAAAACATGACCATCATAATACAAACATTTCGTTTGTATACACGACATCGTCGAGAGCAAGAGAGAGAGAGAGAGAGAGAGAGAGAGAAAGAAAGAGAGAGGGAGAAAGAGCATGCAAAGCGTTTCAATTTTCAGCAAGCAATCGAGAAGCATGCGTCGTTGTTGGCCCTCGCGTAACCATATACCCTTATGCAAATTTATGCGACCCACGAAGACATTACTTCGTCTTTGTATATGTATATACTGTACCTACACATACATACTAAATGTGTCTTGTCCTCGAAAACTTTGGATAGCGCTTACTTATTAAAATTAGTTGACGCACAGACGGAAACAGAAAGAACAATTTAGTTATTCGCATGTAGAAGTAAAGAAAAAAATGTGTATCTCATTATTGACAGCAGAGCTTTTAAAAGCTTACGGGTTTTATAAGGAAGAAACTTTCTCTCTCTCTCTCTCTCTCTCTCTCTCTCTCTCTCTCTGCCGAGTACTACAGTAATTGAATTTTCTCACGGCTGTGACAACGATGTCGACGTATATATTTTCTTGGCGATATTTCGTTAAACCAACGAACGACGACATATGCAAATGTTATAATGGTCGGGAGAAAGTTTGTCGAATAATTGCCATGCGATTGTGCTACGCGCATGTAAAGCGACATTTTACCTAGAGCACGAGGTATTGTACTTTACTGCGACGAAAGTATGAATAATAAATTACTTATTCGTGAGAAACGTTTGGAAAAGCAATTTAATTTTCACGTTATTTACGTTTGTCGAAACGAAAAAAAAGAAAGATACGAGAAATCTCCAGAGACGCATTAAGGGAACGGAAATAGCCAGTACTTTAAGTATCGTCCTTTATCTTGCCAAGCCTTCTTAGATAAGCGATAATTGTCTTTTTTTATTTTTATTTTCATCGATCCAAACGAAAACTCTCATCATAATGTCTAATGGTTACATGGCTACTACTATATATAAACAAGCACGTCTGTTTCCGGGGTATATATATCTATGCAGATGCTAAGCTTAATCAATCTACGGATGCGCGCGAGTGTGTATGTGTGTGCATGTCTACCCCCTTCCTTTGTTGCAGTGATGTCTCTTAATCAAGCGTCACGTTTCTGTCTCTCTGAATATACATTTTTTTACGCGACGAAACGAAAAAAAAATACTTTGTAGAGTTAAAAAAATATTTTTTAAAAATACAACTTTTTTGTTGTCCCACGAGTTTAATTCAATGATGCGTGCTACGCGACAAACAACGACGACGATATTATTTACGAAATATTCTCACGCCACGATAAGCCGTAAATTAAAGATATAATATAAAAATGAAAAAAGGGAGAAGTTTCACGTGTGTCTATGACAGCAACAATTGTCTATGACTCTTTGCAATAAGGCACGTGCCAAATCAATGTAAACGAGAAGTCACATGATAAATATTAATCCATGCGAGAATATATAATGCGGGTTATAAAGAGAAAGCTTGACGTAACGAGGGGTGAGAGAGAAACACACTGGTAATAATTCAAGAGAGAGAAAGAGAGCGACTATGGTAAACACACAACTGCCAACTGGCACATTGTTCGTGGTAAGTGCAACTGTTGCATGCGCTCGATAAAAGGAAAATAGGCGGGTACGTATTGTATGTATGCGTGCGTGTCTCCTCCCTGAACGCAGCTATAAGTGATTTTCATCATTGCCGTATATGGCTTCTTACGTAATCCTATAATTACTTTAGACAACAATTGAATCAATGAAAATCAATTGTCTTTTTTTAGAGAGTCTCGAGAGTGATTTTTTCTGTATATGTGTGTGTATTTCAGCAACATTTGATTCACCACTTGAAGATGACATTTTGTAAAAACAAACAAGTTACATTTTCAATCGAGCAAAAAAGTACATATTTTCGAGCGTACATTGCATGTTCTCTCTCTGTCTCTCTTTCTCGCGCGTACGTCACCAGTTGGATTGCGAATGCATGTACGCACGTCTATCCGATTAGGCTAGCAGCTGCGCCGGAAGCTCCATCCGTCCGTTTCCTCTCTCTCTCTCTCTCTCTCTCTCTTTCTACACTCTACAAAAACTCGATTTACAAATGACGCTTTTTCAATACTACTAAGACGAAGCAAGTAACGCGTAATTAGATATCCCTTTGGTTTTTTTTGAAATTTGAGTCAGCGTGGAGAGTGAGAGAAAGAGAGAGAGAAAGAGAGAGAGAGGGGGGGGGGGTTGCAAGTGAAAAATTACATGGTGATTTTTTATTAGTTTTGTCAACCTTCGTTGGGCTTCTGTCTATAGCAATATAAGCTGAACCGAAATGAACGAAGTGAAAAAACTTTTAAGAAATGACGCTTTTGTACGCGAAGCTAAAACAATGCTGCGAGAAAATTAGTTTCTTTGAAAATAACGTCCCTTGACCCACATGTATTTCTAGCTTGACGACTTGCTGCACAGCTTTTCCTTCGTTGTATGACACACACCTCCAGGCAACAATACACAACTAGGAAATTGCGTTCGCTTGCTTTCTATTATAATTTGTTTTTTTCTTTAACTGTCTTGCTTGAAGAAAGAAAATAAAACGAAATTATAAATCATACAGCACGAGTTTTTTTAAATAACTTAAAGAAAAATTCAATAGTTATTGTCATTTCCAGAAACTCGTTTGCCCTTGTCATCTCTCACTCGAAAGTAATTAACCACATATACCAAGAAAAGCAACAGCAGCGGTGGAACACATACGAGAGTAAAACTTTACGGCGTCAAGTGCGAGGGCGCCAACGACAGCAAGTCACGCGCAGTCGTAAATTCGGCTTGAAAAAAATTAAAGTATTGACCGTAGAGTGGGTGGTGACTTTCCGCTCCAGTTGCCTTTTCTTTTTCTTCTTTCCTTTTGCATCACCTATCCGTAAAGAACATAGATTTACTCGAGCGTGCACGATAAACCCTGTCTTTTTATTATTTTTTTTTTCATTGACAACAAAACTTTATAAATTGTCTTGCACGAGTTTTTAGTTAAAAGATGACTCGACGTAGTGGTTTGGCACAAACTACAAGTTTAATTACCAAGTTTTTTTCGTTGTTCAACGGCCAAATAAATTTAGCCTCGTAAAAGTTCGGAAAAACTCTTCGTACGCGAGCTTATGATTCATAATTGTCGCAAAAGTGCCATGCATAATAACCTCTTTATATTTTTTTCTATTTTAGTCACGTGAGAAACTGAACAAGTTATACAGAGCTAGCTATTCATCCGTAGATCGTAATTCCTTCTTTTTCTTCGAAATAGGAAACAAATAAAAAAAATATAGCGTCACGTAAATACATTTTAGTTTAATAATTAAATTACTATGAATGAAAAATCGAATCTCTAATTTTTTGATTTCGCGATGAAGAGCTAATCTACGCTCGATTGATTTCTCTTTGAAATTGCTGTTTGTGTGCTGTGTTGTGTGTATGTCTCTGTGTATACCTTTTTTATTCTCTTTGCCACAACGCAACTCTTAATTAAATCACGCGCGCGACCAAACAATCGATGCAAAGTGCAATGACTGCGACGCGCACATCGTGTGTGTATATATATTGTCGACGGTACCTAACCTCGTTATCATCCCTCGACTGGTTGCCTCTTTTCTTGTGGTTCTTTTTTTAGAATTCTCTGATGACGAGAGAGAGAGAGAGACGCAAAAAAACTGAAGTTTACCTCTCGTTTCGCTCGAGCGCCAGGTGATCAGCGAAGCTAAGAGTGCGCTTTTCATGACTAAGATGATTTCCCAACTTCGCTGTTGACTTGAAAAAAATTACATTCGTCAGAATTGGATTTATTCGTACGAGATGAAAGTTTAATCACAACCAAGCATTTTTTTTCGTGATTCGTGAAATAAATTAATGACGATTGTCTTTTGTACGAACAAATGAATTTGTTCGATTATTAAAAGTTAATAAAGCATGTAAATTATAACGTGCACACCAGTTTAAGTTTCTTACTAAAACAACAAAAAGCAAAATATCCATCGTGAGTTTTATGCTTCTCGCATTTCCCGCGTCCATCAAGCTGCGTTTTTGTACTCGTCCTATAAAGAAAATTAGAAGCTCTTCTCTCGGGCACAAGTCGTTCTTTCTCTCTTCTTTCTCGCTCACGTTTTTACGACACGAGGTGAGCTCGCGTTCGCGTTGGATCGATAAATTGCGGTGCTTACTTTGGCACCTCTACAACTGAAAAATTCAAAAACTGTCCAAGGTCTGCTAGTTAATTAATCTTATTAAAGTTGATTTCATTGATGAATGTCTCTTTGGTAAAAGAGTGGTCAATGAACTACAAACACTTTTAATAAGAAAACAAAGACGGCCAATCTCTCGTTAGCGGGTGCATTAATTAAACTTGTGTGAAGGGATGTATACGTTTATATATATATTTTTAGATGCTACACGTTCCTTCAGGAGGATAAATTTATCGCGCGCGCGCAGCGAAATTTTCCTTTTTTTCTTCTTCTTCTTCTTCGTCGTCTTCTTCTTTGTTTTGGGTGACAGAGACGAATGCGGGTGGAGAAAAGATGGGAACTGATTATGGGGGTTTTCCGATGATGCGGTGCATACACACACGCACACACAAAGGATATGAGTTTATAATTAGATAGGGTTTTGAGAGATAAGAAAACATGATTTGTTTTTGATTCGTCATCCATCACGGACGAAAATACTTGAAAATAATATTAAATCTTTGTCTTTATAGGCAATGAAACATCACAAAGCTTCCGTTTTCAAATAGAATGTGAATAGTATAACGTGATGTTTGGTAATAAAATTGGATAAGCTCGAATTATTTTTAATTATCTCTTGACAAAAAGCAGATCGATAGTTGCTCTGAAAGCACGACAAGATTCAATCTCTATTTAAAAAAATGACGTAATGTACACATTTGTATACAATATGTCAATAATAAATCAATTGTACGTCGTTCAAATTCAAACATTATTACTAATTTATGTAAATCAGTCAATTCGTAGTCCACCGCGACAACGTTCTACGAAAAAAAAAAGATTATACAAAGCAATCTTGAAAAAAAATCTCAAAGTCCATCCGTTTTTTCATATAATCTACCCCAAACAAACCCATTGAAGCATCACTCACTGAAGGAAAAAAAACATTTTTTTTTCTTATCCTTGCGACACAAAGCTAACCAAGATAAGTCTGAAAATGCAGAAACAGCGTATAAATATTTATTTCGGAGAGTACTCCTACGCGTATATGTATAGATAGATATGCACAAAAAGGGGGAGGAAAGAAGGAGACAAACAAAAAATATATAAGTCGACGATACGATCGACGAGTGAGACGTGAGCGCCACAATAGCCATACGGATCAATGGACCCATGACTTCAACTGCAGACAAACGCAAGCGTACGTGAGAGCATATATATGTAGGGAAATATTTTTCTTCGACGAGTTTGAATGTTGTACGAAAATACCTTTATACTACCGAGGCGAATTTTTCTCTCTTGAAATATTGAGAATGATAGACGTATTGAAAGTATAGAGAAATTTTTCCACATCTGTACGTTTTAGTTGCAAGTGTGAGAAAACGATCGTTATTCTAACAGTTGAAAAAGCAATTTTTTAATAGTGGAAGTCCATTTGCAAGTTAAATGCAAAACCACTTCCGTAGCGATCAATTAATCAAACCACTTCCTAATTGATGACCACTAATCGAGAGCGTACTTCATGAAATAACCATCGCCTTCCCTCACCAATCAATCTCGCAATCCTTAATTAATCCTCACTATACTTCATTAATCACCATATCACTTTGTCTATCAATTCAACAAATGAGTGGACAAAAAAACAATTTATACACGTATATACATATCTGTATATTGCAGTCCTCTTATCCCCGTGGGAGTAACATATGCATGGAATAGCCGTTCTTCGGGCATGTAGTTGCAAGAACAAAAGATTCGTAAAAGTATAACTTTTTTTTATTTATTTATCATACAAAGTTTTCGCAATTTTCTGTTTATTCTTTTATTTCGTTACTTTGTCTGGCATAAATTTTGTTCAATTTTCACTGACATGCTGATGTTACTGAATCGGTTTTAACGCGCTTATCTGATTCCAGAATATATAATGTTGATTTTCAAAGCCGATTAAACGTACGTGTTGTATTGCAAAGTGAAATGTTGCAATGTTCCGAGAGGATTATTCAAAAATGGCATTATACATATCAGTGTATGTATACATATATACTGGATAGACATTGATTAACATTTATTATACATTGGGTTATTGAGTTGTAATAGGTATACGGCATATTTGAGCAAATAAGCACGAATGTCAATGTCATAAGTACTCGTCTTGAAAACGTTAAATTACCGATGTTTTACAATTTGCTAACCGATAAGATAACAAATTCGTATTTTTTTTGCACTTTAACAACAAAATAATAATTACAAACGAAGTTAATTTTTTGTAAAAGAATAAAACAAATTGTGAAGGGAAAACTTAACATTGTCAAAACATCAGACACTAACATATAAAAGTTACCATCAAAAACCCATCACCTCAGGAGCCATTTGAAATTTCCTTTCAAAACACAGAGCCGAGTGAGTATACACCATCGTTCCTTATCTCCCATCTCTCCAACTAACTCTCTTTCTCTCTGTCGCAGAATTTCCGCAAAAACACGTCGCCGTTGGCGTGAGATTGAGACGCGTCTCTCTCTCTCTCTCTCTCTTTCCGCAAGCATATACGTATATCGTTTACACGTGAAAAGCCCTAGTCTATATAATGCAGCTGGCATCCACGCACAAAAGCCACAATATACATATACACGCACAAAACCAGTTTCCTTGGTTTCCGGTACACCTCTTCGTCTTTGGTTTTTAAACACATGTTGCTTTTCTATGACGCTTCGAAAAATTTCGCTGACATTCGAAAAAATAAAGAAAGAAAGGAAATGAGTATGCGATTGGTCGAAAGCAAACATTCAAACAAAGTATATCTTATACTTTGCTTGGTTTTCTCACGGATTTGATAAGTGTACCATCTGTCAAAGTTCTTTGAACGCTACTTATCGCTCATTTTAATCCTCGTGTGACGCATCTTTTCAAAAGTGTATCTATTAATCACTTGAATTATACTCACATTACCTTGCATTGTTTTTCACACATGCAAGGGTGTCACATTGTACTTTTGGCTACCTCTAGTTGTTTTTTTTTTCACCTTCCAACGGTACAATCTCAACGATCGATCTTAATTACCTTCCGCGAGATTATGATGAATTGCGAAAACTTTTTGAATCGCTAGGCAGTAAAACTGGTTGATGAGTTTTCGATGCTCATGGGTTTTTGCTTTCGAATTAATCTACGTTAAATAAACTTTTGGAACATGTAACTTCGTTGTTAAAAGAGAGATAGAGAACAATGGTAAATGTGAATTTAAAAATATAATCAACAGAATGCAGATCGCATGTATTTTTTCCCTTTGGCAGAAATATATGAAATGCGCGTTTGTTAAAACGTAATATCGCGTGTACGTCATATAGCCATAATAAAAAGATAAATATAACTTGCACGAAATATACCACCTCGAAAGAGATATTAAATGCCTCGAACGAATTGCATAAAAAAAAGACCCAAATACGTAAGCAATTCAACATCAAATTGAAATAAACGATTTTCGCTGAACTTTTATAACGATTGCTCGAATAAATATATTTGCGTTAAATCCAAATTCAATCGATACTTTTTTAAGTGTTTCATTTAATCGCATATTCATTTTAATTAAATGAAAACGATACAAACGTTCAACGGCTACTAATGAAAAAAAAAAAATTGCACTGTGATAACGTAAACGTAACGAGAATTTGTGCCCGATGAGAAAAAATAAACTTAAATTGTAGATTCTTTGAAAGTACACGTTTTATTTTTCCGCAAATTTCAAAAGTTAGTACACAGAAGGAAGATTCTAAGTTATCGTACATGGGTTAGCAGAAATTTAGCCTCGACAACTTCTTTTCTAATTGAGCCTCATATATTGACAGAAGAATTGAAAATAGAGTAAATACGTATTCGCGATTCGCCGAAAATTCATCAAACAAATAAAATTAAACGCAACATCAAATTTAAGCTCTTCGCATTTTCTTCTCGGAACTAAATTCTTCATTTCTAATTTTGCTGTCACATTCGCATGTATGTGCGTGCATGTTTAATCTCTCTTTGATGTAGATCAATTTAAAAAAAATCTTAACGCGCACACGTGTGCAACGTATATATAGTTAAAAACTCTATCGTATTATCGGGAAACACTCAAGACTCTTTTTTTTTCTCTCCCTCAAGTGTTTGGCTGATGTGGGTGGGTGACACGGCGCGTAAATTTATCACCGTCGTGTTTCTTCTCACCATGAGTACAACCCTCTTGACATTACCTCGCAAAGTACGTAATATATCGAAAAGACACTCGATTGATAAAAATAGGGTTAACAAATAACGTAACGAATCATTTTTTTAAATATTTATCTTATCGTGTAGCAATTATGGATTCGCCCACGCTTCTATAATACTTGAACTCACCCCAATAAGAATCCTCAGCAATAGAAAGTAAGCGTGTTATAATTCAATCCTTTTTTTCGTAGTTTTAAGCCTTGAGAAAGCACTGTTATAAAAACTCACTAAAACACACAAGGAAGAGAGCTATACCTTTAAAGCCAGGTTGACGGTATATTCCCTGACCTTTATACTTTAAAAAGAGATAGAGAGAGATAAGCTCGATCGATCTTTTCGTGCAAAAAAAGAGAGACAACTGTGTTTTCTCTCTGTCTTCCCACGTGACGGCACTCGCGCACACAACCACACCACTATTATGTGTGTATATATATATATATATATATATATATATATATATATATATGTATAAATTTATATATATATATATATATATATACTTGTTATTCTGTCACTGCGCGTCACCAGCAGCAAAAGGAGGCAAACGCACGACGCGGCTTCCGCGTTCACTCTGAACCTTCCGCGACCGCCTGCCGCTTTTGGGGGCTCGATTCCATATATCCATAATGCGCAAGCGCGTTCCCCACTCTTGTACTTTCTCAAGGCTTTATCACGTATATTCGCCGGTCTCTAGCTGATTATATATCACGTACACCCACACGCAACACGCTCTCTCTGTCTATATTTGTTTAAATAATTGGTACGGAAAACTATGAATGATTTGACAAAAAAGGCAAATGTGATTGTTAATATAATCAGAGAATTGTGCTTTTTTACCTTGTCTTTTTAGCAAGTGATGAGGAGAATATTAAATTAATTATCAAGAGATACTTTTTAATTCTATTTCTGGTCAAAGAAAAAAACTAAAAGTAATCTTATTCTTTCTTATTCCAAAACACAACAATCAACCTAGATTGTTCTTTTTAGTTTTTCTGTTGATAAAACTTTGGCCTTTTCTTTATGATTTTCTAAATATATACTTTTCAAACATCGATGGCAATTGAACTTTTGTGTGGATTCAAAACTGATTTTTATCAACTATAATCGATACGTTTGTAATTGTAAAAATCTAAAGTTAAATGAGTATCACGAGAATGATTTAAAAAAAAAGGATTTTGTATTTCACATTTCTCAAAGGAAAAGACGAAAAGCCGCCTATTACAATATACACATAGTAAAGCCTCTAAATCTCTCCAAACTGATGTAAAAAAATTTGTAAGCACGCACCTATAGCATATATGCTACACGTGTAAAGCCCTCAAACGTGTATGGATATTTCGTATGGTCACAATGTAAGATTCTACTCTACTATTATAACACGAATCAATCCTAATTCCGAATTTCCTCTCTCTTTCACACATACATACATACATGTATATATATATATATATATATATATATATATATATATGCATACATATATATACTCAAGAAGGGTGAAAGGGCATAGTATACCAGTGGCGTCGCAACGACGACGACGCCGTAAATTCCAACGAGACGCCAACAGTTCCCAATCCTTCTTTTCTCAAGCTACTCGCTTTATTTTATTCTTTTTATTTCCTTCTTTCTTTCGTCGTCGTGGCGTGCGACGTTCAAAACGATCCGCAGTACGCGAGGTGAAATATAACTTCTTTAATGGCTTCGTCGCTATTTTTTTGTTTTTTTTTTTGTTGAGCGATGGGATTTTAAAAGCGCAATTTTACACGGTAATGAGTTGTTTTCATGGTTTATTGCTCTTTCGATTAGATTTCTTATTTATGTATTCAAATGAATCAAAGCAACTGTAGTAGTAGCAGCTTGAACATTATATTCGTAATCTTGCTATATTAATAATAGAGTTGAGCACGGTAAATTTTCTTCTCTTTTTTTAGCGAGCAAATCAATAAACATTCATCGGTAAACCGGGCATATACGCAAAACCTCGCCTCAAGACTTTAAATTCATTCTCGCAATGTAAGCGCGCTTCTGAACTCATCCGGCCGCGCAGAGCAAGCTATATACACTATACACTATTAAAAACCACCAATGGGACGAAGGCCGTTAGGACCCTAGAGTGGGGAAAGGCATCTTGAAAGAGAGAGAGAGAATGGAGTATAGCGTCGGTTCATCAGTATACCAGTACGAAAAGTAGTTTTCGTGCTATAATACATACTCTTCGTTATTTTGCATACAGCATATACACAGCGGTATTATGGAGAACTATGAGATGATCAAACAGGTTGGCCAAGGTTCGTTTGGTCAAGTATTCAAAGCTAAAAGACGTGGTGATAATGCTGTTGTTGCTTTTAAAGTCACGCGTAAAGTAAGTTTAAGTATATTTTTTTATTTGTTTGTTTGTTTATTTTGTTTCTTTAAAATTATTTTGAGGTTGTTCGTCGTTGTTATTTTATAGAAAGGACGAACGGACAAGGAATTGGTAAGTCTACGACGAGAATGCGAGGTACAGAAGGAACTCAGTCATCCGAACATTATTCGTATGTTCGATTCTTTCGAGACGGATTCCAAGGTTAGTACTCGCGTTTGTATTACACATAGGCGGGCGCACTTGTCATGAGATTACTTCTACGGGTTTCTCACGAGAAATATTATAATTTTCAATTTTTTTTTTGCCTACATGAGAATTACAACTTATTTGTCTTCTTTGATAGGATTAAAAGATGAACTACATTGATAAGCAATTTTTAGCTTTCCATCGAAACGTATGAATCGTACGTTGTTTTTTACGTTGTCTTTAAAAAATCAATCAAATCCCGTTATCAAGGAAAACTGATGATTTCGTCACAAAAGAAACAATAAAATAATATCAATAATATAACAAATAAAATGAATAAAAACAATAAAACAATCGTTTGAAATAACATATTATCCTCCTACACCTAGTTCATTGTGGTAACAGAATACGTAGAAAAAGAGTTATACGAGATCATAGTGAAAGACGGTCGTCTATCCGAAGAACGTTCCCAAGTGATAGCTTGCGATTTAGTATCAGCGTTGTACTATCTACACTCCAAACGTATCGTACACAGAGATATGAAACCACAAAACGTATTAGTTGATACAAGCGGTGTAGCAAAACTTTGTGATTTTGGTTTTGCAAGACTCATGAGTCAAGAAACTCATATGCTTAGATCCGTCAAAGGAACTCCTTTATACATGGCACCTGAATTAATCGATGAGATACCTTACGATCATAACGTTGATTTATGGTAAGTATATTATAATTTTTTCGTAACTCGTGTAACTCGTGAATTTTCGTATCAGGTCACTCGGTTGTATAGTCTACGAGCTAGTAAACGGAGTGCCACCCTTTCAGACGACCTCGATGCGATATTTAATCAGCATGATTCGTCAAGCGGATATCAAGTGGCCGGAGCACATATCCGATAATTGTCGTAGCTTTCTTCAAGTAAATTTTTCAGAATTAACGTCTTGTTGATTGATAATATCGACGATCAATTTTGTGATCTTCTTTTTTTTAGGGTTTGTTACAGAAATGCCCTTCCGAACGTTTAACGTGGCCTGAATTAGCGGAACATCCATTCGTTAAAGGTCGAATTCTAATAGTAGATGAAGAAAATGTACCTAGAGCTTTAACTTCGCCACTATCGGCAAGTCAAGCGCGTGCTAAGCAACAGCAATTACAAAGTCTCGCTTCACGCTTTACCTACACGTCCAAGTGAGCATCGATTATTTATTTCCTATAAATTATTATTATTTCACGCTTGATTTTATTTTGCCGTCGCGTTTAGAAAAATCTTAGAACGACAAATCAAAAAACTTCAAACCCAAATGATGCGTCGAAGTGGTCATACAACAGAGTCCGAATCAGCTGGCACTAGTATCGAAGTGTTGTTGAATAATTTAAGTTTAAGAGCTTCTATGAGAAGCGATTTAGTTGCTGCGGATTATGCTTCTTGTCGAGTTGATTGTCCTATTGCCGAAGAAGAAACTTTGGTTGTAGCTGATCTTGGGAAAAAGGATTGTGGAGTTAGCGCCAATAAAGTCGAGAATACTATTCAGGTACCATTTGTTTTTCTTTATTGATCGGTGCATTTTAAAAAATTTTCTTTTTATTTGTAAAATTAATGCGATTATAGGAACCGATAGCCTGCAATTTATCTCGAAATACAACGTCTCCATCGACATCGAAACCTACAGTTTCAATATCAGAAACTCGAAAGAAGCATTCGATTCATAGCATTGAAAAAGAAAATATTGTCCCTCAAAAGAACCATTCAAAACGTCGAGAGCGATTATCCGACTGGTCACCAACGGATAACGAGCAACCGATCGAAAACGAAGAGTGGTTGGTATTCTTACAACAATCCATGGAAGAAGTAATGATCGGAGAAGTAGACTCTTTGTTACAAGAAAATTGCGTTTCTGTCTTTGTTGGTCCACTAAAAAATCCAGCATCTAATTGCAGAGTTGTTGATTTTATTGCTTGCTTATTGTCATTACCATATGTTGTTAAGTTAGTGGACAGTGATAAACTGGATAAAATCCAAAAAGTCTATTTAGATACTAAAGTTGTTCCAAATTTAGTCTATGCTGTGAAATTGCTTATCAGAGAGAACGATGGCCAATGGAAATCTCATAGTGCATTGTTAGCTGATGAATTACAGGTACGTTGCGGGCTCGAAACACACACACACACACAAACACAAACAATCGAAAAGATAAATTCTTTTCTATATAAACATTGACGTTTCTAGGCATTAGGACGCGTGATGATATTACTGAGCAGACTCGTCCACGTAAAACAAGAGTTTCTCGAGCAATTTTGTGACGCAGTTCACTTCGTTCCAGAAGGAATATTTGTGTTCCAGTATCTTTTCGGCTTAGACAAACGGAAATCCAAGGTTGTCGCTAATCTTATCGCTATTCTTAATCAGATTTTACGTTCAAAATCTGGTTTTACCGATATTGCCGAGGATATTATTTTTAATAACAAACCAACGGATGCGGTGGTCGAATTATTCACAGGCTTTATGACACACAAACAGAGTATTGTTCGATCGCGTAGTTGTACCCTTCTTTTACAATTAGCGCTCAACTCTAGAAAAACTTTGCAGCAAATTTGGGGACAGACGTTGAGAGAATTGCTCGAAGGATTGACTGGTGACGCTGACAAATCGGTTCACGACGTGAGTATTTCTGTCCTTTTGTTTTTAAATTATTCAATCTTCGAACGCTTATACTTTTGTTACTTTTACAGGCAGCCGTGGAAGCAATCAGATCTTCCCAAAAGTTGCCCTTTTACGCACAAGATCGACATACCTCAAGTGCCGTTAGAAACTAAGAGGTATTTTTTGCCTATCAACTGTATATAAATAATTGTATTCTTAGTGACAATAAAAATCTTTATATTTTTTTAAAAACAAAATAAAGTTTATCGATTCTAAATTATTCTATCCCATTGACTTTGACGTTCTGAAAACGTATCTTTTTGCCTATATCCTACATCAACGTATATTTAAAAAATAGCGAAAGAATAAGCTAGCTTACTAATGGTTCTTTTAATAAAAATAAAAGAAAAAATTCCTACTCGTGAGTCTGAAGGCAAAACGTCCTCTCTCACAGGTGGTTGTTGAAGTAATTGGGTGCTTAAACTACTATTATACATTCAAGAAACAGATCCCTCAAGTATCATTGAGAGTTGAAATACTTTTCGTGAAAAAAACCAAAGTTAACAAGCTGTTTTGACGTTTTTCACAGTAAAGGCGCTGTAATACTTAAAGTATGATCGACAATCGACAAAAGATTTTTTATACTTTTTAATGTCAAATAGCTCATTTTTGTACATTGAATCGTGAAACAAAAAAAATCAATTGGAACCTTGAACCCCAAACAACCAAGCGTATTCGAGTGGCATTTACATGAAAAACTCGCATGTGGTAATTGTTCGCTTGAAAGAAGAAAGAAAGCCATACTCAACGTACATTAATTCGACAATGAAAGTCAAACCTTATGTGTCTTTTGTTAAGCAATTCGAGAAAATGTGACAATAGCGCCATTCAAGATGTATTTTTCCTCTTTCGCAGAGACAGAAAAAAATAAATTTCCCTTATCTATAAATACGCGAGTATATCAGAAAAAAAAGAAAAGATCATTAAAACAAACAAACAAACAAAAAATTTTGCAATTTGGAAAATTTAGCTGCCACAGTAATGCGAGTACTTCCAATATATCGGGGAATCCAAGTATATAAAGGCGCCCCATACGGAATGCCATTGGCGCGGTTCGAATTTCAACTTTGAACGCTACGGCTGCTGCTGCTGCTGCTGCTACTGCTAAAACGAATCTGCAGCTGAGACGAGTGCTCGACACGTGTGGTGAGATGGAGGGGGATGAGGGAGAGAGAGTTTGAGTGCAAAAAGCTGCAGAAATGGCCATATGAAGAGAAAAAAAAGAGAAAGAGAGAGAACATTGTATCCCCGTTGAGGGACGTATTGAACGTCTTTTTCACTGTACTTTTTTCTACTTCTCTGATAGAAAGCAAGATATTTTTCATTTTTTTTATTTTCGATATGGTAGATTATTCGTAACAACCAAAAGTTCATATATTAATCGATAAAAAATCAATAAAAAATAAAGTAATAGAATTTGTTGTTGTTGTAACGATTATTTAAACAAAAATTGTCGGATTATTTTCAATCTATATATTCTGAAGAGTTGTAATTATCGTATTTCGATAGCAATGTAACGCACTTCTTTTTTTATATATATTTATATTGTAGAAGATTACCTACCATCGAGAATTTCATATTATCGATATTCGGCTGTATATTGCTTTCATCCAAATTTACAGTATCGAAACTTTTTCAAAAATTTTCTTACGAGCAAAATATAAGCAACGGAAAATCTACCACTAATATCGATTAGTTTTCATAATAATTACATGATTTTTTTCATTCACTTTTGAGTCAATGTACAGCTTCGACAAAGTAATTAACATCGTTTGACCACATAAAAAATTAAAGTGCACAGCATAAGACAAAACTCGAAATGCGGTGATTTAATTGGAGAGCAGCTGCACTTTTTTTTTTGCAGAAGCGAATCGTCGGCGGTGCGTCTGACAGGTGATAATTACGGCTGCTCTTTCTCTTCTACTCGCTGTCGTTTATTTTTTCTTTTTTTACGAGGCGACACTTTCGTTGAAAGATACACAGGCACACCTGCCTAGACAACAAAGAAACCTAATATCACGATGTAAAGAACTCGTCTATTATTTTTACGTTCACTCGATTGCAGCTGTTGTATATACGTATAAAACTTTTTTAATTATATGCAAATCGCGTAAATTTTACGATCGGACCGATGTAAATATACATTTACAAAGTATAAATACACAGTAAAGAAACGGGATGTAAAGCGCAAGATTACAAGGAGGTAAGTTGTTTTTGCATGAGCAATGAGTTGACGTACTTTCCGTTTATCGAATAAAAAAATATTAATGTCTCGCGCGTCATTCAAAGCTCGTGTTTTCTTTCTCTTACAAAAAAAAAACGTTCAAAAATTGAATAATTGACGGTTATCTTGCTCGACAAGATGTTTATTAATTTTATCATAACGCGACATCTAAATGTTTCACGTTAAGGAGCTTTATGAAGATTGGCAAGTGTTTGAAATTGTCCAAAATATCAATTTTATTTTACTTTCCGTTCATTAATTATTCATGACATCGATATATCGAACGAAATATTTTTAGGTATTATATCAGAGTCAAATTATCGTGTAACGTAATTTTATAATAAAGTGATGTTGAAAAATAATGCAAATACGCACGTTATGGAGGTATCTAAGATTCGATTTTTTTATTTTACATAGAAACATTTGTATCAACAACCGCCCATTAGTTACAATAAGTTTTAAATAAAAATATATAAAACCCTGCTGTTTACGTATTAGCTCAAAAAACTTGTATAATCTTCATCGACAAATAGAAAAATACTTCGCATTTCATCGCAAATCCTGAAAATCGGCAAGTTATTAAACCAAAATAAAGTCTGACGTGCAAACCACTCGATGCTCACCGTCCTACCTCTCTTAAAAAAGAAAGAAAGAGAAAAAGGGAGAAAGAAGAAACCGGAGCCTTAAAAACCGGCAGATGGCACGCGCTCGTTTTTCAGCTTTTTATCTTGCAGATGCGCCGTGTATCCAGAAAAATCTCGCCGGGGGTCAGGCATTTGCTTTGGACGGTCTCTCTCTTTCTCGTTAGGGCTCTGGCAAGGACGACACATCAGTTCCGATGTGATGGGAAAACATAAATATATCGCGTGACTAATTGTATCGATTACTTGCAAAGTTAGACAGGTCTAATTTTCTTTCTTTTTCCTTTTTCGACATGCCTATATTATCTAGTATATCTATCGTGTACTATACTTTTTCGACTATGTGATTTTGATGTTTACGACATTGGATGACGGATTGCTTGAGGTAGGGAGGATTTAAGAGATACGTGATTTATGAATATTTATGTGCTATCTTTACAGCTTAAACGAAGTACTTTAAAAGTCAATCAATTCGTGAACAAAAAAATTAAACGATTCAAGTGGTGTGAGTATCTGATTGAAATATAATTTGCTGCTTTTCGACAATCATTCTTTGTTCTCATTTATAGGTCTTTAATATTCAATTGATTGATGCTAGTTAGACATTCTTTTAGTAACCAAAACCCTCGACCCAATATCGATTGATTATTTGAATATTCATGATTTATTATAGCTCTCATCAATAATATAAAGATTTCATCGCACATTCTAATATTTGACACGTACTGGCCCATTGGCTTGTGGTATCTACTTATAAATGTATATATACAATGTATATCAATTTTATTCGATAAAATATTACTACACGAGTATTATCGCGTGTACATTTTGCGATATTACAGTTTCGTTAAATTTATGATTAATTACGATAATTATCGTACAAGATACTCGCGCGAAAGAACGACGAGTACTTTAATGAGAAAAAAAGAGCAAAATAAGAATCTTTCTCAAAAAAAAAATACTACAATTTTAATAATCCTGCTGTATACGTGCAGCTTTACAAGAGAGAGAAAGAGAGAGCGTGAACGTCGAGATTTCGGCGAGCGCGCCTCTTTCTCTCTCTCTCCCCTTTCTGACCGGCAGGTGCGCATAAAGGAAAGAGAAAAAGATGCTGCCCACCTGCCGATCACGTGGTACTTATATATACATACCTTATTCTCTGTCTCTCTCTCTCTCTCTCTCTTTCTCTCTTGCGAGGGCACGCGTGTGCGTTCATACTTGATTTATTTTTCGAAAAAGACAGAGAGAGAGAGAGAAAGAGAGAGAGAGAGAGAGAAAACTGCACTACTCTCCGTTCCTCTTTTATTTTTCTTTGGCGATTTTTATTTTGTTTTATACTACAACACTTGTACAACACTGATGATTTTACATCCTTTTTCTTGTTGAAAAGATTTTATTTTGCAAGTTGACTTGAAATGAATTTGATTATTATTTTTTATTTTATTTTATGCGATGGTTTCAATTATTTTTTATGCTGCTGATCAATTTCACATGTATACGATGTCGAGTTTACGGTACTTTTACCTCGAACCATCGAATTACGATGATTGAGAAATGATTATTTCGACCACTATATACTTTGTCGAAACGTAATTGTTGAATATAAAGTTTGTTGATGCAACATAAATTTTGCAATAATTAAAGAACAAAAAATTCAAAGAAAACATTGTTAAAAATTTATTTTTACGAAGAACAAATAAGTTTTCTACAATTTCAAATAAAAGCTCAGATATATATACTTCAGTTGGAGCAAATATTCTTGCTTTGCAAGAGCGCAGAGCATAGCAATCCATCGATAAAAAAAGCAAGCAAATAAAAATACGCGGGTGGCTCTGCCTGTACACTGTGAAACTGAAACGCGCGTGCAAAAGATGTTTACGCAAGTCAGAGCTTGTGAGATTGAAAGCAAGCAGAGACTCTAGTAAATCGAAGGATCAAAAGAATCGTCAAAGAGTGAGAGAGAGAAAAAAGAAAACGGAAAGAAATAATAAAAAAAGGGTATCTAACTAATGTGATTAAAAAATTGTATGAAAAACTGACTGCACTGAACAGATGTTGTAGCTTTGTAAAAAAACAACGAACAATTTTTTTTATTATCGTGCAACGTTAAACACCTGTAAAAATGCAAGCGTGAGCGGGTATCACCTGCACAAACTAAATCACGTCACCGTGTCCTTGAAAGCTTACTACGGCAGCTGCTCCTGTAAAATCGGGACGCCAATTGAAAGCCTGATCGAGAGCCGATTATGTATACATACGATATGTACGTTATATATATACATATTTGTGTGTGTGTGTAGTATATATCGTCAACAGGTGCTCTTTCACTTGACTTTCATTGTCGCCTCTCACCCCTTCTCGTTATTAATGCATGCATGCGAATTGTAAAGCCAATATTATATCTCATTGTTACGCTTATGTGATGATGTTTCCGTAATAAGAATAATAATATGGCAATAATAGCTAAATAACTCCAAGAGAGTTTATAAATATACTTGTTTTTGTTCTCCTTTTATAACGAGCTCAGAGTATCGTCAATTTGTTACCTATTTGTAAGTTATGACAGTAAAAACTTCTTTTTTTTTTCATAAAAATTTGACATTTTATTCAAACTTGGTCAATATATTCAAATATTTATGTTTAATCACAAAATATAAAAGGCGAAATAAGTTTAATTTTTCAACCAAATATGTTACAATGTCAATATTAAAAGACCAAACATTGTATCATATCTTATTTACAACGAATTAATAAAATTTTCCTTGCAATAGCTTATTAAAGAGTGAAAAGTCAAATAAACATTCATTATTTTCCATAATGACTAACTATGAATATTTTACAGTATACACAAGTCTTAATAATTATGTTTGTAATGTCGTGCTTTATAGTTGTAAAATCGTTATACTTGCGTAATTGAAAGAAATAAAATAGAATAGCAAATGTACAAATTCACAAAAGTCTTTTCTCTAAATAGGTCAACAAGCTAGTATTCTTGTCAATATGTAGTAAATATTCAAAGCCTTCATGTACCATCCGGTAGAGTTCGATGCCAACCGGTATTTTGATTTTCAAACTCTCGCCTGGTACTTCGATCTCTTGATATTTCAATTTTTCTTGCTGGAATTACAATTTGTTCACTTACATTCTTGATCGAGTATTACACTCGTACAATTATAGGCATCAACATCGATTAAATCAAAACATTAAGAACAAAGACAAAACGTTCACGAGTTTATCAAGCGTAACGTATTCAATGTACAATTTTAGTTCTCTTGCACGTATCAGCAGCTTATTCTGTACACAAATAAAACGTTAACCAACTCACTTGTTCATGATTTTTGCAATAATAGTCAACCTTACTGTTGTCCTTGTCTCTCCCACGAATAGACGATTTATTGCAGCCAAATATTTCTCGAAATTGAGTATCAATTTTGTAATTGTGCTTTTTGTTCAAACTAATGAAAGGTTCATCGCCGAATAGTTCTTGGAGAACATTGGTTTTGACAACAGATTTGATCATGAATTTATCCATGATAAATTCAGAATTTCTTTTTATTATATTAACACCACGTGTACGAACAATTGGATGTAAAGGAAGACAATGACGTCCCAACGAGGAATGAATGCTGTCAACCATCGTGAATCGTCCGACTGAACTGCGATTGGACGCGTTTTGTTTTGTTGACTACGGCGGCAGTTATTAAAGTGTTATTAATACACACTTGTTGTGGAAATGTGCTATTGTTTAGATTTTGATTTTCACATGAGCTCAATAATACATATTCACCGTATGTGTACGTGTGCTTATCTTTTTCCTTAGATTTAACAATGGTTGATTCAATATTTTATTCAATTCAATCCAATTGTCTCCCTTTAACGATCAGAAACAAATTACTCCTACACGAGAAACTTACTACTGTAACACTCGATTGCACAATTGTAACAAAATACCTATCGGATTACACGCAACAACAAACAGGAACAAAGTATAACCATCGAGTGGAAAGCTTCGTTGCCTCTTTGGGGTCGCGAAAAAAAAAGCACCCGGGAGCCGGAAATTTCAGAGACCAGTACACTACACTCCGCTGATTACTGACCCACATCTCTCGTTTCTTTCTCTATCTCTCTTCTTTGCTGTAACAAAAGCTTTTTTACTCTCGACGTGAATTTCCCTCTCTCTGTCTTTCTGGCTTGAGCGCTCTTTTTTGCGGTTTTTCAAGTATTGTTTTTTAGAAAGAGAAAAACTCCCGCAGCTACATTATACAAATTGTGCGTGAATCGCTCGTACTTTTGGATTTTTAGTTTGGATTTACCATAATGTTTTTCTAATATGTTAATTGAAAGTCTAGAAATATGAATTCAAAAAACAACCGAAGCTAAAAATCTTTCTATTTTTTATTTGTTCATATCAAGTAGCTTTAATCAGAATTTTCTCACTGCTCGTGAACACCAATCGTCGGTAGCAGCAAGTAACAGCAAAAAAAGGTAGCAAAAGACACTATGAAAGTTCAAAGGCCCTTGGTATCGCGTCCTTTACTGGTTCGCAGCCCTTAAGTAATTGCGATCCCAAGAGCTTTGGCATCGTCTCTTCTCGATATATAAAATTGCACGGACGACATCGTTCGGTGTTCGAAACAAGAAGCGCCGGACAAGCTTTTGCTCTAACGAGACCAATTTAACATCGTGAGTTTCTCTCGTGACGCCATTCGTGAAATTAATAAGAGAAAAAAAATCAACAATAACAATAACTGTAAAAGACGATAAATTCAAGTGCTCTACACACGTATACACACAGCTGGACAATCGATCGCTACTCTGTGAAATATATGTCGTACAACGAACGCTGAGAGTACTTTGACCTGCTGTAAGCTCTCATTCTCTCTCTCTTTCTTTCTCTCTCACACTCTTTTCGTATTGATCGACTTGCCAAGTAAAACGTATAGAGAGAAAAGGCCGATCACCGATCTTATTCGCTTCGTAGCAGCAGCAGCTGTAGCGGCAACCGAGGAGATGGAAAATTGACTGGCTGCCTCCGTTGGGAAAATGAGGTCTTGCGAGGATCGACAAAAAAAATGAACAGTGCGGAATAGGTATATAGACGACCTATTTCGATGGGGATGTTCGAATGGTATACCGCATATAAGTCAAATGCGTGCTTCTAAACCGATATTGTCTTTTTTATTTTTTTACATTTTATTTTATTATAATTTTAGCGACGGTGCATAGTCATTAAAAAACTGTAGATCTTTACAGAATATTTCATTTATATTTTCATCAAAAACATTGTATCTTCATATTCCAAGATTTAACAAAAATCGCTTGATACGTATATATATTTTTTCGACCTGTGAGAAAATGTTTCTTTACAGGACGAAGTGAAAAAGAAAAAGAGTTGAATAGAAAAGAAGGGGATGAAAAAAAAGTTGAACGGTGAGTAAGAAAAAGGAAGCGAATGGAATATAAAAGGATCGACAGAATAATAGGCATCGCGCGAGCCTTTACCGCCTGCGGATGAAAGAAAAGACTTGTTTCTCCGTCGTTTTTATTTTTTTTTCTTATTTTTGAGATATTTTACCTCGCGTGATGTCTACACACCAATTTCTCGTTTTAAAAGATATAGTTTACGCAATTTCGTCTTTTCTCGATGGGACACTTCCAAGGTTGACCTCGAAAATTACGAAATCCAATTAACACTATGTTATATATACTACAGTTAAGAAAAGAAAAATATTTTATGGCGATATATGTTTCGATATGAAAAATTAATATTTGAAAACAACAATGAACATTTCGATAATACATAATAGATGAATGAATATTATAGTATAGTCTACGTCACTTCGACGAAAAGATACATTTCATTCAGCTTACTCATTGTAGAAGGGGCTCCATCTAGTTGAGCTATGTATAGCTATATACGTTGCTTTGTAGTTCATAACCTAAAATTCGTGACAACATCAGCGTATTTACTTTTTGCGTAGTATTGTACATTCAACATAAAGTTATCTATTCGTTATTATGATATTTATTTGTATTTAATACACATTAGTAATATTATTTACTTCTTGTGGCTGGATACCAAAAAAATCGTGTAGTAACGTTAAATAACTAGTACAACATTTCCTTACGATGTGTTTATCTCGTGAATCCACCGTGTAAATAAGTTGCGTCAGATAATAACAAATATGTTTTTATAATCTCTTAATAAAGTGAAACTTGTGGTATAATAAAGTGAAAACATGTCGAGCACCAACAATGAAAGTCATAGTAATAACCTCCTTGTACATTCCGAAGCAGTAACTGAAACAATTGAATTAATGGAAACAAATGAGACAAATGGTAATCCTCAAGTTAGTGTACAAAGTAATGTACCAAATCAGGTAACCCAAGAAACTATAACAGGACCGTTTGTTAGAGAAGATATTAGCAATGACGATAAGCTTATAGTTCCTACTTGTTCAAATAATACCGACAATTCAAAACCTGATAAGGATGAAGATATATTAAGTAGAACAAGAAAGAATATCAGTGCAAAAACCTGTTTGAACAATTGCTTATTAAAAGATAAAATCTCAGGTTTCAAAGTTCCCAAACCTGGTACTGTAGTGTCTCCAAAAGTTATAAGAAAAGCAGGTCCTTATATACTAGGACCTATTATTGGTACATCGCCTGTACGTAGTATTGCACAATGCTTAGCTAAGAAAGAAGGCAGTGATAAGTGCTACACAATCAAAATACTGAGTTTAAAAGATAACATGGAATTTGAGAACCAAGATGATAGGCAAGGTAAAATGTTATTTCACTCTGAATATTCTTTGCTTAGTCTTCTTAAAAATCAAGATGGAGTTATACATCATCATGGATTTTTCAAAGTATGTACAATATTTTTATTTGCTTTTGATAGCATAAAATATTTAGTTTACCAATTATTCAATGTCTATGTCCCCTTAGGATTATGCATTAGAAGAAAAAATATCTAATTCAGGGGCGATATATACTGGATGGATAAAACAGAGACTGTGCTTGGTTCTTGATTGTTTGATAAGTCACGATTTTAACCCATATAGCGATGCATCAGTCAATTTGCAACATCACGTCATTAGAGAAAAAAAATTGACAGAGAAAGAAAGTCTTTTAATATTTTTTGACACTGTCAGAATAGTTGCTTGCCTACATGAAAAGAATATAGTTCATAGAGACTTAAAGTTGGGGAATTTAGTGTTAGATAAAAGATCAAGAAAGGTAACTAATGTTTGATTCAACATGAAACAAATTGATTGCATTTCAATGGGTAATTTTAAACTTTAAATTTCTGAGCAGGTTACAATAACAAACTTTTGCTTGGGCAAACATTTATCTTCTGAGAATGATTTACTTAGAGATCAGAGGGGATCTCCTGCTTACATATCACCAGATGTCTTATGTGGAAAGCCATATCTTGGAAAGCCATCAGACATGTGGGCTTTAGGAGTAGTTTTATATACCATGTTGTATGGACAGTTTCCTTTCTATGATAGCAGTCCTACACAATTATTTACAAAAATCAAAGCTGCTAATTATTATATTCCAATGTAAGTACAATCACTCTTCAAATTTGTTAAAAACCTTAAATGATAATTATTATTGAACACTATTTATTTATTTAGAGATGGGAGAGTATCAGAAGGTACAATATCGTTAATAAGAAACCTTTTGGTTCTTCAACCACAAAAACGTCTGACGGCAGTTCAAGTTCTTGATTCTCTAACAACGATAATAGCTATGTTCAAAGTGCCTAGAACTATTGAAGATGATGAGGAAGAACAAGTTGTACCTGACGTTCCAGTGGAAGTCCCTTCTGAAAAAGCCAATGAGGAAAAAGAAGAAAGTTCACCCAATCCAAATATCCTGACAGACTTTTCCAAACAAATCACACTTCAGGTATTTAAATTTTCATCTTTACAAAATTACGAATTTTTCCATTAACGTGATAATAAAAATGTGGTTGACGTTGCAGGAACAAATGAATCAAATTATGAAACAACAGCCGAGCCCTTTAGTTACGCAGACAAAAGGTACTTCTCAAACCCCAGTTTACAGAATCGTTGCCGACGCAAGAGAATTGACTGCGACCGAATTGGAAAGGTATCGCCATCTTATACCTCGAGAAAATCAACGTCCGGTACCGTACAATCGTAATAGTGGAAACGATGGGATTTTACTACGGGTCAGAGGTTGTTTAAGAAACAGAAACAACACGAGTAATCAGAGTAACGTTCAAAATAGGGATCAATTAAATCATTTAAACAACTCTGCTGAACCAAGTAGCAGTGGAGTGAATAATCTCAATGAGAGGACAATTCCGAGTCAATCACAAGATTCAAACGCGCCAGCTTTGCCGAGACAGCAAATTAACCCCACGAGGTCAGGAAATGAAACACAACCAACTCAAAATAATATAGCACCAGCACCTGATATCGGCAGCTCTAACACTAATATGCCTAATATGGGTAATGTGCCTAATATAGGTAATGTGCCTAACATAGGCAATGTACCTAATATGGGTAATGTGCCTAACATAGGTAATGTACCTAATATGGGTAATATGCCTAATATGGGTAATGTGCCTAATACAGGGAACATGCCTAATATGGGTAATACGTCTAATATAGGTAACGTGCCTAATATGGGCAATACGCCTAATATAGGTAATGTGCCTAATATGGGTAATAACGCGTCTAATGTGGTTCGCTTGGTTCCGTCAACAAATTCCGGTACGTATTACTTTACTTAATACTTTATATTTTATTTGTAAAAATTGATCAATACTTACTAAATTATATGAAAATTTTTAGTGCAAGCTCCGCAACAACGTCTACCAGAATCCCAATTAAATTCGAACAACACAAATCCTGGTGTCAGTGCAAATCAATTGATCAATTCATTAAGCTATAATCCCCATCCCTTAGTTCCGAATATCCTTGGATCATCGTCTGAACCAACTAGAACTTTTCTTAGTCTTCTACATACTCAACACTTCAGGAACTGGTTAGCAACATATACTAGACGCCAACAAAGCCGAAATCGCCTCAATGTCGATAGGGTTTCCTTATCCAGGACTTTATCTCTTCATAATCGTAGTGCACCTTATTTCACAAATTTCCGACACATAGATCGCACGCTTACAGATTTAAATATCACTGATTCGAATGCAGAAGGAACGAGCACAGATTCGAACGTGGGTAGATCTCCCGAAGATATTATGAACAACTTTGAGGAAAGCCTCTCGGCGCAATATACAAGTTTAACAAATGTAATGTCACGTGTTAGTCCAGAGACACGTGAATTTTTCATACGGTATGGACTTGGACAAATTAGAAATAACTCACCTCCAGTAACGAATGTAGTTATGACGGAATTGGCTACTATCAGAAGAGAAATTTTATCGAGACTATTATCAACCGCAGCTCTTCGCGCACAGCAACAATCGGCTAATAATCAGAATAATCCTTGAGTGTGTGTATGAAATTATGATGCCAAGTTACCTCGAATAAATAAGTGTTCCTTATCTCCGATGAACGACTGTTTTTAGAAATATTTGCGATATGTGAATTTTAACATGTGCGATTGTTATGGAACTGAACATGTTTTAATTGTACAATAAATGTATTTCTTTGTTGAACTGATGCAGTTGTTATTTGAAAGTTTTCAAAATCTATAAGGCCTTTTATCAATTTGAAAATAGGCATTTGAAGCAGCTTTCACGAATAATATAAGCTAAATGATATATGAAAATTTTGTAAATTTCCGTACAGTGACTTATTCATTATCATGAATGTAGATAAGCCTTTATAAAGTCCCGTTGCTCTAAGAGCTTTATTGTACGCGAACCTTAAAATATAGTACACTTACGGTGTCGTGCGCACGTCAAACGGTAAATAATGGGTCTTAAAATAAAATATTGTTAATGAAGTGATAAACAATACTCGCTTCACGATTCCGTCTTTGTTCGACACTTGTAGGGGGGAGAATAATTACGCAGTTGTGTTTGATAAATCTTCTTAAGTGAGAAATTAATTTGAGAGTAAAGATCAGCTGTCATAATAAAGGATCAATTTTCAGGTTATGCAATTCAAGTGAAAAACAATATACTACAATATTACGATGTCGCAGGTAATTGACAAGGTTTTAAGTATATCCCGTCTAAAATGTTGATTGGCAAGACTTATTAGAAGAGCGACTCATGACACGAAAAAAATTGTCGTCCTCGAAACGATCTAGAGTAAGTAAGTTTGTTGTGTGATACATCAATTTTCTTTTATCTCAACGTTTAAAATTTTCCTGATGTAATTATAAGTTTTTTCAATATGTAGGTAAAAAAACACCACTTGAGTCACAATGGATGTAATAAATATAGAGAGTGTCGAAGCAGGATTAAGACCATCAAAGAGTTCATCATCTATACGTTCCAGTTGCATCAACTCCAATTCAATATGTTATATTGTAGTGATAATGGCAACTTTGGCATTGTTAGCAACAATAGTTTTTATCTGCCGTGACTACATTAAAATCTTGTTGTTCTGGATTGAAAATCAAGATGCATGGATCATTATAATCATTATGATTGCATTGTTTACACTTGTCTCATTTCCTATAGTCATTGGTTATTTATTTTTGATTATTGCTAGTGGCTACCTTTTTGGAATTATTAAAGGCATAACTATGGTTATATTGTCAGTAAATCTTGGCATTGCTATAGCTCATTTTGTACTCAGTAATCTATCGCCAAGTTTACCCATTGGAGCTCTTCTTCAAAGTGATACTGCTCGAGCAATACTTAGAGTTATTTCTGGACCACAAGCTTATAAGGTTGTGTTATTTACAAGACTCACACCTATTCCTTTTGGTTTACAAAACACAATTTTTGCTGTAAGTCTATTTTTTAACAACCGATGTAGCACTTTACAGATTTTGTTAATCATTCTGATAAATTTTAATAAATTTTTAGGTAAGCCAAATACATGGTATGAAGTATCATATAGCTAGTGCAATTGGATTGCTTCCTGCTCAGTTAATAAATGTTTACCTGGGCAGCAGTTTACGTTCAATGCAAGATGTTTTAGAGGATAGATCAACTGCTGCCACTGGATACATTGTGTTTGTTTTTCAAGTAAATGTTAATTATTTATGTAATACATTTCCTATTAATTGAGCTTTGGTTATTAAAAATCCGATTATAATTATAGATTCTCATAGGAGTTTCACTTATGGTGTATGTAGTACAAAAAGCAAGAAGGGAATTGCAATTAGCGTTGTTAGAAGCAGATCTTGCATCAGTTGGATCAATGGAATCATCACATTGCTACATGGACAATCCATCTGACACAACAATCTTATTGACAAATATGATTGCTTAAACGCTTGACAAGCACAGTGGTATTTTCAAATTTCCAAAGATTTTTATTTTATAGTTACAAAAAAGATATATTAAGGAGAAAAATCATATCACAATAAGTTTTGTTGTAACAAAGCTTTTCATCACGTATAGATAATCACATTTCTAGAAGTATTAGAATATTCTAATCATTAAAAATAATTTATTTCCTTTATTATATCTGAAGTTCTCTTTAGATGTATCTTTGTAAAGTGACATTATCCGATATTTTACATTCTACGCTATATTCCGAACTGAAACGCAAACACGTGCCAATATACCTCATCTTTCATAGTCTGCATTTAATTATGAGATATCTGCATTTATATAAATAATGAGCTTTTATTGTATTATAAACGATTGCCATTTATTCAATACAAAAGTTTGTTCTTTTAATAATCCAATAATTTGACAAACGGATATCTCTGATAAGTAAAACTTAGTTTTTTCGACTAGAATTGATTTCCTAACGGATGTAAAAAAAAGACTAAAGAACTATGAGCACGGGACTTGCTTGTAGACGTGTTTGGATATGTAAATATTGTGTATAATTAAGCAAGTTGCAGTGGTAATTCTATGTACAAATACTCTGACGATAAAGTTTTGAGGATGACCGATGTATTGTGAGACATTTACATTAATTATTTTATTTTGTAATCAAGATAGTTTACTGTTTCGGTCTTCCGAATTTCATCATCTTTTTGGAAAAATCAAGTATTGTATTTGGAATATTATTTTTTGAAGTTATTACCTTCTATATGTATAGGTATTGACGATATAAATAAATATATATATATTTATTTTTTCTAGTGTTATATGCGACTATTTTATAACAATATAACGCTTTGGCTTGTGATACGTATTTCTTTTTGATTTTGCTCTCTATAGTTATTAAGAGCTGGGTAACCAAAAGTTTAAGTGATTCATTATATCTATTATAATTAGTTTAATAAAAAAAAGAAGGTGTGAATACAAAGTCGGTTGTGACTAAACATCTGTCAAATATTTATGTTCATTGATTGTGTGGCAATAAATTTTTAATAAAAGATATATTTTTTTTTCATAATACCAATCTTACAGATTAAAAAATGTCCTTTTAACACGATAACTTTTTCATTATTTCCGGGTAGCTTCGTGCTTTTTTAAAACCGATCTCAAAGCTTCGACGGTGTAGTCTGCGTCTTCTTTTGTCACGCATAATGGAGGTTTTAGTCGTAGTACCTATAGAATTATAAAACAGATTTTGTATTTCTCTATTCGAACCTTAGCCGGTAAATTAAACAGTAGTAGATTCAACAACAACAACAAACTAACGTTTCCTTTAGCTCCACCCTTGCCAATTAAAACACCAGCATCCTTGATATCCTCGAATATTTGCGATAATTCATCAGCTGGCAATGATTCTCTCGTATCCGGATTAGCAACAAGTTCAACGCCAATCATCAAACCTTTACCTCTGACGTCGCCCACGACCATTGGTAACTCTTGCATCAACGAAGCAAGATTTTTTAAAAAATGCGTACCAACTTTATGCGCATTTTCCTGTAGGTTTTCCTCATCAATGATCTAGCGATGGAAAAAAACATAACTTTTCATCGAATTCAAAGCAGCTCGAACATTTTGTAAATCAACGTGCAGGCGCACGCATAATAATACTTCGCGATCGCATTCAAATATAGTGAATTGACCTTAAAGTTCAAATACACACGCATCTCTAATAAGAAATTTAAATTGGAAAAAAGAAAAAAAAATACTCACGTCGAGAACAGCCGATCCAACAGCACAAGCAACGGGATTTCCACCGAAAGTATTAAAATACGAAGCTTTAGTCAGTGCTTGAGCAATTTCTGGTCGAGTAACAACTGCACCAAGTGGAAACCCATTACCAATACCTTTAGCCATCACTACGATATCTGGATCAATTCCATGACCTTGAAAACCCCAGTAATAATCACCGGTTCGAGCGAAACCAGTTTGCACTTCATCGGCAATACATACACCACCATTAGCACGAACTTGTTTATATACTTGAGGAAGATAATTACGAGGAAATTGCACTGTACCGCCTACTCCCTAATGAGAAAAACGCGATAACGTCTGATGACAATTAATTTATCGTGTAAAATGTTAATTATTTTTACTTGAATACTCTCGGCGGTGAAAGCGGCGATACGTCCATCGGCAGGTAAAATTGTCTTGTACAAATCTTGAAAGTCACGAAAGTAATTATCCCCAGCTTGGCATTGACCTGCACTACAATTGCATTTCCTATTCGTTTGTATTGGACTATCACGGCAATTTGAACCACCCCAAGCACCCACGTAAACATCCGGATTTGTTACCTATTTGCGTCATACAATCGAATGATGTTCAATAGTTTTTAATTTACAACGATCTTTTTTATATGTGTATTTCTATGTATTTTTATGGTCGTTATACATTGTATCAATTATCATTTAATCGATATAATTTAGTTTTATGTTGATTAAATTGTTGTTGTTGAATAATGATCAAATTAGTCGAATAAATGTTTCACTCACGTGAATATGTCCAGCCGGTGGTAGAGCTGGATACTTATAACAAGACATCGCTGTAGTAGCATTAGCAACAGCAGTACCACCGTGATAACAATTTTTCAACGAGATAATTTCATTTCTACCGGTATAAATTCTCGCTAAATTAATCGCCAATTCCGTAGCTTCACTACCACTGTTTGTTAGATATACACAACTCAAATGCTCGGGTAACGTTGCAGTTAATTTAACTGCGTATTCGTGATAACGTGGATGCAAATAAATTGCCGTTGTATGACCAAGTTTGTACGATTGTTCCGACATTGCTGTTACGACTTTTCTGTACAGAGAAAAGAAAATAATACGAATACTTGAATTCACTTAATCGCGAGAGAAAAAAATGGTGTAAACTTACGGATGACAATGGCCAACGGAGACTGTTGCAATGCCACCAAACATATCGAGATAACGACGACCCTTGTGATCCCATAACCACTGGGCACGACCTTCGTGTAACAATAGTGGCTTCTTGTAAAATGGTTTTTGATTTGGCGTTACTAAATTCTCGCGAGATTTTAACACTGTTTCGTAACTGGCACCCTAACGATATAATTTGTTTTTTAATTCATAGGCCATTGTTTTAAGGCATGTCAAATACGATCTATTGGAACCCCAAATAAACTTCTAAAATACTAATTATCTCTTACTTGAAGTTTACATTTTCATTTTATACACAAATTTATAGAGTATGAAATTGAAACTTTTATTGTTGAAAAAGGGACAAAATCTGAATACCTTGTACGGGGTTGGTGAGTAACTACATCCAGGAAAGGGAGCAGCGCTGTTGCAATTTTTTGAATTGCAAAATTCCCTCAGCTGCTTGTAATAACGTGACTGGCCAACTGTGCAAATGTTGCACGTAGAGAAGTTGTAGGTCGAGAAGTGACGAATAAATTTAAAATAATCAATGCAGATATCAGTAGATCTTTGTCTCGTTATTGTATCATCATTTTGTTTATCGTAACAATTTGATGTACTTTTTATAAAGAATCATTTTCAAACACGAAAATTAAATACTTACTTGTTGCTGAAATTCTTTTCATTTTTACAAACTAGATTGCCAACGCAATAATACAATTAATAAAAAAGACGACCAGTAGTCAATTATACACGTAAACAATTCTTTTTAATTGTTAGAGACACGTCAAATTGAACGACAGCTTCGTACTGTGCGTTCGATCGAGTCGCGCGCTCTGAGTAGACTGTTTCCGATGTATAGCATTTCAAATATGTGTGCTATCAGAGATTAGTACTACTAATCTTTGTTACTATCCTCAATCGATCCGCCAATTATTATAACTTTTTTTTCCAACTACATAAATTAACTATTAAAAAGTCAATGTTTTATTAAAGATTCGAATTAAAAAGAAAAAAATGTTTTAAAGGGTACTTAAAATTCTCAGCAAACTTGCGATTTTATTGCGTAGAGCCTCTTGTATATCACAACTATGGAGCACGTACACATACTGTTCAGTAAAATTTATAGCATCCCATAGTTTTAGAGCCATATATAAGAGTTTCTATTATTTTTCTCACGTACTTACTATGGCGGATATAAAGTTTAATATCGCTTTGAGAATCATTTAATCATGAGCAAATAAAAATCAGATCTTTAAATTTACGATTTTTTTATGTCTTTAAACTTAACATTTTTATATACATTTTAATGGAAAAAAACTGATTTACATTTTTTTGTTTTCATTTGTCATCTAAAAGTTTTTTATTTTCTCCGATCTGTTCGTGTTCATCTTCTGTTCCTGTAGGCAATGGTGTTTCAGCACCACACTCAAGGTATAATTTCTCTTTGGAGTAATTAGTAAGACGAAAAACAATTGGGATTTCTCCTAGGACTGGATTTGTCACTTGCAACAGACGAATCCACGAAAGCAGAGAATCTTTTGTAGACGTTCCCGTGGCACAGTTGGCGAAAATTGTAGAGTCGTGTTGTTCGTGTACAGATGGAGCAACGATGATTTCCGTTGATTTGGTTTCCAGGTACGGATTACGTATCTTGTCAACAGCTATAAAAAATAATCACAAAAAATAATTACTTTTAATTATATTTTCAATTTAATAAACGTATGAAAAACATTTACCATCGGTATCTGGTACTGGAAATACTTTGTTTGGATCAGGATCTGTCCTAAGAGTAAAATAATCTACACACTTCGTAGCAACGTAGATTTTAAAAGGGCCCTCTACATAGATAGCTTTTGTTTTGTCATGTTCCAAGAGTAATTTACTCTGGGTAGGAGATATAGCAGACACTATCCACGTTTTATCAATTGAATCCTTTATATCATTGCTATCAAATTCACTGACTTCACTTTGTACATCGATGGATGATATTTTAATCATAGCTAGTTTAGCTAATTCATACGCATCGTTGGGTATAGGTTTAGGCACAGGCCAAGGATTAAGATGTTTAAATTTTGGCATCCAATACATCATCTTCCAATATTTTTCTAAAGGCATACCATGTCTGCCAAAAATGCTCAATAATAGTAGTTCCATGTCAGGATCAGGTATAACTCCGTTATCCTCCATCTTTTCTAGAATAGCGGTTGCGCAATATTGTTCCCTTGGATAATGTACATACATAGTTTGAAATATATTTGTTGGTATCATTTTTTCCTTAGGAAAAATATCTATCAATGCTTTATAAACCGACAAGTCTTTTTCCACTCCAAATTCATCCATATATTTTAAAGCTGCATAGATAAATGGCACTCTCTCGAGTTTTCTGCCTGGTTGACTTTGATACATTCTCAAACATTCCAAAAAAGTATCTTTCTCCTTATTCCTAGCATTTGCAAAAGAGTGTACTACTATATCAGTTCCAAATATATTCTCTTTCTTTTCTTTTTCCTCTCTATTTTTATTTGAGTACTTTTCTTGAAACTTTTGTTCGGTTGTATTGCTAGTTTCTTCAGACTTTTGACTGTCTTTTTGCTGTTTACTCTCTTTTGTATCATTTTTTACTTTGTCTGCTTTAAATTCTTGTTTTTCGTTATCTACTACTTTTTGTCTATTTTTAACATCTATTTCATTTTCAAATTCTTCAGTATCCAGATTTTGTGTTTCACTTTCCAAAACACTAGGCTTCTTTTTTGGATTTTGCTTACTGTAGAGTGATGTACAAGAACTACTGACAAATCTGGTATTACTTAATGCAAGTAATAAATCTAATTGTAAATTATTTTGCTTTAGTAAATTACTTTTGTTGCATGATCTACAAATACCAGATACTGGCATAGACCACTTAATTATTCTGCTAAACATATTTCTTAGTCAAAACAAGCATTTGATTACACAATTTTCTATAATCAAAACCAAATTCTTCAAATACTTTTCAGCCACATTTTACGATATATAACAAAGAGTCATTACAAAACTGTACAGTCTGCAAATTTTTTACGATCACCTAGAATGCAATAATTTCATACGTACAATTTATTAAATTATAAATATCGAAAAATACTGAAGATTAAACTACTAACCTTAACCATTTGTTTATATTGCTCGTACTTTTTTTTTATGCAAATGGGAGTAAATACTTTTCATAATATAAATCTAGTGATGGTGTTTAAAACAATTGTAACATCATCGTAATTCATATAAAATAACAGTCAATTGATAGTAAATCCCTATATTATTACCGCTTTCTCTCAACAAGAGGGGTTATGAATGAAAAGTCAGCTGTTAATATAGAAAGTGCGCGTGTGACAAAGCCGTCTGCTATCGCGCGAAAATACAAAAAAAAAAGCAACAGCTGTGAAGCTTTTAAACAGAAACTTCACGTTATAAGTAATTTAATTTATTGATTTGTACTATTTTTGTTGCTTTATAATTATAATGTTTATTTACGTATATACTCGTTGTGCAACGTTGAAATGACGTAAATTAAAGTGCAGCGTAGAAAAAAGCGGCTACTGGCATGTGGCCCCGCAAAGATGAGAAATACAGCCGATATTTTCTACCCAATTCGGCAAATAATTTCTTACATACAAGTGTGCACGTTTACAAGATAAATAAGATATTTATTAGTTTCATTTTTTGTTTACCAATAACATGATTTCTAATTATCATTCGTAACAAATTATAGGAAATAATCGTTCAATTGTGCTTTTCATCTGGTCCATCGTCAGTACGAAGTTATCAAATATTTGAGTCAAAGAGATATCGATCAACAGGATTGCATTCGTCCAAACCAATTTCTTCAGACATTGTGCCTTTCTTCGCGATATGTGCTTTCTTTGTGGTTCTCATTTGCCTAATGTCGAAGCAGACAAAAGAAAGTAACGACGAGGATGCAGAAGAAGAAGAGGAGGAAGGCAATGAACGTATTTCATCTATGCCTACTATTAACGCAACGTGTGTGTTTATATTAAAAATAAATCTGTATACATTAAAAATTAATAATAAAATCTTGACTTTTCTAGAATAACCGAATCTTCGGCGAGTTCGGTATGTTCAATACCCATCGATTCAAAGGATTCCACAATTGACACGTGTTCTGATTGCGATGATTTATCACCTAACAAAAGGATAAATGAACTCATACCGGCCCTTAATTTTTCTATTCGCGATCATTCGTTTCGAAGTCCTCCTGATATTCAAAGTAATTCCGATTATGCTTGTTTCCAATTTTTTTTACAGAACAACAACTGTATTCAAATTATACATTTAGATTCGACAAGATCATCATCGTACACATCAGCATTATCAGTAGACCACGAATCATTACGCGATCAACAGGTGCAGATAAAACGTTGTAATAATGAAAAGCGAATGTATAGTAAAACAAAGCAGAAAAAAGCGATATACCATCATCATCAAAATCGTATTGCAACTTGTCTTGATCGCGAGTGGTTTGTTAAACGTACTAGAAGTGGACAGATTTATGGGACTTATACTTTTTGAGATACTTTTATTTTTTAGAGGGAAATTCAACTGTTTTTATATTTAAATAAACTATTCACGATAACCATCGTTTACTTATTCTGTCTGGTTTACTGTATAAACTATAAGACTATTCATTCAAAACAACGCGGGTTACTTACCATTTTCGCCGTGTAACCATAGCAACTTTCTAGTAAACAAACTGACAATCCACAAAATATTTCCTCCCGCGAAAATAAATGAACGTCGATCGATAAAAACCTCATGACAAAAAAAAAAGTTGCAACGACACAATGGATATCCAGGACAGTAGCGAGGAAGAAGAGCGTACGAGAGAAGACATCGCAGCTTTCACTCAATTCGACGAAAGTATCGAAGTACGTAACGCTGAAGACGTACAAAGCCCTATTAACGACGTACGTTCACCTCGTGTACCTATACCCGTACCTCCAACTACAACTATTACTACTGCTACAACTGATTTTCGAAGATATTCTATGCCCGAAGAATCGTATCGAAATAAAGATACAGAAATTGATAGCGAGACTTCAGCGAGCGATGATAGCGAAGAAATTGATACCCAAAAAATTGTAAGAATGAAACTTGCTGATTTTTACGATGCTTCGCAATTCGACGATCTCAACGTATCTACGGAGGTTAAAGAGCTTTTTCAAAATATCACAAGGTCAGTTGGTTTTTTTTTTTTTGGAGAAAATATAACGAACATTTCTTTCGAAATAATTTTTGTTTGTTGAAACAGGTATACACCGCAAAAAATTGACCTCTACTACAAACTAGCACCGTTTACACCTGATTATATACCAGCTGTAGGTGATATTGATGCTTTTCTCAAAATACCACGACCCGATGGTCTCCCAGAGAAAGTTGGTCTCACAGTTTTGGACGAACCCGCAGCTGAACAATCCGAGCCTGCTGTACTTCATTTACAACTGAGAAGTAAAACGAGAAGTGCTAGTGGTGCATCAAAAGTATCATTTATTATATTACATGATTTGACAAAATTAATTTTAACGAATTGTTCAAAAAAAAAACACAAAATAATGTTTTTATTAGCCTTCCGTGGTAAAGAGATTAGAAGACGCATCAAAACAAGGTCGTATGATTGAGAAATGGATCGAGGACATGGGCCAATTGCATCGTAGCAAACCACCACCAGCCGTTCAACTTACCCGCAAGTTTCCTGACTTGGACACTTTACTTCAACCTTGGACACACGAAATTGAGGATAAACTTTACCTTGGTTCTCCAACTGACTTTGATAAACTTGACTGTAGTCTATTTCAAATGATCGACTTGATATGTGCACTACTGGATATTCCCGTTTACGGTGATGAAAGGATTGAGTCGTTACATACTTTGTTTGCTCTTTATACCGAAGTGTATAATGTTGATATACAAAGAATACACAATTCGTAAGAAAATAAAAAATTGAGCAAATATTGATTTTCATCACATTCATGTTTAATGAGTACAAAACTTAAGTGTTTAAAATACATGCTGATTGATGGGAATAAAACGAATCCCAGCGGTGTATAATAACGCTTTCGATACAAAAAAAAATGTATATATATAAGTTGGACACTGTTAAATAATAGACAAGTGTAAAAGTAAAATTCGATTCTGTCATGATTGAATAAAATACTTGTTTTTAAGTTAATTTTATAATATCGATAATTTTTTTATGTATATATATATATATATATATATATATATGTATATATTTATATATTAGCGCTCACTCCCTATTAAAGACTTTATCACTTTTAATTATCTACGATTTTTACGTTTATCTAGATATAGTTAATTTTGATTTGCCATCATTTTTCGAACGCCTACGACAACATTTTTTCTGTGTTTCTCTTTTGAGCCGAGTTTTGTACATATCCCCCATTGTCTTTGTTGTGGATGGAATCATCAAGCAAATTTACAAACCAGATGTGAAACAATCAATATATAGAATTGAAATTGCGAGTGCAGTGGATATATCTTACAAAACTGTACAAATTCGATCAGAAAGGTTAGATAGGGGAGGGGGGATAACAAAACTCAAGCACATCATTATCATCGAACTTAACAGCTATTGTTTTACAAACTAATTAGGTAGTTCATCATTCTCTTTATCTTTTCCTGCGATGCATCTTCGTCTTGTTGTCTACATTATAAAAAAACATTATACATGTGTCTAGTCTACGATTAATAATTTGATACTTTAATATAAGCGGCTGAAAATGTCGGGGTGGGTTCGGATTAGAATTTGTGCCAACTGGCGGTGTTCATTTAAAATCTGTCATCAATCTTTGTAACGCTTGTTATAATTCATTTGTACTGGGATATATCGTTAATATACGATTAACAAGTGTTAGTATGTATGTGAGAGAGCAAGATATCCGCAAATAGTCTATAGATTTTAAAATAAAAAAAAACACGAACGGCAGAGAGTTTCTTAGAACCTACGAGCTAAAGAAAGGCAGCATTTACAACCGTCATGCAAAAAGCTTTTGAGATTAAAGTCCATAATTAAGCGTATCAAACGACACTGAGCAGTTCACGATTATTTACACTTTTGTTTTTTTTTCTTTTGATTCGGACAATTCATGTTAGACCGTCGTGCCATAAGTGCTGAACATTACTCGAGTACTGTCGCTGTCGAGAGTAACATCTTCCGGTGACGCTAAATCGACTTTAATCGAACCGGAATTATTTCGTCGTCGTGCCATTCCACCACCCCAGTTTGACAGGGTCCAATGGTATGTCTCGGCATCTTTATCATCAGCTCCATCTGTTTCAGGTCCTCGACCTTCTTCAACCTAACATTTCAAATTTAATTTTCAAAATAATAAGATATTCCCCAGTTATTTCTTAATAATTTAAAATCAAATCGTACCTTCTCGAGTGCAGTATCTATAGAAATTGACGACTGCGAAGCAACGGAATCGAAGCTAGAATCCCCTCCTCTATATCTACCTACAACAACACTCTCCATAGCCATTTCACCCGGCGACTCCTCAATTGCTTTCAATATATTTTGGCAGATATCCGAATCCAATGGTATTGGATCTTCGGTATCACGATTGTGTATTGTGACTGCAATGTGCGCTGGATGCGGTATTGGCAAAGGAATCGAAAGCTTTTCCGCACTATAAGGGCGCATCTGACGTTTCCATGGCTGCCAACGACTTTCGCCGGTGTTATTATTGGTCATTGTTCGACGTCGGATACGCGTTGACGTTAGCAGTCCTATTGTATCACTATACAAATAGTTTCGACATTTTTGTAATTAGTCAATAACTTAATATTAATGCCTTTATTTTTCCCACTTACTTTCGCTTATCAGTCTTTCGGCTATTATTAGGCGGTTTGACTCTTGGATTGAATGCTGATACCGCTAAATACGGACTGTGTACTTGTATGTTCCCTCTTGGCGCATAGACCGCCCCAAGTAAATCCGGTCCGTTAACACCTCCACCCAATTCTGTGTTATGAACCATGTCTGTATATCTAGTAAGATCTACGGCTGAATGAGGTTCAAGTTTGAACTTTGTATCTGCTTCATCGAGTGGTTGCAGAAAATCCAAACTAAAAATATCAGCAAACATAAGCCCTGCCAGACCTGCCCAATCATTTACGCCGAGGCCCTTGTTTTCCCAAAAATCGTCTTCTTGAGATGTTAATCGGGCAAATACATGTGTTGGATAGTGCCGTTCAAGCATCAATGCGCCTTGCTGAATTACAATCTACGAAAAAATATAACAAGCGTTATAATAATGAATTTGAAAGATTTGCGGATGTTTAAAATGAGAAACCTTTAGATCATTGGTAGACAATTTGATTTTGCTTCTGACAGCCACACCAAGTCCCGTCTGTAAATCCTTTCTACGCCTATCCAACTTTTCGTGAAGCGCAGCAACCAAGTCTCTAGCTTCTTTTTCAAGACTTTTATATGGTTCTTTCGTTTTTTCAAGGCTCGCAGCGAATGAGCCAAAACATGCCTCGACAAATTGCGTAAAGTCTCTTTGCGGTTGTGTGATTAATCTTTCCATTTCCTGCTGATATGCTAACAACTCGTCCAATTCCAATTTAGCTTCAAAAGCTGCTAACGCTTGTTCTGGCTTTATTTGATAACAGTAATCCGATGCTAAGCCCGGCCCGGCAATTCGTTTGACGATAAAACTATCACTTGCGGGTATTCTGCCGCGATTTTTAATGACCGAATGAAACATGGCAGTATCCCACATTACTCTAATCCAGTAACGTATCACAGAAACTGAAAATTTAATACGATGTAATTAATTAAAAAGCTGTAATTCTCATTATAGGCTTTGACGTGAGAATGTTAATTGTTGACCTGTTAATATCATAAATGAGACGACAGGACACACTATACCAGCGACAAATAATGCTGCTATTGGTTGTAAACATCCTTGAATACCGATATTCCAAATGAAAGCTTCCATTACGACTAGGTATCGATTTCGATTACTTTCCGGACTATCCAAATCTATCACTAGTGCCATAAAGGCGTGCAATGCCAACGTCACCATTGGCATCCTACAATCATTGAGATTTTTTTATTCTCAGCTCAAATTATAATTAATTATTGGCGTTCGTTATACTAACCACATAAATGCAGTAAGTGCGATGAATAACGAGGCAAAACTAATAAGAAGACAAGCCACGGGAAAGACAAAAAGAATGGCGAGGGTGCCAAGCAATCCCTTCCCTCCATAATTCCACAACCTATTGATGTGCCTTGTCATACCTTTCCCAATAAACCCAGTATCCGGCTCTGTTTCAAAATGCGTCCGACTCTTACTAATGTGCCTCCATAAAGTCGTGAGTCTGGAGTATAACGTTGGCGTTTGTGAAGATTTGCGTGGGAAGAGAGTGCCGTTAAGTTGACTGAGTTCCAGGTCAGGTGTAAATGGATCGACAAGAAGAAGTGCACGAAGGGATAGAGGGCTACACCAAGGTATTGCTACACCAAACAGGAACATCGCGTTCCATGTCCAGCACCAGGTGCGCGACACGTAATTTATCCATCGCCACATTGGCCATCTGATAGTTGATAAAATCGATCAATTAAACGTAAATATTTAGAAAAAACATTTAAAAAACATACCTTGTGGTAGTAGTATGAACGATTTCTCTTTCAACTAAAAATACTGGTTGGTTAGGATCTGTTCTAGGAGTCGTTATGGACGTTGGAGTATTGCTCAGTACAGTTGGAATAATTTCTGACTGGCCTTGGAAACTACGCCTGATAATCCAATTCCTCGGAAGCCAAATTTGTGTTGGCCATTGGAAGCTCCTCGTTGGGGTTTTTACTTTCCTCAATTCTTTTAAAAGAACTGGTTCTCGCTGCGAACATTTAAATTGTCATTACTTTTGAGTGCATCTACAAATTTTTAAACGTGACTATTCACCTCTCTCATAAACGTCAAATCTCTATTCAAAAAGTAAGAAGTCTGCTGCAAATTCTGTTGATTACAAAGTGCAAGCGCTTCCTCGTGTGCGCTCCACTCGCATTCTTCGATAAACTTTGCTTCGGCTTCTCTCATCTTATCTCTCATCCAAGGACCGATGCGCGAAAGAACTGGATGTTCGCGCTCGACGCGTTCCTTCAAACTCTCCTTTGTTCGTGCCAATTGACGTTGAACATTCTCAACAGCTCGATGCATCAGAACAACCGATTGAGCTTGCTGGACTAGCAATTGCGGAATACCTTCGCCTAGCGTTGCCAGGTCCGTATGGGAAAGAATCGAAGTGTAGACGCGCTGAAGGTATTCACGCATAACTGCTTCGTTCACTTCCTACAATAATAATGGTATCACGCCGATGACTTACTTGATACTAAAATAATCAAGTCAAAAATAACTCACCCTTTCAATCTCCTCGTCCGTTTTCTTCAACGCTCTCAACTCCGATATTAACTTCTCGCGAAAATGCAGGAACCAGCCCCGCGTCTCTCTCTCAAGAATCGGCACGAGAATAGGTAGTGCTTTCTTGATGATATCCCTACTAAACAATCTCAAATCCACCGCTGCACCACCAGGTGTACCAAAGACAAATGGTACTGGCACAGGAAGCATTTGCGATTCACGTTCTACTTCGAATTTTTCAGTTGTTGCACGTTGCAATTGACGACGAATGAAGCCACAAAGCAGCTCTAACGAATCTTCGTACTCAGGCTTTATAGACATTGATTATGAAATAATGCGAGCTTTTGATGGGTCATAAAAATGAAAAAATCACGATACTCACTTTACAAACCAATTCGGCGACAAGATACCTGCAACGCTCTTCGCGAATCTTGACATCTAAATTTTGTGCTTGCAGCGATGGCACTCCAATGAGAATATCTAACATACATCAATATTCTTGAACTATTCACAAGTATTACTCGCTGTTTCACTCGAGAAAATATGTCAAGAATCTAAACTTACCAAGTAACCTCAGTAATCCAGTGAGCAACGCTTTCAACGACTCAGACACGCTGAAAAAATGCGAAACGATCCGGTTTTTACCCGTCACGACAATGAATCTGGTTGCTAAAGCTAAATCTCTTAATAAAGCTTCTCTTCTTCGATCTCTTCCACGTTGAAGCAATCCACTTAGTCGCCATCGGTGTACTTGGCCCGCAAAGTTTATTGAGTCCACTTCGAATTCTCTGCAACGGGTGATTAAATAAAATTAAGCACTGCGATTTTAGCGAGAGATGATAAAGGCATTTTACGTCGTGTTTTATTTCATGACGTAGAATACCTAAAAATATACATGTAAATAAAACATATATATATATCCATTGTGATTATTGATGTTAGCTATTATAAATAAATGTAATAATGAATTATTCACAAACTCTAAGTAAGCGTAAATAAATTATAATTCATTCGTGTGCCCTACACCATTGAACTCAAGTGCTTTTCAAAAATGTCAAGACCTGTGAAAATCATTTCATGTGTATTTTTATACTTAGCATGCTGTGATAAAACAGATAATTGAAACAAAGGAAGTTTACAATCTCACCAGCTGTACGTTTAAGTAGTACGATTGTAAACATATATAGCAAAAAAAAATCCATAGTGCAAATGTTAAAATTCATGTGTGCGTGTAACACATATAAAAAGGGGGAGAAAACGATTTTTTGTTTCTTATACAGAGGGGGGGGGGGGATTGACGTACCCGCATCTGCGAATGCTCTCCAACTGAGTGTCATTGAGCTTCTTCGGCTTTCCATACTTATCCTTGTGTAAGCTTTACAAAAATCGTTACATACACATCAGACACAAAATGCTCTCTATCCTCTCTCGTTTGTTTTTTTTTCACATGAATATATATATTTTTCTTTCGTGACTACGTGATGTATGACGAGACATAATGAGAAAATATAAAACGAATTCTAATTTTTCAACTAAGTATGTGTTAACGAGTGATCTATTTATGAGAATGAAAGAGAGAAAAGAGCACTAGCCATATAACTAAGTAGAATTGAAAAAGAACAAAACAAGAATAAACGTACCCTCTTTCGCGAATACTTTCCAGTTGTTTGTTAGTTAATCTTCGAGGTTCACCTTTGGAATCGACAGCAACAGCATCAAGTTCATCAAAACTTGGAGCGACGAACATGTCACGCAGATGGAATTGTGGATGTTTCTTTCGTGCCAAACTATCTTCGTTGCCTGGTGGTGCGCTTGACAAACCTGGTGGAAGGACTATTGGAAAAGTTTTCCAGTGATAAAGAAACTGTTGTGCCACCTCCTTGATACTATGAACCAAAGCTTCAACTTCGGATGGAGCACCTCGTAAATGACGGCAATCGAATTCCACTGGCTCTTTCTATTTGTTGAAACGAATTAAACATTTGTATAGAAAGAAAAAACAATCGTATCGATTAATAAGTATTTACTTCTCGAAATAAAATGATGATTGTAAAATAAGTTTACGATTACGAAAAATACAAAAGAAACATTGAAAAAATCCACTCTTTATGAAAGTTCCAACGAAAACTTTTGTTAAGACGAAAAACCACTTATCGACGTACAAAAGCTGTAACGAACAACGTTTGTAAAAGATTTATTACTCAAGCAGTCCTCGACTATTTGTTATCCATTCCGTTTAGGTTTTTATTTTAAAAAGAAAACCAACCTCTGGTTGAAAACCATCTTGAAGTAATCGATGAAAGGGCCCAAAGCCCTCTTGACTTTGTGGCATAGCTACTCTAGTGATGAGTAGACTACGTGGTGGTTGGGGTCAGCTACCCCTTGTAGTTTGACCCATGTCCTCATAAGCGAGACTACCACTGTTGCTCGCCACCATTCCACCTGTAAAAAATAAATAAATAAAAATCTTCCGTCATACAGACACGCATACATACACAGAAGAGTGCAACGTTCTCTAGTACGAGCGCGAGTACAGATCGCGTTACGAGAAACGAGAACACGGCCTATTCTATTTTCCAGTCGTGAGCTTTTTCGAGTGCACTCGCAGCTCACGCAGTAGCTTATCAGATGTATTTTCGGACAAGAAGGAAAAAAAAGTTTGGTATGTGTATACGCTTTATGCACGAGCATATGTTGTCGTCTGTAAATGATTTAAACTGTAATTGTCTGTTGAAATAAAAAAATAAGACATTTTTTAACAATTAGTTTGTTGCCGTATTACACGTTACAGCAGTAAGTAACCATGATCGGTTGGTAGAAAATATGATCACGACAAAGTGCATTCAATTTCACTTCTCAATCGAGTTAATTGAGAATACTCGCTTGATTGGACAATGTACATACACACACGTATATACAATATACTCGGTAATGGCAAATCACAGAGTAATAAAACATATATCTGTCAAACTATTATATCGGTTAACCCAATAATATATATGTATATATAAACGTCAACACTGACATAACCAAATCTATAAAGAAAAAGCTCGAAAATAACTTTTCATTTTTTCTTTCTTTCTCTCCGTCAAAGGGCTCTCTCTCTCTCTCTCTCTCTCTCTCTCTCGAAACTTTCTGACCCACTTGTGCCAGAGTGCGCGCATCCTTAACCCGCGGATATTAAATATCGACGTAAAGCATTAAACATTCTCTTTCGTGCATACTCAACGTGTCTTTTTTTTTTCTTCGACAAAGGTAAAACTCTTAAGTGCATTATGTATATAAAGACGACGATGAAACGTGTTCAAGAGCATACGCGTGCGATCGGTTTTTCGCTGTGTACGCACATGTAACAATGATCAATAAACGCGAGAAGAGAAAAAAAACGATTCTCGCGCTCTATTTTTGACGCGACGTGAAAAAAATAGAAGAGTTTAAGTTCCGCTTGCGCAACGACGACAACTACGAACGAACGTTTAATGTTTTTTTTGAGATGAGGCAGATGAAACGTTGAGTGAATTTATTTGTATCAAAAGTACAGAATAAAAATTGTGCGTAGATGGTTTATCATTTGAAAATAGTTGTTGTCGATGCCGCCAAATCGAGAACTAATTTGGACGCATCAATTATAATCATCATCGAAAGGATGTTCTTTTAAAAAAAAAAACAAATAAAAATTTGTTAATACGTTAGAAATTCGTTAGTAATCGATATAAGTTTTTAGCTTAGAAAGATGAATATTTTCGACAGATTGTGAATATCGTTACAAATTCAATAACAAACGTGTATCTGTACAAGCTTCATAAAAAAAAAAGAAGAAAACTACCACATTCTCGATGAATGATGTAAAAGAGCTTTTACGATCCAATCGTTTGAATTAATCATTATTTGAAAAAGCAGCTTTCAACGAGCCCATTACAAGTCTTTTCTGTCTGTGGCAATACACACTTTAGGTGTAAGAAAGGAAAAAAAATCATTCCAATCAAGCAATCTTGAAGCATCATAAAGAGAGCCAGTGCTCGATATAAAGTGAAAGCCCTCCTTAACTCTCTTTTCTTTCTCTTGAGTGTCCTTAACCGCTTGGCAAGCATTACCATAATTTGGCCAAGTCTCTCTCTCTCTCGTCATCGAGCGCGAAAACGAGTTAAAACACGCGATACCTTGAACTTCGGTCGAATGCAACATCGATTGGCCCTATTTTCCATATCCATACGTTGTCTTCGTTGTCGTTCAGAACATCATCGACGTACGATTCAACAACAACAATAAAAAAATGTGTCAAAGGAACGTATGTATGCGTGTATGAACGCTGGGTTGGATATCGATTTATCGCACGAGAGGGGACTCCACTTTAACGTGCGTCGCTTCTCTCTTTCGGTCTGTCCGCGAGTTCATTGATGCCCAACCGTATTAACATCAAAGTTAAAATATATATTTGATTATCGCCGCTCCCACGGGAAGCCGCTCGTTAAACAATTGATCTCGTAACTACGTATATATATATGTACATATGTATATATATATATATATATATATATATATATATATATATATATATATATACATTTATGTATGTATAACTACAACACAGCTGATTGTAATATACTCACGATGCTACTGCTACTACTACTGCTGATGATAATGATTATTCCTCTTGCTTTGGGATAACTATCGAAGAGTTTTGATGTTGCTGCCCGCCAGCGAGTCACTGATCATTTGAGAGCTGCTCTGGTTCTCTACTCTCTGTAGCCAACCCTTTATTCTCTCTATTGCGCTTGTGCAGTACACGTTGTAAATTGCGGTCTGCTGGAAAAGAAATTGGAATGGAGAGGTGGGAAATATCGAGCGCGCCAAATTTGAATATAAAATTATTGCTGTGTTACGGTACAATTAAATTTACTAAAAAAATTATATCTTACAGTATTGTAGCAAATTAAGATTATATAAGTGTGGTTTAAAAAAAATTAATTTTGATTTAAGGGTTATATTGTTATGGCTACGAGATCAAGACAACTGATAAGCACTGCAGATGTTCCGTAATCCGGCATTCCTGTATACAAACGTCACTTTAATGTTTACAAACAATACCAAGTTTATTTAGAATTGAATGATTCATTTTATGCTTTATCAGCTCACAACTGTGATAAAAAGAAAATTAAATATATACTCTGACGCGAGTGGTAAGTAATTAGTCCTCCGTATAAATTTGAATAATTTTTTAATAACAATGCAATTTTATTTTTTCATTAATTTACCGAACGTTACGATTTAAAGAAAATCTTCAAAACGCGATGTACGATTTAAGTAATGTTTTATGTTATGAGAAACGTATTCGTGACTCAAGAAATGACAATAGATGACAAAGAAATGAAAAAAAAAAACATAAAATACCAAGCAGAAGTAATTTAGCGACATCACGTGACCTGTCCACATGCACTATACTATGACGCGTTTGTATATATAATAAGCGTCAAGCGTTGTAAATAAGTGCATGGATGCTATTTAGTGCGTCGCGTAGTCTGAACACAATATACCCATTATTCATCGACTAGAAAACATTTCAGTCTTCCCCGTGCAGTGTGCAATGTCAGATGTTAGACGAGAAAGATGACAACAGATCCTTCGCCGCATGTGAATATTCTTATTAATGCAAGTATCAGTAACAATAGCGATGAAGATGATCGTCGATTTATTAAATCATCACCACGATCACATACAATTAATGGGACATCGCCTAGGAATAATTTCCCTTCGTACTCCCATGACGACGTTAGCGCAAGATTTCGTGTAAGTTATACAGTTCATGTTATAACACTTGTTTTCTTTGTGTTTTTTTTCGCATTTGACAGTTGATTCTTGTTGTAGAATTTGGATCTTAGGAGCAGTTTCTCATTTGGTAATATTTTAGAAAGTGTGTCAAATAGACAAACTGTCAGATTTAACTCTGATCAAGTACAGCCTGGAGCGACAAACTTTTTGTCAAGTAACTTTGAAGTAAGTATACACATGTTGCTTTATCTGAATGAGCTATCAGTGTTTGTAAGTGCTTGATGATTCATTATTTTTGATTGCAGAGCCTTGATTATGACACTTGCGAGAACAATTTGTTACAAGACGAGGAGAGAATCAAGGGTTACAAGTTTGTTGTCAAAAAGAATATTGCAAGATGGTGTCTGTTTTTCCTCATTGGTATTTGTACTGGATTGATTGCTTGCTTTATTGATATTTCTATTGAGGAAATATCAGTGCATAAATATAGTTATTTAAAGTACCGTATCCTTTTTAATGATTCATGTCAAAATGATGTTCTAATTATAGTTTTATGAATGTTTTTCTTAACGATATATATGTTAGTTGTCGAAGATTGCATTGCTAAAGAAGGCAATTGTCTTTGGATTCCTTATTTAATATGGGCAGTGTTCAATATGATTCCAGTTTTAATTGGTTCACTTTTAGTAACGTATGTAGAACCTGTTGCTGCTGGCAGTGGCATTCCTCAAGTGAAATGTTATTTGAACGGAGTCAAAATTCCCAGGGTTGTAAGGATAAAAACTTTGGCTGTGAAAGTTTTTGGTGTGATTACTTCTGTTGTTGGTGGATTGGCTGGAGGAAAAGTAAATAATAACAGAAATGAAATGTTACTCTATGTAAGAATGTTTTATAAAAAATAAATATTTTGCTTTTTTTTACAGGAAGGGCCTATGATTCATGCTGGTGCAGTGGTTGCAGCTGGCATTTCTCAAGGGAAAAGTACTACTTTTAAGAAAGATTTGGGAATTTTTAAGTATTTTAGGGAAGATCATGAAAAACGAGATTTTGTAAGTGGTGGAGCAGCAGCTGGTGTATCCGCTGCTTTTGGTGCACCCATTGGTAAAAGACATACTATAAGCTAACATCTTATTTTCAAGTTCCCATTAAAATCTTAATATAATTTATATTTTAGGTGGCGTAATGTTCAGTATTGAAGAAGGAGCCAGTTTTTTCAATCAAAATTTAACGTGGCGTACGTTTTTCGCCAGTATGATTTCGACATTCACGTTAAATTTTGTACTGAGTGCCTATCATGGTCGTCCAGGAGACTTATCCTATCCTGGTTTATTGAATTTAGGAAAATTTGAAACAATATTCTATAAAGTTTATGAAATTCCTCTTTTTGTGATGATGGGTGGCATTGGAGGATTGCTTGGTTCACTGTACAATTACGTGAACTATAAAATTACTTGTTTCCGTATCAAATACATTAAGTTGAAGTGGATGAAAGTAGTTGAAGCTTTAACTATTGCTTTGATGAGTTGCACAATGGGTTTTCTTATGATGTTTTTTATCGATGACTGTAAACCTCTTGGAGCTGTGAATATAACAGAAAGTCATATAAGAATGTTCTGCAAAGAAGGAGAATACAGTGCTGTTGCTGAATTATGGTTTCAGACTCCAGAAAGTACACTTCGTTCACTGCTTCATGACCCAATAGGTATTATAGATTATTCGTAGATATGTACTAACATGTAGCAGTATTCCGTAAATAAAATTGATTTTCCAGGCTCTCACAGTGATACAACTTTATCAGTCTTCATTGTTTTATACTTTATACTAGCAGTTAGTACTTTTGGAATGTCAGTGTCCTGTGGACTTTTCATCCCATCTCTTCTCATTGGATCTGCTTGGGGTAGACTGATTGGTTCAGGATTAGCACGAATTTGTCCAACTTGTGTAAGTTTCAATAGATAAAGTTTATTAATAACGCACTGTTATTAAAAAATACGGATAACAATTGTAATTTTTATTTAAATTTAGGACTTTGTACCTGGAAAATATGCTTTCCTTGGCGCTGCTGCACAGTTAGGTGGAGAAATTAGAATGACAATTAGTTTGACGTGTATTCTTATTGAGGCAACTCAAGGAATATCTTTTGGTCTGCCAGTTATTATAGTTTTAATCACAGCCAAATGGGTTGGAGACTTTATTATCGAGGTAAAATATAGAACACTAACGAAATATAAAAAATAATTTACGCTTGTTTTTATTTAACGTTTGCATTTGCAGGGAATTTATGATATTCATATTCAATTAACTGGTGTTCCTCTTCTTCCGTGGGAGCCTCCACCTCTGTCTAATAATATTTATGCTAACGAGATAATGAGTCACCCTGTGGTCACGCTCAAAACTACAGAGAACGTAGGTCATATTGTAGAAATGTTAAAATGTGTGACATTCAATGGATTTCCCGTAGTAGATCCCCCGAGTGGAGAACGAGTATGTTTTCTTTTATTTGTATTCCATTGTGTTAAATGATATTATAATTACTGAAATAAACGACTTTTTTACAGGATGAAATAAATTGTTACGGTAGACTTCGAGGCTTGATATTACGATCACAATTGATCGTTTTATTACAAAATAAAGTATTCAATGAATATACTGATTGGTGGGAGAAAGATCTTAATATTAGGATATTTAGAAATGAATATCCTAGATATCCGACTATTGAAGGCGTCAATATAACCGATGAAGAGAAAACTTTTAATATTGATCTCAGACCGTTCATGAACCCATCGCCATACACGTTGAAACACGTAAGTTGATTTTTCTCAAGAATTATTAACTTTTCAGAGAGAGAGAGAGAGAGAGAGAGAGAGAGAGAGAGAGTAATATAATTTGCAAATTGTTTTTCTAGTCTGCAACATTACCGCGCGCATTTCGACTCTTTCGAGCTTTGGGTCTTCGTCATTTACCAGTAGTGAACGACACAAATGAAGTGATTGGCATGATAACGCGAAAGGACGTAGCAAGGTATCGCATTTGGAAACATTGCGGTCGCATGGGTCTCGACGAATTATCAATCACCAATAAAATTTAAAAATTTCGTTTGTCCTTCGATAAATTTTTATACTCCAAACGATATTGTTTATTTGATAAGAAATAACAAAATTATGTTTTTAATAAAAAATAGATCATTTTATTTACATTATATTTAAAATGAAAATATATAAGTAACTTATTTTTGTATAAAACAATTGTAAGCGTCAATTATTAACAAATAATTGCCATCCCAACCATGACCAGAGCCGAAAGAATAGATAAACAGGTATAACGACGAGAGCAAGTAGAAAGTAATACTCGACAGTCGGCAGGTTCATGATCCACTGTAAAAATAATAAAAAAAGATTGTGTATATAATTGAGAGATTATCATCGAAGGAATAAACGTGAGGAATTGCACATATATCTAGGCTCGCGCAAACACGATTAAATTGCTCTTTGTATGACCGACACACACATGCTATTTTGGGAGTGAATCACCTTGATAAGTTTGTGTTTAAGCGAGAGGGGCAAAAGAAAATGTGCTTGTGTCACTGATACTTTTTAGTTATGTACTTGGATCAGTTACCGTCAAAACGGAACATATTATAATTTGTTCGTTTCTTTTTATATTCGTTCGGTTGCGCATGCGTTCGATACTAAAGATATTAACGACTGATATCAGAGATTACACAATTTCTTATTTTCATTTTGGATATGATCGAAAGCTGATACTCATTTTTTCGTCGAGTGCTTAAGATATGGAGAGCGAGAACGAGGTTTTTGGTAAAGTGAGTTTTTCCACGATTCTTTTTTCGTTTTTTTTTTATTTTCGTAACAACACTATATAGCGATAGTGATATTTTTACTTCGGTTAATTAACGTTGAAGTGTTTTTGTTGTCTTTATTTGCGAGCGCGCGTATTTTGATTGTTATTGCTAATGAGCAGAGTGTTTACTACAAAAAACAAAATACTAAAATAATTAAAATTCCATGTTTTTTTTAAGCTATCACAAAGCAACAGGTCATCGAGTTCACAAGAACGTGAAATAATCTTAAATAGTAGTCGTAAATCTTCCTCGTCATCGTCGCGTTTGCGGTCGAGTAGAATGGGACGCGAAACGGAAGAAGAAGCAATTATCCGACGTTTTCACGATGCTCAAAGAATGGCACGATTTCGTGCACGTAAGAAGAAAGCTTTAGAGGATAAACAATTGCAACAGCAAACAACGAAGGATTTGGGTAATTTCAAATGTTGATTGTATGTTTTTCGCGTGATATTTCGTACAAAAAGAAAAAAAAAATTTTTGTATCGGAGAAAACACTTGTCTATTGATCGTCAAACACAACTGATAAGTCGTATTTAATTAAAATTCATATACGTGACGGTATATTAAACATCGATGATAACGCTAAGAAAAATGCACGAACAATGTAAAATAAAAATCAATATTTTACAGAAACAGATATTCGTTTACAAGAAGGTACGGAAACAGAAAATAAATACACGCAATTATTATCAATTATCGAACGGATCGGTCAAGATGTAAGACTTTCTTACGCTGGTAGCCGAAGTTCGGCCGAGAGATTGAAGTCTGGTATCGTTAGAGCGAGAGGTCTTGTGAGGGATTGTTTGATCGAGACGAGAATTAATTTGAAACAATGACGATGTGGTTGTGTTTTGTTTCTAGAAGACAATTTGTACGTGTATGAATACATGTATGTGACTGATATTAAATCGTTTCAATCAATGTCAAAAATACGTTGAACTATTTTGAAAAAAATGTATTAACAAACTTTTTTTGTGATAAGTCAAAGTATTATAATTATATGTCGCAAATAGAACAATTCGAATAAATACTATACGAGTGTGACAAGAAATATATGCAACTGATTAAAAATATATTTATGTTGAAACTTTTCTTGTTATTCCAATATATAATATTCTATTTAATTCCAATTTAATATAAACATGAGTATTTTATTAAAAAAGCATGCAATAAATGTAAGTTGATTTGTAACACGAAACAAATGATACTCCAATTTATTTTACAGTTCATAGTCAACAGTACCTTATGTTAAAGTTTAGGTTGTATTCATTAATTAGCATAAAATAGTGTACAATATAAAAATAATTCTATCTAAATACTCTTACCAAAAAAATAATTTGCTTCTCGTCTAACGTTTATTCAACACAATTTCTATAGACTATTTTCACTTTTTGTATTCATTTTTACGTCTATTATGCTTTATTTGGTTTGTTAAATATTAATAACAGATACTTCTCAAGTTATCGACATCGATCATTGGAATTAAAAAAAACAATTGCGATAGCTAAAGCCTTCCATTCAGGCGTCATAGCACGTGTAGTCAAGTGAAGTATACAAAATATATAATTATATAGTAACGTTTGAATGACATTTATCAGATATTGTATTGATAAATAAATATGTATGCAGCTTTTCAATAAATATTTTTAAAGAGATTATGAATAATATTTCAACAAAACCTACATTTTATTAGTTATTCTAAAGATTAGCAATGTTTATGAAAATTGTTTATAACTTTTTTAAAATAAACGTTAGACAGGGAGCAATTATATTTTTGTTGAGAGCATACGAGGAGCAATACTTTAATATGCTGTAAATTATTTTAAATAAATTAATTGAAAAAGGAAATGCCAATGTAAGGCTAATAGAATAGGCGTCTGAATAACAGTGTGAACTATGTGTGCGTGGTGACGACACGGAATACGTATAGACATATCATCGAGAGATAGAAAGTAATTAGGTAATTAATTCTGATATCAACATCGCGAAGACGCCTAGCGTCAGAATCGATAATCAATCTTTCTCCTCGTCGCGTTGGATACTCACACATATACGTATATATAGATACATACAGCATACACACACACACACACATAAACGTATACAGACGCACGTACAAAGAAGGAAGGAAAAAGAGAGGTAATAATAAAATAAAGGAAAAGGACTGACCCATCTCTTTTTTGTACGCCGCGTCTTCGATTCAACTGTAGTGAAGTAGTAGCAGTAACCGATACAATACAATAGAAATACACACAAAGACGGTGGAGGAGGAGTTTCCTAGTAGACGTAAGGCGTTGCGCGCAAGACGCCGTTGTGTCGAGTGCCGGGAAGAAGGGGTTATGATCGATAACTCGATTCTTCTTCGTGGCCCAATGAGCCATAGCACAAGCAAACAAGTTTCATATCTTACGGTTAAGTAAATAAGTGTATATAAACTCGAACGTCAAAGATAATTGATCAAAGTTTACGTTGTGAATTTCGTAGACTAATATGTCAGAAACACTGGAGGAACGTAATCTCAGACTATTCCTACAAGCCGAGAGAATGAAAAATTCTCGTGCTAAAGAGTCGGACGAACAAGCTGCACTCAGAAGGATGCAGGAAGCTCAAAGGATGGCAAGGCATAGGGCTAAAAAGAAAAGGTGTCTCGATGAGAATCTAGCTAGAGAGATTTCAAAGATTGCTGAACTATCCAAAATGCCTGATGCTGCGACCATTGCCGAGATGTCCGAACTCAACATGAATAAAATCTCAGCCGAACTTAAACAGATGATGGAGAGAGGCAAAGTGCCCGAACATATCGTTCAAATGGCACAGTTAGCCGAATTTAGCAAAATGAGCGAATTAACTAAAATATCACAGGATATGGCTAAAAGATACGAAATGGAAAAGATGGCTGAGTATGCTAAGAATACTGAATATATCAAAGTACAGATGCAGATGCAGTCAGAACTAGCTAAAATGAATGAAATGGTTAAACTGTCAGAAATAGCAAAATACAATGATATTAACAAGATGAACGAACTTGCCAAGATGAATGAAATGATGAAAATGACTCAAATGGCTAAAATGAATGAGGTAATTTGTTTATTTTTCATACTCTGCGCAAAATACGTTTTTTTTTCACACAAAAACGTAGTTTTAAAATCGAGTTTTACATAGGCATAAAAACAAAATCAAGTACAATAGATTTTAGGGATAGAAATTGTAATGTAAGATTGTATTCCTTGCAGAAGAGTGGGATGTAATACATTTGTTTTATCAATTTTCAGCAGATGGCAAAACTTAACGAAGTTCAAAGGATGAACGAAATAGCTAAGTTAAACGAAATGGTGAAGATGTCAGAGATGGCTAAATATAACGATATCACGAAACTTAATGAGATTGCACAGATCAATGAGATGGCAAAGGAGATTGCAAAAATGAACGAGAAGACTAAAATGAATGAGATGATGAAAATTGCCAATATGCAAAACGATATCACCAAGATGCCAGAGTACTCCAAAATGGCTGAAATGGCAAAACTTAACGAACTGGCTAAGCTTAATGAAATAACTATAACAAAGCTGAACGATCCACCACAACAAGCACCACCTCCTCCTCCTCCCCAGCAGAAGGTACAAGAAATTCCTAGGATTCCTGAACCTGTAATCACTGTGCCAAATCCCAGAAATTTACAGAATGTTCAAACTGTACAGGTATTTAAAGCAGATTTATAAATTGAAAATATTTATTTAGCGTTGATGCAAAATTGGACTATTTTGTACTTGTATAATTATTTGTTATTTTTAGGTGGCTCAAGCAAGCCCTTCTAATACAATAAACTTTCCATCGGTTCCTGGACAAGGCAAATACTCTCAACTTCTTGTAATAATCGAAGAGTTGGGCCGTGACATACGTCTATCTTATGCTGGAAGCCGAAGTGCAGCAGAACGTCTCAAGATGGGAATTCAACATGCTCGGATTTTGATACGCGAGTGTTTACTCGAAACCGAACACAATGCAAGGCAATGATCTGTTGCTTATTTTTTTGCCTTGCAAGAAGAAGAATTTTCGTAATCTCTCGGAAAGAAAGCCTTATACTCCGCAAAGCGTGTTGTTGCTTATATTTTTGATATATCACACAAAACGTACACTCGAGCTGAAATACCTTTTTTTTATGTATATTTTTTTTTTTAAGACACCATCACTTTGCGGACGCGACAAATATTTAAAGACTGCTACATTAGCTTTTCTCTGACACTATCTGTCAATGTTTATCTCTTTTTATTTGTATAAGTTTATAATATGTAATGACCTGTAGTTTAGCATTAAACTTTGTCGTTAGGTTTAATGAAATATTAAATGTAATAATACATATATTAATTTCCGTACGTCTATGTTTATTGGGTAAAGCGGATTGTGCGAGTTGGCGAATGGTTTTCAAATCAAAACGCTAAATAAATTATACAACCTTCATGGGATAGGAACTGTACAGTATAGTACAGCGAAATAAAAGTATCGATTTTGTATCAAAATATTTTTGTGTTCGTTCAATTGTAGGATAGTAAAAGTGAAAAACAACCTTGGAATTTATTATTTTTTTCATAATTTATTTTTATTATATAAGTCAACACATCATTCGTATCTTCGATTGACGGCGCACCAACGCGACGATAAAATCGTATAATAATAGTAATAATAATAATAATAATAATAATAATAATGATAATTATATTTCGTGTAAGTATACATCCTTAGAGAGACAGAGAGAGAAAAAAAAGAAGCGATAAACGCGTGAAAAAAGGGTATTAACGAAGAAATAAAAGAGGATACGACAAAAAAAAGAAAGAATAAATAAATAAATTGCGTACACTTAATTCGCGCGTGGCCGCCGTCCAATCACACTGTGCGCCAAAAATGTCCTGCTTTGAGAGATGTCGTGTAAAAAAAAAGAGAGTGAGAAGAGAACATGTACGAGCGCACCACGCGTACATTCGAGAGTGAGAGAGAAAGTTAAAACGTATTATTATAATAAATAGTATTTTTTTTAGACACTTTCGCTGGGCGGCACAACGTTTACTGAAAATGCGGCGTTCGTCTGGCCCTTCTTGCCAACCGCCTCAACCGTATATTGGCCAATGTCCTCGGCCGTTGTCGACTTTATGCCGAACCTAAATGACGTATCGCCGTCTTTGCTGAAACGGTATCTGCTACTCTTTTCGTCTATTGGTTTTCCATCCTTCTGCCACGTAACTTTAATCACAAAATCATCAATTTTTTAACTTAGTAATTTTTTTTTTGCAATGTTTATCTCATCGACGAATGTGATACCTTTGAGAGGCGCATCATCGAACTTGCATGAAACGTTGACGGCTTCTCCTTCGGTTACCGTCGCCGACTGCGGGAATGTCTTGAACACCGGGCTCTTTGGTTCCTCGTTCGGAACTGCAATAAAAACAAATAACTCGAATATCTATCTGGTTTTTGATCTTAAAATAAACTTGCCCATAGCTTTGGAGACAAGCCAAGAATAAGAGACTACGATATCTCAGACGTAGGCGTTTAATTTTATAATATCAATTAATCAACACGAGTGATTAACAATATTGAACATATTTGAAAATCTATACGACTTACCGAGAACGTTGAGAGTACAAGACGAGAAACTTTCGCCTGCGTCATTAAACGCCTCGCATGTGTAAGTACCGCAATCCTCGGGGAAGATCTCGGCAATGACGAGTTTGTGTATATTAGCTTCGCTCGAGTATTGGAAGTCCTTGCTCGGTTTGATCTCTTTGTTGTTGTGCAGCCAGACAACGTCGAATTTATTAGCCCCGATTATACGACAGCTTAACGTTACTGCATCACCGTCGGTCACCACTTTACTCTGTACGTGATCTACAATCTGTGGGGTATGATCCTTTTCTTCAACTTTCGCTGCTGGCGCTGGTGCTTTTTCCACCGCTAAAAATGTTGACAATGTTTTTTGATTTTTAGAATAAAACATTTTGAGTCTCAAATTATTGAAACGAAGTACAAAAGGAATATATCTTGCATCATGATGCAATTAAATGTACAATCTCATCGATCTATACCGCGTATCACTGTAGTAAACGTTTGATCAAACTGACTAATAGTTTTCGAAATATACCGTTTCAAATTGTTGGATATTTTATTGCTAATTAGTCGATACGTTATGTTGGAAAATTAATCGAAATTTTAATTTCAAACGCTGAATGTACTTGCGAAAATATATGCAAAAGACCTGGCATTAGATGGCGTACGCGTTATTCTTAGCCAAGCCATAAATTATGAAAATTAATTAATAAGTTGTAATTTTAACTTGTTGCGTTATTTCTATAAAGCACAGTATTATTTATTTCTATACGATTTTATCTGTAGAAAATATTCCAAACTTACGTTTGATGGTCAATTTGCAGGCGGTGGTTACCGTGCCAATACTGTTAGTAGCGGTACAAACATATTCACCCTCGTCTTCAGGGAAAACTTCGGCAATAGTGAGGCTGGCAATGCCACCTCTGTATCTCAGATCGACGACGTCTGACGAGGTAACAACTTGTTCGTTCTTTAACCAAGTGATTTGTGGTTCAGGATCACCTTCAACAACAACCGATAATTCTAGTCGAGAACCGTCGTCAATCGTAAGTGCGGCGTCGAGCTGCTGTACAAAGGATGGCGGTCCCATTGTTGCGTCTGGTGCAGCTGTATTACAATTAAATTTATTGTTATCGTTCTATTTTGATATAAACATGTCAATTTCGTTTTTCCTTTTCAATGTATATACTCACGTATAAGTTCTTTTGTCGTGCTTCTCGATCTGGACGGACTACCAGTCGCGTCTGTTTTGCTACCATACTTTTTGATAGCTTTCTTGTCCTTATCTTTAGGCTTCTTGTCTTTCTTTGTGGGTTCAGGTGAGGGTTCGGGTACAGGTTCCGGCGACGGAAGTTTTACTGGTTTTACAACAGGTTTCTCGACTACTGGTGGAGGAGTTAGGTCTGGGATCGTGATGCGGTGAAGTTCTCGCTCGCTAATTGGTATGTCGCTAACTGGCGTGTGTCCTGGCTTGAATGGCGTTGATCTTATGATTGTTGTCGTTACTGGCTGATACGGTGCTGGTTTCAGGGGTTTCTCAATGAAGCGGCGTTCTACAAAGGATAGATTATCGCTTGTATATTGCGTTATATTTTGGGTTATTAATTTAATCGTTGTCCAATTACCTCCGGAATGTAACAGATCGTGAGCCAACTGTTCCTGCTCCTCGGTCTCGCCGGTGCCCTCGACGATGACAACGCAACTGGTCTCGTCGGTACCATGACAATTAGTGGCAACGCACTTGTATTTACCACTGTCCTCGGGTTTACAATCAACGATTTCCAATGTGACGACACCATCCGAGTTTGTCATTGTGTATTCATGTTTGGAGAGTTCCTTGCTGTTCTTGAACCAACGTACCGATGGTGGTGGTTTACCGCTCAAGCAACACAACAATTTACATGTATCACGCGACTGCATAACACGTGGACGTAGCAAGAAGGTAAAGTCGGGTGCCGATTCTTTCGTTTCCATCCAGAAGTGATATGGCAGTGGCTCGCGTCGTCTAACTGGCTGATAGGCTTCTGGCTTGTATGGCGCAACGTCTTTAGGCAAAGCTACAATAAAATTTTTATAAAATTCAGTCGTTATCGAACTATTTTAATTGTAAAGTTCACAAATAAAATCACTCACGTTGTACGTTTAAGAATACAACTTCCTCGCGATAACCATAATGATTTTCAGCGCGAATGATGTATTCTCCTCTGTCTTCGAGTTTCACCCTGTTGATTACGAAAGTGTAGTCATCGCCGATGTATCGTTTCATGAATTTCACAGACTGTCTGAGTTCCTGGTTGTTGCGATACCACGTGAGTACTGCTGGAGCTAACGCGATCACGCGACATGTGAATTTAGCACTCTGGCCTTCGTATGCGAACGCACTCGTTGGCTTGATGACAAATCTCGGGGCAGCTTGTCTGCGATCTATGTAAAACAATTAATTTTGTAATTTAGTTAATCTTGTAAGTAAAAAGAGAAACAATCTAAAATGGTCAATTGCTGATTTTGCTCAAAACTTACCGAACGTTGTGTCTTGAATTTGATATCTCTCGATCAAAAGTTTTCTCAGTGACGAGTACTCGGCTAGCCGGCCAATGGGCAGTACATATTTTTTCCAATCGTCATATTTCGCACGGATTTTGTTTCTGAAATTAATATATCTGCTTGTGTTGATTTCCTTGGTATATCTGCTGGAATCTCCGGTGAGCCACGCATGCATAAGGCATTCATGGGCAGTCATCCTCTTCCTACGTTATAAAGCATCATTATTAACAACACATTCGAACGTTTTTCTTACGATTTAATTTTAACATCAGTGCTTACTCTTTGTTCTTAATAAGTAATCGTCTAATGAAGTCTTTAGCCTCTTCGGAAACGTCGCGGAATGCTTCCTCGTCAAAGTCCCAATCGCACGCTTTGACATTCTTGAGGGTCTCAATGTCATTGTCACCGGCGAACGGTGAGAGTCCGCTCAGTAAGACGTAAGCGAGAACACCGCATGCCCACATGTCTGTATAGAAACCAACTGGTTCTCTCTCGACAATTTCAGGCGCGGCAAACTCAGCAGTACCTGTACTGATCTTCACTACTTGATTCGGGTCTAATTTAGTGGCTAATCCAAAGTCTATTAGTTTGACATTTGTGCTTGAGCGCGTTTGGCACATAATGTTTTCGGGTTTCACGTCAAGGTGAATGATATTTCTCTCGTGCATATGTTTGATGGCTTCACATATTTGTCTCATGTAATTGATAACTTCAGATTCGGACATCGTGTATCCTTCTGCTGTGATGCGTTCGAAAAGCTCACCGCCGGACAAACTAATAAAAACAAAAATACAAAATGATAGCTTGAAAATCTTTCCTCACTTATAAACATTAATAATTATAAAACGAAAGAAAAACTTACAATTCGAAGATAAGAACCATTTCGTCGTCATCTTCAAATGCATCGTGAAGATTGATAAGTTTCGGATGATGTAACTGATTCATTATATCAATTTCTCGCCTGATAAGTTCTTTTTCCATTGGATGTTGAGATGGAATAAATTTGGCAGCAAAAATGTTGCCAGTTGCACGTTCACGACAGCGATGTACAACACCAAATGCTCCAGTACCAATCTCCTCGAGAATATCGTAACGATCGTATACAGATACGTTGCGCTTGATGTCAACCGGTTGTTGAGGTACGTATTTGTCGTAGATGTCAGAAACAAATTGATCGTAATCCCAGACCTTTTCATCGGTAGTTCCTCTGATCTTTTTACCAGTGATTGGATCAATATCACTCTTGCGTTTAGGCTCTTCGTGTTTCTTCTTAGCTTCTCCTTTCGTCATAACAAGTGGTGTTACTTCACTTGGATTTGATCTTCCGTAAACATTTTCAGCAAATACACGGAAATCGTATTGATGTCCAGGACTCAAGCCATGTACTGCAATCGAACAAACACGTGTACTTCCAACACGAATCCAAGTTGACATTGGATGTTCGCGTTTCTCGACCAAGTAATTGGTAATGTTACTGCCGCCGTCCCACACAGGTGGTTTCCATGTGAGAGCAAGCGAATCATGGCCCACACTATCGATAATTGGGAAGCGTGGTGGATCTGGTCTGTCACTGATTTGGATTTTAATAATAGCAGAATCAGTACCAAGTTCATTCTCAGCTGTAAGTCTATATGGGCCAGAATCAACTTTGCTAGCATCACGAATAGTAAGAGTAGCATGGCGTTCGGTGACTTGGATATCGTAGTGCTCGCCCGATTCGATGGTTTCGCCTTCTCGAACCCAAGTGAGTTTTGGTTTCGGGAAACCAGTGAATGGAATCTTAATAACGACATTAAGACCTTTGTCGAAGAAGGCTGTGTCACGGAATCTTGGCGGCACGTTCAGTTTAGGCGCTGTCATTATCAACAGTTCACCTTTTGTTGACTTTACTCCGGCTTTATTTACAGCACGACACATATATTCGTCGGCGTCTTCACCGAATACGTCGTGTACAATGAGATTATGACAATCGCCTTCCGAATAAATATTGTACCTCGATCCATTGACAATTTCACGTGCACCTTTGAACCAAGAAACTGTTGGTGCTGGTACTCCAGTAATAATGCACTTGAAGTGAGCGTTGTGGTTTTGCGCGCAATTGAGAGTCTTTGGCAAAGGTTTGAGAATTTCTGGTGCTTTGGCAGCTTGTGGATCGCGTATTTGGACAGATGTTGAGGCCTTGGATTCTGGACTGAGGCCTGCTTCATTCTGGGCAAATACTCGGAATTCGTAGCGACGACCCTCGATTAAATTGCCTACATTGATTTGATTTGGTAAGCAAATTTGTGGATTCACGCGTTGCCAGCAACTTTCTGGTTCTTTAATCTCGCGTTTATCAATCCAATAACCTTGGATTCTTGCGCCACCATCTGTATCTGGTTTATCCCATGTTAGATTGACAAAGTCTCCGCCAACTTGAGTGATCTTTGGTGTTCCAGGTGGACCTGGTGGATCGTATGGGGCCTTTGCTTTGATCGGATTGGTACCTTCTAGTGGCGGTCCCATACCGTTCTCGTTGACGGCCATAACTCTGAATAGATATTCTTGACCTTCGGTCAAGCCTTGGACGGAATAACGGGTATCTTTGCAACCAAACATAGAGATGGTAATCCATTGAGCATGCGTTACATCGCGACGCTCGATGACGTAATGCGTAATCTTGAGACCGCCATCGGATTTGGGTGGATTCCAGCTGAGCGAGCAAGTATGCTTATCGATGTGTGATACATCCAAAGGTCCTTGTGGTGGTCCTGGCAGTCCGGTAATATAAACATTGAATACACCGGTGATGCTGCCGCTTTCGTTCTCGAGGTGAACCTCGTATGCTCCAGCATCTGTTTCTCTATCTACTTCCTTGATAAAGATAATAATGTAGTCGTCGAAAACAGTGTATTTCAAATGATCGGTCGACTCGGGCAATCTTCTACCGTTCTTCGATAGAGATACTTTAATTGGTTGATCACCACTATAATAGATCTTTATCTTAGAGTTATCGCCTTCGGGTAAGAAAAGATCGTCTGGCATACGGTCAATTCGCGGTGGGGAGCCGATCTTTAGTCGACCAGTTGTACTAGCATAACCAACGGCATTTGTTGCTTGACAAGTGTAATCTCCTTCGTCGGTATCGTAAACTTCTGTAATTACAAGACGGAATACACCGTCAAATGATTCTAATCGGAATCTTCCGCCAATTGTCAGTTCTCTTCCGTTCTTCAGCCATCTCGGTACTGGCATAGGTTTGCCAGTAGCTTCGCATTCAAATACATGGGTCTTTCCAAGTGCAACTCCTTGCGAGTAAGGTAATGTTCTAATAAACTCAGGCTTCTCACCTCCCTCGACTTCGCATATTTTCACTGGAGCTGTGCAAGAGCTTGGATCTGACCTTCCTGCTGCATTTATTGCAAACACGCGGAATTCGTAGTCACCTTTTTCAATTAGGTGGAGAACAGTATATTCAAGATCAGTAATGTTGTAATCATTGCATTTCATCCAAATTGCGCTACCGATTTCACGTTTCTCGATCATGTATCCAGTAATACGGCTTCCACCATCGGCAGCTGGAGCTTCCCACCTGAGATCGACGTAATTCTTGCCGACCTTAATTACTTGTGGATTTTGTGGTGGGTCTGGTACCATACATTTGCTCTTGAGTTTGAATGGCGTTGATGTTTGACTAGGCTTGCTCATACCTGCGGCATTTTTAGCGCGAACGCGGAATTCATACTCGTGACCACTCAATAGATTATAGCAAATGTAGCTAAGATCTTTAACAAGGTAGTCGTTTGCTACACGCCATGTGGCATCGTCGGCTGGGTCTCTGAATTCAACTTTGTAACCTTGGATACGAGATCCACCGTCAGATACAGGTCTGTCCCATGCAACAGTAATACTTGTTGAATCCCAATCTGAGACTCTTGGTCTGCCAGGTGGGTCCGGTACGTTAAATTGGAATTTGGCAATGATAGGATCAGTTCCAATTAACGGCTCTGAAATACCATATTGATTTTCGGCTCTGATACGGAAATTATATTTCCTGTTAGGCTCTAAGCCGAATACATCGTACTGTGTACGTCTGGCAAAGCTACTCAATTTTGTCCAAATACCAATAGGCTCCAATTTCTCAACAATATAGTTCGTAACTGGTGAACCACCGTCATCGAATGGTGGCTTCCATGATATTGTGCATGATTCTGGTGTAATATCAGTGACATCGATTGGACCTTGTGGTGGCGATGGCCTATCAACTACAAGAACTCTACATGTTGCTGAATCTGTGCCTACGGTATTCGTAAGATAGATCGTATAGTTGCCAGTATCCGTACGTTTAGCTTTCTTGTTGATAAACTGTGTTTCATAGTCATTGGTATCAAACTTAATCCTTTCGTCTGTAACAACGTCTTCGCCATTAATACACCATGCAGGTCGCGGCCTCGGTCTAGCCACGAATGGCACCGTAATGGTGAATGGTTCTCCTGCAATAACTGTCATATCACGAATGCTAAGATCGCTAGTAATCTTCGGTGCTATTGCTGGTGCACTAGCCTTAATAGCGTCCGAACCTGCACTCCATGGGCCTTGACCTGCTGCGTTCAATGCAGCAACACGGAATTCATAGTCATGGTTTTCAATCAAACCAGCTACTCGGTAAGTCGTATCAGTGATAATAGCTTGCGTAGCCTTGATCCATTTCTCTTCGCTAATGAGACGCTTCTCAATAACGTATCCAGTAATTGGTGAACCACCATCAGATCTTGGTTTTGTCCAGCTGATAGTAATACTATCTTCGCTTGAGTCAATACCTTTAGGTTCACCAGGAGCACCAGGCACATCAAATGGATATCTTGCTTTGATAGGATCGGTAGTCTTGGCTGGATCTGAAGTACCGTATTGGTTCTCTGCCATGACGCGGAAGTCGTATGTATTGCCTACCGCTAAGTTGCGTACTCTTACGAAAGTCGAGGTTGTACATGCACTAACCTTCACCCATTCATACGATTTAGATTCTTTCTTTTCAATAACATAGTTCGTAACTTCGGCACCGCCGTTGTCCTTCGGTGGGTTCCAAAATAGAGTAAGTGCATCACCGGCGAACTCATCGGCACGCAGATTTTGAGGTGGCGATGGTCGGTCGAGTACACGTACGTTCACAGTAGCAGTATCATAGCCAGATGCGTTACGAAGTTGAAGTCTGTATTGACCTGCGTCGGATCGCTTAGAATTCTTAACAACTAGACTAGCGAAGTCATCGGCTTGTTTAAGATGTATACGCTTGTCGGTATCTTCATCTGTCACTACGTCATTGACATACCATGTAGCAACGGGTCTTGGGAAGCCGATATATGGCACGTGAATGCTGAAGTCTTCTCCAGCTCTGACAGTGATATCTCTAACGCCACCGAGATCCATAATCGGCTTATTGGGTTGCTCTTCAATTGTGATAGGATTGCTGGCTCTGCTTGGTGGGCTTCTACCAACGTCATTAACAGCAATTACGCGGAACAAATACTCATCTCCAAGATTAAGATGAGGCACTGTGTAAGTAGTTGAAGGTACCGGAGTACCGTTCACATCATCCCAGTCCTCATCGCCGCGTGCTTTCTTCATTTGAATAATGTAGCCACGAATCTTAGCTCCTCCATCTTCCCTAGGTGGACGCCATGACAAGGTAACAGAGTCTTTTGTGACGCGGTCTGGTTTAGGCTGTTCAGGTGCACTTGGAGCAGTTCTTTGGTGACCAGCTGTAATAGGTTCTGTAGGCTTACTTGGTCGACCTGGTCCAGCTTCGTTAACAGCGAATACACGGAATTCGTATCTCGCGCCTTCGTGTAAATCTTGAACAGTGAATGTAGTGTTTGGGGTAGGATAAGTATTTGCCTTCTGCCATTCACTACCACGCTCACGTTTCTCTACGATATAGCCAGTAATAGGTTTGCCTCCTGTATTAATTGGTGGATTCCAGGCAAGTGTGCATGTGTTAGGAGTATAGCCAAGAATTTCAGGTTGGCTTGGTGCATCTGGTGGATCAAATGGACATTTCGCAATAACTGGTTTGCCTTCAAGAGGTTCAGATACACCATAGATAGTCTCAGCGCGTACGCGGAAGACGTAACGCTTGCCTTCGGTAAGCCCCTTTGCAATGAAGTGTGTTGTTGGGCAATAGCCAGGACACTGTCTCCAATTTTCAGAACCGAAGTCAGCGACTTCGACGATGTAATTAGTAACATCAGAGCCTCCATTATCATATGGAGGATTCCATTCAAGTGAAACGCTATCTTGCGTTGTGGCAGGATATTGAATTGGTCCCACAGGTGGTCCAGGTTTGTCAACTACAATGACTTCAATATCTGCTGAGTCACGGCCGTAGTCGTTAGTTGCCGAGACAGTGTATTTTCCAGCATCCTCTCGCACTGATTTATCAATGAGCAATTGAGTATGGTCGCTCTTGGTTTCCATTGTGACACGCAAAGTCTCAACTACTCGAAGTGTATTCTTGGTCCATTCGATCTTAGGTGTAGGTGCACCAGAGATGGGAATATCGATATTAATCGGTTCTCCAGCACGAACCTTGATTCTTCTTCCAATAAGAGCATCCAAGTATAACTTAGGTTTCTCTTTCATTGGTTTGGCAGTTATAACATGGGAAGTTTCGCTTGGTTTTCCAGCACCAGCCGCATTGATTGCAGTAACGCGATACTCATACTGATGTCCTTCAGCAACATGATCATCATAGTACTCGATAGGCTTGACAGGCTCTTTATTAAGCTTGATCCATCGACCGGTTGCGCGATCACGACGTTCGACATCGTAACCAATGATTGGAGAGCCACCGGTGCTGATTGGAGGTGTCCATTCAATCTTAATGTGATCTTTGTCAGCGTCAACGCATTCTGGTCTACCTGGTTGGCCAGGCACAACAAAGTTGTTCTTAGCAACTACTGATCTGTCTGTTGCAAGTGGTTCTGACTTTCCTTGCAGATTTTCCGCAAAAACTCTGAACTCATAGCTTGTGCCTTCCACAAGTCTAGGTACAGTCGCATGCGTGTATTTAGGATTGACATGAGATACGGCAGGCACCCAACCACCTCCATGTGTAAGATCACGTTTTTCTATTATGTAGCCTGTAAGATCACTACCGCCATTATCTTTCGGTGGTCTCCATGATAGAGTAACTGATTGGGCAGTTATTTCTTCGTATTCAAGTGGACCCTCTGGTGGACCAGGTCTATCGAGAATTGTCAACTTGAATGAGCCCTCGTCAGTTCCACTACTATTTCTTAGCAACAAGTGATAATTGCCAGAATCGGATCTCTTCGCATCGACAATGTGCAGAATCGTATGATAGCCAATGGAAGATACGGTTGTTCTCTTATTGATATCCACTTCTTTGCTATTCTTACTCCATATAACTTCTGGAATTGGTTCACCAATAAAGTCCACGTCCAAATGGAAAATATGTCCAGCTTTGACTTTCATGTCTTCCAATGGCGTCTTGATCTTTGGTGCCACTGTAAAAAATTTTTTTTAGAAATAAATTCCTATCTTTAAATAAAATATTTAATCAATTAATTGATAAATATATTTAAAAACTTACAGTATCTCGGTTTAGCAGTTACGAGATCACTAGGCTCAGAAGGCTCAGACTGGCCAGCAGCATTTGTAGCAATCACGCGGAATTCATACTCTTGTCCTTCAGTTAAATCAGGTACTGTCGCACTTGTTTGATTTGGTGGTACGTGTACTGCATTTGTCCAGTACGGGCTTCCCTTTTCTTTCTTCTGAATGATATATCCAGTAAGAGGTGAGCCGCCGTCGCTCTCGGGTGCGGGCCAATCAATATCAACGTGATCCTTGTCCCAATCGACAATTCTTGGTTTACCTGGCGCTTCAGGCTCATCTAAAAGCATTAAAATATTTTGAAAAATTTTATTTAGCAATATTGTTTTTTATAATGTAACATTATTCAAGTTAATAAAAACAGATATATTTTAACGTAAATAAAAAAATATTATTTCTTACCAAATTCGTTCTTGGCAATAATGCTCTTTTCAGTCTCCAATGGTTCAGATTCTCCAACGCTGTTTACAGCTTTAACGCGGAAATAGTACTCTTTGCGGTGTACTAGTCTTGCAACTTCATGCGATGTAACCATGCTCATGCCCGCGTCAGTCCAAGTACCCCGTGATACGTCCATTTTTTCAATAATGTAGTGCAAGATTGGTGTACCACCACTGTCAAGAGGTGGAAGCCACGAAAGATGACAACTATCTTTGGTAATATTTGAGACATCGAATGGTTTTCGTGGAGGTGAAGGCTTGTCGATTACTACTACATTTGCTCCAGCACTACAAGGAAATGAATAGTATTTTTATACAAAATCAATTTTGTAATTAAATTAATTAAGTTAACGTTGTATTAAATGTGTACAATAAAAATGATTTATTTTTACGTAGACTATTTATATATGTTCCGATAAGCACAAATAGTATAGTAATATTTTGACTTATTACGTTTTTATATTTTATTTATTTTATAATTACCTGCATTTGCCAAGATCGTTTTCAAGGGTGAGTACATATCTGCCACTGTCTGAACGATGTGCGAAGGGAATTTCGAAATTAGTATTTGTATGAGTGGTGAAAATCTCATGTCGTTCATCAGAATAAACTGGCACATCATTAATAGTCCATTTCGCAACAGGTTTGGGCGAGGCTTCGATTGGTATTTCGTAGCTAATTTTCTGACCGGCACGTACAGTAATGTCATGAAGCAAATGCGGATCGAAGGACGGTTTGACTAAAATGAAAATTAAATATTTGTTACAATAAAATTTAATTTAAATGCATAATATGAAAATAATATTTTTTTAATATATGTTGATTGGTATGTACCATATCGTGCTTTAGCAACAATCGATTGTGAAGCATCTGAAGGTTCACCAGGCCCAGCTTTATTCACAGCAATAACGCGGAACTCGTATTCCTCTCCTTCAGTTAAATCAGGCACTCTAGCGTTTGTCTTGACACTATCGAGTTCAAGTGCTTTCTCCCATTGCCCAAACTTGGGTTTCTTTTCGATTATGTAACCAGTGATTGGTGCACCTCCATCTCTCTTCGGTGGAGTCCATTCAAGGTCCACGCGATTCTTATCCCAATCAACAATGGATGGAGTTCCTGGTTTTTCAGGTTTACTGAATGGATCATTGGCAAAGATACTCTCAAGACCATTCAACGGTGGTGATTCGCCCTGCTTATTCACCGCTCTAATGCGGAAGCTGTACTGGTGACCCTCGATCAAATGATCGATTTCAATGCTGGTACCTTGAGATTCACAAAGAGGCACCCAGCGCATGCTTTCTGCATCCATTTTTTCGACGGTGTAATAAAGAATTTCTGAGCCGCCGTCATCTTTGGGCGATCTCCAGGTGAGTTTACATCCATTCTTATGTATATCGCTAATCTTCAACGGACCTTCAGGAGCTGAAGGCACGTCGAGAACGATAACTCTCAGGGTTGCGCTATCTTTACCGTTTGTATTTCTTGCGGTCAATGTGTATTCGCCAGAATCGGAACGAAGAGCCTCGAGAACGCGAACACGAGTATTATAGTCCTCGTTGACAATCTTGATACGATCATCCGAGATAATCACGTTGCCCTTGAGTGACCATTCTTTCTTTGGGGGAGGTTCACCACTGACGGGTACATCAAAGTCGAAGAAACCACCTGCTTTTACCTTGACATCTAGCATGTACTTTCTGTCAATCTTTGGTGGAACTGCAAAAGAAATAAATTATTTGATTAAATATATACATATATATAACTTTGATATTTATATGCAATTTTAAGTATAAGTTTAAGTATAAAATATAAAACACCTATTAAAATTGAAATTCGTCGGTTTGCCATTTTGACGCACAATCATTAAAGTTTTACAATTATATTAACAGCTCACTCGCACGAAACATGAAGCTATTTAATCCATCGCTTGACAATACACTACTAATATCGCTTGAAGCGCATCGTCGCAGGCAACTGACAAATAACGGGCCAAAAGCCAAGAAATTGTACGAGGTCGTTGATCGTTGGCAGAGATACTTACGATTCTTTGGTCGTGCAATATGTGGCTTAGTGGCGTCAGATGGTTCGCCAGGTCCTGCTTTATTGACAGCGCGTACGCGGAACTCATAAGGTGTGCCCTCGATAAGATCTTTGACCTTGCCACACGTAACGTCGCCTTCAACTTCAGCGCATTTCTCCCAAGTCGGACTGTACTTATCACGTTTTTCAATGATATAACCGGTAACTGGAGAGCCACCGTCGGTTGGCGGTCTTGTCCATTCCAGTTCGACAAAGTTGGTATCATAGTCTTTTATATTTGGTGTTCCGGGTTTACCAGGTTCATCTATAAAATATTAAACGTGTAAAATGACTCATTCGTTTTTATATTTTCTTTATATTATATGTATAATAATATATATATGATATTACTATTAATATATTTAATAATTGTCACTTACCGAATGGATTCTTTGCTTCAATGCTAGTAGCACTAGCAAGAGGCTCGCCCTTTCCTTGTTTGTTAACTGCTCGTACTCTGAATTTGTATTTGTGATTTGGTAAAAGTCCTTCAACAGCCACAGATGTCTCTGGACCATTGGTCTCACCAGCAGGTACCCATCTTCCGGTTGCTTCATCAAGTTTTTCGACAACATATTTTTCAATTGGAGAACCACCATCATCCTCGGGTGGTTTCCATGACAGTTTACAACCTTCTGCTGTAACATCGGATACCTTGAGTGGACCCTCGGGTGTTCCTGGTTTGTCCAAGACTGTGACTTTGACATAGGCTACATCTTTGCCGTTGATATTCTCAGCAATCAGTTGATATTTGCCTGATTCTGCTCTAGTGGCCATTCGGACGTTTAATTGAGTGTTATAATCAATGTCTTTGATTTTAACGCGGTCGCCCGTTTTGACGTCTCTATTATCAAGAAGCCATCTGGTTCTTGGAGCAGGTTCTCCGCTAACTTTGACGTCAAAGCCAAAGTTCTGGCCAGCCTTGATTTTAATATCAACTAAATTAGTTCTGTCAATCTTAGGTGCCATATTACGTGGTTTAGCATATATAACTGGAGTCTGGTTAGATGGTTCACTAGGACCAGCTTTGTTGATTGCTCTTACACGGAATTCGTACGGCTGTCCTTCAACCAAATCGCCAACAGTAGCTCTGACAGGTGAATCACTTGGTCCATAAACTGGAATTTCAACAGCTTTCTCCCATTCACCGTATTTGTCTTTCTTTTCGACAACATAGCTTGTGATTGGAGCACCACCATCGTTCATTGGTGGGTTCCACTTAAGATCAATATGATCCTTGTCCCAATCAGTTGCTTCAAGGTCAGTTGGCTTGCCAGGCTCATCGAATGGATTTTTAGCAATAATTGTCTGTTCGGCAACTAGTGGTTCTGATTCACCCTCGGGGTTGACAGCTGACACACGGAATTTATATTCTTTGCCCGGTATCAATCCAGTAACGTCAAGGCCTGGTTCCAGAGAACGACCACATGGTACCCAGCATCCAGTTTCGGGATCCATCTTATCGATTTGATAATATTCAATAGGGAGACCACCGTCATCGAGAGGTCGCTTCCATTTGAGTTTGCATCCTTCTTTATGGACGTCTGTAACTGAAAGTGGCCCTTCAGGTGGCGACGGTTTGTCAGTGACTGTAACCTTAACGACTGCAGTGTCCTTGCCACATGAGTTTGTGGCAATAATAGTATAATCTCCACTGTCATCTCGCTTTACTGGGCGGACTGTAAGTTTGCTTGTGTATTCGGAGTTGTCAATGTTGACAGTCCTGCTTGGAGTAAGTGGCATTGCACCGAATCGCCAATTCATAGTTGGATGTGGTTCTCCAATTACATTAACGTCGAACTTAAGCGTTGATCCTGCTGAAAGTGTGATATCACGCAATGTACGGCGATCGATCTTTGGAGCCACTGTAAAATAATTTTCTCCAATGAGCATAATTTATAAATAAGAAATAAAAACGTGCATTTTAATTTATACTTACAGAATCTTGGTTTAGCGATAAATGTTCTGCTTGAATCACCAGGTTCTGATTGTCCAGCCTTGTTAACAGCAATAACACGGAACTGATATTCATTACCCTCAATAAGCCCAGTAACAAGCGCCGAACATACTGGAAGATCTCTTTCCATCGCTTTTTCCCACATAGTACTGTACTTGTCTTTCTTTTCGATAATATAGCCAGTAATAGGAGTGCCTCCATCGCTAATTGGTTCATTCCATTTGAGATCAACTTGGTTCGCTGTCCAATCAACGAACTCAGGTGCGCCAGGAGGTGAAGGAGTAGCTGTAAATGATAAACAAATATTAATTATTATATATAAATGAAACGATCAATCAATATAATAAAAATCACTGAAAATTGTATTAACTTTTCGTGAAATAACAAAAGATATTATAAACTTACTGAATGGATCTTTAGCTATAATTGATCCCAATGTTTCGAGTGGTTCTGATTCTCCTTCTTTATTCAAAGCTTTTACTCTGAACTTATATTCATGACCGGGTGTCAAGCCCTCAACCTTCATTTCAGGGACAGGCGATCTACCGATTGGTAACCATACTCCAGTTTCTGGATCGAACTTTTCGATGAGATATCCTTCAATAGGTTCTCCTCCGTCATCTTTTGGTTTCTTCCATTTCAGTGTGCAACCGTCTTTGTGTATATTACTAACTTCAAGAGGTCCTTCCGGTTTGTCCGGTTTGGAAACCACAGTAACTTCAACTTCGGCACTATCAAAACCATATTGATTGCTAGCGCTAATTTTGTATAAGCCAGTATCTTTACGTTCGGGTCTGTCGTTGAAGAATTTAGTGTTATTTGGTATATTCTCAATACGCCGATAAGTTGTTTGATGAATAACCTTTCCATTGAATGACCATGATACATCAGGCGCTGGCTCACCAAATACTTTAACGTCATACTTAAGTGGCTCTCCTTCATGAATAGTAATATCTCTGAGATTCTTTCTATCGATCTTTGGTGGCAACCTTCTACATTTCGCAGTAACAGGTTTGCTAACTTCTGATGGTTCACCAGGTCCAGCTTCGTTAATAGCCCGAACTCTAAATTCATATTCTTGACCTTCATCGAGATTATCTACCCTGCCCTTACAGTCAGGTCCCACAGTTTCAACAGCTTTAATCCACCTAGGACTGCCCTTTTCTCGTTTCTCAATGACGTATCCAGTAATTGGTGAACCACCATCGTTCATTGGAGGGGTCCATTTCAAATCTACATGATCCTTGTCCCAGTCAGTCGCATCAGGCCTGCCAGGAGGTCCAGGCTCATCTGTAATAATCAATTAATTAATATTGATTAAACACATACATTTTATTTATAATTTTTGCACTAGGCCGACTTACCGAATGGATTCTTAGCAACAATTGCTGTGTCAGTAACTAATGGCTCGGATTCGCCTTCTGCGTTAACAGCAGCTACTCGGAATTTATATTCTTGTCCTGGCACTAAATTTTCAACATCAAGCTTTGGCTCCAATGTGCGACCAACAGGTATCCATCTACCATTGATCGTATCCATTTTTTCAACGATGTAATGATCAATTGGTACACCACCATCATCTAACGGCGGATTCCATTTTAGGCTACAACCTTCTTTGTGCACATTATCGACTTTAAGTGGACCTTCTGGTTTACCGGGTTTATCTAGTACTGTTATCGTGATTGTTGCATCGTCAGTACCAGAATCATTTTCTGCTTTAAGATGTAAAACACCAGTGTGATTTCTAGTTGCGAAGCCAATAGAAAATTTGGTTTTGTAATCTTCTTCTTCGATAACAACCCCATTTTGGTCAGTTTCTTGTTTCTTTTTGTTAAGAGACCATGTTTTTGTTGGAGGAGGTTCACCAGAAACTTTAACATCCAATCGTATATGATTTCCAGCTTTAACTGTGATATCTTTGAGATTAGTACGGTCGATTTTAGGTGCAGCATATCTATCCTTGGCAACCATCGTATCACTAGGCTCGCTAGGTTTACTAGGGCCACCTTTGTTAACGGCCTTGATGCGGAACTGATATTTTTGTCCTTCTACTAAATCACCAATTCTTGCTTCAGTTCTTAAGCCCGGAGTTTCACCGGCCTTCTGCCATTTCCCATATTGATCTTTCTTTTCAATAATGTATTTCTCAATTGGAGCTCCTCCATCATTCTTAGGTGCAGTCCACTTGAGTTTAGCGTGATTTTTGTCCCAATCTTTGATTTCAGGTTTCCCAGGGGCATCAGGTTCACAGTAAGGATTCTTGGCCGTCGTAGGTATAGTAGTTTCAAGAGGTTCAGATTCTCCTTCGCTATTAACGGCCTTCACTCTGAATTGATAATCTTTTCCTTCATTCAGCCCAGATACATCAGCCTCTGGTACTTTGCTTACGCCACAAGGAACCCATCGACCCATATCAACATCCATACGTTCAATAACGTAATGATCAATTGGTTCACCACCGTCATCTTCGGGCTTGTCCCATTTAAGTTTGCAACCTTCTGCTGTCACCTCAGAAACTTGCAGTGGGCCTTTAGGTTTGCCAGGTTTACCGACAACAGAAAGTTCGACTTCAACTTCATCGGTACCACTGTCATTTGTAGCTGTTACAACATAAGTGCCACTATCGGCTCTCTCTAGCTTGGTTAAAATAAAGCTTGTATGATAGTCTTCATTGTCGATCTTCAGACGATCCTGTGTCTTCAATGTAACTCCCTTAAGCTTCCAAACTACAGTTGGTGCTGGCTCTCCTGTGACTTTAGCTTCCATTCGCAATATTTGGCCAACGCGCATAACTTTTTTCTGTAAATTGGTGCGATCGATGCGTGGAGCAACTGCAAGAAATAATTGTTTTTTTTTTAATTGAAAATATACTTTAAGTTAATATTTACGGTATCATATTAATATACTTACGGTTACGTGGTTTTGCTACAACACTCTTTGAAACATCGCTTGGTTCGCCTGGTCCAGCCTTATTTACAGCAACTATTCTGAATTCATATTCATGACCTTCCTCTATACCATTAGTAACTTTAGCGTTCGTTTGACTTCCTGGTACTTTAGCTGCATCAACCCACTGTCTACCCTCTTTATCGCGCATTTGTACAATGTATTGCTCAATGGGAGCCCCGCCATCATCTGCAGGTGGGTTCCACGTAAGATCAACAAAGTCTTTGTCCCAGTCTGTAAGTTGCGGACGTCCTGGTTTTCCAGGCTCGTCTATAAATAAGTAATTTAGTAGATTATTACAAATTGTTCCTAGTTTACGTGCCGTTAATGTAAATACTATTAAAATCATTAATACCAAACGGATTCTTTGCAATAATAGACTTATCAGCTTCCAATTCTTCCGAATCGCCTTCCTTATTGACGGCCTTTACTCTGAATTTGTATGGTTTTCCTTCTAATAAACCAGTGATATTTGCTTCTGGTTCTGTTGATCTTCCACAAGGAACCCATTGTCCTGACAAAGGATCGAGTTTTTCAATTTCGTAGTATTCAACTGGAGAGCCACCATCATCATCAGGCTTCTTCCACTTAAGTTTACATCCATGTTTGTTTACGTCGGATACTTCAAGAGGCCCCTATATGACAAAAATAAAATTGTATGGAAAATGAAAAATATGCAAGTATCATTGAAAAAAAATTACGTACATTAGGCTTGCTTGGTTTTCCCAACACTAAAAGATCGAATTCTGCGATATCTTCACCTACTTCATTCTTAGCCTTAATTGTGTATCTGCCTGTATGTGCTCTCTTACATTTTAGAATTAAAAACTTAGTATTATAATCAACATTATCAATTCGTATTTCATTATCGGTTGACAGTTCTTTTCCTTTGAATGACCATGTGACAGTTGGAGCTGGTTCACCAATAATATTGATGTCCAATGACAGCGTGAGACCAACTTTGATCGTAGTTTGTTGGAGATTAGTTCTGTCGATGTATGGTTTAACTACCAATAAAATACATTTAATTAAAATTCGAGAATTCAAAGTAAATCTCACTATTCAATAATTTATAATACTCACGCCAACGAGCTTTCGCGGTATGTGGGTTTGTTGCTTCGCTTGGTTCGCCAGGACCAGCTTTATTGACTGCCTTAACTCTGAATTGATATTGATTGCCTTCTTCCAATTTAGGTACTGTTCCAGTGCAAATAGGACCGTCAACTTCAGCAGCTTTTACAAAACTAGTGCCAAATTTGTCTTTCATTTCAATAATATAACCAGTAATTGGAGCGCCACCATCTCTAATGGGGGGTTCCCACTTAAGTTTAACCATATTTTCAGACCAATCGATAATTTCAGGTAATCCAGGTGCCGCAGGAGTATCTAATAAATATTAATGAATAGTAAATAAAGTATACGTATTTGCGGATACTAATTTTTATATTCAGTATTTTACGTACCATACGGGTTCTTAGCGATTATAGCCGTATCAGTCTGCAATGGCTCTGACTCTCCCTCTTCGTTAACAGCTTTGACACGGAACTCGTACTTTCTTCCTGGTTCAAGGCCAGTAATAGTTTGTTCAGTTTTTTCTGGATCTGCGATACCAGCAGGAACCCATCGTCCACTTGTAACATCCATTTTTTCAATGATATAACTAGTCAATGGAAGACCACCGTCATCTTTAGGTTTGTTCCATTTTAGTTTACATCCTTCTTTATGAACGTCGGTAACTTCAAGAGGTCCTTCAGGTTTACCCGGCTTGTCTAAAGTTTAAACAAGAAATAAATGAAGTATCACTCATAAAGTATTAAATTAAATAATAAAATTGTTAAAATTGACAATACTTACCAAGTATAATTATCTCTACGTCGGCTTCATCTGAGCCTGAATCATTCACAGCCTTAATTGTGTATTTGCCGGTATCATCACGAGTAGTATTCGACAATTGAAGTTTGGTGTTATAATCTTCATTGTCAATCTTAACATTAGCACTCGTGGTAAGCGGCTTGATACCTCTACTCCAGGTAATCGTTGGAGGAGGTTCACCTTCAACATCTACGTCTAATTTCACTAATTGGCCTGCTCGTACTTTCACAGTTTGTAGCTTTTCACGGTTGATGTGTGGTTTAACTGCATTGGAAATATATTTCGGTAAGTAAATTTCGTACTTCAGTAAAATAATGTACAATAAAAACTTACGGAATCGTGCTTTAGCTACATGTGGTTTAGTCGGCTCTCCGGGTTCACCAGGACCAGCCTTGTTAACTGCACGCACTCTGAATTGATATGTAGAGCCTTTCTTGAGGCCAGTTACGCGACCTCTTGGTTGAGAACTTGTTGTTGTGACAGCTTCCTCCCAGTGACTGGTAAGTTTTTCTTTCTTTTCAATAATATATCCAGTGATAGGAGCACCGCCGTCGTCTTTGGGTGCTTCCCATTTAAGATCAACGCGATCGACGTCCCAGTCTTCAAATTCAGGTACGCCTGGTTTTCCGGGAAGATCTGTAAAAAAATGTTAAATATGTCATTCATGTATAATATCATACAAAAATTATTAGATTTTATATAAGTTACCGAATGGATTTTTAGCAGTAATGGCTCTATCAGTAACAAGAGGCTCAGATTCTCCTTCTTCATTAATTGCCTTAACTCTGAATTCATAATCATGACCTTCTTGAAGTCCCTTGACATCTATTTCGGTATCATTCGTACGTCCTACCGGTACCCAGCGGCCTGTAGATTTGTCTAATTTTTCTACTTGATAGCCAGTGATTGGTTTGCCACCATCATCTTCGGGCTTTTCCCATTTCAATTTACAGCCACTCTTAGTAACATCGGAAACTTTAAGTGGCCCTTTGGGTTTCGAAGGTGCCGCTACAATTATAATAATAAATGTATTGTAACTTTTAAATTCTCATATTTTGTTGAGGTACTTATATTTTACATATAAAAAATACTTACATAGAACAGTAACTTCTACTTCGGCTTCATCTTCTCCGTGAGCATTCACAGCCTTAATTTTATAGACACCGGTATTGGCTCTCTTGCTATCAGTGATACTGATTTTCGTATTGTACTCAATGTTAACAATTTCAATGTTACCGGTTGATTTAAGCTCAGTACTTTTATGATACCACGTTGTTTCTGGAGGTGGTTCACCGCGTACGTCAACATCATACTTGATAGATTTACCAGCTCTAACAATGATTGGTTTAAGATTCGTTCTGTCGATTCTTGGTTTGACTATATTAAAAGAAATAAAATAAGGTCAATTGCATATGTACTATTTTGACACTTGTTCTTATGTGAGTTGATACTTACGAGATTTATGCTTGCAAATCTGCATTTTTGATGCATCTGAAGGTGGCGAAGGGCCAGCCTTATTAACGGCAATAACTCTAAATTGATATTCTCCTTTTTCTTTTAAACCAGGTACTTTACCCTCCAGAACGTTACCAGGAACTTCTATAGCTTTCTCCCATTCTGGCTTAAATTTATCCTTCTTTTCAATTATGTATTTCTCAATTGGAGCACCTCCATCAAATTCGGGAGGAGTCCATTTGATAGTGACCGACTCATTATCGTAATCAACAATCTCTGGAGTACCAGGCTTAAGAGGCTCATCTGTTTGAAAGAATACAATTTCAGCATTTATTAATTAATAAATGTAATAATTTATTAATAATATAATAAATACAATTTATTATTCATAAAGACATCAACCTACCAAACGGATTTTTAGCGATGACACCTCGTTCACTTTCAAGCGGTTCAGAATCGCCTTCGTCGTTGACGGCTGTAACTCTAAATTTGTATTCGCTACCAGGATTCAATCCCGTGACATCGAACTCACAGTTTCCGTCACCTGGAACCTTGCCAACACGTACCCATTTACCAGTTTTCGTATCCATCTTTTCGATTTCGTACTCTTTGATTGGACAGCCACCGTCGTCTTCTGGCTTTTCCCACTTGACTTTAGCACTTGTTTTAGTGACATCTGATACAACAAGTGGTCCCTTTGGTGCTTCAGGCTTGCCAAGTACGATTAATTCAACAGTTTCGGAATCTCTGCCGCTGGCGTTTTCAGCAATGAGTGTGTATTTTCCTGTATCTTTTCGTATGGCATTTATCAATGTAAAATCGGTATGGTAATCAACGTTCTCAATTTTAATGCGCTCAGAGTTCTGAAGTGGTAGATTATCTCTCCAAACCCATTTGCAATCTGGAGGTGGTTCTCCAATAACATCAACCGACCATTTGTGAGTTCTACCAGCTTTTATCGTAATAGATTTCAATGTTTCGCGATCAATTCGAGGTTTGACTGTAAAATATAGAATATTTTCAGTTAATAAAAAAGTATTTTTAATTATTAAAATTAAAATAATTATTTTACTTATTGTAAAATTGAAAAAAATATGAATGAATTACTTACGATTCTTGTGCTTGCAAAGATGATTATCAGTGGGTTCACTAGGTTGACCTGGACCAGCCTTGTTATGTGCTCTGACTCTAAATTGATAAACCATTTTTTCTTTAAGACCCTCAACTTTGCATTCGGCTTTGTCATCATTTGTTTTAGCAACTTCAACCCAATCTGGTGAAAATTTGTCTTTCATCTCAACAGTATAGTGCGTAATTGGACGTCCACCGTCACTATCAGGTCTGGCCCATTTTAGACTGACACTCATGTTATCATAATCGACAATTTCTGGCTTTCCTGGTTTACCAGGCTCATCTAAAATGTTTAAAATCAAAGGTTTTTAAATATAATTTTCATGTAATTTTAAGTAATATAAATTTTTATGTAATATAAACAATCGATGTATTACCGTAAGGATTCTTTGCCAAAATAGCCTCATCGGTCTCAAGAGGTTCAGATTCTCCCTCTTTGTTTTGTGCTTTGACACGGAACTTATACTTTTTCTTAGGCGTCAATCCTTGGAACGTAAATTCGTGTGGTTCACCTGGTCCAACTTCACCAGCAGGTATCCATCTACCAGTATCCATGTCCATTTTCTCAAGTGTATATCCAGTAATATCGGTACCGCCATCATCCTTTGGTTTTTTCCATTTAACAGTGATATGATCTGAGCGGACTTCTGTCGTTTCTAGCGGTCCTACTGGTTTGGATGGTTTATCGAGAACGACGACATCAGCAACACTTTCAATAGTTCCCGAGCTATTTGTTAGTACTAATTTATATTTTCCAGAATCTGGTCTTGTCGTTTTTCTAACCGTTAATACTGTATTCCTTTCGTATCTGTCAATAGTCAATCTCTCTGCGGAATCTTGAACCAATTCCTTTTCCCCTAAGAACCATTTAACTTCAGGTTCGGGCTCGCCTCCGTACTTGATATCGTATTTGATAACTTGTCCCTTCTTTATAACCAAGTTTTTTAAGCCATCTCCGATGATGAAAGGTTTGACGAATCGACTCTTGGCAATAATTGGTTTTGTAGCATCTGATGGCTCGCCAGGACCAGCCTTGTTGACAGCACGAATTCGAAATTCGTATTGTTGCCCTTCTTTCAGACCATCGATTGTTCCTTTTGTTACATCACCTTCGATCTCCTTACCCTTAACCCATTCTTTGCCAAACTTCTCTTTGTATTCGATAATGTAACCCGTGATCGGGGCACCACCATCGCTCTCGGGCTTTGTCCACGTAAGATCGGCATGATCGACATCCCAATCGACGACTTCTACGTTTCCTGGTTTACCTGGTTCATCTGTAAACACGTGTTATATTGAGGGTTAATAAAATCAAAACTAAATAATACTTTTCCTCAACTTATATAATACTATTTACCCCAAGGATCTTTCGCTAAAACTGGATTAGCAAACATTGCTGGCTCACTCGAACCGATTTTGTTAACAGCACGAATACGGAATTTGTACTGTTTCTTTGTAACAAGATCTTCTACTTTGTAGACAGTCTTTTCTCCAGGCATAACTTCTCCCACACTATCCCACTGTGCTTTCAAGCTCATATCAAGACGTTCAACAACGTATTTGAGAATAGGTGAGCCACCGTCGTCTTTGCTGGGTTTGAATTTGACAACGCAACTCGTTGCAAACACGTCAGTGACCTCAACATCGAGTGGAGGCGATGGAACGTCTATGAATAAATAAAACAATGATCAAAAGATAGTTATAAATAACTTCAAATTAAACGTGCTCTTTATCAATGAATTATACCTTGCATGTTGACAAAAATATCTTTGACCTCATCTCCTTGTGCATTGCCGATCTTGATTTGATACGTGCCACTTTGATCATGCGAAGGTTTCTTAATTTTGTATGTAATTTTATCTTCGCCCACAATAATTTCAACGTCCTTGAGCGGTAATGGCTTTCCATCTTTCAAGAGCTTGGCCTCAACTTGCGATTGTTTTGTACCTTCGACTAAAAAACAAATCCAAATAAATATTTTTACTCACTACTAGAATTTCATACTTCTAAAACGGATTCTTACTCTTGTAAGGAATAGTGAAAACTATAGGCGCACTGCACGGTCCCTCAACGGTGTCAGGAATCTCAGCAATTGGTTTACTTTCACCTTTTTTAACCGAAAGCATACACGAACTTTTTAGTTCGCCACTCTCACAAGTGATCTCGCCATCATCGGTCATCTCAGCCCGATTAAATACCAACTGGTGTTTGCCACCACCAAGATTTTTAATCTCAATACGCTCGCTTGGCTCAATAGGTTTACCATTAAAGAACCAATTGGCTGGAGCAGTTGTGTCTTGCAATTCTACTTCGAGTACTACCTTTTCACGTTCGATTGCAACAGTGTCTTTTAGTTTCTTGTTGAAACGATTGGCATCTGGTGAAAAATATAGATGCATAATAAGCAAAAATGTTTTATAATTGAAGTTTAAAAAACAACAACAAAATTGTTCAATATTTACAATTGACAATAAGTTCAGCTTCGGTCTTGTCAGCGTTACTGACGCAAGAGTACATGCCAGCGTCAGTAACTTTGGCATCTTTGATAATGAGTTTTCTTTTACGACCATCAACTTTGATTTGAACTCGTTTATCAGGCACAATCTCTTGATCTCCTTTGAACCATTTAACATCACCCTCGGCATCGTCAAGTTCACAAGACAAAGTTATCGTGTCCTTTTCCGTAGCAGTTTGATGTTTGAGTACTTTAACGAATTTGTATGGATACTCTACAAAATTAAACGAATTATGTAAAAATTGTTTAGATAAATATTGAAAATAAAAAAATTGTTTACAACGGAACAATTACCTATGATCGAAAGGGTAGTTTCGGTTTTGTCGGGTTGTTTTTTTATTTGACAATAATATTCACCGCTGTCCTCAATTTTCGATTTTCTAATAGTTAATCGACAGGTACCAGACATATCTTTTGAAACTTGATAGTACTCACCATCCTATGTGAGAACATTGTTATTTTTATTAATTTTGGGCAGTCTCATACAAGATTACATACAAAAAATATTGTGACATTCACCTCTAATTTTTGTTTCGGTGCTCTATACCAAGTAACTACTGCCAGACTATTATTAACGACACACTCCAGTACGACCTCGTGTCTGTCAAAGCCACTTGTTTGTTGGTTAAGCGGTTTGATAAAGTGATAAACTGGATCAGGTTCTTAAAAAGAAATTGTTATTTTGTTATTTACAACAATTGAAACAATGAGGTAACACGTAATTTATTTTTCTATGGAATATTTTACAATACCATCGACAGTGAGGAAAGCTGTGCTAGAAACTCCATTTATATCGATTGTATATTTTCCCGTATCTTCAACCTTCGGATTGTAAATAATGAGCTCATAAGAATCTTCCTCGTTTTTAAACTCGTATTTTTTGGTTGAAAAGAGTTCCTGAAATAAGTAACAATTTCTTATCGAATGTGTACTTTATAAATATATCAAATCGTTTGATCATTACTTACATCTTTCCTGAAATACCATCTTGGTTTGCACTTTGGCTTCGAAAAGTTGCATTGGAATACGACTTTTTTATCTTTGCCTTCCTTTGCATATTGATCTATCAATGGTTTCAAGAAGGACTCTGGTTTCTACATCAATAAACAAAACATATTGTGTCAGTATTTCGTATAAAATTGTAACATAAAAATCTCTAAAAAAATATTCAAGGCTGAAAAAAAATTATTTCAATTCTGTGACTTCATTGAAAAACATCAGCTCCATTACTGAAAAATCGAAAAAGTTTATATACGATGAAAAATAAGTACTGGAGTATTTTGAAAAGTTTCCAAAAACCTGGAACGTTTTAAAAAAATGAATAGAAGAACTAAAAACTACAAAAATGTTTGTTTCCAGTATATCAGCCTTTCAAATACACAAAATTATTCCGCTACAACCAACATGAACAACATCGATGCATAACATCCATATGAGCCTCAAGCAAACACCAGGCATATATTGAACATGAAGAAAGAAGTAAATTCTAGAGTTAAACGAAATCTATAGGGATAGTAGAAAATAAAACTCAAAAGGAAAAATAACAAGCAGTCTTTTTTCGATTTCTATGCGCCAGACGAAATTCAGAGAGACTTAAGATAGAAATTATTGGTAGAATGACAATAACATCGGTATACTTGATAACCACAACTCCAACCTCCGTCTTGGTGAAGTGATGAAGTACTGGCCAGTCAGGAATTAACTCGGCAAGTGAGGGTCTACGTGAGCAACTGCCACGATTCTAGAATAAATAACAATCAACTCGAGAATGATAGTCCTATTGACTAATACTATTAATTGTAGGAGAAAAAAAGTTTATTGTAAATTGAACGATTGTTAGATCACCAAGAAAATAAAAAATCTGACAAAATCCATTTTGTTTTAATTATCTATTAAAAATTTTAGGTGAAAAGTAATGAAGATCCTGATCATACTCGTAGGTTCTGATGCACACTGCAAAAATCAGATTCTCTATTTAAAATACCTCAGGTTTTGCAACAATCATAAAAGTTATATTATTTAAAATAGAGGGAAGTGAATTAGCTGCTCTATATATCACCACAAACGCATGACAGCTACGAATACAACTGTTGCTTGTCCACTGACCTCGTCTCTTTCTCTTATTGACTCCAAGTCATCCTGCTTCTGCATGTCATTTAAATATTTTGTCAACCAACCTTTTACACTATTTATTAATAAAATTAATTTAATTTTTTTGAATCAAAAAGACAAACTACCTGTAGTTCCACTAACTAATAGTTTCAAAGTAAAAACAAATATTAGATAAAAAGAACATTCATAAAATTCAGAAAACGTATTCGTTAGAACATGATATTTAAATTATAGATTTTTATGAAAAAATCGGAGGGTAGGTGCCCAAAAAGTTTAGATTTAAGAGCAAAGTGGATGGGGAAAAACCACAAAAAAAATCACATTAAACTTACTTTCGTAATTGAAAAATAAAAGATCTTCAAATCATAAATTTATATAACCACCTGGCATATAAAAAATAAATAAAAAGTATTTCGTGAAGAAAAGAAATATCAATGTAACAAACCCTTTCAACTTTCTTGAGCGCAGGTTTAGGTTTTTCCGCTTCCTTCAGTTTAACATCCGTCAGTTTTGACTGTTTCTTACCCCATGGTACGTACTGACGTGTTTGCAATTGTACACGGAAATCCGTCACACCTATAAAAAAAAAACAATTACTTCTATTACAATATGCAGTACGTGGCTTTACTTAAATTAAAAAAAAAACAATAAAATAACAACCTGGAGGAGTGACAAAAAGTCTTGTTTGTGTCTCGTCTGAACCATGCTCATTAGTGACGACAATCTTGTAAGTTTCTTCATCGTCTGGTTTAGCTTTCAATATAGTTAAAAGTACCGAGTTGGACGCTCCATCAGTGGTGAACTTGTGCCTGTTACTTTCGAAAAGCTCACTCATACCCTTGTACCACTTGAAGGTGGGCGCAGGCGTACCTTCCACCCAAGCTTGCAGCACAATTGTCGTACCTACGTAAAAAAAAAGGTGTTAACTAAAAATAGAAATACAAAAAATATACAATATGTACGTTTTTATGTATCCCATTTACCTTGAACAAAGGATACTTTTGGTGCCATATCGCAGAGCGGTGGTCCTGGTTCGCCGACATCTCTGAGTGGGGTACTGGGTTGAGCGGCGAGGTTTTCGAGATCCGCCACGCTTTGCCTTCGCGCGTCCGTACTCGGACGCCGTCTCTGTATACGAAATTCTAGTTAGTACGAGAGCTTTCATAATTTAGAATTACCTTTTAGCCCCTTTGATTTTCTTTAAATTTCTCTCATTTTTTAACTTACCCTCATAAGAACTCTTTTTTTCGATAATAAAGTGATTTTTTCATAATTGAATAGAAAATCAAAGTTGCTTGTCAAATTATTTATTTGATATGTAAATCATAATAAGAAGTTTGAAGAACAAAAAAATATTAGAGTATCTTAGATAAAAAGAGCATAGTTAAGAAACTTGGTGAGGCGAGATATTAGGTAACGAAGATTGCGATTACTTATGGCATAGTAGATGAAGATATATTTGTTTTTGTTAATCACCCTTTAATATCATAGTGCGGTTAGGTACTTTGTAGCTGCGGTAAATTCATTGGTATTGTCAGTGTTTTCATTTTTTTTTTCGTTACTTTCGTTTTAGTCATTAATTAATAACACATCGTTAAAAAAAAGATAAACAATATAATTCGCCATGCCTAGAATAATACAGGGATTTAATCGTTGGGGTTTTTGAGGGGGTTGGGGAATTTTAAGAGATTTCTACAGGATATTTCCATGAGTGATGTGATGTTTTTCATCGTTGTCATCTTCCTTTGCTGTTAATCGTTTATCACCACTGCTTTTAGTTCAATTGATTATTTGCCAAATATAAATACTGTTGAGACTCTATATCTAGTATATACAACATAGAGGACAAAGCGATAAAACACATAATATTAAAATTAACAAAAAGAAAAGTAAGAAACGTCTTTGTGAACGACATGAAGCAGGAATTCACATATATATGGTGTCACACATTTGACATACGCATATGTTTTTTCCACAATTGTGACACGTATATACATATACATCTATTTACGTATAGGATATCTTGATGAAAAACTGGTTAAGCGTGGGAAGTAACATAGCAAAACAAACGTGCGGCAGCATATTCCGAAACGATTGGTTTGTACAAAACTATTCATACGTACAAAAAAAGAAGAGAAAAGTGGATAATATTTAAAAAAAAAATAAGTGAAAGACATAGCGTAGGTGAAAAAGTGCTGCTGCCGCTTCGATTGCTTCGAACGAAAACATAAAAAAGATTCGATTCGCCAACACTTAGCTAATCTAAAATTTCCACATATAATCAACATACATATAGATATGGATAGAAAAAGTATGTGAGAGAGAGATAGAGAGAAATATATACACAAAAGGAATGATTATACACAGATGTCTGTAAAAAAAAGAAAAGAAACAACGATCAAAATAGTATTTGTACATATAGAGAAACTACAAGTATATCCATAAATATCGTTAATCACGAGATTTTTAATCACAGCAGTCGTATCGACCGCCTAGATAGAGTAAAAAATAAAAAAAATTAAAAAATTAATAGACACACTCGAGAAGATATCTAACCTTGTCGTCCTCGAGTTGGCCGGGTCTCCCGTATCTCTGTTTTTGTTATCGAGAAAAAAAGAAAAAATATATTGCTTGCATAAATAAAAGGAATGAAAATTCTTTTATATGACAAAAAAAATTGTTTGTTGTCGATTGACATCCGTACATACATATCCCTAATATATCAATCCGCGATAACGCTGCTTATAGTTAGTGAGCTTTTGAAACTTGACTCTCTGTACGACAATGATTATTATTAATAAATTATTATTATTATTATATTATTATTATTATTAATATTATTTTTAATAAGTACAAAAAAACTGAATTATTAGCAGCGCGATCGGCTGCGATAAATTGAGAAAAAGAGAAAAAAAAAACAAAATATAGTAAAGGGTCATGGGGGCGAGGGCGGGACAAAACGTTTTGCTTGGCAAGCTTTGTGCTGTTATCCCTATGCCGCAACACAAATCTCACCTTGGAGTCCAGCACTTCGCCGGGTCGTAATCTAACCTGCAGAAAAAGTACAGAGACGAACATGAGGCTTGGACATGTACACGTTACACACGGGCGGACACACATACAGATTTGAAAAAAAAAAAAAAATTATAGTCCTTTTTTTTTTCTTTTCATTTATTTTAAGATTGGGTTGATAAAGGGTTCGGGGGATAAACATAAGGGGGGTGGTGGGAGACGAGGGACTCATAACTCGGCGATTCCAAATCTTCAGCTTTTTACTACCTCTACAGCATGGGGATGACGCATAAACATACAGCACATACTTTGGGATTGTTTGCTTTTTTATATCGTTATTATTAATGTTCTATTCTTTTATCAATCGCATTTCGCTTTAACAACGTATCTTTTATAAAATGGTGATCTTTCGTGTGTATGTATGTATGTATGTATGTATGTATGTATATATATATATATATATATATATATATATATATATATATATATATATATATATATATATTTATATATATTTATATATACATGTATGTATGGGTGATTAAAGCAGAGAACGAAGAGCAGCATCTAATTTTGCCACGAATAACTTAATATTTAATTGCGAGTAGTACATCACTAGGAGCAATGCGAGAATTGGCAAGCGGCATGTCCTTATTTAACGTGCGCGTGCAGACACGATATATCAGCAGACTCGTGCGTCGAGCAAACGAATCGATTTACCAAAAAAAAAATATATATATGTATATAAAAAATTTAAATTAAAAAAGAGCTTCTTATTATTTTTCACAAAATAACTTTACAAAAAAAATCTTTATGAATTGAGCTATATATAAAATTTATCAAAGTGTTTCGATTGAATTTCGCGTTATAAAAATGATATGATATGATATGATATATATCCTCTCGTCGTTTGGTCGTCGCGTCGTTGAGGGTTTATATAGCAAGAAACCCGCGTAACTAAGTACGTGCCAGATGGCATACATTTGCTAATGTGAGCCTTTCTATTTTTAAGTGGATGCCTGCTTATTTTCAGCGATAATTTATTTAATATATAAGATTATTCACGCGAGAATCTTGAGCTCGTTCCAGCCGAGAGAACTCTCCATGGACGATGAATGCTCTTCTTCGCTCTCTTTCATCACAACTTTTCCTTTTTTTTTTTGTTGTGTTTTTTTAATTTTATTTGAATTTGGCTTTTCTCTTTCTTTACGCACATCTTGATAAAGGCGAAGGTTGGGTCAAAGGGTTCGATAGGAACAAGGTATATTGATGGTCTTTTTTTGCAATATGCATGAGAATAACATAATTTAAAGTGACAGAAGTGTAAATGTGAGCAGCGAGTGTGAAAAAATTTATATAAAGAGACGTGCTTATTATAAAATGAGTGTGCGAGGATAAATGTGAATGATAGTGATGATAAAGAGAGAAAGAGATAGTAGACAGAAGAGATAACTTGCATAAATATAGATATATGTTACGTATGTTTGGTGTGTTATTTTTCTTTTTTTTCTTTTTTTCTGGGTTATTAATACTTGGCGAGACGTTATTAATTATTATTGAGTATCGTCGATTAATAATATAATATTAATTAAAAAAATTAATTTAAGATTATTTTGATTCGGCCGTTATTGTCGGTTATGAGTTGGCTTCCCCTCGGATTAACGAGGAGGATAAAATAGTCTCTCACCTTCCTGTCGTCAACCACCTCGCCGGGGCGCAGCTTTCTATGTTCCTATGGACCAAATTGTCATGAGCACGGTAATTTGTGTTTGTATCATTGTTGATTTGTTTCTATTTTCTTTATCTTTCATTCTTATTTTCGATGCTTCATAAGTGTACTGTGAGAGAGATATAGATTTACATCTAGAGAACGGTCTCTTTACCTATATAGATCACATCATATCGATACCCTGAAGATGTCCTATCACACGCTACATACAAAGTGAGATACGATCGAAAAGAGCGATAGAGAGATAGATAGAGGTATATATATATATATATATATATATATATATAGTTCATGAAGGGAGTTTCTAAGACATGATGAAAGGGGATAAGAATTGATGGGGTCGTTTTCCTTTTTTTTCTAGCAGTTCAATCCCACTAAATAAATCGGCGAGTATCTAGCGTGAATTTAAAAAGAACAACAACAACAACATCAAAACTTCTATGTGCTGTCTAATTGATCCAATCCAGACACACTAGATCTAACAGAGGCCACTCGTGATGTCTCGCAACGTAATTTTTTTTAATTTTGTAGAGGAGACACGATCCAATCGCTTTATGTACGTCTATAGGGTTACGTCTCATTACGGTAATAAATTGTCGATCAGCTAATGTAATATCGATAATAAATAACATCAAACGTTATTTCTAAGAAAAATCAATAACAGATTTACGCGATAAAATACACGAATGACTTGAAAATATTGTCAGCGTGCAGAAATATCCTTTGGAAAGTCTTTGAAATCAGCACTGTCAAGAAAGGCAATTTAAACATCTACAAGTTTGCGACAAATTAATTGCCGTGCGAAACTAGTTCATGCATTTCTCGTGCGACAACGACTTGAACGAACGAAATGAATCATGTTTTATCGAAAATTCATCACCGAACGATAGATAAAAATTAGGAAAACAAAACGATCGGATCGTACGTGTCCTCGATTGCGAATTCTAAAGGGGTAATAAATAGAGAGAGAGAGAGAGAGAGAGAGAGAGAAAGAGAGAGAGATAAGGACAATGATGGCTGTCTTGAGCCAAATCTGGGGGTTAAAAAAGGCATTACCTCGTCACTGATAATAAGGCTAGGCCTTCGTCCAGGTTCTTCTGGTGGTATAAGTGAACCACGTCGACTACCAGGTCCACTTCCAGGTACTATGGAACCACGTCTACTTCCAAATGGTGATACGTCCTTACTAACTTCGATTTTAGGTGCCTCTGGTGTTTTGATATCCCCTTGTTTCGCTGGTTCAGGAGTCTTGATTTCTGGAAGTTTCGGCTACGAAAGACAAACGGAAAAAAAAGATAACAGAGAAACGAATAGAGTTAACACTTGACTTGGAAAAAAATCCAACTGTTAACCGAACGAAGGCGAAAGCTCGACTGCGACTCTCATTGAGGGGCAAAGAGAGAAAGAGAGAGAGAGAGAGAGAGTGAAGAGATTCGCACGCGAAAATTCGTTACTAATTTTCGCCGAAAATACCCAAGGTCCCATTATGCTTGCAAGCTCTTGCCCAATTAATCTCGGGAACCGCAGTAAGAGAGTACGAGCTACAGAGATAGAGGATAGAGAGAAACATAAATCATACGCACCTTGGATTCGAATTTCTAGTGGGTGTACAACGACAAAAGAAGAGATGAAGAGTCGTGCGGTAAACGTTGTCGTCGTTGCGTGAAATCAGAGAAGAATGATTTATCGAGTTAGCGACAATTTTCTGCTACTGAGTATACATTGTGATTTATATATTTCATAAATATTATTATTATACCTGACTTTGCGGTCGATCGAGCTTTGTCTTGTCGCGTTTTTGATATTCGCTGAATTCTGGCTTCTCGAACTTTTCCAATACTGGACGCTCGTAGTCAGGTATCTCTGGCAAATCATAACTCTTCTCTTTGTCAGGCTTTTTTGACTTCACCTTCTTTGCATCCATTTTTTCCAATTTCTCCGTTTTCTAAATGGACAATATTAATTTCAATTCTCTCTTAATTAACGTGTCCTTTTTTTCATGGATATAATGCAGATAATTTATTTATGATAGTTATTTGTTGATTATTATTTGTGATTACTGTGGAATGTGTTGATTTAATTGTGTGATTAAATGATGATTCATGATTGTCGCTTTGTCGATTAGGAAATGTAGAAAATATTATTGTTGGGTGCTATTATTTTTATCCATGTTCAAGATTTGCAGCGAAAGATGTAGGGGCGAGGGGGCGGCGGGGAAAAAATCACTATCTGATTAGTTTGTTTGATATTTATGCATTGAAATTACGTCGCTCATGATTTTATTGATGGAAATTATTTGTATGCAATGATTTTTTAATCTATTTGATTTATTTCAACGTTGTTTAAAAAAAAAAACGAGTTATTCAGGGGGTTACAGCAGAGACGTAGAATAGGTGCTATGGCATTCACTTGCTAAAGAACTCTTCAAGAAGTGCATGTGTTTAGAATTTGTTGAGTGATTAAAGAGAAAAGAAATCTAGTTGAAAATTTCCACAGAAATTATAGCAGGTGTAGATAGATTAGACGAAGTGCAAGAAATTTTAAAAAATGTTTAAAGAAAACAGCACGAATAAAAGAGGGGGAAGGGGGAGGGCGATAGATGTGGAAAGAAAACAGTTCTAGAAAATTGCAGATTGAGTTAAGTTGAAAGTAATCAATTGTTTGTTTATGCTTTTAAAGATTTATTTTTTAATCAAGGACAGAAAATAAACGATTTATAGAAGGACGAGTGAGTGAAAGAGTTGAAAAGAAGAAAATTTATCGATAGTGTGCAGATAAAAGAGAGAGAAAGAGAGAGAGAGAGAGAGAAGTAGAGAGATATATAGAAGTAAAAAGAGAAAGAAGAGTAAAAAATCTAAAGAGAGGGCTATAGAGAAACATTCCGAGCGTAGTTTATTATTTTTCTTTTTACAGAAAAATAGGGCATTGCTTTTTTATTGTCCGTCTTACACGGGGATACCTTTAACTCGATAGTGCCTAAGGTACCGTTCTCAGGCATCTGGGGCTCTTTCACTGCTTTTTTGACGGGTTTGAGTCGGGTCTTAATGTCTGCGAAATTCTCGATTTTCACCTCCATTTTCTCTGGTTTACGCCATTTCAAGCTGCTTCGAGGGCTATCCGTGGGCTGTGTTGTGGGTGCGTTTCGTATATATATATATATATATGTAGTACAATATTAGAGAGAGAAAAAGAAAGACAAAACTCATGTCGCGAAACGACCATTTCTACGTGTATGCATTATTGTCTAAAGACAAAAAACATAAAGTGTAATCTTTGACAAAATGAATGTATGTGTGTGTGTGTCTTTTTTTTTATAAACTAACATATAAAGCGATTGACAAAAAAGGTCATTTGGCTCGCGATTTGTCATTTTTCCCCACCAACAAACGTATTATATATAAACGAAAAATTAGCCTTTGTAACCCCAGCCAACATAGATAAAACTTACCTTAAGCTCAACTTTATCTATAGATGCTTTCCTCTCGTCACTAGTTTTAACTTTGAGACTCGATCGTCTGCTATCCGTATCTTGTGGTTTGAGCTGTAATCAAAAAATCAATTAATTACCGCTTATTTTTTAAGGGTGATCCATCGATAAATTAATATTGACGATGGTTTGTTGGACGCAGATATGAATATTTATAGCTCGAGCGTGATTCAGAACAATTTATAATTAGTGTTGTGTGTACCTTCGAATCGTCGGGTTTGCCAGGTGTTTTCGGTGTGACAGATGGTTTTCCCTGTTTTAAGAGTATCATATTGTAATATATAATTTGTTTTTTTTTGTGTAAAATGCTAATACACATATAATAGGATATGTTAACATTTGATTCGTAACAAACTTAACACATTCAATTATACGTGATAAAAAAGGAGTAGTGGTCTATGGTGTATACCTCCGGTTTTTCTTGGACTGGTTTGGTGGCTGGTTTATCCTGAAAGTTTAGAGTTAATTTTATTGACTGTTTGTTGAGTGTTTTTAACTTGAGGTTACGTGCCGATTATGTAGTTATAGTTATTATGATGGTGAGATTTTATGATGCCGCAGTTATTATCATGCCAGCTGTCGATGAAAATAACATTTTTATAAAATCGGTTTACCTTATTTTTTTCATCTTTTTCGGAAAGACGTGGTTTAGAGGAAGAATCGAGTGTATCAATATCGTCTGTAGGTGTCTGTTTCTATAAATATTTGAATGTTTTCATGTAAATGTATAGCAATTGTTGTGATACCGTGATTGGTTTGAAAGGTAATACGAATATCGTATAATTTACCTGTACTTTGTTTACAGTATCTTTTTTAATTGAATCTTTACGAGGAGTTTTTGGTAGATTTTTAATAGTATCTTCTTCGGATTTCTGATTTGAAGATACTTCCTATCGTGCAAATGAAAGTAATCAATGATTTGAAAGTCAAATAACGATTAAGACCCTAATTCGATGTTTTTTACCTTCTCATCTTTTTTAGAAATAGAGTCACGTTTATGGGAAACTTTTTTAACGGAATCCTTTGTCGAGGAAACGGGAGAATCTGTATCTTTTTCACTTTTTGTGGGAATTTCCTGGAAATGTGTTGCATCGTGTTAGAATAATTGTCAAAAAAAAAAAAAGTAACCGTTGTGTACAAGTGTTCACCTCGTGTGTTTCAGAAACGAGTTTTGAATCTTTTTTAGTTGACGGTTGTATGTGTGTAACGAGTTTATCTTCGGGTACCTTGTCTTTTTTAATAGATTCACGTCTAATAGATTCAGCTTTTGATGATCGCCTACTAATAGTGGTATGTGTGTCTGTGTCGGACTCATATTCGGAAAGCTCTTTCTGTAAATGTATCATAAAAATGTAACTGTGTAGTCGCTATAAGGTATACCCTGACAATTTTTCAAATTTATTGATTTCTTGTCTATCTTGTGTAAGGGTATCGCGTTTATCTGTAGATATCTAAAAGAAAATTATCAAACAAAAAAGAAAAAAATTGTACCTCATCATTTTTAACTTCAGAATCTCGTTTAATTGGTTCTGTTTTCGACGTATGATTTCTTATAGAATTGTGTGTACCAGTTTTAGATTCGTCTTCAGGAATCGTTTTCTGAAAATTAGTTGTGTGTGATTACGTAAGTGTGTTAGATCCTAAAAATGAAAAATATGCATCAATTCATATATATCTCTCTCTCTATATATATACCTTGTCTTTTTTGATAGAATAGTCTTGTGTTATTGACCCTGTTTTAACCGACATTTTACTTGTTGGATTGTATGTGTCTGTGTCGGATAAATCTTCGAAGAATGGTTTCTAGAAGGTTTTCGTGTGTTAAAAAAATAATAAATAATGAACGGCAGGAACTGGATCTTTTTATAATTTACCTCATCATCGTCGTCGTATGATCTTTTACGTATTTTGTAACGCGGTTGTGTGTCATGTTTATCTTCGGGCTTTATATTCTAAAAATTGATTGAAATAAAAAAAATTTTAAAAAATTATAAATAATGTATTTATTCAATGAATTTTAAAAACTGTGTTATACCTCATCTTTTTTAAATGGTAAACGGTGCCTAACTGACTCAGTTTTAACAGAGCGTTTACTAGTGGAATTATATGTGTCTGTGTCAGAATCATCTTTGTTTCCCTTAAATATAGAATCTCGTTTTGTGGTAGTATCTGATATTTCTTGTATACTAACAGAGTCGTATGCGTCTGTATCGGAGTCGTCATCAGAAAATTTCTATAAATACATTGTGTTGTCATGTACATAGTGTAATCGTTACGTGTTTTTTTAATGTGAAAATAATCAAACGTCTCTATTTTACCTCGTCATTTTTAGTAACATAATGTTTTTTGATTGTATGGTGTGTATTAATACCGCTTTTCTCATCAGGTATAATTTTCTGAAATTGGGTCAAGCATTATAAGTAAATAAAAATAAAATTCCGATTTGATGTTTCGTATAGATGTTAACGTTTACCTCATCTACTATGTAGGAGTCAGTTTGCATAGAATGAATACTAGCAGTATCAAATTCTATGTCACTGATATCGGGGCTGATGGTCTACAAAAGGCACGATAAATATTTCAAAAATTCAAATAGTATAGAGATTTCAAGGGAATATGCGAGGAATATCATTGTTTACCTGGTCGGTATTGGTAATAGAATCTTTTCTACTGTAAGATTGTATAATAGAGTCTTTTTTTACCGAATAACGCGAATGAACATTGGGTACCTCTTCGAGTATTGTCTAAAACATGTGTTATGTGTGTTATGAAGTCTTGTATGATACGTGACAATTGGTGTGTATAAGTGTACGGTCATTTTATATTTTACCTCCTCTTTTTTGATAATAGAATCACGCTTAACAGAATCTCGCTTAACAGAATCCCTTTTGATGGAATCCCTTTTAATGGAATTTTTCTTGTCTGCAGGATGCGTATCCTGTAAGAATTTGGGGACATTTCTTAGTGTAAGAATTATAAAAAAAATCGTGATAATGTTAGATCTTTAATTTAATCTTCGCTGCTGCGTTCTTGTCTCTGCAATAATTAGAGTAATGTTTTTGCAAGTTATTCGCAAGTATTCGAAGTATGGCTTTTAGTTCCTTGTTTTAATCGAAGCATACATTCCGACTTTCGTTATTGTATACAATTTCGTTGTTAGTGTCAAATGATAATCGTGTACCTTTTCTGTGTCTTTGTCGGTCAATCTCGATGGTTTTTTCGAAATAATTTCCTCCTAAATAAGCGTGGAAATTATTTTGAAACGCTTGTTGAACGTGATAACAATAATTTGATTTGTTAACTTCGATATGAAACTTTGTCAACTCACCTTTTGGCTAGTTATGGATGATCTTCGGCTCTCTGTCACACTCTCTTCCTCGGACATCTGTAAACCGGCGAAGAGGGTTGTTAAATCGAAAATGTAACAGTCAACATTAGTTGATGGGCAAAGAATGTATTTAGGCTTACCGATGATTGTACCGAAACTCGTCTTTGAGGCGTACCAGTACCATCCTCGTGTATCTGAAATACACGTATTTGAGTCTTTGGTTTTCAATTTTTAGTATAATTTTATTTCAATTTGCAATAAACTTACTGTTTCTTCTGTTCTACTAACAGAGCTTCGTCTACTTTCGGATTTAAGTTCTTCCACCTTGAAAAAATATTGTCCCATTCGAATAATAGATATTTAAGTTCATAGAGTGATTGATTCTATATTGTTTACTTACGCGGCTGACAGACTGTTTTCGGGTCGCAACCTTTTTCTCGGGAGTTGACTCTCGTGGGGACTAAAAATACATTTAAAATAGATTTAATGCAATATTATGTACTGTGTATTGTACTGCGGCAAGAATAATTGTAGGAAATAAACTTACCGCTGGTTCCTTCTTTTTGATGGATTTCCTCTGTAAAAACAATAATAAAGTATTGATTAATACTTGTTTTGGTAAAAAGCAAATCGATTTAATGAGACGTACCTTTTCCACAGTTTGAACTTCTTCAACATTGTTGATAATTTCTTCCTTATCCTTTATTCATCAACCAAATAAATAAATAATTAGTATTGATCTCCTCGCGTAAAACAGTAAAATGGCATGCAAAGCACGAAAAAGCAAATAAAAGGACATAATTGCAAAATAAAAAAACTAGAAAACATGGAGCAAAGGAAGTGAATAAATTACAAAACGATAAGCATTAATAGCATGCGTAACCTACGTTTGTCAATTTGATTCATTCAAAAGTTGGATCAGAGACTCTACGAAGCGGAAAATTCAGCAAAGCCAAAGTAAATCTCAAGGAGATTAAGAGGTTCCTGTAATACGATATACAAAAGCAGAAAAGCGAGGAGCGGAAGAACATATCGTCGACAGGCGCGTCGACATACGACGAGCGATACAACAAATGTGACTTAATTAACTGCGACGAAAGTGTAATGAGCCAACAATGGATGCGCAAGCGAAGCCAGTTTATTCCATTTTCCTGCCTGATTGAGCGTTCTATATTTGCGAAAAAGCTATATACTCGGCATGAGTCAGCTGCTTTAATTTGCGAGCCTAGTGATTTCCGGTGACTCACCTGAAACAAATAAATTAATCGATTCTGTTAAGCATTATTCGAGAAGACACTTTGGCCTATAATACAATGCCACTTAAGCAATAGCTATTATAAATATTTCAATTAAATGAGGATGATAGTCATGCAATGATACATAGGATGGTGGTAACATTTAAATAATAAATTTTAATAATTGTGTATGTATAGCGTTGCGTATGCAAATGTTTATTTGTACGTGAATCATTACCTTTTTAGTAGGAGTCTTGTCGATACCATTCGGTTTGGATTCCTCCTTAAAAAAACACAAATATAAAATAAATAAATCGATTCACGAGCACTCAAAACGAGCACTTTGCAAGCCAGCGATGATAGTTCAGTTATATAGCATGTTTGTCTATGGGCAACTGAGAAGCGTTTGCGAAGCAGATTATTCCGTTAAAATTCTTGTTGCTGAGTACCTTGGTCTTCTTCTTTTCTTCTTCGATTTTCTTACGCTCTTCGATTTTCTTTTGCTCGATAATTTTTTCCTCCTCTTTCTTCTTTTCAATTTTAGTTTTCTCTTCCTCGATCTTTTTACGCTCTTCCACTTTCTTCTTTTCTATCTCTTCCTCTTTCTTTTTCTTTTCCTCTTCTTTTTTCTTCTTTTCCACTTTTTCTTTCTCTTCTTCGTCTTCGTCCTTCTTTTTCTTTTTCTCTTTCTTCTATTTATATATATACACATATAATCACAGTGAGTGTGAATGTTGTATTCAGAGGATTAATTTACAAAGATTCACTTGTTATTTGTAATAAGCCGAGGACGATGATGAAAAATTTACTCGAGAGATTATATAGAAAATAGTATAATTGATTAATGAAGAATATACAGTTAGTAGCAAGGAATGAATAATCAGCATCATCTCGCATTACCTCGACAGTCAGCGTAGCCGAAGATTCGTCCTTTCCGTGCTCACTAGTAACTACGATCTTGTAACTACCAGACGATTCTTGAGTAGTCTTGCTGATGAGCAACCTAGCTTCCTTGCCGTCGAAGCTAGTACTATAAGTTTCCGATGTCTTGATGACTGTAGAATCCTTGTACCATGTAACCGTAACCTTCGTATCAGACTTTACCAGAACAGCGTAGAATTCAGCGGTTTTTCCCTCTTCGACAGTCTAAACGACAAGTAACAATCACATTAGAGTTAATTACTAAAGCGAAACTTCTTTTAGAAACCAAAATAAAAACATTATACGTACAATAGATTTGAGACCTGAGGCAAGTCTTGGTGGATCGGGTTCCTCGGGTAACTCTTGAATCTCAACGACTTGCGACGTAGCCTCGCCCTTTTCGTTTCTTGCAACGAGTTTATATTTGCCTCTATCTGCTTTTGAGATCTGTTCAATTTCCAATTTAACGGCAAACTCGCCCTCCTTGATTTTTTCCACATGAAGCTTGTGTCGATCATCCTCTCTGACCGCTTGTGTCTCTTTGAACCATGTGCAATCGGGAGCGAATTTCGATAGTACTGTACACTCTACAATCACGGTCTTTTTCTTTACGATCTTGATGACCTTCGGCTTCTCTTTGATTACTGGGATAACTGAAAATAACAATGTTAACATTTAGTTTGTCGTTTTTTTCGCTCAATTTTACAAAAAGAAAAAGTTGTTTATAAAGTTTGGCTTACTCTCCACGTTGAGCGTAAGATTGGCATTGAGTTCTCCAAGATTATTCTTGATATTACATTTGTACAATCCAGAATCGTCTGCACCAGGATCATTGAGCACGAGTTTGATGTAATAAATATCATTGCCTTCCTCGACTACGCTAAGTGAAATTTTGGAAGACTCCTTGACAATTTGTCCAGCGTGCATCCAAACAATGTTGGGTTTGGGTTTAGCTTTGACTTTGCAATCCATAACAACGACTTTGCCTTTGTCATGAGATTGAATTCGTGGCTTCTCTACGAACGTCGGACCATCACCTTCTTGTTCGGGTTCTGCTTCGATATTTAAATTCAAGTTGGCGTTGCTTTCACCGAATTCATTCTTCACGTGGCAACGGTAAGCACCACCATCTGGACCTGTTGGATCCTGTAAATAGTTAAATAAAGTATCAATTAATTTTTTATGCGTACGAAGAGAAAAGAAAAAGAATTCAATGTAGCTTTCAAATATTTACGTTCACCAACCATTAAGTGTAAATAAAGAGGAATTTAAAGGCAAATCTTCAAGCTATTAAAGTTTTCTCCAAAACAGATCCAAACAAAAGTCAAAAATATCTCGCAAATGAAAATAAACTTTAGTCTACTCTAAACACGCTTCTTGAATGGGGAAAAATGTAAGTGAAAAAGCTCAAGATTTTATGCTTATAATTGAAAATGGGAATTATTAACGAATCATACATAGAACGTACAGAAAATGTGATACGAACCTTGAGTTCCAAACTCAGCTCATAAATGTCTTCCTGCACATCGACACACTTGAGGCTAATTTTGGCTGACTCGCTAATAGCGTTGTTAGCACGGAACCAGTGGACCTCGGGTTTCGGTTTAGCTCGACATTTGCACTTCATGGTGATGAGTGTACCAGTTTCGTTTGGTATAATGCGTGGTTTCTCGATGAACGAAGGTGCAAAACCAGCTGGATCTTCTGCACCTTACACGTATCTCAATGAATCTCTCATAATTCTCAATATTTTTTATTTAATTTTGTTCTTTTTTGATTCTTTATTAAGCGTTATCGTGCGTTAAATTATTTTATGAAAGCTTAGTTAAAATTTGTTAGTTTAAGGCAGATATAAAGAAGCGATCTTGGTTAGAAGTGTGGAGATGAAGTCGTACAAGCAATAAATAATTCGCAAATACCGAACAGCGCTACTGCTCATTGACTCAGCAGAGGCTGTCTCTTTTATACATACATCTAGATATATATTAATAATATTCATCATCACCATCATCATAATCATTCATACATCATCGCGTATATCAAGGAAAAAGTAAAGAAAAGAAGGTAAGAGAGAGAGAAGGTGGTTTGGGGTATTTTGTTTGATTTGTTTATAATCTTGCCTTGAAAATTAAGCGAGATGTTGGCATTACTCTCGCCGAAGGTGTTAAATGCATTGCATCTGTAGTGACCACCGTCGGCCTTGCTTGGATTCATGATTTCAAGAGTGAGCAGATAGGTATCCTTGCCCGTAGATTTTCGCGACATTTTAATCCGCGAGCTGTCAATTATTGCCTTGGTCCCTTGATACCACGTGATCTCTGGTACTGGATTTGCCTCCAAGATGCATTCCATTATCAATACGTCACCTTCTTGACGTATTGTCGGTTTCTTCGGGAAACGAGGTGGCTTGCCATCGGGTATTCTATGATGTTAGACGTTTCATTAAACGTGATCAATCGTCCATGCGTAGTGCATGGACCAGTAAAAGACAAAGAAAAGAAAAGAGAGAAAGAAAATTGACGAAAAAGAAGTAGAAAAGATAGCTTTCAGCGGGTGGGGGGGGGGGGAAGGGGTACGTAGATTATTCTGTGATATTTTGAGGTTGATGGAGTAGTTTTGATTAATTTTTTTATTCACTTACGAGTCAGCTAGAAATAGAGTAATTTCAAAAATGAAAGTACTCGAGTGCTCATATATTAGATTATAAATTTCGTTTGTAATCTGATGGCTGAGAGCAAACTACGATCCAACCGCGAAAACTAAACGTCAACGATGAAATTTATTGGCCAAAACGTGAAATAAATCTACTGCAACAAACTTAATAGAAATCTCCGATGTATTGTAATTATAGCTCCATTAACTAGCAAAAAAACCAGTAAAAGAGAAAGAAAGAGAAAAGAAAAGTAGGACAAGAAGGATTGATACAGAGATATTTTTGGTTTCTATTAGCAAAGAAGAAAGACGTACTTAAGCCTATCGCCACCTTCGAAGTTAAGATTGATAGTGGCAACGCCTTGACCATGTTTGTTTCGTGCAATAGCCTTGTATTCGCCACTGTCGATCTTTGCCACTTTAACTATTTGCAGTCGTACAAGATAATAGAGCTTCTGGTCAAGTTCCATTGACAATTGATATCTTCCACTCTCGTTCAATTCTTCAGCGCCGTGATACCTTTTGTTTTTATTGTTTGTTTAGCCATAATTGACAATAAACGACAGATTGAAAGATAAAGAGAGAGAGAGAGAGAGAGAGATAAAGAGAGAGAGAGAGAGAGAGAGAAAGAGAGGAAATAGAATATATTCCAAAGAGAAAGAAGTACAGAAAGAGAGAGAGAGTGAGTGAAAGATACATGCAACAACAATAACAACGAGTATAAAGGATCCTTGGCAACGAGTTTTTGTTTTCACTTGCCGTGCGCGTGAACGAGCTTTTTTGATTTAATAACACCGAGTTAAATTAGCCGTGCGAGAAGCAAGATAGTATACAAATCAAAATCCACGCCAAATTCTCTGGCGCAAATTTTCTAACAACACGCTATTTGAAATTATTTATCTTCGCGGGTATAATTTTGAATTTAGAGAAAGAGAGTCAGAAAATTAGCGACTTTCATGAAATAATGTTCGGATTGAAAATTCACTTTTAACGAAGCTACGATTTCTATTATTAAGTTTTCAATTAGTTTGATTGATTATACTCTTCTTGCTGCAATATTTCAGTTAGAAATCTACGGCCGCATTGAGTAACAGTAATTATACATGTCTAATAATTAATTATCAGTCATAAACGAATCGAACGATTGGAAAATATTTATTATTACTTTTAGAACTCTAAGTAAGCCTGCAATTAATAACTTGCAATAATATCAATAATCCTTCATTGCTCATCAATTATACACTAACAGACTACCATTGTTGATTAATGGTGACTAACCGTATTTACATCAATCAATTAAAATATTTTTTTCCATTTTACAATACCAAGCCTCGCCAACTCGTTGTTAGTAAATCGTCTCGCATCAGTGAAACGCACGGCAAGATAGTTCGACGTACATCCAGAGAGGTAGAAAGGTCGATAAAAATAATAATTAAAGAAACTAGAATGAGGAACGTATAACTATATAGAGGTGAGCAGGGCGGGTCTCAACCGAGGGAAACGAGGGTCTTACCACTTGACACTGGGTTTAGGATCACCGGCAAGTCGACATTCAAAGGTAATAGTGTTGCCATCATCCGATTGCCTGATAACTGGTCGCTCGGTGAAAGTCGGCTTGATGCCGTCGTCGGGTACTGGGGCTTCGTCGCCTGATGGGATTATTTCAAAAATTCATGTTTTACCATAATCACCGGATTAATCAAATTTTTATTTTAATTCTCTCTATCGACGCAGTGGATATACAAGATGACACACATCATTCCCTTACAAAACATTCGCACCTTTTCTCATTTATTTTTCTTTTCATCTCGGTGTCAATAAATTAACTAGAGCTCGTTAATTAATAGTTAACAAAGATCAAGAAAAAAAACCAACCTTGTTATATACGCAAACTGCGCGTTAAAATAGTTAAAATATCGTGAGAAATTATATATTTTTACATCACCCATTTAATTTTGCGTTAACATGTTATAATGGCTGCTATTGTGCGAACAAATAAATGAAAAAAAAGTTTGCGATAGCTTCCGCAATGTACAAAATCACGCGCGGTAAGATTTGTTTTATTTTTTTGTTACAGCTGCTGCGTTGATTAATCTTGTTGGCACTCTTGCTCGCGCACGTGTGTATCTGGTATTAATCGTACCATCCTTCTACACATGTTTTATATATATGGCGTTATATTTTCAGTAGTTCGGTAAGTTATTATTATTATTATTTTTTTAATTTTTGACGTACTAGTGCTTTTGTACATGAATCAACACTGAAATGTGATTATTAACAAGTCGATTATGTAAGGGTTAGAGGTGTGTGCGTATACATGTATAACTGCTGTGATGTATTTTTTTGTGTATTAATCATGGACTATTATTATTTGTTTAATGTTGTTACGTAGTAGAATATAATTCAAAGGAACTTACTGTCGAAGTTTAAGGATATCGTCGCGTTAGATTCGCCAAGCTCGTTCTTTGCCGTTACCTTGTATTTGCCTGCATCTTCCACTGTCACGTTTTGGATTTCCAAGCTTGCAAAGTACGAGTGACCATCTTTATCGATTTTCAACTGTAAATATCATTCAATTTAGTTTTTTCGTTAATAATTCGAGGACATTTGATTTATCGTTTTCGTACATGCGAAATTAAAATGTTTGATGTCCCAGTGAATATTTAACAACTTAAAACAAGTGAAAATACCGTGCTCTGGAAATAGAACGCTCAATGTAAACTATTGATATTTATTTTAAGTATCAACACTCGATTCTCTTATAATAAAGTGATGACGCGAAAATGAATTCTGACAATTTTATCCTCGTATGCTATATAGCTCGCGATTCACACTCAAATATTGAAATTAGTATGACAAATATTGACCTTGTGTCTGCCAGAGTCTGTGACTAAATCACCATCGTGAAACCATGATACTTTAGGTGTTGGATCAGCAGTTATACGACATTCGAACACTAGCCGTTTGCCGTCGTCTTCTTGTCTGATTGATGGCTTTTTCGCAAAAGTCGGTGCGATACCGTCGATTTGTCTACAACGAAGATTGAAAAAAACAAACAAACCCATTTTCTTCAAAGTTCACAATTGTAGTAGTTAGTCAAAAATAAAGATCAACTTGTCACACAAAGTTTCATTTATGTTGTTTGTTATCAATAATGCATGGTTAATATCGTCAAGTGTTATTGCGAGCAGTCAGATCTTACGTTGACTTGTATCACTGCCGTCGCATTTGCTTCTACAAATTCGTTCTAGTAGATCGTTAAAATTAATGAAAAAAAGAATTTATCAATTGGACGAACATTTACTTATAGATATTCTTTTTCCACTAACCTAACGAATAATCGATCTTCCACACTCATAAACATTTTGGTCTCTTTAACATATCGAGTTCTGGCGAATAGATAAAAGTTAGTTAAAAGCTTGAATTATTTTTCAGCACCCTATTGGTAAAACCTTGGATAATATTTGCGTGCGAAAAAGAGCATCCAAGTTTTTCCATTAGGAAAGAGCACACAATTAAGGCGCAAAAAGAAAACACGCCAAACTCACCGTATAGGCGCCGGTTCAGCCGCTAAAAACAAAAACACAAGAGAAAAGCGTTACATGCGCGAGCTACGAATAATCAGTAGAAAAAAAACAAATAATGAAAATGAAGCGGCGAAGCGAACGATTAATATAATAAGCGGCATACGAGCAAAAAATGAAAATAAAAAAAGCTAGAAGCAAAGTAAAAGTAAAAAAAAACACGAAATATTTGTGCTACGATACCGCGGCTCATCCACTTACTTCTCTCTAGGCTCATCCACAGCTGTAACACACAACCCACGTGAACGTTTTTACATGATGCAAACTATAGGAATATATCCCAAAAAAGCGCGATTATCTCCAAAAAATCAATTGGAAAAGGATCGTTTTGACTCCGAAAATAAAAAAAAGTAAAAATATGTCAAAAAGGAGGGAAAAGATTGATTTATACTCACGACTGAAGTTGAGGTTGATCGACGCAGCGACCTCGCCCATTTTATTCTTAGCCTTGACCTTGTAAAGGCCGGCATCAGTCTCGATGACATCGTCGAGCTCGAGTACGACGAGGAACTTGTTGGCGGCAATACTTTGTATTTTAAAATTGGTTCGATCATCTTCAGCCAATTGTGTTTCACCACGGAACCAAGTGATTTCAGGTTTAGGTGATGAGACCAATTGACATTCGAAAATTAAACGATTGCCTTCATCTTCTTGACGTAGTTGAGGCTTCTGAGTGAAGCTCGGCGCAAAGTCGTCCGCCACCCCCATTGTCGGGAGGGCTTCCGCACTAAAACTACTTTCGTCGAGGCCGCGATGGCGCTAATTATGCGCAACCGGCTCTTTTTTTCTTTTTCTTCGTACACCAACGTAATATGACGAACCTTCCCCACCACACTGGCGATAATTTACGGCTCGACGCCGTTTTTTCTCACCATCGAATTAACTCTTCACCTGAGACATAACATTACAGATTCGTTTTTTACGAGATATTCTCAAAGATGAGGATATCTACTGTCAGGAAAATCGATCGTTCAAATTCTTAATTGACTTTTCCTCAAATTCCTACTTTTAAGATCCTCTCTAAAAATGTTTCTTGTAAAGACTCATTACCCTTATTTTAAACTGGTTTATTTTGAACGACGTTTGTTTTCACCGTAAAAATAACTTATCCTATTTTCACTCAGCAATTCAGATCGTTAGCAATGCTCTTAGAGTTTGACGGACGAACTACTTGTCATTACATAACGAGAGAAGAAAATACATCAATATTTTCAAAATAAACAGCAGTTTTTTTTTATTTTTTTGTTTTTTTCTCAAAAAAAAAAACAACAAATGAAATATCAATGACATGCACTAATTTGCCGAGCAAGACGTGAACTGACAAAAAGTACACGTATGACCTCAATAATTCATCTGCGATCGCGACGAATGGATCTTTACGCAACAATGATTTCAAATTTATTTAAAAAGAAACCGTCGTAAATTCGCAGTATAAATAAACGGACAACTATGTATTGCGGTTGTTCGAAAGTTATAAATTTACCACGTAGGCAACATTTTGCGACAGGCCTTGTGAATTCTTTTTTATTACTTTCGCATATTTAAAAATAAACAGGATGAAAAGAAAAAAAAGTCGAGAAAAATCTATTTTCGATTGCGAATTGGCTAATCTCGAAATAAACATGAGTGTGAAATCTAAAACCGAATTTTTTTGTATCAAATATCTTTCATCAAAGTTGCGTGAATGAAAGAACGTTTAGAAATCAGATATTTTTTTTTGTGCGTGCCGAGTGCATAGATTGCGTAGGATTTTATAACGTTGAAATCACTAGACAGTTGTCACAGTGGTTGCACGTAGATCGTAATTTATTGTTGTATACCAAGAAACCAAGGATAATTTTTTGTAAATTGATCTATATAACACAGTCATAAAATTTTTTAAATTATAACTTATATGTTTAGAGACGATTTTTTATTACCGGCATTATCACGTCACATTTATTCGACATTTTTGACAATTTTTCATTTCTTCCTTTTTTGGCGTTAAGTTCACATTCACTTGAAATCGTTCGAACATTTTCCATAATAACAGTAGACACCCATTAATGAATAATCACATACAAATATATAAATGCGTGTAAACACTGGAGAAAGACACAAAGTGAGAAAGAGAGAGAGAGAGAGAGAGAGAGAGAGAGAGAGAGAGAGATATGTATGTTTTGTAGCCAAATATTACACAATTGAATGATCAGGTTTCTCGAGCGGCACGCCGACTTGACGTTATGCCAATGTACGCCATCGAGGCATTTGAGGAAAAAAATTTAAAAAAAATTTCTTCGCGAAAGAGAAGCAAGAGAGAAAGAAGACTTTGTTTCTGTTTGATTGTGCGTGGTGCGCACCTTGAGCTCGATTAAATCGTCACAATGTATATCATAAGCTCTCTGTTTCAGTAAATAGTTGCCCCGTTGCTGATTTACTAACAAACATACCCCGTAATCCCAGGGGAAAAACTTGCTTTCATTCTTGTTGCACAATTTTTTTCGTTAAAACTTATATAATCGACGTATCGTTAATGTTAAAAACATCTTCAGAGCAACATAAGTCATAGAACGATAAACGATGTACAAGATTGAATATTAACAAAATCGATCTCATCTAACCGTAAAAGCGAAATCATCTATTGTTTGCAAAGAGTCACTTTATCTAAACAGCTGTCGGTAATAGTTGAAAAACGTTCGACAGAATTGGAAAGTTTGTCTGAAAACAACATGACTCAGAGATAATACTCGCTTTTGTACATATATATAAATAATTTCGAGCGTTCATCCCAATAAACTATTTTGCTAGCCAATTGTTCTCTCTTTTGAATATCTATAGACGCATATACACTCACGTATACGAGCAGGTCAATAGCATGAGTTTTCCGTCGATATCGTTTTCTCTCTCTCTCTCTCTCTCTCTCTCTCTCTCTCTCTCTCTCTCTCGTGTACTCTTGTGCGTTTGCTCGCTTATTATAGTACGTGAAATCTCGTTGTGTGCTGTTTCTGCACCGACATTTATTTTCGTCGTGGGCTATTCTCGCACACGGGCGCGACCGGCGCCAAAACTATGAGGCGAACGAAGACGCGGAGACAGAGACAGAGAGAGAGAGAGAAAGAGAGAGAGAAAGAGAGAGAGAGAGAGAAAAATGTTGAGGAACACGTACAATACTGTATAAATGACATTGCACTACTGGAAAGGAAAGTGACGGTGATTATAGCAAGAGAAAAGGCTATATAAAGTCGACACGTCGCTTTTGTCGGGTGCAAAATCAAATGAACAGCATGTCAGTTGCTAACGAGCTGTGCCTTTTATTTGAATTACGGCTACCGAATGCACGCGTCACGAGGAGTATTATTGGACTTTACGAGTTACTGACATTTCGAAGAAACTGTTGTAAAGCTCACTTTCTCACTCGAAGCTTTCGTATGTACGATAGTTTCGGTTATTCACGTAAGCTTTCTAATTCGTTTGTAGAATTTAACTTTCAACCAGTCTTTTTTCTATCCCATCTGCCTTTGATCTATTTTTATAAATTTCAAGGTTTCTCATGATTTGTTTTGATTCATTATTTTTCCTTTTTTTCAAATATAAGCGATCTGTCGATATTTATTTCTTATCCTTTTCACAAATCTTCAATAGATATTTTCTTCGATGTATTTTTAAATTCTTTACGTATAAAAATCCCGTCATCGCTTTTTATTTTAACAAAACAAATAAAATTTCGAAATGTTTCAAGCTATTAGAAGGCAACAAAAAAATGATTGGAGCGCGTAGCCCACGCATCAATGACAGATGGGGACGATCGAAGCGCGCGCGAAAGCTCACTTCTCCTCGTGTTACATTCTCTAAAAATAAGCGAACAACGAGCCAGTTACCTACATCGGGCGCGCTCGTCTTTTTTTAATTCGCGGGCTCGCTCTCTTTCTTTCACTCTCTCTCTCTCTCTCTCTCTCTCTCTCTCTCTCCCTCGAAAAAGGAAAGGACGGAAATGTGAAAACTTACGTAAAACCAATATACATATCTTTCTTACTCTCTCTCTCTCTCACTTCTCTTTCACACTGGTCACTGCACTTGTTATAATCACACTTACTTGAAGTAGCCGGCTTATTATATATACACTGCGGGTTGTTAAACGATGGTCGACGTTTAACGAAAAAGAAAGAGAAAAAAAATTAAACTATATTGTATATATAATTAGACAAAAATAGTGAAAGTTATTATTAATTTTATTATAGTTGACTTGTTGATTATTACACTATCACACAACTTCGTCGTAGTAGTCTCGTCGTAGTCGTCGTCGTCGTAGTCGTTGCTCGGGCTCTCTCACTCTCGAGCTTGTTGCGCCTCTCGTCGGCGGGGCCCCGCGCGTCAACTAACCAGGCTAAATCTCTTTCTCCATCTCAAAAACGCTTCCACCACCTTTTCCGCTTCTCTCTTTCTCTTATTCACTCCCTTCTTCGCAAGCTTCTCCTACTCTTCACGCTTGCAAGCTTAAACTTCTATCCCTTCTCTCTTTCTCTTTCTATTAATCTATCGGTGAGCTTACAACTTTTTGCCGATATCCGCGAGCCATTGAATCATAAGTCTATTCTTTGCCAATAGAATTCGAAGTACCTGCCAACGTTTCTTTTTTTTACGCTCGACCGACAGTTTGCGTGAGAGGGATAGAAAAGTGTAATGATCATACGAAGATCGTTCGTACACAATATGTGATATTATGTAAAATCAAAATGTATCACCTGCGAGAATGCTATTTTTTTCTTATTTAATAAAGTTATTTATTTATATTTGTAATTATCTCGCGTTACTCGAAGATATTTAATCTAGTAATGATTTATAGAAAACGAAAATAGTGGAAAATATTGATCTTTAGTGGCATGCGTCCATCAAACTTATTAATCTATAAAAATATTAACAGTTATTAAATAGTCGCCGCTATTCTGTCATTGTAACATATTTCAAATGTTGCACTTTGTCAAAAATGAATAGTTCTGAAATTGTGTCATTGCTCAAACACATCTCATATTGTATATTTATAATGTAACGTTAGACGAAATATTTTCAACAATGAATACAACAACTGTATTCGGAATGCTTGTTGATTTGACACGTTAATTAAAATGAATTTTCAAGAATATTCGAATAATGAATAATTGATAATAAAATTTAGAAGATATATTATAAAAATGTTATTTTTAACCACTGAATTAGTCAATAATGCTTTTATACTGAGTCATTTGATAATTTTAAGTGTCGATACATAGTGGTTCGATTCTACTTGAATAGAACAAAATAGGTTATTCTAATCGTATAATTGTAACGAAGTAAGCAAGCATGGAATGTCTAATGTCATAACCTTTCAATTGATATATCGCAAATCTTACAATACTTCGTTGATGAATGTTTAACAAATTTTCCACATTGGAATGTACGTAAATATTTCAAATTTTGATATTTTTGACGCAACGTACATTACGATGTTATAACTTCAGTGTTCATACACAGAACACACGAAAATAACTAGCATAATTATTCAAAGTACTTTGTTAAATTTACACTTTGGCTATTTTACTTGTTTACATATCTTTTCGTCAAAGATTTATAGAACTTTAAAAACAACAGATCTTTATCAATACACACTTACGTTAAATTACCAAACTCATTAATCTGCTAAGATACATACTTCCTAAAATACCACATAAAATAAAAAAAAGTGATGAATCAATTACCAGCTCATTTCAATCGTCAAGTGGGCGAACGAAAAATATCTAACGCCACAGTTATTGCAATTGTACGCGCGAAAAAAAATTGTTTGCTTGTCCTCGAAAAAAAAAAAAGCTGTCGTAGGAGTCGGGTGAGTGAGGAAGAGAGAGAGAGAGAGAGAAAGAGAGCGAACTTGGGGTTTGGCGAGCCGATGGATTTCTAAATATAATCAGGCCTCGTCACTTGCGGCTCTATCTTTACCTGTTGCCCTCCCCCTCTCCTTCCCATGAAGAACCATATGTATCTGACGTTCCCCGGGGACTCGTCATCCTCGACTTATTATTACGTTTGGCTGTAGATTATATACTAACGCATGCACATATCTCTTTCTCTCTCTCTCTCTCTCTCTCTCTTTCTATCATATATGCAGGCTTTTAGCTCACTGAAGAGCTTGATGAGTTTGTTGAGCTTTCGTGAGTAATGGCCGATTATTATTATTGTTATTGGGTTATTATTATTATTATTGTTATTGGGTTATTATTATTATTATTGTTATTATTCACGTGTCATTTTGCTGGTCGTTTTAAAAGTCACGTAAGCATTGTTGCTTGTGTGGTCGGTTGATGCTGATCAATGTATTTGCATCTTGTTTGTTGTAACTACATTATTCTTATTGATAAGACATTTCGAGTATCGAGTTGGCTGGATCGATATCAGTTTCATAATAACGTGTTGTATTAACTGGTACAGAGATGAATACATTTCAAATTGAATTATAGTTAACTATGATTGTGTCAATACCAGATATAAATCAAGAGGATCAAATAAGTTCAATATCAAATGATTCATGCTGATAAAAATATAATTCCAATAGTAAACGTTTCGATTACGTTTTATACTGACGTTGTTTCATAAAGGGTCATGAGCACAAACAACACTTAACATTGTACGACTAATCGATTGCTTTGTGCTTCTAAAATAAAAATGACTCAATTTATTTTCATCCCTTTGTTCAAATTATACAATTATATGTATAGTTTTCAAACTGTGTTATAAAATAATCGCAAAATTAAATGCATATACACGTGTATATATTGCAAACAAATATGCTTCTTAGAATAAACAATTAACAAAATGATTCGATCATCGCTCGTTACGAAATTAAAGAGCTCATCCTCTGAATCATAATCAACATTGAACGCGTTTCAAAACTGCAACATAAGAAAAGAAAGAACAATCTTGCGTAATCGGCAATTGCATGGCGATCAGCATTTCCCTCCTCCTCGTACCTCGCATATCTCTCTCTCTCTCTCTCTCTCTCTCTCTTTCGTCCGAGACGTATATTTTTGGAATGCAGTAATTTTTAGCTTGCAAAATAAGAATTTATTCGATTCGTTTTTTTTCATATATTTCCTGCCTTTTCTTACTTATGTGTAATGAAAACTGAATATGTATTTGACCTTTAACCTTCAACGCTTTTCCTGAAATATATTCTTACTTTGAAACGAAAACACATCGAGACATACCGCGTATATTGAATTTTCTTTGCTAAATTCACTGAGATCAAACGTAAAATCGTGTGTGTATGTGTGTGCGTGCGGGGGTGTTTGTTTTTTCGTCGATGCATGCGCGTGCGCGAAATTCCGAGGTGACGCGTTTTTCATATTTTCGTATGGGCTACTTTTAAGAAATATATTTTTGTAGTTTCATGAAAAATTTGTATTTATTTGTAACAAAAACAGACAAACGATCTTTTTTTCAATTTAAAAATGCATTTTAATGTTTAACTAAAACATATTTCGAGATAATATAATTTATCGAATAGAATCTACGTAATTAAGAGAAGTAATTGACATAAAATTATTTCATAATTTAAAATTGAAACATTCTCAAAATCAAACGTTTTCAAAGCTAAATATTGTTTTTTGTCGAACAAATGGATTTCCGCTATTTTAACGGAATCTTGTTTGATACTCTAAATTTATGCGTTTTCAAGGTAATCGGAGTCTTATTCTGATTACTGTAAAATCCAATTGTTATTTATTCGAATTAAGGAGGAAAACAAATTTTTTTCGAAAATATCTTCATAACGCACAAAATCAAAGAGTAAAAATCTGTCGTCCAATTATTTTAAATCTTTCATCAGTGTAAAATAAATCCACCACTTTACGATAATAGCTTTTCAGTTATCTTTAATACACACAAACAAACAAAAAAGCAACAGCAGGCCGATAAAGCTTTCCGTGAAACACACACACATACATACATATATATATATATATATATCACTCATATACACAAACGTGACATCATTAGATTAGCCAATAAGTAATCACAGCGTGGGAGCGATAACATTCCTTTTCATAATAAAATCCACATAAGAGACGGTCAATTAATTATACTCTCTCGACGGTATAAATGAAGCCATCAAGATTTTTCCTCAATGCTATAATAATTACGCGTCAAACATATAAAAAAAATTCGAGCACACAAACACACACACGTACACATAACACAGATGAGATTTAAAGCTGAGTTGGGGGCCATTAAACATAGGCATACGTTAGAAAGCGAGCCAAACACACACGTATATACACACGCACGTTGCATCAAAGCTCAAGAGAGGTATACGTAAAATGACTGCAGCTGGCAAAAGGGTGATAAGGTATAATATATACGCGTGTATGTGTCAGTATGGATGCATGTAGATGTGTATGTCCGTGTGTTGGTAGGCAATTTGTGAAATGTTAGCTATTTGGTGGGCGAATAATCCGAACATCAAGTAGTAGTAGTAGTAGTAGTAGTAGCAGTAACAGTAGCAGAAGGCAGTTGTAGAGAAGAGTTAGTAGTGGTGGTATATGGAACAGTTCGTTCTAAAATTAATCCCCGGCTCGTTCTGGAAATAGATATTATGAGTGCGAGGACAGGATAAGCTGTCTGACTATATAATACAGTTTACTCCCCTCCCCCGCAAGGCAAAACGAAAATTAAAAAAAAAAAGAAACATTCTTTTTTTCAGAACTCTCTTACCCTGTCCTTACAACAGATCTTTTTTTCTTTTTTTTTTATGATTGACGCAATCTAAAAAATCAAGGAAATCTGAGACTGATCTTCTCTACTGATTCATACACTTGTCAGCGAATATTACAGGTGGTGTAGCTTTTACAGAAGTAGTATATTTAAGCAAGGTCACTTATGAAGTAGATTAAGGTCGCGCTTGGCTATAAAACATACGTACGGTGTTGATACTTTATGATTATCACCTGTAGCTTTTTCATTGTGCTAAATTTCTCACGAGATCGCTTGTAATTAAGTGGAGCTTTGAAGTTTTCGAAGAAAAACAACAATTTTTTTTCTTTTTTGTCTCGACACGTAAGAGTTATTTTCTTTTTCAGAATTTTAAAAACTTGACCTAGAGAATATTTTTTTTATTTTTGGGTATGAATATTATGTTTTCTTTTCAATTCGAGTACAAATAAATGTAAAGAATTAATTGCCTACGTAAAAGAATTGTTTTTCAATTAAATTCGATTTTATTTAAGATTCTGTGGAAAACTTGTTCTGTTTACTTCGAATTCGAAACGATATGAAATAATTACACTTTCAATCGCATGAATAATCATGTAAATTCATCTGGGAAAGTATAAGATTGGAATAATTGTATTTGCAGATAAATCAATTATTCAATGTTCTACGAAAAAATTGTCGTAAAATATGAATTTCTATTGAAAATTGTTCCAAGAAAATTATTGATCGATTCGCAAAAATTCGTGATTAATAACGCAATAAACTTGCCTTATTCATTTTACAACGTTAAATATTTTTCATAGTAACGATAGAAGAGTTTATTAAATGTTATATTCTATATCTTATTGGCAGTATATAAATTTAAAAAAAAATTTCGCGTAGTTTAACTCTAATATACCGACTACGAAAGAAAAACCTTGACAGTCCAATTGAATCCATCACAATAGCTATGAGCCTGCGTTCGCGTACGTTACGCAAGCACACCGATAATTGCGTGGCCACGACGTAATGCATCCTTTAGATTTTTTTTTCGCGAAAAAAAAAAAAGAAACAACCATTATTATTCGTTTGAATCGGTCGACTTAGACAAGATTAAGTGGTGCGAAAGAGATAGCGATGAAAAAAAAGAGGAACTACTCGTGTCGGCGTTCTCTCTCTCTCTCTCTCAGCGAGAGAACGTAATTTGAGAGGGCTCGCAAGCAGCCCGCCAACCATATATGTCCAGCTGCCGTAATAGTTGCGTCTCGCTCGCACTCGATGCCTTTACACCCACATTTTCGTTATTGCACTTTTATTAATCCCTCCTCGATGCTTGGATTTTAATTCGATTTTTTCTCGTTGAATTTATCAATTGAATGTTTTTTGTTATTATCGGTTGATAGTATAATTGACGAAAATAACGGTGATGGGGGTATAAGTATGAATGATCGACATTATAAATTACGGTTTGGAATTGAAAGTTTATTTATAATGCATGGTATCGTTTATAATAAAGATAATAATACATGGAATGTGTGCGCTTTTGCTCCCATGGAGAGCCTGCGATATGAGACTAATAGACATAGATCACGACCGATGGCGCCACACGCTATTCGTTCTGGAATCATAAACAGAACTCTATTTCTTGCTGTTTTATCGGTCGAGAAACCAAATAAAGTCGATTCCGATTCATAAAAAAAAACGAAAAAAAAATCGCTAAATATATTTATAAGAGATTAAGTACGAGGAATTTAGCTTACATCCACGATGCGCGACGCTCCTATATACATTACAACGTACAACAAGAAAAAAATAATAATAATAACAAATACAAGAGTATAACAATGATACGCGATCGTTTTGTCCGATTTGAATGATTGACGTTTGACGAAATTCACACCGAAAGGAGACAAAAAAAAAATTGGAAAAATAATAAGGAAGGCAAAAAAAAGGGAAAGAATGACACTATGTATGTACACACTAGAGCTTCTGTACGATGTCGAATTTGTCCTTGAAATTAAGTGATTCCTTCTTCGGATCGTATTTCTTGCGCATTGCTAATTTGGCCCTTAATTCCTTAGCGCTCATACCTAAATTCAAAGTACCAGCGCTACCATTGCTTTGATGTTGTTTATTATCAATCATTGATTTCGTATCCGTATTATTAGAATCGCCATTCTCCGATTGTGGCTGTTCACTCGATGAGATTGAATGTGTATCCTGTGAACAATCAAAAAACAAAACGAAAAAGAAAACATATATATATGTACATATATGTATATCAGTTGATACCTCGTGACTAACTAAAACAACAAGTATATGTATATATACAAGTTATATGTGTTTGTGAGTGTAGATATAGATGATGATAATAATGATCGTGATGATTATGATGATTATGATTATGATGATGATGATGATGATGATGATGATGGTTGCGCAATTGGGCGTGCGATTTATCGACTGAGCGACAGTAGCACATTCCCACGATAAGATAAAACTCTCTCTCCCTCATTCACTCTTGAGAGATGGAACTTTCCCGAAAGGGCATATGTGTGCGTGTGTGTATGTATGTGTGTATATATACATATACATATATACATATGTGCATATAAATACCACTTACCGATGTCTTATTACTTCCATTACTCTTCTCATCAGGCTCGTCGATGGGTTGTCTTTCAGGTGTCTTGAGATATTTAACGCCGGGCATCGTACCTTTGATCGGTATGTTGCTGGCCTTGAAGTAATCGTCGGCAGTTTGATCAACGACAAGGAGTTTAGTTTCGTTGGGAAACGCCTTGATACGTTCGACCACCTGTTTGTGAGTCTCGTTGGCGATGTTGATCTCATTGACCTCGATAATACGATCGCCTTGTCTTAAACCAGCCGCTTCGGATGGTGAACCTTCATCAACTTTACCAATAAATTGTCCACTTTTACCCTTCTCAGCATGTAAATTAAAACCGTAACCATCGAAATCATCCCACTTGACAATGTGGCAAAGCCTTGCGCTCGGTGGACCAGATTCCATCTTCGTCTATTATATTTTCTGGTGCTATTTGCTTTTAGCTGCTGCTGCTACTACTTCGACAACTCACCCGGAGAGGCGCGCAGTATTACTTTTAATATACACCTGATGATGATGATGATGTCGAGAGACTGCGGTGGCGGTATGACGGTGGCGGCAGCAGCAGCGGTGGCGGCAGCGGCACACGTGCGAGCAAGTGCCGAGACAAGCGACGAACTACCGAACACACGATATCTAATATATGTGTACACCTACGATGTACAAGTCGTCAGCAATAGCAGCAGCAGCAGCAGCAGCAACAGTATAAAACGTTATCGTTCCACTCGACACGTCACTGTGCTCCCGTGGTTTAGTCATCGGGATACCTATGCACACTAACACATAGCCCCGACACACTTTCACTCGGTGGGGTCCAGTGGTATATAACGTATATAACGTGTAGTAAGGATCGGCGAAAAATCGGACGTAATTCATATATATATATACACACATGCTATCAAAGCAGAACACGGGCGACACTGGAGTGGGGTTACGTACCTGTGCGCACGACAAGGTGCGCTGTAGAGTTTTATATACATACATAACATACCTTATAACCACACAGCAGCGTCGTGAGAGAGAAAGACATACCTGCACATAGCAGCACCACTAGTTGTCAGTCAGCGCGTGAGTGAGCTCAGAAAGACTGCTTGCAGACATGTGGAGCCCCACGCACGTTCAGGTCATTGGTAAGTCTTACCTTTTTTTAACAACTATTGATCATCATCCTTGTGTCAATTGTCTCGATGAATTACACAACCTTTATACTACGATTATTGATGATATACGTTAGACAAGAGAGAGAGAGAGCGAAAGAGAGTTATCTCTCGCTTGTACTCGCGAGCGAGGTACCGTAACTCCCCACCAGTTATTTACATACCAACTCTCACGCCATTGTACGTGTATTTATCTTTTGTCTGTTCACAGTTCAACGTGCCAAGGGCCTCCTAACCAAAGGGAAAAACAGTGAGTAAATCTATCGATATACGTATACGTGCATTACGCTTTTCTTGGCTTCAATTGTGCGAAAGTGATATGAAAACGTTGTATCTAATTAACGAAAGAGATCGCGAACGCGCTCGCACACGCGAGAGTTAACATACTTTCGCCCGCGGTTTACCGCTATTTCGCGAGACGCTTGAATAAAATAAAACAACACATAGCGAAAGAAGTAAACATGGAATATTTTATTATTTCTTAGGTTTTGTTATTTTTTTTCTTTTTTTATGGGCAAATCTTGACAATTTTACCAGTAATATAATGTAACAAGTTCCGTTGACTGTTTATCAGTGTCGAATGACACATAATGAGTCAGTCGCGTATATCGGCGAAGACGACAAAGTTCAATTAGCCTAAGAACTCAAAGGCTTATAAATACGAGCATACGGCTTGTTGTTTACATTATCTCATTTATTTCGCATTTCCCTCATTTTTTGTTGTTTTCTTTTCCTTTTAAAACCATCTGTCAGAAACGAACGACTGCTTCGTGACAATTGCTCTCGGCAAAGAAAAGTACCAGACCTCGGTAAAGGAAAAAGCAAACGAGAATGTTGAGTGGCACGAGGAATGTGAACTCCAAATCCCAGAACAAGGCAACACTGCCGAGATTGTACTTACGGCGTTGCACAGGAACTTCCTTGGTGTTGATGAGTTCCTTGGCACTGTGCGAATTCCGTTGGCTATCTTCGACATTTACGAGATGCCTAAGAACAGATGGTAAGTGTCAGCTGTTATATTGCTGCCTATGTTTACTAACGGGTGTTAAGTAATTTTTTTTTGCATAACGTTGAGGAAGGGGAAAGTAGGCTTTTTAACGTTTTGATGACATATTTCTTTCTGCTGAGTATTGTCTTTGGGTGGCATTGAAATTACTCAATGCTCGTTATTTGTTGTGCGTTTGTTTAATTACGTTCAGGTGATATGAAATTTTATTTTTAGTTTCGTACATAACGAAAGAGTGTTTTTTTAGAAATTATGAGCGCGTTTAATCGTATATTATTTTAAATCGCTTTACACGCGTAGCTAATTTAGTTAAATTGTTATTGACAGTGACAAATTGCAGGGGGGGGAGAGAAGCAAATGCAAAATTTTTAATTGTGATTAATTTGTATTTAATTTTTTTTATTTTTATATACTTTAAAAACATCTTAGTTTTTAAACGACACAATGTTTTTTTATCTTCTTAAAACTTATTTTATTTTCAATGGAAAAGATTTCTCAATCGGATGATTCATGATAGACGTTCTTTATATTATTTTAGTCACGTATGCGATGAGTTTTGTTCGGAATGAATTGTTTATACCATGAAAGACGGAAGCACATCGAACTTGCTTCGTTATTTTTTCATTGAAAAATAAATATAATATATATTTTAATGGCCAGTTTTCCCGTCTGTTTGCATACGTTTTCATCTAGAATAACAATTTTTGTTTGACTGACAAATGCTCGTAAACGAGATTTTAATCGCAAAACCAGTTTTTTGAAATTAGCATTGTTATATTCTCGAGTATGATGCCGAGAAAACACGCAGAATGTTAATGTCCACTTTGAATTTCGTTCAGCCAACAAAATCGCTTATAATAAGCTAAATTTTTATTAAGTTAATTAGTAAAATATCGAAAAATCCAATTATTATAACAATTTATTGTTATCATACTTATAAAAAACAAACATTTTTCAATTATAGGCACCAGCTGACAGGGAAACCAGGCAAAGAAAATACAAAAGAACGGGGCAAGTTGGAAGTTCGTATTGGATTTATCGTCCGCGCAGGAAGTTTAACCGATCTCACGAAAAAAGAGCGTCACAAAAGTTCATTGGGGCAATTATCCTCAGCGGCTCAATCCTTCGGTGGAAGTTTACTCAGTATCGGTAGCCTTGAAAAACGTAAAGGTTTAAAAAAATTCGCCAAGTCAATTGGCAGTAAAGTCAAAGGAAAAAGTCGCAGTAAAAGCAAATTAGATGATATTTGTGACGAGGAAGAATTTAGAGTTCGAGAGAGACCTCGAACAGCTGGACAAGAACACGAGGAAGCTGATCCTGGCGTTGTTAGCGACGAGGATGACGACTTTACGGTGAGTACTCTTTGTTCTTTTTCAATAGACGCACGCAGCGATAATTGTCACCATTGTTGCGTCATTTTGAAAGTCATTGACTTTTTTTCTTTCTCGTTGATATGCGTGAATAAGGTATTTTCGTTAATAATCATATCGTTTGTATCTATTATTATATTTAACTATAAACTATGACTTTTATTAATTTTTTTTTTTGACAATATCCATTTATTAGTGAGAAATTGTACGACAAGTATTTTCTCAACGAAACGCGTGTATATGGAAGTTATTACCAGCGATTAGTTGTAATCAGTACACGGTCGTTCTTGTCGCGAGAGCGACGAAAAAAAAAGAGCAAAAACGTCGATTATACTTATAACCGTACTAAAAATATTGCAACGCGACCTAAGGCTTGAAATTAAATTATTATAATTAGTCGTGATAAAACATATACATCATATACATCTATAATATTCATGTTTTCAAATAATCGTAGTTCGACGACCTATCGCACAAAAGCTCGACGTCATCGTTAAACTCCTCGGCTCCAGTGAATAATACCAGTAACACTTGGAATAAGAACAATGAAAATAATAGTCGTAACGTTAGCATGGATTCCGGTAATGAACCTGTTGGCAAGCAAACTCCACCAAAACCACCTCGATTTGCTCTTGGTAATGGTAGTCCTAAGACCGAGGCAAAACCACAACCGCCACCCGAGGATGAGTGGGGACAGAAACTTTATGGAATACAGACTGGCAATGCGCTGAAGAGGTAATTATTTTTTCCGCTGAATTGATTCGGCAGAATTTACACATGTTTTGTGTTGTGTTAAGAGATACATGCTGCTAATTTGAAGCCGTCGTAAAAAGCTAATTACAGTTAAACGCTACGGTGCAAACATTACGAATTTGAAGAGTCGGCATTTTTACTTACATAATGGCAGTTTCGAGGCTTTTATAAGGCTTTTATACAACAAAGAATTAAATGAAGTCAATTAAATATTAAGAAATAGTTGAGATTTGAAAAACAGCTGTTTGCAAATTCGCTTGCGTATAACTTGATTAAATATGTTAATCATACGAATTTCAGGTGGGAAAATAAAAGAATGAGTCCGAAAATCGTAATAGAGGAATCCCGTGAGGCGATGAGCAAATCAGACTCGTTAGAACGTGGCAGCTCACCAATAACGCGGCTACGCGGCGAGATTGCCAATCAGCAACAGCAGCCGAGCAATAAGAAAGAAAAAGAGAACAAATACAAGATCACGCCCAGCAAGGAAATCGAAAAGCACGACAAGAAGAAAGAAAAGAATAACAAATTTTCCTCCGAAAGAATAATCATTGGTGGCGAGGAAACGAAAATTATTGAAAACAACAAAGTCAACAGTTCTCAATGCGCCAAATTGCCAAGGGAAATTATTGAACAGTTCGAGGGCAAGTCCAGAGAGGTAAGTTTTTTGTCGTTTTGTAATTTGGACATTTGTCTGATCGTGTTTATAACGGTGAATTCTTTGATGATGAATACGCTCTACGTCGTATAGTGCTAGTCATCTTGTTTGACGGGTAGCTGGCTTTCAGGCTGGATCATTGTGTTTTAGAGATCATTCAACGCCCACGCGTGAATGTTGTCTGGTATGAGAACATTATTTCTTGAATGAGTTCTTTGTGGAATGTCACGTACAATCTATTCAAAGGTTATTTTTACGAAATTTACTATTTCCCAAACTTCTCGACTATAATGATGATGTTTTTTTTACGAAAACAAATCGCGATAGTGTATTCAAGTAACAACATTGATAAAGATTGCCTTGAAGAAAAATTATTTACAACGTTTTATCGAGTATCACTCATAAAACGATGATAACTTTCAATTATTTTATTGGCCTCTTATACTTTCATTACGTTCGGAAATATCAGTCCCCACTCTCGTCCTCGTGCGATAAACGCAATAACTATACGCGCACGGAAATCAATTACCCGTCTCCAAAAACGACGTCTATGGTGAAAGTCTCGAACTTCTTTGATTTCCGTGAGCTTTCTAATCCCACAACTAAACAAGACGCATCCGTTTCAGGATTTGATCGAGTTGGTGATGCAGTTACAACGCGACGTCGCCGATAAAAAGAAACGATTACACGACCTTGAAGATTACATTGATGGTTTACTTCTTAGGGTGATCGAGTGCTCACCGCGACTCTTGCAAAATCCATATCCAAACAGACGTCTTTCCTCGCCTGGACACCAGTGACAAGGTCTTCCGAACGACGCGCGAGCGTGTCGTACAAACAGTGTATATAGATGATGATATTATTTAATTTCTTCTTTTTTTTTACGTCCGTCCGACATTTGTATTCCTTATTTCTATCTATCCGTCACAACGTGGGCAAGGATCATGCTCGTGAATGGATTATTATTTGTGGAGATAGATTTTTATTTTTATTCGATGACTTCTCTGTAATGTTTCGAGCAGAATGTCACTTAATTAGAGAAGTATTCTATTCTATTTCGTGAGAATGTAAAAGCGACAACTTTTTTTGCGTGTTGTGGAACGTTAATTTAGCGAAACTTAATTGTTTCGATACACTAATATGCTAAAATTTTATGGCAAAACCAGGAAATTAATAATTTGAAAAATTGCGTGAAAAATCCAAATTAGTTGAATCTACACTTGGAAAATAAGTAATTTTATTACTGTTAAAAAGTAATCGCAGTATTTTTACTCTTTGACATATCGATTCAAATTAATTGTTCGATTTTTTTGTCAAAAACTTAAGTGCAATTTTATTGTTATACTTTGATATGCTTAGAGTAACTATATTTATAACCTAGTGTAGAGTTTCTGTATTGTGGTATCATGTGCATCGAGTAAGAAAGCAAATGTAAAATAAGAACTTAAAAATAGTTTTAATTTGCTTTCAATAAAAATATCCGATCTTCTCTATTTCAAAAAAGTTTTGAAAAAAGAAGTTCTTTTAATTTAGTTTTCATAGACATATTTTTATATCAGAGAGAAATATTTAATCGATAAAAATACTTGCCTATGTAATATCATCGGTCTTTCTATCTCTTTGAAGAATGGTAACGACGATAATTCATTAATCTCGACTGTCAATTTTTCCATGATACAATGTGCCTTACGTATTGACGAAGTAAGCAATTACGGTAATTGCGCGTGGGTCCAATTTAGTTTAATTCCCTTAGCGTTTAATCTATTATAAAATGATTAATTTAATTTCAAAGAAAAACATATTTTATCATGTTGACCGATATTGATCATCGTGTGGTGATGATAATTAAAGCGATATATTTATCAAAAACAATTCAATGGTTTTATCTTTTACCTACAACATGCAGATGAAGGGTCGTTAAAAGAGAACATACAATCTTTTTTTTTGTAAATTAAATATATTTTCATATACACACGTATATGCATGTATATTCTTATATATATATGTATATCATTAAACGAGCTTTTTGTAAATAGAATCGTGTAACGATGAATAACAACGACGATGTATAATATTTTTTTTCTTATCCTCTTATAATTTACATGTACACACATATAGGTGTATATATCGTAGCGACCACGCAAGTCATAACTAGTAATTCTCATAGTATCTCCTAAATCTCAATGATTTTTTTTCTTATTTATCGCAACTTTTGAAGATCTAGAAACCTGAAATAGTTGATGATTTTGGTTATATTATGTTAGAGTGTCTGTGTGCTCGTTTGGAAAAAGTTTGTCAAATATTGAACAATTATGGTATTTTTCGTGAATGATTTGTAATTCATAAGTCTTTTGTTTTCGTCGCCATTCTGAAACAATCGTTTGCAATGACCTTCTAATGTGCATAAAAATTGATATCTTTATTTTTTCCACGGTAAAGAATCACAGAACAAATTTTGTTTACATTGTCATCGTCAATTGTGCATGAATGTTGCATTTTGTATATATAAATAATTCAAAAACTACATAATTATATACAATTGCTCATGCAAAAACATCGCATATTTTTATTAATGAAATGTCGATACATATTTGAAAGATTCTCATTTGACCACAAAAACACGGTTCTCAATGAGATAATATCTCATGGTGCGATGATAGTTAATAAATTTGACAAACTTTAATTCCTTCGAGGGATTGTTGACAAGATGTTTTATACCTACGTGTGGAAAGAGCACGGTATGAATAATTTTCTTATGCATATATACTTACACATTATAGTTTTTTTTTCATACATAGGTTGGTTTATTTTGCATCATCGATCGCGAGGTTGAAAACCTCGAATATACACAGGATAATGGTACTGTGCCCTTATAGTATCACAGACAGGCGTAACAAAAATAATACTTTAAACAAAAAATATCGCGTGGCAAAAAAATAGCAGCAAAATATAATATGTACACACGTGTGTATATATATGTATATATATATGGCGATCGGAATAAATTAATCTAGAGAAAAAACTTCATCGATTATCTAGAAGGAAATCGATATATATATATGAATATATATGTGTGTGTCGGTATATGTACGCGAAAAAAGTACACTTGTTGCGTATATTTCTCCTTTGAATATATATATATATATATATATATATATATATATATATATATATCTGCGTTATAACATACTTGCTTTTTCTTTTTACGGTATATATCTCTTGTGCTAATCAACGAACATGCATCATGCTTTATTATTTTTTTTATTTTTTTCTTGTATGACATGGCATTTTGTTTTAATTTATTTATTTTATAACAACGGAAAAACGATCGGTCGGCACTATTATTGTCGTATTCATCATAATATGCGTAAATATATATATATATATGTATATATATATATATATATATATATATATATATATATATATATATATATCGGCATTGCAAAGCCATTTCCCCTTGGCTACACATATCATTCACTAAATAAAACAGAGTTACCAATGGTGCTTCTTTGGCTATACACAATAACGAAATTCAATAACAAGCGTGAAATCTTCGCCTTTCTGCTTAAAATTGCCGCGCTTTAATTTTTTATTATTCTGATAAAAATACGCAGGTACTCGGTTCATTTTATATCTTAGTTATGCAGTTTTATCTTATCGCTTAAAGTGAGAGAGAGAGAGGGGGGGGAGGAGGGGTGGAGATAGGGATTTTTTTTGCTATTATTGCGAGAACGAGATATGAAAAAATTTCGTAAATTTAGTGTAATGTATGTGCGAGAGAATGTTATATAACGGATTCAAACTTAATGATTTTTTTATTCCTGCCAATATTCGATACGTCGAAGTAATGATAACTAATAAACCTCAAGTTATATCAAGTGTGCACGCGAATAAGTGTGTACATAGATGTGATTATCTCGGCTTAATCGATCTATAATAAAGTATTTTACTTATATTTTTTTCCTTTAGTCGAGTCAAATTACATTTTTTTTGTCTCATGTTATATATAGTTTAGTGCGAAAAGGTATAAAAGTTATATAGTATAAGTTCTTCTCAAGGCCATACGAAGGGAACAGGAACAGGATTCGCAATGAGTATTCCTTCGAAATGATGTATACATATTTGCACGATAAATAGATTGAAGAATTGATCGAATTTAAAAGAAACAACAAATTTTTTTTGTCAACATCGTTTTTCTTGTCTTTTTTCACACAAGCTTTCACAAGCAAATACTGAATGATTGGAAGTCTCATCGTAAACGCGATATACGGCTTCTTAATCCTGATTTTCATCAACAATACAATCGAAAATACAATATACGGAATAAAAGCTCCGTATCAAGCGTCGCCGTTCTTTTTTTTGTTTTTTTTTTGTTTAGGCAGTTTGGATACACAACATCTTGGAATTTGATTTTCAAATCAGACGTAACGAGGGAGTTCATGAATTATTCAACGATTTCCACTCTATGCAAAAGCAAGGGAAGGGAGAATTTAGGGTAAAGGGATGGGAAAGAGGGAATGAGTATGCAACACTAGTATTCATGATATTGTCGTTCGTCGCAACTATGAGTATCAAAATTGCGAGTATATATATCCTCTACATATACACTTTAATTAGCATTCAATGTCTCGATGGCAAAGAAGCGCTGTCATTTTGAACGTTTCGTACAGTCGTTAAATAATTTTACAATTAAGCTCGATACGTCTAGTAACTTTTTTATGCAACTAGATTTTTTTAATTTGAACACAAATTGTGATATCTATGCTAATTTTGTTCCGTTGTTTTTTCTTAATTTTACAATCAAATATAATTGACAAACGACAAGTTCAAATAATCGATATTAGCAAAAAGCTACGTAAAAGAAATAAAAAGAACGAGCTTCACGTTCCACAAGTGCTTTTCTACCATCGAACATACGCTTAAAGCCTGTCTCTACTGTTTAAAAGTAGATGAATGAAAAAGAACAACAAAAATTTAAACGAAATTGGACGTTCCCCGATACACACGCGTATATTTGAGTACAAGTGTCAGAGATGAGGGAGGAGTTGTCGCGCATTTTTAATATTTTTTTGTTCAACGAGAAATAACAGCAACAAACACAACAACAGTCTCCTTGTTTGTTTCTTCTTTTTTGTCTACTTGCGTAGAGGATGCCACATGGCAACTGGTCGTCTAAGAGATGCAAGCATTTGACGCCAATGAGTCAATGCTCGACCCGATGTAGTCGCACCGACGATCACATGACCAACCGAGTAGGCCTTAGTACTTACGTCGCTGCTAACTTCTGCTACTGTTAGCCTCAATTGGACGTTCTACAAAAAAAAAAAGGAAAAATACCTTCAAATAACAATAGAACTTTACCGATCATGTTGATGTTTATTTGTAACGTTACCTGAAGAGCATGAGCTTGCACGTTAAAAATAATAGCCTCGTTGAAAATAGGACTTTTCTCGCCTCGTTTGATCGTCGTGCGTTTCTTATGCAGCTTCTTGCCTTGCTGCAGCAGATAGACCTGTTTATTCGAGAGAAAAAAGTTTTTGTATTAGCGGGAAGAAACTTTAGTACCAAAGCATTTATCACAGAGAAAAGATATAAGAAAAACATATATATATATATATCGAGTGGTACGGATTTTGCTCTGGGTATTTGAGATATAGGTATATGTTTCTTAAGAGAGCTTTAGCTATCGAAAGTAGGTCGACGCGCTATTTTTCTTTGCGATGCTTTGCACGCGCGTTTCTTTAATAATACAATGTTTAGAATTGTTTGTAAAAAAAAAAACGAGATAATAGGACGGTGAAACATGAAATTGTACTTGAAAATTACAAACAACTTGTTTTGTACCATAATCGGAGCACATTTAAAAAAAAGAACCGTCACCCTTTAGTTTGACTAACTTATGTAATTGGCACGATCGTTAATCACCCCTTTACAGTTGAGAAACAAAATAAAATAAACCAATAATTCAATACACGTCTCACCTTAATAAAAAAGTCACCAGGTGTCTCATTGGCACCTTTCAAATTTCTCGCTTTGACAACAACGAGGGTAAGTCTCTCAGCAGTTGGTAGATACGAAAGCGAAAACATAAGTTCACCGAGTAATGGTTGTATTAAAGCTGGGCATACTAATGGTAACCACGTAGTTGCCGGAGGCCTTGGACTTGGATTCAGTCTAAGTTGAGCTTCACCTAGAAGACTTGCTTCGCCAGTTGAACAGCCATTACTTGGTAACTCATACGAAAATACCTACGAGATAATTTTCATATAAAACTACGTAAGTAACAGCCATCTATATTACATGATTTCGCACAAGTTTGAAACGTATGATTTGATAAGTTTTACGCATGCTTTAGTTTACGAATGAGGTGGATGATCGACGAGTCTTGGCTTCGTGTTAACGGGAAGAACACGATTTAATGCAATTAATTTGACGTATACGATGTCGCAAAATTTGATCGACAAGTCTCATCGCAATTCATGATCAGAACTTTGAAACTTCAGACCCACGTATGAATATAAACTCGGATAACTTTTTCTCCGATTAACATTCAAAGCGCGCTTTCTCGCATACACGCAGACACGCTATTTAACTCACCTCGACAAGTAGAGTCCTACCGAGAGGTGGTCCATTCAATGAGAAATAAAACTTCTCCTGATAACTAGGTGAATTTGTATCTTTGTAAACCCGCGTGTGTACGAAATTCTCACGATCAGGTAACAGACATACTTTAGCAAACGTATTAATAGCTGCTCGACCATCGGGTGCAATCAGATCACGTGCTTCAAGTACACTAACAATAAGATCGGAATCACCATTGAAATTTGGATATCTATCGTGTTCTAAACCAACGCATATCAAACCAACGACTTGTGCTTCCTCGTTAAGCGTTACACTCGTATCCGAACATACGCTTTCGCAACTAATTGCTCGTCGTAAATTTGTTAGATCTTCAATGTTTTGTAAAAGTGAATCCAATGAACCACGGCGAGTACTGTTATTGAGTAGAATTTCATCAAATGGTTGTTCATCGAATAATTGTGATAATCTTCTTTTCATTTGAACTTCTTCAAGGACATTGAGAAATTCTTGACTATTACGTCGTCGTTCCGATTCACATGCTTCAAGTTCTAACATATCGTTGAGAACACTTTTACGACGTTGTTCTAAACTATTGAATATGTCTTCGGACGTGCGCGTAAAACTTGGATCTGTTTGAAGATACGACGAGTAGGCCTGTTGATCGACCTCTTTCAATAGTAACGGTGATGCCGGTGGATCTTGTAGACTATTGTAAACCTGTGTGTGATTTATATAAAACGATTACAACAAAAATAATTCAATAAATAAAAGTATCGAATGGTTCAATGTATCGTTCAGTTTGCCTTGACCCAATATTATCATCTCGACAATATATGTATATATACATATTTTTTTCGAATTTATCGATCGCTTTTATAAAACTCAAAAGAATATATAGTAGATATGTACCCCGTTTATCGTCAAAGCCACTCTCTGCTATTCTCGTGATTTAATTAATCTTCCTTTTCAAGAACATGCAAATATGATCTCAACGTACTAACCTCTTGAGCAGTCCTTTGTGCTTCTTGATTGAGTTCTGGACTATAGAGATCAGCAGATGATTTTCTTGGTACTGATTGAGGTTGCTGTTGCTGTTGTCGTATTTCACTCTCGGTAACAAACGATGAAAAACTTGGATTCTCGGGTTGTTCCTCCTCTTCCTCTTCTTCCTCCTCATCTTCCGCCTCGTTACTATTCCTCGAGTTGAATGCTAAACTTTGTACGTGTTGTGCCGATGTGAGGATCGAGCTGAAAAAAAAATCAATATAAAATATTGAAAATGATTTCGTAAATATTTAAAAATAATAAGTAAACTCACTTGTAAAATTCACTGGCATCGATATAGCTTTGCGAAGTAACAGCTCTGAGAGCTTTAAAAATTTTCTCGCCAGTAGTAGGCTCGGTAATAGGTTTGTCAGGTGGAGCAGGTGGTGGTGGCGGTGCAGCAGGACTAGCAGGTTCATCATCGACAACTTGTTGGTCATAGCAAAAATCACTAGCAACATCGGGTAAACTTTGTATATATCTTGTGATTCTTTCAAGATCTTGAAGATTTCGTGTACTTGGTACACGTCTCATAAATGTTGATTCGTTATTAGATGGTGGTGAAAATATCGAATCTAAATCACGAGTTTCGTGTACGATATCGTAACTACCATATGGTGGAGATGTATTATTATCATCGTCCTCTTCATCGAATAAGTTATCATTCAAGACTGCACCTTGTACGCTGTAACGAATCTTATGGGCCTGTTGTTGTTGTTGTTGTTGTTGTTGTTGTTGTTGCGTTGACGACGATAAAGTAGACGTTGGTGAATCCTCAAACGGATTGTGCGTAGGAATACGCGGGATGTCGTAGAAACTGCACGCGCACACACGTATACAAGTTTAAATTAGTTACGTTAATTATCAGTTTAATCGTAAAAGGATTGCGCGACAAGTTTAACGACGCGTTAAATTTGACCTGAATTCTCCAATAATATATCCATCGAGTTGTTAACGGACAAGTTTATCTGCGAACTCCAAGATATCGTACAATAAGCCGCGCGTGCATGGAATATAGAGCATATTACATTCATTTTTATATGTACGATACGTGTGGATTTTTCTTTTTTCTTTATGGTCAAGCTATAATATATATTAGAGGATTATTAGGATTCGCTTCGATTGTTTTTATCCACCCATTAAATATAGCTCGCGGCCAAGTAGAGAAGATAAAGGTTCGGTCAGACGTACAGGCGATATCAAGTTTGTCGTTATTAAAGCGAATGAAAAAAAGTCTACAACTGACCTATGTTGGAATTGTAATTCATGATCCTGATGTGTATAAGTTCCAGTACTTCGACCAAGAATCTCAGCATGAGCAAGAGCAACGGCAAGTGCATCAGGAGCTCGTGGTGGCGGTGGTAATGGTGGTGGCGATGGAGAATTATCATCGGAGAATACAAACATTCCACGATGATATCTGCTCAATTTACCTAAACATGGTGGTGGTGGTGGTGTTGGTGGTGTTGGTTCACATTCGCGTAATCTCATATAATCAACAGCTGATGTTGCTACTATTGTTGACGGTGGACGTAATGGCGATGGTCTTGGACGCACTGTTGTTGGTCGTGCTTGCGGTGCTGGTCGTAATGGTTGTGGTGGAATCTTTGTTGTTGTTGTTGTTGCTGTCGTTGTCACCGTTGATGCCGAATTTGGTAATAATTGCTCGTGATGTAGTTGTACCGCTGATGATGACATTCCCAATATACTGCTAGGTGGGTGTAAGTCGCGGTCTACTGCTTCGAATCTGTACGTAAGATATAAGACACGCGTGAATGCGCGTGGGTATTTGCTGTTAATTAATTTGTGGCTTATTGAGTCTGGGACGTGCCTTGAGTTTATTCTATAGAACACTACGTTGTGGAACTCATTGTTTCTGTTTTTTATGGCATTTTCGTTTACAGATAGATTCGTTTGAAATATAGCTGTTCGCTTCTTCTTTTTTTTTTTATTTTACATCGAAAGAATCCGATAGTACAATATCTTATTATATCACTGATAAATACAAAAAAAACATACCTATTTTTCTTCTTAAATTTCGCCAACATCAAAGAAAATACTTCGCGCGACATCCTAACATAACGAAAGTCAACTCAAGACTGTGCCGCAAAGCTTAAAAAAAACATCGTGTGTGTTCATATATATAGTATATAATCAGATGTAAGCACGTTGTTGTTCCTTTTTTTTCCTCTTTACTCTATATAAGACCTAATAACACGAGTAACACGCGAGAAAAAGAAAGAAAGTTAAGTGAAGGGGAGAAAGAGCGAGAGAGAAAGAGAGAAAACTGACCTCGTGAAAGCGCCCTGAGCGTCAAGCCGAAGATCGCTGTCGCTGTGCATTATATACTGGGACGAATTGCCGCTGGATTGCCGGTAAAGTCCCGGCATTGCGTGTCCTGTCGGGTGTTGAGCTTTTACCAAACCTACCTGTAAAGGGTGTGTTGTGTGTTTGTTTATTTTTTCGACATTTTCATTACATATCATCACGTATTTATTCGTATAACTTCAAAATAGAGAACGCGATGTTTCGTTGAAGTATATCGAAAAAAGAAGTAATCCACGTGTCGCAAGAGGAAACAGAAGAAATAAAAACAAAGATCCGATTAAGAAACTCAGATGGCGTTGCAATTAGCCGCATTGTTGTGCATATATAGCGTTGTATTATCGAAAGCGCGCTTCTGACTTTAACTTTAATAAAAATATTTTAAAAAAGAAATCGTTTTTCTTACCTTCTCTTCTCGAGGTGCCCAAAGCCACGCGACTTTCCGGCGCCATTCTTCGCAAATGATCCATACATCTCGAGTGCCACATTGCCATTGTACACCGTACCTATTTAATATATGAGAAAAAAAAACAAGAAGATACAAATTTCATCGTGAAATTGTTTTTTTTTTTAATTTTTTTTTAATTTTCATTATACCGTAAAATTAATTACCTGCGGCAAATGATGACAGAAGCACTAGCAACAATTAACAGCACGACGAGGAGGCCGAAGCCGCCGAGGGCCCAGCCCATATCCTCTCGTCGAGCTTTTCGTTGCCACTTTACCCTCGCATAATAATCCTATATATATATATATATATATATACAGAGTTGGCAAAGTAACACGTGTATGTATACGCGTTTTTTCCCCAATCATCGATCAATAAAAAGCATCGTCGTTGTCGTAGTCGTCGTCGACGATGTGTTTCGTAGTAAACAAAAGAGTATATAGAAAAATATATCGATAGAGAATATTACTTGTATGTATGCGACATGTATTCATATATATATATATATATATGTATATATGTGCGTGTGTGTGTATATATATATATATTTGCAAATATGTGTGTGTAACCACTCACATCGTCTTTGAGTAATCGATCCAATACTGCTTCTGCTGCTGCTGCTGCTTCTGGTGCATGTCGTCCACTCGGGATCCGGGCATCCGAGCGACTCCCTCGGCAAGTGAGCACAGTAACGCCACCTTCTGTCTGGTAAATTTTAGTCAAAGCAAGACATCGTTCTGCGGCGCAGACGCGTTTTATACATGCTTTTATACTGGTGTGTGAAAACGAGCGAGGGTGGCTCTCTACTACTGAGAGATAAACAAATTGCGCCATGAGTGACCCAGATTTTACTTTGTTTATTTTTGTTTTGGTTTTTTCTATTAATCGACCAATTATACACATCGTATGAAAAATACTTTACCGTTATAACTCACGTTAAATTAAAAGCTGAACACAAAAAAATTATAATTACTAAATGATAACTGTTTGAACAAAGGTAAAAAAAAATTTTTCTTTTATTGACCTGCGTGAATAGATGGAAAAATAAATCGCAAAGATATACAGGATCTTGTCAATATTTGACGTGAATCAATTTAGTGTCAGTAGCTTGTAACGGGTAATCCAATAAATCCTGTCGTTTTTATCTTTACACTCAACCTTTTGAAATAAATATGAGCTATGGTGATCAATGATCACACTTTCTCTCTGGTGGTATATCGATTCGTTCTTGAATAAGGGCGAGATTTTTAAATATAAAATATGTACTCGTGATCATTCATCAATCTCGATAGATAACACGTGATACTAATCAACTCATTAAATATCCAATGATTAACACCAGAGAAAACATAGAGATAGCACGCGCGTGTAATTAGATTAGCCTAGATTGTTGTGTGATGTGTACATATATAGTTCGCTCCGTATAAAAGTCAACCAATACAGATCTTTCATCAATTGCGTAGAACGTGTATTATCAAAAGGATAAATATAATCGAAAAAGAAAAAAGTACTACAAAAAAAAATTACTTACAAAGAAGAATCATAAGAAATATTAGTAATAGAACGTAAGATTTCCAAAAGGGCAACAACAAAAAAAGAAAAGAGTTAACGTGAAGTACGTTGTGTGCAACATTTCGATAACGTACTTTTCGCGGAGAGTTAACTTCTATTAGGTAGACTTTACACGCGTGACGACTATCCCCTCTCAAAGTCAAGGGCAATTCCTTGATGTATATTATATACCTGCGCGCGTGTGTGAAAAAGAAACAATGATAACTATACGTTGACAATGAAATAAAAATATAATTTTGATCCATGCAAGAGACAACAATATGATAAGTCTCTCATCGTACGATTAGTCATCATTGTTTAGTTAGACAAACGGACACGTGCGCGGCTTACATAATTACCCATCTCGATGTCGTTTATTTCATCGATTCAGTTTGTCATCAAATGTATAAGCTGATTAACATTGAAGCTCGTTGAAACGAGCGACATTTTAAAGTAAAACGTTACGTAAATGACGTTCAAAGTACCGAATAATTAATTGGTCGTTGGAGAGACACGTTTTGTTGTGTGTGCTTTTATTTTCTTGTGCTTATATGACTTTGATTTATATTAAAGTTGATTATGGTCCTACCGCAATTTCAACGAATTATATAGAAATAAATAGTGGATCATAAATCATTCGAGTATATTGTCGAGAAGTGGTTAATGTATTTTCTTATCTAATGGGATAAGTACAACGTTTGCGATGCTTTCGTACACATGGATCGCTATTTTATCACGATAGCGAGAGAAAAAATTAACTCATTCGTCAGAGTACTTTATTGAAAAACCAAACTTACGGTGTGAAATATCTTATAAACTTGAGCGATCTTGATGAAAAAAAAAAGATGCGAACGTTATAAGTTTAATCATTGGAATTCTTCAATGTTGATATTGAGGAATAAATTTGCAAGTAAAAAAATGAAAGTTATTGAATTTCTAATAAAGTCTCAAAATTTATAGAAAATTGCGTTTCAATCGGAATATTCTTTCACAAGTACGTAATTTCTAGAAATGTTCCTACGTAAATTGATAAAAATAAAAGTCGTCCCTTATAATACAAAACTTATATGCCCTAAGGTCTTCTAAGAAAAAAAGTTCTCAACGACATTTGAACTTGAAAAATGAAAAATCGATGTTTTTTTCAGAAGCGTGAGCTACCTTATAATAATTCTCGTATGAAAATAAAATTTTCATTTCGTTACGTTTTAGACTTCTTGAAATAAAATAAAAGTCTCTTGAGAGTGCTTTCTTTAAACCTCCCAACGTGTAAAATCGCTCGACAAATATAAAGATCGAACGTTTCAATCTAGCGGCGAGAACAAAAAATCGAGGTAGCTTTAAGCTATGGATGAGAGAAGAGGCAACGAGTCTAAAAGGTGAAGTTGAAAGAGAGGGGTAAGCTAGATATACAATGTGGGCGCGACAAATATATCTATATCTGTATACCTCACCCTCGTGCGAGCGCCACCACAGTCGCAATCGAGCCGCGCAACGGTGAACATCGTATCCTTATATACAAAGTTATATAGATATATAAATACGTCAAACGTCTTTTCTCAACACAAAAATAAATATCATAGTACGTTTTTCTATTATACCAATTATTTAACGCGAATTTTTCCCTTTCGTCGAAGTTGCGCGTGTCTTGTTTTTAACGCGATATTGTTTGATTATCGATTTCTTCGGCTTATCTTTTTCAGCGACAGCTGTCACCTTTTATAAGCAAACATATGGTTGCATGAAAGCTTGTTCTTTTATTTTAATTTTTTCGTCGATGTTAATTTGTTGCTTAGTTAAAAAATCGTCAGAGTATTTATTTAGTTTTAACGTTAGCGTCAAAAGGATAAGCGAATGCGTTTATATCATTATAAAAAAAAAGAAAACGATCGTTGGTATATTCGTTCAAAAAAAAATTATTCATTTTTGGTTACAAAAATTCACTGGCTTCTTATGATCGTTAGAAATCGTGCAATATGATTATGCAAACAAAGCTTTTTTCCTTAAAAGCTTGTAAGTTGTAAAATGAAATGTCAAAGTAAATAAACTTTTGCAATGCAAAAATAGATAATCCATAGTATAACTCTTGTTCAAATGGCGATACTCGCTTGATCTTTTGAGTGATGGTGACACGCTTAATGCGCTCTCAGCCAGTCTTTTTATTTTCTTGATCATTCTAGCATTTCAAGTATCTCTGGAGAAAAGAAAAAGTCGTCCATGTTATAACTAAATTTTTCTTGTACAAAACAAAGTTAATTGTGCTGTTTTTCGATACGCAAGCTTTTGTAAAATATAAACAAACACATTTCTAAAAAGTATCGTTTTACTCCTAAATTGTCGTTTAAATGTAAAATGTCTACCTCCGTCTTTCGATCGAAAACAGCAAGCTTAAGCGTATGTTTATATAACTACTTCTCAATTGCATTGTATTCGTTAACTGAACGAACAACGTACATTTTAGTGTAGCTCGGGTATACGTTTATTTTTGCTACGTGCACTTCTATCAAACGTATTATCAAATTTAATGATTTTATTGTCAGAATTATTGGATTCTTTTGTACATGCGATAGGTATTAAACTATTCGAAAAACATTTACTCCCCATTAAATAAACATTTTTGATACATACATAAAGTTGCTTTTAAACTTTAAAACAATCGTCAACTTTGAGCGAGTACTCAGTCATCGATTTCAATCAACCCATCGTAGATATGTCTATACACAAACGAGAGAGAAAGAGGCAAAACGCGTAATTCAAATAGAGAAAGCTCACAATGAGTATATCCAATTATGAGTTGAACTATCTCTGTCTTTCAATTACAGTGAAGACAACAAAGAGAAGCAGACGTTACACATATAATAACGAATGAAGATGATTAACAAATTGACATTAACGAGAGAAAAATCAAATTAATATTAAAGAAGCATATCAAACATGATGGTATCGTCAGCGATTTTAGGAGCAGCCGCAGGAACTGGTTTGGCCCTCGTTATTGCCGTCACTATTGTTGTTTACAGGTATACAAACACTGATTGCGTTATACTGCTCTTGCCATCGATTTATCTTGATTACTATGAGGGGGAGAAGAACGTTTCTTTGTGGGATATGTTCATTTTGTTTTTCCTTGGAGACGATACACTTGTGTTTTATTTTTCTTTAATTTTCTTTCGTTTGTTTTCAAAGATCAAATTAGTGTTGTTAAATTCCGATGTTAGAAGAACATTTATTTAGTAGAACTTTATTGTCGTCTCGCAGTGTGTACCTCGCGTTCGATCGTTACCGGTTTTACTTTACAAAGGGTAATTATAAGAACAACAGAATTGAACGAAAAATATAGTTGTCATCGCGCTTACGTGTATTTAATGGGAATTCTTTTTTAAGATACTCTCATGGTAAAAATAGATCGGACAACATTTCGTTCAAATACGACTACGATGAAACTGACTCAAAAAAAGAATTAATATTGTTAAAACTTCAAAATAATTATGCAAATAGATCGGAAATCTTATAATGATATATTTATAAAGCAATTTATTTGAATGACGTGGAAGGTTTTAATAAAAAACCAGTAATATTGTTATCAACTTTATAAATAGACGGCTATTTATAAAAATAACATAGCATAAAGGAAAAAAATGTAACTTCGACACTCTTCTAATTACTTGAAACCTTGTGTACGTAGGACGTTTGTGCCAAAAACTACACATCATCGTGTAGAGTTTTACGTAAGATGAAATCGATCGAGTTGTATTGTAAATATACTGGAATATCAGTTTATTATACTGGCTTGTCGCAATACTTCATATCATCTTGGTAACTGAATTTCTACGTAAAATTTTGATAATAGTTCTAAAATTATGATTATATTCTTAAAAAAAAAGAACAATATACAAGAACTCGACGAAAATTTGCTACGTGCTATCGCCAATGAAAGTTTTTTATGAAATCTCCAGGATAATTACATCCGAGATTCCAAGTTTTCATGAACTTGTACAACTCTTTTGCATGTAATACATGTGAAACTGTGAGTAAAAAAAGTTTACGATACTTTTTAATTGGTCATAAAACAAAGAAAGTCATTTTTGAGTGAAACATATATACATTTTTTTGTAAAAATTTATGCCAAATATTCTATTGATTTTTTGTTTTATTCACAACTATGGCTGTCATTTTTATTTGAACGGAAACGTTGTGATAATTGCGTGTAATTTTCAAATCGGTTGATAGATATAAATACATATTTTTCGATAAAAATAAAACTACAGTGGATATTACCTATCATCCAATAAAATATTATTTCAATAAAGATTCGTGGATAAATCATCGTTTGAACTTTTCCCCAATGAGAAACGCATCTCACGTATAGAAACCTCGCACATAATCAAATTCAAGAATTGAAATAGTTTTCTAAAGTTTGCAATTTTTAATTACAACGTACGAGGGTGTTTCTAAAAAAAATTATACCAACTATGTATTTAAACATAAAGGTCGGAGATTTATATAAAACAAGTTCAAACGGAAATACTAACGAATGTGTCGTATTTATTAATGTCTGTAGATACTACACATTGGGACGCAAAGTGAAAGGCTGGAGTTCTTTGGATCGTTGGCCAGATCCACCCAAATGTCCAAGTTTAATAAGTAACGGCCAAGGCAAAATTGTACCGCAACAATTGCATCAGTCACCGCAGGATTGCCGATTGCTGAATTGTTGTCGAAATAATCGTACTTGCTATCACGCTGTTCAATCTACGGTTAGTATAAATGTATACACTGAGAACAGGAGAGAGGGAGGTGGAGATAAAGAAAAAAACAAGACTTGATTTTTTGCATGGGTAATATTATACCTAGAGGCGATTTCTTACTTACACGCGTGTTTTAGTTTATTTTTTAGTAGCGATGATCTTTTTTGTTGTTGTATAATTTCACGTGGATATTTCCATTGGGAAATCATAAAAAATGTATAATTTTGAATATTTAGTCAAAAACTTTCGTAATTGCGTAAAAAAAGTTTAAAGTGAACAAGTATATCAAAAAGAGTACGAAAGCGCACGTGCTTTGTAAAAGTTGAAGAATTAACGAGCTTTTTTTTCATCGTACTCAGTAGTTGTAACAGTATTTTACATTATATGATTTGTTCCTACGATAAAAATCAAATTAGATTACAGAAGGAAATTGAAATGCCGCGGAGCGTGCTGGTTTCTATAGTGTCTAACTGAATTTCAAAACTTTATATTCATTTTTATTTTTTCCGACAAGAAGGAAAAAAACAATAGTTTAAAAATTAAAAAGAAAATTGTTACCATTGTTGACTATCCAATTAAATTTCAAACCGTTAAGCAACATTTTTCGTTAAAATTTCTCACGTAAAATATAATTATACCTGAATACGTGGATGTATACGTCGCTGAATATAAATCATAGATACGATAAAAAGGTAGCACAAGCAATTACGAGGATTAGAACGATAACAAAGAATATAAATAAAAACTCCAGAAAGAGAACTCAACGTTGTCGTCGGTCGGTAAGTGTGCTGTGAATAGTTTCAGATTGCTCGTTTCACAGGATAATACCTTCCTTGCGTTGTTCATTTCTGGCTGACCTATGTTGGGCTTATACTACTTAGCTTTTCGTTTCTTTGGTATTTATCGCTGTCTATATATATATGTACATATGCTAGATATTATCAATTAGAAATTAGAAATCAAGACAAACAGAATCGTACAAGATTATAAAAAAATATCGTTCCAGTAGTACGAATCAAGATTCGGTAAGCCGCTGCGTCAGTACAACCAAAAATAACCCATAACGTAATTTTCTCGCACGCCAATCATCCTTACCTCTCAAATAAACAAAAAAATGGAAGGGCCCTCATGTGCGAGGAAAGCAAGGACGAAGGATAGATAGAAAGAGAGCGTTGCGCTCTAAATGATGACGTATACTTGTTGCGGCTGGGTCGCTGTATTGATCTGTTCACTCTCTCACACACTCCCTCTTCAACGTCGTCGTCGTCGCCGTTGTCGATGTCGTTGTGTCGTTTTGGCTGGGTGTGTTCATCCACGGCTCTCCCGTAACCTGTTGCCTGACTAGAGAGAGAGAGAGAGTTTAGTAGTGTCGCGGCGGTGGTCGCGCGCGCTTGCTTCCAACACTGTGAGAACTTGATCGACTAAACCGATAGAGAACAGCTAGTATAGACTGACGGAGAGTGAGTGAATGTGAGAAAAAAATAAATAAAAGGTCAAAAGATTAATAATAATAAAAAAAAGGATATAGAAAAGTCGGTCGCGATTAAAACACTGGAGGCATTAAGGCTACCGGACAAATTGTCCGAAGTACTCGGCGATGTGCTTGAGCTCGCTTGCGGTAGTAATAACGGTCAATCATCGGACAAACATGATAACAATAACGGATCAGTTGGTGCAACAACAACGATACAAACTACATCGTCGTCATCATCGGCGACGTCGTCCTCCACGCCAACGAAGAAAGCATCAAAGTTAGGTTCGCTTACGGGTGTGGCTATGATTGGAAGGGAATGGGCACAGACACGACAAGCAAGATTAGCATCGTCTTCGACTACATCTACACAGGATAGCCAGGATAGTAGTTTTGCCGAGGTATACATATATATTTGGGACATGACAAATCAAAGACTTAATTAATAAACTGCGTCTTAAGTTGTTGCAGTTTTGTTTTGTTTTTTACATTGTAAAAAGAAACTTTATTATAAATCACGACAGCTTTTCTTTTTCTATTAGGATGAAAAAAAAAGAGAACGCGTATATGGATTTAGCGAACAATGTTGAATAATCAAAATGAAAATTTCCTTCGAAAGTGACAATCATGTCAACTTATTTTTTCTGTTATTGTATGAAATGTTCTTTTACTATATAATGATTTTCTTTTGTTTCGAAGAGAAACAAACAAAAAGTACAGGAAAAGTAGAACGCTATTTGAAATTTATATGCCTCTTGACAATTGTTTGAGTAATCGTGGAATTATTCTAAAAAGTTAACTGTTATAGACCCACGATGTATAGTTCGTCTATGTAGATTTTTCATTGTTCTCGTATTTTCTTTTTCTTTTACGTGAAACACACATAAGAAGACACGTACACGCACTTTGACTTTGTTAAATCGAATGTGTGAAAAAAAAACAAGAAAAGAAAATTATAATTCAACAAAGAAATAAACAACAATAATGCAAACTGCGTACTTGTCACCGTAGTTGTCAATTAGGGATTAGATTTCTCGATTGTTATTGGCGTGCAATGTAGGTCACGTGCGACGTTATATACATGATCTAAGACTAATCACGGAAAACAATTGTCATATCACTTGTTGCAGGATTTCAATATCTCAAAGGAGCAACACGCGGTACAACCATCATCATCAGGAGGCAGCAGCAGCGAGTCACCAGGCAAGTCTTTTCGATCGATAGCACACCCCCGCCAATTTCTCACACTGCGTGAGGGAAAGAGGAGAGAAAGATATAGAGGGCTAAACGCGTTTCTTTCTCTCTCTCTCTCTCTCTTTCTTTCTCCCACTGCGTCGTTTCAATTTTTTTCTTTCTGTTTTTTATTTTTTTCGCTCCTTCGGTAATTAATATGCATGAACAATAAAAGAAAACGCTGAATGTCGTGCGTGAGAGGATGAATAATCACAAAGCATATATAACGAAATCGAAATGCGAAAACTTTTATTATTCGAATCACGTACACGAGAAAATATATATTTATTTAATAACAGTAAAAAAGATATCTCGAATTTGTTTGTTGTAACTAGTCTTGCAATGTGAATAATAATTTATAAGAAATTGATAGAAGTACGTATTTATTTGTTACAGTTGATTGAACAAACGAATAATTTTACAATTTTTAGGTAGTGCAGGACCAGCACAAAGCAGTCGACCAAGTAGTCGTATGGGTTTAGTGAGTATGGGTCGTACATTAACATCATTATCAAGACGACCATCGAGTGGTTCGCAAGAACAATTACCTGCAATTGAAAATTCAAGTCCACAAATTCGAGCCTACGGACCTGATGGTCGACATCACAATCATGAGCTTCTTCATGCTGCTTCGTCTTATCCTCCTAGTCGTAGTTCCAGGTTAGTCGGTTATATTTTTAAGCGTTCACTTTGAAAATATTACTTAGTGACTTTATTTTTCTTTTGGCACATCGACACGCTTCAATTATGTTGTAGTGAAATAAAATTTCATATCGATATGTAGTTCTATATTAGAAACATACACAAACATACACAAACATACATAAGCTTAATTGGAAATCCATTAACAAAAAAAAACTGATTCGTAAGCTTTCTGATGAAAATTACAAGTCGTACGGGAAGTTTTGATTATACAATCGAACGTTTGCGAAGGAAAAAAATGATTAATCTATCAACGTATGTAGGTCATTATTAGCACAACAACTCAACCTGATCCATCGGTTATTTACAAAATAACGAAGTTTCGTTCAAGCGCAATTATCCACGCGAAATCATATTACTCGTGCGGATTAAAATTAACTTGGGTATCTTGTTCTATCGGCTTATTAGAATTTTCTTCGTCATTGGAAAACTAGGTCCCTTCAAATATTGTACGTTACATATATATGTAATTTAATTGAAAGTCAATTTCGATCGAAAGCTATTATATAATTCCCCTGGATTGTCTATTGTGTTGCTTATTAAATACGATGAACGAGAAATGACACTCCTTTATGTTCGTGTATTTTTGTTCGTTTTGGCATTTCGATCGTAACGTGGCAATTATCTTCTATAATTAAATCCCACCGATAATTGTCATCTCGTTATATAAATTTCAAACAAAAAAGAGAAAAAGAGAAAAAGAGAGAGAGAGAGAGAGAGCGAAAGTTATTTATTGCATCAACAAGAAATATCGATGTAAGCGAGCTGTATACATCGCTATTATACACGAACACACACACACATGCGCGCGCGTACAAATGTATGAGAGTTACGACCGATACAATTTCCGGATGAACATTGCAAGGGAGTAGAGGAAGGAAATAGCTGATCTCCTGCAATGCAATTAGCCACGAATGATGGATGTCGGAAAGTATACAGTATCGTCTTTCAACGTATAAGCTTATTGTGCACTTACTTATTATTTTATATATCCAAGACGTTTTATTGATTAGTTTCTCTTACACGTGTGCCTCATTCATGCTTATGAATTTCAACTATTATGGACGATATGCCAATGCGTAATATTGACTTATTCCAAGCTTATATATGTATGTGTGTCTGCGCGCACGCGAATTGATATACACGTTCAGGCATTCAATTTGTCATTTCACGTTGACAAGTTTAAATATTGTTGAACGAAAGATACGCGACTATTTTTACATAGAATTTTATAATTAAAACAAACAAGCAAACAAAACTGTTATACATCCGTAGAAAAGAAAAAAGAGAAGAAATGCGCATGATTGTAGGTCGCCATCGCCAATACGTGCAGCTTCGTTGGATGCTCGTTGTCCGAGTCCTTTGCAAGGTGGCCAAGGTGCCGCGGCATTGACAACTTTAGCTTCCTCGCAAAGTGCACTCATCGGTGGGCCATCGTCAACAACTCCCGCTCGATGTTTGTCACCTCTCCTTATCCCACCACCTCGTGCTTCCTTCTCTGCTGCTTGCAGGTGAGTTTTTTATATTTTCGTGTCGCGGTTAATCATTTTATTATATTTTTTACAATTTATATATATTGATTTCAAAGACAACAAACAAAATCGAATCGGCCTTCGCTTACTGCTTTCCACTATCATTCGCTATTGATTGCACGATATCCAATATATTTTATTTCTTTTATTTGCATATTTCTCGCACGATCGAGAAACTAATCGAAGAGCTCATTTTTATTCTTTCTCGTAGACGACGTTTATCCAACAAATGGATTCGTTGTCTCACGTTAAAACCTTTGAAAAAACAACGTATGTATAGCTGTAGCTCATTTTAATCGTAAAAAATCCTTACGTGAGACGCGTCGTGTATCGGAAGAGCGATAGAGTTAACATTTGATCAACATCGTACTAAGCGTATATCATATCGTCGAGTGACATGGAATTTTCGTTGGATTGTACACAGTGATGGCTCGATACCACCGGCTTCTCCACTTGGAGCATTACAGCCAGACCTCTACCAACGTAGAGATCAACCATTGTTCTTAAGCAGTACTCGACGGTGAGTATTTTTTGTTCATTTTTATTTTATATTTTTACGTAGATCGAGCGAGTAGCATAAAAATGGGAAAATTAAATGTAGGTCTTGATTGCAGCGCGCATGTTAATTGACAATCGCGGCGAAGTAAAACAAACTAATCATGAGCTAGAGAATCGAACAGATTGTTTTTTTTTAATTAAACAAGACTGCATTCAGCAGTAATGAACGTCATACAAGCACGCACCTGTGTTTCTACGATATAGCTCTTTAGCAAAAGATGATATATACACACCAATAATTAAGCATACGTATATACATCTTTTTCCATTTCAATTGAACGAGCTGAGGTATATGTATATATACGACGAAGTAGGATTCATTAAAAATGAAATCTCGACCTCAACTTGTTGACCTACAAAGATAAACTCTTGTTGGATTTTGAAATTAGTTAGTAACGTATACACATATATACATACATATTGATTATTCTTTTTGCATCAAATATTATACACATAGCGTTGATATTAATCTATGATAATCCCTGTGAAGGCTCGATTTGCTTCTGTTTAAAATCAGAAGCATTAAATTACCGTGCGGCTGACCTAGAGTATACATCACACGGCAAAGTTCACGGCTCACGTAAAGTGCATGTATGCATACGTACTCGCAACCTTTTTATTGACTTAAAATTCGATAGTACATTCTAACGAATCTGGTATATCACTCAAATTCTTCAAATCCGAATATCTTTCAAGAAAAGATCATATTTTTTCATCAAAAAATCGTATCCTATAATAATAAAGTTTTAATTTTGTTGTTGTCGAAAATAAAAAAAAATCCCATAGATCCGGTAAAAATCTGGGCAAGCTACACTTACGACTGAGTTATGACTTTGACAAAAGCGATCTGAACGTACACCTGATCGAGGCACACGATTTAGCAAGTAGCGAACAAGGTGGTTTTAATGATCCATACGTCAAGCTTACTCTTAGTCCCGAAGTTGATGCGCGCAAGCGTCAAACGCCAATACATCGTTACGATCCAAATCCAAGCTTCGATCAGCATTTCAAATTTCCCGTTAGTCACGAAGAGCTTCAAGATAAGACTCTTTTGGTTCAGGTTTGTATTTTCATTGTTTACGTCATAGTCTATTTATATTGCTTTAATTGCGAATACAAACGCGTATAAACGTCATTTGTTACAGGTATTAGATTACGATAGATTTTCTCGTAACGACGTAGTAGGTTCGGTTCGAATAGCATTAGAAGAATTGGAATTATCATCGTCGACAACGTCAATTGAAGTTTGGGGTGAAATCAGTCGCGAACGTAAACCGCCCGAAGAGACGCAAGAAGTTTGCATTTCATTGTCGTATCTACCATCGGCTGAACGACTAACACTCATTGTAATGAAAGCGAGAAATTTATTTCCTCAACAGGGAAAAGACGCACTTGATTCTTTTGTCAAAGTTGGCCTCTTGTGCGGCGAAAAAAGGGTTAAGAAGAGAAAAACTGCTGTTTGCAAAGCTACAAGGTCTCCTGTTTGGAATGAGTCCATGTCCTTCAATGTGCCCGCCTCTTTACTTGCTTCCTCGGCTATCGAAGTAAGTTTTATCCTATATTTTCTTTTCTTTTTTCAAGTTTAATTCTTTGTTTTTCAACGTAATATCGCTTATTTACAGATCTGCGTGATGGACTCGAGTAGCGACGTAAGTGGTAATAGTGCAATCATTGGTTCATGCATCGTTGGCCCAAGTATTGGACCAGCACTCGACAGTGGTATAGTAAATCCAAGTCGTGAACATTGGTTACATATAACGAGTACACCGAGAAAAGCTATTGCCATGTGGCATACTTTACACTAAGAATTTGTTTCTTACCTTCTCTTTTATTTTATATGTGTTTTTTTGTTTGTTTGTTATTTCTTATATTCTCTTTACGCGCATAAACGATGTTATGATGGGCTGTTTCTTGATATCTCGCGAAATATATCGAATAATATATAGATATATATTATACTTTCTTTACGACTGCACAATAAAAAAATATATTATATGATGTTGATGATCGCTGATCGCTCTCGCACTGATTATTTATTAATGCATACTGAATATTTTAAAACTGGGATTTTGTTATTATTTCTTCTTTCAAAGTAAACAAAAAAATAAATAAAGCAGCCAAATAAGTGATGTAAGGCACGTACCAGTTTGCGTGCTTGTTTGAAAATCAGATAAAGCGTATAAATCAATGTGTACTCGGGTGGATTTTTTTAATTCTTTTCAATTTCAAGTTCAAGCGTAGAAATTCCATTCTCGTCGACTGAATATTTAGCAAACCCTCGAAATTTATAAAAGTAAACATATATATCACGCTGTTGATAAATCACACGATAAAGTTACCATGATGAATCGTGTAATAAATCGTATTATTCGTTTTCTTCAGCGATACTATTATCGTTACAATCGCTCTATTGATTACATTTCTTTTTCTTTATGTTCCTCTTTATTTATCCGAATGATAACAAAAAAATAAAAACGTCAATGTGAAAATTCCATTCTAAAATATTCAGCGATATAAAAGACCCATGAGTATCGATCAGCAAACTTATCACTATAATATCGTACGTGTAAGATGTGTGTATTCTTATTGTTGGGTATACAACGGTCAAAAATAAAAAAAAAATAAAAACAACGTTTTTACAACACTTTTCAAAATGTAATATTTCATCGCACTGGTTATAAGCCAACTTGACTTAAAATTTTGTAAAATTGCACATTGTTTTTATTTTTACATATACAAAGCCATACGTGTATATATATGTATGGTTTCTTCTTCTAATCTAACTTGCGAACTGCAAAAAAAAATAAAAATAAATATAGAAACGTTTCATTCGCCTAATATTTCATACTTCGATTATATAAAGCTGCACTTCACTTCGATCTAACATATATCTTTTATTCTTTCTTGTCTATAAATTATTATGTTTTTCTTTGAAATATTTTTCTCACGTTCATCGATATCGTGTCAAAGTATGGTCGTAAATGTATAAGGTGTCTTTTAAATAAACCAACAAAAAATTGGCGCTCCAAGGATTTATATATTCACTTTTTCTCCGACGATAAATAAATAATATGCATACGAGTTTTTTCGTTCTCGTTTGACGAGTAATGAAAATAAAAGAAAATAAACAATTAAGTCGGTAGATTATTTCTCAATTTGTGCACAATATCAAAATGATTAAATCAATATATATATATATATATATATATATATATATATATATATATATATACTTCTTGCGGCCTACGTATGTGTATGTGACACAAGCGTACATATACAATACACATTTTCGCTATATATTAACCGTTTTTCATCTCAATGTTGAAGTTGCATTTCGACGATAATAAATAAAAAACAATACAAAAGTTTTTTTGTAATAAGCGAAGAAATCAAGATATTCACGAAACGTTTATCACGAGTCATTTTAATAAGTAATAGTAATAAACGACAAGGGGGGCGTAAAGATGAACCACAATAATAGTAATAAATCACAAAAAAAAAAAGAAGAAAAGGGCACTACATAGTAATCGAGTGATAGATATGAAAAAAAGATACAAAAAAAATCAAATATGAATAAACGTTCCGCGATCGCGGACGCGAGAACGTCGTCCAAAAATGTACGCTTAATAATTAAATAATATATTATATATTAAAAAACCTTTAAACTCACAGTATTTCTATATTGTTCTCTATTTTAATTAAAAAAAAAAAAAAAAAAAGAAAATAAATAAAAAGACGGATGCATTTATTCGTATATTATATATTATATATAAAACTAAAGATGATATATTTCTCTATATTAATTAAGACATAACATAATGTATGTACATATACTTTTGTCAAAAATAATAATAATGAGAAGAGAGACGCGCGCTAAGTAGGCGAGAGGCATTTCACGATTAAAATTGCGCAGCACCGATTATTATATATTATATAACAATGTACAATTGCCGCACACATTATAATTGAACTCGACATGCATTTTCTTGGAAAAATTGTTGTTAATGATTGCTTATGGACGATAATAACTTGTAAGTTAAAATACAAAGAGTATTTCGAATACGTTTCATCAGGCGATCACTTGAAAATATAGTTATTTGAATAAATCGATAACTGCGTTGAAAAAAAAAGTTAAAATATCACGTTAATTCTTTACGCAAAAGGCACATTTTGAACCAAGGCATTTATTTTCATAAATTGCAAAAATAAAAGATTATTATGATTAGGACATATAAAAACTGTACAAGTTGAAAAAGCAATTATTGTAATATTTGAAAAAAATACACGTTCAAGAGAATGAATGCACGGTTCATCGTTTAAAAGCATAAGCAAAAAAAAAAGGATCAAAATAACAAACGTATGCCTTAAAACAGCACGTTCGCCAATAATTCATCGCGAGCTACCAGAGTTTTAATTGCTCGAAGTGTCTCGCGCGAATTTCCCGATTTTATCAAAGATGTATACTTTTCATCGTGTCGTACAAAACAATCGAGACAACAGCCTTATGCGGCTGTCGTCATTTTGCCTTGCTTTAAAAGTTTAAAATTTTATCTCGTAATAAAGAGAAAAAGAGAGCTGGTACAAGTGGTGCAATATTATTATCACAAGTGTTATAAAAATCGATGATAAAAAAAAAACAAATTATAACAAATCTATATTATATATATCGATATACATGAAAAGATCGAATGTGTTGATGAAGTCAGGTGAAATGTACGTGGTAGATGTTTCAGGAAAAATGTTTCATAGACTTTAAAAAAATGTTTAAGACAAAAAATATCTACATAATCAATTGGCGTTGAATGGTTATAGAACAAAAAAATACATGAAACGTACATTAGCGTGATTTACATGTATATGTGATGTGCATTCAATATTTTTGTCATGTACGATGTACCTTTCGTGGCTGGTCCGAAATAAAGAGAACCGTACAATTTCCACTAATACCTTTGACTTCAATTTATTTCACACATATATATCGCCTTTCATTCCATTCCCTCTATTCGTTTTGGTATAGGATATTCAATAAAAGCTTCTTAATTATAATAAATTATAGTCTTTTATTGTAGTCTTACATTTATTATATATCATTTATATTTTCACAACAAAAGTCCATTTTCATAATTACCAAATATAAAATCATTCGTGTTTTTTTTCGAAATTTTTTTTGAAAAGTGTAAAAATTGTCCATTTCAAGCCTCTGAGGCCCTTACGAGTACAAGCAGACTGATCAATAACTCGAATTCCGCAACTCATGTATATGTACAAATAATTACAATTATCATTCATATAAATATATAGTTCTTGAGTATGAATTATTCACATCAACATTATCGTTATGCGATCTAAATGAAAAATCATATTATTATTACTTCTATTTCTGAATATACACATAAATTTATATTTACACAAGCAAGCTAAGGCGTATATAATACAAAAATATTTTATCTCAGCTAAATAAGCAAAAATTAATGTATCATTCCTCTATTGCTAATTACCATATACAGTGCATATTTACGAGCAAAACTACATAAGTTCATCGTGAAAAATTTGTTTTACATATTATATTCAGTCGAACGTTTTTAAAGGTCAAGTACTCTTTATATTTAAATGGTTTTTAAAGGTAAAGTGAATAATACAGTTAAAAAACGAAATTAAGCGTTCTCAATATGAGCAACGCAGGAATGTGAATTATTTACAATATAATGAAAGTCGTCAGTGAGCTGAAACGATTTTTTTTGTGATCTCTGCATATTTACAATAGCTAAATTCTGTGATTTCAATTAAGAAATAAAATTTGTTAACATTACCGACCAGCTAGCTCAGTGAGGAAAAAAATTAAAAAATCTAGAGCTCATGTGCGTTCAACATTGACAGTGTTTAGAGAGTCGCAAGAATCCTAGTAAAACCAACGCAAGCCGCGAGTACTGTTTGCCCGACACCCCAGAAAAGAGCATAAAGTGACGTCATTTGATATTCAGCCGAGCCGTAGACAAAGGCAATTGCGGCTGAACTCACTACTCCAGAAGTCAGCGGCATCAGAACTCCCATCACCAGGATTAAAACTGGAAAAAATCTGTAAACAAATATAATTGAAAAAATAAGTATTGAAATTAAGTATTTCTTTTCGTAATTGACATCTGTTTGCTTACTTTCCATATTTATGTTTGCGGAGGGTAGCGAAACAAATAGCGGCAGCAATAGTGTGGACGAAAATTGACGAGAATAGTGCCCATAGAAATATTTGGTACCACATTTCTGTAAATAGTACGAAAATTTCACTGAACTTATAATTTTATGAAACTTTACAGTTATTGTAAGAATCAAAGTTTTTGAAAAAATGAGATGAACAAAGTAGAAAATAGCTAAACTAAAAATTAATAATAAAACTAAAATGATTTACGTACCAGGGAACGATCGAAGGCTCATGATCGATGAATGTGGAATGGAGATAAATGGCAGTAACAAAATTATTGAGCTTTGCTAAACTCAAAAACTAGTAAAATCAAGATGCCAAAGTGCACATTCAACTAATTAATGCTGGACTTTTGACATACATATAAGGACTAGAGAAAGAAAAGGAAAGAAATAAAATAAGGGTGGTAGAAGGAATACTGTGCAAGGCTAGAGCTGAAAAATCCTTTTAAGATGAAAAAAGTTAATAGAACTCATCAGCAATTTACAGACGTTTCCAACTCTAATCTATTGCAGAGACAGAGCGAAGGATTTAGGGCAGTTGGATTAGGGTACACACCAGCAAATGAAGTCAGTGGTGTGTTGAAAATGCCTGGCTCTTCCGGAGCTGAGGCAACCACTGATGTAATTTCTTGTTTTGCATCTGACATTGCGCTCTGTGCTGGGCTACTATCTGGCCCTAGCTAGAGCTGCTTTCTTGATCAATGTATCATGTTCTCAAACATTTTACTCTAATTATCATGTTGTTGAATTCTGCAAATCCAATAAGTATTTTCAGTCATTCATAAATTATAAAACACATATGATAAGCGTATTGAATGAATATTAAAGCTAAATCGTGTTTGCTAAACAACGCCCTTAGAGGTTATGATTTTTTTTTTTTTACTAACAATATTGAAACGATTATACAGACTCAACTTACCACGCATTTTCCAAAACAACCAAAAATTACGTGATGTATTTTCACGACAAACAATTAAACAAGTTGACTCGTGTTCTTCATCATGACTCACTATATAATATTTATCTTTCAAAGATACGTGCAGGTTTTGGTTTCTTCGTTAGGAAGAAAACAATTAAACGCAAACTTGATGACAAAGATGACAAAAAATTCTGCTACTATGGCATTACCCACTACAGGTGTAGTAACTACAGTTGTGCGTGCGACGAAGATAGAAATAGTTAAGATAGTGAGAGAGTAGGTCTGTTCAGCTATAAGTTGCTGACGATATTTACACATATTCGAGACGAAATTTTTGAGTAATGTGGAAAAACGAAGAAAAATATTACAATATTTATGAATATAAATTATTAAATTTATTTATTTATGGGTAAAATGAATATTTATGTAATATCTGTAACGTTGATAACCGAACTTGATACAGTGTTGAACACACCTTCTCCTATGAAGGAGAGAAAGCGAGAGAAAAAGAGGGAGAGATAGATAGATAGAAAAAGGACGAAGCGGCTGGCATTGTGTAAATAAAAAATCTCGACTGGTGTATGGCGCGCCGCGAACGGAGAGAAAGAGAGAGAGAGAGAGAGGGACAGAAAGAGAGGGCGAAAAAAGAGGAGAGAAAGAAAGGAACAGAAGCGTTCCTGGAGATAGACGTGTGCTAATAGTGTGAAGGAAATGCTCTCGACGAAGGTGAGTTTAGTTGCTGCGTGGTCGGTTTTTGTTTGTTTGTTTTTCTTTTTCACAAAGTATTTGTAAATAGTGCGGGGGTGGAATAATATTTATGGCACGTATGCGTAACTTCGATTTAATGGAAACCATTGAACCTTTTTATTGAATCTTTTTACAGAGTGCGTCGATTTTGGAGTAGAGGTACAAGTCTGAGAAATGTGCTCCAATAAAAAAAAGCTCAATAGAGCTTACCAGTGCCATAATTTACTCATGGATTTTTAGAATAAGAATATATAAAGATAAAAACAAATACAAAATAGAACATGGTGCAAAATAAAGTGTTATGGATTGTCTTGCTGGCAATAGTATCAAGTTACGCAGAGGAGAAGCCAGTCAAGAGTCCACCTAAATGTCAATTTGGCAAGTCCTCTAGAAAACAAATACCAGTAACTCCACTAAGAGAAAAATGTTTGAGAGATATGGTAGTGCAGTTAGCAGACAATTTACAGAATCTAACAGATGAGGAACTTGGTGTAACGAAATTTCAAGCGATGTTAGATAAATTGGAATTTGTTGACTCCATTACCACTCTAAACACCAAATTGAATGATTTGACAAAGAATCTAAACGACAAGCTTAAAAAGTATACAGATTTATTGAAGGATAGTAACAGTGTGATTCAACCAATACTGTTGAAACAAGAACATGATATCTATTCTTCCAATCAGAGGTCTGAGAGTAGATCTTCTGACATCTGTGTAAAAATCACTGATGCTCTTGCCATGAATATGCGCAATCAAGATTGGAAACATTTACACATACTACCAGTCAGTAAAACAATCATTTACAGTGTTGCAATAAAATCTAACATTTTAATTAAATTGATCATTAATTTATAGGTGAATCAACCAGGTACTATGTGTGGCCCACCCAGTTTAGCTCATAACATTGGACCTCTGCTTCTTGCTCAATGTAGTCGCACTAAAAATGTAATTCTACTATTGGAACACAACTCCATGTTTATGTCAGATGAGGATGTTACTCTCGCGCAAATAACTGCCAAAACTATTATTCATATGCTGACTGAAACTGATCGAGTGACTGTCATCGGTATGGTAGGAGCAGGCTCAACTTTGTGTCCAGAACAGGGTTTACCTAAGGCTACTGACATTCACAAGATTCGATTAGATAGGCATATAGATTCATTGATAAGATCAATGGTCAATCAAAGTTTCAGCATAGACGTGAGAAAGATCGTAAAGGATTTAAGTGGAGAGCTGGTAGTAATTCATTTGACAAACAATCTTAAGGATTACTCGAATATTAAAGCAATCGGCGAGTCGATGAGTAGTGAGAAACTCACTGTTCACCTCAGAACAATTTTAATACTGTCGACCCATCAGCATGTAAACGTCAAAGAATACCCTGCCAATAGTATTATTATCACATTGCCTACACAACACGTGCTTGGTTATGAGATTGCCCGATTGTTTGCGGGTATGTTGCTTATTTTTTTCATGAAAACCAATTTTTTTATAACGTTTAATTTTTACAGGACTAAAATGCAACAAAGAAGATATCAAACCGTACTATTTGTCTGACCCTTACTTCGAGCCATATAGCAAAGCTATGATGGTTTCTGTAGGCCAAATAACCAACGCAGCATTTCTCTCGTTTGACGTAAAACTACGCGATTTTGTCGAGGATGTCACATACTTTGATAGTGGACCTCATCAGGTACGAGCTCTATTGATGGATAAACGAGGGATGTTATGGATGCACAAGAATTTTCCAAGGATGGAGATGATTGTCGAGCAGCCATTGAAGGTCTACCTTCACGATTTGGAGAATTTGGATGAAAAGACTATGACAAAGACTGGGTAAGTAAATTAAGTTTCCATTGGAAATACAATTGAAGCTACACAAAAATAATCGACATTTGCTCACAGTATGGCAGATCAACCAGAAGGCGTAGTAGAGGTACCAACTCTCCTTGGTACGAAAAAACAAATCTACTGGCGTCACTTGAACTATTCCGACTTGATCGCTTGCCTCGTAGTTTCTCGCCTTGACGAAGATGATACTCGCGTCCCTGGTATTCGTATTGCACCAACACTACCATTAAATCTTTATCATCATCGTCTAGATTTGGCACTTAATTCGAATATGCGTCGAGATAGTTTATGCGTGTACAATAATAATAGGGTTGCAAGTCTTGAAGCTGGCGTTGTTTATCTTTCACCATGGTGTTTCAAATCACCTTCTGAGCAAATCAAACAATTAGCTAGTGCTCCAGCAGTGACAGTACAGAGTTATATGGCGTATATCAAAGATGTGACGAGACTATTGACTAATCCTGGGATGCAGGAGAGTGTCAAAGCTGATGTTGCAATGTTAGCGCAAATTCTTGGCGTTTTTAAGGAGAAACACGCAACGAGTCCGCTTGATCGATTCATTGTACAAAGGTGAGCTGACTTGTGGTATTAGATTAATTAACAAATATGAAGAAATATCATAAAGAAATGAACTATCGTTTGTCATAGGTACGTGACATCGGTAAACAGTGGAGTATTGCTAGTCTATCCAGGTCTTGTATTAGACTCCGATCTCGATCCAAAGCGCCGAGCTTGGTTCATGAAAGCCATTGAACAACCAGGTCGTATAGTAGTTACTCCACCTTACCTTGATGCAGGTGGATCAGGATACGTCGTCACGCTAAGTCAGATAGTTCACGAAGGTCGCTCGGTTGGATTGCATTCAAATAGTGACCCTGCTGTTGCCGTCATGGCTGTAGATGTTACATTGGGTTATTTGTCGAGGATGCTAAATAATTTATTCCCTGTATGCTCTGAAACTAATATCAAGTGCTTCTTAATGGATGACAAAGGTATATTTATCATCGTATTGAAATTCTTCGACATAACAAATTCGTACAATTACAATCATAATAAAATTGTATAATTATGCACGCAGGATATTTAGTTTACCATCCATCACTCTTATTACCTTCAAGCAAAGTAGAGCAGCAGCATTTGACAAACAAAGAGTTACTCGTAGCGAATGACATTCTCAATCACGATTACTTCGTGCAGAAGAAAATGTGTGCTAGTCACATGGATGGCACGACTCAACGTTACTATCAGTTCAATATCTCGATCGACGAGGTTCTTACCAACATCGTTCACGGCGAGCACTGCGTGATGTATCAGTTGGCTGTAGTTCCTGGAACCAACCTATTTTTTGGCGTTGTGAACATTACCTGCAATACGCTCAACGCATTCTGCCCGTGCAGTACCGTGAGTGTAAATATGATTATAATTTTTTTTACTTATACGCATATTTATTCTATTATCAACTTTTTTTTAGATGGACCGCTCATGTCTGAATTGCAAACGTATGGAACAAACCGACTGCGAGTGTCCTTGTGAATGTTCATTATACTCGAGTGAATGCCAACGTCAAGAAATACCAACAAACTCAATGGAAGCTTGTCCAGCACCCCAAGAACAAGGTTTGAGTCTCGCGATCCCATGGATCCAGTCATCGCTAAGTACGCTTGGACCTTGTCAACCTTTCAGTTGTAAAGGTTACGCGACGAAGCAAGATTGTTCGGGCATAGTTGGCTGTCAATGGTGCGAGATCGACAGCGACGCAGAGACGACATTGCAGGAACCGTATTGTGCCGATTTGGCTGTATGTTTCAGGGGTGTTTTTGGAGCGCCTATACCTTATGGTGATGGTACTTACAGTGAGTATCTATGTTTGTTTCTTTTAAAATCTCATGAATTATAAAACACAATTGTAACGACTTTGCGAATTAGATTCTCAATCAACGGAAGAAATGATAACGGGTGAGTGGCCATCGGTCGGACCAGTTGCCGGTGGTATTTTAGCCTTCGTTCTCGTTCTTGGAGTAGCTCTTTTCTGCTATAGACTACGTACTGTTCACACTGGTTTAGAGCATCAGTGCTTGCATAATCAGAATTCACCGGACACGCTCCGTATGACTCATTTGGATTGTGACTTCGAGCCGGCAGATTTGGAAAGAGAACCCAAAGCCAGTATGGATTCAGCTTTGTTGAGAGACGTTGTTGCACCGATTTCACCATATCGAGTGTCTACTAATTATAGGTAAGATCGATAATTTTCTTGTATGTTTCTTACGTTGGTAATTATTTATCTAGAAGATAACATTTTAATCGATCGTTTTAGACGGCCTCCCGGTGGAGACAGCGATCATGGTTACAGCACAATGACACCGCACGATGATTCAGAGCAACAAACATTCTCGGAACCATTACTGATTCTCGCAGGCAACCCAAAAGATCTCGTCGAAGGGGTGGTTTTATCGGCGAGTAATGCAACTCTCGACTCGCCAGCTACGTCAACTTCGACCACCGGGACAATTATTGCTCCACCCTCGCCTACAACGAACATTGGCTCGAGTAATCGCGTGATCGCCGCCGTTACCGTCCACCGCAACATGGAAACGAATTACTGTTAGTGATTATCTACGACGAATCCTATTTTAGATTTAATAACTTTTTTATTGTACATTTGAGTTTTTTTCTCCTTTATTCATTGTATAAGTGTATACAACAATTTTGTATGTTAATATGTTTTTTTACATAGTGAAAATTTGTCTTCCAAAATTTTTTATGTCGTTCGACAAAAGCGTCCAAGCAGCTGTAAAACGATGCAGCTAAGTAACGAAAAATACGATTTATTGTACAATAATCCATATACAAATCCGTAACGTTAAAGACTGCCCTAAATTTTATTGCCATAAGAAATGAAAGAAGATGAAACCTCTTTCACGCATTTTTTACAGTCATTTTTCTCGTACTTATGTACATCACACTCTTTTTATATGCATTTATATCGATAGTACAATCGATTTATTGTACTCAATTAAAAACCGATAGTCAATGTATTTCAAAAGCTATGTACATATTTCTCACACAGCAATATTGTACTTTTAACGTTCGGTGCATGAACCATTAATTAAGATTATTACTCGTGTAGAAATACCGTGAGTTCTACAATTATATGCAATTTTTTATATGATAGAACGCGTGTTATTTCGTAATGAAATACAAAACTGGCATTATATCAAGAGAATTTATATGAAACGAATGTGAATTTGAAAGTAATAATCATACGTGCCGATCCCTCTTGCAGTTCTTTGCACTGCCTGTATTGTCGAGATTTTTTGTAAGCCACTCTTCACAATACCCAAGTACAAAAATGAAGACAATTGAATCTTGAAATGTGATACCGTTAGAAATATAAAAAAAAACTTTATTCATTTCTTCAGTTTGACAAATTTGACGAAATCGAAAATAAAGTTGCTCTATCAAACGAGACGACACAAAAAGGTAACCCATTGAGTATTCATATTCACAGTGCCAAAAACACTTTGAAAATGTATCCATTAAGACGTATTTTTCTATATGTATGGCATATGACACGAACGTACGAATGTAGATTGCAAATTTATATCAAACGATCAAATTTTTCGATATTTATGTAGGAGCAAAGTGTTATCGAGTATAATATAAGAGTTTTATATGTTTATTATATACACAAAAAAGTATCTTAGAGCATAATATACTAATTAAGAAATAAGACGAATTTTTGATAGCCTGACACAACCCACGTCGCATAAGCATAAATAATCGAGTGTCTTTTTTATATTAAGCGCACCTCGATGTATGTACGTACCTTCACACTTTTTTTTAAATACCGGCCTGACACATGATAATAATACTCCAACCGAATTTATATGATAATAAACCTTAATAGTCTTGCCAAGACAATTATTACAATATGTTATAGTAGATGAGTAGTAATACACCGGTTGTACGTAAATTTTAGATTTTATATCAATTTTAATTTAGTAATCATGAAATAATTATGAAGCATTGATTGATCCATATATACGCATATGTGTTTTTTATGTTGGTATTAATTTTGTAATCAAGAAATGAAGTGTGCTTAAATTACGATATTATGCTTTGGTGCATTAATTTCGTCAGATTTTAGATTCAAAGTTTACTGTAGTTAAAATATTCATTATTGTAAATATATTCTAATAAAAGTGGAAAGTTAATTGTAATGAGAAGTTTATTTATTTGCCTTTGCGATTGTTCCAACAAAACAATAAATTATTTTAAATTGTTCCCATATTAAACATGTATTTAATAAAATTACTTCAATAACTTTAAACTCTGGCGCGTTATAATCACGTGACTCGAACTCAATACCTAGAGCAGATAGCACACGCGCGCTGTTTCTTTTATCTCTTTCTCTTTCTTTCTCTCTCTCTCTTTCTCGCACATCATCAGTTTGCGAGTAGCGATAACCAGGAGCAGAGTCAAGCTGCCGCTGCCGCCGACTACGAGGGAGGAGTGAGAGAGAAAGAGGAGTACGATGACGGCAAGGAGAGGTTAGCATCCTTAATCTGCTGCGACTATACGTTGAGCCAAAAAGAAAAATAACTCTCCTTTAATACGGGGAGAAAGAGAAAGAGAGAAAGAGAGAGAGCGAGAGAGAGAGAGAGAGAGGATGATGATGAGAGAAGGAGCGGCTGGTAGTTTGGTAGTGTGAAGGGAGGCAGCCAAGCAATGGCAAGCAGTCAGGGCCCTTCAGCCGCTGCCGCCGCTGCAAATGGGCCTCCGTCTGTTGTGAAGGCTGAACAGCAGCCTAACAACTTCGAGCCCCTTGACAAAAGTTCCAACACCCTTAAGGTATACATATATATTGATTATGTAAGCTCTCCTGTGCGTATTTTATTCGATTATATGCCGGATGTACACGCTTGAGCGGTAAACAAAGCCGAACGAGCAAGTTTTATTTTCGACCGAGTTTTGTTGACATGTTTGCTTTGTTTTTTCTTCTTTAGCGCAATCCTAAGATGGAGCTGTGTAAAAATGACTTGCTCAAGCTACTTGGCTATCTCGAGGGTGAACTGCAAGCTCGCGATGTTGTGATTGCAGCACTGAAGGTAAAACTCACGATGCTTATAAGCTCAACAGTTGTGAAATTAATCATTAATACCCTGATGCTTGTATTTGCAGTCTGAAAAAGTAAAACATCTTTTAAACTCCAAATACAGATGTGGTACTACAGATCCACAAGCCGCACTGGCAAGAGATCAAGCTTTAATAGGTGGCCCATCCAGTTCCCAAGGGAACCAGACTGATCAGCTGGGTACCACATTAGAGGCTTTAGTTGCAAGACAAAGGCATATGAAGAGTCATATGGCTAAAGTTTTAAAGAATGCTGAACTAAGACATCGAACGGTATGTAAAAGGCTTCCCACAATATTGACTTTAATTCACAATTGTCATAATAAGATCTATTTGGTTTAATTATTGTAGGTTATTAAGGAATTAGAGGAAGAGAAACAGAAACACGAACATGACACAGCCCAAGGGGATGATATAACGTATGGTTTGGAAAAGGAAAGAACTCGCCTGAAGAAAGAACTGGAGATGGAGAAGAAGGACAAAAAAAGAATTGAAATGGAGGCTAAACGAATTCTTGTCAAACTGCTGGAAGAACGTAAGAAGATTATGATGAAGTATATTGAAGAACGTAAACGTTCTGAAGACCTGGCTCAGATTCTCAGTGAAGAAAAGGTATGTTTTCTTTTATGTGATGTTTTATTTCTTTCCTTGATCATGATATTTTTAAATGCACATACATATCGGAAAACATAACTTACATTTTTAACAATCATTAAACCTCTATTTTTCTAAATTACGAATTTTATTTTTTTCAATATTTTCGACATAGGTTCGTACAGATGCAATGGCGGAAGGCCTTGAGGAGGAGAGTAAAAAGTCGTTGCACATGGAAGCAGAAATGGAGAAGCAGCAAGCACAATTTGATATTGAGAGGTCGCAGTTTCGACAAACGACTGCCAGCAAAGACAAGAAATTAATGGAACAGACTCAAGAGATTGAACGACTTAAAGCTGAGATTGAAGCATTAAAAGAACAATTGTCGAGAGGACCATTAAGAACTGTTGGTATTACTCCGCCACCGCCACCGGCGAAACCAGCTAATCTTGCGGCTATGCCGACTTTGAGGCCTGCTGGAGCTCCTACAACAGGTATGACCTTTTTTTTATTTTTTTAATATCTAAAAACATTTTGTTAAAAAGAAAAAAAAAGATTGATCACTACAAAATGTGTAAAATAGCTAGAATAAAAGTTTAATGATCTCTTTATTTTTCAGTGAAAGGGGCCATTTTAGGAGCTGGAACACCTATGGTCAGTAGTAAAGTTGTACAACCTACTGCTACAGTATCTAGTGTACCAGTTAGTGGTCCTAGTGAGTATAAACTAACTTTATTCCCAGGGGACGATAACTTTACCTCTATTTTTCAAAGTTTCCTTATCTTGCTATTTCTAGTTCATACTACTATTATTTAATCAACAAGAAAAAAAATCCGATCATCGCGTGTTGAAAAGTTTATTTCGTCTTGATCATGTGATTTGATTCAAAGTTTGTAATATCAGTTGTAATCTTTTCCATGAAAAACAACGATTAATCAATATGAAAATAGAACGTATGTCCAATTTAGATAACATCGATAATTTATTTGTTTGTTTGTTTTTTTTTTACAGCAACTGGCATAGCTAGATCTGTAACACCAGGTCAAGTACTTCGGGGTGCAAATTTTGGACAAAGCGAGACAGTTCCATTGGCGCAAGACGGCGCGACCACTACTATCACCACAGTCGCTGCCCCCGGCGCACAGGTAACTTATCCACACTTTCCTAGCCACTCGACGTTAATTTGATGAGAGCCGTCGGCTGGTGGATCTCTATATATTTATGCACTTTAGCCTGATAGTGCACTGATAGCTTTAAGAGAATCTACATGTGTCATTAGGATTCGTTTTGAATCATGTATCGAGTGTCTACATCACACACATATATATATATATATTTATATATGTATATGCTATGACTTGAGCACGACATAGTCGTAATTTCGTTGAAATCTATCATAATTCTAAATGTGTAGATCGTACTAACGATAAACAAAAGATACTTTAGAATTTTCAGTATTTATAGAAAAAATTTCTAAATTTAAGTATGATATTGTTGATAATAGAGTCAAGAATCAATTTTCAATTTGATAATTCCTTTTTTTTCGTATATCATAAGAAATCTAGTCTAAAAAAAATATTACGTTTACAAAGATTTTATAAAACGTATGTTTCAATGTGTAATATTTCGATGTTTTGTTGAAATTTCCATTCCAAGCGCAGCTCTTAGTCAGAAAAGCAAAAATAGCGATATTATTTTCCAAAGCGCAGCTCCCTCTTATTTCTCTCGACTTAACTCTCTTTTCTCAACACTCTCTTCGAGCACTTGTTAGCCCTCAACGAAGTTTTAGTGCATGCGTCGTCCTCCACCTTTCCTGTTTCTTTTTTTTTCGATACTACGACGTTAAAGCGTTATTCTGTTTTACGACTTTCTTTGTAGCTTTATATTTCTTTTATTTTTCTTGTTCTCGGACCATGAGTGTACGTCTTATGTGTGTTTTTTCTTTCTCATTTTTCATACGTTTTATTATATTGTTTTATTCTATGTATTATTATTATTTGATGGATGTATATTGATTTATCCTTTCATTAAATGACATATGCAACTGCACAAGTCTTGAGCTTTATTTACGAGTTATCACCTGGCAACTTTCCTATCGAGAAACTTCGATCGATCTCAACACAAACAAATAAAAAGAACAATTTGCTGTATATTGAGGTTTGCACTCGCGTTATCTTCATTATCGGAAAAGTTCCGAAGAAATATATAACGTCGATTGCACTTTTCATCGCTTATGTTTCACTTCACTATATACACTCTATTTCACTTTGATCGATACTTCGAGGGCTGAACTTTTATTTTCTCTCTTTTTATCAACAGTAGTATACTAGTATAATAAAAAGTAGTAGTTTATTTTAATCAATGATTAAGATCCATGGAACGTTTCTGTAATAAATATATATACTTACTGCTCGTTTTCTTTTACAACTAAGACAAAGACAAAATCCGTCTATTTAATTGAAACATTGACTGTAAAAAATTAAATCTTTCATAAAATGTGTATATCACGTAGAAAAAAAAACTGCATTTGAATGAAAATTACTCCAATAATTGAAAGAATCCATAAAAACTGTATCGTTCAGCCAATGCGCCTCATAACACACGTCCATCAATCGTTCACCTCGCAGGCTTTACATAAGCGGCCATCACCAGTACCAACGCCAACACCACCATCTACGATAGCGTCACCCGGTGGTGTTTTAACAGCGACAAAAAAACCAATTGCACCAGCGACACCATCGGCAGCAGCAGTAGCAGCTGCAGTAGCGGCAAGAGGAGCACCACCACCAGTACCACCAAATAAACCGGTGGTACCACCAAAGAAGGAAGTTGCTGCAGCTTTTCTAAGGAGAGCATCCGAGCAATCGGTTGATTCACCTTCGTCTCTTAAACAATTTGTCAAGCAGAATACTGTCATTGCGAATCCAAATGCTACCAGTACTGTGCAGAATCAACAACAGCCACTTGTAACTGCTGACGAGGAGGTGAGTGCTTTTATAATTTTTTCAACGATTTGCTATCTTTTTAAAAGAAACAATTAATGCAACACTGTATTTTTATCTTTTAGGCTAAATCACGCTGACTCTGCTAACCATCATTTGTCATGCTACGAGAGTCCATTAGCGATAGTTATAAATCCAGCGACAATATGTTGAATCTCACAAACAAAAAGTAAACAAAAAGAAAGAGAGAGAGAGTGTGTGAAGCAGCTGCAGCTGCTTGAACGAATATAAATATCAAATCCCTCGTAGTCCTGCGAACGAATCAAAAAGGCAGATCGTTTTTATAATGGCATTGTCCGTTTGAGACGAGGCGAAACAAAAAGTGTCAAACTTTGTAGCGAAAGATAAGTCCTCTTCAGAATCTAGCGTAGGTTCTTAAACGAAAATTAATAGAAACAACAATAACACACACAGACACGCACACACACACACACACACACACGCATATATACACTTGACTCCTATAGAGTCTTTAAGCATTATAATTCAAGCTCTATATTCAAGTAATATAGCATCACTTCAGTCGAACGACAAAACATTCATTCATACCACTGCCTTCATTCCGCTCCCAGTTGGTATACGCGTATATATAAATCATTATTTATCTTGTAATACACATGCAGGCATTTTCATTAAAAAGGCTACGATGTTTCAGCAGTTGGACAGAAGCGATATTCCAACGATCTGATGAATCAGTCTACTATACATTAAAGTTTAATTGTTTTTTTGTTATTAATTTTACCTTTGTGAGAGTCGCGAAAAACTTTGTATACCTCAATGTCGCTTATACTCCCGTAATAACAAAGTTTTTCATGCCTTCTGTGAAGGCATCTTCCCCTCTATTAAACCGAGCTATCAAGTTCGATCAACGCGCGTAAAATTAGTAATGAAAAAATAATAAGCTAACAAACATATGATTATAAAGCAATATTAACAAGATTGACTGTTGAAACAAGATTAAACAAACACTAAAATACTCAACAACAACAAAAAGGAGATAAAGTAAACTCGTAGGATCATGAAATTCTAAATGGGGGAAAAGGACTGACGAGACTTATCGTCGCTTCTAGTCGGGGGGTCAAGCGGTATGTAATTTTCCAATTATTTATCGTTGCTCGAATTATCGTAGGGTATAAGTTGAATTTTAAGTACGACGATTTGTGAGATGAACAAATAGGGAAGACCGACAAGAGAAACTTGTGTAAAATGTATACTCATAGACATTATCTTCTAAATAGACTTTGTAAGTGATTTCTTCCCTATAATACGACTATTATTCGTTTCTTTTTTTATCTAGTTTGTATATTTTATGGCAGCTGCGAATCTTATGACTGATTGATTTACTTAATTATTTCCGATCTGATTTTACAAAAAATGGAATGCTTCATATTGAATGAAATAAACTTACTGATATTATATATTTGTCAGTCGAATCGACTTAGGCTTTTTACTTAGCGGAAACATAAGTATTACATGATTTTCATTATTCATATATATTTTTAATGGAATGTTAGTAGCAAGAATTAAGAACGTGTAAATGAATGTATAAACGACCGACGATATTTGCAAAGACGATATTTTATTGTCCTACCGTCACCGTGATCTCTCTACTCAGTTGTTGAAGACTGTGCACTTGACTCGAATAAAAAGGAAATTATTCACTATAATTTCACTTTTCAAATATAAAGATATTAAAATAATGTATCAATTACTCATGTTTTCGATGATCTGGTGTATAAATGTGTATTTTTGGCGGAGTTTTAGTCGGGTCAAATGCACTCGACTTTTTTTATTATTTATACTTTTAAGGCACTTCGAACAAACATAATCTATTAGTAGTCGATATATCTGGTAATGTACAGTCTTCCAAGGTTTTGAATCGGCAACTATTACAGGTGAAATATGGTACGCATTGATTATCTTGGCTTTTTTGGAAGATTTTTTAACGAAATATTGTCCCCTATCAATGTCATTTTCTCAAAAATGACTGTGTTTATGGCTAAAAAGTTATAAAAACTGCAAATGTATTAATTTTGTAATTATGAAAAGGTATCAAGTTTTACGTAATTTTATGAATTTTTTCATGTAATGATTAAAACGTGTAAATAATAACTTGATAATGTAGTAATGAAATATCTGTAAAAATCATAATCAATTAAATGTTAAATAAAAGTACTCAAGTTTAGCACAAAGAATTTTGAGGTTTGATTATCTACTTCTAAATTTGGCAACAAGTTCGAATGATTTATCAGCGTAGTTAAATTAGATAAGGCTAATCGATTGTTCATAAATCGTAAGACGGTTTTTTTTTATTTCAACAAAGCCATTTCGCTGCTCACGTGTACGTTCAATGTAAAAAAGAAAAACATTATCATCGTTCAAGTTCACTGACGATGTATCGTATTTTTACATTCCTCAACGTCAGGTATTATTTAAATTGATATAAATGTCTGTTGCATTGCTTTCTTTACTCGATAACAATGTTAAATATGTATGATTTTTTTTCAATTAAAACCTTTCAATCTTCATTATTACGTTCAAATCGCTTGAATTTCCCGGTAGTATTATAATCAACCAACCCGCAGTGAGAGATATATATCTTTCGTAACATTTAAAACGACTAAAATAAATCGACGATAGAGAAGGGGAAGAGATGGAGAGTAATCGTGTAAACGAAAAAATCTCACTCACGACCACTGAGTACGCGCATTCGTAAAATGAACAGCAGAGTGTCTCAAGGTTTCGTCGGAGTCACATCACATACACGCGATAGTCCTTTACTCGCTTGACAAGTTTGTATAATACACTTACGGTCGATAGTAGTTGCGAGTGAATGAAAGTATTACAAACGTTATTACGTTTACAAGTTTAGTGTGCTCGTTGTCAATTAAAAGTGCAACGTCATTCGGTTGAATATTTTGTGTAATTATGATAAAGTACTTATTAATTCATACAGAAAGTACGCAGTTATTTATAAAAACACCATGTTTTAGTTGGCGCCTCGCGAAATAGTATACCTTTAAATTTTTTTTATTAATAGCAAACAGTGTCTACGTATGTACGTTCAATGATTATGTCACTCTACATTCAGATGAATTCGTTTCATTTGAAAAAATACATAAACAACAAAGAAAAAAGACTAGACTGAGCACTATTACATTGAACAATACGTTAGGAAAGTTTGGCAAGTACGATATCTATTGGTGGAGATGTTAATCGCGAGATTGAATTCTCTTTAGATCGATCGCATGATGTCATACATAACGGTTTCGTGAATTTTCTATAGTTAAATCTGATTTTAAAACTGAATTTAAATGTAATCTTGTGTCATAGTATTTTGGAATAATTTAAAAATATCTTTGAATATAGAAAACAACCAATAGTTATCGACCTTGTGGATGCTTTATACACGAGCCAAGTTTTAATTGTTCAAAGTGCTTTTTTTGAAAAGTATTCGGTTTTTTTATGTATTATTTTTAGTATCTTCGTTTGAGTTTTAAATTATCGCACATACGTCTAGGTTCGTGAACTATTGACCTATTTAGTAACAAAATGATAATGAGTTAAAATTACTCAAGAAGTCTAAAAAATAAAATAAAAGCTCGTCTGGCTTTGAAAGATAAGAATATGAAACTCGACAATAATATTCATGACATCTTTATCAAATAAGAGAACAAAAAATGTGTCTAGGTAGCATTTTTCGTTTAAAAATTCTATTTTTTCCAATTCTAATGATATATACTTATTGATGTTCTTTTAAAATGATAATCGTGTAAGTTTATCAATCCGCTTTCTAATCAGTTAACTTCATACTACATACATTGCGTTAAAACGTTTCAATTTTTTCGTATATTTACAGTTAAACAAGCAAGCATCGTATCGATTGTCAATTTGAATTTTGCCGCGTGTGCTTTCACATTGATTCGCGTCGGCGCTTTTCACACTTCTCACTCTATCTCTCTTTCTCTCTCTCTATTGGAGCAGAAATAACAACCTATTCATCGGACATAAGCAACTATCATCTAAAAATAGATAATTCACAGGTAAACAAAAGCATAATAACGTGTGCCGAATGGATGCAGCCTAACCTCAGAACTTTGAAAAACATAAAAGTAAATTGAGCTTTAGATGCTTTTTGTATCATATTTACATCACGAAATAGAAAGAGAAGGAACTGCGTATAGTGCAAAGAGTGCGTGCGCTTCTTTCTCTTTCTCTCTCTATCTCCTCTCTGATCATCACCCCTCAGTATATATACGTATATAGCTGATTGAATAACGAGACGTGCAGTCGTTCGTTGCAAATCTCAAAAATACACATCAATAAGAAGTATATTACTATAGTGACGAATAAGTGAGATAGGCGCCAGGGCACATACAGAAACAGCAGAATGTCGTCGTCAACGTCGTCGCGCTTGTTAGTACGGCAGCTCCAGTCGTCGCGCGCGCTTCTCAGTTGTAGCGGCACCAGCATGACGGGTACTAGAATTTCCCCTCGGGAGCAATCCACTCTCCAACAGCAACAACAATATCAAAAGGTTTTAACTGAAGATAATGTTTTTGAAAATCTTGTCAAAATGGAATATGCTGTTCGTGGACCACTACTTATCCGAGCATTGGAAATTGAAAAGGAATTGAAAAAGGTCAGTAACGGGGTGTCTCTATGTGTATGCATGTACTTGAAATTGGGGTTAGTTGTATTTTGCAGGTGGCGCGAATGCATTCGTCCTTATTCGTTTCAGATGCATCTAGAGTTGAAGTTCGAATTATATTAATTTAATTTTTAATCCCGACTAAGAATTAGCATTAGATATGACAGTTGAATATTCTTGTGTGATCAATTAAAATAAACGGCACAGATATAAAAGTCCATTATTGTTTACATTTCCAGCTACTACGTCGCATCGCTCACTTTCTGATATTATGACAATTTTCCATCGATTATTAGTAGCAGAATCATACGTGCGATAACGAGACAAACAATATAATATTCCATCATTTTAACTCGAGAGATATACGTCAGTTACGATCGATGTATTCTGCGTATAAATGTATTAAACATTTATACGTACGATATATTCACATGACGATCGATAGTCTTTAATGTTTTTCAATCGTCTTTAAGTGCCTCGTGATCGAGAGATCACGGAAAATCACAAATCTCAATTGCCGGCAGTATAAACGCAGACGTCTTATCTTGTGTAAAAAATAACAGTTTGACCTATTTAATTCGCCGTAGGCGTATCGATCATCTATACGTGTGTATATTACGCTTCAACTGCACTTTCTTGGGGGAAATCAACTTTTCATTTTCTTTTTTTTTGTCTTCGTACAACGTATGCTAGAGTAAAAGTACTCTAGCATAAAACTTGTATAAAACTCGTTTCATGGACCAATGAACTCGTGGCAATCACTTGTTTTTTTTCGTACGTCTCTTGTCACAAAAGAATGCATCTGCGTATGTGTTATCTTTAGACAGTCAAGGCCACGACTATCCAACGAATACAAACCGATAGACATACACGAAGATCCTCACGCGTTCATTGGATTCATTTTTATTGAGCGTATAATGTTTTATACTTACTTCACGTAGTTGTAGCTTGAGTACGTTAAAGCTTTGTAAAAAAATGTCAAAGTCGTATAACTTGAACGTCAAAGAAAAATACATTCCAAACTTATAAGGTTGTCTATGTATGTACGGAATTGCATCTTGTTACAAGCGTTAATGAAATACTCGCTCGCGATGCTTATTTTTTTAATTTACATACGCGTTAGTATCCAAAGCAATGTTATTTACGTTATAAAACAAAAAAAATTGTTTTTCGCAATAAGCTCTTGAAAAAAAAACTATCATTGTTTTCTTTTGAAAAGTGGCATCTCGTTAAACACGCGCATTTCCTTTATCACATACCTCGTCATAAGTTTTATTTAATCTCAAATTTACGGCATACGTGATAATATTGTCGTTAAATAGTTTTCTCGCGTAGGAAAAATAAAACTATTCGTTTTTGACAAATCGCGTGATTCAAATTACTAGCATCCTCTTCATATATTTTTGTTTTGTTTTATATTCCTGCTACATGCTTTATGCATTAAAAATTTATATAATTGACGTTGGGAAACACAAATACAGCTGACGATGAGTAATAATGTACGTAACATTATCTTTTCTCGCGTTTCCGCTCAATGGTTGGCTTTAGTACGCTGATATACGCGAATTTTCGAGACAACGTTTGTTTAGTCTGTCATTCGCCTACAGAGAATGTAAAATTTTATTTTTATTACGAATAGTTTATTGCAATGTACGTTGACGAGCGAAGAGTAATTTTGTATGTCCTTGTTATTTTTAAAAATTACATCTTTTCCCAAGAAACAGTACGATAACATTTAATATGCAGAATGCAAATATTTGTTATATACATAGGTTGTTATGCGTGCAAGTATGATCCATTTCAGCTGAATTGAAGCAATTTCGCTTTGGTACGCGTTCAAGTTACATAAAGGATTTTTAATCATTTTTAACAGACAGCCACTTATGTAAGACTCACCAAATTTGTAAAATTACGCTTTACATAAGTCTATCCTTGAGGGGTGGGGGGGGGGGGTTAAAATATTTCATAAATGATCGAAAAAAATAATAGAAGTAAGTAATGCGTGTAAACATTTAGTATCACTATAATCTTTAAACCCATTAGTTCACGCGTGTACGTCGTAACTCGAGACCTGTTGCTTATTACACATGTTCATCGACGTGTGAACGATCTAAACCGGAGAAGCTTTTATACAGGAGAAATCGAATACACTCTCGGGTATGATATCAATGGAATTTTTTGTTGTTGTACAGGGTGCTCAGAAGCCATTCAAAGAAGTGATCAAAGCTAATGTGGGTGACGCCCATGCTATGGGACAGAAACCCATAACTTTTCTCAGGCAGGTTCTTGCGATTGCGTTGTGTCCTCAATTACTGGATGATCCTAGGTAACATTTTGTATTATTAGTGTTGTTTATAGGTACCTTTTCTTCAAAGAATACTAAATTTATCATTACTTAGGTTTCCGGATGATGCAAAGGAACGTGCGAGAACAATACTCGAAGGCTGCAAAGGTTTCAGCGTAGGTTCGTATTCGGAATCATCTGGAATTGAAATAATTAGGAAACACGCTGCCAAGTATATCGAAGACCGTGATGGTGGCATTCCAAGCGATTATCGCAATATCATTTTATCCAATGGTGCTTCCGACAGTATTAAGGTTCGCTCGAATTTTATTTAAAAGCACTTGAGAACTTTGGATACGATTTAATAATGTTCGATAATTTGTTTGTTCATAGGCTTTTCTAAAGCTGTTCAACGAGCGAATAAATGGCCGGCCTACAGGTATTCTCATTCCAATTCCTCAATATCCTTTGTATTCAGCCACCATCGCGGAATTTGGATTACACCAATGTGGTTACTATCTTGACGAGGATAACAAGTGGGCATTGGATACGAGTGAACTTGAACGTAGTTTGGGCGAAGCTCAACAACATTGTAATCCACGTGTGCTCGTTGTTATTAATCCGGGTAATCCTACTGGTCAGGTGTTATCGAGGGAAAATATCGAGAATATCATTAGATTCGCGTACAAGAATAAGCTGTATTTGTTAGCCGATGAAGTTTACCAAGACAATATTTATCACAAGGATTGCTCCTTCCACTCCTTCAAGAAAGTCATGACCGAGATGGGCGAGCCTTATATCAATATGGAGTTGGCCTCCTTCATGTCCATTTCCAAAGGTATAAATAACGTTCTAGATCGATTTTTCGTATCAACTCAAGATTGATTTGTTTGTTCCAAAGTAATTCTGTGCGATATACATAAGATACAAAATTGTTAATTTGCAGGATACATGGGAGAGTGTGGTCTTCGAGGTGGTTATGGGGAATTGGTAAATATGGATCCTAAAGTTATGGCTGTCCTTTTAAAATCGCTTTCGGCTATGCTGTGTCCAACAGTTGTTGGCCAAGCGGCGATGGATGTAGTGGTAAATCCACCGAAACCTAATGAACCAAGCTATAAACAGTTCCAAAAAGAGAAGGACGAGACCCTCAAATCGTTAGCTGAGAGATCAAGGCTAGTCGTTGATACTCTTAATGGAATCCCTGGCTATCATGTATGTCATCATCATATGTATACTGGATTATCGAATATATTTTTCTAGAATTTTTCATACGACAAATTAAAATAACGTTATAGGCTAATCCTGCTATGGGTGCTATGTACGTCTTTCCAAGAATCGATCTGCCAGAAAAGGCAATTAAAGCAGCAAAAGCAGCGGGTCAAGAACCTGATGTATTTTATGCTTTCAAACTTCTCGAGAGTACTGGTATCTGTGTAATTCCAGGCTCAGGTTTTGGACAACGTCCAGGCACTTATCATTTTAGGACGACGATATTGCCACAGAAAGATAAAATCAAGTCGATGCTTGGGCAGCTTAAGGAATTTCACTTAAAGTTCCTTCAAGAGTACAGTTAAACTCTGTAACTTATGTATATCTGTATTTTTTAGCGCGAGATAAAAAATATTATACGCTTTTTTGATTCAAATGGTCTATGTACGTTTTTAACAGTGATATATAAATACAGCGAGTTTGTTTTTTCCATTTACACAAAGTTCCGAGAGTTTGTCATGTCGTACATCTTTGAGATTTTATCTTCCACCAATTTTTTACACAAGTTTTTTGCAGGTTACTAGTTTTACTAATTTATTAACTTTTAAGCTTAGTTGAATTTGTAAATAATTCACATAATACTGTCTACAGCGGAATTGTTGACGTTATTCAATGTATACTCATAAAAACATGTAAAAATTAAATTTTTCCAGCAAAACTCAATCAATGCTTCTTTATTTCTCTTAAATTGGTAAACGTTAAAGAAATAAATAAAAAATATGTGTTACAAAGTGGTTTTCAAAAGAATCAGGTAATTTAAATAAAACTCATGTTTCGTTTTTATAGTGTCACAATTTTTCTTGTCTTTATTTAGTGTGATTTTCTAAATGTTGACAATTGTTTTATTACTTAATATAATAATAACATAACATCATTATGTCTAAATAATTTCATGAATTTAGCTATTTAATAATCAAAAAATACATCTAATATATTTCGTTCTGATACTTCACGACAATTTATGTACAAATGATTCTAATGGCACCTCTTATGTTTTTCACCCTCTCTCTCTCTCTCTCTCTCTCTCTCTCTCTCTCTCTCTCTCTCTCTCTTATCACAACGAAAGGGCAATGATTATAGATCATCCGAGAGCCTCTCGATCTCTTCAACGAAGAAGCGCATATCTGCCTCAGTTAGCCCAGAATTTTGAAGAACAAGTCTAAAGAAATTGGGTTGACCTCTGATCGGTTGATACGTTATTAACATCGATCCTTTTTTTACCATTCGTCCTTTCACCATTGGCACTACTTTGTGCATGGCCTTCATCAATTCTTCGCCTTGTAAATGTCTTTTCGATGGTGGAATGTATCTGCAAGAACAAAAACAAATGAACATTCAAACTTGAATTATTTCTTGTATTTTTATCATTCATTGGGAGAGGTGTATATACACTTACCTAAAGCAAACGTTGGTACATTCAGGTTCTAATAATAAATCCCAACCATTTCGATGTCTAATAAGCTCGACGAAATAGCGCGAAAGTTCAAAAACTCGCTCGACGTGTTGCTCAAGACCCAAGCTACCTTTAGCTTTCCACATCAACCAGAATTTCAGCACATCGGCTCTTCTACCACATTGAATATGTTTATCACCAAAGTCATAGCTCGTGTCGTAAAATTTATCTTGTTGAAAGAGATACGTCGCTTGTGAACCATGTGCCGATTGCAATAAGTTCTTGTGTCTAAAAAATATACATATATATATATGTAAAAATACTCATTGGAAAAAACAATCGACAAAGCTTTGTTCAATATCAATGAAAGTACACGCACTCACCTTATCAACAAAGTCGAGCATTGTTGTGGAGCAGCGAGTAATTTATGTGGATTCCAAGTGATACTATCGGCTAATTCAACACCGTCAAGTAATTGACGATATTTCTGTGACATAAGTGCTCCACCACCCCAAGCAGCATCAACGTGAAACCACATCCCGTATTGTTGGCAAATCTTAGCGATATCGCGTAGTGGATCGAAAGCTCCGAGAACAGTAGTTCCTGCAGTTGCTGATACCATCATGGGACGAGCACCTTCGCTAAGGGCTTGTTGGATTTTAAGTTGAAGATTGTCCACGCGCATCTTACCAATTTCATCGACTTTCACGCAGTATACATTGGCTGCGAAATATATAATGTACTTTTATTTTTAATACAATATTTTCTTTTACAACCTTCCTCCGCTGTCTCTTCTAATGGATATTTTGTATTTAAACCTACCACTGCCAATTCCAAGAAAAGCGGCAAGTTTTTTCACTGAGTAATGGGCATCCTCCGACGTAAATACCACGAGTCTTGGTACCGCAGTCACACCTTTTTCCTTGACGATTGGGAACATCCAATGTCTTGCCAAATTAATCGCGTAACCATTAGCTATTGATCCACCAGGACAGAAAAGTCCATCACCTTCGCCATCCTACACGCGAGCGAATAAATATTATTTTCAAATACGTGCACGTATACATCTGTAAGAATAAAAAAACATACCGTCCATCCAACAATAATACGCATCTCTTTAAGCACAGTTTCCTCCATGAGTGAGAAAACAGGTGAAACCTCATACGTATAAACCGATGGATTAAGTGCATCGGTAAGCCATTGTCCAACAAGTCCATAAGGATCAACACTCGAGTACAACTGATTTACAAAATGTGGGTGACCGGTTTTTACGCTGTAACGTATCACTGTTGCCAATAAACGTAATAATGACTCATGGGTTTCACCACGATTTCCCGGTGATAAGTCAATTTTCAAAGGGAGAGATTCTGGATCCATCCATTCTATCACGCGGTTTTTCCTTGCTGTACCCTGGAATTCCAAGAGTGACAATCAGATATAAAAGCAGAAAATTTCATTTATCGAAAACCGACGATAGTTTTTTTTTATTCTACCCAATCAATCACGAATACATTCGTGAAACGCTTGCAAAAAAATCGTTAACCAGGTGGAACGCACGCCGCGATTGAAAAATTAGGTCGGAAATTTCGATTGCCGCGCGTTTAACGAATAATTGAATAATCGAGTACAAGCTGACAGGTGCATAAATTGTGGTCAGCAATGCATGTCTATGTTTACCATGTTACATGTGGGTAATTATGTCCCAAATGCTTTTATGAAATTGACTTTCCTACGTACGTCCTGTCACCGCGCCACCACTTAATTATACTAACTCGAATGTTTTTTTCTCTTTGTATTACTTCACTTATTCTATCGCACAAAACTATTATCGATTAAGACATTTTGCAATTTATCATTGAACTTGATTGAATGTATAGTTTAGTTTTATTTTTGTAAACTATTTTTATATTTATAATTGAATTTTGTCAAACGAGTATCTTGTTTTAATGGAAATTCTATCAAGAAATGTCTAAACTTATTTAATTAAAATATTTAATTAACAATACATTTTATATCACGATATATACAATTAACGTGAAACATAGTAAACTTTTTTTTACGAGTAATCTTGTATAATAGTATAACTTGAGACATTATAGTACCAGTATTTTTTATTTTCACTTTTTTGCATCTCGTATACATGCAATTTTTAATGCATGTAAAATATGCAAAATTACTGAGAGGCGGTTGTAAAAAAAAATTCTACTGCAGACTTTTACACGAGCCAATTATAAATATCTCTTAAGCACTTTTCCAACGCACAATTAAACTCGAACCTGCGCGGCTTTAAGGTAAAAGAAAAAAAACAATCAAGGAGAATTCTAGTTGACACACTCGAATAGAGAAAATTTCTCAACTTGAGTATAGAAAAGCAAGGACAGAATGTAGTTTACAAAGAAAATAAAATACCTCAAAAACAGCCTCCTTGATAATGATATCAACAGCATCTCGTATGAATTTTTCATGGGCCTCTCTTGTAGGTAAACTAGTATAATTAATTTCAACATCCATAGCGCAACAACCTTCGTCGCTATCTTCACTTAAATGTCCCTTATCGTCAACGTCTTGTAATGATGACGATGATTTACTACTGTCCGAATCCATTGACGTTATGGTTGTATTTGGCGTTGGTGCTGTTACTGCTGCTGCTGACTCGTTAAGCTGTGTCTCCGGCATCGTTACGCTTCGGTGTTTGTTATCTGTCTGAGCGCGCGTTTACTTCACGCTGCTTCCTTTATACTACTGCCGCGAAAGTGCAAGGACGATATATTGCTATGCGATTGATTTATACGTTTTCTCCGGTATTCTTAGAACAGGATAATTACCTAAAAATATTCGCGATTTTTTTGCGTTGCGAGGGTCTATACACAACCCTTTGAAATGACGATAAAGACCCGACTTAGAGTTCTTTTATTAATATGTAAGAGAAAAGTTATTTGACCAATTGTAGTAGAACTAAAATTTCAATTCCTCAGATATTCTTTACATTCGACGGATCTGTTTCAATCAGCAGTTATAAATTGGAAATTTAATTGATTATTGATAATTGCGATTATGTTAAAATAATTTTGCACAAATCTATGAAGATTGAGTGATTAATAAATGTATTTCTATAATAATTTGCATAACTTTTCGCGAAAAACATGTATTCAGTGTAGATTTGATTATATGTTCAAAATGAACTCGTGTGACATTGCAACCTTCAAAGATTTCTTATTAAACAAACACGTTTCGGTTCGATCATCCGACATTCACGCGTCAATTCACCGAAGGTTTCACGACCGATTTGCTCGATTTTTTCATTTACTAGCAAACTGTCCAGACGATACTTCCGGCTTTTTCAAGTTCTTTGTTGTTCATGGTCCAGTGTTCCGTTCATCAGATGATTCCATCGTTGACGGCTCCCGTGTATACGGAGGTGTGAATTTTGAAAAAAACAAGAAAAGAAGTGAAAGTATTAGTTTATATTCTTTTGCAGTGAACGATGGATTAACTATTACATACTTCAAACATAATAATTAGGCTTTGGAAAAATATTAGATTTTAATTAAATATTGTCATAACAAATGTGGTGTTTGTATTTGAAATCCGTTTATACATTTCTGTTTTTCATTCGAACGTTAAGTTTTTCGAGTATTTAATTTTATTCTATCTCCTTTTAACATTTTTATTACCAATTCGTAAAATGATTATTTGAAACATAAATTTCGCTCCATAACCATAATCGATTCTTCTTGTCGTACTTTTTTTATGTTCACTTCGAGAATGAACTTAACTTTATTGCGAAGATAAAGTCATGTAAGTATACTCTCACATTCCATTGCTAATAAACTTAATTTAAATCACTACGTCTGTAAGTATATCAATCGTTACTTTATTTTTTTTTAATTCATACTACATACTTCGAGAACTCATTTAATTTCACTGATAACTTCATTTATAATCAAGGACTTTTTGAATAATGGTTTTGGACATTTGCAATGTTTTATTTACCATCACATACTTGTACTATTTTCTATCCGATCTACTGTATCAATTAAACTTCATTTAACTTCATAATTAGAAGTTTCATTAATAATTCCACTTTGTTGTTTGCATAACTATAACACTTATATAATTAATCTATCCTATTCCACTTACTATTGTTGATAGAAATTTCTTCGTTTTAACAGGATCTACTTTTATAACTTTTTGAATTACACCATGAAAGCTTCATCACACAATAACAAAACTGTTATTTCCGAAAAAATTATATTCATTCTTTAATATGCTACAGGAAAATATTTTTTTCTGTTACCTTGTTGCTTAGGAAATCAATTATTGAAGGTACTTCTATGTTTTTATCAAACTGTAATTACACAGGTTAACGTGAGTTATATTAATAAATAATGGCCATTAATGTGAAACGTGGAATAGATCCGTTAACGAGACATTTTTATACTATATTGAAATCTTTGCGATGAGTAATTAATATAAACAAGTAGTTACTCGCGATATAACTGTTCTCATAGCTTTTTGCTTACATTCCTGAAAACGTTGAATTTTGAAAAATTTTAGATTAAAAAAATCATGCGTCTTTATAATTTCACAAAAATTGATCATCGTGAAAATTTATTCGATTCTGTATCGTTGTGACAAAACCTATGAAAATCCATGAAGGTCACTGTATAAAACTGCGGAAGTTTAGTCCTTTTTTTCTTCTTATTATCTCTGCAATGCAATTACGTCCATTAGCGAGAGCCTCCTCTCGAAAATTGACGATCTGGCCTTCGTCAATTGTTCGCGCTCTAATGATTTTCAAAGTTAATATACGCAATTCGAAAGCAAAAAGAACCTTCGATGGGCCATATATTCCTTAACGCATCTCGAGTACATGTATTATGGGTTTTACTCAGTACGTAGCCTTGCATTTTTCAAATTCCCTATAATACTTCTTAATACTATTTCTTGACGAGGAAAGTATGCGTTTTTTCATACTTGCAGTATTCGTATATAGTCACTGTGTGCAAAATGGAATATTATCAATGTAATACATTCGAACGTAAAAAATTGCAATAAGTGATTATAAGTATGTTTGTGAGAAAGTTGTATGGGATTTTACGTAGTTGTGCACGTCATAGAAACGATTCAATAATTTTGGATTGTAATAAGGAAAATATGAAATGCGGTTAGTTAGAAATACGTCATTCACGGTACGTAAGAATAAAAAAGTATTAAGATTGTACTAGAAGAAACTTTAATTAATGTATACAGGAAGAATATGTGAAAATAATTAGATAATTCGAGTGTAAACAATAAATACAATTAGTATGGTAATTACCTTTTTTTTTCAATTTTCCAATCCAATTTCAACACTAGAAACATTGCAATAGATAAACAGCGAAATATCTAATGATGAATTAATCAATGACTATGAAAGTAGATGCATTAGACAATTTTCAAAACAATACCCAACTATTTTTTTTCGTGAAACGTACCGCTTAAGTAAAGGTAATGTAATTTATATTTGAAACATCAATATAAGCAGTAAAAGTATGTAGAAATCTAAGTTAATGAATAAACGAAAATGTCATGCCTAAATAATTAGTATAACATTAAAAGCAAACTTATTCAGGCTCCGTTCCTAGTATACCACAACGCATTCAACCTTAATTTATAAAAAAATTTTGCAATCTTACAATCACAAAAATAAAAACAATACAATTACGGCCCCACTTCTTCTTATTTTATGTGCTCTAGTTTGAATGCAACAATTATATTGAACAGTGAAGGTTATTTTAGAAATTACAATAGAACAAAAACTATGTTGTACAAGTTACGGAAAAAATCTATGTAGTTTATTAGTTTGGATATTTTTCTCGTGCAAAATAATATGGAGAAAGCGTCTTGCTATTAGTGAATAAAAAATTAAAGAGTGAACATATAGTTATTTGTAATGACAGAATATAATTTTTTTTAGTTTTTACTATTTATATATTAACTATAATTATAGTAACATTTTGAATAAATATGACAATGTAAATTTATATCAAACTGAATTTCCAGAACGAATCGTGTTTCGTATAAATAGTACAAATTTATACTGAATTTCAACAATGTAGAAATATATCGTGTGATAAATTTCTATCTTCAAAAATATTTTCTATTACTATGTATAGAATGTTATTAAAATAGTTCTCTATGTGTATAACAGTATTAGAAATGGTTACATAATGATATAAGAAAGAAGATAATACAATTTCATAATTAAATATGTATAAAAGCTGAATGTTGCTAATAATTAATTGAATTCAACCATTATAATTTGTTAATCCCAAAACTATTTAAAGAAAAATTTGATTTATATATATATATATATATATCTATATCAGCTTTTTTAGAATTCTTAAAACCAAATGATAATTTGATTCTCTGATATACAATGCTAAATTCTTTGGCCAAAATGTACCTACTAAAACAAAAAGACATAATTTTATTGTATAAATGCATATTTTCTAGATTCATCACAATTGTAGCGAAAAAATTAACACTTAAATCATTCAAGTGCGATTTTTTTACAAATAAGCTTTTAGCAAAGTAAAAGCAAAAGAAAGCCCTATTTCGAAACATTAATTTTACTTTGACCTTCTATATAAAAATAACAAGAGTCAACCTCTTATTTCAGTCCCATTACAATACTCAACTAATTGTCAGTGCAACATTCTCTCGTTAATATATAATAAACTAATCTATTTCATAAAGAACTTTTGATTAAGTATCTATCTGGTAAGTTGGATAGATTTTCCCTCGTGAAATTATTAAGAGATAGTTGTGAATCTGTAATATAGAGTCTGGTATGACATTAATTAATAATAAAAAGTAATTAAACTTAGCCATTAATCGCCGTGTTCATTATAGATAACTCTAAAAATACCTCTTCAAACTTTTTCATTCTCATCACCATTGTTTTGGGAACAGTCATTTCCAAAATATTCATTATATCACCTGACATTAGGCATTTCCTAATTAGCAAATTTTTAACAAGCTTGTCTCATTACACCAGCTGGTCTCACTATATACCTATAAGTTGTATTATTACAACTAATATTGCTATATTAAACATCCCTTCGCTGATTAATTTAATTTTGGCAACCTGTATTTCATAGTTCTTCAGAATTTTCGTGAAAACAAAATTTTTTAAACCATTTATCAACCAAAGTATGCACCACAATTCGAGCAACGCCGATTTTTTAAAAGTAAACAACAAAGAATTCCAAAAGGGAAGAAAAATATAGCACAAAAAATTCCTAAGCAAGTATAATCATCTTCCAAAAGACCAACCTGCAAAAATAAAGATTTCCATTAGATATAATACACACATAAATGTACAAAATTAATACAAAATCAATTTAATATATACTTACTCTACATGCTGGACATCCTCCAACAAAAATGATCTCAGGAACAATGACAGTAGTTGAATGTGTAGCTCCATAATTATTGGGCTGACTGCTTTGTTGATAATGAGGTTCAGAACTTGGATAATAACCAGGTGGTGGTTGCCATGATATATTTCCTTCAAACCATGAACCGTTATATATTTATCATTCTTTTGATAAATAGAAAAATAAAAAATACTCAATACTAATTAAGTCGAAAATTATAGCATCACTGGCAAAACAAGTTTCTTACTATTAGCATTCTGCATAAAATTAATCATTGCACTTTGAGAAGCAACATTATATGATTAAATAGTATTTAAAATGGGATTATCACATCTATTTGTCACCAATAGACTATTACTTGACCATTACTTACAGTCAACCTTGAGAAAATATGTTTATTAAATTAATACTATGAATCATTATAAGCCAAACAGAACAGACCTAACCTCAATTATTGAGACGTATAAAAACGTTTTTAGACACTTTACTTAACACAATTGATGTTTTAAAATGATTCAACATTGGAAATTCACCTAGCAACTGATCATATACATATATATACCACTTGACGATAAACAAAAACGTCAACGAAAAACAAATAATCAAGTACACTATCGTTTTTTATTATTACCTTGTTGCGTAGCTATTGGCGATGGTGTGGGAGTATATGGTGGTGGTTTGTCGTTTTTTTGACTATTCAACGGCGTATTTTTCATCTTCTTCAAGAATTTGTAATCACCAGAGCTCGTCGGTTTATGCGTCTCCTATGCCAAAACCAGCTGATCGACTAACACTTTCCTTCTCTCTCTGTCTCTGTCTCTTTCTTTCTCACCGCTGATTCAGATGACGTGACGGGTTACCTTTATCTTCCGAGTGTCATGAGATATGTATCATCTTTTGCATGTATATATAACGCAGCATGAATACTTTGAAATGATATAATTTCAGTTTTGCTCAATGACATTTTTTTAATTGACAGTGATGATTAATTAACATTAAATAGAGTGGTTGCATACTTTGACTGTTAATTCGCTAATAAATGCTGCTAATTGAGCTGAAAACTTTTTGTTGCGCAGTTAACGAGTTTGTTTATAACTTCTAGTGAAAAACAATAAAAGTTCGTTCAGTAGTCACGTTACGTGAGTGTTTGCGATTTCGATCTACTCTTTGAAAGTAAGAGAGCATAAAAAGCATTCGAATTTTGACCTAAATCTTTGGAAATCGGTTTCATATATATATATATATATATATATATATATATGATCGACACGTATGTATACACATTCAACTTTCGAATCTTACCTATTTGTCCATTACTAATAGTGGTTTTCAAACTACATATTCTATATATCTGATAAGTTGAGTAGTTTCAAAATTGGTTATTATTCATATTCAATGCATCCATCACTCAATACTAAATTTTTATTTTTATTTTATACAATGTACGATACTTGTAATTTTTTTTTCATTATTACTTATTCGTATAGCGTAAAATTGGTTTCAATTCTATTCTTGTTCAGCGTTGTGTTGATCTAATAAATACAAATAACTTGTTTTTGTCAAAATGTTTCTTTTTATACATTTCCATTAATTTTACTATCTGTAATTTTTGTTCTACTAAATGATTATACATTCCTCAGTATTGAGGGTGTTTCTATAGTTTTATAATTATTTATCTCCTCTCTGTTCTCCTACTCATATTTGTTACAGAGGTTTACCTAGGTCTATTCAATGATCATGACTGTATTATTTCTTTCAGATTTCATTTCCAATCCTTATTTCTTAAGGTCTCCTAGTCTTAATTAAATTTTTAAGAATCGTGCGTTCGTGTTTGTAATTATCCCAATTCAACAACGGTGTACCTCACCTAAATGATATTAATCATACTAAAATATTTTATTTTATTTATTAACTTACGTAAATTGTCTCCACTCGTTCTTTACTATTTGTCAAGACTTTCTGCTCGCAATACATAAGTACTTTTATTTTTATCTACCTCATATGTTGGCAATTTCATTGATTTGCGCAACCTGCTAATATTGACTTTCAGGACTCAGTTTACCATAAACATAGATTGTTCTAAAATTGCTCAACTACACTACCTATTGTCTATATTCTTAAAATATTATCAACAAAATAACGTAGATTTATCAATTAGCTATTATTCCATTTAAATTTAAATTTTGATTATGTAGACCTGAGCTGTAAAAAAATAAAAATGTTTTCGAAAAAAAAAAATAATTGTGATGAAAGATTTATTTACCTGTCGTTCCGACTTCGTCAATACTTCAAAAACAGCTCTCAAATCCTTCAACGTATTTTTAAATAGTGCCTATAGTATCCTTTAATTCGATCACCTTGATGTCTTGTTTCCAATCGACTTTACGTAATTTTTATTACCATATCGTTTCGATTCTATTCTCATTCTTTTAGATAGAGTAAATTTCCTTCGTATCTCACGGTTATTTTCTTTTTACGTCATTTCTTTATCTAAACTTCCAATTGGATACCACGGTCTCGTATAAAAAAAGTAAAAGTTCTATATCTAGCCCAAGGCGTAACTTTTCGATATTCGTGTCATCCTTAAATACTTAATTTCAGAAGCACTACTACAGCGTCGAATAAGAAAAAAATAATATGGGAAGAAAAAAAAATAGTGTAATACGTTGGTGCACGCAACGCGGTTAATTCGATGTCCCTTGACCTAGTTCCAACCAGAGTCATCGTACTCTCTCGCAATTTGTATTCTTGTCGAATCAAACACCACATTTGTTATCAATAGGTCTCAACCTTAATAAGAAATTTTTTTCAATTTCATCTTCGTTTTAAAAAGCATTTCATTATCGGCTATAGTATTTTTCGTTTCATTCATCAGTACTGTGTTATCGCTCTCTCTCTCTCTCTCTCTCTCTCTCTCTTTTTGTGCGGTAAAGCGTTTAAGTTTCACGTGTGTATGCAATATATATGCCATCGTAAACTTTGCGACGTTACACTTTGTTCCTGTTTTCAAACAGTCTCAGTCTTTGTTACGATTCTTTATTCTTTTGCATTGCTCCCTTTGTTTCATGGGTATTTTTCCACGATTTTTTGTTTTATTTGAATTTTTACTCATGTTTGACGTACGCCTATCTCTTGTCGGTCAATATCTATTTGATTGATTTTTTCGTAATCTCACTTTCTCACTAACAGTTTTTATTACTGGGAAACTTTGGGTTTACTGAACGCATGTCCGTTTTTATGAAACTCGTGTACAATTATGTCTTTTTATATCCTATAATATCACAAAAATCTGTTAACGTTCTCGTTAATAACTCAAATGTTACTTACTATATGTAACAAAAAAAATACTCATTCGCATTAATGTTATGAAAAGAACAAAACTTTAATAAACACATTACCTCGCAGGTACTTTTCCTTCAACTCGACGTTATTTTTCTAGCTTGGTTCAGCGACTTTTTAAATCATTTTTTCACTTATTTGGCCTTTCGCATTCTTCCGAGCATCGCATTTCTTATCGCAACGACGCGACGTTTCGGAAAGAAATTCTCAAGAGCTTTTTATCTTTCGAAAGCCGCGTGTGTAACGCGCATCAGCGCTCTCCGTACGTTAAAACTGAATCCCCCGGTAGCTACCATGACCAGTTGGCTTTGTGCGCTCGCCAAGTGTGTTACATATATATATATATATATATATATGTGTGTGTATTCGCGTGGCAAATACTGTTTTTTCTTTTTCTTTTTTTTTTCATTGGAAAAGTAGAGCAGTTGGCGAATTCTCGAGAGACTGGCCAAAGGTGTGTGTTTTTCTCGAATACTAATCATGTTACGCGTTTTCTTTTCACTTTTTCTTTCAATCGCTATACTAATCAAAGATTGTTGCTGTTTATTTTTGGAGCGGTCATTTATATTACTAAGGAGCATTCAATTCGAACGTAATTATTAGTTATCCTTATAGAAAAAAATAAATTTGTTATCAGGTTATGGATGAATATTTTCACGCACATACCTTATGCGTGAATTATTTCATATTTTGATTAAATTTTAGAATGAAAAACAAAAAGTTTGATTACTTACTTAATGACATTGAAATAGACCTGCATTGAAATTCCATATTTTCAATTGTAAATGCATATAAAATTGAGCTTATCTTATGTGCGATATATGAGATCTAAAATTTTAAACCTACTGTTATCGAAAAGAAAATTCAATTACTTACTCAAGTTCGATCAGTGATAAAACCTGTACATATATCTGATTATTTATAGTTCGAAGTATATTTCCTATAAAATCTAAATTAAAAATGAAGAATATCAGCTACTTACATATCGTCTATTTGTCTATTTGCCTTATAAAACCATTAAAAATCAGAAGAATCTCTGACAATCGGCGTATTCGACAGGCAGCCAATAAGTAACAATGCTTACGTATGTATCGTAAAATCTCAGCGTGTCGTACGCTTTCGAAATTCAGAAGTGGTTCTTCGAGGATGTTTTCTTTCGAGATATACGCTCATAGAGACACATTAAGGCGTTTATGTGTGTACGTGTCGAATCAGGATTATGAAAAATTTTCCTCGTATGTAGTGACGAATAACAACAATTCTTTATTTTTGTTCTAAAAACGAAACGTAATTGAACGATGAAAAAAAATGTTTTTTTTTTTGATCGATAACGAATGTGCATGCGAGTAATTCAACGGATCGATAAAACGTAATACACCGTTTGCTTGCGCATGGATGTATACGTAATGCATACTAACAAGCCGTATAGAACCATTTTGAAAACAGCTTGTTACCGTGCGAGAGGAATTTCAAATTCGAATTTTCGAAATATTGACGCACAACCCAAATTCCAAATTATTTACTTATGTCAATTGAAAAACAAAAGATTTGACACTTTTAAAATATAGTATACATACATATTTTTTTCTTTACTTGGAAAAATAATTGTTTATCTTCTATGTTGCAGGAATAGTTTCATCCGGAAAGAAGATAAATATCATCAATGCAAGTTTACAATCGTTTAATACAGTGAAAACGTCAGTGTTCATAATTGTTTGTTGGCGAGTGATTGTGTAATGTTTATAACAACTTGGTCTAAATAGTATGTCTTAGATATAACATTTTAAAACACCAGCATCTCGATACATAGTGATAAGTATATTACAATCGTCTATGTCAAGAGCCAATCGATGCGTGAAATTCAATTTTAAACGATGAGATTATTTTAATTGTGTTGATCGTTGATCATCGGATCTAATGGGAAATCCATGTCATCCGTCAGGGGCAGTTTTAGTTTGTCGAATGACGATGGGGGAGATGACCTACAACCAAACTTATTGTCTCTCTTCAATGGTAAGTTTTTTTTGCATCTCTCGTTATAACTTCGTACTCTCATTTTCTCAAATCTTATTATTGTTAATTGTTATATTAATAAAGCCGTTAACTTTTCCTTTTCTTACGATTTTCTTAAAGAATATATTGTCTAATATTTATGATTTACTGTAGTGTATTATCAGTCGTATTTTTAACGATAAATTAATCATCGAATTCTTAACAAAGTATCCATTGATCCGCTTTATTTTCAACATTTCGTACACTTTTGAAAGGTCTAATTGCGCAGCCAAAAGCACCTTTTTTTCTCTTCATATAAAGACACGAAGTAATATACTCTTGATAGATTACCATTCGAGTGGGATTACGCTAACTCGACGACTCCTCGTATTTTTGCTTCTGCACTTGCACTCTTTTATCTAATCTATGATATTTTCAGTTGATATTAATAAAAAAAAAATAAGATGAAGGGGGCCCCAACCATCGCCCCTCTTCAGTGAGATACCATACCACTAATGAAAAAAAAATCGTTGGCCTTAAACCTTACCAATATAAACTTTTAATTTGTTTATTTTGATAAGATTTATTTCCAACTCGTGTATCTCTCCTCTATAGTGACAAAAAAAATTTTTATGTTTTTTTTTTCTCTCTTTTTAAACCTTCATGACTTCCGTTGATTTATGACTTAACGGAATATGAGTTATGCTCTTATTTTTATTGCTTGATTTATATTTGACGGGACTTGAGTTCTAATTTTATTGTTTTGACGCAGTTAATATATTTGTTTCGATGCATTCTCATGTTACTAGTTTAGTTGGATTTTGCAATATTAGGTGTTACTAACATTGAAGGACATCATATCATACAATTGTTAAATGTGTTTTTTTTTAGAATAACACCACTTTACTTCATTTATATTTTTACCAGTTATATTTTAACTCAATATAATGAAGTTTTCGAGTTTTCACATCTTAAGCTAATTGCCCTAGTTCCAATTGTTGTTCTATAAATATTTTTATCTTATTTACGCAGGTGTTAATTGTTCCCTATTTTGCCTCCTCTATTTTCTCAAGTTTTTATATTTCTGTTTCCTCATTTTTTTGTTTATTTTTTACGTACAATTTTTCATATTGTTTTCATCGATATTATATTTACTTATATAAAAAATAATAATCAAATGATATTTAATTTTAAATCAACTAATCCTTCCCTATATATTGGAGTATTTTTATATTATTTTTGACAAAATCACCACTAACTTTGTTGTATCGCATATACAATTATTTTCTAGCATTTAAGTTTGTAATCTATTTTTGTAAGTAATATCAGTTCTTATCTTTATCGATATTGAATGTAACATAAAGCTTTAATCGATACAATCGCTTTTGATACTTTTAAATACTCATTTTCTTTTACGATTACCATTACTACTTGTTTCATGTTTCATCCAGTAGATATTCCTTATCCATAATCATTTTTACACTTACTAAATTTTATTTTTTCTTTATATGTTTATCAAATTTCTTTTATTTTACTTGGATCGTGTAGTCTTTACTTTCAGTTTCCATAAATGTAATTGTATTCTTCAACGCACTTTCAACACCTACATCAATACAAATTTCACGTATCAAATCGAACAACCTGACGAAAACCTCTTTTTTTAATACTGAAAGCTTGGCTTCGTTTCGGTAATTATTCATTGTCTTATCAAGGAGATCTCAAAGTTTTCGTAAGACGTGTACGTATACAACGTGAGAGGAAAGGATACACACACACACACACACACACACACACACATTTATGTATATAATCGAGCATGTATATGGAATTGGGCCATTGAGAAGTGAGGGCGAAAATAAAAAAGGTCCTATCACTTTCAAGTCATGTCAAAAGTAGCACGGCAGCACGTGCACGCGTTTGTCGCATTCATGAAAATTGTTTGGTATGCGTTTCGTATGTTTCGCTTTCAAACTTGGTTGATCAATACTTTCAATTGGTAATTGAGACAATACACTTGATCTCGTACTCTCGTAGAATACTTAAATACTTAGAGTAAGTAAGATTTAAACATTCGATTTTACTTAGATGCCACGACCTGGCTTTACGTATTCTATAGGAAAATGGAATTTTGTTTCCTCTTTTAAAATGTTAATACATACTTCACGCTTTTATTATTCACACAGACAACTATCAAAATTAAAAAAATGTTTGACAATTTCATTCGTCACTTTTTATGAGTTTAAAGTGTACTGGTCATTATATTTTTGTTGTTGAAAATAGTTACACCAAGGTTCGTAAGAATTTTTTCGTTGTAATTTCAATTTAACATACGTACTAATTTATGTTACGTATAGGAAGCCAGATATTTTTATTTGTAACTTTCACATTTTATAACTCTTCTAAACTCTTATTTCTAACCATGTGCTATCTCAATATCTAAAAGTGTATAGCCATTGTACTTTAACAAATTCAATTATTAACAAAAATTTGTAGCATAAAGACGTTGCAAAATGTATTTTATACAAATTTTAAAAATAGGATATGAAGGGCAATATATGGACACACGAACAAAAGTGTATTACGCAAAACTGTCGACCATTCGCTAAGTTATTCGTGGATATTTTGTTGTTGTCTATCGAATTCGTTGTACTTTTATGTTCAGTACAGTTCGCGTTCCTATCTTTTGTGACTAACTAAGTTTGTTGATTCCATGTCTAACTAATTTTGGAAAAAAATAATGTGGATTTTTTTTCATAACCTGTTGAATTGTCACAGTTCGTTGCACTACACTGTTTAATCGAAAATTGCGATGACATCTCGCATATTTAAACGAATTTTTATAAAAAATTATGCTTCAAATTTTCAAAAATTTTCAATGATTATTTCGTGAAGTATCTACTAAATAAATATTGGATATGTAAAATATTTGTGGTATAATTAATGTTTCATAATCTTAATTACCTATTCAAAAATTATGAGAAATTGTATTTGAATTAACTAGTAATAAAAGATATTGCAAAAAACAATCAACGTTAAAGAAAACTACAGTTGAAGGTTCTTGTCATCTATCGGTTTCGTTGTACTTTTCAAAGTATGTTTCGCGTTCCTACTTTGTGGCTAACTCAACTGTTGATTTTATCCCTAGCTAATCGATGATAGAAGATAATACTGTTTTTCCTTGTCAATGTAATTGTTGTAATTTTATGCAATATATAAATTATTTGTACGCACAAAAACACTTCTCATAATCATAGAATAGTTTGTAATTAAAAGGATGATTCTTCTATACAACAAATTTTCCAATCCAACTATTAGTATGAACAAATTCTGATTTTCTAGAGTTAAACACAACAAATTAACAAATCCATTCGTATATTCATTGATTTTTTTTTGTAGCAAACTGGTGATCGTAATCGTAAATGACTTTTTTTAAACCTAGCATTTAAATGCGCATTAGTCTTTTAAAATTTATGAAACAACTACGTATTTAATTTTTAAATTTAACGCCAAATTTTCATTTTTAAATGTATTTTTTGTATTCTAATTCTAGGACAAGACACCAATGGTAATGATTCGAAAAATTCTAAAGAAGAAAAGTTCCACACGGGACACAGAAATTCAACTGATGAGATCGAGTGGAATCAAGTCGTGAGTATTATTACAAAAGTCATATATTAACCATAAAAATACTTTTATTCAAGTTTGCTTCATTGAAATTGCAAATTCATGCGACTACGTGTAATTAACAAACATATGTTATCTAAAGATCGAAAACACTCTTGTGTGATGGATTCTATCTGGAATAATAATAAAATATGTGAGTCATGCTTGGTTAAGATCGCATTTATAGTGGGACTGGCATTTTGTGCACGATTTGTAATTGTTAAACCCCTAAATTAGTATTTACTAAATTGCTTCTGTTATTTTAAAAACTAAATAATCAGCTCTCAACGCAACTTTTTCATTGTCTTATCATCTATAACTAACCACTGATTTACTTATTTTCCTGAAAATATATTTTACGAAAGAAATCGTTTTGGATCCTCATTCGTTCTGCTTAATTCCACATTACGTTTTGTTATTGTGTATATTCTCAACTGCTTTATGTAAGCTTCTCGTATTTTTAGGATTTTTATTGAGCTTTTTTCTACTTGTGTGTGTGTGTGTATGTGTATATAACTTTTTTTCTACCTTTCAATTTTTTTACACGTACCTCGTCAATTAGAAGTTTCACGTTTTTTGCTGAATCTTTATACCTCTTAACCGCCTTTTTTATCAATTATTGCCTTTCAAAACTTCATCAATATTTTTCAACTTCTCGTGCAATCTTAAACTGCGCCTTTATTCTTTTTCAGTATCTCCATATTTTTCATATCATTTTAAGATTCATGGAAACGAATATTGTCAACGTAAATTTTCGCACGTTATTCTTTATAAAAATGTATAAATAATGTTTTTACGTTAATTCGTATTTTTTTAATAGAAAAGACCTAGTGACGTTGGCTGTAACTGGCTGACAAGCAGTGTCCCATCGGAAAATGTGAAAGTAAGTCACGTTGTATCGTCGTCTCATTATATGTAGAAGTGATAGAAATATTAAAGCCAAAAAGTTTAATAAACACATAAGCATTTTGAATAGTGCAGTCAATTCACATATGAACCAAAAAATTCGAGTAAAAGCTTTCGACATTCATTCATCGTAGCAACAATTAAATTCTTGATCGATATTATTAATTCTACGTATAGCTAAATAGTTGGTAAACAATAAGTATTACAAAAATGAAACGTTTGTGCATTTAGAAAATTTGCCGTGTCAATGAATCATAATAATAAAAACGAAGTTCAAAAATATCAGTATTCCTAATCGATATGACCAATGAAAAAGTATATTACAAGAAACTATCGACTTTGAAGAAAGCTAATAGTGGAGATTATTGTATCTATCGGTTTTGTTGGTACTTAAATGTTAAGTACATATCGCGCTCCTACATTGTGGCTAACTAAACTGATGATTTCATCCCTAGCTAATCGTTGATTGAATATAATTCACTTGTCCCTATAGTCAATTTAATTGTCGCAGTTGTTTGTAATACACAATTCATTGACGGTACAATTGAAATTTTCATAAGTCTGAACTTTTTATAATTATTATTATTCTCGTAAAACTGCAAATTTTATATTGCACAACGAAAAATAAAATTTCTTTTTTATTTAATACACGAAGACATCTTTAGAATGTTAGATTTTAAGATTATCTTTGAATCATGCAGCTGTTATATTTAATTAAAAAATAGCATTCAATCTTTTCAGTATAACGTCCCAAAGTATACCTTAAATACAACAAATTAAATGTGAAAATTGTAAATTTTCATAGCATTCAATTCTTAATACAAAAGTTACTTTCCAATCATGCCGTACTTTTCAATTAATAATACAAATAACTATTTGTGCAGATATTGTTAATATTCCCACAAGATGATAGACAGTCTGAAGTATTGAGTTTAGCTTGTGAACAATTGGGATGGCGAGTATCAGATGCACAAGATGCCGAACAAGCACTCGATCTTTTTCAAGCTCATTACCACGATGTCATTGTTGTCGATCGAAGGGGCTTACATTGTCAGCCAGCTGATGATATATGCAGGTTAATCAATTATTATTTTCGATCGATTTGGCTGTTTCCGACTTCTTTTTATCATTTAAATACAACGATAAATATGCTAAACAATAAGTAACCGTCTTTTCGTAATTATCTTGATAGTTTTCCAATGACAAATCTTTCATGATAGTTTAATTTTTGCTACGTTTCGTGATCAAATAATGTTTTTTTATCTGGTATATTTAAAATAATTATTCCTACCTGTTATTAGAAGTCTTAACAACGTTCATCACAGGCGTGCATCTACTATCATAGCTCTCGTCAAACGTTCGTAAGTAGCACATTCTGAGATCTATTTCATTACGTTTAACTATTATAATTTTAATTTCGGTTTTGTTTTTAAAAAGATTATTCGTGTCGTCCGATCAACGCAATAATGCTACTCTGCAAATACTCGATGCTGGATACAACAGAGTAAAAAATATTATTTTATCCTATAAGTCTATTTAAACTCACGAAATTAAAAAATCTAACTGATATATTGTTCTTTTCTTTTTAAGGCACTTGTAGAATCGTCAAGTAAAGAAATTTTAATGAACGAGCTGATCGGAATTTATGCGAACGAAGTACGACCAAAACAACAACTTGCAGCAGCTCATTCTCTTTATTTAGCTGTTCACCGGTGCCGTGATATGGTGCATGTGACTAATGACAGACATTCGATTCAGGTTAGTGTACTCGTGTATCTCGTTGAAAAATTTGCCGTACATTCAGTAGCAAAATAAGGGATAAAGGTAACCACGAAGTGCGAGATAATTATCAACGAAATAGATTTAAACAACGATTATCGCAAAAAACAGCGTGTTGCTAAAAAAGCTAATGTTGATAAAATTAAGCTATCGGATTTTGTCGTAGATCGCGCTCCTACTTTGTTTTACTAATTTTTTTTTGTTCACTTATATCTAGTATATTAATTGTCGCTGATCCTACCATTGTTTAGCAAAGTTTAGTGCGAGAAACGTTTATCTCTATCGACTCGACAATTTTCCCGCAACTATCGTGATCTACTTTATCCCTTATTACGTTACGCTAGTGACGACAAATTTGACATTTGTGCAAGTGCCAAGTATGCAAATAGTCGTGTGCAAATATACGATAACTATCTTTACAATAATAAAACACGTATATATTAATAAAAATTAATTGATGTGCCAACAGTTTGCAAACGAAGTGAGCGAGAAATTGCTGGGTTACAAGTTAGATGAGCTGTTAAACCGAAATATTATGGAAATTGTTACATGCGAAAATTTCACACTGATGAATCATCAATTACAAAAAGGTCGTGAATTCCATGGGAACATGAATTGCAAAAGGAAGAATAACGGGACTATCCTGATCAGCTCAAAGATTATTCCATTTTGTGCCTATGGCAAGTATGTGCTGTACAAATCACGAATCTATACGTAATACCGATTGATCAATAGCTTCTTAATAAATTTTTCGTTTTCAGGAGGGTAACACATCACATTTATATTTACGATACAACCTATCTATTAGAAAATTTTGAAATGACACATCCTCATTTACCTCATTCAATGGCGCATTTACATCCTAGAGGTAGTTCGCATTCGTTGCGATCTTTCGATGTTGCTTCTATTAATAGCGATCGTAAGGCCATTTTTTAATTGTGTTTAAAAGAAAACGAATATTAAGAGAAAAAACAAATTTAATCGTCTTATGTAATATCTAGTACAAAGAAGATCTAGCGTAGCAAAACTACACAATCTACCTCTTGAAGCTCCGATTACAAAAGTCATCACGCTTCTTAGTACGGCAATGACCGATGCAGTTAGCCAAGACGTGGTGATACAAATTGACAAAGTACGTTGATAAAAAAAAACTGAATCTACAATTAAAAAAGAATACGTATTACTGTAAAATGGCATTCGCCGCATACATTAGTAATGCAATAATGTATACAGCGTGTAAACAAAATAATACGTGGAAGAAATTAGTATTGTTTAAGAAAAGTTGAATGATGCAGCAAACCGAGGATATTAAGGTGAGAGAGATTCGGGATGAGAGGGCACAGTTGACTATCTATCGCATACTTGTTGCTTATTTTTCGCGCTCCTGTCTCTAGTCCTATAACATTAGCAAATAATAATTCATTCAGAAAGCACGACAATGATATAAAGGATATCGTGGATGTGTGCTAAAATAGCTTAATGCTTCAAAAAACTTTTCGTAAAACAAAGGAATTTTATCCACCAAATGCTGTATCGTTATTACGTTACTGTACGTATGCAATGCCACGATTACGTAAGAATATGCGAGTCTAAAAGAAAAAAAACATCCAACGCATTGAGTTACTTGATAGCTTAATCTTTAGAGACCATGACTCATTCAAGTATCGCAGTACCATAACTTTGAAAGTAGTAAACTGCACATCGAATTAAAGGAAACAAAATTGCCAATGACTTTTTATTCAAACGAAACGAGACTTTCTTCAATGTCAAGTTCTAGGCTATCGAGATACTGAAAACTACGGAACTTTATGCGCCTTACGTTCGCGAAGCTGATGAACTTCTCAATGATCCTGTCGCCTCTGATCTAATTGGAGCTCTCATTTCGGTAACTTTATGATTTTTTTTTACTTCCTTTTATTTTTATTTTTATCAATTCCATATTTTAGGCGCCACAATATGCAAGAGACTCGCGTAGATCGTCAAATGACTCATCAGGACGATTATCACAAGTACAAAGAATACTCCATCAACAACCATTGAAACCTAACGCTAAAAGTCCTCGAGCTCCACGTGAAATTGAAATTTTATTGGAAAATTGCTGGGATTGGGGTTTCGATATATTCAAGCTGGAATTACTATCTGGCAAAAGGTATTATCCTATTGGATAAAAAAAAACATTTTAATAAGAAGGGTTTATTATTAAAATATTTAAACCATCTATAGGCCACTCTACTATCTGGGGATGCATATGATGAACGAATTCGAGGCGCCATCGCATCTAAATTGCGATGAAAGAACCTTGCAAAATTGGTTAACGGTAATCGAAGTAAATTACAATACGAATAACAGCTATCATAATTCAACGCACGCGGCTGATGTTTTACAAGCAATTGCACGCTTCATGCGTTCGGACAAGTTAAAAGTATTTTTAGATCCATTGGATGAAATTGCAGCGTTAATCGCTGCTGCCGCACACGATATCGATCATCCTGGCAAATCCAGGTAACTAAGTGTTTAACTTGTATTTTCCTACTTTACATTGTAAATTGACTTTAATGTGAAAATTACAACAACAAAAAAACAAAAAACTATATTTTATTTTCAGTCAGTTCCTCTGCAATTCGGCGAACAAATTAGCTATCCTTTATAACGATCTTTCTGTACTTGAATCACATCACGCTGCATTGACGTTTAAATTGACTTTATCAGACGACGATGTCAATATATTTAAGGTAAATATAAGATTAATTTAAAAACTCAAAAAGACTGCTGCTATACATTTATAGTAATTTTGAATTTATATTTTAGAATTTGGACAGAGAAACGTATAAAATCCTAAGGCAAAATGTAATAGATATGATTTTAGCTACTGAAATGACAAAACATTTTGAACATTTAGCTAAATTTGTCAACATTTGTAGTATAAGAACTGAAGAATCATCCTCTGAGGTAAAATTTACATGGATTGAACGGATTATTAATAAATAACAATAAATTAATAGTTATGCATTAATATCGTTACAGCCCTTCTCGGATCAAATGGACTCTACGGTGCTTTTGCTTCCGGATAATGTGTCACTCGTGAAAAGAATGATGATCAAATGTGCGGATGTTTCTAATCCTACGCGACCACTGAAATATTGTATCGAATGGACGAAGCGGATTGCTGAGGAATATTTTAGACAAGTATAGTGGATTTTAATTCTAATATTAAAATGTATTCTTTAAGAGTACTAATTAAACGTAATCTGATATTTATTGCAGACTGACGAAGAAAAAAGAAAGAAGCTGCCTGTTGTAATGCCGATGTTTGACAGAGCTACCTGTTCTATTCCAAAATCGCAAATTGGTTTCGTTGATTTTATCATTAACGATATGATGGAAGCTTGGGATGGTATTATATTAAGGAAAACCTCATTTTATTTCTTTGTTACTTTAAAAATACACGTCTAACTTGTTGTTAATTTGTTTTCAGCCTTTATAGATTTACCAGAAATGATTAATTATATGAAACAAAATTATGAAACTTGGAAAGAATATAATGTATGCAATTTTTCATTGAAAAGAAATAATCAAATTTATGAATTCATAAGTAATAATAAATATAAATTTGATACTTTTCCGTAGGAACGTGGAATCTCGACTCTGCAAGACGTGGAAAAGCTGCAGCAATCACCTGAACTACAAATACCTCAATCTACCTGATAGTGCCTTCTCATCTTCATACGTTAATAGATCACTGACTATCATCAAAAAGAACTTTCTACGTACTATAAGAGTAAATTTAATCAATAGAAAAGTGTATTGTAAAAAAAAAATGAAACTATTGTTGATACTTGTAAATAGAAGTATAATAGTATAAAATGATTACCTTTAAATTTCTTCTTCTTCAATATTGTAAACAAATCATGCAAAAAATTAATTATTAGGAAACATTTGAAATAAAAGAAGGATTGTAGCTGTTACTTTTTAACTAGTGAACTTGTGGTTGAAAAGTAATAAGAATTTAATAGTGAAACTCGATATTTTTTTTATTGGATTCATCTTTATTGTTATCTTGACCTTTTCTGAATAAACAGTTCTACAAAACTCTTGTCTCATTTGTTTGTTTTGTTTTTTTTTGTTTTATTTTTATTTTACATTTATTTGTTTTCTTTTATTGTTTCACATGTACTTGATACCAATTTATTATGGACTTTATGCTCATAAACAGTAAATAAGTATTTTTTGAATGTATAATTTTATTGTTCTTCTTTGCGATCTTTTAAATGTGTCGAATACAGATCTAATATCAATTTTGCAGGTCTACAAAGATCTTTACATGTTGCATTGCCCGCGTAAACGCTTTTACTTGATAACGTCATTTTTATTTCATCATAGTTGACTTATTATATTGACTTATCCCCTCTTGATCAATTAAGCGATTAACCGTTTGTAATTATTCACTACCATAGGAATGCACATGCAGTGATGAAGATTAAGTTTAAAAGACATCAAACGTTTGAATATTCTTTCATATTTTGTTTGAAGGTGCTTAATTCAGCAAATTACCAAGTTACAGACCCTTTCGTCGGTTATGACACCTAAACTTTTTATTATTTTATCATTATTAATTGTTTCTTTTTTCTTTTATTACTTCTCTGACGTGGTTTATCAATCGAATACACGATTCGTTGATTTACTAACTCCTCGATACATTGCAAGAGATTGTAATGCGTTTGTAGATACATTAAACATTTACAAACAATGGTTGATTATAAAGACTCATATTTTCTCTATTGAGACGATCTCGGTGTACCATACATGTTTTTTTTATTTATTTTTTTAGACACTTCATACAAAGTTGTTACGATTTTCTCTTCTCATTACGGTGATAGTTAGTTACGCAAACTCGCATGCCTTACATAATATAATGCCACTGCGTTTAAGCATACATAGATCATTCCTATCAAATGTATCACAAACACTAACGTTAAGCTTTTATTTGTAAGATGCGTTATCTTTATTTCCTATCCCTAATTGTGCCAAACACGCGCGTAATCTTGTAATGCTGGAACGATAAATAGATATCAAGTTTGTAGATATCGAGATATATTTTTGCACATATAGTTCGTTAAACCAATGTTACAATTGCTGATCCATTTACTTATCATTTTGTTTTATTTACTGTTATCGACTAAGTTAATTATCAATTAACTCGTGCTTAGTCGTCTAACTCGAACTTCTATAGTTTTAGGTATAGATTTGTAAAGGGTTAAACCTTAATCATACAATATTGTCTCATTAATTAAGATAAGCATAAAATTATAATTTAATTTCGAATCAAATAGTTAAAGCATAAGTATATTATGTATAAAAATGTGAAAATTGAAATTTTATTCAATAGTAAGCTTAGAAAAATAACAATTAAGCATGAAAGTGATTAAGATTTTCTAAAAACACTGCCCTTAATTAAGAACGTAGTAACATTCGTGCTTGAGTAGTTGAAGAAGGCTATGCAAAAAATAAAAATGGAACATTTCAATTATTGCTTCGTGAGAAATTGTTTTTTTTTTTGTTTGTGTAGAGTTGGTGTTTACATTATAGGTAATATCATAGGTGCCGTTTCTTTCGACCATCTATTTTAACGATTCATTGTAACGTCTATAATTTTTTATTTTATAGAATTATTCATCAGTAGTTACTTGAATGAAGGTATATATGCGTAATTTTTTAGGTGTAGTACTTTTCAAATATTTCATGCTTTTTTTATATTTGATAATTATTTTCATAGATATTATTATGTTATTTAAAACACGTTTAGTATTTTATTATTTGATGAAAGCATTCTCTGGTTTTAGTCATAGCTTATGACTTACTTATTATCTTCATTTATTGTTTTTTTTTTCAATAATTGTAAAGCACGCTTTAATTACCATCCGAAAGACAACTTATTACTAAAAGAAAAACAAATTAATTTTTTAATATTTGTCTAAGTATACTCACAATTATTAAAAACCAAATTATAATTGAAAGTATTATCGTAATTTATGGCATAGCAATCAAAAAACATAAGTTTATTAAGACTATCAAATGAATGCAAGTTTATTACACATCGTCAAGTTTAGTAGTTACCCTATGCTTGGGTTTTTGATCCCATTCACCCTACTATCATTATTATTACAAGTTGGGGACAAACATTCATTTTCCTTTTTTGTTTATTTACTTTAAAGAATTATATCTTCTCGTTTAGTTTTTCCATCAAATCCATTATTTATTATACGCAAACGGTAAAACTTTCATCCTAACTGTAAGTTTTTATCCTACCATATCATTTTTTGATGGTCCTTACATTTAACCTAAGCTGCTACTTAATATCTTAAGATAGGCATCTTTATTATGCATTGTAATCTTAGTTATTTATAAGATTAATTAGATAATTAAACATTATATTTAACTTTGAGTTACTATGAATAATAGCAGTTTTCCTAATCTTAAGACTAACAAAGAATGTTAAGCTTGTGACGACTGATAAATGCAGTTGTTCTAATAGTTTACGTGTTATTACCAACTATAGATTGTGCGTATGCAGAAAAGATTTAATAATATTAAGAAATAAATTTCGATTAATTTATATTTTTAATAAGTCATAATCTTGAAGATCAACATGTAAATGTAATTCTTTTTTTATTAGCAGAGTATTTGCTGATTTTCAAGTATTAAAAAATTCATATTACGAATTTTATATTCATTTTAATCTTGATCAAGCATAATCTTACAGTCCAGTAAAATTATGTATAATCCTGACTCATAATGAATATTTAACTAACGACTATCTTAACTGTTTAAATCTTAGAAAAACATAATTTTGAAAGCTATAATGATATTAGAGTAAATTATTTTTAATGCGTCAGATTAAAGAACTAAGGCTTACGTTGGTGGAATTTGTGCAATAAAAACTGTAGTTCAAACGTGATATTCAATTTCTTGTTAGGAACAAAATATTTATCAATAATTTATATAGAAAGCAATGCTAAACGTTCTATTTGAACTAATACAAAGAAAAATTAAAGGATTTCGCGTGAACAAGAAAACGTACTGTGACAAGCAAAATTTCACTCGAGTGCAAATAAAAAAATTATGCTTAATATAATAGCGATATTACGACCATTATTAGATTAATAGTACGCGTTGAAGGATACAGGCCACAGCCTATTATGTTGTTGCTACTTAAACCGGTACTACTAATCATAGTAGTATACCAATTAACTAATCCTCCGGGTGAGTAATAGTTGACCACGCTAAAATGTTCGACGATAAATAAAGTCGAGACACTATTTATAAAAGGAAATAGTATTTTGTTAATAATGTGTTTTCTAATAGTAACACACTCTTATTGTAAGATGGTAATGATTGGTGATATTTTTTTTTCATTTTCTAATTTTGTTATACCACTGAATTGGGCGTTATTAAGCTTAGACATTTACTTATTTTAGTTGTAAAATGGTCTTCTATACTCTCTTTTAGATTTCGCGCAGCAATGTTCGCCTTTAGTAATTAACCTCCGTATATTCAATTGTTTTAAGGACAACATCTGATTTGGTAGACGTTTGATGTTTCGAGAAACAACATTGAATATCGAAAGTAATCGTTCGGACTAGACATGTGCTTGAAACATTCTTTTATTAAATTGAGTAGAAGTTATTATAGCAAAGGATGGTTATTATGATGGATTCGCATTTTTTATTTTTATTTATTTATTTATTTTTTTTTTTTTTGGAAGATTAAAACGTTACATTGTTATAACGCACAGTCTAGACTGTCTCCACAGAGTATAAAGTACAGCTGAATAATGTGAACATTATTCAACTCTACTTTATACTTCGTGGAGACGACCCTGAAGAATTTAAGATTTTATAGAAATGGTTTTTGGATGTGCTAGTCAAGAAAAACAAGCTACTGCTTATAATTAAAAATTCTTTATTACTTGACCAGAATATCTCAGTAAAAGCTAATATGAAAAATTATTTTAAAAAATCGTATAAACTGCACTTATATGAAAAGCGCTTATTACTGGATGTTTTAAGTATAGTATTAAAAATAGCTAGTACGCTTTCAGCAACGTTGGAAGATGGTCAAGATTTAAATGTCTTTTAATACGATAATACGATATTTCTCAAGCTCCTTCTTTTCCAAGAATAACTTCTATTTATCTCGCATTACATTCTCTTTTCGTTTCTTTTTTATTTGTTTATTGGTTAAAGTATGAAAACTTTTATGAAATGACGTAGAATTTAAGGCAATCTATTAAAAGTGATAAGCAATAATAAGAAAGCGACTATCCCATGGCTTTTACCGAAGTAAAAGCCATGGGATAGTCGCAATCTTCGAACTGCCTCTCTCTTATAAAGTAATCAAAGAATGAAATAGACTAAATTATGTTAAATTACAAGTATTCACTTGTTTCTTTTAGAACCTTTTACAGAAATCAACCAATATCTAATTCAATGTCAATTTAAAGAAAAAAAAGGACAAATCAATGAAATATACTACACCAATAGATATTAATATTTATTCAGTTTTTTCGGGTCGATGTTCGTTCTCGTGTAACTTGGTAATTTATTGAAGAGGCTAATGCTTAATTGTTATAGATATAGATCTATATAGTAAGTACAAGGTGTTAATTACATACTTTTATTTAATTATTTTTTTAAATTTTCGCAAAGTGTCTCAAAGATGCGCAAACTTGTTGTCAAGTATAAAAAAAAAATTACTTCGAAAGAACAATAATTAAATGGTAATATTCGTAAAGTGTATTTGTATATCCTGTTTATTTTTAAGGCTCCTAATCACACATGTAAAGGACTTTTGAAATATTCGGTGTACAAGCACTATGACCGTATATTTCTAGAGGAATCACAGCTCGATGATCGCTGCTTCGATCAAAATTTAAAACGTTTACGCACTCTTACAAAGAGAATTATATCTCGGTAATATTTATTTTATTTGTTTGTTCATTTTACCCAATGAATGGTTTTAAATCTTTCTCTCGCACGCTCTCGTATAATAATTGTAAGAAAAAAATCAAAAAACAACAAATATTCTGGATCTTGTACGTGCCTATCTCAGTCTTAGCAGGGGCTAAGTTTAACGCAAAATGACGGTTGGAAGATTTTGCTATGCTCGAATTGTCAAAGGTTGTGTACGACGTCAATAAACTACATTTGTTGTCAATCAGGTTTATTCACGCCCAAGGCGCCCCCGCCCCCTCTAGGGGCGCCTATAATATCGTTACCGTTAGAATGCTATTAGATTTGTGTATATCTTTTTTTAAAAAATATATATATATATGTAAGACGTAACAATTACGAATTTATAATACTAAGTGTACTTTGAAATACAATGAAAGAGCAGCAATTTACTCAGTAAATTGTGTATATGTATGTGTGGTATATGTGTCAAATTGAACGCGAGTGTTGTATTTCAATTCAGATACGAAACGGACTTTCGCCACTAACGCTCGTATGTATATATATAAAGGATGTTTTACATATAGGCCAAAAAACCTAATTCGCGCGATTTTGAAGATTTCCAAAATCAAGGTACTCGTTGAAATAATAAAAAAGTAATCTTTGATGTGACCTACTTGTATGTACGTAAGTCTCTTTGCAGAAACAGGTCTCACACAAGCAGGTACGCCTAGGAACTACATCTTTTACCGGCTTTCACTTCATGCGTAACAACAACATTCAAACCTCTCACTTACATTCAAATTGAATTGGAAGGAAAGCCTTTTTCAAAGTATTGGCTTAAACGAATACTTTTAGACGCTTGTCGTTTGTTTTCCTTTTGAAAAGTGTTTTAAACGTACAAAAAAGCGTTACATCAAAACAGCCATCTGAACGCGATAATTCGTAGTTGAGAAACTGTTTGATGAATATATACGACGACAAAATTTTATCAGCGAAAGCTTAATCCAACGCTTTGCTTTTTTTCCTACAGCCCACTAATCAAACTTTATTCGTATCTCTTTTTTTTAAATATTTTTTTTTTTTATTATCCGATCCTCGTATCCTACGTAAGCGCACCCTGACGACGTGGCGTTTCTCTATGTTGAGTGAGATTTGCTCAAATCATGCTATGTTTGAGGAATTTTTTTTTGTGATTGCTTATCCTGAGGTCCCCTCGACAAACCGAGGCGTCCGAGGACGCCTGGTACGAGTGATTATTTTTTCGTAGATGTCAAATAGCCCAAGGCTCGCTTACCATTTACTTCAATTAGCAGATTTAATCAACCACCATATATGGACCCACTCCTCTCATAACTAATTAACGCTTGACTTTTTTTTTTGTCTATGTCTTTATTAGGATCTTCTAATATAGCGTGGCGCGGTAGAATGTTTAAACTTGCTTTTCCAAGATGACTAATTAATGCAATGCTAAATCAGAAAACAGAGAAAATATTGTTTCAAGTATTGGTCAACTTAAACATTAATTTCCTTAATCTTAGTAATTATCTCTACGAAGTTTTAGTAACTAGAATTAAGAGTTGCGTAAATATTACTTTAATGAAAAACGAGGACTCATTGTTTTGAATTTTTTGCGTATTTCTTTATCAACATTATTATGCCATTTAAATTTTTTCTTCAACATTTTTTTGCAATAACTAAAAGAAAACAAAATTTTACGCAAAAAGTTCATCGACTTCCTCGTCACGTTAAATACTTATTGTGTATTGAATTTCTTTGACAGTTTCTTATGCTCTAAGAAATAAAAATCTTTTTTTGCGAACCAATGCCACGCTTACCTATTAGATTGGATTGTCGATTGTCTGAGATCCTAACCAAAGACTTTACTTCAAAGGTGCTCTATGTTCAAAGATTTAGTACCATAACCCCGTAGGGTGTTCTGAAAATACAAAAAATTGCGTTGCGATATCTTCTAAATTGTCAAAATAATCTACACTGAAGGTCAACAAATTATCATTTACACTCATTCATGGGTTAGTCAACTTATAGCCTAACATTCAAACCACTATTTTAATTATTAGTTAAATATTATTTATAACAAAAATGTACATTGTCAATGTGAATAAGAACAGTTAAAATTACCTATCAAAGATCTTTTACGAAATTCATAACCGATATGTTTCAACGAATATTTCAGAATTTAGAGAAAAATATTTAGTCGTCCGTGAACTACCTGTAAATATTTCGATGCTCGGTTAAAAAAAATTCAAAAATTGAAAAAAAAAGTTCCCAAACGTTATCAATCAAGTAGTATAAGTCAATCAATGGAAAAGCCCCACCAACCTCATCAAAACAAAACAAAAACACAGAACGCTCTACGTCATTCGGTCAAGGTCAGCCGACAACTGCGCAGTAACACACATCGTCCAATATATACGAGGATAAAGAGATTAATGAAAAAAATGGTATATATATATATATATGTTATATACTCACGGTCATGCTGCACGCCCCTACAGCCGGGCTGCGTCAGTCTACATTGCTGGATTGTTGTGATGTGTCAGCAACCAGATGAGAAAATTAACGTCGTCGATGCGACGATGGAATGAGGGGGGTTGAAATAATTGATGTTTGCTCGATGTGGATTCTCTGTTGTCGTATCTGCGAATGCGCCGCGGTCGTGGCTTCGTGTCCCTTATATAGCCAGCGAGCGATGCCGCTGCCGCCGCCGCCGCCGTGCGGCGAAACCTTCTAGAAGCTTCTGGTGCAACGGCCTCTCTGTTTACGTGACGAACTGCAGGTTCATGAAATACTCATTGACATCACATTGTAATAGTGCAAATTCATTACAAACAAATATAACAAACATCGACCGATTAATTTCCATGATTATTCCCAAGTAAAAAGGTATACTTTAATAATAATCTAGTAGTTTCCATGGGATAAAGCCACGACGCAAAAGCCGAGTATTGATCGTTGTGCAGCGGTAGCGGCAAAGGCGGCGCTAGTCGCAGAAAGCCCGGGTAGCACTTTCTCGAAAGGTCTACGTGATTCGCCAACATGGAACATCGTAGTAATAAATGGAGAAGGAGGAGACGAAGAAAAAAATCTCTAACAAGGTCAGATCAACTGCCATCCCTTATGTCATCGTCTACTACGTAATATCAACATTTATTACCGGATAGGGAATTTATTATTATAACACTATTGCCATTTCTCGCCAATGGAATAGTTGTTGCCGGGGCTATTCTGATTTGTTATTTTTTTGACAAATATCACTATTGTTGATTATTATGTAAGTGAGATAATTTTTTTTCATAACTTGCGCCTTTATTATTACGTAAGGTTCTATTATTAATGAAGTGCAATAAAACGACGTGCCAATGTTCGCGAAAATACCGTTGTTTCCTATGTTTTTGACTTTTACGGGGATATTCCAGCCCTTGTTGAAAAAAAAAATCCAATATTTCAATCATTATGACAGACAAGACATTGGTTGATTCAAAATAGATTGAATAGCGCCGTCTAATTAAAAGCTATACATTCGCATATAATAACCGAGCTTTTACATAACGTTCGATCAATATGTATGGATGCTATCAGTTTCATTTAAAGTTGCTTTTTTCAATAATAACAAAGAAAGTACCTTTTGTCAAGCTGTATCTAATTGGTAAATTCCGTATAAATTGCGAGGACTTGTTCACATTTTTACGTTCATCTTATGTAGATTTATAGGTATGTATATAATGTAGTAAAATGATATAGGTCAGTGTAGCTTTGGCTATTTTTATGTCTTGTGGCTTATAGAGAAGTTGGCAAGTTATTGTTATTTTGCGATAAATATATAAGCCGCAAATTGGTAACAAACAACTTGGATTATTCAAAAAATTTCGCATTATGTAGCTTGTAAACTATGCGTGAGATAACACTTGTATGCAAATATGTTCATTTTTGTTTAATTATATATTTTTTCGTTAATATCGCTTGTTGAAATTATTTACTTGTGCGTTATAATGATATTCATTTTTAACACATATTAGTGTAGTATCATGTATAAACAAAAATACATTTGGTCGTCACATACTTCTAACAGCAATTGAAATTTTCACAAATGTCACTTAAATCTTATAACTACGCAGAATCCTTCCAACGGAAACAATATATAGTCCTGTTATATATATATATATGTGTAGAGACCGAAGGATGCCGGCCGCGACGCAGTACTATATATACATAACACCGGAAGATTCCATTCTCGTGCTGAGTCATCATATAATCCAGCCGGTATATAAAAACTTCGCATTAGAATTGAATTAACCGTCGATTTTGGGAGCTCGTTAGGACCTCATTGTTGGATAAACATGTTTTGCCTGTATATACGTGTAGAACGAGAGACGGTTGTTGTTTTTTAATTTTTTCAATCGAAACCGTCACCAGCTGTTACCACGTACAATACATACATACACATATATACAGAATACAAAAATAGACTCGCATACAACGCGTACATAGTGCACGCAAATATATACATTTTGTCCTAATTTAACAAATTTATTTTAGCAAATCTTAGCGATGCAGATTATGGATTAAAGTAGATTTGATTTAAATTGCATTTCTTTGATAAATTTAATTGTTCCGATTGTATAGAGTGATAATTAGATTATGAAGCGAAATCTTATCTATTCCTATTAGTCGTCGTTGATATAATTGTTTGCCTTTTTATTATTACTCGTGGACGTTATACACGGATGTATCTATTATTAGAGTCAATAGTACATTGCGCGCTTCAATTGTAAACATGTTTTTAAAACTTAGTCTCACTTTCCTGTTTTTTTTTCTTTTATTTTATGACTTGCAAGTATATATATAGTCGCGATAGTTATTTTTTATCGTATGATAAGGTGTATTTGTTATTCCACAAATAGTAACTGCTACATGAGTATGCTTTTTGCGATGTTAAAAAAAAACACACGCGTTAGCAATTCTAAGCAAAAAAAAAACTTCTTAGAGATGCAAATTCATAAAAGCACGTTAACCCTCCTGTTTGCCTCAGAACGTCAAATAAAGTGGTACTATATACATTTGCAAACTTTTGAAAACCCTGCAATCTTCAACGACACAATGGAATTGCTACATAATAAAAAAAGAAAAGAAAACAAGAACGTCCAACTGTATATGAAAGGCTGAAAGAAACAGGGCGGAGAATTTCATTTGAAACCGGCCGGCTGCTGCATTTCTGGTACGTACGACGTAGTAACCCGGTGCACCGTGCGATCAATAAGCCGCACCGGGCGGCCGAGAGACGTATAACCGTTTTCTTCATTTTTTTACCAATAATAATATTACGCAATACTTTCTACAAATCATAGGAAGATATTACTTTTTGGAATGATTTTTGTAAAAAAATTATTCATTAAAAATGACGAGTTAAAAAGAGAATGTCGATTTCAAAGCTGACAGTGGACTCGTCCTTGGATAAAAATAGAGATAAAAGCAAGAAATTAATAGAAGATTTGATTTATGAAATATTTATTTGACAAGATATCAGTTGAACGTTTTTCTTTTTTCCTTTTTATTTCGAGAACGAAGTGAAAAATGTGTACTGTTTCTGCAATTAAGTGTCTGTGCATTATAATGACAATCAAATAAAATAGATATACTCTTGAAAATACTGTTTCCCAATAGGAAATTACGACACTTTACAACGCGCACCTAGTTATCGTAAAAACAATATGTAACTGTCTGATGAAATAGTATAAAGGGCGTGCCCAATCGAAAATTTCTTCGTAAATAATGGTATTCATATGAATTCTTGTGTAAATTACGTAATCACTTATCGATATAATCATACTCAAAAATGTAAGAAAAGCAAAGAATTTCTCGATAAAAATGATCCCATCAAGACGCTATATTTTTCATCCATCCAATATTATCCAATATGTACAAGCAAAATAATAATCCATCTATCAAATTGTGATGTTTCGACGATACTCTAGAAATTTGGTTTCTGTAGAGAATCTTCTCGAGGTTGATATTTTGAATAAGGCAAAGGGATGTCTCCACCTCGTACCGAAAATTCTCGAAAGATCTCTAACGAAGCTGCAGTCGCGCGCGTCTCACAGCAGCGTAGGTTATCGTCTGCCGGTTGACAAACTGCATTACCCGGTCTGTTCGAGAATCATCCATTAATGTATATTTTAAACATGTAGTTTTTCATGAACTGCCCGACATTTTTCTATCAGATGCACACACACCTACATCAATATTGTCAATATGTACACTTTTTTTACCGTAAAACGTATTTGCCATTGAGAAGATGTAGAACAAAATGTAAAGCATCACCGAAGCTTCGTATAATTTTCGAAACCGTTATATTTACGAATAATGTAGTTACATCTGTTTCATTTGATATGTACATTGTGCAATACAGAGAAAAAAACGACAATTTGCATTGAACATTCGAACCTTTCTCAGAGTTATGAATTTTTACTTAATTCTTGAAGACGTGTTTCTTGCGTAGACGGTAGACATCGAAAACGCTTATATGACCATAAGACTTATAATTAGAGCTTATATGACCATAAGACCACAATGATTATTGTTATAATTAGAGAAAAAAGTGTATCAAGTTTTATAAAGTTTCACAATAGCATAATTTCATTTTTCCCTACAAAAGTGACTAGCGAAATGATGACTATCCAATAATTCGATGTCTGACCAAACTCAACTCGTTCTACTTAGTCAATTCGCACGCCCACGCGAGTATCTATTTTTTATACTAATTAACTAGTAATCGCACTGAGAAAAAAATATTTTAATTTACTATGCTCAGTGTAAATAACGAACATTTCACTGCAAGCTTCTTTGTATAATATCCACCAATTTTGCTCGACTATGAATGTACATCCGCAGTGCAATTATTGCTTCGTGAATAAAGGAAAAGCAGCATGGAACAGTGGGTTTGGTATTAGCTTTGATGTGTTAGTCGTACTTCGATACTAGCTTCGAATACATCTTATCCTCATGTATAAGTAATTAACTTCGATAATAACTGACAATGGATGTACTTGATGGACCTTACTATTTTTATTGTAAAACGTATCTCGGAGTTTATGGTGTTTGGACGATGCAATCTATTTATACCAAACGTTTTTTAAGGATACTCAGTTACTTTCTTTGTTTCACTCTTTTCATTCCTTCCGTACGTATGCCTAAAATAAGCTACGAATAGTTTCTCTTTGTTTTTTTTTTCTTTTAGAAAGAAAACGTTTTTCCAGTTATGCAAAGCTTACGAGTTACGCCATCACTTCTATTACTTTCTGCTTTGTCTACCAAATTTAGCATTCTACATTCAATTCTTTATGAAGTTGTCCTATCTGATTGTTAAAGATAGTCAGGTATATTTCATACGTGACTATATGTATGAAATAATGTTTTTTACGCTAAATTAAATTTTTCTATATAGTTTAGGCAACTAATCGAGCTAGTTAGAACAGATTTTTACTCGTATACCGGGAAAAACCTCGCGATTCTTCATCGTTATGCTAGAAACGCGACAAAAGTCAATAGAATTTGTTCTTGTAAGTATATAACTTTTTAATGTAAATATTTGTGATATCAAGCTTATGGAAATATTTATCGTATAGGTTACTTATTAAGCGTTGTATGTATGTATAACGTTCCATCATTTGTGCCAGGAATATTAGATTTATTGATACCATTGAACGCCACTCGGCCAAAAGAAATTCCACGACTCTTGAAGTATAATATACCAAAGATTGAGAATAACTTCTACTTAATGGCATTGCATAGTTTCATACTTGATATGTTTGCTATTATTCTGATCATTGGTTTCGATGCGTTACTTTTCAACTGCACCCAACATAGTTGTGCTCTATTTAAAATCGTCGTGTGAGTTTCATTGGCTTATTTTTAGAATACGAAGGGACTTTTTCTCTTTCTAGGACAAAATCAATATTAGTTTAATCTCAGTATAGCCAAGAAATGAAGGACGTGTTGAATCGGCACAAATCTGCCGAGACAATGGAAGGATGTTCAAGTACTTTCTATCTGGAAATTTCTAAAGTTATCAGGTTGCACAAACATGCTTTACAGTTTAGTATTATACTTGTATCATTTGATATATTTTACACGATAGAAATAAATATTTTTAAAAAAATATTCATTTTACAAAAGTAGCTTTGTAGATCTTGTCGAATCGACTTATGCCTCGATGCAGATATTCATCACTGGTCTCACATTGGCGACAATTACATTATCGGAATTCGAGGTGAGTAATTGGACTAGTATCATCAGTGACATTTATAATATTCAACTAAAGTTACAACTTATAGGCAGCGGTAAATAAGACACATCAGGATATAAGATTTCGTTTTATCATCTACGGCGCTGGTGAATTAATTCATATACTATTCCACAATTATCCTGGTCAACGAGTCCAAGATCACAGTCTCATGATTTATCAATCGTGGTAAATTAAATTATTTTATATTGCGTCATATATAAACGATTATTCAACAACTTTATATAATTATATAGTTACGACTCTGAATGGTATAGAAAAGATGTACCTAATGATTGTAAAAAGCTTATTAATCTGATGATGATAAGAAGTCAAAAACCATGTTATCTGACAGGTGGAGGATTATTCGTTCTTGGTTTAGAAAATTATGCTAATGTAAGTTTGTATGTCGAGTTCATTTTAAATTAACATTTGACGAAAAATTGACTTCCTTTTATTTCAGATATTAAAAGCATCTCTATCGTATTTCACTTTCTTGTCTTCAGTACAGTAAATACAAATATATCGTGTTATTTTTTCAAAGCACAAATAAAACAAGCGGACTATCGTAAAAGTTTTTTTTGTTAATAAAATTCGTTTTTTTATTCGATAGTTACCACAATCAAGATAACAAAAAAATAACATCATGAAATTCTGTCGAATAATTCATACGTTTATTTATTTCATCTTTGATCGGGCTATTAGAATCCTTAGAAAATAAAGTATAAATGAAAAATACAAAATAATTATTTAAATAATTAATTAGAATACTTTTCGACTTTGACTGAAATGCCGCATTATAACTTACAATTTCTTGTTTTAAAACTAATTTTTTTCATCGTAAATTTCGAAAATCCCTCTGACTCGATGCACACAATTTTCATTTATTCTCATAAATTACCATACGAGTGCGTCTCGACTGATCACTCTGAACGTGGGTCTTCAATCTTTGATAGAAGCTTTTCCTTTTAAACAAACTTACATCACATTCAAACTCTATCAAGCTTTCTGTTACACTTATCTTGTAAAGTTCAATGACTTTGTCAAAGTCTTTAAAATGGCGTTCCATACTTATCCATAGGAAATAAATTAGATCTGCCATTGGACTAAATGAGTAATAGTTCTAACAATCAAACTATTTCGAATGGATTATTTGTTTCTTTTCCAATATGAAGCATCGCATTATTCTTCCACAAATCTCTGTGCATAAAACAAGCTTATCGATCGTTTGATTCTAATTCGATTTGCATGAGACAATTCAATTTATAATTTATTTTCTTCAATCCTCTTACGCGTTCGTAGTCATAGACTTCGACACAATGTGAAGTTTAGCTCGATATGATACCACATAAACAGGAATAATTTCTTCGTAAAGTAAAGTCTCTTTTCCTTACAATGAACTCGCATTCGTTGAGTTTGCGTAGAAATCGCGACGAAGGTAACATCTTCGCAATTAAATGCAACGTTTCAATCCTACTCTTTCTCTTGGTGGAAATAACAAGTTTAACAATGGTGCTACCATAATTATCTCCAACTTCAACGAAAGGTTCTATCTTGAATTCCAATATTTCAAGAGCATCTCCTAACTTCGAACAAAGTATCTGTTGAGGATCACATAACTCAATCTTTCGCTGTAATATAGAATTTGTTGAATTATTGGAAAATCTATATGAAATTCATTTACTCACCTTACAAGGAATACACATAAAGAATCTGGCAATTTCGAAGCAAAGTCGAATGATACGACAAAAATGTCTAAATCGTGACCTTTCTTCGGAACTATCTATTGTACGATTAGATGTATTGTCAAAGTTGTATGTATTGATAGATTTTGAATGGAAAAAAACGTAAACTTAGGTTAAATTGAGTATTCGTGTTATTAGTAACAACTGTGTCAAATGTTTCTTGGACAATAATTATATGAACGATATACTATCTTGAAAACTATAAGATAAATTTTACGCTAATTAAACTTAGTATAGAATTTGATAAAAGTAAATGTAAAATAAGTAAAAAGGTATAATTGTTTACTGTTTAGCATCGATATTTTTTCTTATTTTATACGCTAAAGGATTGCTATTCGAGTGATGATTTATTCAAACTCTTTGTGTGTCTTGTACATGCAAGCGAATACTAAGTTTTGCCATTCAATTTTTTGTGTTTTAGTGTAAGAAGTATAATTACGCCTCCATATTGTAAGGAAAAAAAGTTGTATAGAGAAGGGTTTATCGAAGGGTTTAAGCACATGTGTTATTTTTTCATCGTGTTTCTTTGCGTACATCGATCAGCAATTACGAAGAAAGAAAGATTTTTTTTTTGCTCGTGATTGTATATTCGCTGGACGTAAGTGTAATTATCGTACGAAAGGAATATTCAATACACTATAGACGAAGCGACAACTTTACATAAGCTATTTTCTTATATCTGAGAGAAACACTAATAATGATATTTCTTGCGTAAATGATAAGACGAACAAATAATAGGCCCAATGAACTTTCTTCGTGTGATAAAATGAAGTTCTTCAATACACGTCATAATCTAATCATACGTATATCATATAGCAATTAATTTGAACAAACGAATATTTCATCAATAGGTAATAGTTTTTGGCCAATTATTTGCTTGCACTTAAGCCTTAGCCAGCCAAGGAATGTACAAGCTTCTTTCACATTTTAAAACCATTGATTAGCATTGTAAATCTCGAAAATATTGTGTATTCTTTTCACGAAATATTCGTTACCCGCTGATCCCATAATCTCCCACATAGTGCGCATCTCGGAAGTTCTAGCCATTAAAATGGAATGAAACAATTCACTTATTGCATCTTCTTTCATTTTTTTATCAAAATTTTCTTTTTCAAACAAACTTGAATCGCATTCTAACTCTTTTAAAACATTATAAACAGTAATTCTATAAAGCTCTATAACTTTGTTGAAATCCTTGAAATCGCGTTGCAAGCTCGTTAAAAGAAAATAAAATAAATCCGTCATTGGACTGGAGAAACAGTAATTTTGAAAGTCGAAGAATTTAAACTTATCGACTTTTCCCTTGTTGTCGATGTGAAACATGACATTGTTGTTCCACAAATCTCTGTGTACGAGACAAGCCCATGGATTATCGGGTTCAAGGGTTGTTTGAAGTAAGCTATTTTTCTCGGGGCTATGTTTGATTAGTGATTGAACGCGATCATAATATTGGTTTAACTGCGAATTATAGTTTATCGTTTTTAAGATCACCGATATTAAAGAACCTGACATCTCCTCTGGTACATCGACTGGTTTTGCATACTTTTTCATTATTGAAAAAAATTCTGGGTTCTTGTGCTTTAGAGCTAAGCCAATTGCATGAAATTGAGCTATTGCTGGTATTGCTATTTTCATGTGATCCATAGTCAAACCTGAAATCGTCATTAAATAATTAATTGATATTTAATTAAGTCACTGATTGATTCCATTAAAATTCGATAAGAAAAACTGTTGAATGATGAAATACAACGTATAATTATAAAACGCAAACCTTTGCAACGATCCTCCATAACGTAACCAGTTGCTTTGAGATTTTCTAATAATATCACAGCGCTATCGTCAATGCCGTTAACGACATCTTTGACAGCAAGTCGGCCACCATAATATCTCGGCACAATATCAAACTCGCCTCGGTATAGTTTTTTGTAGGCAGGAATAATTTGTTCATAGAGAAAAATTTCCTTTGCGACAGTCACATCACATTGGTAAATTATTCTTTGGAATTCCGAAAAAGGCAACATTTTTGCTACTAAATTCAACTGATCAACGTCATCATCTTTTTTAACGTTAACGGTAAGTTTGACGATATTACTGCCATAATTATCTCCGATTTTTACAAGAGTGTCCGTCCTGAAATTCAATACTTCGAGATTATCTCCTAATGTCGAACGAAGCACTTGTTGTGGGTCGTGTAGTTTGATTTCTGGCTAAGAACATCACTAATCGTCATATAAATGAATAATGAGATAGAGAGTAGAATAAACAAATTTACCTGAAAAATAAATGTCAATAAATATTTGAAAGCTTTAAAGTAGAATACGGAGTAACGACAAAAGTCGTTGAAAAGTGATCTTTCCTCTGAGCTTTTCATTGTGTGACTGACGTAATCGGCGGAAGTGTACAGCGTTGGTGCTTGATGTTATATTTTTCGTTCGGAGGGGAAAACACATGTATACTTAACAATCAGAGTGGGGGGGTTTACTTATAAGATAAGTTTTATAAATGGGAGATCTATATTAAGAATGATGCTACGTTCGGTTGTCTTTTTAAAATTTTTCTAGGTATTTCTATTCTTAAAACTCAATTGTTTTCCAAATAGATAAACGTACAACGTTAACTCTTCATGATGTAGTTTTGTTTATTGTACGCTTCAAAACAGTTGTGTAGTTTATACAATCTAAAAAAAATATATTTTTTTTTTCAAAACGATGTATTTTATTTAAAGCATGACTGTTCGTAAGAGATTCAGATATGTTGCCGCGGTTTTGATTACCTGGAAAGTATGATTATTCAATTTTACTGACCGTAAACAAATATATTTAAAATCTTACATTACAAAAACTGCTCATCGATAAATAAACCATCTTTCCAGCGGTGATTCTTGCTGGATAACAACTAGATATTACGATTATCATGATTATATCCAAAGCTTTCCTACCCGGAAGTTTGTACCAGTCAATCGTGTAAGATATTTCGCCAACTTTTTTACACTATAAACAACAAAATTTTAATAGTTTATTCAGATATTTTTTGTTATAAACACGTATTGAAAACGAAACCTGTTCGGTGAGAATCTCTCCAATGTAACAAAAGATGAAGATGTTAAATGTGAACGATATGAGAAGAATACAGTAGGTCATAGTACTAATAGTATTTCGACTTTCCCATTCCTGTAATTATACAATTCCTCTATGATGAAATTTACGATATTGTCAGCTTTATGATGATTTAGGATCACATACCGTGATAAAGTAATATCCAAGAAAGCAAATGTTAAGTGTGCATCCGATAAACTCAACAAAGCAAATGACGTTCAGCATTTTCTCAACTCTCATTGCAAAGCTAGAAAGAAATATCACGGAGTTAACATTCCAACAAGCTGTAGCATAGAAATTCACCACCTAAGTGCTCGAATATGCTTGTCGATTATTTCTTTCATCTTGTCAGTACTTCCAGCATCATTTCCCCGAACAAAATCATCAAGTAAACACATGACAATCTCAAGTTGAGCACAAACGTGCACTACAAAGCCAGCGGCAAGGCTGCAAGCTCCAACTGTGATAGTATACAAGACAAATCCTGACATAAACTGCACGATGAAAACAATCTCGTACCAAGGACTACTTTCGATATTCATGACGTGCTCGTATACTGGATAGGTAAGTGCTCGTGGTGCTAGATGAAGTATTTTATGACGAGAAATATTTTTGAAAAAAATATTTTGCAAAATATACCTTGACGCGAAAAACAATAGTTACCGTGAGTATGAATATCTAAATCAGTAGAATTTTCAAGTTCGAGTTCGGCCAATCTTTCTAGAAAAGCTGTCGAAGCGATACGTCCTGAGGAAAGCGGCATAATAGTATGATAAAAAAATCCACCACCGTACATGAATGCCGCGCATAAGAGTGTCAAAAAATGGCCAACTTTTGCTTTGCTTCGCATTATTGAAAGTTCGCTCTGAAAACATTATAAGCTTAACTGAAGAATGTAAACATTATTAAAGTAATTTTTACATCTATTATTTAATTGTTCAATCATTACAAGTCTATATCTTGGAGAAAAATTAATAATATGGGCGCATAAATCGCGATAAAACTTATAACAAAATAGCTTGAAAGCTCTGTGACGTACTCACCGTAGCGCGTCTCTCCTTGTAAAACGTCCAATCCTCCTCGACGTGTTGAAAGCACTCGCCAATGTCTTTGATGCCACTCACAAGTGAACAGTATTTCCCTACAGCCATGAGATTAAAGCTCATTGGGCCAATGAGTTTAAGCTTAATCGCTGGATTGGGTTCTTCCAGAAAAGTATGCAATGCACACGGTATCAACAAAAAACTAATCAACCAGTAACTCGCAATCACAGTTCCTTTTTGAAGTAAACGTACGACAAAAGTAGCATCCGATGCTATAGGCCATATACCAATGGGTATAAGGAAGTAACGATTCATCTGTATGGCATATCGCGAATCTTTCCCTACGGACATATTTTTCTTTTTTTCGTTTCAAGTGTACAGTTTGAACTGTGTATAAAGAGAGGAAGAGAGTTTATCGCTTACACCGAGATTTACACTCATTAAAACGACATCCGTACATCGATTTAGCTTGGTTTTTTTTTGTTGGTGAATTTATAATATCGTAATACGCTGAAAGGCTGTGCTTTTTTTGCTCAATGTGATGAGAAGCCTGCGGATGTGCGCGTGTAATTAAGTTCAAGTTTTATTTCTATCGATACCGGTAATTTATAGATTTTGCAAAAGTTGTCAATTTGTCGTGTTTTTTTTCAATAACAGAAAAACCTAAATGTTAACAAAATAAAAAAGGCTTATAATAAACGTGATTTTTCGTAAAATAACTTTATGAAAAAATACTTCTTGCCAACGTTTTCTAAGTTCATTAGTTATTCTAAAAATTTATTTTGTTGACGCTATGAATTGCATGTACGCTAGTCTAATAAAATGTATATTTTCAGTATATAACATTAGATTAGATGCATAAATAATTTCTTTTATTAACATACACTTATATATTATTACAATTAAACATTGATTTATTATAATGTTCAGAGGTAATTATTTAGACATTCAATTGTGAAGAAAATTTGCTAAAATTCATATTTAACGTATTATAAACACCTTGAGGCAGAGGTTCGATCTTAATAGGACGGTATTTGCTCGTCGATTCAGACGAGTGATTATTCGCAGATGTAACATAAACAATAAACATGACTACAATGGGAATCACAATAGCCGCCAGTATTATGTAAAAAGAACGACGTCCAGTACTCTAAAAAAACATGTATACATATATATATATATATAATTGTATTCATAGAAAGCTGCATAAAGAATACAATAATAATAAGGATCATTACTCACGGTCTGTGGAGTAGCCGTTCTCGTACGATTAGTATTAGAAGCAGTATTTCTAAGGTAATTATTTCTTCTAACATAATTACCAACTGTTGGTATATGATCGCCAATCGGGTAATTGTTCAACATGCATTTATTCATCTCGATGTACTTATCATCGGTTGAAAACTGGTCAGCCTATCCAATAATACGTAGTTATTTAATCAAAATAAATATCAAATAAACGTAAATCAACAGAGCAAATTCATCTAAGTAATTACCTGTAATCTTGTTGATGAATCGTCATTAGTTTCGCTATTTATATCGTCAAACATTGCTTTCGTAGATTCGACATTATTAACGTATTCCATTGCATTCTCTAACGTGGATAAAGTACTTCCTATGTCGGTATTTATATTAGAAGAATAATCGTTACAGGCTACGTTAGAGACGAAATCATTATTCGATGAATAATCATTAGATGCCATTGTATCGCACGAATAATCATTGCTAAAACCTCCACTATCACCACCACCACAACAATCATCACTCATTTTATTTACGATAAAAATTTGTCGTCGATATACTACAAATATACGCTGGTAAAAAATTATGAAAAAAACGTTATTTACGCAGTAAGTATACGCGTAAGAGGCTGCTCGAAGATTTCATTCGGACTGTGTATGTAGTCGTGTCATAATTGTGGCAAACATTCGCTACCAAATGGAAGGGGTTAAGTTTACCGACGTATACGCGTGTGTGACGACTCATGAAATATATATATGTATATATGAATGAATGCAAGTTGATTTATTCATCTCGTAACATACAAGTGTGAGGAATTGGGAATAATTGGATAAATATCGGCATTTCGTTTGATATTGTAGTATTTTTTTACTACGATGTTTGTAACGTGTACATACACATTGTACTTGTTACAATTCAATATTTATGTATCACAATGTTCGACTATTATTCGAATAATACAATAATTGGTAAAAATTCAGAATATACGTATACAAATGGCATTTCGATCGGTTCATTATTTCGCAATAACCAACATTTATAGAAAGAATTTGTTTTCATTTGAGGCAAAAAGCTTCCATTTTTATAGCAAATTTAAGCTTCATATCGAGAACAGTGTATTGAAGAAAGTGCACTTCTTTTATCATAATACGCACTTCATATAACAATGACATTCATATTTTTACAGACTTTACGGCAGTGGTTTCATTGTGATGGGTTTGTAAATCGACATTTTTTCACGGGTTAATATAGATGGGTAATTGGCATAAACTATTAAGTAAACAGTCATTATGAATAAAAAAGCTATTACGAGAGTCACTATTATCATCCCAATCAAGCTTCGTCTGGTATTCTGAAAAAAAAGCCAGAAATTATTATTTTTTGAATACATACTAATAGTATTGGAGATAACGTTAATAAAAACCATTACATTTTGTTGCGTTGGCATTCTTGGGCGATTCTTCCACAGGTCTTCTTGTCTTATTCGAGTGCGATTACTATTAGATGAAATATAGCTAACAAAGTGGTCGTTCCCCATGTGATCACTTTTCCTGATGTAATTACCGTTCTGTGGGGCATCTTGAAAGAAGTGGTTGTTCGAAGTGTTTCTAATTATCCCAATATATTTGTTATCCGATGTAATATTGTTGGTCTGTTAAAAAGTATGTTACAAATAATTATATATTATACCTATTAATTTATAAAAGAACAATTTAACTATTGTTACCTGCAATTTCTCATCGATTCTTGCGTTTGAAGCATCAAATTCCTTTATTGATGATTCGTTATTACTGAATAATTTTATGCCAGCCGAACAAATGTTAACCGCTTCAACATGTGAGGAATGATTGTTGTTACACGAATAATTATTGGACGTTTGTGTATCACACGAGTAACCATTACTACTACTAGTTGGACTTCTAGCACCACTAGTGCAATCATCATTCATCGTTTTATAATCTTCGCATTAACACTTTGATGAGACGAAAAACGTTTAAAAAAATATCTCTATTACGTTAAACACATTCGAAGAAAAATAACAAAGATTGGCAGTGTTAAATGTCACAAAGCATTTGTGCGAGACTATAGATATTACTCGCAAGCGAAACCTCCATTGCCGAGCGTATATATATATATTATAAGGCGCCTCTATGAGGTTACGAAGGACTGGAGGAGAAAAAAACTCCTACCCTCCTTGTCGACATTTCGCAAAAGGGGGGTAGTAGTATTACCGTCCATGGCATATTGAGTATCTTCTAATGCTTTAGGAAATCCTATCTCTTCTTGTCGTCATCGTTACCCCTCCAAATCCTTGAGGAATGGTTGCTTCCTCATTTCTATTTTTATTTTTTTGACACTTGATCGTTAACACCATATGATCACTAGAAAACATCTTACTTAACGCCACTTTATGGTACTGACGTTGTTGGATGATTTATTTGTTTCACTGGTATATCAAGTGATTTGGATAAAGTTTTGTTTTTTTGACACATTACGCAGTCATAATTATCGAATTACAGTATAAGAGTATAATCTACTCCATTGTAACTTTTTTCGTATTAACTGTTGACTATTATCAGTATGGGGGTTACCACAAGAACCAGTACGATTATCGAATAGAATATCCTAATCATATAGGTGCAGCAACAGTCGCATTCTCTGTTCTAAAGAAAGGACAACAAATCATTCAAAAGTTCCCCTTAATCACCTTAAATAAACATATACATTGTTTATACTTACATCTTGTATATATCCACCAGAATGATCATTGTGCATCTGTACGCTACAGAAATGTGCACTTGAAATAGTTGTTGCCAATGCCATTACAACCAAGTATTCATTTGATGCAATATATTTATTTATTCGTTGAAAAGAAAAACACACAGACACACATACACAAATACACACACAGTATAGTTATGCAACAAATATTAGAGAAGAAATTGTGTACAACGCCCGTGTATGTTGAATAGAGAGAAAGAAGAGGAGCAGAATAAAAAGAGCGTACACGCTTAATGTGGGGGGCTGTACTAGAGGAGAACGAAAACATCCCTCCTATGTAGGAAAAATCATGTGCGCGTACGGGGTGGAATAAGATTGTGCGCATGTTCTCGCAAATGAATTTTCAAGCGCGTAAAAGTGTTGAGTTTTTTTTACTTTTAGATGATATCTTTAATCGAAATTAAAGTTTATGAATGTAAATCTTAATTAAAGTAAACATTATTTCATACCCATTGTATTTGTATTTAATTATTTGAGTATATACTACTGCTGTTAATTGAAATGAAAGTAAAAAGACTTTTTTTTAATAATCAAATGTAAGGATAACAAATAATTGGTTCGTTAGCGTAATCTTTGATCGCGCAAAACTAATTTTCGTAATAAAATTGCGAAGAAATTGCGAGGACGAAATAATTGATTATCGCACGATATAATTCCAACGATTGAAAATTGTCGCATTACATTCCCTTAAAAACAGTCCTACTCATAGTTCAATCAGCTAAGTAATTTTTTTAATTTTCGTGAGGAGTAGACAAACGATAATACAACAGTATCTCTGTATTGCATTAATAATGAATGGATAGGTATGCGCAAGCGATGAATCGTATAATTAACGAGAAGCCATTGGGGGAAAAAAAGCAATTACACGGTATTATCTTCCCATTGGTATATAGAGCTGTAATTAGTTTCGTCAAAAGTCAAGTAGTCAAAGTTTAAACTTGAAACTAGAAACTTTATTGGCATGAGGACTCATTCGAATAAAATTAAAGCAACTCGAAAACGACGACGACTTCATCATAGAGGAAAGATGTGTGAAAAATTTAAGAATATTTTGCGCGAATACTGTAAAAACACATCTTTACCTGGATTTAAATATATAGTATCGGACGGTTCATCTTTAAATGAAAAAATTATGTGGGCACTGGTAATGCATCCAAAAAAAAAAAGTCAATACATTGAAAAAGTGTGATATATTTTAATTACATCTATAGGTTTGCGCTGTTGGTTTGACATTTAGCGTGTTGTTGATGTTACTTATTTGGCAAAGATTTCGTATAACACCAACGGTAACAACTATTGACACTACGACTTATCCAATTTTCGGTTTAAATTTTCCAGCTATTTCAATTTGTAATTACAACAAAGTTTACAAACCATATGCTGATACACTTTCTGAAAAAATGTAAGTAAAATTGTCTCACGTATATTAATTCTCGTATAAAAATTTAACACCGACAGTCGAACATAAATATTTATAATTACTATTTTAATTTAAATCGAGTTACGTAGGAGGCTCAAAGGTTTAACCGAAGAAGAAATCCATAATTTTTTTAAATCATTGCCTAGATTAATAAGGCAAGATCATACAGATATAGATTATACGCGAATTTTACAGTTGACTACACCTTCTGGAACGACTATAGAAGAGATAATGAATGATGTAAGTTCAATTTGAATCATCTCCACAAAAATGATCTTGATAAAACATCGATTACGTTTCAGTTAATGCAGCCATGCGAAAACTTACTTTTGAGATGTGCGTGGGAGGGTCAAATAGTTAACTGTAGCCAAATTTTCAAGCCTATTAAAACTCCCGAAGGTAACTGTTGTGCTTTTAATTACCACGTCACCAGAGATGACAAATCAATGTAAGTCGATGTTATTCGTAGAAATTCGATTTAATTATCTCAACCCTCATTTCACAATATAATTTATCACCTATAGATATAACGTTAAGAAGAAAAATCAACCCGTCACCTCGGCAGTGAAACGTACTCTTACGAAAGAAGAACCCGGTGTATACGAACCTCTGGTCAGTAAATTCTATCGTTGCACGTCGTTAAATGCTGTTTATGAAAACCAATCGATAATTATTTAGACTGTTCCTGGAGCTGGAAGAGACATGGGAATATCAATCGTTATGGATCTTGAAGAAGACGCTTATTTTGGCTCTATAAGACCAAGTGTAGGTGCTTCAATTCTCGTTCATGATCCGTTTAATTATCCAGAAGTTGGAGTGCTAACGAGTTTCATACAACCTGCGCAAGAAATCGCAGTAATTTTATCAGGTTCTATTGTTGCAAGCGCAAAGAATGTCAGAACTCTAGATTTGACGCAGCGAAATTGTTGGTTTAACGACGAGGTATTTGAACGAATAATGTTACATGAAATTTTCCAAAAAAATCTTTATATTCAACGTAACGACCACAGGTAAAACTCAACATCAGTACAGTTTATAGTTATCAATCGTGCGTTACTGAATGTAGAATTCGATATATAAGAAGATATTGCCGTTGCATCCCATTTTTTTATCCTAATTATTGTAAGTGCATTTTATCAATTATACAATTACTGATTATAATACAATTACTGATAAAGGATCATGATAATTGAATGTCTTGTAGATAAAGCAAGAATTTGCAGCTTAAACGATATCAATTGTTTGACAAAGCATCGAGGTATCAATGGTTTAATGTTGAAAAAAAAATAAATAAAATCATAATGTCAATAATATTTCCAATTCACACACGTTAACAGGGGTGTTGTCGAATTTGAGAACGCAAATCGATGTAGTTAGCGACAACGATACAACGGATTCAGCAGAATGCAACTGTTTCCCATCTTGCAATGAAACTACGTATACTTCAAACAGCGAAAATGCTATGATGGCTAACGTTTCGTTTCAGTCGCCCTTATTGTAATTCAAACGATTCGAAGTTTTTTACGTTTATTAACTGCATTTAATATATTAAATATTTTCTTTTTAGAAAAGGATTAGATTTGAAAAAAATATCATTGGCTTCCATTTATTTTCGTAGTATAACTTGCTTAAAATACAGAAAAGAAAGCTGGAAATCTTGGGATGAGTTGATTGGTAAGATTTTTGATATCAATAAACATTCATACGACATACATTTTAATTATACGTATGCGTTTCCGTAGCATCATTTGGAGGAATCTTTGGTCTTTGCGTAGGGGGCTCATTTGTAAGTCTAGTGGAAATTTTATACTATTTTGCAAACAAAATTTTCTGTCGTAGCGAAATAATTGAACAATCGTCACTGGAAAATTATCAACCAGCTCAACAAATATGTAAAGTCACCGGTACTAATCAATTGAACGACTGGACTCAAAAGCAATTAAACGACGAGAACTTATACGAGAGTAATGGGTCTTACAAATCAAACGTCATATATATGTCAGAGTTACAACGTCCCAGATTGAAATCTCATTCATTGACTGAGAATTTCATTAGACATTTTTCAAACAAAACCCCATAACTCTTATTTTTTATTTTGTTATTATTATAATTTTTCAACGAAACAGTTTCCACAGCACAAATAACGCATGAGTTATGTAAATAATGCTTATTCTTTCGACTATTTCTGAGAGAGAAAAGGAGATATAATTGCATGACGAGATATATCGTGTTACATGTCAACGATTATTAGAATCTATGCAATCCAATGAAATTTTACACTCTGTGTTTAATAAATACGCATTTATTAAATTCTATTTCTAAATTACCATAGAAATTCGTCTTACAATAAATTATTTACTTCGTCAATTAATTGTTTGAATTTAACATAAGAAGATACTTAATAATAGGTCAAATGAAGCTTTGAACGAATATTTACAAGTTCAGATTTTCCATTGAAACGCATTAAATGATGATAAGTGTTTCCAGAATTAATGTGATTTAATATAATGTAGTATGGCAAAAATAAAAAATCCACCAACGAAGACAGCGAGCACAATGCAAACTAGCATTGATGTTATTTTACGCTGAAAATATAAAATCTATGGAAAATCTCAAATGATATAACAATACAAAAAAATAAATCAGACTTACACTATAACCATATTCGTCGGTAGTCTCTAGAAAAATACCTTCTTGATTTTCATTAATCAACGAAGTATTCGATTCCTAAAAAAATGTGTAAATACGACAGAGTAAGTCAGTGAAAAAAACAAAGTGCCATATAAAAAAATTCAAAACAGCGCGTATTGATAATTTGTTATCTTTGCATTATAGATACTAGTGGTACAGAAACTTACATATGGCGGCGTCGTTGCTTGGTAATGATTAGTAACTGAGCTTTGATGTGTTGAAAACACAGGAACGTCTAATACTATCTCATTGTTTGTCCTTTGTGGAATAATTCCTGTAGCTTCTTCATACGTAGGCAAAGAATTGTCATATGGTATTCTGCATATATGAGTATATGGTGGATCATTATGTAGCATATTCTTCAATAAACACGAGACGTATTTTTTTACCGAGACGATATCACTAACTTTAAAACAACACTGCACTGCCCCACTTCAAAAGTCAAGATGGGATATGAGTGTATTGTATGTGTATATCAAGTTGGGTGGGAGTACCGGGGAAACCCACGTGTGCTGATGTCTATATAAATAGGATGAAAAATCTGCGTAAATACTGTGACTTTAACCGGAGAATCGAGATGGAAAAAGTAATGTAAAGCTTTGATTTTTCAATATCTACAAATATACACATCATCTCTCTCTCTCTCTCTTACTGCTATCGTATTAAAAAATTGTTAAAATCTTATCTCGATATCTTGATTTGCTTGAGCAGCAATTACAATTAATACTGTGAGTACAATGGCGATCATTGCTAAAATAACTGCGCATACGATTTTGTATGTCTAGCAATACAAAAAAATAAAATGATTCATGAATAGCCAAAAGATAACAACACTTTGATAAAAATCATTAATTAAAATATACAGGAGGTTATATTTATTATTACCTGAAATCTATCAGTTTGTTGACGATAAAATCTCTGATTATTTACCGTTTCATAATACGCTGGTAATGCGTTTTGTCTAAACATACCATCCTGTAACACAATTAATATTTTTGTTGATTCTGTTTGTTACGCTTTGAATTTTTGTAAGCTCTAATAATTTTCCTTTATAGCTGTTTAAGTGTCAAACGTAAAACTCACGTAAAACTATAAGTATACATGACTAAGACATGACGTTATTTTTCATTTATATATAATCTACGTGTTTCAATTTTTTTTATTCAGATCGACTTACAAATATCGTTCCAGCTTCTTCGGGACGAAGCCGATTTATACGACTACTATGATGAATTAGCGGCGTATTTTCACTAGGAATTTCGGGAACATTTAACAAAACGTCATCCCTTTGTTGTAAATGTTCCGTAACTATTTCACGTGTATGTTTACCAAGTGTTTCTTGACGAGCTGAATTATTGTGCGTCATTGTTTTGCTGTAACTAAGCCGTTACTGAAACAGATGGATAAGTGCTACCGAGAGATCCAACAACAGCTACCTCTCCCACTCTTTGAATGTTGAGGCTCTGTATTTCAGTGGGGAGCGTTGGGAATAACCCACGCATCGTGTTAAATGCTGACAAACGAGTTTTTGTAAAATAAAAAAATATATACAGAGTAGAATACCTCAATAGCTGTATGCCAATATGGTCGTTTGTCACATTTAACGTTTAAAGATTAATAACCTTTTTTACTTCTTCAATACGTTTTTATACATATTGTCAGTTAGATCGAATAGATCGACTAGAATGCAAGTATAGTGGGCTTCAGTAGTAAACCAATGAATAAGTCTGAATATTTTTTAAGTTTTATTCGTTTGTCACGATTTCAAAGATACATTTAGGAAATGTTATTCTATATACGCAATATATCGATGTATTTATTCCATTGTTACAATATTATACATTTTTAGATGTATATTATTCAACTTAGTTAATCCAAAAAACGTATTTCAAAATGGCTGTATTTTCACTTTCATATTCACAACTTGATCAATGTTAAAACGAGCACTATGACTATCACAATTATCACAAAACTTACAATTAGACATATAGTACATCTGCTCATTTCCGTACTCTGAAAAATAAATATACGTGTATTGTACCAATTGCACTAAACTATGTTAAACTTACTCTTTGTTCAGATTCTGCTGTTTGCATTGCCTTTAAAGCAACCCAAATAGAATTTCTTTTCGCCTGGTCGCACTTTTCTACATGGCTCGATGATGGTCTATCGATAATCTAGTGATATTGAAAATAAAAAAATAAAACAATTCGATATAATAATGTTTCATTAACTTAATATTCATTGTTTTCTTTTTGTCATTTGTATGCGTTGAAACATTTACCAGACCACCCATTGTTGAACAGTGTTGATCATGTTTGTTGACTTTATACGAAGTATTACAATGATGGTCGGTACTTACAGCATCTTCATACGTAGGTAAAATATTTGTTGTACGCGAACGGTAGCTATGAATCTTATGAGACGATTTATCGGCATGCTGGGAATAATCAAAGCCATCGTTATGATTGTGATGAGGATGATGATTATGATCATCATCGTCATCGTAACTACTCTCAAAATCATTCATATTTAGAAAAAACAGTTAGTCTACTAGCGATAAATAAACGATCTCGATATAAATACAAAACACAATATTTAAACGTCCATCTATGTAGATGCCACGAACGTTACTTCTCACTCGCAGACCATGAACGTAAAAAGTGAAAGATACCACGCACAGCTGTATTATTTATCCTTGAGTTTTGAATGCGTTGACCGGCATTCTGACCGTTCTTCCGTATAAGTCTTGTGCTATCGTGATGGGGGTTTCCCTCTACTGTTTTATTGTTTTTTTTTTTGGCGTATGTATTATTAGGCTAGCGACGGTACGACATCGCTAATATTTATTCAGTAAATCTTTGTTGAACGACGCACAATTATCTGTTTTACGTTATAATTTTATTTTTTTGTCGGTGAAAAAAATATCTTTCGCAATGGTCTTACGTGCTAATAAAATTTATAAAACATTTACAATCGATATAAAAAAATGAGGTACGTACAGTATTAATCATCGTAATACAATTTTGGAATGCGAGACTTGTGGTATTTGTAGAAATCAAGCCCGATAATTTACAACGAACGACAAAACAATTAAACATAAGAAATAAAAAATAATCGCGCGATCCTTTCTCGCATTCCTCCTTCCTTGCAACATTCACTCTTTCTTATTCACTTTTACAGTATTTACAAGTGTATAATTACTTAAAATCGAAGAATAATAAAAACTTGCATTAGAGCACACATAAAAAAAATATTTTTTCATAAAGTAATTATACGAGTATAATAGCATTTTTAAAATTACTCGTGTTGTTCGTTGCGAACAACGGAATTAATGCAAAAATCGACGTATTGATAACTGTTTATATTATTATCAATTCAAAAAAACAGTACACTGAATAGTCCACCGAAGAACATCATCATTGCAATAATAGTCATAATGGCTAGGACTTTCTGCAAAAATGTCAAAGTTATACTGAGTATACGAGTTTAATAGATTTGACAATAACTAAAAAATAAACGATAAACTTACATTGCAGTCATATTTTTCACGAGTTCGATATCGTTCCTCTTGTATTTCGTTGCTTGGCGAAGCATTGGAGGAGACCTTTCGAATAAAAATTTCAAGTTTGTTACGAATCAATTTCAAAGCACGCGGGTAAATAAATATTTGATTTTTCATTTAGCAGTTAATGGCAGAACTGGTTAGCGACTTACATGTGGCGCTGTCACTTGGTTGTATGAGTAATGATTGGCTACTCTGTTGGGATTATTTACTGGCCATCGATGTGTTGAAAATACAGGAACGTTTACTACTATCTCGTCGATATTAGTCCTGCGTGGAATAATACCTGTAGCTTCTTCATACGTAGGCAATGGATTTTCTCTGTAATAAGGAAATCTATGGGCCTGCGTAGTATTAGAAGATTCATTTCTTGGCATTCTCTTTCAAACTGTGTGAACAAGACGTTATATACTGACGCGATCTATCGCTATACTAAAAACACTGTCCCCCACTTCGAAAGCTCAACTGACTATCCGTCTTAAAGTAGTGGGAGTACCGAACAACCCACGTGAATAATATACACTTTTTATCATCTTACGTTTGGACCATTTTCCTACTGACATTATTCTCTATTGAAAGTCTATATAACGATCAACGATTTTTTTTATTATTACGAATTATATAAATAAACACCGTGTTTATCGCTAAAACATAGGTGCGCGTGTATTTGTGCATGTTAGACAAATGTAAGTACTTTAAAACACTAAAAGAAAACTCGAGTATAATTAACTGATAAGGAATAAGAAAAGAATGCATCGCAAACTTTTGATATTATCCGTATATTTCATATTATAATGTCAAAATTTCTTTTTATTTAAATTTATAAATGTATTTTATCTTTTGGTTTTAATATTACTGTATTGAAGCTCATATTAAACTCAAAAAATAAATAAATAAATGATTCCTGATTATCCGTATGATTGGCATATTCTCTTCAAATTGTTACAGCTAATTTGCTCTTTACTCTGATAATTTATAAATCGCTGTAAAAATTACCAGAAATAATAGCATAATAACCGTAACTATAACGATAAAAATAGTTTTTATTGGGTGGTGTTCCATCTAAACAAAAGAATGATTAAAGAAACACTTTTATAAATATATTAGTGAATGCAGTGTTGAAATATTATTTTGTATATAATTAATTAAACTTACTTCATATTTCCATATGAACGTTAGCGAATCTGGACAACAAGTTCTATTGATCATACTACTGTTGGTACTGATTTGACGAGAAGGCTGATTTTCTCGAGGATAATGATTTTCAACTCTTGTGGAAACATTGAAAGGCTTTAAAAAAAAATAAAATACAAGTAACAAATATATAGAGATTTATTGTATCTACAACTTAATTCATCGAGATACGTTTTCAAATGACAATTGATCGAGATAAGACTACGCTACACGATGCTAGTTTTTTTAGATAACAGTAATTGAAAGTATCACATACCTGTGTATTTATTATATGAGCGTTTGTATCAGTTGCTTCTCCGTTATTATTTATAGTTACAATAGTAATTGGAGTCCGATAAACATTTTTCACGGCTTCTTCGTAAGTGGGTAATGAATTTTGTCTATGTAATTGATTAGTGTGTGGACGCGGAAGATCCTCACCGTGAAACATTTTTCAACGAAAACGTAGGTGACACTGTTTTGATAATATCGATTGTTGAAAATGTAATCTTCATTCGTCCCCTCTTCGTATAGTTTGGATTGATAGGTGGATTCTAACCGATTACGAGTAAAACTTTATCTTTCTCACTAGTTAAAACACCTTATAGTTTTTCTTTCAGTAATTCACGTTTATAATTGTAAAACTTTGGGCTTTGATAGAAATTTATTTTCAAAACATGAATTTCACTTAATATTTACTTATTTTTTATAAGTGTAGTAAAGATTTTTATCAATGCGAAGACGACGGCGAATACAAGGATGGCAAGTACTGTATAATTAATGAATTTTTTTATTTTGTCCTTCTGAAAAAATGAATAGTAATGAAAAAAAGGAATATTTATATCAAAGCAAATGGGCTTATCAAATCGTGTAATGTAAAAAGTGAACAGTATATTTTAACAGTGATGCAATACGTAAAAATAAACGTACTCTTTCTCTTCCTACGGCTCTCTCGTGCTCTAATTGAATTTGAGTTATTCGATCTGTTGACGGATTAGATTGATGTTGAATAAAGATGTCTACATTTTGTTCCCTTGACGAAGCCTCGGAAACCTTTAAAAATGTCATGTAAATTTTAATCTGAAACAAATATCATAAAACGGAAAAAATCTACCTCTGTTCTCGTTGCTTGTGCATACTGATAAACAGCTTCTCTGCTGTAAATATTACTATCACTTGAAATAGATGGATCGTCAAATCTTGAGGTCGTGTATGCGTTGTGATGAATATTCGCTATGGCTTCTTCATAACTGGGTAATGAATTATCTCTATGAATTTTAATTGGTCGTGATCGATTATAAGTATCATGCCGAGACTGCCGAGACATTATATCGTGTAGGTAATACTGATGCGATTGTGCTTATGAGAACTTGATTTCTTCGTTTATAATGATTTATTCGGTATGATGAACGGTGGGGATTGAACATATTTTTATCGAATGTTTTCTGAGGACAAAATTATTGATAACGAAGTTTTATTGATAAAATAATCAGAATATACGTATTCTTAAATTATTATAAATTTACAATTAGTCCAAAATCAAGTTACAGTTCAGAGTTACTTAATCGTACTAATAAAAAATCTAACAAAAATTTTACATAAATTCAAAAACCTTTTATTTCCTTTTACGCTCATCTGTAATATCAATTCCCCACTTCTCTGAACGTAATACGTTCAAGTGACGTATGACACCGATGTACCGTGACTCGCACACTACGATTTCAATTCAGTTAACCGACATGAGATGAACGAGACGTCGCGTTTCCACGACTTTTGTCGTACTGCCCAACTCTATGCGTCTCTAATTAAACAATTAATTGCGATACCATTTCAGGTATATTTATCTTTATTATCCATACACAAATTTAATGTTTCTTTGATTTTACAATGATTCTTTTTAACGCGTATAGCGCAAGATTCAACTACGCGACCCGCAACAAGTATTGCGCACGAAGTTGGGAGACGATTTAGAAGTGTTAAATTTCACAACGGATACTTTAGTCAAATGGGGTGACAATTATGGTAGCACTATTGTAAAAGCTATCGTAAATATAAGAAAAGATGATCAAATCGAAAAACTTCATTTAGTAGCGAAAATGTTACCTTCAACTGAATTGCAACGTGAGTGTTTTCAATGCGACGTTACCGTGCCAAAAGAAATTTTCCTTTACGAAGAAATCATTCCTGCTTATCAGAAATTATATCAAGATGGCTTTGACATCGTGCCAAAATTCTATGGTGGAAGGTTAGCTATCAAACCGGATGTAATTGGTGTGGATGAAGGAGCTGTGATACTATTGGAAAACCTGAAGGAATGTGGTTACGTTATGGAGGATCGATTGAAAGGTTTGTTTTTCACAGTATATTTATTCCTGATATTGTTTAATATCGCGAAAAAAAGATCGCAACGATAAGATCAACCTTTCCAGATACGCGTACGTGCTTGATAACAAAAAAAAACAGTGAACGATAATAGCCTTGACCGTATATGACTATTACATGTGACGCAATGCAATCCTGCTATTATTAACAATAACTCAAGATTCACATGCGGAAATACGTAACTATTCCAATTTTGCAGGTTCATTCTCATCTGGCGTCATCATCCATCTTGAATGTTATATTCAAAACATCAATTTTTAAAATCAAATAGAGTAATTAAGTATATAGTGCACGCGATACTCGTTGATTTATCATTTTTATTTAATAGTAAATAATAGAAAGTTTTTTTAAAAGAATATCTTGTATTTCAGGATTAACACTGGATCATCTGAAAATTGCAATACCAGCTATAGCAAAATTTCACGCGGTAGGCCTCGCAATAAAGCAAAAAAATCCCGAGTTTTTTGAAAAAATGAAAGAGTATGCAAAACCACTTGAATTGCGTCGTGATTTACTCAAAATATTCATCTCTCAGATGTTAAAGATAATAAAAAATAATCGTCAGCTTAATAATTATTACGAACGCGTAAAATCACTCAATCGAATAGATTTAGAGTATAGTTGTACGTTCCTTGAATACCTCGAACCTGATAACCCATGGGCATGTTTAGTTCACAAAGATTTGTGGATTAATAATATTATGTTCCATAGCGTTGACGGAAAAATCAATGGCTTTAAAATTTTCGATTTTCAAAGCTATTGTTTCTCCAGTCCTATGACAGATTTATTATACTTTTTATTCTCCAGTCTGCCACGAGAATTTGAAGATTTCGATATTGCCGTGAAATTGTATCGCGAAACGGTTTCTACAATTTTGAAAGAATTAAACTGTGATACGAGTTTGTTTGAAGAAGCAAGTTTTTATTCCAGACTTCGAATAGACGCTAAAAGTGAATTGTATCACTGCATGCTTATGGCTAGAAACATAGAAACACGATCAGGCTGGGATATGATGAAAATCTCGAATACAAGTCTTCGAAGAATTAAAAGAATTTTCGAGATTTACGAGGTTAAAGGATGGTTTTGAACGATTTTGTTGTAAAATCTTATGACCAAAGAAACTATTGTACACAATTAAATAAAAAATGTTAGCTATACATAATTCGTATTGATCTATTGATAAGTAAGCATTAAAAACATAAAAACAATACGTACTTTTCACGCAGATTTTCGAGAGAAGAAACATCAACACACCTATCGGCACGCCTACTAACCATCGATCCTGCGTTCTCCCACCATTCTATGATACATACACGTGATCAATTTAATCAAGCGCAGTACTTTAACAATTGAGTTTTACGCGTCAGTTTGCGTTCCAAAATGAAACGCACAGATGATCCTTCGCGATTTCGCGATTTTCGCCGTAATTTTGGAATATATTATCAATTAATTAAACATATGTTAACGCTGCAATTTCAGGTAAAATAACGACGTATATTATTTGTATATCAATGAAAAGAACCACTTTTTTCAATCAACATACAATTGGTCTATAATATAGAGGAAGACGGAGTTACAAAATCCACAGGAAGTACTTTGTAAAAAATTTGGTGACAATCTTGAAGTACTAAATGTGTCAACGGATAAACTTGTAAACTTTGGTGACAATTATAGCAGTATAATTGTCAAAGCTGTTATTGACATTAAGAACGAAGGTGAAACGACAAGATTAAATCTAGTGGCAAAAATGTTACCAGCATCCGAGTTTATACGTAAATACATGAAATGTGAAGATATGATGGCAAAAGAAATTTTTCTCTACGAGGAGATCATTCCAGCTTATCAAAAACTTTGTGGTAATGATTTTGATATTGTGCCCAAGTTTTATGGTGGACGTTTAACTACTCAACCTGGTGTAGTAAATATCGATGATGGAGCTTTATTATTGCTGGAGAATTTAAAGGAAAGCGAATACGTTATGGAAGAACGATTTAAAGGTTTATCTTTTTATTTTCACAGCCTAGTTATGTAATCTTGAATGATAAAGCTTTGTTTGATCAATAATTGTGGATATACACTTTGCAAGCTTCAACCTAACGCGGTCTGTGGAGTGAGCCATATTCTAATAATAACTAGCGTTTATTCTCGCACAGGAAGCAATAACAATCGTAGTTAACTCGCTTAGCTTTTTATCGTCTACGCTACAGTTAAAAATTCAATTTCAATTCATTCCAAATTTTTTGGGCATTTTTTTCATATTTACAGGCTTGACAATGGATCATATGAAAATAGCTGTGCCAGCAATAGCAAAGTTTCACGCGCTGGGAATAGCGATGAAACAGAAAAATCCAGTATTCTTTTCAAAAATACACGATTTCACGAAAACACAAGTAATGCCCGTGGAAGTCGTCAGTTTTATCGTTGCCAAAATGCTAAAAGTAATAAAAAACAAACGAGATCTGAGAAGCTACTACGAACGTGTAAAGTCGCTTGGTAAATGTGACTCCAATGGTAACCACGTGTTATTACAAGAAATAGATCCTGAAAATCCATACGCTTGTCTTACTCATCGAGATCTATGGATCAATAATATGATGTTTCTTAAAGATGATGGAAAAATTAATAATTTCAAACTATTTGACTTTCAAATTTACGGCATTTCAAGTCCAATGTCAGATCTGTTGTATTTCTTGTTTACCAGTCTACCACGAGATTTCAACGATTTTGACGAAACTGTAAAATTGTATCGGGAATCCATGTGCAGTGCATTAAAAAAATTAGACCACGATTGGAGTTTGTTTAATGAGATAAATTTCGAAAAGAGGCTCAAAGAAGACGCAAAAAAAGAGATATATCGTTGTTTGCTGATGGCTAGAACCATCGAGGTAAATTCGAAGTTCGATATGATGAGGGTTTCACCTAACGCTGTACAAAGAATGAAGAAAATCCTTGAAATTTATGAATCCAAAGGCTGGTTAGACGATTGATTGCTTCTGATCGACTTTATAATAATTTACTTATGTATCAAATAACGAGGAACAAATACAATTTTCGTAAAACATGTATTTAAAAACGGCCATGTGATATAAGTAACACTTATTATTATATACTTTTTACTCTATTAATTATATCATATTTTGTACAGAGATGTACAGCACGCTTATAGAACGAAATAAATAACATAAAAATGAATGTCATTATTTTGGAAAACAAATTTTATTTTCATACTAACGATGAAAAAAAAACGTAACAACGGGTATCTATTATATACATAATTAACAACAATAACAACAACAGCATTCAATGAATAAAGGAAGTTTTTTTAAACAGTTTGAAAATTACACTTGAAGCTGTAATCGCAAGGCAAGAATGCAGGCTCCTCTTTCGAGTTGTCTATGCAAGAAACACCATCGTTTGCGATTTTTTCGCCATACGGACATCCACAAACACGTTTCAAATTGTTCGATCCTTCGATAGGTACGGCAAAGCATAATTTTGAACAATTATGAGATTTGCATGGATGATCAGGTCGGGTAATCTGAAGTGCATGATCAAAAATCTTGAGATCACCGATAAGCGAATCTGGATATTCGCCGTTGATTAAATGCACAAGATTTTCGCCATTTTTATCTACACGATACAATAACTTGTGTTCGTTGATGCCGTAAATGTAGTTACGATAAATAGCAAGATTAGTTGTATCCTTTAAACTCGTAGGTAAGTTTAGATGACGTATATCCTGACCGTCAAGATCCGAGTGGCGAACGATTCTCACTTTAGAAGTCTGTATACAACAAAAAGAAAATGATCGTTAAAACCCAACACTACTATTTTCTATATAATTAAAACAAAAGTGTATGAAATACTTTAGTTTCAGCCCAATAAATCCGATCCTCATCGAAATCTACAGCCAATAAATCAATTCCATTCAAAAATCCAAGATCAACAATCACTTTCAATCCCGATCCATCGGTAGACAATCTGCTTATAGTTACGAATGGTTCTTGTCTACTTTCGTCATCCCATGTCGCGTAGAATAAATATCCTTTATTTGGATGTACCATAAGACCTCTAACTATTCCCGGTACATTAATATTAATAACTTTGCTGTACGTAGGATCAATGACATTCGTCACGCTAAGTATGACAGTATTAGCATAGTAATGCGACAAATAGTATAAATTCTTAGTTGTCCAATCGTAAGCTAATCGACTAGAATCTTTGCTCCAAAAGTTTGGTGTTAAGTTTCTCATCTCACCGTTTAATTGAATCTCGTGTAATTTGTTATTGGGAAAGAAACTACTATAATAGACAGTATTAAGATTTGCATCAAAAACAATCTGGGAACCTGCGCCTACGGGGAAACGAGTCGGATCTATCACTTCTCTATGATTGTCGTTCAAACTTTCACCTCTCAAGTATTCACTCTGCAAGTGTAAAAATGGTATTATTTCACGTTATAATAAATTTGAAATGTATATTTTAAATTAAAGAAAGAAAGCATGTACATAAGTGAACAGAAGATAATCCTTGATGAGATTGCAAGTTTTTCCATCGTTATCAAGCTCAAATCCAATTTTGCAAGCACAGCTGTAACCAGTTTGACTACTCTTGGAGGGTAAACAGAACTGTTGGCATGGACTATAGGCGCATGGATTATCAACTGTTGGTCTTTTCTTACAGTCGATTGCTATAATATCGTTATCATTGCTATCACTTCGAATCACTTGAGATTTATCGGCATCAATTTTGTATACTTTCTTCGTAATTTCGTCAGTCCAGTAAATAACTCCATTCAAGAGTGTTACAGAAGCGTCAGATTCGTCTTGACCGCGAACACCCGTATCCTTAAAATGCACTATCTTATTCTCTCCGTTATAATCTGCACTCTCGACTGTTCTCCTGAACGTGTTAATCCAATAGATACGTTTGGATTTTACATCAAGCGCCATATCGGAAACACTGATGGGTTTTCTACGGACTTCCGTACGATTTGGATGTGGATAAAGTGATTCAATTATAGCTTCAACGATATCTTCGGGCAAGTCTTCGAGTAATTGATCGATTGTCGCGAATTCTTCATAGATCGGGGTTGGATTCGACCCGTCCAGTTCAGCTTTCAAAATCTGTCGAATTGTTTTATATCAATTTCATAATTGTTAAATGAAAAAAATATACATAATAATGTCAAATTCCAACGAGACACGTGTGATACGCAGTTACATGAATCATAAGCTTATAAGAAAAAACAAAAAACAAAAAGAGCTTATCAATGCTAAAATGGTATGCCACGCGCAGCCAGTTGACATAACCAACGCGAATGATGACCTTTTCAATACAGCACGATTACACGTGCATCCGAATGAAACAAGTTAATCATCACGCGTGAAAATGAAAAATCTCACCTGGAATTTATCCAATACGAACAAATAACCTTCATCTGCATCAATTTCTACATCTTTCGGGTCTGTAATATTCGTGCCAATAAGAACGGTATTATCACCACTTTCCAAATCGTACGCGTACAAAACCCCCGCAAAAGCTTCGGCTAAATAAAGTTTGTCATTTACGTCATCGATGCTTATACCGCGTGGTAACCATTTTCCTATTTGTTTATTTATTGCAACAACAGGTGCTCTCATTGATTTATCCTGTAACGCGTATATATTTCTTGTAGTCCAATCCGTGTAGTACAATGTATTGCGCCTGTAACTATAGGCTAATTTGCTATAAGTTGTTGTAGTGGAAACGTAAACTTCACGATTATTATAGTCTAATGGATCAACGTTCAAAATTGTTCCTCCTTCGACGACTAATAGTTGACCGTCTAGTATAGTGTCTAAAAGAATGTAACATTTTTATTTTATAATATATATAAATATATATGTGAACTGCAGATTATTTTGGCTTTAGAAAGTTTTACTCACTGCATTTTTCTGATATCACACTGACGATTACGCTGCCAAACAATGCGATTAAGTAGCTGCTCCTTAAAATCCCCATAATTCTTTTTGCTTGCTTACTCGCGTTTTTATAAAGTATTTTGTTTTCCTACGTTTTACATTTATAATTTATACGTTCATTCCTGATTTATATATAACTTTGTTACTTTTGTAAAAAAAAAAAAGATAAAATGACGCTTGCATAAATTCCGTGAGATGTCTTTTTCTTTCTTTTTTTTCTGCAAAAACTGTATTTATGAATGCATTTCTGTTTAAAATATAAAATGAAAACAACATTAACCATTCTTTTTTCATTGTTGTATTCTTACGAGTATTATATTGCGTGATATTTTAATATTGAACTACATTTAAACTGATTATCTCATTTTGAAATTTCAATATCACAATCCTGTGATAGCCATTGACAACGTTACATCAGCCACGTATTGAATAATAATTCACTATCACACGATACTGTGTGGGTCGTAAAAATTTTAAATAAAAAAAATTAATGCATGCTTAATCAAAAAATGGCATTAATTTTTGTCACGTTAGAACGCACGTCGTTCTAATATTAAACATACAAACATTATTTACAAATGAATTAATTCGTTTCGTTATCTTTCGGTCAAAAAGAAAAACTATTGACAACGTTATTTTAAAAAATAATTTGCATTGTAAATTTAAAAAAAATGTCTGTGAAAATTCATAATTTATTCGAAACAAATTGAAAGTCAAACAGTTAAAAGAAAAAAAACGACAAATGTTCAAGATGAAATCCTGTGCAGAAATTGTTTACAACTTTGAACAACTTTGCTTAAACAGTAATAAAATTATTTCTTGCTCACGCAACAAATAAAACGTAAAGTATACACACGAAGAAAAAAATGAGATATACATTATTTAGCAAAAAAACCTATTAAAATTAATGTACTATAAATATTGTTTTGAAAAAATAAAGATTTTATTAATTACAATTTATTTACAAGTCATTTAATCTTGAAAAAAAAACTTATAAAGAAAAAAAAAACGAACGGTATATAAATCCACTTACTCGGTCTTTCACTCTGAGCGTTCAGCCAACACACTGACCGACTCTTTCTCTCTCCGCAGCATGTACACACCTTTGGGTGAGTTGCCGAGTATACGCAATAACGTAAAACGAGAAAACGTGCACTCGCAGTGATAGTCCACGGTCAAGGCATTTATATTACACTGTCGCTGAGGTAGCTAATACGTCGTGGTTATAAACCGTTAACCACATCTCTCTCTCTCTCTCTCTCTCTCTCTCTCTCTCTCTCTCTCTCTCTCTCTCTCTCTCTCTCCCTTTCTCTCTCTCTCTCTCTCTCTCTCTTTTTCGCATGAGTACTTCTTTTTTTCTGTAATCTATAATAAATCATAGCGATGATCGGATGATATTGTAAAAACAAGATACTCCATTTTAATGTAGGTCAATATTTTAAAAGTGAGATAACACTCGTCTAGACAAAGGTGAAAAAGAATAAAGTCACGATGATTAAATTTTTCTGAGTTCTTTTATTCATTATTTCAAAGTCTGCGATGTACAAATATTCACGTTCAAACATCAGTTCTTATTGTTGTCGTTTCTTTATTTTCATTGTTTTCTTTCGAATCATGCTACAGTAGTAGCTACTTGTAACACCATAATTGATTCTCGTAAATATATTTACAACTTTTCTCATTCTTTCCGTTACAATAATTATTCAATACGTCTATCTCCGAAATAATTGACTATGAACATACGTTATCTCCCAGCAATAAATAAGTTGCGTTCGATATCTTTACATCCTTTCTCATCGCTTCTATCCAAACAATCGTTAACTCCATCGCACAATTGTGTTTTAGGTATACATCGTCCATTTCGACAAGTGAATTCCCAATCGGGTTCGCATCTATGTATCAATGTTACTTCTTTAATCATATGCTCAGGTTTACATAATTTTCGACCGATTTTGCCAACGAGACGTTCACCTTTAGGACAGCCACATTGACGCGCGAGTCCTGGACGAGATTTCGTGCGAGGTATCGCGAAACACAATTTGTCGCAAGTTACAGTTGATGCACAGGGATTCCGCTGTAAAATAGAAAATCTCCAATTTTCAACTGTATTACATTTTTTATTATTGTAAAATACAAAAAGTAGTTGCGCGTTGCGCGATTGAGCATTCGTTTCATTTTGTCGACTTGGAAATGGTATGTCCTTGCGAATGGCAAAACGTGTCCATGGCCCAGTTAAAAAAAGCAGAATAAATCTCGAATGTAAATATCAAACACCAACCTCAATATTGATACCCTGTCTCATCACAGCCAATGCATAGAAACCCTGTCGCTCGGTCGTCGCAATTTCCGTCATTTGTTTACCATCCTTTTTCTTCAACTTTATTAATTTCTCATACCCCACAGCAACGACGTAGATCCATTCTCCATGAATAACCATTGCACTGACATCGCGAAGAAAAGGTGTTTTAAGGCTGATAATATCGCTACCATTGAGGGTTGCGTGTTGAATGGTAGAATTTTTACTAGCTCGTTCAAGATCATTGAGACACCAATAGAGACGCTCTTCCGTGAAGTCAAGAGCTAACTTTAAGGATTTATGTCGGATTGGTGTATATATTGTTGCTAAAAAAGTGATAAATATCAATAACGAATTATTCGTTAAGAAAGAAAAATGTCCTTACTCAATTTTGTGCCGTCAGTGTTGACTCTTTTAATTTTCGCGTCGTCATAAAAGTACACGTGTCCTCTAATCGAATGCACGATAACATCTTTGGGTTCAGTCAGACTATCGAGTAGCTTCTTGCGATACGAGTAATTTTTAATACTCACGACGTTCAACGTACCTTCCGTAAAATCGGTATAGTATAAATTTTTCCCAATTTTATCAAGACTTATACTAGCCGATCCTTCGTACGCGACGATTGGTTCTATTTTACCACTCTATAATAATATTTGTAGTTTTTTATTCAACGTTATTCGTCTCTTGATGTGAAATTATTTCATAACTTACATTAGGTTCTCCTTTGTAAATCGTATTGTTATTAGCGTCTGCAAAATATAGTATCTTATCCTCGAAATCACTATCAATACTCAAACTCAAACTCATTGATTTGGCAAATGACAATGCAATTTCCGCACCAGTTTCTAATCCACGACCTCTGATTACTTCTTTGTGCGAGTATAATAGCAATTCCTTTGCTACCATGCAACTTTTTCGATCCTTAGCTAAAAGATTTTCCACATAGCACGCGCAATTCATACTGCCAGAGGCACTTGGAACACACGCGTGTTGACAACCTCCATTACCTGTGTTACAAGGATTCTTAACATTGTTACTTGTCTTTTGTAAATTAGCATCCATTGCACGCAGACTTTGTAAATCAACCTTGCCAATCATTATTTTTTCAGCTTTGCGTCGATCGTCTGCTCGGAAAATTATGTTACCATTGAGAAAGTAAACGTATTGATCGAAGTAAACTATGTGATTGATTTTGGCGAACTTATTGTGATGAATAATACGGCGTGATTCACCGATATAAGTCGAACTTTCGATTACGTGTAATTCACTATCACACCAGAAAAGTGTCTTGGTTGTTAGATCGATTGCAAGGTTTGTTACCGAAGGTATAGTTTTGCGAATTATCGCATGCTTTGCTGTACCATCCAAATTCATTCGGATTATCTGAAAAAGTTTATTGACAATAAATTCGACATTTTGGATAAAAAGGTCTCGATTATACGTTTACCTTATCGCTATCGGCAACAAATATTAATGCCACGTGTGGATCCAAAACAATGTCGCTTGGTCTTTCAAAGTCTTCCGCAGCAACGATTATATGGTTTTTACCTTTCAAGTTGAACGCGTCAATTTTACGACCTAAACCGTCGGCGATATACAATCGATCACTAAGATAATCAATGGCTAGACTAAGTGGTTCCCAAGCACTACCAGCGTGATTAATTATAACTCGAGTAGAATTTAATTCCTTCAAATTAGCAGAGAATATGAGACTTTCGTCAATCCAAAAAATTAAATCTTTAGAGTAATGGTAATCGATATCAGTAATGGTTCCATTGCTTGTGATTATTGCTGTACGTTTGTTGGTGTGTGTCTGGTATCGCGAAATTTGGTTAGCCTCAGCAATTAGGAATTCTAATGTTGGATCGATTGACGTTTCATCTAAAATGTTTAAATAACATATTTCACGTGACAAATGTAGATATTCAGGTTTTTAGACAAATATTCGAGTTTCTTACCAAAAGCGCTGACGCAGCTGAGCGCCGTTAACAGAATTAATAACAAAACACATCTTTTACAATTTCGATTTATAATGCATTTCTTTAAACCTTCGGCCATTACTTCTGTTTATATATTTAGTATTCACATTATCATAATAAAATCAAATGAAATACTTTTAAATTGTAAAAAATTAAGAGTTTCTTGAGAAGTCGATTAGCTACTGTCAACTGCCCGAAAGAAGTGCGCATGTAATCAGTTTGTTTTTATCGAAGATATTTCGACATATATATCGTCACAAGCGCTCTTTTTTTATTCATTGGTTATTTATCAATCCACGTGATTTGACTGGGATGTTTCAGTTTCCTCGTAAATTTATTCAAGCAAAAAAAAAAGAACAGCTATTGGCAAAATATTTTGAGGAACACTGAAGATATCGTCAGCTTATTATTTCGGCTCTTTTTTTATTTTTTATGTTTTTGTAAACTGAAAAAATGGTCAAACTGATGGCAAAATACAATTTTTTATTCGGTAAATTATTGACGAAACATTCACTCGTATACAGAAGTTTTAGAATGATTTTGTCGTGAACGAATCAAGCAAATATTGTATCAGCTCTGAATCAAGAAAACGCCTTGTTTTAACAAATGGGAAATTAATTAAAGCAAATGAATTGTGTGATAACGAAATTTCACGTTATCATCTTATCGTGTGGTATCGCACAGTACTCTATCAATTTCGATTGAGCTGAGGCTATAATTTTTTTCGCAAAGTGAATATTTTATTTCACATAAAAACAAGATTTCAATATTACATATTCTAAATCATGAAGCCAAGCGTTGCATTGTTAGATATAACTCTTTGTTTGAGCTGTGCATTGGCATTCAACAGTAAGTCTATATTTTTATGCAACCCCCAACGAACTAACATTAATCTCAATTTTAAAAAACTACAGATATTGCCGAAGAAATAGCCACAGCTGCTAAAAAAATATCGCACGGTAGGTATCCTACTTACAATTAAAGTGCCAAATCTACAAAAAAAAATCAGAAATGATTGTTTAGGCCAACAGATCGTCACATCGTATACATCACTCAATGTTACATCCTTACTAATTGCCGAACCTTATCAGATAAGTCAAATCGTCCTTGATCCTCCAAGTCGTAAATCAATCAAACGTACTTCTTACATTGGAGGTTTAGATTACCATATAAAACATAATCTTGTCTACTGGAGTGAAATATCTACTGGTCGAATAAACGCAAGACGTTTAATTGGTCCTCACAGTTTCAAAGATGAGCTTATCGTCGAGTTAAGTCCAAAAGAATGGAGACCTCGATCTATTGCCGTTGACTATGTGACTGACAACATGTACGTGCTTGACACAAGAGGAAAGAAAGTACACGTGTTCAATTTGGAAAAGAAATCAAGAACTGTGATTTTTGAAGGAGAATTGAAAGCACCAACGGATATCGTCGTTGATCCTAAAGAAGCTGTTATGTTCGTTGCTGATGAGACGAGAGTGAGTGTTTTAGGATAGAGGAAGAGGGTAAAGGAAAACGATAAAAATGTATGATATTTTTCATTGTAGATACTCAGGTTTAACATGGATGGGAGTGGATTAACTCCTGTAATCTCTCATCCACGTTATCGTATAAAAGCCGTGACATTAGACTCGACGAACAAGCGATTATTCTGGTCAGACGTAACTTTCCATCGTATCAAGAGTGCAACTTACGACGGTAAAGACGTGAAGATTCTCGTGAAAAACATAATCGGCGAAAACTATCACGTATTAGGACCAGCTCAATTATCCTATTACGACGGATGGTTATATTTTTACGACGATATTTACCGTACGATTTCTGTTCTTGAGGTGAACAACAATGGCGCCAAGAAGAATGACGAATTAACAGTATTATACGATAGGATAGACGTGAGAGTGATCAAAGTAATGAATTCTGGTAAACAAACGTGGATGGGAAAGAATCCATGCTATGATACTGACTGTCAACAACTGTGTTTGATCGCAAAGAAAATTGAGGGTACAATTGAGAGCAAGTGTGCTTGCGATTTCGATATGAAACTCGATGACGATGCTAAGAGGTGCTTATAGTTAAATAAAGTAAACGTGAAATCTTTCTTATAAATAATTTGTATACAGAATTTGTTCTAATCTTACCAATAGACAGAAGTATTATGTAAAGGACAAGCCTGAAAAAAATCATTTATAAAAAACAAAATGAAAATAAAAACAAGAGAGCAAAAATGTTGAGAATTCTAATAAAAGCAACGTGCATAAACCAGAATCATTCGATGCTTGATAAGAAGTCATCGTTATACGTACAAACCAGTTTCACCCTTTTCCCTTTCTTTGTCCTTCTTGCTTTATACCCAATTCTCGTCGTTCAGTCGTAAGAGAGACTGTTACATGGACGAAGGTACTATTGCATATTTGAGTAATATCATAAAATGATTCGTCAAGGCATATTAATTGTTGTGATTTTTGGTGTATTTTCCAACGCTACGGTGTTCATTCAAACGGATAAAAGCGGTAAAAGAACATTATCGTCAATATAGTTTTTAATTAATTTTATATTTTTTGTTCTGATACTACTTTTATTCTTACAATAACTTATTAAAAGAAAGTAGTTAAACAATCACTTCGAAATCTTCTACAGTAATAACCGACACGCCGGACGACAGTTCACTGCACTTACTCTACATCAAGGACAAAGCAGGTCTTTTACAAGTCGCAAGCTCCAATTACGGTATTACCGGTGATTTTTCTAAAGGCATCGACGCTATTGCAGTCGATTATCATTATCCTCGTAACTTGATTTTCTGGTCAACGAGTAAAGGCGAAATATTCCATAGCGCATTAAAAGAATCTCGAAATCTTGGACGTGTTAACGACGTGAAACTTGTTTATAAAGAAATTCGTTGGTATCCAGAATCAATCGCTGTCGATTATGTCAATGATAAACTCTACATTCTAGATACGAAATCCAACATGATAAGAGTGACAGATTTAAATGGAGATGAACAAATTTTAGTTAGTATAGGTCGACGAAATTATCGACCCAAACAATTGGAAATCGACCCCGTGAAAGGATATTTATTTCTACTTGACGAAGGTGAACCTACTTCTGGAAGATACGCACACGTAAATGGATTAATAAAAAAAAAGAAATACTTTCATCAATCTTACGATCTTAATTAAAACTCTTGTATTTACTTAGGTCTTACGGATGAAACTCGACGGTTCACAGCCAACGGTTATTGACCCCGCGCCAGTTAATCTCGAGCTTATCACAGGTGCCATGACACTTGACCGCTTTCGCGAACGAATCTTACTTTCATCTCGTAGTCAACGAAAAATTATCGCGGCTGATTACGATGGTAAACTTGTTACCAATTGTGCAAGTGTAGTTGATCAACAAAATGGTACGCTAGGAATGAGCGTTGGTGCTGACGAGTTTTTCTGGATCAATGCTGCTTATTGTAAGTGTAAAAAAGCAATGTAATATGTAATATAATCAAATTGAAACATTTTTATACTTTCTTTGGCATTTTTTTTGCAGATAACAAAGGAGCTGCCTTCACCGATGGTAGTGTGTACAAATGTAATCTTGATAAAAGTAACGGTTGCTGCTTATCGAATACAACGCGTAAATTACACGATAGTTTTGGCACAGCTTACATTCGTGCTATACGTGCTATCACACCGTCATTTATTAATCATCATTCGCAAATCAACAAGTGCTACGCAAAATGTAAGCAATTGTGCTTAGGCTCGAGTTGTAATTGTAAAATTGGTTATAGCGGTACTAACGAATGTAAAACTGTTGATGAATTTATCATCTATGAGAATCGCAAAATTGTGAGAACGATTTGTTTACCGGAACAAGGGAACAAGTGTCAAGCTTTCGTTCCTTTTGAAGTTCAACTGAGACTTAGGAAAAATGAACGTACGGGTTTCGATTACGACACATTGACGAGGTGATTATTAGGATTTGTTTTTTATCAACGAGACTTTGAAAAAACTGTAACGTTTTGTCATTTTCAGGCAATTATATTTTGGTGGTAAAAATTTAATTTACCGCGCGGACGTTAACAATGGTAACACGAGTATTCTGCTCTATCAACGCGCAGTGTTTTATGGACCAATGGCACTAGATTGGATGACGAAAAATCTTTACTACACGGAAATTGAACAACGTGGTAATGTATCGTTCTATATCCTCAAAGTATTGTCTACGCGACCCGACGTCGATGCTGAGCAATCAAGTTCGATGCTCTGGGAGCTTGGTAAAATTCATACAATGGTTGTTTGTCCATGGAGAGGGTTTCTCTTTCTCTCCGTATACCATAATGGCTTGAAGAAATTCGAGATGAGACGAATTAATGTCGATGGTACCAATATGACGGTAAATTAAACGATCGATTTATGAGGTTTGGTGTAAGAAAATTAGATTGATAATATTTTCCTTTTTTTCGTCTCGTAGGTACTAATTGGACTTAACGATGCTACATTCTTCACGATTGACCATTCAAACGAAAAACTCTATTCGATTAACAACATTACATCTATGATTTTGCGTTCAGATTTTGAGGGTCACAATATTGAGAATGTGAGCCTCGTGACAAATCTGAAAGACGTTACTGGTTTCCTTGTGAACGAACAATTTATCTATCTTAAATACCGGTCCCATTTAATAAAACTTGATAAACAAAGTGGAAAATCACTTGGTAAAATTGATTTGGAGCCATACGATACCGACATGTCGACCAATTTGAAATTGCATAGTACAAAAATGTTTGAAATTTTCAAGGAAAATTTATGCACTGTCAACAATGGTGATTGTGACAATTTTTGCTTCGCTGTACCGGAAAAAAATAGCAAAAGATTGAAAAAGATTTGCAGGTGCTTCGATGGAGTTAGATGTTTTGGTGATACGCGTGCTGGCTTGAGTTTCACTGAGATTATTAAAAATAAAATGTGATATTTTTCGTTTGTTTTTCAAATATATCTTTTTTCTATAATTTAAGTCTTTTCTAAAATATACATTGCTTACAATATAAAAATAATGTAGCATTTGAAAAATAAAAATTGCATTTTTTTATTATACCTACCGTCTACGCGTCCTTCGATACACAACAAAATATAAATATCATATGATGAATAATATAATACGCCTGGATGTCAAAAAAAAAAAAAAAACTGAATAAATAAAATACGCAAGGGTGAAGGAAAATTTTCGTTAAAAAAATATGCATTTGTGTTTCAAAGCTTCTTGATATATTCATACAAAATAATATGTTTGTAACATTCTTCTACTAAAATTGTAATGATTTTTCATCCTGGAACTTTGTCGGAATTGTAAATGTAATGAATTCTTTGTTCGAATTATATATCGAACTATTAGATAAATAAATTTAAAAAAGAATAAGCATCAAACTTTAACAATTGCAGACATTATAGAAAATATTCTTTAAAATCCCAATTAAAAGATCGTTGCGAACGTACAATTTTCTAATAAATAAAAAGAACTCGACAATTTTACCAACTACAATGAAGATATTTCAATTCCGTTTATTAAAGATCGCATTCCTGAAAAATATTTGTTTATTTCATACTAATAAGCGATGCTTTTTGGTCGTCTCTATATTTAACGCTAAGTCCACTTGAACCAGTATTTACGAATTATTATAACTTCATACCTATTAATGCGTATAATTTTATAATAAACCTATACATATGTACATGCAATACGAACATTTACAGATCATGTTTTAAGTATTCCTATATAGCAGTCTCAGTACATGACGATTCTATTCATTGAAAATTAAATTATTTGCCCTAATACTTACATAAAAAAATAATTCAGCGTAATTACAATAATAACTGTACGTATTCAATTTTGCGTTACTTATCAAGTTAAACCAATATGATCATTACGTATTTACAATTACGAAGTTAACGCAATCGGAATGCTCATAAACTCAATAAATTAAAAAATATCATTGTTTAAATTATATAAAAATCTTAATTTCCATAAAATAGGTCTTCATTCGACCATCTTCGTATACAAATGCGTTGGATCGTGAAGACTAAAACAACTAATCGGCTGACAAGTTGCTGGAAAATTGAACTTATGCGTGTACAGCACTACATTTGACTCCGTGGTATGCATGCATTCATTATCTGATATTGGGCAAGTTTCATCTACATTAGGTTTAAAATTACCGTGCTCAATGATCAATTCTCCATCTTGATAGGTAAGACCACTAATATTCTCTCGACTGTCGATGTTAATTTTTTCGCAAGAGCTGCGAAAAGGACCATCCCCAAATGACTTACGAAGAACATAAACTGACTGGAGATCGTCGTCTTGTGCATAGTTCCACACAATCTCGTAATCGTTGAATTCGCCACCTTCTTTGCCTGTTGAGTACGAAAAAAATAGATTAAATTATTACAGAGACACCTAAATTCAGCAATGAATATAAATTAAAATACCAATAAATAGAGTATTTCGGCGGCAGACTAAGCACTTTACATTAACAAGTTCAATGGGAGTTATGTCGTGCTGGACAGGCAGCCAGCAATTGGTGTTACCATTGAACATATAAAGGTCGGATACGCAAATAATTATTATGCCCTTCACAACACAAAAAGGTGGAGTGTCCGTGAAACACTCGGGCATGTAGGGAGCTGAGGTCCAATTATTGGTCTCTAGATCAAGCACTTCTACGGAATTGATTTTCAAGCGGTAACGACTTACTCCACCGATAAGAATGAGCTTATTGTCAATTAACGCAGCGATCATGTGTCTTCGAGCTTTTCGTAATCTGGAATTGAAAAAGATATTGTTTTATGACAATTTCAATTTATCCGTGTATCTAAGTATCGTTGGTATTCTTTTTAAGCATTTACCTTGCTTGATAGTACCACTTTTTCGAAATTAAGCAATATCGCCAAATATTCATATTGAATTCACCAGAACCAAGTTTTATTTCACCACCAATCCTATAAATGCTAAATCCTGCAAAATAAAAAATTATTCAAATAATAAACTTTCGATACAAGAATTCTGAATAAAAATCATTTACCTCTGCCAACAACCGCAACACCAGTTAAATCACGACCATGATCGTTGAACCTCCAAAGTTGAACAATTAGCTTGAATTCTCGCGGTTGGTCTTTGCGAAAAGCAAACACCGACTTGGTATTGAAGTCTTGGACGTTAGGTATTTTGGATGTTTCAATATAGAAACAATGCATCGTTTTAGGGCTTCTTCCGGGATTACGTAAATATTGCGTTAGTCTACCAAGTTTTTCTCGTGCCTCTTGATTCTCCGTGACAGAACGCATTTTATGTCCCACCATTGAGAGTAAGTAAGAATCATCGCAATGGACGTTAAAGTTTGCTGTAAGTTGTAGAAAATTTTCCAATGGTAAATTTAATATATCGCTTGTGGGAATTTCGTCGAATTTCTCGAGAATCGCAGCGAATATCACATCCGCCAAAGTAGTGAGGCTAAATTCTTTTGCCATTCGCCATAGGTCCAATAAGAGAGATGGTTTCAACCAGTGCTGTATTATAATGTCACTTAACTCGAAGCTCAATTCATCCACCGTATAAATGATACTCAACTCAACGAATTGCTTGAGATACTCATAACTATCCGTTAGGTATTTTTGAAGAGAAATCTTGACCTGATGATTCTGTGGTGGGTCTTCCTCAACCCAGTCGCAAAAATCCTGTGAAATATTACGTTTTCGTACGTGAGATTGACGTTATAATCCTTTTTATTGTTCATTAAAAAAATTCGTGAATGATGAGAAACGGACAACTAATAAAATAATTCACTCATTCATTCATTCATTTCAACATTGATAATATCATAGTAGACGTTTGATCAATTCTGAGCTTATATGTATACAATGAACTATTTGAAAACCAGCGTTAGTTCGATTCAATTTACATGCTTCAAAAAGTTTATTGAAATATAATAATAGCAAGCGAGTTTGTACATATAAACAATAAGGGCTCACGTTTATTACTCGAAATATCAATGAATCATAATAATTAATCCGATTTAATTAGCTCGTTTAAATATCTTTTGAATGTAACACTTAACACAAGCCCAATGATTACTCGAATCATACATAAGTTAAAAAACAACAAATACTAATCACCTGTATGATAATCGGGTCAAAGTTATAATGCACAGTCTGTTCGTCATCTTTGGAGTCGCTGAAATTATGGGAGAACAGCGAGTTAAAGTATCGACTTTTTTCGATGAGTTTCTTTTTGTCAACTTGGAATTTGCAATCCTCCACGATTAAAGTTATCTTCGAGGTCTCCATTACTTTTTACATCGCCAACAACAACAAACAGAAATGCAGACTCCCTTTGCGGCGAACTACTCGGGCTTGAAACGCGCATGCGCACGATTTTAAGGTTAGGTTGGGCGCGTCGATTTAAATTTCGAAAAAGTTTTGCGAACAAGGAGTGGAGGGGGAGAAATATATATATTCATACATAGTAAAATGAAAAGATTTGTGTACGAAAAGATAAAATTACGTTTTATTAAATACGAATACGATCATTTATAAACTAGAAATTATAGACAGTTATTGAGAGTCGCTTGACGAACTACTTGAGGAGTCAGTAGACATGACCTCTACATCTTCGGCTTCTTGCTTGTGAGTATTGATGGGAACATGACCTTGTCCAGGAACATTTAAATGGAGATCACCTGAAGCTTGCCATGTAAACTGACTTGGTGCAGTGAGGGGTTCTGCAGTATGCCCAGTTCTGTTAAAGTCACCAGGAAGATTCATATGAGGTCCTAACATTTGTCCATTCGATGGCAGATCACTCATTCTTCCAAGACAACCAAGTCTCATTTCTATATCTGTGGGATAAGGCCTTCTAGGATCACCTTGTTGCCAAGTGAGTGGAGCACAAATTGCATTCGATGCACTAATTCTATGGGCAAATTTGATCAACTCTTCAGAATGTACTGGCCGCTTATTGGCTCTATCTATAGATTTGAGTTTTTGCTTTGCTTGGTAAATTGCAGTTGCCAAAATCTGTTCTGCCTCTTTTAATTGCCTCTGTAGATTCTGGATCTCTTGGTCTTGGCGGTCTACTTCCACCTTGAGAGATTCCATTTTGAGATTTATTTTGGCTTGTTCATCTGCTTTAACCAAACCTGCTTTCAATTCATTATTCTTTGAAACTAACAGCTCAATTAATTGTGTATGCTCTGTGGTTGACAGTTTCAAATGCTTCTGGGCGATAATATTTTCAATTAATTCCTTAGATATCAACTCAATGTCGTCTATCACAGACAACAATACATCACATGTACTTCTATTTGATGACATTTTATAACCAAAACAGTACAAAATTGATTTACTTTATTATTATAACCTAAAAAAGTTAGACAATTTTAACGAATAAAAATCACACAAATCACTGTTTACAATCAATTAGACACTTTCGTATCATTGTAATATTTTACCTGTCACCGTTGAACAGCAAATTAAAATTATACATTTACAAATCGTAAATCACAGCTCTGTAGTAAGTAACATAAACACACAAGCGTCACAAGTTGTAAAGAAATAGTAAGGTAAGGGCATTTACACTGACACTTTCGAAATGACATGAGTAATGATACATAACAAATTATAATGCATATGATGAAATTCACTGTACAGCTATTAGTTTATTTATTATGAAAAGAGGAACGTATAAAAATTAATTTCTATAAAAGAATGATGTTTTTTATAACTTCTAGGTTAGCGCTGATCTTACCATGTGTCACAATTCATGTCACTTTAAACGTGTCCAACCATTAACTCAACCTCATCTGGCGAACGTCACGCATTTTTTGTAAAAAAATGTGGTGGGGGGATACTGCTTGACTTCCCTCATTTGATCATTATAACAACTAGCGTCGTTGTACCGTAGCCATTCGTCTCATTTTTTGAAGAGTAAAAAATTCTTCTTGAAGATTTAAGTAGCTTAGGATCGAGAAATTATGGATTCTGACCTCGTAGAAAAGTTCATCGAAATTACTGGTAAGTCTTACAGAAAATTATTCCGACGGTTCTGTCATCAAGCGATTATTTGCATAACTGTTGAAGGTTAGGTTGATTGTTTTGTTTCTCCTCTTGCTATTGACATTAGATAATTCCTTTGTGTTCAAGACAGTTTTTCATGTTTATTCCAATTGTTTTATATATATTAAGCTTATTTATTATTCAGGCTATTATTACTTTGATATTATGTCAAACAGAATTGTTTATTGCAATGAATAATGAAATGTTGACATTAGGTATTAATGAAGCAACAGCTGGACAATACCTGTCACTAGCCGATGGCAACTTAGAACAAGCAATAACACTTCTGTATGAATCTGAAAGTAATGCACCATCAGCCAGTGTCCAACCATCTGTGGCGATTGACGATGAGCCTGAAGTAAGGGCACCTATTCTCCCGACTCAGGAGGTTCTTGTACCTCTTGATGTCACATGTCCATTTCCTAGGGCTTCAAATAGCATATTTGACAGATTTAGAGATTTTGCTGTTGAAACAAGTTAGTTTTATACATGATTCCTTGTGTTAATTCTATAAACAAAATTTTAATTCTGTGGCTTTTGTGTACTTTCAGGGAGACAAGAAGAAGAGATGATGCACAGGGTCTCTGGTGTCAGAAGATCTCCTAGAAGTAGTAGGCAGAAACGATTAGAAGACTTGTTTAGGCCACCCTATGATATATTATTTGTAGGCACCTTTACAGAGGCCAGAGATTATGCCAAAAGCATTAACAGATGGCTGATAGTTAATATACAAAATCCTGTAGAATTTGCTTGCCAAGTGCTCAATAGAGATCTCTGGCCTAATGAACAAATCAGAGAAATTGTCAAAGATCATTTTGTATTGTGGCAAGTGAGTAATTCTCTCCTTTCTATTTCAATCAACACAATGTTCATTAAATTTAAATGCAATGCATTTTTAATAGGTTTTATCAAATTCATCTGATGGCAAACGATATATAGATTTCTACAATGTTGGAGAATATCCTTATTTAGCAATAATTGATCCAAGAACAGGTGAATGCATGAGATCGTACAATCATGTAACTGTGGACAGTTTGATTGCTGGACTAAACGACATGCTTAGCACACATGCATCACCTGACAATATTGAAACACTATCACCTAAAAAACATTCTACAAATTCACAATGTGATTTGATTACTGACTCGGTATTAATAATACATTATAATTTTTCGATCATAAGCATGTTTTCAATTTGAAGTATAATGCATATATTGTTGTATTTTAGAGTGTCCCATCTCATTCAAAGAGATCTCACGAACGTGAAAGAAAAGCTGGCTGCAGTTCGAAAACAGGTAACTAATCAGTGATATATGCACGAGTCTTTGCCAAATATCATTATGGTATTTTTTAACTGAATGTTTCTTGTAGATAACAAAAATCCTAAACCAAGTACCAGCGTAAATTCTACAAATAGTACGTGTAGTTTTATCAGCAAAAGATCTAGAATAGATGAAAAGGAAAAAGAAATGGAAGAGGAAGAACTCATGGATGCCAATGCTCCAAAGATAACAGTATGTCTTCGTTTACCAGATGGTAGTAAACAGACAATTTCCATCTTAGCAAATGACACAGTTAAGGTAATATAAAGTTAATCATAAAGCTATTGATGAATATTTTTTCAACTATTAATTATTATACTGCTCTAGGGTTTTGTAAAGAAGATGAATAAGATGGGTTACCAATCATCGGAATATACATACCTCGTCCCATTTCCCAAAACGAACATCGGCGAACTCTCGATGAGTAGTCGATTGTCAGATACTATCCTGTATCCTTCCAACACAGTATTTATAACGAAAATTTAGTCTATCCAATTAAAATAAGTTTCCAGGGCGTTATATAAATTTTAGTGTGTAATTATTTGTTGATTTGAATTCTCAGACTTAAGAAAGTGACAAAAAAATAAGAAAAATAAGTTTTATTATTTTTGGTGTGTATTTTTCAATTAATTTTATAATAGAAATCATGTGGGGTACTTTAAATTATGAATTATTTTTAGATTGATATTTTTTCACGTAAATTTTGTTGATAAAATGGAATTTGTATTTTTAAATGAATACTATACATTTATAAGATTTTTAATTGTACATAAAGTTGATGAAACTTTTTATTTACATTCTCATCCTAAAACTGCCAACTTAGACTTAAATCATCATTATTAATTCATTATTGTATTTACTGTAAATAATTAATTACGAAAGAATATTTATTACCTACCTTCATGTATACAATCAACAGAATCACTCAATTTTGCAGAGATACTATATTTGTAAAATATTAAAATATCCCGCGAAACATAATTTAAATTTATTATACTAAGTTACACAATTACAAATAAAAAGTAATAGCATTTTTAAAATAATTTTTATTTTACATTAATTATTTCACATACAAATATAAAAAAGTTTAAATATTTGTTAAAATTCGATAATTATTCAATTTTAAAACTCATTAATTATAATACTTAAACATATTTGATAAAGTAATAATGTTTGCAAATATAGCAGTACAAATAGATATTAAAAAATTACATGTACAAACAGAAATTATAAAAATATAATAGATATTAGACCTAAAAAAACGATGGCAACCCAAGATCTTCTTATCTGATACAGTTTAGTGCTGAATAAGGAGTGTCAATACAAGATTCAGTCACTATAATCATTCTTTGGCTTTGAAAACTTGATTTTCAAGAAATCCATCGCAGAATTCATACTGTATTCCTCAATTATAAGTACTTTATTCCAAGTGGGGTTAATCACTGATCAATTTTATACACAAACGATGTTTGCGCTTTTAAAGTCAAATCACTTATGTCGTCTAAATGTCCACAGTAACCAAAACAGGAAAGAGAAATAAAATTAAAAATTATAAATAAATCAATACAATGTTTGTAAATATTAATAATTAACATATTTTATTGTTTTTTTTAACAATATTTTAATTACTTAATAAGCTATCTTGAGAACATTATTAAGTTACAATAAAATTTGAAGTCTTACTGGCACTAACAGAAATATTTTAGTATTTACATGAGTATCTATATAATTTTTATCGTAATATTATTGACTGCATGTACAGAGTGAAAAAATAAATATGAGTATTAGCATTTTAATATTTAAAGACAATGAATAAATATAAGTACAAGACAGTAAAAATGATACAAATTACAAATTTATGAAGTGAACAATTCATCTTGAAACTTGAGTTTATAAATACTTTGGAAAAAAAAACTACTATATGTATATATGTATAAATAAATAAGTAAATATATACACATATATCAATTACGTGATATTTTCAAAAGTCAATGATGATGTATATATACAATACAAAAATAAATGTTTATCAGAGACATTTATATAAAAACAATAGTAATTGCAATAAGAAATTGGTGTTGGAAAATTGACAAACATAAATTTTGATTATTAAATATAGTACTATATTAAAAATACTTTTCAATAAATTGATACTTATGCTTGAAAACTATTGTTAATAATTGGGATTGATAAGCTTTTGATATCCCAAAGTAATTGGATATAGATTGTTATAGAAGCACAATCTTAAAAAAGTTTTGCTTAATCGAATAGATCTGGTTCCATACCAAGTTGCTCCAAGAGTACACCCATTGGAGTGCGCTTTAGGCCAATTCCTTCAATCTTGTTAACAAGCTTATTTTTCAGACTTCTCAATCTCAAAGAGGCGTGCACAAATATAACTAAAAAAATAAAATGATTCATTATAAATAGTAGCGTTAGTATTCAAATCATGCAAGATATTTAATCTACTCACCAGCAAACGGCAAGAGAATACCAACTAAAAAGACAAGCAAAGAACCCAAAGTATAAGTGAGAATACAACCAGCAATCAACATAAATAATACCCCAGTGCCAGGATATTTCCTTTTGAAATTATGCACTGCTCTTCCCTCTGTTGAAATATATGCAAAGGCAAATATAGTGAGGCCGCTCACTATCATCCCAACCAACATTTTCATGGGATGAATCAAACTAAATAAAAAATTTTAATAAATTATATATGACTCAATTAATATTAAGGTAAACTGAGCTTAAAGTAGATCGCACATTGTTAATTGATTGGCATTCAAAACGAATTTCTACACTTGAAATAAAAATTGATCAATTATTATTTAAAAAGCATAGGTATTTTAAAACATTAAATATAGCTCCTTATTTAACATGCAATTTTCCGATCACATCTTAATATAGAACTTGCATGGCATACAAAATGAGCTGATAATAAAATGTAACAATATCCATTACTAAATCTCTGTCGGTTTAGAAATTTCAGAAAAAAGTCTAGAAAAAAGATATATTAAATTTTAATTAAACTTACCCAACAAGAATGAAAATGATAACACTGGTAAAGAAGTAGTTAGTTTGATAGTAAAGCAAATTATTGACAACTCGATTGCCCCATTTATCAAGATCTCTCATATTTGGAATTTGAAATCTAGCGGAATCAAGAATAAAGTCATTAAGGCTTCGTAGAGGAGGCAACTCCAGGTCGCCTTCGACGACATCCTTGGTGCTTTTGTATCCCATCGTACGTCTGTCTATTTCTAGCAATGACACTTGAGTATTCCAATATGCCTAACTGTGAACGTAAAACCTAACCTTTACTTGATTGTTGCAATACGTCAGTTGAGTAATTTACTCACGTATATTACGTAATATTTAATCATCGATCATGTTTTTATTCTAGAAAGACATGTTTATAAATCGGATAACATCCTTTCACCACACCCCGATAATTCTTCCTTGTCCACATACAATTTTTAATTCAACAATACACAAAGAATTATAACTTTGAAATACCCGCCCAATTCCCCCACCCCTTTCTGGTCCATCGTCCTACAATTTGGTCGTACAGAGCTTGTAGAGCAGTCTGGTGGTGAGCAGCACAGCTGGCTTTGACGGCGCATGAGCTGCTCAAGTCATTCAAGGATCGTAATGTATAGTATATACCATAGTAGCTGTTCGCCATAACAGTCGAGCTCGTGTCCGCATGGCATATGATATTTATCACGGTGTATCCTCGTCAACTTGTGGATTTTTCAATAATTGGGTTCGTTTACACATTATTTACATTAGTAGGGTAAGAAAACAATTTGTAAAAGATATGCTTGGTGCGCGATATTTTGTAATTTGATGCCACCATAAACGCATACTTCAGCTATACGTTATTGTACTTGAGCTAAGCACGTGCAGTGTTGATGTTTTTGCTGAAAACCATGAAGAATGCACCCTGTTGTATGACGACGTGCGAATACGTAGTGTTTGTATATCGTTGAATGAGCAAAGTTATTTGACGAATGTGTTATGTAAACATGAGAGAGAGAGAGAGAGAGAGGGAGAGGAAATGTACGTACATTTTACGTGTCAGAGCGTGTGTACTTGGGTGCGTCTGTGTGTGTGTGTGTGTGGATATGTACATTTACGTATAGAGTTTGACTGATGAAATTTGATCGATTGTTATAGGTTAATTTGAGCCATTCGAGATAAAGACTACCTATATGAAACGAAACGAGAAATAAAAAATAAAGGTGAGCGATTTAACTGCCAATATAATTTTGTTTGTAAACAATGATTACGCATTTATCCAAGAAATCAGCTGCGCATAAAATCAAACAATAGTATCGTTCGAAGCTATTATTGTTACAAAGCTTCTATCATCATTGTGTATAAAAAAGTTGATTATAAATTTAATTTTTTTTCATTTCATATTAATACATATTATATCAATTGGAATGTTATCATATTGATGGAATATTTTATATAAAAAAAAAATTATGATGCAACAGTTCGTGTCCATATAATCAAAGAAATTACTTGAATATTTATAACGTCCATTTAATATTTGATTGAGAAAACTTAAAGTATATAAAATTTATATGAAATTATAGGGTCAAAATTAATTCAGTTGAATAGTTTGATGCTAATTATAGTTTTCCTCATTCTTTCAAAAAAAGAATCTATAAGGTAGAAATAACGTAGTAAAAGTGGAAATATAAGCATTGAATTTCTATTTTCAGATCCATATTCCAAAAGAAAGCTTTACTTATCTCGTCTGATAACGAAAATTACCCGATCTCACATATGCTCGTGCACACATACGCATACGCCCGCACTTAAATAGATAACCGAGACATATATATTTTGTGTGACTATCGGTTCTCGCAGTCTAAGACATGGCGTCCAATAGCAACGAATGGACATCGCTGCCACAGCGTAAACGATCTGACAAAAGGACTCGTGACAATAAGACTAAATTGATGGCGCAGTTGAAGGAAATGTTCGGATCTACCTTCGAGAGTGAAATTATTGAAACTGTCGCTGATCATTGCCAATATAAACGTGAGTATATTACATATTTGTTTGTTTTATACCAAAAGACACCTATTCAATGCAAGTTGTCTTTCAACTGATTAACCTTATAATTTTCATGATTGACAATTTGCCACTATTGAAAGAGAGAAAAGATTTAAATTATTTTTTACTAAACTAATCAAATTAAAAGACCGTGTCATGCGTAGAAATGAGAACTTTGCGCAGTCAACGGACGTTTGATGCACACGTGACAGCTACATTAATATGAAGCGATAAAAGAATGACGTTTTTATAAATTTGTTAAAGAATTTATTTTACAATTTAGACATAATTTTGTCTTTTTTTTTAATTCTTAATGTTTACTGCATCCCAAGCAATTAGTTTTTTTTTTCTCAAGTCAATAACCGCATATTAATAATTCATTCTAGATGTATTCTTACTTACACAAAATATTCGAATTCTAGTGGAAGCTGCAATAGAAACTTTAATAACGCTATCCTCTCAAACGCCTTCACAAACTAGTAATCCGAACTTTCAAAAAGGTCAGCCTTGTGATAACGATGACCTGTGGCAGGCAGATGATTTTCCACCAACAGAGAATCCATGGTTCGAAACAAGTAAGACCGAAAAAGAATTTCTTAAGCAAGAAGAAGAATTGAAGAAATTCGAAGCAGCACAGAAATGTAACTCTCAACAAAGAAATCTTCAAGACATTAATAATGAAGATGATAAAAAAGGATCATGCTCTCAGAGAGTTGGACGCCAAGCGAGAAAAGTAGAGACTGCATCGTTGTGTGGATTGAAGGTACAATACAGGCCTAAAGGCATCGATTACAAGTCAGATGACGACGCTGATGTGGTAATCGAGGATGAAGCCAGCGATTATAAAGTCGAACCTGAACCTATCAGTGTCTGCAACTTTCTTGCGAACACAACGCAGTGTCCTCCAAGAACCACTTTTCCAAAGGTAGATTTAAGAAGTTTGAAAGAAATTTTTGTTTGAAATTTGAAGAATTTTAATTCTTGAATAGAATTACTTACATTACAATCTTATCTTTAAAAAATAATTAATTTTTCCTCCCACAGATGGAATGTATCAGCACGCCATCGCCGCCATGCACACCGCGCCATCAGTTGCCTTCACTCACAAAACCTTTAACCACCCACGAGAAACATCTTCAGCGCATCCAATTGGATATTAAGAAAGGCTGGAAAATCCTTATTATTCTTCGTGGCTGTCCTGGTAGTGGAAAAAGCTACTTAGCACAAAGCATTGTTAATCATACAATGAATGGCGATGTTGAAAATCACATTTTTAGCGCTGACCATTATTTTTCACTCATAAATGGTGGTGTTTATCGTTTTGATCATAACAAACTGAGTGACGCCCATGCTTATTGTCAAAATAGAGTTTACAATGCTATGAGACATGGCGTCAGTCCTGTTATTGTAGATAATACAAATACGCAAGCATGGGAGATGAAAACTTATGCCGTAATGGGGGTAAATATAAAAAATATCTTATTATTTTTGCTAATAAAGTTATAATTAAGTCTACAACAACGAAATATTCATAAAATAAATAATTTTTGATATTCTAGTTGGTCGAATTCTTAACGTAACAATCGACATGTTAATTTTATAGGTAGAAAACGGCTATATCATAGAAACAGTCGAGCCAGACACACACTGGTTCCGTAATGCTTCAGAACTCGCGAAACGCAATCAACATGGAGTACCGCAACTTAAAATTCAAACGATGCTCGATCGTTATGAGTCCCAAATTAGTGGTGAACGTCTGATTAGAATGTTTAGACTCGTCTATCCTCCATATAATCGACCACCGCAGCCACGCAAAGAGCCGCCAATATTATTGTTGAATTCTTCGATATATGCTCAAGTGAGGTTTTAATATTTTTACCTTGCATGCTTTTTACCCAATTAACAGTCATTGGATTCCTTTTTTTTTAAATTGAATCAAAATTAAATTAAAATTAAAAATCAAGCAGCAATCTCCGTTGTTGTCCGAAGTACTTTATTAAAGATAATTTATTTATTTAATATTAGATAATAAGACAAAGAAAATAATTTATTAAAAATATTTATACAATTTATATTTGTAATAATTTTTAATATATCTAAAATAATGGAAAGATATTTAATTTTATTAACATATTACAACTGATAATTATAACAAAATTATCGTAATAAATATTCGATTTTTGTATTCATATTACAGCAAGAAAATGTTTTGAGCACAATAGCTAAAGAATATGCTAATTTGGAAACATTGTGTAAAGATGTTGTTCCTAATCCCCCTCGACTCACACCAATGTTGTCGATCGAAGGAAATTCTTTCAAAGAGGAAGATCTTATTGATTTGACTAACCTTGGAGCCATTGGTTCAGAGAGAAAGATATCAAATGACGAAGAAAAGATGACTGATAAGAATTTGATCGAACTGCCAAAACTTGGAGCTATTGGATCAGAGAGGAAACTATCAATGGATGAAGTTATTAAAGATGATACGAAGGAAACGGCCGGCTTGGTTGACACTGAAGTTATGACCAAACTGTTACTTGAGGAAGATAAAACAGAAGAGAAATTGAACACTTCTGGAGCACTTCAAAGTATTACAAAAGAAGATTATTTCTTGGATGCCGAGGAGAATGTGAGCCGTGACTCCAATACAAGCAAGAACTCAGCCACGTCTAGCGATCACAGTACGGATTTTGAGAAGGTCGATATGATCGATTTTGATAGTAGTCCCGAAAATAAAACAACGATGAATACACAGAAAAAAGAGACCACTGCTGTTGGTTTGGGATCACTTTTTTCTTATATCAAAAACTCTTTCCTGGGAATCGAGAAAGAAGAGCCAGTATTGTCGCCAAAGGTTGAGAACGAAGAGGTAATGTTACAAACTTCGATGAAAACGAATAGCGTACCAATCGAACAGGTTAAAAAAGAAATTGAAGAAACAAAAACTAGCGTGATACAAATTGACAAAGAAGAACATGACACACTATCTACAAAATTATCAAGTAGCGTTGCCTCCGACGTGCCCAAAAACAATCTAACGATCAATGTACAGGAGAGCGTTGAAGTAGTTAACAAGTTGAAAAATAACAATGAAGAAATATCAGAAGAATTATTAGAAGCATGCTTGGATTTTCAATTAATTGAAACTATAGACTACTCAGCTAGAAGAGAAGAAGAAGACAACGAGAGTATCATCTCTGAGAAAAGTTTTGCTCAAGAGTTGAAGGTAACTGGGTATGAGAGATGAGTGGAGGCACGATTGAATGCTTGTGTTATTGTATTTCACGTTTAGATTAAACATATATTTATTTTTATAATTTGGTCCCTTTTTTTCTATTTACTCATGCTATCTAGAATTTGCAAGCTTTCATGAAATTTCAAGAGGATGACGCCCGTGCGGCGAATGAGTCCATTGATACAATTCTCAATGACAAGAATAATATTCTTAAAGACCAACAGGTATAATTTTAGTTTTGTTTTGTTTCTTGCTTAATCTTATTTCAATGCTTTTGGTTAATTAAGAAGTATTTTGGGCATGATTACTGCGGGCATGTATATATTGCTTCATATAACAATCATCATATTTATAAAATATATCGCACTACAATAAATCATCATTACTTTAATAAACTCATTACATTACATTATTTCCTTATTACTGCGTGCTTGGTGATTAAAAATAAATTATGAATAATTTTTTGTAAGCCTATTATTTAATGGCCCTCAACCATGTACACAAAACACTAAAATATATTTTACTTTTTTTTCTTTTTTTCTTAGAAAAGTGATTTGTAGAAATTATCTCTCTACTATAAGATTTTGTCATATACGACGATTTTTTAGAGCATGTACTGTATACTGTGAACTATATACTGCATACTGTATCTACTATATACTATATATTGCATATTGCATACTACGTGTATTGTATACTGTATAATGTATACCGCATGTACTGTATAATTTACTGCCTACGCAACTCGAAACATCTTTTTACGAACATTTTATCAACATAGACTCAAATAATTATTTTGTTATTATTATGATGTAGAATCAGAATCTTCCTCGTACCGAAGTGTCAAGCGATGATGATGGAATTGGAATAAATAACATCAACTTAATCAATTGGCGTGAGTCACCTTTGCCAGTAGAACACGTGCAGAATTTGTTAGAAAAAGTTGAAGATTACGTACAAGTGAAATCTGATTTACACGATAAAGAAACGTTCACGGATCCTTATGACTTTAATGTCGTTTTTATTGGAAGTGACGAATTCAAAGTCATAGAAGCGCATAATCGAAGCATTAACGAAAGAAATACAGCTATACTAAATGGTAAGTGTAGCAAAAAAATGGTACCCGTTATGGGACTTGTAGTATACGTATAGGTCACCAAATACGTATAATGTTGAAAAGTAATTTTCACGTGAAACTAGAATAGAGTTCCATAATAATTATTGTATTTTGTGGTAATAATTAACACTAAAATACAATACATATTCGTTAATTTCAAGTATATTTAATTTACTCTACAAATATCTAAAAATTCATCATTTTTGCAGTCGATTCACAAACTTTCAGCGGGAAACAACTACACAAAAGTACAATGACCAACGATCTGCTCCATTACGAAACAATGTTTGATCTTGAAGTTGAACACCGTGGCGAGGAGTTAATCGAAAAGTTTCCTCACATTCCGCGTTATTTAGTTCTCGACGTGTACGACAATCTGTGTAGAAGGGATTTTAACTGGGCGGCTGAGTACCTGAAGAATTTGGAATCCGAAGATGTAGCCATGGCTATAGCAATGGCTGACACTGAAAAGGAAAATACGCGCCATGACGATGGCACTGAGAAGAATGTAATTAGTCTGGACGACGTTACATGTGAGTTTTTTTCATTTTTTTCATTGCTTGAGCTAACATAGTATATGAATATTCGTTTAAATAAACTTTATACGAAGAAGTAGAATCGAGTACGAAGTTTATACTTTTAACTTTAGAAAAAAATAAGAATTTTATCAAATAAATTTTGTTTATATTTTAAATAACCTTTTATCGTTATCTTATCTCGCCTGTACTTAAGTCCAGAATAAAGGAATATCAATAATCGATTATTAATCTTGATGAATAAAAGCTATCTATGTTGACAACAAAATTTATAAACACAATAGAACTACATTTTTCAACTATAATAATAATTGATCATACTAACAATGATTAATAATACAATGATTGTAATCTTTAGCTGCAAAAAAAATTGATACGACGAAACAAGGTACAAGTAGTACTGAATCATCGAATAATTCACCACAGTATCAACCGTCTAAACATCGTAAGAGCCGTCGAGAGAAGAACGTTGTTACTCAAGAGTTGGAATGCGAGTTACAAAAAAAATTTGTGTTCAGTGAAGAATCGTATCCGACTCATACTTTACGTGTTAAACGCTGGAAGAATCGAGATTTTTCACCTAAAAAAGAACCCGAGCAAAATGTTGGAAGCTTTGACGATCAACTAGAACTTGATCAATTGACGAGACATGAACATCCAGCCGCTATGGATAATAATCAAGCGTCGACTGACGAAGAAAGCTCTGATGGTGATTCTGGTGAAGAGATGATGGAGCTAAAACTTGGCTACGAATTCATTAGAGTCCTCGAAGCAGAATTTGGTAACCCGGATTTTTCGAAATCGGATGGCTTGTTTCCCGTGATACAGATTAAGAAGTCCATGGCACAAGAGCTTCATGCATTATGGATCGATAGCATGCAGCAACAGTTGTGGTCCATGCAAGAGCAACTTGATAGTATGATCGCTAAAGGTGAGTTGATTGACGATAAGATGCTATCCTTTTTTGAGAATCACAGTTCTACTTTATTTTGGATCATTACGTTTTTATCAATACATAGATGCAGAGTACGCGAGGGCATTAGAAGCCGAAGAAGACGAAGAATTTAAAACAGCAATAGGAATCAGTGAACCAGAAGTGCCAAATCTTAAAGAGATCATGGACATGGAAATGGCTCTTGCCGTATACAGCAAAGACTCGGTTAGTTGTGAAAAGAGAAATCTAAAAGTTCTATTATGAATATAAATATAACATTTCAATTATTTATAGAAGAAATATCGTAAGGATACTTCCAAAAAGCAGATGGAAAACATTTTAACAACAGATATCTTGATGGAGATGTTTCCCTATTGTGATCGAGAATTGATTCTCGCAATATACGATGCTCATGATCGCGATTTCAGCGAGACTGTAAAAGTTATCAAAGAGAATTGTGACACCAAATGCAAACTAACGATGGCTGACGTTCTAAAAAAGCGGAAACACCTTATCGATAAGTTGCATAAAGAGAGTCTTTGCCAAACATCAAAATACAATGAAATGGTAATTTTTATAAATCGAATCAAATGTAAACTATTGTATAAACCGACTAAAGTTTTATTATATTGTTTATAGATAAATGAAGGTCTGAACGAAGCCTGCGGTGGTGAATATGAGTCAAACCAATACATGACTTATGAAGATGCTTTACAACAAGCACATGAGTCGAGATCGGAAGCTCAATATCAGTTGGCTTTACGAGATGAGAATTTTCGTAAAGCTAAACAAGCTTACCGCAATAAAAATCCCCAAGTCGCCGCTTATTATTCCGATGTGGTATGTATTCTACACAATATACAACCTTGAAAGAATAAGTATAACGTGTAATTTACATTTGTCTTTTAAGGCGAAATTGCATATCCGCAATGTAGAGGCGGCAAATTCAGCAGCAGCCTCAGCTTTTCTTGCTGCTCAAGCACATACCGATGTTGATAATTTGCTGGATCTGCACTATCTGCATGTTGCTGAAGCAAGAGAAGCGTTGAACATTTTTATAGATCATCAGCTGAATAATTTGCCTTCTGGTGGTCGCAAGCATATTTTCATTATAACAGGAAGAGGATTAAGAAGTTTAAATGGACAAAGTAGGATCAAACCTGCCGTTGCCCAACAGTTGAATGCCAAAAATTTGAGGTGAGTAATCTCTGATAAATATCTTACAATTTTTGTAATGGTACAGTAAGATTTTTCAAGTTTGTTATCCTTTCAAATACCTTGCGCAATAAATATTTATATGTATCTAACAACAAGTTCATTTTTGTTTATTCTAGATTCTCGGAAGTAAATCCTGGTATGCTAAAAGTGCAATTGCGTAAGAAATAACTGCCATTATTGAATTAAGTTTCAAATTTGTTATAATCTTTTTATTAATTGACAAATGTAATAATTTTGCATATTAAGGTTACAATAACAAATTAAACATGATTATTTATATTTTCAAATAAAATACTTTAAAATAGTAAATTACTTTTTTTTCTATATAAAATTATAAAAAGTAAGAATTATTTTGAAAACATCGATTGATTTTATTTCATTTTTATTCTGTATATTGGTTTGTTTACATAAAGAAGTGAGATATATAAAAAGACGACAGCATCTGCAATAAATGTTTGTCCTATTCTTATTTAAAGCAATAAAAGACGCTGTCTCTAATGATAATGTTAGATATATATTTTTATAACCACTGACTGCCATTGATAATTTTGACCACGTTATTACCGTATTATGACTTGCCTCGTTATATTTGTTGCTCCTTAGACGTAATTTACATATGTAAGAATCCACAACAATTTTCTATTAGAAAATGTATTGTAATTTTTTTATTAAGAGAAAAATATATGCGTTTATAAAAAAAAAAAAAAAGAAAAATCAAATTGTTGTCAATTTATTTCTCATTGGATTAGTCTTAATCGGCGATGGCCATCATCACGTCTCGGTATCTTTTTCAATGGCGATCTCATTGATGATGGTTTCCTCGATGGTCGATCTTAAACCCCAATCACAATTACTATTACACTTCAAAGTATTACAAAAGAAGATTATTTCTTGGATGCCAAGGAGAATGTGAGCCATGACTCCAATACAAGCAAGAACTCAGCCACGTCTAGCGATCACAGTACGGATTTTGAGAAGGTCGATACGATCGATTTTGATAGTAGTCCCGAAAATAAAACAACGATGAATACACAGAAAAAAGAGACCACTGCTGTTGGTTTGGGATCACTTTTTTCTTATATCAAAAACTCTTTCCTGGGAATCGAGAAAGAAGAGCCAGTATTGTCGCCAAAGGTTGAGAACGAAGAGGTAATGTTACAAACTTCGATGAAAACGAATAGCGTACAAATCGAACAGGTTAAAAAAGAAATTGAAGAAACAAAAACTAGCGTGATACAAATTGACAAAGAAGAACATGACACACTATCTACAAAATTATCAAGTAGCGTTGCCTCCGACGTGCCCAAAAACAATCTAACGATCAATGTACAGGAGAGCGTTGAAGTAGTTAACAAGTTGAAAAATAACAATGAAGAAATATCAGAAGAATTATTAGAAGCATGCTTGGATTTTCAATTAATTGAAACTATAGACTACTCAGCTAGAAGAGAAGAAGAAGACAACGAGAGTATCATCTCTGAGAAAAGTTTTGCTCAAGAGTTGAAGGTAACTGGGTATGAGAGATGAGTGGAGGCACGATTGAATTCTTGTGTTATTGTATTTCACGTTTAGATTAAACATATATTTATTTTTATAATTTGGTCCCTTTTTTTCTATTCACTCATGCTATCAAGAATTTGCAAGCTTTCATGAAATTTCAAGAGGATGACGCCCGTGCGGCGAATGAGTCCATTGATACAATTCTCAATGACAAGAATAATATTCTTAAAGACCAACAGGTATAATTTTAGTTTTGTTTTGTTTCTTGCTTAATCTTATTTCAATCCCTTTGGTTAATTAAGAAGTATTTTGGGCATGATTACTGCGGGCATGTATATATTGCTTCATATAACAATCATCATATTTATAAAATATATCGCACTACAATAAATCATCATTACTTTAATAAACTCATTACATTACATTATTTCCTTATTACTGCGTGCTTGGTGATTAAAAATAAATTATGAATAATTTTTTGTAAGCCTATTATTTAATGGCCCTCAACCATGTACACAAAACACTAAAATATATTTTACTTTTTTTTCTTTTTTTCTTAGAAAAGTGATTTGTAGAAATTATCTCTCTACTATAAGATTTTGTCATATACGACGATTTTTTAGAGCATGTACTGTATACTGTGAACTATATACTGCATACTGTATCTACTATATACTATATATTGCATATTGCATACTACGTGTATTGTATACTGTATAATGTATACCGTATGTACTGTATAATTTACTGCCTACGCAACTCGAAACATCTTTTTACGAACATTTTATCAACATAGACTCAAATAATTATTTTGTTATTATTATGATGTAGAATCAGAATCTTCCTCGTACCGAAGTGTCAAGCGATGATGATGGAATTGGAATAAATAACATCAACTTAATCAATTGGCGTGAGTCACCTTTGCCAGTAGAACACGTGCAGAATTTGTTAGAAAAAGTTGAAGATTACGTACAAGTGAAATCTGATTTACACGATAAAGAAACGTTCACGGATCCTTATGACTTTAATGTCGTTTTTATTGGAAGTGACGAATTCAAAGTCATAGAAGCGCATAATCGAAGCATTAACGAAAGAAATACAGCTATACTAAATGGTAAGTGTAGCAAAAAAATGGTACCCGTTATGGGACTTGTAGTATACGTATAGGTCACCAAATACGTATAATGTTGAAAAGTAATTTTCAAGTGAAACTAGAATAGAGTTCCATAATAATTATTGTATTTTGTGGTAATAATTAACATTAAAATACAAATACATATTCGTTAATTTCAAGTATATTTAATTTACTCTACAAATATCTAAAAATTCATCATATTTGCAGTCGATTCACAAACTTTCAGCGGGAAACAACTACCCAAAAGTACAATGACCAACGATCTGCTCCATTACGAAACAATGTTTGATCTTGAAGTTGAACACCGTGGCGAGGAGTTAATCGAAAAGTTTCCTCACATTCCGCGTTATTTAGTTCTCGACGTGTACGACAATCTGTGTAGAAGGGATTTTAACTGGGCGGCTGAGTACCTGAAGAATTTGGAATCCGAAGATATAGCCATGGCTATAGCAATGGCTGACACTGAAAAGGAAAATACGCGCCATGACGATGGCACTAAGAAGAATGTAATTAGTCTGGACGACGTTACATGTGATTTTACTATATACTATATACTGTATACTCCATATTGCATCTACTATATACTACATACTGCATACGGCATCCACTATATACTATATACTGTATACTATATACTATATACTGTATACTGCATACTGCATGCGAAAATTCTAAAAATTCATTCTTTTTGCAGTCGATTCACAAACTTTCAGCGGGAAACAACTACACAAAAGTACAGTGACCAACGATCTGTTCCATTACGAAACAATGTTTGATCTTGAAGTTGAACACCGTGGCGAGGAGTTAATCGAAAAGTTTCCTCACATCCCGCGTTATTTAGTTCTCGACGTGTACGACAATCTGTGTAGAAGGGATTTTAACTGGGCGGCTGAGTACCTGAAGAATATGGAATCCGAAGATATAGCCATGGCTAGAGCAATGGCTGACACTGAAAAGGAAAATACGCGCCATGACGATGGCACTGAGAAGAATGTAATTAGTCTGGACGACGTTACATGTGAGTTTTCTTCATTTTTTTCATTGCTTGAGCTTAACATAGTATATGAATATTCGTTTAAATAAACTTTATACGATGAAGTAGAATCAAGTACGAAGTTTATACTTTTACCTTTAGAAAAAAATAAGAATTTTATCAAATAAATTTTGTTTATATTTTAAATAACCTTTTATCGTTTACTTATCTCGCCTGTACTTAAGTCCAGAATAAAGGAATATCAATAATCGATTATTAATCTTGATGAATAAAAGCTATCTATGTTGACAACAAAATTTATAAACACAATAGAACTTCATTTTTCAACTATAATAATAATTGATCATAATAACAATGATTAATAATACAATGATTGTAATCTTTAGCTGCAAAAAAAATTGATACGACGAAACAAGATACAAGTAGTACTGAATCATCGAATAATTCACCACAGTATCAACCATCTAAACGTCGTAAGAGCCGTCGAGAGAAGAACGTTGTTACTCAAGAGTTGGAATGCGAGTTACAAAAAAAATTTGTGTTCAGTGAAGAATCGTATCCGACTCATACTTTGCGTGTTAAACGCTGGAAGAATCGAGATTTTTCACCTAAAAAAGAACCCGAGCAAAATGTTGGAAGCTTTGACGATCAACTAGAACTTGATCGATTGACGAGACATGAACATCCAGCCGCTATGGATAATAATCAAGCGTCGACTGACGAAGAAAGCTCTGAAGGTGATTCTGGTGAAGAGATGATGGAGCTAAAACTTGGCTACGAATTCATTAGAGTCCTCGAAGCAGAATTTGGTAACCCGGATTTTTCGAAATCGGATGGCTTGTTTCCCGTGATACAAATTAAGAAGTCCATGGCGCAAAAACTTCATGCATTATGGATCGATAGCATGCAGCAACAGTTGTGGTCCATGCAAGAGCAACTTGATAGTATGATCGCTAAAGGTGAGTTGATTGACGATAAGATGCTATCCTTTTTTGAGAATCACAGTTCTACTTTATTTTGGATCATTACATTTTTATCAATACATAGATGCAGAGTACGCGAGGGAATTAGAAGCCGAAGAAGACGAAGAATTTAAAACAGCAATAGGAATCAGTGAACCAGAAGTGCCAAATCTTAAAGAGATCATGGACATGGAAATGGCTCTTGCCGTATACAGCAAAGACTCGGTTAGTTGTGAAAAAAGAAATCTAAAAGTTCAATTATGAGTATAAATATAACATTTCAATTATTTATAGAAGAAATATCGTAAGGATACTTCCGAAAAACAGATGGCAAACATTTTAACAACAGACATCTTGATGGAGATGTTTCCCTATTGTGATCGAGAATTGATTCTCGCAATATACGATGCTCATGATCGCGATTTCAACGAGACTGTCAAAGTTATCAAAGAGAATTGTGACACCAAATGCAAACTAACGATGGCTGACGTTGTAAAAAAGCGGAAACACCTTATCGATAAGTTGCATAAAGAGAGTCTTTGCCAAACATCAAAATACAATGAAATGGTAATTTTTATAAATCGAATCAAATGTAAACTATTGTATAAACCGACTAAAGTTTTATTATATTGTTTATAGATAAATGAAGGTCTGAACGAAGCCTGCGGTGGTGAATATGAGTCAAACCAATACATGACTTATGAAGATGCTTTACAACAAGCACATGAGTCGAGATCGGAAGCTCAATATCAGTTGGCTTTACGAGATGAGAATTTTCGTAAAGCTAAACAAGCTTACCGCAATAAAAATCCCCAAGTCGCCGCTTATTATTCCGATGTGGTATGTATTCTACACAATATACAACCTTGAAAGAATAAGTATAACATGTAATTTACATTTGTCAATTTGTCCTTTAAGGCGAAATTGCATATCCGCAATGTAGAGGCGGCAAATTCAGCAGCAGCCTCAGCTTTTCTTGCTGCTCAAGCACATACCAGTGATGATAATACGCTGGATCTTCACTATCTGCATGTTGCTGAAGCAAGAAAAGCGTTGAACATTTTTATCGATCAACAGCTGAATAATTTGCCTCTTGGTGGTCGCAAGCATATTTTCGTTATAACTGGAAGGGGATTAAGAAGTTTAAATGGTCAAAGTAGAATCAAGCCTGCCGTTGTCCAACAGTTGAATGACAAAAATTTGAGGTGAGTAATCTCTGATAAATATCTTACAATTTCGTAATGGTACAATAAGATATTTCAAGTTTGTTATCCTTTCAAATTCCTTGCGCAATAAATATTTATATATATATCTTACAACAAGTTCATTTTTGTTTATTCTAGATTTTCGGAAGTAAATCCTGGTATGCTAAAAGTGAAATTGCGTAAAAGACGTTGTCTCTAATGATAATGTTAGATATATATTTTTATAACCACTGACTGCCATTGATAATTTTGACCACGTTATTACCGTATTATGACTTGCCTCGTTATATTTGTTGCTCCTTAGACGTAATTTACATATGTAAGAATCCACAACAATTTTCTATTAGAAAATGTATTGTAATTTTTTTATTAAGAGAAAAATATATGCGTTTATAAAAAAAAAAAAAAAGAAAAATCAAATTGTTGTCAATTTATTTCTCATTGGATTAGTCTTAATCGGCGATGGCCATCATCACGTCTCGGTATCTTTTTCAATGGCGATCTCATTGATGATGGTTTCCTCGATGGTCGATCTTAAACCCCAATCACAATTACTATTACACTTCAAAGTATTACAAAAGAAGATTATTTCTTGGATGCCGAGGAGAATGTGAGCCGTGACTCCAATACAAGCAAGAACTCAGCCACGTCTAGCGATCACAGTACGGATTTTGAGAAGGTCGATACGATCGATTTTGATAGTAGTCCCGAAAATAAAACAACGATGAATACACAGAAAAAAGAGACCACTGCTGTTGGTTTGGGATCACTTTTTTCTTATATCAAAAACTCTTTCCTGGGAATCGAGAAAGAAGAGCCAGTATTGTCGCCAAAGGTAGAGAACGAAGAGGTAATGTTACAAACTTCGATGAAAACGAATAGCGTACCAATTGAACAGGTTAAACAAGAAATTGACGAACCAACAACTAGCGTGATACAAATTGACAAAGAAGAACATGACACACTTTCTACATAATTATCAAGTAGCGTTGCCTCCGACGTGCCCAAAAACAATCTAACGATCAATGTACAGGAGAGCGTTGAAGTAGTTAACAAGTTGAAAAATAACAATGAAGAAATATCAGAAGAATTATTAGAAGCATGCTTGGATTTTCAATTAATTGAAACTATAGACTACTCAGTTAGAAGAGAAGAAGACAACGAGAGTATCATCTCTGAGAAAAGTTTTGCTCAAGAGTTGAAGGTAACTGGGTATGAGAGATGAGTGGAGGCACGATTGAATTCTTGTGTTATTGTATTTCACGTTTAGATTAAACATATATTTATTTTTATAATTTGGTCCCTTTTTTTCTATTCACTCATGCTATCAAGAATTTGCAAGCTTTCATGAAATTTCAAGAGGATGACGCCCGTGCGGCGAATGAGTCCATTGATACAATTCTCAATGACAAGAATAATATTCTTAAAGACCAACAGGTATAATTTTAGTTTTGTTTTGTTTCTTGCTTAATCTTATTTCAATGCTTTTGGTTAATTAAGAAGTATTTTGGGCATGATTACTGCGGGCATGTATATATTGCTTCATATAACAATCATCATATTTATAAAATATATCGCACTACAATAAATCATCATTACTTTAATAAACTCATTACATTACATTATTTCCTTATTACTGCGTGCTTGGTGATTAAAAATAAATTATGAATAATTTTTTGTAAGCCTATTATTTAATGGCCCTCAACCATGTACACAAAACACTAAAATATATTTTACTTTCTTTTCTTTTTTTCTTAGAAAAGTGATTTGTAGAAATTATCTCTCTACTATAAGATTTTGTCATATACGACGATTTTTTAGAGCATGTACTGTATACTGTGAACTGTATACTGCATACTGTATCTACTATATACTATATATTGCATATTGCATACTACGTGTATTGTATACTGTATAATGTATACCGTATGTACTGTATAATTTACTGCCTACGCAACTCGAAACATCTTTTTACGAACATTTTATCAACATAGACTCAAATAATTATTTTGTTATTATTATGATGTAGAATCAGAATCTTCCTCGTACCGAAGTGTCAAGCGATGATGATGGAATTGGAATAAATAACATCAACTTAATCAATTGGCGTGAGTCACCTTTGCCAGTAGAACACGTGCAGAATTTGTTAGAAAAAGTTGAAGATTACGTACAAGTGAAATCTGATTTACACGATAAAGAAACGTTCACGGATCCTTATGACTTTAATGTCGTTTTTATTGGAAGTGACGAATTCAAAGTCATAGAAGCGCATAATCGAAGCATTAACGAAAGAAATACAGCTATACTAAATGGTAAGTGTAGCAAAAAAATGGTACCCGTTATGGGACTTGTAGTATACGTATAGGTCACCAAATACGTATAATGTTGAAAAGTAATTTTCAAGTGAAACTAGAATAGAGTTCCATAATAATTATTGTATTTTGTGGTAATAATTAACATTAAAATACAAATACATATTCGTTAATTTTCAAGTATATTTAATTTACTCTACAAATATCTAAAAATTCATCATATTTGCAGTCGATTCACAAACTTTCAGCGGGAAACAACTACCCAAAAGTACAATGACCAACGATCTGCTCCATTACGAAACAATGTTTGATCTTGAAGTTGAACACCGTGGCGAGGAGTTAATCGAAAAGTTTCCTCACATTCCGCGTTATTTAGTTCTCGACGTGTACGACAATCTGTGTAGAAGGGATTTTAACTGGGCGGCTGAGTACCTGAAGAATTTGGAATCCGAAGATATAGCCATGGCTATAGCAATGGCTGACACTGAAAAGGAAAATACGCGCCATGACGATGGCACTAAGAAGAATGTAATTAGTCTGGACGACGTTACATGTGATTTTACTATATACTATATACTGTATACTCCATATTGCATCTACTATATACTACATACTGCATACGGCATCCACTATATACTATATACTGTATACTATATACTATATACTGTATACTGCATACTGCATGCGAAAATTCTAAAAATTCATTCTTTTTGCAGTCGATTCACAAACTTTCAGCGGGAAACAACTACACAAAAGTACAGTGACCAACGATCTGTTCCATTACGAAACAATGTTTGATCTTGAAGTTGAACACCGTGGCGAGGAGTTAATCGAAAAGTTTCCTCACATCCCGCGTTATTTAGTTCTCGACGTGTACGACAATCTGTGTAGAAGGGATTTTAACTGGGCGGCTGAGTACCTGAAGAATATGGAATCCGAAGATATAGCCATGGCTAGAGCAATGGCTGACACTGAAAAGGAAAATACGCGCCATGACGATGGCACTGAGAAGAATGTAATTAGTCTGGACGACGTTACATGTGAGTTTTCTTCATTTTTTTCATTGCTTGAGCTTAACATAGTATATGAATATTCGTTTAAATAAACTTTATACGATGAAGTAGAATCAAGTACGAAGTTTATACTTTTACCTTTAGAAAAAAATAAGAATTTTATCAAATAAATTTTGTTTATATTTTAAATAACCTTTTATCGTTTACTTATCTCGCCTGTACTTAAGTCCAGAATAAAGGAATATCAATAATCGATTATTAATCTTGATGAATAAAAGCTATCTATGTTGACAACAAAATTTATAAACACAATAGAACTTCATTTTTCAACTATAATAATAATTGATCATAATAACAATGATTAATAATACAATGATTGTAATCTTTAGCTGCAAAAAAAATTGATACGACGAAACAAGATACAAGTAGTACTGAATCATCGAATAATTCACCACAGTATCAACCATCTAAACGTCGTAAGAGCCGTCGAGAGAAGAACGTTGTTACTCAAGAGTTGGAATGCGAGTTACAAAAAAAATTTGTGTTCAGTGAAGAATCGTATCCGACTCATACTTTGCGTGTTAAACGCTGGAAGAATCGAGATTTTTCACCTAAAAAAGAACCCGAGCAAAATGTTGAAGCTTTGACGATCAACTAGAACTTGATCGATTGACGAGACATGAACATCCAGCCGCTATGGATAATAATCAAGCGTCGACTGACGAAGAAAGCTCTGAAGGTGATTCTGGTGAAGAGATGATGGAGCTAAAACTTGGCTACGAATTCATTAGAGTCCTCGAAGCAGAATTTGGTAACCCGGATTTTTCGAAATCGGATGGCTTGTTTCCCGTGATACAAATTAAGAAGTCCATGGCGCAAAAACTTCATGCATTATGGATCGATAGCATGCAGCAACAGTTGTGGTCCATGCAAGAGCAACTTGATAGTATGATCGCTAAAGGTGAGTTGATTGACGATAAGATGCTATCCTTTTTTGAGAATCACAGTTCTACTTTATTTTGGATCATTACATTTTTATCAATACATAGATGCAGAGTACGCGAGGGAATTAGAAGCCGAAGAAGACGAAGAATTTAAAACAGCAATAGGAATCAGTGAACCAGAAGTGCCAAATCTTAAAGAGATCATGGACATGGAAATGGCTCTCGTATACAGCAAAGACTCGGTTAGTTGTGAAAAGAGAAATCTAAAAGTTCAATTATGAGTATAAATATAACATTTCAATTATTTATAGAAGAAATATCGTAAGGATACTTCCGAAAAACAGATGGCAAACATTTTAACAACAGACATCTTGATGGAGATGTTTCCCTATTGTGATCGAGAATTGATTCTCGCAATATACGATGCTCATGATCGCGATTTCAACGAGACTGTCAAAGTTATCAAAGAGAATTGTGACACCAAATGCAAACTAACGATGGCTGACGTTGTAAAAAAGCGGAAACACCTTATCGATAAGTTGCATAAAGAGAGTCTTTGCCAAACATCAAAATACAATGAAATGGTAATTTTTATAAATCGAATCAAATGTAAACTATTGTATAAACCGACTAAAGTTTTATTATATTGTTTATAGATAAATGAAGGTCTGAACGAAGCCTGCGGTGGTGAATATGAGTCAAACCAATACATGACTTATGAAGATGCTTTACAACAAGCACATGAGTCGAGATCGGAAGCTCAATATCAGTTGGCTTTACGAGATGAGAATTTTCGTAAAGCTAAACAAGCTTACCGCAATAAAAATCCCCAAGTCGCCGCTTATTATTCCGATGTGGTATGTATTCTACACAATATACAACCTTGAAAGAATAAGTATAACATGTAATTTACATTTGTCAATTTGTCCTTTAAGGCGAAATTGCATATCCGCAATGTAGAGGCGGCAAATTCAGCAGCAGCCTCAGCTTTTCTTGCTGCTCAAGCACATACCAGTGATGATAATACGCTGGATCTTCACTATCTGCATGTTGCTGAAGCAAGAAAAGCGTTGAACATTTTTATCGATCAACAGCTGAATAATTTGCCTCTTGGTGGTCGCAAGCATATTTTCGTTATAACTGGAAGGGGATTAAGAAGTTTAAATGGTCAAAGTAGAATCAAGCCTGCCGTTGTCCAACAGTTGAATGACAAAAATTTGAGGAGTAATCTCTGATAAATATCTTACAATTTCGTAATGGTACAATAAGATATTTCAAGTTTGTTATCCTTTCAAATTCCTTGCGCAATAAATATTTATATATATATCTTACAACAAGTTCATTTTTGTTTATTCTAGATTTTCGGAAGTAAATCCTGGTATGCTAAAAGTGAAATTGCGTAAAAGACGTTGTCTCTAATGATAATGTTAGATATATATTTTTATAACCACTGACTGCCATTGATAATTTTGACCACGTTATTACCGTATTATGACTTGCCTCGTTATATTTGTTGCTCCTTAGACGTAATTTACATATGTAAGAATCCACAACAATTTTCTATTAGAAAATGTATTGTAATTTTTTTATTAAGAGAAAAATATATGCGTTTATAAAAAAAAAAAAAAGAAAAATCAAATTGTTGTCAATTTATTTCTCATTGGATTAGTCTTAATCGGCGATGGCCATCATCACGTCTCGGTATCTTTTTCAATGGCGATCTCATTGATGATGGTTTCCTCGATGGTGGATCTTAAACCCCAATCACAATTACTATTACACTTCAAAGTATTACAAAAGAAGATTATTTCTTGGATGCCGAGGAGAATGTGAGCCGTGACTCCAATACAAGCAAGAACTCAGCCACGTCTAGCGATCACAGTACGGATTTTGAGAAGGTCGATACGATCGATTTTGATAGTAGTCCCGAAAATAAAACAACGATGAATACACAGAAAAAAGAGACCACTGCTGTTGGTTTGGGATCACTTTTTTCTTATATCAAAAACTCTTTCCTGGGAATCGAGAAAGAAGAGCCAGTATTGTCGCCAAAGGTAGAGAACGAAGAGGTAATGTTACAAACTTCGATGAAAACGAATAGCGTACCAATTGAACAGGTTAAACAAGAAATTGACGAACCAACAACTAGCGTGATACAAATTGACAAAGAAGAACATGACACACTTTCTACATAATTATCAAGTAGCGTTGCCTCCGACGTGCCCAAAAACAATCTAACGATCAATGTACAGGAGAGCGTTGAAGTAGTTAACAAGTTGAAAAATAACAATGAAGAAATATCAGAAGAATTATTAGAAGCATGCTTGGATTTTCAATTAATTGAAACTATAGACTACTCAGTTAGAAGAGAAGAAGAAGACAACGAGAGTATCATCTCTGAGAAAAGTTTTGCTCAAGAGTTGAAGGTAACTGGGTATGAGAGATGAGTGGAGGCACGATTGAATTCTTGTGTTATTGTATTTCACGTTTAGATTAAACATATATTTATTTTTATAATTTGGTCCCTTTTTTTCTATTCACTCATGCTATCAAGAATTTGCAAGCTTTCATGAAATTTCAAGAGGATGACGCCCGTGCGGCGAATGAGTCCATTGATACAATTCTCAATGACAAGAATAATATTCTTAAAGACCAACAGGTATAATTTTAGTTTTGTTTTGTTTCTTGCTTAATCTTATTTCAATGCTTTTGGTTAATTAAGAAGTATTTTGGGCATGATTACTGCGGGCATGTATATATTGCTTCATATAACAATCATCATATTTATAAAATATATCGCACTACAATAAATCATCATTACTTTAATAAACTCATTACATTACATTATTTCCTTATTACTGCGTGCTTGGTGATTAAAAATAAATTATGAATAATTTTTTGTAAGCCTATTATTTAATGGCCCTCAACCATGTACACAAAACACTAAAATATATTTTACTTTCTTTTCTTTTTTTCTTAGAAAAGTGATTTGTAGAAATTATCTCTCTACTATAAGATTTTGTCATATACGACGATTTTTTAGAGCATGTACTGTATACTGTGAACTGTATACTGCATACTGTATCTACTATATACTATATATTGCATATTGCATACTACGTGTATTGTATACTGTATAATGTATACCGTATGTACTGTATAATTTACTGCCTACGCAACTCGAAACATCTTTTTACGAACATTTTATCAACATAGACTCAAATAATTATTTTGTTATTATTATGATGTAGAATCAGAATCTTCCTCGTACCGAAGTGTCAAGCGATGATGATGGAATTGGAATAAATAACATCAACTTAATCAATTGGCGTGAGTCACCTTTGCCAGTAGAACACGTGCAGAATTTGTTAGAAAAAGTTGAAGATTACGTACAAGTGAAATCTGATTTACACGATAAAGAAACGTTCACGGATCCTTATGACTTTAATGTCGTTTTTATTGGAAGTGACGAATTCAAAGTCATAGAAGCGCATAATCGAAGCATTAACGAAAGAAATACAGCTATACTAAATGGTAAGTGTAGCAAAAAAATGGTACCCGTTATGGGACTTGTAGTATACGTATAGGTCACCAAATACGTATAATGTTGAAAAGTAATTTTCAAGTGAAACTAGAATAGAGTTCCATAATAATTATTGTATTTTGTGGTAATAATTAACATTAAAATACAAATACATATTCGTTAATTTCAAGTATATTTAATTTACTCTACAAATATCTAAAAATTCATCATATTTGCAGTCGATTCACAAACTTTCAGCGGGAAACAACTACCCAAAAGTACAATGACCAACGATCTGCTCCATTACGAAACAATGTTTGATCTTGAAGTTGAACACCGTGGCGAGGAGTTAATCGAAAAGTTTCCTCACATTCCGCGTTATTTAGTTCTCGACGTGTACGACAATCTGTGTAGAAGGGATTTTAACTGGGCGGCTGAGTACCTGAAGAATTTGGAATCCGAAGATATAGCCATGGCTATAGCAATGGCTGACACTGAAAAGGAAAATACGCGCCATGACGATGGCACTAAGAAGAATGTAATTAGTCTGGACGACGTTACATGTGATTTTACTATATACTATATACTGTATACTCCATATTGCATCTACTATATACTACATACTGCATACGGCATCCACTATATACTATATACTGTATACTATATACTATATACTGTATACTGCATACTGCATGCGAAAATTCTAAAAATTCATTCTTTTTGCAGTCGATTCACAAACTTTCAGCGGGAAACAACTACACAAAAGTACAGTGACCAACGATCTGTTCCATTACGAAACAATGTTTGATCTTGAAGTTGAACACCGTGGCGAGGAGTTAATCGAAAAGTTTCCTCACATCCCGCGTTATTTAGTTCTCGACGTGTACGACAATCTGTGTAGAAGGGATTTTAACTGGGCGGCTGAGTACCTGAAGAATATGGAATCCGAAGATATAGCCATGGCTAGAGCAATGGCTGACACTGAAAAGGAAAATACGCGCCATGACGATGGCACTGAGAAGAATGTAATTAGTCTGGACGACGTTACATGTGAGTTTTCTTCATTTTTTTCATTGCTTGAGCTTAACATAGTATATGAATATTCGTTTAAATAAACTTTATACGATGAAGTAGAATCAAGTACGAAGTTTATACTTTTACCTTTAGAAAAAAATAAGAATTTTATCAAATAAATTTTGTTTATATTTAAATAACCTTTTATCGTTTACTTATCTCGCCTGTACTTAAGTCCAGAATAAAGGAATATCAATAATCGATTATTAATCTTGATGAATAAAAGCTATCTATGTTGACAACAAAATTTATAAACACAATAGAACTTCATTTTTCAACTATAATAATAATTGATCATAATAACAATGATTAATAATACAATGATTGTAATCTTTAGCTGCAAAAAAAATTGATACGACGAAACAAGATACAAGTAGTACTGAATCATCGAATAATTCACCACAGTATCAACCATCTAAACGTCGTAAGAGCCGTCGAGAGAAGAACGTTGTTACTCAAGAGTTGGAATGCGAGTTACAAAAAAAATTTGTGTTCAGTGAAGAATCGTATCCGACTCATACTTTGCGTGTTAAACGCTGGAAGAATCGAGATTTTTCACCTAAAAAAGAACCCGAGCAAAATGTTGAAGCTTTGACGATCAACTAGAACTTGATCGATTGACGAGACATGAACATCCAGCCGCTATGGATAATAATCAAGCGTCGACTGACGAAGAAAGCTCTGAAGGTGATTCTGGTGAAGAGATGATGGAGCTAAAACTTGGCTACGAATTCATTAGAGTCCTCGAAGCAGAATTTGGTAACCCGGATTTTTCGAAATCGGATGGCTTGTTTCCCGTGATACAAATTAAGAAGTCCATGGCGCAAAAACTTCATGCATTATGGATCGATAGCATGCAGCAACAGTTGTGGTCCATGCAAGAGCAACTTGATAGTATGATCGCTAAAGGTGAGTTGATTGACGATAAGATGCTATCCTTTTTTGAGAATCACAGTTCTACTTTATTTTGGATCATTACATTTTTATCAATACATAGATGCAGAGTACGCGAGGGAATTAGAAGCCGAAGAAGACGAAGAATTTAAAACAGCAATAGGAATCAGTGAACCAGAAGTGCCAAATCTTAAAGAGATCATGGACATGGAAATGGCTCTTGCCGTATACAGCAAAGACTCGGTTAGTTGTGAAAAGAGAAATCTAAAAGTTCAATTATGAGTATAAATATAACATTTCAATTATTTATAGAAGAAATATCGTAAGGATACTTCCGAAAAACAGATGGCAAACATTTTAACAACAGACATCTTGATGGAGATGTTTCCCTATTGTGATCGAGAATTGATTCTCGCAATATACGATGCTCATGATCGCGATTTCAACGAGACTGTCAAAGTTATCAAAGAGAATTGTGACACCAAATGCAAACTAACGATGGCTGACGTTGTAAAAAAGCGGAAACACCTTATCGATAAGTTGCATAAAGAGAGTCTTTGCCAAACATCAAAATACAATGAAATGGTAATTTTTATAAATCGAATCAAATGTAAACTATTGTATAAACCGACTAAAGTTTTATTATATTGTTTATAGATAAATGAAGGTCTGAACGAAGCCTGCGGTGGTGAATATGAGTCAAACCAATACATGACTTATGAAGATGCTTTACAACAAGCACATGAGTCGAGATCGGAAGCTCAATATCAGTTGGCTTTACGAGATGAGAATTTTCGTAAAGCTAAACAAGCTTACCGCAATAAAAATCCCCAAGTCGCCGCTTATTATTCCGATGTGGTATGTATTCTACACAATATACAACCTTGAAAGAATAAGTATAACATGTAATTTACATTTGTCAATTTGTCCTTTAAGGCGAAATTGCATATCCGCAATGTAGAGGCGGCAAATTCAGCAGCAGCCTCAGCTTTTCTTGCTGCTCAAGCACATACCAGTGATGATAATACGCTGGATCTTCACTATCTGCATGTTGCTGAAGCAAGAAAAGCGTTGAACATTTTTATCGATCAACAGCTGAATAATTTGCCTCTTGGTGGTCGCAAGCATATTTTCGTTATAACTGGAAGGGGATTAAGAAGTTTAAATGGTCAAAGTAGAATCAAGCCTGCCGTTGTCCAACAGTTGAATGACAAAAATTTGAGGTGAGTAATCTCTGATAAATATCTTACAATTTCGTAATGGTACAATAAGATATTTCAAGTTTGTTATCCTTTCAAATTCCTTGCGCAATAAATATTTATATATATATCTTACAACAAGTTCATTTTTGTTTATTCTAGATTTTCGGAAGTAAATCCTGGTATGCTAAAAGTGAAATTGCGTAAAAGACGTTGTCTCTAATGATAATGTTAGATATATATTTTTATAACCACTGACTGCCATTGATAATTTTGACCACGTTATTACCGTATTATGACTTGCCTCGTTATATTTGTTGCTCCTTAGACGTAATTTACATATGTAAGAATCCACAACAATTTTCTATTAGAAAATGTATTGTAATTTTTTTATTAAGAGAAAAATATATGCGTTTATAAAAAAAAAAAAAAAAGAAAAATCAAATTGTTGTCAATTTATTTCTCATTGGATTAGTCTTAATCGGCGATGGCCATCATCACGTCTCGGTATCTTTTTCAATGGCGATCTCATTGATGATGGTTTCCTCGATGGTGGATCTTAAACCCCAATCACAATTAATATAATTAACAGTCAAAGCGAAAAAACTATTTCTATTATGAGTTGATTACTTTGGACAGGTTCGTTAAGAATGTATGTTGAGGTGACAATTTTCATGTTTGAATTGGAAACAATCGAGGGTAACTGACTCGTACTGAAATTCATAATTAATTTTAAAGAAGAAAACATTCAATCTTATATATTCACAATTATTACTTGGAGTCACGATCCTCGCGTAAAAAGAAATTTCGTCGGATAGCTCCATTTTCGTCTTGCGACTGTTTTCTCAATTCTGAATTGAGACGCTAATGAATAGAGATTAATTCACATAGTTCGAGTATTTGAAGAAATAAATAATTCTTACATTGTTTTGTCGTTTTCTAAGAAAATAACGGCCTCCATGAGTTTGCCTGATTTCATCAAATCGCGCTGGAATTCTGGCATTGGGAGTTGATTCAACTGTCCTCGCAATATTCGCCAACTTACGTATCGTGGAATAAAATGATAATCAACATTAATAAGGATTATAATTAACTTCAATCTTTGTATACAAATAAAATTATATATTATTAAAATATTTTGACAAAATTTCTTGCTACTTGGAATCTGCGCTGGTCCAAATACGTCAAGACCGATGGATTTCGCCATTGCTGCTCGTTGCCTGATATTATTGAGCTCCTTGTTTGTTTTATTGCCTCTCTCAGTCTAAATTATAAAATGAATACATGAATTCTGATAATTATTGACACTAGAAAGGAAAAGCAACACTGTTTTATCAAAAACGGAACGATCGATACCTCAAATCTGCAAAGTAACGATGTTCAAGTAAATCTGTAGCAGCAGCTCTGTTCTCTGGATCGTAGATGAGCATCATTTGCAATGTCTCAAGGCCAGAACTTGACAATCTTGGTAGCAGTACAACAAGTCCACGACTTTCGCGCGGTGGAAAGTACAAATCGCCGTTACGTTTCCTTGTACTAACACATTTATTACAAATATGCATTTTTAAAAAGAAGAACAATAAAGAAAAAAATTCGGCGTTATTTACATGCGACGAAACTTGGCAACGAGTCGTGGATGTGGGGTACCAAGAATATTATGAATTTTGGAAATCTGATCAACTTCGTTCTCACCGGGAAATAATGGCTGCAGACTATAACGACGAGCATTACAATATTGCGACAAAACGATAACTATACGTAATAAAACTCACGTAAGTAACTCGTAAAAGACACATCCAGCAGCCCAAATATCCATTTTCGGACCGTAAAAACCACCTGTAAGTAGGCACTCAGGTGAGCGGTACCAACGTGTCGAGATGTATTCGGTATAGGGTGGTCGGCCGTTAGGACTTCGTACTGAGCCAAGGTCGCCAATTTTCACTGTTGTACCCTGAAACGAAAAAAAAAAGAAATAAATATTTTTATCGTTGAAGTATATAAATATACGTACTTTGAGTAAAATATTCTCAGGCTTGATATCTCGATGAAAGAGGCCGTGTTTATGTAAATGCTCGATGCCTTTGAGTAATTGGTACAGTAAACTCTTAACTCGTGATTCCATTATTAAACGCCTGTGAAATCATACATATTCGGTGTATAGTTCAGCGAATAAGGAGTGAAAAAGAAAGATTTTCTATCCCGCGTATACCCTTTTCGACTACGCATCAAATCGTAAAGACTCATATCCATCAGTTCGAACACAAGAGTTACTCTTCCAGGTAGAATTTCGCTGTTGAATATCAATCGAACAATAATAATATTTTATTTATCAATTCCTAAGTTTTATTACTCACTTGTAAGTCTTGATCATGCACAACACATTTGCATGTCGTTTGATTTTTCGCATAGCCATTACTTCCGGCGATTCCAAAATTTCGTTCACACTGAGAACAAAAAAGGATGCACGTTTATCCAAGTTAGTTTTGATCGTAGCATTGTTAGTTTTTAATTGCTGTACGTTTGATAAATTTTCTTGAGTCGTTTGGCGGCATAAAGCACACCACTCTGTCGATCCTGACATCTCAACACCTCAGAGAATGAACCCTCGCCGATCTTATCCAATACTTTGTACTCTAACCAATAAATATGTTCGTTACGATGATAAAAACTATATAGATATAGAGAAAGAGAGAGAGGGAGAGAGAGAGAGAGAGAGAGAGAAATAACGTAAATAAATATTTTATTAAAAATCGAAATACTAACTGGCATGAAAAGAAGCGCACATTGTCAACGAAGAACCTCTAAGGAGCGCGTCATGGCTCGAAATCTTACTCGAACCAAGTTTCTAATCGTACGAATACACGCTCAGGTTATTGACGAGAAAGACAATAACAACGAAAAACAATCAAATGTCAATCCGTAAAATATTGCTATCGTTTTAGAATGTTTACATGAAAAGGTTAATATTTCCTTATGTAACCTATTATTAAAAATGGAATTCTATTATTTTGAATATGTTCATCAGATACATTTATATATGATGAACTATACTGATATAAAAAAATTCCCTTCTCTTTGAAAATTAATATTTTAAACGTTTAACGTTTATGAGCTATCAACACCACCTCGAGAATAAAAGCCGAAGCGTTGGAGATCAGCGTTGGTCGGTAATACTGATTACTTTGGCTGGTAGGTTATCACGGCACGATTTACAAAGCGTAAGCTTTTAAAGAAATCATCGTTAAATACAGAATTGATAACATCTTTCAAATCGATACTGCACTAGAATCAAAGTATTGAACGAATTCTATTATGAAAGTTAATACTCATCATTGACTCATCCCTCAATTTCGATATCATCATTTGATATAGCATTGAATACGAACGATATTGAAACACTTTGATATTTCCTTTCGAAGCTAATAAAAATATATTTCGAAAGTTTTTATTTTTATTGTAGCACTATCCATATATGACGTATCTGTAGAAATTTACGTATGAATATCATCGTGTAAGAACCACAGAAAAAAACTCAAAAAGTAATCAAGCGGACAAAGGAGTTGAAAAATCGTTCGAAGCACATAGAAAAATATCGTGCAACTTGGAATGGTGTAGGGGAGAAGAAGAACATGTCGTTGAAGTCTGGTGCGTGCGAGCATATCACGTTTCTTCGGCTACAAGCGTTTCTAATATGATTCGCTTTTGCAGAGATGAGGGAGAAGGGGGTAGTGGAGAGAAGAGGAAAAAGTTGAAACTCAATTTGCCACAGCGAAGAGGCGAAAGACGTGACTTTTTTTCAATTTTTCTGAGCCATTTGGCTTCTTCTTCTACTCTCTCTCTCTCTCTCTCTCTCTCTCTTTACTCTATCTGTCTCTCTACTCTATCTGTCTCTCTTTCTCTCTATTCTATACTAGCTCTCACGATTAGTTAATTTGGAAACTCGATTGCAACTTCATTCTGATTAGAGAAGCCTTGTAAAATGAAAATTTACAAGCGCTAGAGCAATTACCAAACTAAAGCTTCGCGGCGTGGATAAACTCATAATTACAAATCAAGCTATCTGCGGTATAATACACGCGCCTGGATATTATCACAGCATAGGCTAAAATAGACGCTTCGAGAAAATTTCGTCGACAAAGAGAGATAGATAGAGAGAAAAAGAGAGAAAGAAAAAGAATTTTTAGGGTGGTTGGACGGCATTGAGCCAATTGGTTAGTGATTTAAACGCGAGTAGAACATTGTTTTTGAAGGAAAATGAATGGCTCATTGCTCGTGGTACGGCATTAATACGTCGTTTTCTTGGAGGAATGCCCAAACTGCTATAGTCAGCCACAAATATATACGTTACCCACCAGATATATCCTTCTCTGACCGCAGAGTTAGCTCAATCTCGACTATACATACATTCCATCTTTCTCGGACTTTTTCTTATAGCTCCATGCGAAAGAAAAATTAATACCTCGTGAAGAGGAAGAAGAAGAGCTCCTCTTCCATTTTTTTTTTCATTTCATTGCAAGATTAACGAGACAAGTTCGCTGTTATTTCGATGCCGGAATAAGATTGATGTCCAACTTTCTCTCACTCACTCTCTCTCTCTCCCTCTCTCTCTTTTCCCTTTGCCAATTTGTCTCGTCGATACACATGTATACATATAGATATATAGATATATACGTGTAGAGGAACTTTTATGAGCGATTGGTTGAAGAATGCATATAGAAGTGCATATAAAAGATATGCGGAAAAATAAAATTAACAAACTCGCTAGCGAACAATATATACACGAGTAAATTTGTTGTCACTTTTCAAGTTTCAATATTTTTCGATCTTGCTTCTTCATTCGCATACATACACACGAATATATATTTCCAATCCTATTTATCCAGCTTCACCTTCTTGCTTGTTTTCAATTTCCTCATCGTATCATGTGTTCGTTTTATACATATAACTTGTATATTTTAAAGTTTGTTTCGTATTATAAAAAGAAAAAAAAATCTCTTGTTTTTATTTTTTATTGTATATATTCATCAAATGTTTGTAGGGAGGCGCATGAGTAGTATCTCAAGCAGAATTAACGACTTATATATATATATATATTTTTTTTTTTTTGTCAGCGATAAAAGCTCTCGCGCGCACGAGCGATGCGTGTACACGAGGATAATGGCCCGTAGTATAATAAAAATTCCGGGTGTAATGAGAAAGTATCGCACCTCCCGTATATAAAAACCAAAAAGAAAAAAAGAACAATATATGAAAGCACATACTATGATACAACACTCGCACTAAAACAAGACAAAGATACATACATACGTATATATATATATACGTGTGTGTATGTATGTATATATGTATATGTATGCTACAAAGTGACAAAACAATTAATTGGGGGAAAGCCAGAATACGCGTCGCGTAGGTTCTCCCCCGCTAATCTCACGCGCACGCGAGCGAGCGGGCGCTCGTTGGCAGCAAGTGCTGTGCAAATCCTCTAGCCCCATGGAATTACGTTTGCTGATTCGCGTGCTATCCTCCTCCTTCTCCTCCTCCTTCTCCTCTTCTCTCTTGTCTCCTACAACCTCGTATTCCGGTGTTGTGTCCACTGTCTAGTATAGCTGAGTTTCCTCTCCCTTTCTCTCTCTCTCTCTCTCTCTCTCTCTCTAACACCCACTCACGTGCGCACACGATGCTGACATGTTCACCTTACAATGCGAGAATTGAAATTGGCGTGTGCGTGCAGTTTAGTAAATTGATTTTACATTTGAGCAAGAACGATGGAACAAACGAGATATATATACATGGTATATTCTCTTGTGTGTTTGTATTTGAGAGATCCAGTTTCATTTGGTGATTAGAGCGGATGAGACTTGCAAGCACGTTTCCTCTTTTTACGTTGGTTAGGAAGGAAGCGACGCTCTCTCATTCTCCTCTCTCTCTAATGAATCGATCAGCAGTCAACGCTGTACTACTACTACTACTGCTGCTGCTGCTGCTGCTGCGCTAACGAGTATAACAATTGCGCGTGAGCAAGAAAAGTGTATAATGCGAAGAGTTTTTGGTTGAGTTAAAATTACGTAAAATGACTTCCTCTCTCTCTCTCTCTCCCTCTCTCTCTTTCTCGCTCTCTCTCTCTTTCTCTGTGGAAGAAGTTAAGAGCTTTGTTCGTTATATGTACGTAGAGAGGAAAGTTGGCATGCGCGCGCGCGCACACGGGTAAGCCAGCAGTGAGCAGCGCTTCATTTCGCAATTACGCATTCAGGACTTTCATATATATATATATATTTATATGGAACCGGTAGAATTGTGGTTATGCATTTTCTCGCGCTATGTTTTTATTTTAGGTTGGGATTATTATTTAATAACTTACGAGCAGAATGAAGAAGAAGAAGAAGTAAACGGCGACGAAGAAAATTGAATCGAGTAACAAAAGTTTTTCAATTTTACAGAGATGCAGAATATATATGTATATACATATGGTATATAACATACAAAAATCAATCTGACGTCTAAAAGAAAGAAGAACGCTTACAAGTATATATATGTATATATAACTCGGTGATGGTGATAGTAGGAGAAACCACAAGGATGGAAATTGAAAAAGTAGCTTCATTTTACTTCGCTCCAGGTTTCTACACACACACACACACACACACACATATACATTTATATTCCAAATATCACTGCGCGCAAAATTTCATTCAACAACTTTCACCAAAAGTAGAATATCACATTAGATAGATTTTTTATCCGTAGACTCGTTTGTCTCTACATTACTTAGTCGATTAAAGAAACAACGTGTTCTTTATCTTGATTTCTTACAGATTATTTGTCAACGCGAAACTAATGATGACGATGGTAATGATGAGGATGACGATATATTATATAATTGTATAATGTTAGTGGTTGAAAGCAACTCCGTACGTATACATTTATATATATGTATATGCATGTAAGTGTCGAAATTCGCTGAATCACTTGGCGCATTAGCAGTATAAAGCCCCGAACAATACCGACATATATATACACATACACACACGCATACATATAGTTGAGGGAGGTAGGAATGGTAAAGCGATGAAAGTGTAATCCATGACGAATGACACCGCGGAATAATCCCTTTGCGTCCATTGCTTTATACATATATAGCAACGAAGCAACGCGTGCCAACACACAACACTTTAGCCCATACAATTGTGTAAGGGCAAGCGCGCGATATGCAACGTTGAAAATTGCAGCTGCACCGACACGACCGCTACTTCTATATACATACATATATACACGTGAGATTTGTGTGTATTTCGAAAATTTTAGCTGAATCATTTTGAAGGCTTGTGGATGTTTGTTGTGTACGAGTTGATGCGAAACATAGTTTGATTGTTCGTTTGACGAGCTTGCAATTTTTGAGCATGTCAAGTTTATATTTCAATGAGCTCGTTTACATCCTTTCCATCTACCCAACTTAATTGATTTAACCGAGATGATTGTATTGCTTTGTGTAACATTATATATATTTATATAGTATTTCAAATGAATTTGATGTTGAGCTTTATTTGATGATCGCTTTGATGGATATAAATATAATTTATTTGCATGTGCTTTTAAATTATATCATTTTATACGTGTGTAGTTTATCGTACAGTGATTTTCGTAGAAAATAATAATCCATCGCAAAGTTGTTTAACGAGAAAAGAGAACGAAATAAAGAAAAGGTAAGAAATAAATATATAGAAGATATTATGGAAATAATGCTGCGTATGGCATTATACAGCCGTTAGAACAATAACGCTTTTGTCTGCGTGTCAGGCTTGAGGCTTAACCAAAGTATAACGAGAAAGAGAGAGAGAGAGAGAGAGAGAGAGAGAGAGAGAGAGAGAGAGAGAAAGAGAAAAAGCCGAGGATCTCTAGCTCTCGGCATAGAATATTTTCAAGTCTCTATCTCTTTTTTCCTTGTTATCGTGTTCACTGCGATCTTTCTCTTTCTCTTTCTTTCTCCCTATGCAAGCTTGCATTTTACGCCGCGAATGATCGATATTCCAAATGACGAACGCGAACAAAGCTGCTTCAACAGAACTATATACCAATTCGAACAAAAAAAAAATATTTTTTTTTCGATAGAACTTGTACTTTTTTAGTCCTATACTCCTCGCGCTACTTGTCAAAAGCCTGATTTTTCCTTGTTTGACTTTGTTTGATTATCTCTTTTACCGAGTGGCTTCAATTATACGGTGAGAGAGAGAGAGAGAGAGGGAGAGAAGTACATTTCAACTTTTAATTTCGAAAGTGCTTTTTATTCGATAGTCGTACAAAGCTATACATATATCAAACAAAGTCATTAAACGTGTCGTTAGTTTGCAAATAGTTTGAACGTTCAACGAAATAAAGCTTTGAAACAATTATCCTACTCGTATGAAATTTTCGCAATTTTCAAAAGCTTGATAGTTGAGTAAAAGCAGCTTTTAAGTATGTATAAACATATATATATATACAAATGCAGCATATACACATACACGTATATACAATTTACCACTAAAAGTCGCGCTATATAATTCCAAGCTGGATTTATATTGCAAGTCATAAAAACGTTTCGTCCATTTTTTTATATACTCTCGCAACAATACAAGAGAGACTGAAAGGGGGGTGGAGTACTATTTTTCTTTCGCGTTGTTATTTGTATACACAGGTACTTCAATTGTATATGCGTGTATTTTTTTTTTATTTATTCTCACAGATTAATTTTAATAGTATAAACGTTGGAGCTGGATAACGAGAATGAACTAGTTGGCTCAAAGTCAAACTGAGTGTAATGTCAAAGCGGATAGGCGTATATATGTATACGTATCCAGGATGTCAAACTGAACTGCATAGCCCTTTAACGATGGGAATCGAGATAAAGGGGTGCAAGAGAGCTTGGCAAATGTGTGCAAAACTACTCCGATGTAGCGTCTAGTCGTTATCTCTCTCCCTATCTCTCTCTCCCCCCCTCTCTCTCTCTGTTTCTCTCTCTCTCTCTTTCTCTCCTCTCTGTCTCTTGACGGACGTGTATCGCAAAACAAAGTTTATTTTGAATCACGACGCGCAAGCTGAGGGAGCGAGAGAAGAGAGAATGCTGGTTGAATGGTTTATACATAGGAATTAATCCCTCGTTCGCTATAAACTCTAACAACTCAGCCACTTTCTCGTAACGTTTGCCGTTCAAGTGCAACTTGTTACATCGTTACGCTCAGACGGCTTTAATACACGCTCTTTTCTTATTGTTCAACCTCTTTCCTTTTGCTCTCTCTCTCTCGCTCTCCCTTACTCTACCACTTTGTTTTTTGTTGTTGTTGTTGTTTTGCTTTTTGTTGGTAACTTTTTTAATTAACATCGACCCAACGAAAACTACCACTTTTAAAAGTTCGACTGCATACGACAACTTTGTCGACTTTTTGAGGACCTGTAATTTAAAAGAGGAGATTACTTCAATTATACTTTACCTGTAATATAAAAGCCACATTTCTCCGAAAAAGAATAATATTTATATATATTTTTTTTTAATTGAATTACTCTTTGGGTTCAAAAAGATTTCATATAAAATTTTACGTATCGTATTAAAAAATAATAATAAACTCGTGTACGTTTGCTTGAAAAAAAAATGTAATTAATAGTTGATTATGAGGTTTAATCATTACATAAAATCAAATTTTAATATTTTTAAATAGAATATATCATACGAAAAAATAACATTATATTTACATTGTAATAATAATAATAATAATAATAACGCAACATCATTCACATAAATATCTCCATATACATACTTTGGTAATTATTCAACTTGTGTTTGTCGCTTATACTTTTTTAATAGACATACAATATAGAGCACGCATATTTCTTTCGAATTTCTGCTCATACATTATTTCAGCAATATTATTGACGAGAATGAAAACAATTGGTTTAGGCTCTTACTTTTGATTGCTAAATGTTTGATAGTACTGCTCATTATCATTTTTTTTTAGTATTGCATTATACCACGTACATTTTTGGATATTGCTGAATGTAAGTTAGTAATGAACCATTATATTATATACTCGGCCAGTAATTTGTTTTTTCAACAAAAACAAACAAAAAACAAAAGGCAGTGTATTTTTCGGCAATTTATGACTAGTACGCGTACTCGAACTTTTTTATTTGTTGAAAAAAATTCGTACAATAAATACGCGTATCGAGGTAATTAAAAAATTTTACATAAAAAAGAATTACCTATCAAGGTCTTAGCTCTCTTAGATTATATCAAAATTTATTGAAATAATGCTCGTAACAAATATATTAAAAATATTGGCAGGAAATATGATTAGTAAGATTAAAATAAAAAAATTATACAAATTTGCGTTCGTTTCGAAAGAAACCGTTTCAAGTCCTTTTATCCGAACAGTATTGTTGCGCTTATATATCTTTTATGTTGATTTTGATAAGTATATTATTATATCAATACTTGTTTAACAATGACTATTGCAAATTGTAAATTAAACAAAACTAAATAAGTTTAAACGCATTATTGAATTTCGTTGCTCGGGTGCGTGTGTTTTTTTGTCTATTTCGAAAACTCTGTTACAATTGTCATTCGAAATACAGTAAACGCAAGAGTCCGTGAATAGTTTTGTTAGGTAGCGAAGAGAGATAGAGAAGAAAACATGGGAGAATACCGATGGGTTACATATACGACGTGCGGTGCGCAGATATCCATATGTAAACGATAATACTCGCAACGGGGGTTTTATCAGAGAGCCATATCTGGTGAAAATAGAAAGAGAATATGAAAAATGATGCATTCGTGGTCTATGTAACACACCAATCCGTTTCAATCAGTAGTATCGATCTCGACAAATTTTCAATTCCTTTTATTTTTTTTTTGTTTTTGCAGTGTGTTTCAAAGTTGTTTTTCTCTCTCTCTCTTTCTCTTTTTGTCATATCGAATTCTACATAGCTTTGTATATAAAACAGAAATCTGACATTTTTACGAATTTACTGTTAAAATACTGTTTACATCAATTGTACTACTAGCTTTACTGACCCATGAAATTCAAGAATGCAGGCAGACGTCTCCTTCAACAAACATGAAAATAGCGCTATCTTTCTACAATACTGAATCAAACTTTAATTAAAAATTATGAAAAAAAAAAAAAAATAAAACAAATGTAGTAGATAACTTTCAACGGCTTTTCACGACCCATTCTCTTATTACTCCAACAGCGTTATCAATCATGATGAGAATTACATCTAGCTGCAGCTGGGGTTTCACTAAAAGCCAAGCGCAGCGACATCATTATTTTTTTTTCGTACTTTTCATTTCGATGGAAAACATATTTTATTTTCATTTTATCGATAAGTATTAATCAATCAAAGTGCAAATATTTTTCTTTTGAATTGACATGTTCAACGGGGATTTGATCGATAACTTTGTCGTGTCGTCTGTGTGTGCGCTCTCAGTCACTCGTTCGGGGGGAAAAAGGGAGATGACCATTACACTGGCCAGAACTTAAATCGCATTCGGTAAAATTGAATTTCACCTTCGTCAATTAAGCATCATTATTACAAATTGAAATTAGGCAAAGGTTTCGTCTTTTTGAATTGTGTGTTTAATGCTTGAAGTATGAACCATCGTGATTGATTTGAGATGTCAATGAAATCAAACAACTTTTCGAAGTAAGCAAATACGTCGATGTAACGTATTTAATAACATATTATATTGACAGTACACTAAATACCAAGATCATACAATGTTATCATTTGAAACTGTCTGATAAATTAATCTCGATTATTTGTTGCTCGTACAAGAATGGGTTTTAAACTTTTACGAATATTTTTTGAACATTCTCACCCTCCCTGAACATATTCATTCATATTGAATATGTCTTAAATGATTAACATATCAGTACTCAGCACGATAAATAATTTTCTCGACTGTCACTACGTGTTTGTGAGGATAGGATTTGTTATATAAAAATATAGTAACTCGAGCCTCCTCGCTCATAGAGAATTCTACGTCATTCACAATTAATTAATAATGAATTCAATTCAATTTTAAATTACAAAAAAGATAAAAGTTTGCAATTAATTAAATGTTGCGAGTCGTTGTAGATAGAAGCCCTCACTGATCACAGCAAACAAGCTCTATAGTATGATGCCGTATGAAAATTAATAGTTAATATACCAACATGTTACCAAATATTATGAATGTCAATGTAATCAAATAATATTCAAGGCTATAGCGAAGTGTTCGATTTTTTAAGGTTTACTCAGTACCATATTGCAATTCATATTTTAAAATTAGTAAAAATGTCAGCAATGACGTGATGAAATCGATTCCTAATAAAATATCGGTACTAATTGATGTTGGCTATAAAAATAGAGATATTAATTGAGAAACCGATTTAGAATTGCATAAACGAGGATGAAAAAGTTGATGACCTGCGAAAACATAGTTATCAGCCTTGGAAGATAAATGTAACATTAACTATTTAATACAAATAGTAAATGTCGTTATTAACGATCGTTTTCAACCAGTCAATAGGCTGTTGCGATTATTGAAAATAAGAGGACATATTACATTTATTAAAATAACCAAAAGATATTGGATGACACAAATGCTCGATTAAATAGGATTACGGAAAAACAGAGCCAAACTATTCTTACAAACGTGTATATATCTTCTACATCTTTATTAATAAGAGTAGCCGTTTGGAATGACTGTAAATAATTATTAGAAATAAAATTGATCAAAATCATTCTCTTGATGATTATCTACGTCGACTTTCATTCTTTTTTCTATAAATTATCCACTTCACAAAACATGCAATCAGTAATTAGTCGAGTTTTCAAAATGTCTTGATTCTATAGGTCTATAAATCGCCACTTTTAGTCTGCTCGCATGCTGCTAAACGGTTTATATGTTATGCATATGAGTAAGACATATAATATAGTTGGTACGTAAGCGTATATGCTTCACGACTGCATTAATTACTAGTAGTAATAAATTCTTGTCCTTATGTATTCTCAAGATTACAGTCATTTGGAAACTAATTTGGCAATCCTGTAATCTTCTTTTGCACGAACATCGGTCATTTCAGTTACGTATGGATTCACTATTCAAATAATCACTATTTTATTGAACACTTTCTTCGTCATTCTGTTAATGCTTCGATAAATCCATTGATTCCATTAAAATAATTTGCTTCGTATCCAAAGTTCTGATTTGAAAACAGATAACACACAAAGTAAATGACTTATATTAGTACGAGAATAATTAAACAACAAATAATTGAGATTAACTTATCTGACAGTTTCAAGTGATAAAGCTGCATGATCCTTGTATCCGTGTAATTTGAACGTAATACGTTTATTAGATATATTGCATCGACATTTCTGTTCACTTTGAAAAGTTATTTGATTGCATTTCCACTTCAAACAATCACGACAGTTCCTGCTTCAAGCATAAATCACGCTATTCGCGAAGAAGAAACCTATACCTAATTTCGAGTTATGCCAGTGATGCTCAATTGACGGAGTTGGAATTCAATGTTGAATTTCACAGGTTGTGAATTATTCTCCGGTTAGTGTACATTAAGAATAAATTCGGCACACGTAATCGTACACACACATACACGCGCGCGCGCGCACACACACACGCACACACACATATATATATATTATTTCGAACATAGCGTTGTATTCTTCGAAAAAATTTCAATTCGAATACCATCAAAGTTCGCGCCGTTTTACCTTAACTGCATTCGCAACGGGTTTTAATTTATACATCAAAACCTCGAATAAAATCGACATATACACATATATATACTATTTTGTTTCTTTTTTTATTAATTTACGTAACAGCGTTTAGCGAACGCGCACGTATACGTTCTACCTTGTGTATTTATTTTATATGTTGATTATCGTTGTTAGTTTATTACTTTATATTACTATTATTATTAAGTAATATCAATATTGTTAATGCCAGTCAGCCACATATATGCATATGTATGTTAGTCATTACGGCTTTTGATTTTATTTATTCGTTCTTTTTTTTACCACTTATATTTCGGGAAACAAACTGCCGCAATAGTAGGATATAGGGTGGCGCAGCGTTTGACGTTGTGTGTCGCACAAAGTTGACCAAATCAGGCGGTCGCCAGTTGAGCCAAACTACCTCGAATTCAATTGTGTGGCAATGAGTACGGCAATCAGCAAATTGGAAATCCTGTGACAATGCTCGCTTGCGTTCTCAGAAGTCACTGTAACATATGTATATATATATACACACACATTCACGTATTTCATGAATTACTATTCATACGCGCGCACACACACACACATATATATATAAACCTTTACGTTCTCTCTTATTCTTATAAATATATATATATATATATATATATATGTATATTCGCCGTATAACTATTGACCGTCGTCATCGAGGGTTCATTAGGCAATGGGCCCCGAGTCTAATTAAAATTTTTCTGCTCGTCGAAATCGTTCTCTTATGCCTTTTGTGTATGTGTATGTGTGATCAAGCCCACCCATCGGGTATTCTCGTGCTCGTCAAGCTCTATATATAGTATTTGAGATGGTATGGTGAATATATACATATATGTATGTGGGTCTAATTAAAATTCTTCTCGATCACGTTTAAGCCTTTCACAGAGAGAGAGAGAGAGAGAAAGAGAGAGAGAGAGAGAGAGAGAGAGAAAGAGAGAGAGAGAGAGAAGTAGAATTCATTAGTACAATATGAATGCCGTGGTGGCTATGTCCGTCGCGACTACTGTCACCTTTGAGCTTTTCTATATAAAAGACCAAAGGCCAGAAAGAGAGGGAGAGAGAGAAAAAGACAGAAAAGCTTGTAGAATAAAAAAAAGAATAAGAGAGAAAGTAAAGGTTGAATCCGTTTCCGACTGATGCTTGCGGAAATGCGACTCGAAAAGAGCGAGAAAGAAAGAGAGAGAGAGAGAGAGAGAGAGAGAGAATTCGCTGAGGATCGAAATTACAGTTACTCCGGCCGAGTTTCTCTTTGTCCCTCTCAATTACTTTCCAAACGAGGGAAAACCACTTTTTTTGTTCATTAACAAAAAATAATAATAATAATAATAAAAATAGATTTGATGATGGCTTTACTTCGAGCGTATTATAAGTATATATATATATATGGTTGAAAGTTTAAACGAGACTAGTTTCAACCGAAAAGACAGAAAAAAACAAAGCACGCGCGCGTTGATATCAGTAGTATAGTTCTATAGTATCGCAAACTACGTCGATAAGCGAACGCTAGACACGATCCTCTTCCAAGTTCGCTTCTCTCTCTCTCTCTCTCTTCCTCTCTCTCTCTCTCTCAAGTTTGCTCTCGACGTTGTCGTCGTCGCCGTCGTCGTCATGGCCAAGTACTTTACGCGTTTTCCGGATAATCAGCTATGCAAAGGGTTTCGCCGTGCTTCTCTCTCTCTCTATCTTTCTCGTTTACGAACCAACTTGCGGATATAACCCCCATCGTTATAAATATCTAATAGAAACTTTGTATTGTTCGCGCGCGGCAGGATTTTGGCAAGCACGCGCGTATAGAGATCAATGAACCGTATCTCCACGAATATTGATGAGGGGCTATCTCGAAATTTTGCTGTGCATACACACACACACACACACACACACACACACACACACACACACACACACACATATATATATATATGTACACATATATGATTATATATATACATAAAATTGATTTTCGTGTACGTTATTGCGGCAATTAATTTTATACGTCGGATATTAACAACGATTCCGATAAATAAACACATCGTCGATGTAATATATTGGCCTGTCGTACGCTTACAGTTTGCTAAATTAGTTTTGACTACTCTTGCGTCTGCTAATTTTCAATCACGCAACTTGCATACTCTGCCTCTCTCTCCCTCTCTCATGTATAAAGTTTTCGCTTTAATCCTCCTCTTTATACATCGCGTCTAAATTTGTAAGTTAAAGCAAAACTCGATAATATACATATATACTTATACAGTGAGTTTCTTACCTCTTTCAGGTCTTGGTTCGCGCAAATTCGTACCGAGTCTAAGCTCGCTTGTCTGTTCGTAGATACCATCGATTTTGGCGGTGCAACGCAAGTTCAACTGGCCGTTAATATAGTGGAACGGCTGCAAGTGAAGCTTCAGTTCGGTCGACTGCTGCTGTTGATGCTCCGAGATGCTGTTGTAGTCGTACTTCTTATCCGTCCGCTGCTGCTGTTGCTGTTGCTGTTGCTTCGTTTCATCTACCTGCAACTATATACGATAAGAGAAAAAAATTTAACTAATTGCTACGTAAATGACGTTTTTAATTTAAAAACTACTACTTCCTCTCTATCTTTATCTTTTTTTCTTTTTTTCAGCACTCTCTGGGGATATACATATATAGCGAAGAGAATGATATAAAAAAAATCATTTTTTTAAACAGTCTTGTTCAAAGATTACTAAGCTTCATCTACCCGAGATATATAATGCATAACTTACTAGCTACGCTCTTTCAGCTTTTTAAAGATTTCAAAGTAAAAGTTGATAAAGTGACGAGAGTCATGACCGACTTTATATATATACACAAGTCTTCCGATGTAAATCCTCGAGCTTTTAACGTTATTCATTGACGATGAATAAAAAGAAGGACAAAAATTCGTGTCGATTTAAGAGCGTGAGCGATGAAAAGAAACTAAAGAAGACAGCGCCATTATTACCTTTTTATAATAATCGTCGCTCAAACGCCAATTGTCCTTAACGCGCGTCTATGAAAAATCCATTGTTTAATGGAATAAACTGTGTCGTCGTTCCATTTATGATAAACTGTGAAGCACGAAATTCTACCAGTTTTCCATGAAACATAATAAACATCGTTGCGAATATACTACGTTCTGAAAATAAGAGTGAGAGACAACAAAAAAAAAAGAAAAAAGAATTGCCTCGTTTTCCACGCTAAAACGAGCTGCGGTTTATCTCGCCTAAGGCTATCTAAAGCTCCTCTTCACTAATTAGCGCGAGACTCAACCTCTCTGACCTACATGTATCTCTCCATCTCTCTCTCTTGCGCTCGTGAGCGCAAGTCGAACATTTTCACTTTTTTCCGTAGCGGATTTTCTTCTTCATCTTCTTTTCTTCAAGTTTAAATAACGCGCGGCAAAAGACAATTTCACATGTGTATATGTGCTGTTTCATTGTATAATACGTAAAAGGTGTTTAAGGGCGCGTGGAATGACTGCTCTCTGTTAACGTTTTGTGGTTTTACGAGCGACACATACAACAACATGCGCATTATTTCTCTCTCTCTCTCTCTCTCTTTCTCTCTCTTTCTGTCGTGTTTGTGTAGCTGAAAGAAATAACGATTCGCTTTACAACAGTACGCGCGAACTCTAGCTTATTGTGCTCTATATATCTGTATAAACGGATACGTCTTAGCTCTCTATCTCTCTCTCTCTCTCTCTCTCTCTTTCTCTCTTTCTGTTATATGAGTATATAGAATGAGGTCCGAACGCTACGAACGAAAACGACTCGTTGGCAACGCGCGCGTTTACGGTAAAGGATGCCCCTCCTGTTCAACTTTGTCTGTATATACATATAAATACACATGATATGCACATAAACGTCGACGATAAAGGATCAAAAATTATTTCCTTATAAACAGACTTGCAGTAAAGTATAACAATGCGATTAAAATTGCTTCGCAGAGAGAGAGAGAGAGAGAGAGAAGCTTGTAAAACTCAGTTTTGCACACACACACACACACACACACACGCGCACGCACATACACACGTCCAAGTACGTAACTTCGAACGAGAGTAGCCAACTCGATTTCCCTTTAGTAGCGAAAGCACCTATAAATAGGTCGTATAGGGAAGGCCTTCCATCACCTATACCCGAGACACACATCACACCATGACGTTATGACATTGAAGGCACTAACGACGAACTTATACTACTCGAGCTTTCTCTCTCTCTCTCTCTCTCTCTTTCTCGAATATACGCTTTACTATTACCAAGTAGAATAACTAGTTCTACTTGTAGACATTATTGTCACGATTTTCTCGTTTCTATTCAGATAAATGTATATAATGTATACATTTGGAAAGGATGAATAATTGGATGGCAAATATTTGGCCTTATTCGAAGGAAACCCCCTTATAACTGCTTTCTCTCTAAGCTCATCTGTAGATACGTATGTCGATTGAGAAGAGAGAAGGAGATAAAAGGAGAGAAGCACGTATCAAATCGTCAATCAATAATCCATATTTACTTAACACGTACGAACGATTCTCTTTCTATAGTAATCTTTCCAATAAATCGAATATTTTGTAGCACATATAACTCATATACATAGCAAACCTGTAAATCGTTGAGAGTGAATGATAGTCTAGCGGGTGGTTTTGAGGGTGGCGCGCTACAATTTGCTTTGAGGGTATCCCCAGGCTCGTAACGTCTGCGTTCCGATATTAGTATTGGTTTACCTTTCGGTATAGCTGGAGATAAACAAAAATATTATTTATTTATTATTATTATTCGTTTTTTTTTTAAGTAGAAAAAGAATTTTGTTTGAAAATTTTTTGCGTGACAATACTTACAAACCACAGTGAGCACTTTGGAGCTACTCGCTGTTGTGAAATTTGGTGCGTCCGTCGTGACCTCGCAGCTGAAATTACCCGCAAGTGGAAAGTCAACGTTTTGTATCGTCACTTGACTCTCGTTCGAATTAACTGGCTGTAATATGAATATTCGTGTAAAACGATGAAAAAAAAACGTCCGTATGCTCGATTAATTAATTATTGCATATGCAATATATAATATACTCACGTCAACGGTGATCCAAGTAAAGTTAAAAATTTTCGTTGGTGGAGATTCGCTGGGCGAGTATCGATAGAATTCGTGGTGACCACGATACCACTTGAGAGAGTATAGGGGAGCTTGCTCAAGCTCGTAATGGCATCTTAGAGTTGCTTCATGACCGTGTTCCACCTTCTCTGGTATTAGCTCTAATCGTACATTTTTCAGACAGCTCGCGCCTTGTTAAAAGAGAGAAAGACATACAGAAAAGGAACATATCAGCAATAGAGAAGCTTTTCTTTGTGGACAATAATACAATTGTGAATGCGACTGAGTGATTTTTTGTTTAATTGGAACGAGAGAAATGAAAGCTTTGACAGTTCATTTATTGACGCGAATTATCAATTAAAACATGAGTTTACTACTGAATTTTTCAATTACAAAGTTATGTAAGTTGTGAAAGCTCGATATATTTGTATATTTTGTTATTTAATCAGTGTTTTACGAGGCGACCTCACGATAATATCTCTCTGCTAATTACTCGACTTGAGGAGTTCTTATAAACCTTGATACTGTAGGAAGGAACATTTTTCACTCACTTTTCTTTCGTTTATACTCGTTTCTCATGCTTTCGTTTTTTTTATTATTATCTTGAGATCAGTCCAACTTGTCAACTGAGAGCTTTAGATAAAGTTTAATTTAAAAAAAAAATCTACTCAACACCTAGGAGAAATAATTTTTTACCGACAACTTACACTTCCGAGAAGTTTGCAAGCATCGTGCGAGCGACTTTGCTTTTAGAGTTACGGAGAAAATAGTTCTCTACTCCTCTACTGCTTATCCTTCAGAACTAACAAACCTCCTTAGCCATAACAGTACTCGAAGAAAACAGAATGCTCACAAAGAGAAAGTACATATTGCAAAGAGTCTCATTTTCGATAAGAAAAAACGATGGACTCAAACTCAATCAAAAGCTCTATCCCTTTTAGTGTAAAAAAAGAAAATAAAAGCCCATCTTGATTCTTCGAGACTTCTTTTACTAGTTTCCGGTACTCTCCCTATTTTTCATAGCATTCTTTCTCAAAGTGAAAAGTCATTTGCGCGAGCGCAAACTCGAGAGGCGCGCAAGTATATCGAAGCTCTGAAAAGTTTCGCGCTGACGTCGGAAAAAAGGCTCAAAGCGTCATTTCCACTCGTACATTTTATACATCAGCAGTTTCTCTCTCTTCCCAATGATAATAACCAGCTTACTTTCAGCCAGACTAAAAATTTATATATATACACATACATACTCCAACTAGTTTATCGACCAATTTCATGTACCAATACACAAATGTACGCGAGAGTGCACGAAAAAGTTTGTTTTCAGAAATCGAGATAGAGAACTATAGACGAAGACATATATAAACTTGACGAGTAAATCTTGAATGTTCGACGATTGCTGAATAAAACTCGTATACATGCCATCGCTTCGTTTTTTTCCCTTTTTTTTTTGGCGAGCACGTTTGAAAGCAGCCGCAGTTGGCGTTCACGCTCGACTTAACTTCGCTCTCGTGTATTCTTTTCTACGAAAATACATTCAGAGATTGCATATGCAACCGAACGTAGAAACGAAAGTATCCGAATACATTCGACAAGATATATGACGTACAAGTGCCTTTACGAGACGAATACAAAAAAAACAAGCCTCAGATTTGCGTTATTCGCTTTTACATCTCGGTATAGCTTTAAAGATTTTCTTGAGATTTTTCTTTCAAGAAAGCAAATTTTGCAATTTTGACAAATATATTTATCTAAAAACATGCAATCAATTTGTCACGAATGGAAAATTGAAAAAAGGCGAAAATTGTACAGCTCGAAAACTCTTGGTTGGTATTATTGTTAGATTTTACTTGGATTTTCAACAGCACAAACAGCAAGTAATTGGAATGTCGAAGAAAGTGGTGCGCTAAAGCTGAGAAGTTACAAACCTTCTAGACATACCTTATAAAATTCACCGAATATTCTCTCGTCTACCACCTCGTACAAAATGCATCTTAAAAATCGTGTAGAAGAAAAAACAAGACAAAAAAAAAACAAAGTAGTAGTACACAACACAAATTCAAAGGCACAACTTGTTACTGCCAGCAAAGGTAACGAGCGAGAAAAGAAGAAATGCATTTAGGTAGTAGACAGACATTCTCTCTCTCTCCGAAAGAGAGCAGTTTTCGCTAGAAGGAAGTAAAACCTTTCCCTTCCGCAACGCGTAGCAGCAGCAGCAGCAGAAGTAGCAGCATCCAGCAGCCCTAGCAGAAAGCGGGAGGGAGAGAGAGAGATGCTTTTCCTCTCTAATTACAAGCATCGGGCATCCGCGTCGTCTCAGTCTCGCACCTCACGGAAATTATTCCAGTGAATTTAAGAGCTCGTTATGCTTTCCTCTCCTCCCCTCTTTCTTTCTCTATCCAACAGTTATACGACGATCTTTTATTTCCAAGCCAATTTAACCTTGCGCGTCAATTATTGTTCTTTGCTTCACAACAATCTTAGAACGTATATTACGATTCGTCTCGTTCATTTTTATACGAAAAGCGGAGATGATTGTAATTATTATGATTACAGAATAATTTTAATGCAACACGCCTAGGGAGAAAACGAAATTAAGACAATTTTTATATCTTATTATTATTCTATACACCTACATACATATACACATATTACCTTTCTCACTGGAGATAAAAGAGACAACATATTTGCCCGGGCTCATGCGCGCACTACGTGCTTAGAAAAATAAATTCGACACGCGCAATGAAACGAAAAAAAGAGCACAACATGTATAGTAACGTTTATGCTGCGATAACGTATTATTGCGATTAAAAATTTACGCGATGAGCCAATAATCGTTAAACAGAAAAATTATTCGACAAGAAATACCCTAGTGTCTGCAACTAAAGAAAAATGTCAGTATTACACATCATGTACACACGCACACACACTCACATATATATATGTATAAAGAGAGAGAGAGAGAGAGAGAGAGAGAGAGAGTTTACGCTTGAAGCAAAACAGAAATCTCGCTCTTGACGTTGGGGTAGAGAAGGTATTGGCGAGTAATATATCATATCGTATTATATCCGACGAAGCGAAAACAGAGATGATAAGAAAACAATTTGCTGGTCTAGAAAAAAAAAGGAGAAAACTTTCGTTTTGGGATTTGACAGCTTAATCGTGTGGATGTCGAACCCTTCGCGCTCATATTACTCATATTAATTTAATACACATACAAGCGCGCGTAAGCGAGCACACGCACATAAATCATATTTCATTACATGAGTAATTGAAATAAGATCAATTATTCACACACGTCTGAAAGACTTTTAAAGAGGTATGGTTATTTATATATTCAACATAGAGTATTTCAACCCTCTTTGAAGCGGCTAGCCTTCGGGGCGTCTCTCTCTCTCTCTCTCTCTCACTCTCTCTCTTTCTCTCTTGAACAAATACTCTCGAAGTTTCGCGAGAGAAAGGGAGAGAGAGGGAGAGAAAGTGAAAGAAAAGAAGAGGCGAGAGAATTCCAAACCGGGCACAATATTGTCGCGGCTGCTTTTCTTCTTCTTCGATTTTCTCAAAGACAGCACACGTCGACCGAATTTCCTTTCTCTCTCTCTCTCTCTCTCTCTCCCTCTCTTTCGCAAGTACTAACTGCTTCAGCCTTTTCTCAGGTTTTATTTTACTATATACGTATGTACTGGAATAGACGTGCAGAAAAAAACCAAGTAAGTTGAAGGATGAGGGTAAAAAAAGCGTTAATCTTTACTTGTAAAAAAAATCTATGTCTTTCTTTTTATCTTTCGATTCGTTAAAACACATTATCGAATAAAAAAAAGTCAAGACAAAAGTATATAAAGCCATAATTTTATAAACGAAACTTTACGTCAAAAGAATAAAAGAGTAGAGAGAGAGAAAGAGAGAAGAGAAGCAGACGAAAGTTGACTGTGAATTCATTAAGTATAAACGGTCTCTCGCGAGATGAGTGGATTTCGATCATAAATAATTTCACGCATTAATGAAGCAGTTAAAGACGTTAGGCTAAGTTTCGAGATTTCGAGGTCGTACATTTACCTCGTGCAAATTTTCAACTTTTTCTACAAAACGTTTCTTTCAAACAAAGAAAAAAAAACTTTTAAATTTCACAGTACACATACCCAGTTTTTGAACCTACCGCATGCTTAGATCATTAAAAGCAAACAAAAAAAGAAAGGAAAAATAGGTGTGGTCATCGCGCACCCTTCGCATATCTAAGTCATTACCCTCCTTCGAACAACGAGTTAAAAGGAAAGTAACGTTAGCGCGATGCGACGTATAGGCTTTTATTTCAAATGACTTTCGTGTACTACACGCACGTATAACACGACAGAGAAACGGAAGATAAACGACGCATTAAACTGATTAGATGCCGCACACATATACATATATAGGTATATAGTTCCGAATAATTTACAAGGTATATGCTACTGTTGCTGCCGCTGCTGCTTCTAGCTGCTATGAGCGTATACATGCACACGCACGCACACTTCGCGTGAATGAGACATTTTCATAATCTAATGGGAAAGAAATATATTGTCGCTATAAAACGTCTACGTCAGCGTCTCTGCACTCTCGTGAGATTGATTTTTTTTTATGTCGAACAGCACGAGATTTATTAATGATATTGAACGTTGATCCTCAAAGAGAGAGAGTGAGATAGAATGTTTTTTTGAATATACATTTATGCAAGAGACTTTAAAGATATTAAACGGCATGTAAATGGCATAACACATATATGTACGTATACAGAGAAAACAGATTGCAAGGGAATTCAATTGAACTACGTTAGAGTTACGTTGGCAGATTAGGATGAAAATTTGCTTGCGCATCGCCAAGAGAAGCGAGAGCAACGCTCGCAAGGGCTTCGGAGAAGCTCCCATGGAAATTTTGACGTTAACTCGATAACCGCCTCTCCCCGGAAAGCAATTAGTTCTATTGCGTTTCCATACACTATATCTCAATCTCCCTCTCTCGAAATGTACACTTTTGGTCAGTGCCAACAAGTTTTAATCGTCCAGTAATATATATGTCCGAATGATAATAAAGAGAGAAAGATGAAACTTTATTGTGTTTGAATATTTTCATGGTGCACACGAGTAAATAATAAAGTCTATTATTATATTGACGCTCGTCACTTTTTTATATTATTTACTTGCCGAGAGAGAAGGTTTTAGCAGTTATAAGTTTACTTTTGTCAGCGACAGACGAGAGAGAGAGAGAGAGAGAGAGAGAGAGAGAAAATAACACGCGAACGAGTGTTCCAATTATCCTCGGAAGGGGAGACGATGACGGCAACGTAGCTTTAGCAGAGCGAAAAACAAGGGGACAACGTGTGTCGACTGTGAAAGAACATATAAGCTTCGGGCGGCTAAGGAGATTGTCCGTGGGTGCGTGTACAAGTAAAAAAAAAAAGGAGGTGAAATTGAAGTCGTCGAAGCACGCGATTGATGAAAATTATAATCTCGAATGAAAAATTGTTTATAGTCACGTTTTTCTCAAGGGACAGCTTGTACAGATATAATTGTAAAAGGAAAAAAAGGTTAGTAAAAAAAAATTGGAACCCCTTTTTAATGACTTTTAACGAGTGTCACGCCTATTTTTCATTCTATTTTTCTTCGCCTTATACACGCCGCACGACATCTAATAAACTCGTTTCCCTTCCTTCGACCGCCGTTTAAAAATAGAACTTTGAGCTATGGATCCTCATCCCATTTAATTAGAAAAGTTCGAAGAAAATGCGTTTAAGGAGAAAAAGAAAAAGAGAAATGCCTCGTTGTTATCGCCTTAGGCGATTTATTCGAAAAGAGAAAGAGAGAGAGAGAGAGAGAGTCGTAAAAATCCCACCGCTAGACATGATACTTATACATGTATACGTACAGCATGTGGAAGCGCGCGTTAACGCAAGAAAAAGAAAAGCGATCCGTCATCGCTTGGCACTTTGTTTTTACTCTGTATCTGTGTATTCTTTCTGTCTCTCTGTCTGTCTGTCTCTCTCTCTCTATTTCTATCTTGCGTTGCGTATAAAAGAATTTTTTTTCTCTGATGTACACACAGTGTACAAACCTTTAAAAATTAAAATTTCGCTAAGCATACGGTTTTTTTTTGAAAATGAAAAAAGAGACGGAATAATAAAAATAAAAATACCGTAAAATAGAAGGTAAAGATATAATACACCTTTCCTTTCACCCTCTCGTTCTCTTGCGAATATCGCATTTCGACAAACTTCCTTGGCCTCTAAAGCTCGGCTGAGCATCCTGTACTTACACATAGAGACAAAGCGAGTTTCTCTCTCTCTCTCTCTCTATGGGCTAACGTGCACTGAGACTCTTAGTTTAACTGCCACAACCAGTTCTCTCTCTCTCTTTCTCTCTCTCTCTCTCTCTCTCTCTCGCACACACACACACACTATCTGCCAAATCCAATATCTAACTATTACAAGGAATACTGTCTTGTATAGATTCATCATCTACTTTTTTTATTCGACGTAAGAAGCGCTTTCGTCTCGAAGAGACTTAATCGATGCCCCATATAAGTTGATCACTTTCAAAGGCTTATGTGCCGCTCTTGTGATAGAAAGAGAAAGAGAGAAGTGCACGGAAAATCAATTACCTCGTTGAGTGTTCATATATACATCAGCCAGTCCCCTCCCCCCCTCCCCCTCTCGCTAAGGGAGAAGGAGGTGTGCGCGCGGCTGAAAAGTTTTTCGAGAGTGAGTGAGAGAAGGAGGCGAGTAGGAGAACGAGGGAAAAAAGTTCGAATCGCTAAATTTTATGCCAACTCGAGAATTGCTTCGAGCATTGCTATCGGTATACGCTTACCCCTCTCTTATCCATCGATAAACTTTTCCGAAAAACTCTTCTCTTTCTCCCTCTCTCTCTCTCTCGTGGGGGAGTTTTTTTTTTATTGTATCTCGTAAAAAGTGCCTCGTGGCGATACGTCAATCGTGATGTGAATTTTTTTTTTTATTCGCGGTATGTGAATGTGCAGTGTGTAGGTTTACTATACACGTCGACTCTAAAATTTTGGAGAGTATGGCTCTCATCGCCACGAATTCATTTACATATATCTCTTTGCATATTCGCATATTAATGTTATACCCCGCACGACGCGTAAAGTTTTTGGCGGACACACATTTTACTTTTAAACTCTCTTGCTCGCTCGTTCTCTCGTTGTTGTTGTTTTTTTTTTTATTTTTGATTCGCGTACGATACTTTTATATACCATGTATGTATGTACAAAGCATCATACGTTTCCGCATTGTTTTAACGAAGGTTTCAGACATTTGCAAAATACACATCTTTGTTGTTGTTGGTCTTTTGTGTGTGTGTGTGTGCGTGTATAAGCGCGAGATTCGCGTTGTTTTCACTTCAGTGCCTCACTCAGTCATTTCCAACTTTCGATCCAACGTTGTTTATGCCTATAGTCTAAAGTTATTCGTTGAATATTCAATCTGAATATAAATCGACATGTCTGAAGGAATTTGAATTCCAATAAAAGATTTATGCGATGAATTTTTGTTGTTGTCATATACACCTACGTCAAGCGTGGATTCGTAATTTGAAAATATCCGAGAATTGCGAATAAATGGAACGAGCTTATGCTTTTAACTAACAAAGTTCAAAATAAAAGAAGGTAAAAAAGCGAGATTTTTTTTCTTTTTTCATATGCTTTATTGTTTGAGCACTTAGCTGAATGTTTTTGCAGCGACTCCCTAGTTTTCGAGAAAAGTTTTGAAAACTACACACGAGTAAAAAAAAAAGATGAAAAGATTAAATTACCACGATGTGAAAATGTCGAGCCATCTGCAGACTTTTTTTGCACTAAATGAAAGAAATTGAAAAGTAACTTTTAGACGTGATCTGGCCAGATTTAATAACATTTACTTATGCATCGGTTGCGCTTGATCTCTCTCATATTCCCCTCCTTCATTTCAAACATTCAATCTCCAATGATCTTTCCAATCTGCGTTAATTCTCTTGTTTGTTTGGGCTAAATGTTCTCTCTCTCTCTCTCTTTCTCTCTCTCTGGCAATCTCCAACGACTGAAGGTATTCCTTACTTTGCGGATGAATTTCGGCAAATACCATCGGAGCGATTAGGAAAGAGAGATGTTTTAGGGATTGAAGGATTAAAAGAAGGGATAGTGCGAGTTTCCAATGAACTTGTTTACTCCGTTTAAACGTACAAACGTATGGTGTGCTAGTATAACTGTCATTGTAAAGCCAATTATAGTTTTACTTTTCCTTTTGTTTTGCTATTGTCGTTTTTTAATTTCAGCTTGCTTGTTTTATCAAAGCATTGATCCAAACGCGTTACTTGCGTATGTTGTTTATTGACACTAACTTTTGTAACAGCTGCAGTTTGTTATATGTTTCCAAACAGCAAGTCTTTTTTTGTTCAAATCCATGTAAAACACTTAAAAAAAATTGTTTTGCAGTTATGTTGTTGATAAAATGAAAAATAATAACATACACCACGGCGTATAAACCATGTACGAGAAAAAATTAATTTTTCTGTGCTTGAAATTTCTTACAAATTCGTTTCATTTACAAGATTCTTAAAATTATAACCATTTAATTTTTATGGTAGGTAAATTTCCATAAAATCTCGAAATTAGTTGGTTTGTCCAAAAGAAAAATATTTTAAATGCTCGTTCCATGTGTCAATTTTTTTTCAGTATTTTACGAGAGAAAGCATGTCCCTGTATTACCACTCTATTATGAGTTTGTTAATATTGAATATACATGATACGATTGAATTATACGTATAAAATATCAAGCATTAGCCGAAAACGTTTAAAATTGGTGACAAGAATTTTGCAGGTGTCTCTCTAAAAAAAAGTGTTTTAATTCGCACTTGAATCGCGAAACGGTAATAATAAAATGCAAATTTTATTCATACAAAATACACAGGACGGCGACGACGATGACGATGATAAAAAAATCCTTTGAAAACTAACGCTCACGTGTACGGAGAATGTGAAAAGGATATGGGTTTGCACAGCTGCTGCAGATGACAAGGAGAACACAGAGAAATAATAATCTTCCGCTGTGAAATCGTTGTATATTGCAAATAAACATTCTTAAAAAACCAAAGCTCCTCTCTTCTGCTCTGTCATCTCTTTTTGGTATATGAAATTACAAACAATACAAAACCAAAGAATTATTTCTTATCTCTCATTCTCGAAAAAAGCCGTTAAAGCTCTTTTATACTCTGTGCAAAGGAAATCAGCCAAGCGATAAACGATGCGTCACAGATATCCATCACCGTGGAACTGCGCGGATAAATAAGTTTGGCCCCGACAAACCTAATCCGACACATAAATTCCCATGTGACAAGAAAGCTCGTGAGCGCACACCACGCGCTCCGTATGGAATATAGCTGACGTTTTCACATACATACGCATACGTTCACGACACTTCCAATGGTTTATTATCGCACTTTACATGTGTCTGTATATATGTCTGTGTATTATTAAAAGCGCTTCTTCTAAAATTACCTTATTTCTTAAAATAAACACACCAAAGCGTTAAGGATTATTTCGATGGAATTTATGCAGCCGTGCATTGGTACTAGTAGTGGTGTAGTAGTATAGTTGTGTTTGCTCTCGTGCATGTTCTCGACCCTCCGCGGGAGCAACGGTATATACGTGGGGCGTTGTTATACCAAGTTCGCTCTCTCTCTCTCTCTCTCTCTCTCTTCGCGGTCTATTGAAGGCAAAGAACGAGAGAGAGAGAGAGAGAGAGAGAGAGAGAGAGAAAGAAAGAGCGCAAACGTATATAACCACATTGTATACGCACTTTGACTAACTCGAGAGAATCGCTCTTTCCCTCCTTGGTGTGGAGAGCGAAACTAAAGCGCATACATGTGTGAAAATCATACACCGCGTTCGGCATTGGAATTTATACAGATGTGCGAGCAAAATAGGACTACGATTTTTTTCTTATTCTCTTCTTTTTTTGCCGTAATTCTGCTTTTCCTAATATATTTTTTTCTTTTTAGATGATACTTAATTATAAAACTCTGATTGCACTTTGTAAACCTGTAATAGTTTCGATTAATTGAAAAGGTTCTTTCTTGTCAGTCAATATAACGCTTCAACCAAGCTCTGCGCAGATTGCGAAATAGCTTATATATGTATAAAAAACCATTAAAATTTTCCAATTACTTTCGTTTCAGAGCGATGAATAGCCCGCGCACGTGTGCGATAAAGAAATAGAAAAAATCCATCGGAACATACATTCGTTTGTGTATTTATACATGCGCTCAAAATTTTTTGCGTGTATTTCTTATTAATTAAAACGAAAAATCGGGTCATTGAAAAATAGTTTCGTAATTGGAATTAAACAAAATTATTTTTTACTAGACAGAAGCTGAAAAAAAATATGATGTGTGTCGTTTATTTCTCTGTGGGGCAAAAAGAGAGAGAAAGAGAGAGGCGCGAGTTAGAGAAACTGGCACAGCTTGTGGCACGACAACCAACAGTTGTTACTTATTGTCGGCACTTTCTCTCGACTTTTCAGCTGAGAATTTTTTCCCTCTCTCTCTCTCTCTCTCTCCCTCTCCTCTCTTTCCTTCACCTTTTTTCGGGAGGGGGGTTTGCGAGACGAACGTTTCTTTTTTTCTATTTTTTTTCAAAGCACCGGTCGAAAAAAGTACACGCCCACGCAAGTGTATATGCGTCATGATGATGAACACAGAAAGAGATAAAAAAAGAAGTGAAAAATACTTAGTTTTCTTTTTTTTTTGCGCACTGTACTGAGGGCGATTTATCGAACACCAATATATACAGACTCTCCATAACCACAAACTGTCAACTCTATCCTACGGCGAAATTTCTTTTCCTTTTCCCTCTCTCTTTCTCCCTTTCCCTCTTTCTCTCATTTTCACTTACCATCGCTTGCTGCTGTGTGTACACAGAAGAGTTGAGTTTTACTTTGATCATCTGCGCATTATATACCAGAGCGTAGATGATAGACATTTTTGCTCTTTCGTTGCGTGGAAAATCAATTACATATACACACACAGAAGAGATGCGCTCCCATCAGCATGCCGTTCTATCGATGCAGAAGCAAGTAACGCGTCACGTTATAATAGAGTCAAGCCATCGACCTCAGAGTATTACACGTCGAACACGCTTTTGTTGTTGTTGTTGTTGTTGTGCAATGTCAAGCTGTGTCTTTGACGTTGATAACCCAAAGATGGAGAGATATATATACATAAATTTAACCTATTTAATTTTGCGACAATACTAATGGTACTTAATTTTATGAAAATAATCGTATACAAGTAGACTTTAGGCTAAATATAACGAAAAAAATAGGAAGAATTGCCAACGTACTTGAGGGCTAAATAGTCATTTGGATGCCCTTTTCTTTGTTTTTTTTTTACTTCTCACGGCCACGAATGTACTGCAGTAGCAGCAATTTAAAATTATTCCAAGAGAGAGAGAGAGAGAGAGAGAGAGGTGGAGAAACGATGCATAATCATGAGCAAACAGCCACCGTTCGCGCGCTATATATACCCGCAACCCTCGTGATAACACCACTGCACTCCTTGTTGTTGTTTTTTTTTCTTTTCTTATGCAAGGCAAGAAAATTGGACACTGCTATGCTTCTTACGAGTGTACTTGAGAATTCTAACGAGATTGTTTGTCCGCGCGCAAACACAGAGAGAGAGAGAGAGAGAGACTCAATTGCAATCAACTGGCGTCAAAGGGGAGAGAGATGAAGGAGGGGAGAAAACAACCCGCTTACAAATATAAGCGTGCAGCCACGAAAGAGAGAGCAAATATACTTCAGCGGCAAGGAAATTTACTTATCCTTTCTTTCTTCTCGTGTTTTTTTCGGTTTATAATGGAATCGGGATGTTATTCACTACTTTTTTTTCCTACAAAAGCTTTTAATTTATCCTTTTATGAACAAATCTACGTATCGTTGGATAAACTATTCATATTTCTATTAAAATGACTCAAAATAATCGGTTAAAGTTTTCAACTATGCATGAGATAAGCATGTAACAAAACAAAAATTGACACTCATTGTTATTTTATATCAACGCTCTGTATTGCCCGCATGTCAAAACAGTAAAAACTATATACATTATTTCACGTTTCATATATTCCTATGGTCGATAGCACGTACATAAGACTTGCGTTTCGCATAATTTTCTAACTTATAATCCAACAAATCCGCAAGCTTTGTTAATTTTAATCAAATAAAATTTCAGTGTACGTTAATATTATGTCACTTTTTTGAATAAACAAGTCGACAGGTTTGGTTTTTAAATGACAAGTCTAAAGACAAAGATAGTAACTTACCCGTTACTACAAGAGTAACAATCAGCGCCGACCACACGTGGCAAATCATCTGTCAGTCAAGTTATAAATGTATCCGGCCAAAGTGTATATATATACTTGAAACACAAGTGTTGCACTTATATCGTTCTTTGCCACGGCATTCTATAAACAATAGCACACACTTCTCGCCGGTACGAAAAAAGAAGTAAAGAAACAATAGTCTTTACTCATTGAGAGTAGAGAGCGGAAGGAAGCATCGAGACCAAGCTCACCGACGATACTAAGCGCGCCGCGCGTTCACTTCATACAGCTCAGCTTTTTTGACGCGCGATCGCGCGCCCCTTGCTATAAAGACAGAGACTATTCTCTTGCGCATGCTCGTTTTACTCCCTTCCTATACATACATATACGCACCCCCGAAATCTACCGGTGTTTACTCTATCTACCAAAGTATATATGTACGCGATATATTACACACTCTATTACATGCATTTATTCTTTTTTCTGTTTACGTCTTTTTCATGCGATGACGATTCATGATATAAGAAACCATAAGGATAATGCGAGCTTTATTCCGTAAGAAATAACAAGCGCGTGGCAGGCCACTTGCAACGCGCGTGAGCTTATATTGTACCACTTTTTTCTTTTTCGTGTTCTTCTTTGTTCCTCACACATACACACACACACACACACATAGAGAGAGAGAGAGAGAGATAGAGCGAACGAGTGCGTATTTACTTGGCTTATTTTTCTTCTTTTTATTTTTTTTTTACTTTTTGGCCTTTTCTCAGCACTGGCGCCTTTATTCTTCTCAAGCCGGCCCCCGTGATTTCTAGATTCCGGAAGCGAGAGAGGAAAAGAAGAAGCGCTCTCTCTCTCTCTCTCTCTCTCTCTCTCTCTGAAATATCGCCAAGACATCAGTCTACTCTGCTGTACCTTTACTCTATATATACTAGAACCGATTGTGTCTTCCAAATAAAATGCTCTTCAATTTCCTAAAAAAAAAAAGCTTACCTTGGAAGAGAATTTCATATGCAAGTAATGTGTGTCCCTGATATGCAATGTTTTTTTGTCTTCTTTTTAATAAACGATGAGTTTGTTTTTTCTGTCTTTTTCTAACACGGACGATCGCGTGCTTTAAGAGTGAAAAATCGGAGATAGCATGCCCGCGTGAAAACCGCATATACACGTATACAGAGAAACTATTCTCGGCAGAGAGAAAATAAGTGCTTGCAATCCTGCCGACGTAAGTTATGTCCTTTTGCTTTTGCACGCGTTTATTTCTACATCTAGCGATGGCTATTCATCTTTTTTTCTCTCGTTCTCTCTTTCTCAGACTAGCATGGCTTATTCTATGGGGATAATGAAAAAGTTTATTCATTCCGTGCGCGCGAGAGAGAGAGAGAGAAACTTTTGCTGATGCAGTCGTCGTCCTACCCCCTTGACAACGCATATATATATGTATATATATATACATATATATGTATATAAACCTACCAAGATTACTTTAGTCTATTTCGTTTTTATTGCTTATCGCGATAAATGTCCAATGGAATTATTTACGTTTCAAAGTGCTTTTTATAACGAAGCTTCCATCGTCGTTCTTGGTCGCGCGCAAAACTTTTTCAATTGAATAAGATTCGGTTTATTTATAAACTTGCAAAGATATTGCATATCAACTTTGAATGTATATATTTAACGTCATTGGTTCTTTTTCAACGAACAAAACATTTGTTGTTTTTTTTTTGTACTTTTGAGAAAAATAGGTACAAAATTTTCAAATTCGCTTTAAGAGACGCTACAACCGCCCGCTGCTATGTTCGCATAGGATAGGGGGTGGGGGAAGGAATTTTACGGCCGGAAACTTTATGGTTATATTCATTGCCTCGCAACACTTCCTACGAAAGCGATGACGACGTAATAAACCGATCCTAACACGGAAAATACCTCCTCTTTCTCTCCCATTTTTTCTCTGATCCCACGTACAAATTTGTCGACCGTTCTGTGTGTATATATATGGGATGTGGAGGATCGGTCGAATTATTTTTAATAAAGTTTCGCATTCAACTGTGTGAGCACAGGTGCAAAGCATCGATCCTTTTCTCTTTCCCGCACATATATTTGTACGAGTATATGTGTGAGAGAGTTTTCTTCTACTACTGCGAGGTACTGCGGCAAGTTTCATACTACTCTCTCACTCGTACACTTTCCGGGTGATATGAGCTCTCGTGGGAGCTTTCAAGCCATTTCCCTCCCTCTCTCACTCTCTCTCTCTCTCTCTCTCTCTCTCTCTCTCTCTCGTACAGTATGATTTATGTAGGCGTTGATTATACGCTCGTGAAGCGGTGGCGACGGCGAGTGAACGATCAATTAATCGGATATGATCAAATCGTTCTCTTGGCAAACTATTTTGTCGACCGTTTGTTAATGAAAAAAAAACGAATAAATGTACGAAAATTACTGTAACAATTGAGTCACAAATGCTTACACGCACACAGATTATACTTTTTCTTATTTCCCAGCAAGTTATATACATCGTTAGAGCAATAAATGACTTGATTTGAATAATGCAATTCATTTCGCTAATGAGAATAGCGACTCGCCGACTTCGCATGCACCCAATTACTTATATTACCGCGAGCAGCAATACGTTAATAACTGAAAGTGCTGCTCTTCTAGTATATATGTATATAAAATGTGAATGATATATTGATTTAATATCGTGTCCGCATATATATATTTATTTATACAAAATATGTATAAAGAAATATTACACTAAAAATGTCGAAGATCCCCCCCCTTCCCAAATCTTATAATGTAACGTGCAGAGAATTCGATAAGTCTTTTCTTCATTTTTTGTCCATTAACGTGATTAAACGACGCGAGCGAGCACTCGAGCTTGTCTATTCAAATATAATCTTGTCTCTCAACGAAAGCTTCGTTCCTGTTTTTCTTTTTTTTTTATTTCCACTCTGAACTTTGCGAATACCCATGAGGTCAAATTACGCGTGTGACGACTGCTAAAGGTAAAGAACGAAATAGATATTTAACATTTCACACATCGTGTAGGAAAAACAATAACAACAAAAATATAGCAACTATATTCGTACTGTAAATACCGTTTTCTCTCTTTATTTATCTTTTCCCTTGATTTTCCAGGTTTATATATCCTCGTTGCCTTAGTAACCAAGTGCCACAAGCTGACCATCCCCGAAGAGAGAGAGAGAGAGAGAGAGAGAGAGAGAGAGAGAGAGAAAGCGTTCAAAGGCGAGGACAAGAATATTAAGATAAGAAAAAAAGAGCGTGAAAGATCAGCAGTTTAGATGTTATCTCGATAGGGAGCTTTTACAGGATACGATAACGCCAAAGGCGCGAATTTGTTGGGATAAAAGCTCTCATCTTCTCTCGTTGAATTTATATATATACATAATCCTATTCGATATCGGTCGAATATATAAGACGTGTTTATACTTTATTGCTATCAATTTCCGTAGGTTTTGAAAACGAGAACGACGACAAGAAATATAGAATACAAATTCAGTTGTGTAAATTGTAGGAGAAGTAGCCTTCTCAGTCTCTCTGTCCCTCGTTATTATTATCAGCGTCTTCGTTGCGGGCTATAAAGTAAATTAGCCGCTACGCCGTCAACCGCGCGTTCACTGAGTAAATCTATGAAATTACCATTAGCCAAGGTGTGGCACGATACGTCAAGTGTACTACTAGCTAGTATATAGTGAATCGATAAGGAACGATCCGTTAATGAATTTCGAACGAAGAACAAAAAGACGCTAAAGAAAAAAAGGAAAAAAAGGTATTCTCATTATATAGCGCTCGACGAAATAGAGAGAGAGAGAGAGAGAGAGAGAGAAGCAATGCCATTAAAATTATCAACTATCGCTAGCTCTCTCAGCAATTTATCTCTGATTATTATTCCGGCACACAAATGAACATCCGCTTTTACAAAAGGGCGTTGCATGGAAAAGCTTTATCGCGCAAGCAAGAGAGAGGTGTCAAGCTGTACGAAAAGCTTTGCCCTGTTAGATAAGAAAAGTAACGACGAAGGAGGCTGAGTTTTAGCCTTATCTATTCCTCTACTCTCCCTTCATCCCTTTTTACCATTTTCATCGGTATTCGCTTTTACCAAGCGATATCATACTCTAACACACCTAACTTCAAATGTTTTTCGATATCGTCATTGAAATATTATGTTTATTATAAATATATTGGTGACTACAAGATTATCTACTCTTTTTTGTTTTTTTTCAGTGTGAAAGGTGCGGTATAGGTACGAAAGCATAAGAACATTTGCCTCTCGCATTTGAGTTTTAATTGGAAAACTTTAATTACGAAACACCCCCAGAATTAATCGTCCGAGGATTATAACGATACGTAATTGCTTTTCAACTTGTTTCCTCTCTGACGCAACGAAATAAAAGGAACGAAATAACAAAAATAAGAAATTTTCCAGTCGAAGCAAATAATAAGAAAACGTTATCGTCGTATGTCGTATGTCGTATGTATGTGTGTATATGGTTCTTGGGAGTATTATTCGTCGAGACGAGATCAATAAACAAACAATAGAGAACAAAAAAAGGGAAGAAAATGGATGGATATGGAAAAGAAATAAACGAAGCGAGATGAATTGGTAAAGAAAACCCGAGAATTAATGTTACACGCTGGAAAAGCCGAAAGCAAAGCGAGATAAGAGATTTGGGTGTAGTGTTGAAAATGTTGAACGAGGGACAGAGAGAAGGAAAAAGAGGAGATCGCAAAAAATAAGAAGGAGAAACTATGGCACCGATAATGTAAATCATAATTTATCGATTGTCATTGTATGAAAATCAAGTAAGTAAACGCGTGCAAGCTTTAATAAACAACCTAAAGATGAACAATATAATGTTCACAACTGATGATTACTTGTCTATAACGTTTACATCTAAATTGAGGATACCAAATGAGATAATGCCTTGGTCCATCAGTGCGTATTAATTACGCGTAACGAGTAACCAAGCATGCGGTATGTACGTGAAAATCAAATCCACTCCATTGCGCACATGTATTATTGACATAATACCTTTTCTTCACCTATCTGTACGTAATATACGATGATCAAAGCAAGAGTTACATGAAATTGTACGTATGTCAGGTATAAATACACGCGATGCAACTCAAATTATTTCACCTATTGGATCTAATGGATGAATAAATAGGAGATATATCTCAAATGTGAAAAGTATATATCTCGAGTAAAAGCATCTTGAGATTCCTTTGTAGTTTTTTAAACGCTTCACGCTCTCTCTCTCTCTTTCTCTCTCTCTTTCTTTCCCGCCCCCTCTCTTCCTCAGTCGCGAAAGGATTGAAAGCAATGAATCAAGTTTTACGTTCGAGTTTTCGTGGAAAAATATATAGATACAAAACTTGCGAAGTGCGAGGGAGAAAGACATACACAAAGGCGGCGCCAGAGAGCTTGCAGCAACAACATTTTGCGCGCACGAAATCGCCTAGCAGAGTGAATACAACGTGTATATATATACAGCACCCGAAAAACTTTTTATGCTGAACAAAAGCAGGGAACGAAAAGATATTCAAACAACAATCGTAGTGTCTGTCTCTCTATCTCTCTCCATTTTTCTCCCCCATCCATTTTCTTTCTCTCTTATACTGTAGGAAGTAGTAGCTTTCATTGTCAGTTTGGAATAATATCATTTGATTATACCTACAATTAGCCGGGACAACGCATTAATGCGTATGCGTATATGCATTGATGCGAAATGCAGAGGATTTACAGTATATTCTCTATATGCGTGTGTTACATGAGTATTCATGCCAATTATATCAACACTACGATGGATAAACATAATAAGTCATATATCTATCTACCTATCTCCCTCGTTTTACTGTCGAGAGAGATAAAGGGATAGAGAGAGAGAGAGAGAGAGAGAGAGAGAGAGAGAGAGAGGGAGATTCCCATATCGATTTTGCAAACTTGCTGATGTCGATGAGAACGCGATGAGAACAATGGAAATCGGAGTTCGTTAAAGCAAACAGTTCGCGGTTAAATGCATGTGGGGAAAGCTTCGCGGTGAGAGAACGCGCGCACGTACCAATCGATTAGTAATTTAAACAAGTAGAACATTTTCTCTCTCTCTTCCTTTAGTTGATCGTTGGAATGTGTGTCCCACAGTAGTATACCGTTTTAAATTACCCAATCAAAGCGTGCGGATGTCGAGAGAGAGAGAGAGAGAGAGAGAGAGAGAGTAGAAGGGACGATTTATTTGCTGCCTTTTATAAATGAGACTACGACTAGTGATTCATTGCGTCCCTCTCTCTCGTTCTCTCTCGAGTATCGATCTCTTTTTACTATGGTACTCGTGGAGATGTTTGACGACAACGAGCGAACAAAAAAAAAAGACATTTATTTTTCCTTCTTCCACCGAGTGGCATTTTTTTTCTTTCTTTCGTTTCTCACGAGAGAGATTAACGAGACAAGCATTCTATTACTCAGATTTCATTGATAGTGAAATTAATCTCGTTCACTATAACTATTGATAGTATTAAATCGATTCATATACCCATCCAAATTATCGTACGTTGAAAAGTATTCAAATTACCGTCTTAAAAGTTTACCAGTACGATCTCGTTTGCTCAATGACGTATCGCGAGAAATTTTTTTTCTTGTCGTTTTCGATACATCACATATATCATCAACACCAAAGGGATAAAGAAAAAAAGAAAAAAATACAACTTTGGTTCTCGTTAATTTATTCATGTACGAGCTTGTATTTTGTCTTGTATAGCAATACGCATTTTCCAGCAAGGTATCTACATGTGTGAGTATGTATATATGTATATTACGAGTAGCGAGTAATAAATCGTATATATACAAGCGTAACGCGTGTGTCGATGTAAAATATCGCGGTGGCGAGGCTGCATATTCGCTTTGGTAAACAGAACACTTATACGAACGAACATACACATACGTATACGTGTACTTTTCAGTTTGAAATCGAAATGTGTACACCTGTATCCCCCTCCCCTCCTCTCGTCCATCCCTCCCTTTAAAACGTTATCACGCTTAACGCTTAAAATAATAAATCAGTCGTAGCGATTGCGTAGTTTTGGATCCAAAGCTATATATATACACGAATCGAATTATATTATACATTTACGTTGTATTTCCGACAGTGAGTAAGTTTACGTACAAAACAATTTCCCACTCGACGACGTATACACGTACATCTTCCGGTAGACCAAGAAGAACGGTAAAGGGTAACATTTTCTTGGCACGCGTTATATAACCAATTACCAGTTGGCAAAAATCTGCACAGCGTTCTTGTTTTCTTATTATTTTTTTTGTTTATCTTCTTTGTTCTTTGTTCCACGACGACGACGACAACAACCACGACAATTTTACTTTATATACGTTCTCGCGATAGAGTTATACGAGTGTGTGCCAAAGCAATTTCGTAACACGCGCAACGACAAAGACGCGCGGAGAATATGCACAATGATGTAATAGTTATGTATAAAGTGGTATGGTGTTGTGCTTGAGTATCAATAACTTATATTAGAAAGCAAAGGAGAGAGAGAGAGAGAGCTTTTAATTAATTTGACCTCGTTTTCTCCTTTATATACACAGCGCATCGAGCTTGTAATAACGTAAAGTACCTTTTGCTCTCTCTCCCTCTCTCTCTCTCTATCTCTTTGGGTCGACGAGATTGGAGACACTTGATTACCGCGCCCACCGACTAATTGATATTTTGTGTATATACGAGCATCTTTCTCCACTTTCTTACTCTCTCTCTCTCTCTCTAGAGCAATTAGCCCGTTAAAAAAACGACAATAAATGAGACGGAAATCTTTAGAATTTTTAAAAGAGTTGATATTGAGCAGAAGATTAATTTAAATTGAATGAACACAGGTTTATTATATACATATACACTAGAGAACATCCTATATACACAGTAGAGAAGTAAAAAAAGCTCGTTTGCCGTTTGGCTGCGGACTAAAGCGGGCAAGCGAGAGAGAGAGAGAGAGAGAGAGAGAGAGAGAGAGATGGAGGGATTGGCACTATCGGCGCCCTCGAAGCTGTGTTATCATCAGCTCCTGCCAAATTGAAGCGTTTAATCACTTGCTCGTCAAGCTATATAGACGACGCGGCGTTAATTCTATGCACATGCGCGTATCGTATATATACCATACTAGATCTGACCTAGTTTGTTGTCAGCTTGTATAGATATATACATCGCCTTCATCAACGTCTCGTGTATTACTATTCGATTAACTATCATCGCAAAAACTTTGTTAGATACTTTGCTTTCTTTTTTTGTTAGAAATATTCACTTAATTATAATTATTTTACAGTCCTTCCATAAATATATATTGTCTTGATAAAAAAAAAGAATTTATACATTTTATTTATTTTTTATTTGCAATGTGGTGGGGGTATAATAATTTTTCAAACGCATTGCCACTACAGCTTGCTTTTGACGGGCCTCTTTGAAAATATAGATATATTACTTGCTTTTCTTTTCTATCCTCGACTTTATTACACCACACTCGCACTCGTCGATCCTTGAACTTCTCTCTCTCTCTCTCTCTCTCTCTCTCTCCCTCTCTCTTTCTCTGTCATCGTCATAAAAAGAGAGGGAGAGAGAAAGGAAAAAAAGGATCTACATTCGGAAAAATTGAAAAAAAAATTTCCAGTTGTAAGATAAAAGTCTTTCAGTTGCTTGCACTGTCACGAACGTTGCGGTTCTCTCTCTCTCTCTCTTCTAAAAATGCCTCGGCGAACCCAATGAAAGGACTTTAAAAGCTCTTCCCTTCCGTGAATCCGGCCCCGCGCGCAAATATCTTTTCTCTGTTCCACCCACAAGCTCGAAAGCAAAGCCAGGAGAGAGAGAGAGAGAGAGAGAGAGAGCGAGACCGGCTAACCTTTTGCTAAGTTTTTTCCTTTCTACCCTCCTCCCGCTTTTTCACTCTTTTTCTCTCTCTTGCCAAAGCTACTTTTTCCGCATTGCTGTCGTCGAGGCTCGAGCTCTGCTTTTTTCCCCAAGATAAACTAATATAAGCTCGCTAATGTTTTCGCCAACTCAATTTTTTCTCTCTCTTTCTCTCCTTCTCGTTTGTACTTTGTTTTCGAAAAACACATTTTTCGTATTACGCTGTTGTCATTCGATATACAAGATAAAGAGCTAAAGTTTAAAAATATAACAAATGTTTATATAGTTAACTAGAGATGTTTCAGTTAATTTTTCATTATAAAAAAATCTCTTTTGTTCGGATAGCCGCAAGCTCAATCCATCCGTTTCCCAAAGGCCGAGTATATATAGCGACATGAAATAACACTCATATTGACTCGTCGACTAGCAATAAAAAAAAAGTCTTTTATAGCTACGGGACTATAGAATAGGATAATGGCATGAGTTATAAAATTTCGAAGTTTAAGCGACGATAGGGGGTACAGGGAGAGAGAGAGAAAGAGAGAGAGAGAGAGAGAGAAGAAGCTTAAGTATTATGAGCGAAAATAAAAATGGTTACAGCTTCACACTCGAGCGAACTTTTTTGCGCGCGTATCAAAAAAAAACATAGAAGAACTCACTAGATTCTTCTTCACCTGCACTTTTCTCTCGTGGCAGTAATATTTCAGATCTATCGAGAAGAGAACGGGCTGGTATGGGCGGGGAGGGACTTGTACTCTCAGAGTAAACAGATGATGCATAGAAATGTGAAGTAGGAAAGGGATGAATTCATCTTGCGTATAGATATATAAATGGTCTATGGCATTGGTACCTATATTCAACGAGAAAATGTACGCGAAGCATTCACCAAGAGTTTTACGTGGATATATATAGCTCAGTGAATCTGAAAAAGAATTTTCAAAAATTAATACAACCGATATTTCTTGAAATCGTTTTATCGCAAAGGAAATCAACATCTTATACAGTTAGTAGGTAACTTGAAAGATTTGTTCTCTCAATACGTACGTACAATTCTCAGAAAGGAGAGAGAGACAGAGAGCAAGAGAGTTAGAGTCGATAGAATGAACCTCAAATTTGTCTTGAGTTTCGCCAAGGGAGAGTCAAGACCGATTTCACGCATAGTTGGACACACTGATTGCTCTTTGCTTTAACTCTCTGCCTCTTACGCGGCAGAGCGCGCTCGTACTCTTTGATTTCGATAATCTTTTTTTATTTCGATTTAAGTATGTGTATATATATATCTACATATACATAAAAGAAATTGAATAAATATAACAATGACGAAAAGACGACCATACTTTGGTCTTTTCAAAGCTCTCGACTAGATTAGTAAACGCGAAGCGAGGTAGAATTAAGCTCATAATTCAGTGGCTTTGACTCTTCTCTCCTCCTCCCCTCCCTCTACCTGGCTTGGGTTTGAAAGCCACAAGGAAAGTTACGCCACAACGCGCTACCGCTCCACAGACATACCATCCCCTATAATGCCATTCAACGCAATCACACATTATAATTTTGTTGTATTTATATAACAATTAAAAAGCCAAATACACGGCGTATCGTTGCGATGCGGTTAATACAATAAACTTGGCAAACCATCTTCAATGATATTTGGGATCTTGTTTAAAATGAAGTACATCGAAACACTCCTCTCTTATACCCCTTTGCGTGTAACGCTATAATAATCACATTGGCATCCGCGCGTAGAAACGGGGTCGGTTTGATGGTAGTGAGAGAGAGAGAGAGAGAGAGAGAGAGAGAGAGAGAGAGGGGGGGTGGGGGAGGTTGCATCACACACACAGAACGCAGTACTGTTTGCCCGCGGACGTGCATGGAATTACGCGGGCGCTTTACTATTATTCGAACACGATTAAGTGATTAAACGTTATTCCAGTGCAATTTCGTAGACAACGACGATTATTTGACTTTTGTCTTATCAGTTAGCGAATCATAAGCGGAGGAATATACAATCGAATTAAACAATAACAAAACAAAATAAATGGTGCGAGAAGAACACTTGCGCCAAGAAAACTAAACTATATATAGCGAGCAACTCCTCGAGTAGTGAAATTGTTTTCTTTTTTTTTTTACGATGATATATATAAGTATATCCAATAAGTTTGATGTTTTTTTTTCATTTTTGCTCGAAAAGGAAAACAGAAATTTAAGTATCAGCTGATTTATCATCGTTATATACCTGCAGTAGTAGTATCGTTTGGAAAAGGGGAGAGGGACGCGAAAGGACGAGAGAGGTAGAGGAAATTTCAGGGTAAAAGCCGCTGTTTACCAAGCGATATTTCACATCGACACGTTGGCACAACAATTTATGACTTACGCTCTCGCTTATGGTGGCAGAGCCGCGTGTATAGTCCATTAGAGAAATGCCATATCGTTTCGAAAGAGATGGAGAGAGTTAAATTAAACAAACTGAAAATGAAACATAGATATACAAGAAAACGAGATTGGAAAAATTTATATACATCGATACTTATTTCAAGTAAAAGTTTTATGCATACGCGCGTCGTCGCCGTCGTCAAAGACCAAAAAAAGAAAAAAAAAGCCACACGGCGGTGAGGGCAATCTATATATATCGTGCTCGGGGGCCAATATCAGAAAGTCGTGCAAGTTTTCAGATGCGACAAATTGGCAAGATTGCAAGGAAGAGGGAAAAGAGAGTTGGCATCAATCTTGTTTCCTCCCCCCCCCCCCTTCCACTCGAATAAAAGAAAGATTAATCTCGAAAGAGAAAGAAAGAGAGAGAGAGAGAGAGAGAGAGAGAGGAAGAGAAATGAAGATAAAAAAATAGAAACTACACAAAGCTTTCCGTTTCGCGGCATTAATTTTAAGAATAACGCTGCTGCTTGCTACAGAGAAGTTGACTTGAAAATTATCTTTCGCCGACTTAAAAATCATATCTCTCTCTCTCCTTCTCTCTCTAGAGGAGAAAAAAAAACTTCATATGAATCATACACTGTTAGATGAGACAATGAATCGCTCTTGGCTCATTTACACAGAGAGCGCAGCAAATAAATCATCTCTCGACAGTGGAATATTGAGTCCGACTGCGTATGTTGAATATGGGCATCCTTCCAAGTAATGACATTGAGGAGAGGGGAATTAATGCACCTTATACACTCAAGCAATGAAATCCATTCATCCTCGAAGCTATACTAAAACAATGTTCATGTTCCCTAGGATTGGCTTATACCACACATACTCGTGTAGCATGGTTTGCTCTGTTTGCCCAAAGCCAAAGGAATTCTATTCGGCGGGTTGCGCAGAGCACGAATCATTGTTATTCTCGACATCAACCGATCGCGTTCCTCTCTTTAGCTATTCGCCTATGACGACAACCGACGAGGAATCGATGCTTCTCGTCATCTGCAATTCTTGAAGGGATGGGCAAGAAGATGAAGGAACATGAAGCATCACTTCGTGCTTTGTAAACGTTTTATATACATGTGTGTGTGTGTGTGTGTGTGTGTGTGTGTGTGTGCGCGCGTACATATATATGCGACTGTATACGTGATTGCTTATAATGTGAATCTTCAGAATATGCTAATTAGTCTATCGAACATAAACCTTCTGGCTGTTTATAATTAGCCAGTCACATGTTGTTTGATAATAATGCGCTTTTGGATCAATGCTCTACCATAATTTGTATGTTAATCAATCAAATGATACAATGGCGCTTATTATTTGCATTTCAATTTATAGAAAATATCGAATAATAGTAAAGGATCTATAATTGATTATTCGAATAGCAATATATCAACTATGTCTAATATGAAACTTAAAAAAAGAAGAGGTAGAGAGAAAGAGAGAGAATGAAAGAGTAAAGTATATCAGAGTATCTTTTCGTTCTCGTGCCATTTCCGCTATCCCAAGTGGACGACAGTCTCTCGAAAAGCGTGACACTGCTCACTTTACGACACACCTAATAGCGAAAAAAAAGAAGATCGCTGCTGCTTCAGCGTATACGTGACGGTGAACTATATATCTATACATCGTGCACTCGCGGGACACACGACAAATTTTGTTTTCGATCATTTCGTTTATTAGTATTTTTCTCTTTTTCTTTTTTGCTTTCTTTCATTTTTTTTTGTGTCTTCGCAAATATGCGACTCACGAATGCGACGTGAAGATTTTACGAGCGCGTCAAAGTTTATACTTCCCCTAGCCCCCCCCTCCCCCTCTTTGCAAGCAAGCTTGCGCGGAAAGCTTGCCTTTCAATTCTCACGAGGGCTACGCGCTCACACGCTATGTGTGTACGCTCCGTGAAATATCAATTTTCCACATAGTCACACCAATTGAATGTATCATTCCTGTATTCTCTCTTTCTCTCTCTCTCTCTCTCTCTTATTAATAGTGAAGGAAAAATATATATAAGAAAGGTCTTATTTTTTGGTTGGTTGAAAGGACTGTGGAATTTATTTTTTATTTTGGAGGGATATTTTATGCCGAGTTGTGATAAAATTAATTGTTTGGAAATCCGACTTTCGAAAAGAAAATTAAATATATTTTCACACTTGCGCGAACATAGTATCCATTAATCTACAATGCTCTTGACAGCACACGCTGTTGTGTGTGAAAGAGAGTGAAAGAGAGAGAGAGAGAGAGGCAGAGAGAGTATGGCGAAATTTCATTACACCATTCGTCGGTCGTTGAAATAATCGAATACGCAATGCGCGAGGTGGCAAAATGTTTGTCAAAATGCTTTTTCCTTCGCCCAAAAGCATATGTAACGAGCGTCGAGGCAGACAAACTCCCCTAGGTAATCATTTTCTTGAAGCTCGCTCACTTGGGAATCTGCTCTTGGGGTCCTTTTCTCTTAGCATATATCGGTTGGCATTTACCGTTCTCTCTCTCTCTCTCTCTCTCTCTCTCTTTCATTTACGAGCGAACGACGTGAAAGAGAGATATGCAGAATTCGAGCTTTCTGTTACGGTTATGATCCACCGCTCGCGCTTGTGATCGTAAAATTCTGCGGAAACGGAAAGGCAACCAAAGACTTTTATGGCAGCTTTGAAATTGTGCAATCGCCGTTAAACAAGAAAGAAAAGAAAGAAAAAAAGACTGTCTGTCTCTCTTTCTTTTGCCAGAATACACACACATTTTCATCAAGCCAACGATCGACGAGTCTTTTTTTTCCACGTAATATATATGTATATATTTCATCCGTTCTCTCTCAAAACCTCTTTGATCATCGTTGCTCTCAAAGCGACGACCTATCGACTGCTACGATGGTTTACACTTGCGACTGCAATTAATTCAAGTCCAAGATGGACTGCCAAGGGCCTCCAAACATTAGTCGTAGTCTTCAATGAAGGACTCACACTCACACTTACATACACCCACACACAAAGGGTATAGACAAATAAACCGTTGAAGCTGTAAATGTGTTTCTCGAGTATATAGAAGTGGTAGCATTGGCTGATGCATCAGTTACCGCGTTGCCGCCACTATCGATAAATGTTGATTCGATCATTCAACGCAAAGAGCACGCGACACTCTTGTCAGTGTATACTAATGTGTGCACACAAGTAGAGTATTCGTGAATTTCGAAAGCTTCCATTTAACTCGGTATTTCGACGAAGCGTACGTATATAAACACTGAATAAACTTAACGACGATTGTATCAAGTAGTACGAATCGCGATGTGGTCAGACGGACTATTTTTTTTTATTACTTTCTTTTCGAAAAAACTTTATTAAGATCTATTGTTTCACGGAATATTCCTATAAAATCTGTTGATTAGAAACGGATATGGTGAATATATCCGGTATCAGTGTAAAGCTATACAACCACTGACATGTGTCACTCACACAACCATACACACACAGATAGAGGGAACGAAGTCTAACATTCCTGTCATTTCGCACAGCACTCTCTTCCATTAGCTTCAATCCTGATTAACTCTCTTTCACCAGTGTGATCCATTGCGTGTCCTCGCGTAAATGATGTCGCAAACTCTCTCCCTCTCTCTCTCTCTCTCTCTCTCTCTCTTTCTCTTTGGCTTTAAGCCAAACTCTATGCACGCACCATTATGCTGATTCACAAAGAGCCCGATTCTTGTTTTCTTTACATCTCTCTCTCTTTCTCTCTCTCTTTCCTGTATACACGACGATATAAAAAAAAAAAATTCGTGACAAACGAAATGAGAAGGGAGGTATCTGATCGGATTTGAAAAAAAAGAAAGGGCTTCGTAGCTATTGACTTTGGCGGAATTCGATACTCTCTCTCTTACTCTGTTTCTCTCTCTCTCTCTCAGTGTGGTATCTGATATCGTAAGAATATCGATGAAACGTATATATATCTATAAAATGAATAGAAAGTGAAGAGGTAGGGGAGAGGGGAATGAGAATGCGACGAGGGTTTTTTTAGTAAATCTTTGATACGTTGATTGTTAAAAGGCGATGTTCATTTGTAGAGAGAAAGAAAGAGATAAATTTTAATGGCGTTCGGCTTTTGGTGTGCTGACTTTTCGTTTGGTGAATTATGTGCTCGCGTAATGAAAGTGTCCGGTAGTTGAGAGAGAGAGTGGAAGCTTTTTCTCCAAACTCATTAACGATCCTTCGTTTTCTCGCCTCTTGTTCCACCACTTTCCTCTCTCCTTTTCACCTTTCTTCTTTATCGCGTGCCTCAATTCTCTCACTATCTATATACACTCGCGCTTCTTTCGTCTACACTTGATGTTTACTTTTTTTCGTAGCGAAACGACGAATCAACAAGGTTAATCAACAAGCTTGCGTATCACGTGCAAGCTTTTATTCCAATAGACATTCACCTTTCACCCTCCTCTGTTGCTTCTCCTTAGTATAATGAGAATCCTATCGCGACCAGCTAAACTGCTGATCTTTTCTCTTATCTTAATATTCCTGTCGTCGTAGTAGCAACTCGTTGGGAGATTAGTATCGGTTACTAAGGCAACATAGCCACTTCAACTCTCGCAAAAAAAAACTAAGAAGAAGCGCGATATAGCCTAATGAAGGGATGCAGAGTAGAGTGAGGTTGCTGTGGTCATATCGAGTTTCCCGGTCACGTAAACTACAGTTTTGTTTTTCTCCATTATTTTTTCCTTTTCTTTTCCTTTCTTTTTTTTTAGTCCTCACACTCTTAGCCATTAACTTTGTTCTCTCTCGGCACTCCACCTATGCTTTTCTCACACCTCCAAGAAGTACATATAACCGAGAGAAATTTCTTTTTATTCTGCCACACTGCTGCTACTGCTGTTGCTGCTTGGCAGTCAGTACGACACACTTGTTCTCTACCTCAACAATATGCCCCTACGGAGATTGGCTTATTTGTCAAAAAGAAAGCTTCGCGTAGTACACGACAACAACGACAAATCCAGATATTCATATACATTTTTTTCCAAATACGTATACACTCGTGAAAAACTTGTATATGAGAAAAAAAAAAGAAAAGCTCTCTGATCAAGTATTCTGACATAATATAATATATCAGCAAGAGACAGCGAGAAAGAGAGAGGAGGAGAAGAAGGAGTATACGAAAGCCACGTGAATATAAGAAAAATCGTCACGTGAAAAGTGAAAAAAATCTAACGGGGCAAAGAGCTCGACGACTTGAAGAAACAAGCAAATCCCTCGCGCTAATGGAATTGGCTAACTACGAACAGCAGTAGCAGCAGCACTTTCAGTTATTAACGTACATCGCCACCGCTCTTTCTCTCGTACAAGTACTTGCTTCCCCCATTCCTCTCACCGTCGCGTAGTGCGACGCTCATTAGCCGAATGAATTTCATTATTCAAATCGCGCAGCACATACCGACTCTTGGCAAAAATCTCGCTCTTTCCTTTATTTTGTTCCTTCTTTTCTTTCGAAATCCGTATGTATATATATATCTCAAACTTCCTACGACTATACAAGGGAAAGAAAGAGAGAGAGAGAGAGAGAGAGAGAAAGAGAAAACTCTCGTATGCTCATTTGACATTTCGATGCGCAATTTCCCATCCAAGTACTTCCTTCTCACATTTGCGCGAGAGAAAGAGAGTTGATCGGATTAATCGATTGTTCTCAACGCTCACGAGCGTATAATTAACGCCTACATAAATCATGTGGCAGTAGACGAGTAGAAGAGGGGAAATAGGTTGAGGACTCCCACGAGAGTAAGAGAGAGAGAGAAAGCTCCATATCATTTCGGGTAGTATGAAGTTTGCCGCCACCGTCACCGTATGCAAGAAGAAAATGCGAAAAGAAAGAATCGATTGCCAACACCTGCTGCCACTCTCTCCCTCAACTCCTGCTGCTACTACTACTACTACTACTGGCTGCTGCTACTGCTGAATATGCGACTTTATTAAGTCGAGAGACGCATACGTAACGCGATCTTTCCTTTTTTTTCCATACGAGCATTTAACAACCTTTTTGCTCTTTTTTCCACTTTGACCCTTTGGCTTCGAAAGAAAATGTTTTTTTTCCAGATAATAAATATAACCGTTAAAGTCCGCGCACACGAACATAAAACCTGCCGACACAACGCCCGTCTTCGGTGAGGTCTTTTCACGGACCTTTCGAGCCGAAAGCTAATTACGTTTATCGCTCGACATAGCTATATAGAGTAAATATACCGAAGTGAGAGAGAGAGAGAGAGAGAGAGAGAGAACGAAAGAAAAAAAGACCTTTCGTACGAGCGGCGATTTCAATCGGGCGAAGGTTATATCCACGGATATAAGGAAAGAAAAAAAACTGCACATGCTGTATATACGCGTTTTACTCGGCGTTGATATATATCGCAGGAGGGGGGGGGGGACTATAACTTACTGGCTGTTTTCTTCGGGTGAACTCGATGAAGCGCAAAGCAGAGAGAGAGATAGAGAGAGAGAGGGAGTGGCACAAAAGGGGGTGGATGAGAGAAGGCATTCAAAGAAACTACCATTTCAAGTAGCATTATCGAGCGCGTCTATATCTCTCTCTCTCTCTCTCTCTCTCTGTCGAGTTTGAAAGTGCCAAATAAAAAAAAATACAACAACAAACGTAAAGTATCAAACTGTGTCAAATACATGACAATGGCACTTTTCATGCTTTAGTTTTACACATCGATCATTGATATCGTTGCAGCGACGTTTCGAAAACGTCCAAAATAAAAACGATTGTTATTACAGATGTTCTCTGCCGCTGTGATTAACACGTTGCTATTGAGGGAGTATCGATGAATTTGACAAGTGGTTTAATATTTTTTTGGCTTTTTTTAAGAGACAGAAAAAGAATTACGATAACGAACGGATTATATTTTGACGTAGATGTTTTGAATAAATATTCTAGGTTAAAAAAAAACATCAAATGAACTAAAATAACGAATGATTGATCAGCCAATACTTGTGAAAAATAACGTATCCTATTTAAACTGTTAAAATAAAAATTCATTCCCTATATCATATATGTGTGTGAGTGTATCCATCGCCATTTACTCTCATATCTTTTCAATCAAAAGAAGTAACGACAAAAAAAACTTGGTTTCACCGCAATCTACAAATGCGAAAATTGAAAAACTATACGAGTCCTCGTAAAACTCAATTACTTTAAAAAAAAAAGCAAGAAGGTAGTATTCAACTTTTAGTCGTAAATATTTCATCTGCTAATTCAACATACACGTACAGTTAGCAAATTCATTGATTTGTTAGCAGATCGCTGCCGAGAAGCATTCTTTTGCGGTTGTAAAAGTGAAGTGAACTCGCTATACACGATGTACATACGATGCACGATGCGAGAGCGACGCGGTGAGAGGCAATGATCCGCGTCAATTGACAATAGCCCGCTGCACAACGTTAATTGATTCGTGCGTTGGCTATGTAGGTACATATATATAGAGAGAGAGAGAAAGAGACAGAGTACGAAACGTTCGCTCTGGATTCGGACGAACGAGTAAACAAACGCGAACAGAGAGTGAGAGAGGGAAATGCAGTTGCGCATCGTATTTAAAAGTCGACGAAAAAGAGATGCAGAGATAGAGAGAGTTTAAAGTGGTGCTGACTACGAGCGAGCATCAGTACGATACTGGTGTGGTTTGCATCGTTTAAATGAGCTTCACGCAACGAGTACCAAGTTAAGTGGAATGTCACCCTCTCCTCACCCCTTTCTCTTCATTCTGTATACTCTCTCACGAAATTCGGTATTCCAATGCCGACGTCGCTAATTTCATTCGAGCGCTTGCAAAATCTACTCATCCGTGCCAGCGCGCGAGCGAACGCGCATGAAAATAAGAGCATGGCAGATATATATTTCTATACGTACACGTAATAAAATCCCTCTGCGGAATTGAAAAACGACAGTGTCCAAAAACGAATGTACGCAACACTCTCTCTCTCTCTCTCTCTCTCTCTCTCTCTCTCTCTCTCACTGTCTATTTTTTTATCGCGCGATAGGAAGAGAGAGAGAGAGAGAGAGAAAGTGAGAGAAAAATTTTTTTTTATTCGAGTTATTTATGCAGTAACACGTTCTAACTAATCTAGTTAGCCGCTAACAAGATTACTATATATTAACTAGTTGAAGGGGGGTGGGGTTGAGCGAAGCTCGAGAACATAGAACGCCCAATTAGCTGAGAATTCATGTGTATTGCGCTACTTGCAATTCATTGTTTGCCGCTGAACCCCGCAGAAAAAAAAATTATGTGGCTCAAAGTTAAACGTAGTCTATTTCATAAAGATAAAAAAATAGAGTATTTTACTAATAAAAAAAAAAAGAAGTAAAAGAACCACGATGGAATAAATTCCATATCTCTAGCGCAGTGTATATGTTTGCTCTTTTACACAGTCGTATGTATATAGCCATCGATAAACCAGCGCGAGAGAGCGTCCGCGTCGTATACACGAGAAAAGAGGTCTCGACATGTATGCGTGTATGTGTGTGGCACTAGCTTGCGAAAAAGATTTGGAGAAAGAGAGTAACCGAAGGGAAACGGGCTTTTTCTGTCGAAATATCCACCAGAGTAGGTTGCACACTGGTGAGAGAGAGAGAGAGAGAGAGAGAGAGAGAGAAAGAAAGAGTCGCGAGCGGCGAGTTATTGAATGTCAAAGTTTCGAAATTGAGCATTGCCAGCTAAGTTCACTAGGAAAACATAACTTGTGAGTTACTTCGAAAGAGAGAGAAAGAGAGAGGAATAAGAAAAAAGAAGAAAAGTTCTCGCGTGCACACGCGAGAGAGGCTGCTTTCCTTTTTCTTCTTCTTCTTCTTCTTCTTTGCGGCAAGAGAGGCAGAGAGACAAAGTGGTTGTAAGCTAATAAGATATACACCAAACTTTTAGTTTCCTCGACCAATTACCTTCTGTAAGCATCAACGTACATATATCTTGGATTTCAATCAGCAAATAGCTCGAAGCGCCTATGGATATATATGTGTGGGAGGTAACAAGGCAGATTGATTCACTATAGATGCCTAATACCATGTATCCCAATACAAACAATTGTCGTTTTGTGGTAGACATTTCCGTAGAATTGGAAAATCTTTAGTTAGCGCTGATAATTAGAATGCATATATGTATATATACACATGACATTTCCGTATAGCCATGCTATGCATGTGTTTACTGGAGCAGTGCCAATGCATAGATGGGGGCAAGGGACTTTTGCTCCAGCGAGTCTCGTTGGGTAGGAAAACGAGGGAATCATTATACTGTATACGCTTGAGCCTTGATTAATTCCGTAGCTTTTATTTTTTTTGTCGCTTCGTTTGGACGAGTTTTCCGCTTTTCCTCTTCTTTCACGGATGTCGGTAATTAGTCGCAGTTGCCAAATATCCGATGATACTTTAAATACAACTCCTGCAAAAGAGCTATTTACTTTCCGTTTTTATTTTCAAGAGAACTCGTAGGTAAGCGTTCTTTTTCCTCTTCTTTGTTTCTTTTTATTGTGAACTCTGCAAGATTAGTTATCAAACGAATTCGTATAATATAGGAGAAAGAAAGCACATGCATCTTTCTTGCATACGAAATTTCCATTTCCAGCTTATTTTAAAACTTTGATACGCTGAGCTTACATTAATGCAGCTATGTCATTTCATCTATTTACGAGCAGATCCTGATGGATTTCTTCCTGAAAAAATTACTTTCCGAGGCTAACGAATGGAAATCCGTATGGCTTTTCGTCATTGTGAAAAAATGAAAAAAAACATAATCAACTCGGTTTATTTAACGTTAAAAGAATAATAAATTCGACCTCCGACAAGACAAAATATTCGACTATAGGTACATCACTTAATTCTTAATTAAAAGGAGGAAAAAAATAAAAGCTCGTCAGAAAGTTTTTCTATCAGAAGTATATAACTGTTTTTGCGCGGAAAATGAAATTTCTCCAGTACACGACAGACGAGAGATAGATGAAAGAAGGACCTTTCTCCCTCTTGAGTAGATACAGTTTGGACGTACGGTGAAACTTTGTACTCCCTTCCTTCGTAACCTTTGTCTCTCGAGAGACTGGGCTCTCTCTTTCGCAGAGAAAAAAAGAGGAGAAAAGTTGAGTCGCAAACTCGAACGATTAAACCACTATACGTCGACTTTCTAGAGCTTTATTCTTTTTTTTAGCCCTGTTCAAATCCAACGTTTTCCTCTCGACTCTCCCTCTGTCTCTCTTACAGTGTACTTTTCTTTTGACAGTATTGGTCAATTAATCAGCTTTGCTTTTTTAGAAAAATTCCGCAGTTCCATGGATTTAAAAATCACGAATGCATTTGCAAAACTCGTACACTACCAGACGAAGAGCCAAATGAGGAAAAAGAATAGCGGACAAACGGCCAACCCCACAGACTATAAGAGACAGAGTATAAAAGGACTGGGTGATGTCTTTGCGATATTTCAGTAAGAGAGAGCGAGAGAACGCTTCGGCTTCCGGAATCTAGAAATCACGGGGCGACTGTCGAGAAGAATAAAGGCGCCAGACTTACTCTGCTTCTCGAAGAAAAGAACCGAAAAAAAAGAGAGAAACGAAAAATAAGCTAAGTAAATACGCACACTCTCTCTCTCTCTCCGTCTCCTATTCTTTCCGCCCTCTTTCTCCTTTTTTTATAGCTCTCACCGCGCGTATATAGCTTTACCATTCGTATTATATGAGAAGCATGGGAGCTCCAAGGAACGTTTATGAATGTAAAACCGCCGGGATATTGAACGAGATAAGTGTTATTGAAAAAAAAGAAGTACCTGTATCTTTTTCTTTTATCTACAATGTTACGTATTTTGCACTTCCCTTTTTTTTTCGTTGCTCAATTATACTGTGTACCAAGAGCTTCAATTTCTTTTTTTTTTTCTAGTATTTCGAGTGTCACCAATAGCGATTTTTCATTGACGAGTTTCGCGAGGAAATTGAAAGTCCATCTGGGTTATTTGGAAACAATCGCACATATCAAAAGGTAAATAAAAAAAAAAGAAATTGTTCAGTCGTATAGGTATAAACTCGTGGTTTCCCTCTAAAAAAAAAGAAAAAAACAATAAAAAAGGAAGGCCGAAAGCACGCATGAACGAAATTGCGGTTGCGAAAAAAAAAAAGAGAGAGAGTACGAGAACGAAAGAATGAAAGAGAAAGAGAAAGAGAGAAAGAGAGAGAAAGAGAGAGAAAGAGAGAGAGAGAGAGAGAGAGAAGGAGCCAAACCGCGGTGGCATAAAATAGCCGAGTAAAGTGAGCTGATGAGGGCGGGATCGCGCGACAGCGGCGTCACGGGACACCGGCCGAAGGGTCATGGGATGGATATATAAGCGCTATATAGAAGCAGACCGGGGAAAATCAGAGGGAGAGCAACGGGATTGAGCATGCGCAACAAGGAGGGAACAAACGTTCATTCGGCTTGGCGCGGTACGCTTTCGCTTCAGTCGTGAGCCACAGCTCTATTGCATCGCATCATTTATGTATATAGTATTGACAAGATAAATTACGATATAATAACATTACAAAGGATTTATCTGTGATATATGTATATATGTATATATTATTAACTTTTTTTATTGTGATAATGTCGAGACAAGAAAGGACGCTTGAATAGTGTGTTTGGTTTTCTTGTTTTATTTTTCGTTGATGATCCATACCTAATTTGTTGACATTTAAAAAGAAAAATTGAAAAAATTTTCTTTTTGGAGACAAAAAGATAAATAACCATCGCAGATGATTCGCTATCCGGCAATACTCATTTTCATTGGCCTCGCGATAACGGGTAAGTGTGTACTTTTAAAAGCTCTCAAGCACGTGCTTTCTTTTTTTTTATTCATAAACACGGAAGCGATTTGGTTTTTCTATTATAAGAGGGTTCTTCTTTTGATCATTGTAAGATGATTTCGTTTTTGTATTACCGCTAAACAAACAAATAGAAGCGCGCGCGCACGAGCGTTTCAAATTACATGGTACTTTACTCGTTGTGCTCTCTCTCTCTCTCTCTCTCTCTCTGCCTCGCGCGTGTGTTTACACAACGAAGCGCACGCGGGGATACCACTAAAACGACTGACTGTCGGGTTTATTTATTTATTTTTTTTTGACTATCTTCCTTTTTTTCGTCCTTCTTTTTCCAACATTAGCGCTTTCTATCTTACTACTAGTATATAAAGCTATTGATATCTATTTTTTCTTTGCTGTTTCATCTCGAGAGAAGTAAAAAAGGTACGTTTTGCAATATGGTATTGTACAAGAGAAGAAAAACAAAAATCTCATACGTGTATACGTGTGTAGAAAGGATAAATTGAATTTTTGCAAGCGCACTTCCAGCGTTCTTTGTTTTCGGACTTATATAAATGAAAAGTAAATGAAATTTCCGAGTTGATTAGATGGAAAGCTCCCACGAGGGAAAAATAAAAACAAAATCCTATGGTGTCAAAAGGCAAGGAAGAGAGCAACAAAACACACAACGTGCTCGTAAAAACTTGTGTATACCGTATATATTGCACATTCAAATGACTATTAAGCTATATGACTTGGTTCATTGTGTAGCATTAAAGTTTTTACTTCATACGAGATAATCGTAAATTCAACATTCCAATCAAGCATTTGAGTTTTACTATATGTTTGCAATGCGTTAATGAGAATAGCACAAGTACTATTTTCTTTGAAAGCACTGATTACGATGGTACTGGCTTTCTCTCACTTGTGTCGGTGTGTGCGTGTGAACTTTGGTCGAGTAGCTTCGCCTCTCGCAGTGCTTTCAAGTGCAGGCGAGAGAGTAGATTGCGGACACTCTCTTCCTCCCTTTCGCAAATATATATACACACACGTACATTTATATATATATATGTTTATATAAGCGCGTGTGTGCGTGTGTGACCATGGTTGTAGTTTGGGTAATTATTTAGGCGTGAAACCTGCGAGAAACGCCAAAACAATTGCACACAACACATCTCCACACATACTGTATGAGCTATAATGTCATCGACGCAAATAATGAATGTGTGGGAAATATGGCCGAAGCATTGTGTTATACGTGCATGCGTGATATATACAAATCCCAAATGTCAACCAACGTTCCAACGTATACATGCGCATGTTATTTACTACTTCTCGCGCGTTTGTAATTTTGTTTTATGAAGCTTATATGCCTACACGATCAATTGAATTGAAAAACGAGGTAACCCTCTTCTACCTTCTCACTTTCAATGATACGAGAAATGGAAGAAGAGAGAGAGAGAGAGAGAGAAAGAGAGAAAAACTAATATACGTAATTTTAGTTTTACGTTGCAAGCTTTTCTGCATGGATAGAGTAAAGAGCTTGCAGTGCATCTATGGTAATTGATTTTCCACGCAGTGAAAAGAGCAATCGCTTGAGAAGTAAAAAAATTCTTCGTGTATACGGTTGGGAAGGTAAAGGTAGAAAAAAAAATAAAGCGAAGCTTGCGAGATAGATTTGACATTTTGCGGTTCCGAGTCTGTATCGATGTTCGATAAATCGCCTCCAGTGCAGTTGGTACAAAAAACTAAGTACTTTTCTTTTCTCTCTCTCTCTCTCTTTTCTCTCTGCCTCTCTGTCTCTCTGTCTCTCTCTCTCTCTCTCTCTTTATTTTGCCCCCTTCATCTCTTTTCCCCTATATATCCCCCCTCTCTCTCTCTCTCGCTCTCTCGACATTGCTGATACCCTCTTCGATAAACTTCAAAAGAAAATTAAAAAAAAAGTGTCCTCTTGAGACAAGTTTAAAAGTATAAGCGTAATTTGATGAAAAAGCAATTGCTGCAAGAAATGTTTTAGCGCTTAAATTGCTAACGATGTAAGCAACTGACGTTGCAGATTTTTTGATTTTGTTTTTTTTAAGAACGCGTGTCACGTGTACTGTTATACCCTGCAGTTTGTCTAATTCATACCTCTACCGGGGTTAACGATAGTATTTTTCTTTCATTTCTTTTTTAATTCAATGTTTTCTTGGTTGAGATGAAATGCATATTGCACACAAAGCTTATAAATACAAGCTTTAGTGACCATATGCTCACTCCCTCGTGTGTATATGCGCATATACATTGGAAATCACATTGTCCGGGCTAAATGCAATATAAATTTGAAAATGTAAAATGCATGGATAATAATTAAAAAAAAAGAAAAAAACAATTTATGTTATTTAACACAAAAGAAACATTTTTTTCTTCGATCAGAATGCTGAAATATGAGTTTATTAAATCAAATGGTTAATAATAATAATTAGGATCAAGAATTTTTGTTGGCGTGTAAAATAGTTATTACATACGTATTACAAATTTATATATACGGATAGCGATGATGTTGATTCTGCAATGTGTATATAATTCTCGAACTAGTATGAGGCTACGCGTTATATTCCTCCTTTGCATATCTGTTAATTCTCCGGTGAACACAGTAGCAGCAGTAGCAGAGGCAGCGCGGTTTTCACACACGTGTGCCCTCGCAAAGTTGCAGAGAGAGAGAGAGAGAGAGAGAGAGAGAGAGAGAGAGAGAGTGTAGCTTCTATACAGCTCAAAGTGCGTATATACATACACACACACATACACACACATATATATACACAATGCTTTAAGTTATATATATACATCCTTATATGGTGCAGGTAGTCTATTGAGACGTTGCATTTGTACGCTCGAGGGTATACGAAAAGCGGTACATTTTACAATGTTAAGAGAAAAAAAGAGGAAGGAAACAAGCTTGAAAATTCGAAAATGTCTTTTTATTCCAAGAGACAGAGAGAAGGAGAGAGAGAGAGTAAATGAGTGAATGAGCGAAAGGGTATAACGAGGGGATAACAGATAATTTTAGCTAGCGCGCGACACAAGTGTGAGCGAGAAGCGCGTATGGGAGATGGCGTTTAATAATATAACACGCACACAAGCTGGTCGCCGGCCCATCATGTTAAAGAGTATAGTATACGATAACTACTATATGAGGAAATAGGCACGCACGTGTCGTGCGTCGTTAAACCCTCCTTGCACACGTATAGCCCCCCCCCCTTCCCCATACACATACATACATGTATATATAGGCAAAGAAATTTATGAGACTTGGGGCTTTTAAGCTTCAAGTTTTTCAAAGTGGGAACGACTATATAGGAGAGATGGATAACTGACGCATCGCTTATCGCTTGGCTGCACCTTTGATCGCTCTCTAAGAGAGAGAGAGAGAGAGAGAGAGATTCTTGCGAAACAAAGGGGGAGGGGGGAGAAAGAAAGAATGCAGTGCCAAAGATCTGCATAATACATCGAAAATCTCTCCCTACTCGTGGAAAGTTTTACTCCCAACGAGTAAAGTATGTATTTGCAAAAGTTGAGTTTCGTGCTCTGCTCTGCTGTGTATTCTCTCTTTCTCTCTCTCTCTCTCTCTCTCTCTCTCTCTCGTCGACACTTGATAAAGTTGAAAGAAAATTCCTTCCTGCAAGATGGAATGTGGAAAGGCTTTTATATATACATATAGTCGACGAAAGATACTGCTCTCTAACTTCTATTCTCGATTAATGCAAGCAAATTATTTATGATTGAGAACTTGCCAACGACAGTGCATCATGCTTCAAAATCTTTCATTACTAAATTGAACTGCACAGGCACTTCTCTCTCTCTCTCTCTCTCTCTCTCTCTCTCTCTTTCGTTTGCAAAGGTGGCCAACCAAGCTGAAGAAACTTTTCCAGTTTTGACTGATATGCTTTGACGAATTATTATTATTATCATTATTATTCGACTTTATTTTCATGAGATATAACAGAGAATCTTCGAAAGTTGAAGGAGAAGGAGAAGGCAGAGAGGGAGAGATAACAAACAAAAAAAATAAAAAAGTTGACTTTTGCCCGCGAGGTAAAAAGCCTTTTCTCAAAGGGTCAAACGGGCGGCGGTGCTGCTCGCTTGCGCGCATGTATAAATAACCCCGACGCCGTATGTCGCCTTAAGGCTCTCCTCTTTCTCTCTCTCTCTCTCTCTCTCTCTCTCTCTCTCCGGTTATATAGTGGAGAAAGAAAATAACGGCGCGAAGCCGAGAAATGTCATCGCCCACGGGAGAGATAAACGACCAATGTCAATCAAAAAGTGAAATAAGGAAAGATGAATGAGCTGAGGGGAGCGAAACTTAGGCCTTGTGTGTTATACAAAAGTAATGGGGCTCTAGAGCGTTTTTATTGTCAAAAAAAATCAAAAATAAGGAACTGACTTATTTGTCAGTCTTTTTTTGTCTATCTTAATCGCGACTTGTGTTTTTCTTTTCTTTACGCTGTGATGAATTATTGTTCAAGATAAATAGATTGTTACGTTGGTTTCTTCTTTTTTTTATCAGAAGAGATGAAAATTAGGCGTGTGCTGTGGAATAAAAAACCTTTTAACAATAGTTATACGAGAAAGAGAGTGAAATTTTCAGCTATTACTCTATGTCTCATTTTCTCTTTCTCTCTCTCTCTCAAAATAGCTTTTCAATAATGGCTAATCGAATGGACGTTAGAGATGTATTTTCATAATAACTAAATTGTTCATAAATATTATAGATAGTGACATTATCGTCAAAAATTCAAAGAAAAATAAATAAATAAATAATCGAAAGGTAAAAAAATCCTTAAACCTGCTTATTCTCAGTTTTAGATTGCTCTTTTATCGAATAACATAGTTGGCTTGTACAATATGCTGTCGCAATTCAAGCTTTAGCCGTGGTTAAATTGTTTTTCTAGACACGTAGCGCTCGCTCTCTCTCTCTCTCTCTTTCTCTCTCTCCCCCGGGAAAACGTTGTCTCTTTCATCTTTAGAGGGCAAAAGAGTGCAGCTCACGCGCGGCGTAGAATAATGAAAAGGTAAAAAACAGGCTTAATTTTCCTCTCCTTCTCTTTCCTTGTCTTACATGTAAACACATACACATTTGTACATAATTATGTTTTGTCGAAATTGTGTCTTATTAAAAATAAAAAAAAAACGACTTTTGAGCGCATCATCATGCGTCAACTGTGTTTTCATAGTAGAAGTGACATTTTGCACATTAAAATAATTAACCAACGTACGAATGTATACCCATATATATGGAGCGAGAAACTTTGGTAAAATAATTTTAAATACGAGGTCGAGAAAACGTATATATAAGGTTGGGAAAGACGGGTGGATTTAAATTCACTCAAATGATTTCTAGCCGAGCGACACGACGACACTTGTAATTAGAGGGAAAAGCATCTGCTCTCCTCTTCTCGCGTTAGCGGAAGGAAGGTTTTCCCTTCTCGATGAAAACTGCTTTTTCTCACTTTTATGTCCCCTGGAGTAATAATCCTTCTCCAACGCGCCCAACTTCCATCCGAAATGCATTCCTTCGTTATATATATACACATATATACATATATATATATCCGCACTTTTCTCTTTCTTTTTCTCTCCCTCTCTTTCCATGTCGCGGATTTTTGTAGAGTTCGGTTTATCTGCTTGAATGTATATCGGTTTGTATGTACCTTTACGTACATGCAATTTCAGACTATCTTTTTGAAAGTGGATGTATAGCCACGCAAAGTTAAGTCGAGCGTGAATGCCAACTGCGGGTGCTGCAACGATCGCTTGAAAAAAAAATAAATAAAAGAAGAAAAGTAAATTGGCGTAAACAACGAGTTTCATTCAACGGAAACTTTTTTCGCTTATCCAACTTTATTCGTAAGATCCGTTCTTTTGTAATTTGTCTCGGATTCCTCAAAATAAAAACAACAATTTGTTTTTTTAAACTTAACGTAATATATAGATATATGTATATATATCATTTTGGTGTATATCCTTATAAGAAAGTAAATTTACCGAACGCGTGTATGTGTGCGTATCGTCGTGAAGTTGTTCTCCTTCATCCGAATGACTTTTTCACTTTGAAAAGAAAGTAGGTGGGTATGGTGGGAGTTTTGTTATTATGAAAAATAGCCAAAGCTTTCTCTATTTTCCTTTGCGGCTAAGGAATAGAGGCTATATATGAAGGCACACCACGTGGCAAATGAAGGGAGCAAGAAGTATTTGCTGAGTAAATATACGAGAGAGAGAGAGAGAGAGAGAGAGAGAGAGAGAGCAAAGCTCGTGCTGCATCTTACAGTAGGTAGTGCTACTGGTGGCGCGAGAGTTGCTTGCGAAATGTGCACGAGAGCTCAATTAAGGAGCCAAATTAAGAGAACATATATCCACAGAAGGATAAGTTTCTCTCCCATGGTTAATGAAAAATTATACAAAGTCTCTGCCTATTTACGAAAAAAATAACAACTTCAGAAGGAAGATATAGAGAGAGAAAGAGAGAGAGAGAGAAATATGTTGCTCTCGATAATTGACTTATTGGCGAAAAGAAATTGTATATATCTCTTCTTACTCTCGAGCAACTTTCCTTGCCCCCTCCAGACCCTCCCACCCCACTCGCTTCGAGCTATAATTCAAAAAAAGACGCTGCTCCCTTCAATTGCACGCTTCCTTCCTATTTGCCCGAGATTCCCCCTTTTACCCCACATGAGAGCACAAATCCCTCTCTTCCTCTCTCTCTCTCTCTCTCTCTCTCTCTCTATCTCTCTCTCTCTACACTAACGCATACATATACATATATACACACAGCGAATATTACGATCAATTTGTGGCTTTGCTCCCCGCTAGGCAAGCGTCTTTGATTTATGTATCTTTGCTCGATTTGCTGAGTTTTATGATATAGTCACGCCTATTTTTCTTCTTTCCTCTCATGCAGTTTGCGATATGCGAAAACTAAGAAAAAAGATCTTTATATTTGCAAAGACAAAATGAAACGAGATTCAGCTGAATCAATTGAGAACAAAAAGAAGAGATTGGGATGTCGAGTAGGCTTTTAGCAATTAAACATTGCCGCGTAAGCGAAATCTTTCTTATAAAAAATAACAATGAATAGAAAATAAAAAGAAGTATTAAACAGTCGATGATTTGCTAACGACTTTAATAAGGCCACTTGAGCCATGTAATTAACGTAAAAGATGGAGAGGAGAACTTGTATCTCAAAAATCAAGAGGATATATACAGCATGAGAGAGAATGAAAATACAAGAGAGTGATACCGTTAGTCTGTGTGTATACTTGCTGACTGCTCGAGAGTAATCAAACGAGGAGAAACCATTAAAATCTTTCAAATGAGCGATCTGGAAAAGACTGCACGCTCACACGCGCAATGACACAAAAGACTCGTCGTCGGGATATTTTTTTTTAAGTATAATACGACTACACGAATCAAGTTGATTTTCAAATGAAAAAGCACGTACTTGCGAGGATTAATTGAAATAATTTCAAATGACGATAAAAAAAAATAATAATAATAATAATAATAAAAGGTGCAAGTTGTCTGAAGAATGTTAGACTAGAGCTGATACCGGAGAAGGTAGAACATGGCCACGAAGCGACGTTACGATGCCATTACGAGCTTGAGCAAGCTCCTCTTTATTCACTCAAGTGGTATCGTGGCCATCATGAATTCTATCGATACTCACCCAGCGAAACTCCACAGACAAAAATTTTCAACTTCACTTGGATCACCGTTGACGTGAGTAATAGCTTGCAAAACTACTTGCTACTTTTTGTTTTTTGCTGAATAAAAGAGAATCACTCGGATATGTTTGTAAAGTTAAACTGAATGACATTCCAAATGAATAGCCGCTTATCATCCAAAGTCCACACACTTTCTGTGTATTCATGTATATATATACATGTCAACTCTGGTATACGATGATAAGTACTCGCTTGTTTTATGAACGACGTTATATCTCCAATTTTATCTATTTACTATACATTGTATTCAAATGCAATCTAGAAAACAACATTTTTTATGAAAAATCGATCAAATTCTGTATTTCATTATTTACAGTCAAACAATTCGAACGAGAGTCAAGTAACAATACAAAACGTTGACTTCCCACTCACGGGTAATTTCAGTTGTGAGGTCACAACGGATGCTCCGAATTTCACTACTGCAAGTAGTTCCAAAGTACTCACCGTCGTATGTAAGTATTGTCATGTACAAAGATTTCAAATAAAATAAAAAAAAAAATTCCCAGCTGTACCGAAGACTAAACCAGTAATCGTATCGGAACGCGGACGTTACGAACCTGGAGACACCTTAAAAGCCAATTGCAGCGCACCACTTTCGAAGCCACCCGCTAGACTTTCGTTCACACTCAACGACTTACAGGTTTGCCTTTTGTATTAAAAAAAATAGATAAAAAAAGAATTGACCGCCTAGACAGAATGGTATCAATGTACATGGGGTAGGAGGAAGGCTTCTAGCAAAGCTTTGTTTGAGCATCCCGAGTGAGAGAGACATAGAAGCAAATACAGATTATTGGTCGCGAGGATACGGGCTCGATCTATACCTGTATACTTAGCCCAAGCTCAGAGTCCTTCTCTCCCTACGGACAAATATTTGTTTCGTCCTCTCTTGTCTGTTTCTCTCTCCGTCTCTCTCTCTCTCTCTCTCTCTCTCGCTCTCTCTGTTATATGTCATTTGTTTTTCTTGTCTTTACACGGTCAATTTATCCATCATTTCCGTTATGTTTACAAGATAGCAATCCTTAGATATTAATCTTCTGGAATAAAAAATATGCAGTAAAAATAAAAAAAGAAATCACACAAACGATCATCTTGTGTTTCGTCTACGCACGCATGTGTTTATTTGAAATAGATAGTTTGAAGATTTGATACTATATAGGTACCATTGTCACACAATATCGTGTCTCAGAAATGACCTATACTAACATCTATGAAGCTCTTTCGCAGCTCTCTCTCTCTCTCTCTCTCTCTCTCACTGTCTCGCGGGCGTGCAAGTTACTCGTTGAATTTACGATAGAGCCGTCGAGTTTACAGGCTCTCCCGAGTAGTCCTAAAAGCCACACACGGTTATTACGTTTACACGAGAGCAGGAGCAATAGTAGCAGCAAGTATGAAGCAGTAAGCAAGCAAGCAAGCAAGCAAGCAAGTAACGTGTAAAATTTCTTCCATCCGTTTGTGTATACACACGTACACACCCACACGAGCGCGCGTACTCCCATATCGTATACTGAGCGCTAACACACTTTAAGATGTCAAAATTCAAACAGAAAATCCTGTTGCGCTTTGCATGGAAATTCTGTTGCACGTTTTAGTTGAAAAGCGCTAGCTGTCATATATACATAAGTATATATGTCTATATATAGATATCTCTCTCAGTAGTGGTGAAGCACTCGACCGATCTATATCCACGCCATTGGTTCTGCTTTACTTTAAGGAGTCTCTGCTCTGCTATGTACGTCCTTTCTCTCTCTCTCTCTCTCTCTCTCTCTCTTGTGGGCGATGCGACGACACTAAGACGATGCGACAAAGTGCGCGCACTCTCCGCTGCAACGAGCCATAACAGCACTACTTACTTACGCCCAACCGAATTTCCCCCTTTCCTTTTCTCTCTCTCTCCCCCCCCCTCTCTCTTTCTATGTGTGTGTATGCGAATTCGCTTAAAATCAATAATATAAACGGGCGTTTTCGCTTGATTACCAATTCCAACCAGATGCCAATTTGCTTGCAAATGCGACGCTAATGCTTTCTTTGAATAATATATACCATCATATGTCCATATACGTCGTAATCGAGAGAAGCCAGAGATACTAATTGAAATTGAAAAAAGATGGTTTTTTTCTTTTTTTTATTTTATTTCAAAATGATGGTTTGTTGAGGATATTAGTGCTCGCGTGGACCTGGGCTGGGCTCTGATTTTTTATCGTACAACTGTTTTATATCGTATAACTGATTGATGAATGAATTTCCTTTTTTACGAGATACTAAAAAAATATGTACATTTATATATATATATATACTTTTTTACATAAGCTTGTTATAAAATCAAATAGAATTATTGATCGATCAACGTCAATCAAGCGTCAGCTTTTGAAAATCAAAATTCTCTCTATTTCGCGAGTATAGGTTGAATTAAAAATTAACTTACGAATAAACGAGCAAATGAAAAGCTAGATGAAGTGCTCTTAGATTATTAAATAGTTTAAAGTGCAAGCTTACGCGCTTTTCATTACCGACGTTCTATAAATGTTACATATATAATTCAATTTGTGAAAAGACACGTGAATGAGAATGTTACAGATAAACTTTATACGTATATATTTGCGCAAAACGAATCATATCCAAATGCCATTCGCGTGCAGAGTAAACCTATATAGCTTATTCTCTCAAAGTGAATCGGAATCGTTCAGCTGCCAAGAGAGAGAGAGAGAGAAGAAAAAAAATTTTTCGGGATGAGCCGAAGCGGAGTCTAAGCTATATAGGAACAATTTGGCGCAGAGAGCAATCCTTTATACACAAGAGAGAGCTTTCTTTGTCGTAAACACGAGTCGTTTCGTCTCTCCTTCTCTCTTTCTCTCTCTGAGCGAAGCTAAAGCTATAAGACATCTGTGTGAGAGCTGAGCAAGGGAATACAATACCGCGTGAGCGCGCGCGCGGCGCCGGTTGTAAACCAAATCGTTCCGACAAGGCAGACAGAGAGGGAGAGAGTCATGTTCAGGCACCGTTTGTATGTCGTAAAGCCACACAGGCAGGAAGACGACAAGGCTCTATCCCTTAAATTTGTAGAACTAGTTGGAACTAGACAAATTCCATGACTGTGACTGATTGTCTTTCCACGAGAATATAACGTAAAAGAGTTCTTCTTCTACAATGTTTGGCATACTCGAAAAAAATTTCATTTCTTTTATTTTAGGTTCAAAGTTGAATCTCGCTTAATTAGAGCTTGCTCACTCCCCTAGCGCCTCTTAAAAAAAGAGAGAGGAAGCTATTTGTGATGCAATTGTGTAACGAGGCAATTTACCTTCTCTCTCTCTTTCTCTCTTTTGCGCGTTCTCGTAAAATTATTATCACCAACGCTTGCATAAAATTTTGCAGGCGGTAAGCCGCAGCTGATCGTATAACCAGCGTAAATCGAATTCTCTCTCTCTCTCTCTCTCTCTCTCTCACGCGCGCGCGCGTACAACCACCACCCACCCAACAGATAATCCACACCTGCCCTCAAGCGATGCCACCATCACCAACCGCACCTATGTTTAATGTTTTTTTCCTCTCTCTCTCTCTCTCTCTCTATCTTCTTTTTTTTCGATTATATTCAACGTTACAATGTGCGTCGTATTACCCACCAACATTGTTTCGGAATATTCCGGACAAGAGAGGATTTTCTCTTTTGGCGACCGTTTAATGATGTTGCGCATCACAGTCATTGACTAATTTTCATATATATACAGTAAAATGTTTGAATATGATGATTTCGATTGCTATACCTAATGGTAATGGTTTAATGTACAAATTATATACAATTTTACCAAAATCAATTATAAAGTATTATCTTTGTCAAAAATAGAACATTTGCATTTAAGAATTTGCGATATCCTTTTCAGTCTTCATAGTTTGCTAACTTTCTCTCGTAACATTAGCTATTCAAGATCTTGATTATCGCGTCGAAAGTTATGCATTACATCTTAATTGCTCGTTCAGAAATTCTCCCTATCTCACTCACTCACTCGCTCATCCTCGGATGATCTTTGAATAAAACTACGTTTAATTTGGCGTATACCATTTTCGGTCTATTAATTTGTCCTCTGCACGTTTAAAACTAAAGCGAACATTTTCTCGTTAGCGCGTAATCGGGTCTTAGCACGCGGAATCCTTATAGCGCACTGTATAGTCGTTTAATTAAAAAACGCAATTTAATATCCCGTAGCGATTAGCTTGAAAACTGACAGTGAAAGAAAAAAAACATATATATGTATGAAGATATAATATAATAATATATTATTGATGGCTATTTGTACGTATATATATATATACACTTATATAGATGGGTGAGACGAAACAGCATGTGGAGAAGAAGTACGATTACAATAGTATCAACGATCACCATCATCAGTGGACGGAGTTGAAACTACATTTGCAGCCATTTCACTACGTTAACGGCCAATTGAACTTGCGCTGTACTGCGAAAATCGACGGAATCTACGAGCAGACAAGCGAAGTCAGGCTTGGCACGAATTTGCGCGAACCACGACCCGAAAGAGGTAAGGGTTATTTTTTTCGTTTTCGTAAATTAACCTTTTCTTCGTATGCTTGTTATTTGTCGAGTTTCATCTCTCGTGGATTTAGTGAGAGAAGTTTGATCAGCTTGCTTACTTACAATTAGAGTTGGCATTAATTTTCGATGACTCGTCTTCTCAACCCCCCTCCCCACATCTCTTTCTCTCTCTCTCTCTCTCTCTCCCAAGTCGATATGAAGCTTAGCATTCGAGAATAGAGGGATTCACGAGGATTAAAGCAAACTCGAAGACGCGCGCACTCTCTTGCGAGTATTAAGCCTTTTGACGACACAATTGTCTCTAAGTCCATTTCAACTAATTCGCCAAAACTTTCAAGCATTATATGCTTTCAATGTGAAAAGTTAAGAGCTGTGTCAGTTATTATATATATATACACATCTATATATGTATATGTTACAGTGACGTCTGAGAATGCCAGCGACCAATGCAATAGGATTTCAATTTTGCTGATCGCCATACTCATTGTTGTACAACAACTTTCGAGGTAGAGTTTGGCTTTAAACGAACTGCCTTGATGTCGGGCTTGACTTTAACGAGTCCTGTACGAAAAAGAAAAACCAACTGCCATTATTGAAAAAAAAAAACAGAACAGACGAACAAATAGTAATATTAGTATTTAATTAAAAATAGCACGGAAGTAATACAAAAAATAATCGTTAAAAAAAACAACAACAGTTAATAAAAAACAAATGCGCGAGATAGTCGTACAGCGGTTACACGTAAAACATATTCAATAAACGCTATACATTATAAGCCGTTAATTCAAGATGATTTGTTGTCGCGACCTTATGTGATTTTATACTCTAAATCCAATCTGTTGAAAATACCCGAGATAAAATGGTTATAGAGAATTGCGTGTTTTGGCCATATTTATATATAAAAAAAAAATGAAAAGTTAAAAATAACAAACGACGCATCCCCCAATACCCATACTGCACTAAATATAAATGTGCCGAATTTGTTGTTAACGACATTGTTACCCTCAAAAGGAAAAAGGGTATGGTAAAGTTATCAAGTCTACCGAGTATAGAGAGGATTATATCCAATTGGCTCACATTTTTGATGGAAATATCAAATGAAAAAGAAATACACAAATACGCACTTTTTTTAAACGCGCTCGATATGTAGTTGAATGTGATTCCCATGTTAAATAGCGCTATTGAACTAATATGTAAATGAGTGTAAAGAGCCGTTGAAAGCTATTGAAAGTGAATTAAAATCGTTACTGCAATGAAAATTTTGGAAAGGGTGGTTTTTTTTTTGCTGATGTTGCTGCTACGTGCGCGTCTTCACAGTGAAACGAACTTTACCAACTTTTCCGTTTGATAATTCTGAATAACATTTTTTTATACAAATTAAAATACGAAAGGGAGACAATGAAGTAAATTCATTTTTCAATTTTTGTAAAACTAATATTTGTATACTTTCGTTAGCGAAAAATCTTCCATAAGTTCAACGTTTTGCTTTGTATTACATTTCATCGAATTTTGATTTTTTATACATCTTCAAGCTAGTTAAAGTTGGAAAAATGCTAAAAATTTCAATAGATTAATGGCGGTAAGAGTTTTAGCGGGAAAGTACAGAGGCGTGGTATAAAATGAAAAATAAACAGCATGCTTGAAGCAGGAAAATTTGTCGAGATCGATACTGCTGATTGAAACGGGTTGGTTCTATAGGCACGAATGCATCATTTTTCATTCTCTTTCTATTTCCACCAAATGGCCGATAAAACCTACACTCGCTACCGTCTCATCCATATGAATATCGCGCGCCGCCACGTTTTCATGTAACTACGGTTCTCTGCCTTTTTTTTCCTCTCTCTTTCTGCTTTTCTAGCAAAACTATCAAGAATCCCTACATTTGTATAAAAGAATATTTTCGTTCGTATTCAAAAAGAAAACACTTGTCGTCAAAATTCAAGAATGTTGATAATTGTTTTTAATAGTTGAAAAATAAAATTTTAACGATGCAATAAAAAATGATTCATTACATAACGTCATTATAAAATATATTGCGATAATATTTTTTAAGAAAAAGCTTATTCTTTATTTTTACGTTTTTTTACTTTACACGTTTCGATTTTATTCGATGTAACTTTTGACAATATTTTTAATATAATTGCGATGTCCTCGTTATTTTATTAAATTTTAAAATAATTTGAAAGTATAATAATGTTGATAAGTCGTTCTACTTTGTATAAAATATTGTATAATTTTGTAATTTATAGTATGAAAAAGGAAAGAATGTTTTTTAAACTGTACTCAAGCGATAAATCCTCAATTGATGTAATCAATGCTCACTGAAATAAAAATACAGAACAGTCTGAAAATTTTTGCAATTGAATCAGTAAAGCATAAAAGATACTTAATCGTCAATTGCTAAACACCCAAGAACAAATAATTAAGTGTGCGAAAACGAGACAAAATGAGAAAAATAAACAAATACAAGCAAGTATGTCCAATATTGCTGTGAGCAAATAGGACTTGAATATTACATAAATCTAAGGATATAAGATTATTTATGTGAAACTGTTGCGTTATCATTCCATGTAAATATAATGTTATTTGTACGCATGAGATTTGAAGCTAAATGAATAAAACTGTACTTTATGTGCTCGTAAATGTTTATTTAAAAGTGATTGTATTATTCCCTTTTGCAGCAATATAATGTCAACATTCATTAAAATTTTTACAAGGTATGTATACTCGTAATAATCAATACGATAAAAACCACAGTTGGTATTTCACGATACTTGAAAACTACCTCAACACGACAACGATACAAATCAAAGAACGTTTATTATTTTTTTACTGCAAACAACGTAATTAAACTAATCTCATATTACGTTATCACTTGAAAAGTGAGGTATGTAATGACTGTTAAAAAAACAGAGAGTTATACAAAAAAAAAAGGGAGGAGGGAGCAATATACGAAAAGAGGACGTAATTCCATGGAGCGTAACAATATAACGAGTAGCGTTTTGGCACTGTTGGAAGTGGCTACTGTTAGCACTGTAGTAGTCGCAAACGAGAATTAATTCACGTGTAACCGTTTTCTCCTCTCCTCTTCCCCCTTCTCTCTCTTTCTCTCTGTCAGTTTGTGTCGTGATTCGAAATAAACTTTGTTTCACGACACATGTCCGTCAAGAGATAACGACTAGAGGTTGCGGTGTAGTTTTGCACACATTGCCTCTTCATCCTCCACCTCCTCACGGCCCCTTTATCCCGATTCCCATCGTTAAAGGACTGCATTCAGTTTGACATTCTCTACCCTCTACTATCCTACTTCTACTACTAATATATATATATATATATATATACATATATACACACACATACATACATACATGTATACCTGCGCGCTTGGACATTTACTTCAACTTTACCTTCCATCCTCCCCACTCTATTGTCACTTTCTAACAATACAACGTCGTCGCTGTCGCGTGTCGTCTATCCGCTTGTTATCTGCTCGATCCGGTTCATAAGTCAACTCTTGCTACGATGAAATTCATAATTGTTGTATAAGTTCAAATTATTCGACATTTTGCTTTGAATGAAAATTCGTTTATGATAAGGCGATCTACGAAAGAATAATATACTTATCAAAAGAACACGATAGGAAGATAATACAAAAAAAAAAGATCGATACAATGTAACTAAACACACTTTTTTCTTTTTTTTTTTTATGGCTATGGCAAATATAAATCCTGGTCGAAATTACGCGTGGGGCGCTACGACTTTTAGTGGTGAACTATAAAAGCTGCTTTCATTCAAATATATGAGAAAATAAAGCGCTCTTGGAAATTGCGAAATCTTATGCCCACGCGAGCGCACACCTCTCTATGGAATAATGAAATTTTCAACAAGAGAGAGAGAGAGAGAGAGTGAGCAATAAAAATTATAGTAAAGAAACCTAAATAAACTAAAGAAAGAAAAAAAAAATTTTTTTGCTCGATGAATATTTGAATACTCGCGCGGTGAAATCACGTCGATTCATTAAAAATGAAAATTAAATCAGTACAAAGAAAGTGTGTTTTCGCGAATTTCCTCTCAAGGCAAGAAAGTCAGCAGCCGTAAATTTAAATGCTTGCAAAAGAAAGATAGTGCAGTAGTCGCAAAGTCGCAAAGTCAAATAGAGAAATTGGATTTTGTTCGCGCGCGAGCGAGCGTCAACACAGTTACTAGTTAAGAAGGCAAGAATGAGTAAGAAAAGAGAAGAAAAAAATGGCGAGCTCAGGAGAGTATGGTGCCAAGTGCAAACGCTGAAAAATTCGTTGAGAAATTGCATTCTACGTCGCTTGGAATATCGATCATTTTGTACGCGAAGCAGTAACAGCAGCAGTGGCGGCGGAGAGCTTGCAGCAGCAGCAGTGATTACGATAACAAGAGAGACTTGGAAAATATCCTGGGCTGTGAGCTAGAAAACAACAGCCGCGGTAAAGCTCTCTCTCTCTCTCTCCCTCTCTCTCACTCTCTTGATATATATTCTTCTCTTTTCTCTTTAAACACAAAAGGCGCTTTTATTATACGTGTTTATTGTCATCCTTCGTTAAAGTTTCGCTTCCAAGTCGAAAGTCATTATATATCTCTTCTTGATTATTTAAAAGTTCAAACAATCAACACCAAAGTCTCGACCATATATTATTTCTGGCGAATAAAGATTTGAATGAGATAATTAGCATGTAGCCTTGTCAGTCAGAACAATAGGTGAAAGGAAGGAGAGACAAAAAAAAATGACAAGCGCGCGAGACTCCCGCGCCTCTTGACAATCGATCAATCTTCCGGCTAATGCCTTTCGGTGAATCGGCAAGTTTTTTCGATGGATGAATAAATCAGTGGCTTGTGGTAAATTGAGGCGATATAGTACGCAGATGATTATTATGTCGAGATTCACTGGGTAGATTCACTGAAATAACGTAATTTTTGAAAAGTAAATCTTTGCTACATCGTATTAATTCACTAACTCAAACAGCATATTTAAATCTTGATTATTTTTTATTTGGACTATTAGATAACGCAAAAAAACGCGAGTAGCGAAGCTTTCCCAACCAACAGCAGCCACACTCTATATCATCAGTTATAGACTATATGACAACTCATGCTGATTGATGTTTCTTTCACAGATAAGACCGTCATTATATACAACTCTAAGCTGATGGATTATTATGCATCACTTCTTAATCCACTCAATTTTATGTTCTCTTGAAGAAAAATATTTAGAGTATATATCTCGCTTATAGCATAAGTGTATGTGTGTGTGTGAGCGTGTATAAGCATCTGCTCTTTTGAGAAAAACATTTTGATAGATCGTTGAGGCTGTTTGTTTGCAATTGGCAAATAAATTTGGAGTTCAAGCGCAAACTAATAGTTCATAGACACACAATAGATATACGATCGCTTTTAATCACTATTGCCAGACGAAACAATTTTTCTTTTTGTTTTTTTTTTGTTTTGTTATTTTTTTTGTTTCGTTGGATGAAAGCTGCAATTGAAAAACGGATCTGATGAGTTACGAGCGCCCGATAAACGAAATGGTAAATGTTCCGGCATTGATCCATGATATAAATCTATGGCAAACAATTAAGCTCGTTTGTAGATTTTAGTTTAGTTGATCAGTATAAAATTAAATTGAAGTACGTTCTATGTTCCATTTGAAACTTTTACTTAATCGCAGTTTTTGAAATACTTTTTAATTAAACTTTTAAACAATTTTACTGTATTTCTGATTTTCACCTCAGAAATACAAGCTTGAAAAGCTGCAAGTTCTACAACATTTTGTAGAATTTTTTTTCGTTTTTAATTAGATCGAAACTTTCAAAAACTAGTGATAAGCTTTTTATGTAATTTTAGTTGACTTTTGTCGTTGGAACGGGCATGAAACTTGGACGTTGTTTGATATGTATATATACATAGAAAAAATAAAAGTCGACAGTTTGCACTTGCGCTGAGATCTTGAAGTCTATTGAAAACCAATAGAGCGTGGGCGAATGATAAGAAGCGTCAATTGCACGTTGTGGGATACCAACTTCCCGATATACGTCGTGGTATTTTACACAAACCGAACCTTGGCCAGACTATGGCATACTGTGAAGCATACTATTGGTTCGCGACAAATTGATTTTCAAAGTTGGCTGGAGGATATGCGAGCTTGGTTATTCATCACGCAGTAGCATTCAAACTCGAACTTTTCATATTGCGGAATGTGGCTTCAATTGTGTTCTTTCGCATACCGAATAACAATAGGTAGAGTGGTGGTAGTGAGGGTATATACAAGAGCGTGCGCGCGCGCGCGCGCGGAACCCACAAACATACTGCGTAAGCACGCGCGATATTAAAAAACGCCGGGCAATAAAGCCAAGCTTGTGCGATAGTATAGTCCCGTGCGCACGCTAGAGGAGATATAGCTGACTTTTCAATTTTTATCGGGTAAATCAAGCGCTGCACTTTTGCCAGTCCTTATACTGAAATAACTTTATGGCTTGTGGTTATCTATGCTTTATTCACTTATATATGTTAAGTACGTCATTCTCTACCACTTTATCTCTTGCTGCGGTTAATATGTCAATCAACTTACGCGACAACTAACTTTACGATAAGTTATCACTCGAAAATGTAATTATGTCTCGCGAAAGCTCACGTGTCTCATGATTTTTGTAATATATTATACGAAACTTGTTAAACTATTCGAATTATTCACTCTAATGTACATTGCATTAAATGAGAAAATAAAGAATTAGTTTTTCTCCGAATATAAATATTGCATGCCATTAGATTGTAATCATAGATCTTTTATTCAATTCATTGCAAGAATTACATATTGCGATTGCAATGTAAAGTTTAATATATGATTCTCGTAAAAAAACCATTGAGCTTTTAAACTTTTATACAAGCTCTATACCAGTTTCATGAATAAAAATAAGTCATAAGGGAAACATTATAAAGTACTTTGCTTAATTTATATTACACAGTATCAAGCCGAAAATGACTTAGCGATTCTCGATACAGTATGAACTATTTTGATTTTTATATGCATTGCTTACACAATCTTAATTGTTCTTTTCTAAGCTTTACATTAGTGATATATCATTGAAAAATTGATCAACTAAAGAGTTTGGTATGTATTTTATGTTAATTATAACAAATTGTCAACATGGTAATATATTGTAAATGCTTATGTTCCCAAACTCTTTAGTTTATAAAAAATTGAAGACATAAAATAGCTTGAAGTTAAGGAACACGATACCACGCAACACTCTGCGATTAACAATGCCCCGTTTAGTAAAAAAAAATCAACAATGTGACTAATGTATGTGCATTAAACCTACAATTATCCTAACAGTCCTTAAAGAGAGAAATTAAATGAGTAAAAAATTGAGATTAGTCAACGCCGAAAAGTTGAATTTTTCAATCTGTTATTTATTTTTTAATAACATATACATGTATGTGAAATAACTGCTTAAATTTATATTTTCATAAGAATTAAGTAATTGCATTATAGACTTTATGTGAAGAATGTATCTAAAGCGAAGCAAATTTCAAAGTGCACACGACCCTGAATTATACTTTCTCTTATTATTTACATAGTTAATATCAAGCAATCCTCGAAAATTTTTCTCGTCATACAACAGTAATTAACTGATTACACAATTCGATACTAAAAATTTTATTGAAAAGTCACATTTGGAAACATAATTCAGTCCTCGCTTTAATCAAAAAACTAGCTTCGCAAAAAAACTTATCAATTTACTTAAAACGTTATTAATTCATGATGTACACTGTTTATGCGTACTCCTTATATTATAGACTTGAGATTAATTGATCTCATTGCCAAGAAATTTCGACGGGCTCAATGTTAGATATACTTAAAATTTTTAATCATTTACGGTATATAAACAAGATATACGCGATCATCATTTATTGCAAAATAAATGTATTATTAGACTACCGATGTGACATTTTTTTGCGTTTGAATCGTCATCTGGTATAGTATCTTCATTGCAAAAAAAAAAAACACGTACATTTACATTGTACAACTCGTTATGATTTGTGAAAATCTACTCGCTCGATGTATTAGATTTATAAAGCACAATAACTCATGTTCACTTGCGAATTTACAATTTTCATCATTAGCGTTACTCTTACAAAAAAGAAATAAAGAACAAGGTCACCGTCATGGGGTACATCAAATGAACAATTTCATATTTTATATTTGCCCATGTTAAAAGTGACTAAGTATCAGAGTGGTGCGAGACATCGTGTCTTCCTTCTCGTATAATTTTTAAAAGTTAAAATAACAAAAAAAATAATAAAAAAAACAAACAAACAATTGGAAATTTGAATGTGAATGTTATAAAACAGTACCTTGCACTTGTCACTCAGTTTGAGTGCAAGCGCGAGTCCGCTCCATCGTTGCGCCTCGAGCACATTATGAGAACGTTGCGGTGCGTGAACACAGGATGCGTACGACGAATATTATTTCTCTCTCTCTCTCTCTTTCTCTCACCTTTTTTCTTTAGCTTTACAATGTGTTTCTTTTTTGTCAATTACTATCAAATATTTTCAATTTCTATTTGTATCATAGATGGACTAAATTAAAAGAAGAAGTCATGTAAGAACTAAAATTGAAGTTTTTTTGTAATATACTATCGATCAAATCTGTTACTAACAAATCAAACTAATATCAGAAAAAAAAACTAAATTAAGATATCGTGGGATATGTATCAAATCGCCTAGAAAAATGAGAACGCCAGAGACCAAGTTCGTTTGATAAATCAATGTATATACAAAATATTTATTATCTCATTTTGATTGATCAAAAATCCCCGAGAGTAACTATATAAAAATCTATGTACATCATTAATAAATTAATTGTTCGTCTCGCATCCACGAAAAGAAACAACTCGACTAGTCGCTCGCTTACATTAAAAATGAAAAAAAAAACGCACGTTTTTTTCGGACCATTTATCGTGTCCTGTGTTCACTATCACAGCAGTGTCGTCTGACTCGAGTATCAATAAAAATAGATATATATGTACACATATACATATACGCATTAGAGTTAACTTTCGGCTCCGTGCTTTCGACGCGATCAGAGTTTCGTTTGTTAAAAACAAAAAATAAAAAAAGAGAAAAAAAAGGAATAACAAAAAACGATAGGAAGAGAAGAAGCCTTGTCACCACTCCGAGGCTCGCTTCACTCATACAGACACGTGTCTCTCTATGTACACACATACACACAAAGTGTCTCTGGTATTTGATACACTAGAATTACGACTCCTCCATTGGTGTTTCTGTTGCAGGTTCGCTGTCCTGCTGTGGTGGAGCCTCTTGAACTGGCGCCGCTGCATTTTGTTGCACTTCGTGCACTTCAGGAGGAGCCACATCGAAATCATCTCGAGGAGGAACTCGTTCCTCATATCGCTCTTGCGGCGGTGATGGCTCCTCGTAATGTTCCTGACGAGGTGGCTCCTCGTAATGTTCGTGACGAGGTGGCTCTTCGTAATGTTCCTGCCGAGCTGGTTCCTCGTAATGCTCCTGGCGAGGTGGCTCCTCGTAATGCTCTTGACGAGGCGGTTCTTCATAATGTTCCTGAAGAGGTGGTGGTGCCTCGTAATGTTCCTGACGAGGTGGCTCCTCGTAATGTTCTTGAGGAGGTGGTTCCTCGTAATGTTCCTTACGAGGCGGCTCTTCATATTGTTCCTGACGAGGTGGCGGCTCATCGTAATGTTCCTCTCGAGGCGGTTCGTCGTAACTTTGTTGTGGAGGAGGAGGAGACTCAAAATGTTCCTCCTGATGTTGAGGAGGCTCAAAATGCTCTTGATGCTGAGGAGGAGCATCCTCGTAGCGAGAGCCTTCGTCCTTTTGCGCCTCGAAATCGCCATGTGACTGTGGGGGATTTTTTTCATTGTAATTTCTTTTTCACGTTAAAGTGGGTGATTTATTTAGTATTTAAAATTTTCAATTTCTCGTGATTTCGTCTATGTAAGAATGGTTTTCTATTCTAGATACATAGATCACCGATCGTATATGGGATAGCGTTTCCTTTTTGCGAAATTTAAAATAATTTTAACAAAATGTAATGCAAGAATAATTTTTGAAGTGTAAAATGATAATTTTACTAAAATTTGAAATATTTCTTTTTAAAAAGAATTCTGAAGTTAATATCATATTGGAGTTATGGGAATGCAAATACATATTATAAATGATCATATCGTAAATGATATTATCGTAAACCATTAACATGCATTTCTAAAAAGCTACATAGAAATCAGCTATTACATGGCATGTATTTACCTGTTCCATTGATTGTGCGTGCGTTTCTTGTGGAGGTTCATTCCAGGATTCTTGGGGGGGCTCGTTCCACGATTCTCGTGGTGAACCATTCACATCTTGTTCACCGTCAGCTATTGAAGGAGGTATTCCATCGTCATTATTGTCTGAAGGCAAAGTTGCTTCTTGTGACGTGGGTTGTTGCTGTTGTCCTTCGTCGGGTTGTTCGGTTGAAGGGCTGGCGTTGCCCCATCTGAAGTAAAAATAAAAATGAGTAATTTTTTTAATTTCAAGCGTATGAGATTATTCTTGTTCAAATTGCTGAATAATCAATATGTAAATCAATATTGATTGTGTATTAAAAGCTTTGCTAAGAGGAAAATGAAGTTGATGTATTAATAATAATAAAATAATTGATTATTGATAAGAGCATCGTTATTCGCACTCACCTAGATTTCCTATTCTCCCTTCGCCTTTCTCTGTCAGACGTTCCAGAATTTTTATCTGGTTTATCATCTCCAGTAACAGGAGCAGCAGGAGCGGGTGATGGACCACCTTCACCGTCTATTCTTAACGGCGGTGGTGGTCCATTACCCCAAGGAGCAGGTCCTTCACCTAGTAGTGGTGGTAACATTGGACCACCTGGTCCACCAAATGGCGGAATTGGTCCTCTACCAGAGCGTCCTTCATCAAACGGTGGTCCACCAGGTCCACCAGGGCGATTGAAGAATTCTGGATCACGAGGACCATCGAACGGTGGCCCACCACCAGCACCGCCACCTCGTGCATTAAATGGTGGCCTCATTCCTCCACGCATACCACGTGGACCCATTCCTCGGGGCCCGTGGAACATTGGAGGGCCGGCTGTTTTAGGGGAAAAAAACGCCGCTTTGTTGTTAAATATAATCGATATACCGTTAAGGGATTTCTTTTTTCGACGAGTAGGTGATTTACAAAGGGTTGAATGTAATATGTGTGTTTGCAGAATTGAGTTTTGACGAAATTCTTTGTTTGATTCGTGATGACTTTATAATCTGTGAGCTCTGAGACATTATCGATAAATGCTTTGACAAGGTTGTTGTAATATTGAAAGTCTACAGGTTAATAAGGAATCATGTAATATGAATAGTATTAGATGGTGGTTGTTAAATTTTCATTAGTGCGTACATATTCCTCAGACTAATTAAATTAAGAGCAACAAGGCTTCATTGAAATAATGCAAAAAATAAAAATCCTTTCTTCAACTATTTAACTCTTATTTGGCAAATTTATAGAATGTATAGTTCATCAAGATAAACTTTAATATTAACAATTCACTATTAGCATTATTAAGCACGATCAGTGAGGAATTTAAATTATTTTTGAAAAATAATCTTTTAAAATATTACTAGCAAATTGGATGTTTATACAAAGTAATAATTATTATAAATGCAATGTCTTATCTTATTCTTATTGAAAATATTCAAAGAATTTAAAGATATGTACAGATGTTTTTCTTTGCAAATTAAATGTAATATGATTAGCGAATTGTCGTTTGAGAATCTTGATTTCGGCGAAAAAAATTATGCATTGGCACAACTCATGCAACAACTTTGTTAATCACTCACCAAGTCCACGGGTACCGCGTGGTGCAAAACCATCAGGTCCCATCATAGGTGGTCCCCTCAAGGTTCTGGGACCCATCATACCAGGATGTCCGAATTTGGATTCCATGAAGAAGTCACGCCTCCTGGGATCAAAGTCCGGATGATCCCTTATGTCGAAGTCATCGGGCATTCCTCTTGGCAAATCGAATGGAGGTCCATCATTACCACGTGGCGGTCTCATGTCAAAGTCAAATGGTGGTGGTCTTCTATCGAAATCGTCAATACCCCGTGGTCCTCTACCTTCAAAGTCACGATCACGCATGTCGAAGTCTGTACCCATTCGTGCTGCCGTTTCAAAATCATCAAGGGGACCAAATCTACGGTCCATCAGGCTACGTGGTGGCTCTGGGAAATCATCCATTGGACCACGCCCTCCTGGACCCATTGGACCTGCTCCTCGGGGACCAAAGCCACGAGGAACGTCACGGTCACTTAGTGGGCCTGGGAATAAAAAAAAGGTAATTAAAATTACGATCGTATTTTAAAATAAACAAATTAAAGCTAACACATTTCTTAAACAACAAGTTTGAATTTTATTATACTCGTAAGTGAATATAAAATCGAACTCACCACCTGGACCTCTTTGAGGAAAATCGCGCAGATCTCTTCCTTCCCTTCCAAACTCTCTTGGAAAGTCAGGTGCGCCCGGTGGAAATTTAGGAGCAGGTAAATCGAGTAACGATGGAGGACCATCTCCAGGTCGTCTTCCAGCACCCAACAAACTTGGCGGTTGTTGAGGTGGCGGTGGTGGTGGTTGGCGGGTCTCATCTGAGAAGCTTCTTTCACGATCCATACTGCGATCACTTCTGTTACTTGGACCTGGTCCTTGGCTACCACGCATGTCCCTATCAATGCGTTCATCCATCAAAGGTAATGTACCATCAGCGAGTTGACGTAAACGATCGGCTAAACTTTGTTTCGGCCCGCTGTCTTTCTTTTGTTCATCTTGACGTATTGGCGAGTTTCTATGGCTAATGAAAATTGCAAATTGATTAGTATCAAATGAGGCATTGTATTTGTACACTTCAGTATTTGCCATCGCAAATACAAACGTATTATTACTACTATGATTGAAAGACAACGTGCACATTTTAACGCGCATGAAGGCTTACCTCATTCTGTCGCCCATGTCGCGATCACGATCACTTCGTCGATCATCCCTATCTCTGTTATCTCTACTGTTTCTTCTACCACGATCTCTACCACCTCGATCCCTTCCTCGATCTCTTCCTCGCCCTCTATCATTGCTGTCACTTCTATCACTCCTATCGCGATCTCTGTCTCTTCTATCGCGATCTCTATCGCGTTCTCTAAAATCTCTGTCATTCTCATTCCTATTATCCTTCATCGAGGCAAGTAACTGATCGCTGAGACTAGGTTTATTGTTGTTATTATTGCTACCACCATGATCCTTCATTGGCATAGACATTACGTCTTCCATTTCTACGTCCATATCATCAGGATGTTGCTGTTGAGGAAGAGGTGGTTGTTGCGGTGGCATCGGCATTGGAGGTACACCGAAAGGCTGACGCATCATTGGTAAATTTGGCATTCCCGGCTCGGATGTGGGTGGTGGGACGCCCAATGGTGGTACATTGTGCGGCATACCTGGAGAATCAATGACATCATTAGCAAATTCATCGTCAGTTATGTACAAGTTTATTTTTCAAGTTTTAAATAAGAAAATAAATCTATTGAATAAATGTTTCGAATACACTTAACCACGATATGATTTTATCTGTCCATGCAATATCACTTACAAGATCAGCATTTAATATTCCAAGTTGTTACAGTCTTATGCATTTGTATGTTCGCAAGAGACTAGATTAACTTATCTTCGCGTTTTCGAGTATTTAAAAATCTTACCAGTTGCATTAGGTTTATCAGAAGGAGCAGCAGGTGCGGGCATGGGAATTTGCGTAAGTAATCCAACACCAACTCCAGCACCAAATGGCGGATTGACACCCGATTGCATGAGCTGCTGCATCATACCTGGTGGCATCAAACCTTGCATATTTGGCGGAGGTACGCCGATAGGCACATTAGGCATAAGACCTGGCATTTGCAGTCCCATTGGACCAAGCATTCCAGCTATTAAAATAAATAACGGAAATATAATATCTTACTAAGATATACGTATTTTGAGGAAAGATATTCTCATAAATAATTAATAGCAGCGAAAAATAAAAAACTTACGTGGCATGCTAAATCCAGGAGGCATCATCTGAAGTTGATTAGGCGGTGGTAAAAGTGGTGGTGGAGCTTGTGGTCTAAGTGGCGGTGGTTGACTGGTGTCAATAATCGGAGTACTATTTGCAGGCGATTGTTGCACAACACCGTCAGTAACAGTAGGTATTGAAGAGCCTTGTATAAGAGTCGATTGTGTTGAATCTGACATCGAGTCCGAAGTGTTTTTCCTTCGGCCTTTCAATTTTGGTGGCATTGACTCCTCGTCAATCATTCCACCTTCTTCAAGCAAATCAAGATCTTGATCCGTAACATTGTTCAATTTACTCCAAGGGATGTAACTGACGCCTAATTCGACTTCCCAGTAATCTTTCCACTCTTTGCCTTTCACACCTTTTCCAGGAGCCCATGCCAACTGCAAATAGAATTACCATTTAGATTCAATCGTTATATTAATGGCAGTTGGATTTAGAAAACACTCACAGTTATTGCTTTTCCTTGTAGTTTGTGATTTTTCAACTTGGTAAGGGCTCGATAGGCATCTTGACGTCTGTTCATGCAAATGAAAGCGCAGCCTCGTGGAGAAATTAAATCAATGCTTACAATGTCACCCAATTCTCCAAAAGTGTCTGACAACTCTTCTTGGTGAACTAACTTTGATAAATGGCCCACCCACAAAGTTGTACTGCACACTGCACAATCGTACATATTTCATTACAATAAAGCGAATGAATATTATGATAATATATTAAAAGATATTTGTAAGATAACGTACCACTCATTTTTTCTTTGACCAACGGTGGAAGACCTCGTTTACGTCGTTCACGTTCCTTTTCCCTGTCTTCTTCATTCCTGAACCTGTCTCTACTATCGTCTCTCTTTTGTCTATCATTCATTCTGTCTCTTGAACGAGATCTAAAAATATCCCAATATTTAATTAGTATTCGGTCGCAATTATTCTTTTGAATTCAATAACTATTTTGATCTTGCTTGACCATGCCATAACGAATCTATTTACGACAAGGCTCAAAAGTTCAATTTTACTCTCGCAAGTCGGTTCAAGCCGAATGTTGATCTCGCAAACGACTAGATTCACTTGCTATAAAATTTCATCTAATTGTTACCTGCGACGTCTGGATCGTGATCTGGATCTCGTTCTAGATCTTGATTTTCTGTCTCGTTCTCTACCTCTCATTCGTGGCGATCTTGATCTACTGCGACGTCTGAATCTGTCAGGTGATCTACTTTGAGAACGTGATTGCTCACAGTTTACTATTTCCACACTGCTTTCTCTTCGGTTTACATTGCTAGAAAAATCAATATATTATTAGTAATCTTTGAATGTAATCATCGTAATAATTTTCGTCATCGCTACAATAAAAAGATATTTACTTTTCTTCAGGACGAGGGCTCTGTTGAGGTGGCACACTCATAGCTGATACTGGAGGTTGTCTCATTAGTGGTGGTGGTTGAGAAACGAAGGGCATAGCTGGTGGATGATAACCAGGTGGTGGCTGACTCATATCAGGATGCATTTGCAACAATGCTGAGTTCATTACTACTGGCGCAAAACCAACAGGTATTGGTGGTGGAGGTGGTGGTGGTGGTGGTGCTGATTTCATGATGTCGCTAGGTTTCAGTTCACATTCTGCAGCGAATGGTAGGTTCTGCAATTTTATAAAATTGTTCATTAGATATGATTTTATGATAATTGTAAGTGATTAAAAGTATCCACTTACTTGTACAGTTTGAGCTAAATGTTTGTCAAATTCCTCCTCTTGTTGCTTCATTTGTTGCATTTTGCGCATCTTTTCTTCCATTTCGTGTTGTACTGTATTTGAGCTATTCTGTTGCATTGTTTGTTGAAGTGTTTGCAATTGCCTCAGAACCTATTCATAAAAGATTTCATAAATATTGGATTTAATCATTTTTATACATAACTGTAGAAACAGCCGACTTAAAATATTGATTATTATAGTATAATATAATACATAAAATCGATAATTATATAATTATATTATAATCAACATGAAAGTCATCCTATTCCAGCGACGACGATGTTAGAACTCATTGTTTTATTTACTTGGAGTACCTCAGGATTAGCGAGTAAAAGACCAAGGCTCTCAAGATTATTAGTTGCAGTGGCTATGGCAGCATTATGCTGTGATATGGCAGCTTGACTCATTTTTGGTGAAGTGGCAATCTGAACATCATCATCTTCCTCTTCACCATAATCAAAGTCAAGAAGTTTTTTATCAAATTTCACTGAGCTCTGAGATGCCTCGTTTGCTGCCTCTTGTTTTTTTAGCAATAACTGCTGCAAATGCTGCAATCGATCAAGAAACTAATAGTTGTTTTAGTAGATATGTGCAAGATTGAAACACCATGTATGGCTTCTTACCAGTAGTTTGTTAGCATTAACAATATTGGCTGTCTCCATTTTTGTCTGTGCAAGCCATGCTGGATCTATCGGTTTGGCTGTAGTAAACAGTTTTTGGTCCTTTGGTGTATTTTTGGCAGTTGGTGGCGAAGCTTTTGCTGTGCTTATGTTATTACCTGAAGTTAGAACTCCTACAATTGAAACCATTTTATATTATAAAATCGTTTATTCTAATCATTTTTTACAATTAAAACAAATTAACAAACCATTTGACTGTTCCTTATGTATGGGATGATTCGGATCAACCAAATCAAACAGAGGTTGAATAACCTCAGGAGGAAAAACTGCATTTTTTTGCCAGAGATTGAGCACTCGTATAACTTTACTTTTGTCTTCAGGTGGACATTTCAGCAGATTCAAAAACGTAGTTTGCATATTTTTTGCAAATCTTGGTGCAAATACATCTTTTTCCATGCCAAACTGATGCCTTGATTGTCTTACAATCGAATCTATTACATACAAACCTGGAACTTTGTACTCTGGCTTGCACTGAAATAAGAAATAATCTTTTAATATTTGCATTGCACACTCAATGATACAGTGTGATTAATGGTTGTAATAAAAATACAAATGATGGTGGTACTTTCGTCGTTATACAATAGTTTTGTTTACATCATCAAAGTTAACGTGCTTAAAATGTCATAAAGAAGGTACCAACTTTTTGAATGAACTTTTCTACACTTTGCACAACGTGTTTGTAGAATTTGATGGCTTTGATGGCGCCCCGGGTAAGGGAGTTCATCTTGGCCTTTGAGATGGGTGGTTTGACATCGTAGAGGCTGGATAGCTGAAAAATATAAAGCATCAAGATTAGATAGACAGATCGATCAACAATTAAACCTGTAAAAAATTTACTTATTTTTAAGTTTCAATAATAGTAAACGTGTACATTGAAGTCGACTAATGATTCATTCGTCGTGAGCAAGCAGAGGTACAACCACCAACTTGAAATACGCGACGAATCAAAAACGATCAAGTAATTAAACTCGAAAATGATTAATTATATCGATGATTACGAGAAAAATTACCTCGGAATTGAAAGCTTTGACGGCGTCCATGGCGAGTGGCGGCGACTACGACGGGCATCAGGACGTTGACGAAACAACGCACAACACACACGCACAGAGGCACACACACGATATCTTTTTAATAATTTGTCTCCTCGCCGAACTTATTCATTATCGTAAGCACCACCTCTCCACAAATTCTATGTGTGATAATATGTTGCTGTACAACAAGCAAATATATATGAACGATTGATTCACAGCATGCGCGATCAGTCTGCCTACTCTGGTCAGAGGAGCGAGGAGGCCATGCCACTGGCAAGATGGCGACCAGCCCAGATCATCGCTACGTCCCGGCATGCAACGCTGCTATCTGCGCGCGCGCCATTAACGTTTTTTCCGGTATTCAATTACTTGATATAGTTTATGTGGATTGCGCTTATCTTTATTAATCGGATGAAAAGATAAATTAACAATGTTGACGAGATGATTAAACGAGATTTGTCTATGATAGATATTGTAGATTTTTTACGAAGACGCTGAGAATTTCCCGGCATGTTATGCGCATGTGCGACGCGGTTTTTTTTTCGTATTCGGATCTAAAAGTAATTAATGAATTGAACCGTCATAAATCAATTGATAATACTAGTGACTTTAATTTTTTTGTTGAAATTCAAACAGTTGCAGAATAAGTTAAAATTAAATTACAATGTTTCACTTGAATTTTATAAAAATCTATAAACATATGATTCAGCTAACAAATTTAATTATGTATACATGTATATTTAGGGAGGTTGCAACTCTGCGCACAAGTGTATGTATACAAAAGAAAAGCTAAATCCGTACAAGTGAGGCTAAAACAAAATTAACAATGTAAAAAAGTCAACAAAACAATTACGGAAATTTCAAATAATTTAAGTGACGATCGCGAACAATAGCTTTACTTCAATAATAAAATTATATCTTTATTCCTCTGACGTCTTGTTATTTTAATTATATCTGGCATATTTTATCAATATCAAGCGGTACATGGTTTAAATAATTATTAAAAATTATTAACAGCAATCGCGTCATAAATAATTTGATAGCTTATCAGGATTACAACAGCAACGATATTTCATAGTATTGTCAAATCACTTAAATCACTTTCAAATAAACAAATATTTACGAAGGTACAAACTCAAATAACTCATCAAACCCTCAATACAACGTTCAACGCAATATCTTATCGTATGCTCCTCCCTTAAAAACAACAACAAAAAATCAATTCTCTCACTATATAAAAGAATTACATCTAAGACAAAAACATATAGCTACAAGGGGGTTGGAGAATATATCTCCAACGTATATCCCCTCTTGTAAGTGAGTAAAATGCGCTTGCGCATAAATTCCACCCCTTTTCTTCGTATATATACGAACGCTATCTGGTGGTACTGCAAAGTGGGTCGCTGCCCCCGGGGGAGCTTGACGTACTTTTACTACTTGCTTGCTTGCTTGCTTGCTTGCGTCGTCGCCGTCGTTGTCGTAGTTGTCGTCGTCGAGATGCGGGAATAATCATAGTTGAAAAAAGAGAGAGGGAGAGAGAGAGAGAGAGAGAGAGAGAGAGAGAAAGAGAGAAGAATACAGGAATACAGTAATAATAAAGTGATATCACATCACAATATTTTGAGTTGCTGCATATGATATAATTATATTATTGTGGCGTGCATCGTGTGGTTACAAAAATGTACTTTGGTAATTTGATGACGGCAGTGTCACTGCGGAAATGTTTCTACTTGTCAGCGGTAGTGCTCGTGTTGTCGACCCTCATGGCGGCGGTGATAATTGTCAAGTTGTCGCCTCTCGAAGCAGTCAAGTGTCAGCCACAGACGGTCACTGCTGCAGTCGAGTGGAGTACATTGGCTAATCAACCAATCGATTCTGCTTCGACAACTACCACTGCTACTTCCACGCAAATCTTACAGTGAGATTACTTCATTTTTCTTTCTTTTTATCTTTTTTTTTTTTACGACTGCTACTACTAAGGGAAAAGAGGGAGAGAGAAAGACAGTGAGATGTGTTTACTCTGCGGACTCGAGTTGAAAGGAGGGAAGTACGAGATCAAATATTTATAAGGGGGATGTGATTTGAAATTCGCCGCGACTCTTTATCTTCTCTTTACTTGTTTAGGGGAAGAAGAAGAGAAATAATGAGATCGCAAAGTTCGCTCTTTTCATCATAAAAATTTCAAGTTATCTCTCTCTCTCTCTCTCTCTTTCTCCTTTCATAATCATTTTATCAAAAATAAGAATACGAAATACTTAAATTATTACGGTAATTTTCTAATTACATTAGTACCCAACTTAATTCAATTGAGAATGCACTTGCAGATGTGAAAATTACATTGTGATCGGCTGATACTTTAAATTTTTAATCAGTCGACATTTCGCCAGACTCTACTTGATTTACGAGAGATTAAATTATAAGAAACCAGTCGTTTCACCGCTCATTTTATAGTCTATTAAATTATTCAAATGAATTTCACGAATATAATGCAATACGTTTGTTAATCATTTATTGCAAACAATAATAATTGATAATTTTCCATAGCGAAAGCCGACGGGAAAGTAACGAGAAACATTACCGTGAGATGCGCGAGAGAATGGTGCAGAACAAAGTAGCAAGGATGTCACGACGAATGAGAAATCGAGTATTACCATTACTAAATAACAGCGCAATTATCGAACCAAATTACAACATACACATATTCTATTACGCATGGTATCGTTCGCTTGATTACGATGGCACGTGGAAACATTGGAATCACGAAATTTTACCAAATTGGAAGAAAAATGACAAAAGAGTTTTTCCAGAGGGTACACATTCACCTCCCGCTGATATTGGTGCTAATTATTATCCAAATTTAGGTTGCTACAGCTCGCATGATCCACAAGTGATTGATTTACATATGAGACAATTGAAGGATGCTGGTATCGGTAAATATTATTCACTCGATGTATTCATATGTTTTCAATGATAATTCATAATAGTAGTAATCGAATCGTTGATTATAGGTGTAGCAGTAGTTTCATGGACACCACCAAGTACAATTGATAAGACCGACACGTTAATGCCGGATTTACTCGATGCAGCGCATAGGTACCAGTTGAAGATATCACCTCATATCGAGCCATATGCTGGTCGTAATCCTATCAATCTTATGGAACATATTCGATATATATTTGATCGATATGGTTCGCATCCAGCTTTATATCGAATGCGAAGAGAAGACGAGTAAGTTGATCATCTTTATAGTACACGAAAGGTATATGCAAATCCAATTTTTGTTTTTTTTTTTGTTTTTTTTTATAGTGGAGCTGTGTTACCAGTGATCTACATTTACGATTCTTATGTATTTCCATCGAGCGCTTGGTGGGAATTACTTTCGGAGCGCGGTAATCTAACACTCAGGGGTACCGAGTTGGATGCTATTTACATTGGTTTATTAGTGGATTCTCAACACAAGAATCATATCAAAAAGTCACACTTTGATGGCTTTTATACGTACTTTGGTATCAATGGATTTAGCTATGGCAGCTCTTGGAAGAATTGGAAGGATCTCAGTAAGTTTGCCAATCAGAATGGACTGATTTTTATACCGAGCATTGGTCCTGGTTATATTGATACTCAGGTAAGAGTTCTTCTTTTTTTTTTCGTCATTTTATAAAAAACGGTAATTTGTTATTTTCAAATACCTCGACAGGTCCGACCATGGAACGCAGAAAATACAAGGCATCGTCGTCATGGTCAATATTACGAAGTTGCTTGGCGAAGCGCATTAAATAGTGGAGCTAATGTCATTTCTATCACGTCATTTAACGAATGGCACGAAGGTACCCAAATTGAACCCGCCAAGCCAGCTAGTAATAAGGAATTTACGTATCTTGATTATGAACCTGAAGGTTCGGATTTTTATTTAAATCTTACAAAATGGTGGGTACAACAATTTACCGAGAAACTTAATGCTGCCAGCTCGGCTCTCAGTTAAATTGCCAAACGACGCTAAAATGCAGACTGAGCATTGTATGTATTATTATTTTTTTATTATCGAAGAGAGTCGCTAAAGTATTTTCAATTAGTCGTCGAATTTGTTTTTTTTTATTTTGTTTACTCGAGGACTAGAAATTTTTTAGATTGATTTCAGGAAAGACTTTATATTCAAAATGTGATTTAGTTTTAATTATTATTATACTCTAGAACAAGTTGATATAATTGATGCGTTTGTAAATACGTAATTGGATGATACTCAATGAAGAAACTATTATTCGTTATGTTCAATTTTAATAAGTGACGTTTTATAGACTCAATCTACTATTATTTTTTATATATTTTTATGCTTTTATGGTTATAGCGATCAAATGTAGCGTTCAATGTACGTTTTCATACGTTAACTGATTTGAAAATGTAATTGTTGAGTCTTATTTATAAGTATATTTTTGTAATTGCAAGAATTCGGGAAATCTATAATTGACGTACCAGGAATGTCAGATAAAAAATGAATATCGACTTTTATAATTCGAACAAAAGTCGATCCCCAAGAAATTCTACTTCTTAAATCAATTCTAACGGGTATTCGTGGAGATGGTTTTATGATTAATAAATGAAGATTCGCATATAGTACAATGAACCTCCTAGGACGTTGAATATCTAATACTTCATTCTTTAAATTGACATATGAATTAATGAAGCCAATAATACGAATCAACGATCGTAAGATTTTTCATCACGAGTTTTAATGACTTTTACACGCACCCTACTTACAGATTAAATGAAAAAAAAAGTTACTTCGCACAAGGTACACTGTTACTATTTGCAAATTCCAACATTTCTACTTTACTCTTCTTCGTGGCAGCTATAATCCGAAAAAAACGAAGGTGATTTTTCGGGTTTCCACTGACGCATTTCTAATAATAGAATTTTACGCTAGAAAGCTCAATCTAAACTTTCCAATAAAATTTGAAAGAATTTACGAGAAAAAAGGAACGAGCTAGTCGACTGAATCGTCATTTTTCATAAATCATTAATGCCATTACTAGCAGTTTTGACGATATTAACGAGCGTCCGGCCATACGTTGATCTTCTCTACTTACGCGAGAGTCAAGCAGTTAATATCGACGGATAAGGCTGATTGATTTAATTTTGTTTTTCTATGAGAAAAAGAAAAATATAGGGACACTTGACCAAACAAGCAATTTTTTCGACCGTGAAAAATGAGAGAGCACTGCTTTCGACCAAAGATGATACAATAATATTGCGATTTGCTCTGTTAAAACGACGGATGCGAAGGTAAATTATAATAAGCGGTATATCGTTTTATTTCGTGGTCTTGACAGCTAGTTACACCAACAACAAAATATAAAAATTTTTTTACGTTTCGTTTCAAATAATTGTAATCGGTACTCGTTCTTTTTTATATAATTATTGCTAAAGTATTTTTTTCTAATGTGTAACGCAGCTGAAGCGTAAATGTGTATTATACATAGACAATAACCAGTCCCTGTCCCCACTTCGTAAACAGGGTAATTCTTCCTGTATGATTGTCGAGCTCGAGAAAATAAAAAGAAACAAGTTTCTGTCAAATCGAATTTTAAAGGTTGCTCACATATGACGCCTTTAAATGTGCAAACGTCGTCTTTTGCGCAAACTTTTCATGTAAATTGGATGTTGGCATCGATTATTTGTAAACTTGTAAGATTTTTGAAAAAAATAAATAAATAAATAACAAGAGATGTTACCAACCGTAAATTTTAGAGGCTCGTCTTTGCCTATATTTGAATGTATCTAGACTATAGATCAAATGGAAGTCCGTCAAAACTGCCCTAGTCACAACGAGACTTTACGTTATATTTTTTTTTCTGTATCTTCGAAAATCATGTAGTTTTAGAGATAAGGCCTATATCGCCATGAAAATACAACATGTCCGAAATAGTTGAAAAAAAAATTTACATATCGTATTAGTTGTCGAATAATATCATCGGACACTGGACAGGGTTAGTTGGTAGTAAGAAAAACTACGTACGGTGAAGAAAAAATTACTTACTTTCTATTTTCAATAAAAGTTTCGGTGTTTCTTTTATTCGTTTGTTTATACGTAACAGTATTGATCATTATTCGACGATATGAAACTTCACTGTAATGGTTTGAACGAAGATCAAATAAATGAAGTGTGTCTAAAATTAATAAGATAACACGCGTATTCACGCGTCACAATCGCATTCGAAATATTTTCGGGATTATCGATTTGCGCTAAAATATATTGCCCGTTATCTCTTATACATATCGTTCTATAATTAACGCACATCATCATATAGGAATTAAAAAGAATACGAAAGACATAGACGATAGGAGTGAGAATGACGACAAAAGTGGCGAATGATGTTTTTTTTTCGCGTGAGTTATATAAATTGTGAGTGATTTACTTGAGACGATTAATAGATGCATAGGCGAGAGGATGTTGGTCAAAGATAACGAATATTATGTAACATCGTGCGTTTTTTCTGAACATACGTAGAATATAAAAATAAAATTAAACAATTTATAAAAGCATAAACTACAACGTCGATGTGAGCATGCAGGGAAAGAAACCCCCAAAGAAAATGTTATGTGGCTAAGAATAATCGAGAATAATGTAGATTTTAACAAAGGATTATAACGATGTCACTCGACCTTATATAAAACAACATCATGGCAAATATACCTGCATGAAATAAAAAACATAATAAATGAACAATATGTCGTACATCACTTTCTTTTCGCATGGTCCTTAAATAACGGCGAAGAAACTGGACAATGTTTGCTAAGCAATGCTTATACAATAAATAATTTATTACCAAAATAAATTTATTCATTTTAAAATCACATAAAAATATCATAAACATTAAGAAAAATAGTTTTACGTTAAAATTTGATTGCTTAATTATATCACCATAATGCTATCGAGGTAACTCTGCAATTTCCTTCAGGTAACGCAACTGCAGAACAGGCAAAAGTTTTTTCGTATGCCAAGCGCAACAAACTAATAAATGTCTCAACTTCAGCAGATGGAATGCCACGAGATTGCAAAAGAATACATATGTCACGTCCTATTGGTTGGAACGACAACATTGTCATTTTTGGATCTCGATTTTTCGTTAAAAATGATATATATATGGAAATGTTATCGAAAATAAGTTTTCTTAGAGATTGAGGAATATCTTCCTTTTTCAGTAGCTGTAAAATTATTGGATTTTTTATTAAATCAATGTCAAGGATCCGATGAAACATCTTCAACTTACCAAATGTTCCAGTTTACCATCGGGTTGTACTGGAGCCGACAACCAATTGTTTTCACATGCTTCACACTTACATTCGAACTGATAAATTTCCGCGAGAAATTGATGTCTTTCAGCTTTCGTCATTGTAGAATTATAAGACGGGCAGTAGGATTCGAAAATCTTGAAAGCATATAATAGTGATGTCAAAATAAATGAAATAATTAAATGTTTGTTGTATTTACAACGATGACGTTGTACCTGAGCATTCTTTTTGATCGGTAAAATACAGTAATATACGATTTTAGCATCATTTGTGTATAATTTATAAACATTTGGGTTACAACTATGATTTAAAAGACTAGTTAAAGGAGCGATCGCTTGTCCTCTCGATTCACCATAAGTTCTATCCAGATGTATCCGGCCATCCTTCCTTATGATATTACTACAACATTCTAAAACCTGAAAATCATTGTTTCGTAATAAATGAATGATTATAATAACGTTATGATAAGATCACTGCACTCACATTTGTTGCATTTCTGTAGACTATCAGAGAAAATTTCAAAAACAATGCTGCAAGAAAAACAGCATCTCTATTTTTGGCTAATTTTTTCATGGTGACCACTGTAGAGGCATATCCTAATAGATTTGTGTATTTCGCAATACACATTAAGACGATGACACTTTTCTCAATTAAGAAGTCAAGTCTACGAAATCGAAATGGATAGGACAAACTGTAAACACTTTTGAAAGTATCACTACGGAATCTCCCGTCGCTCGATCCTCTTGCACATTCATCTAAAAACCATAAAATATAGTTGTATATTTGAGCAACTGGGAGATAAATTAATTTGAATTGTTTACTTGGCAAACCTTGACATCTATCAATTTTCTCCAACTCCATTCTGAGTTTATTAATCGAACCAGTCTCTCGGAATGCCATGATGAGTAATTTCAAAGCTAATCGACAATCAAATTCGAAATCAGTACAAAGTTCAGTAATAGGCATTGTGACTATACACTCGATATCGTGATACTGATTCCAAGATTTCGTTTTACAATCTTCCGAACAATACATATACAAGTTACATGTATCACAGGGAATTAAAGTCCAGGACGGAGTAAGACACTGACTGCAATAAATATATTTGTTATCCGGATCACGAGTTACAGCGTAAAATTTTTCAACGCAAATTATTTCACCAGGCTCAATGTCACGAGATGCTATCAAGTGTCTTTCGTATTGTTTGCTGTAATTCATTTCTACCGCTGAATTTGTAATACCTAACCTTCGGCTTTTATCTTTATCTATTGGATCTTCCTGACCAATTTCCATTGCTACTTTTGCTTTTACCACCATGTCTATTACCTCGTCTCGGTATGGGTCAGTATCGCGAACTCTATTTAGATGATGTTTGGCTTTGTCGAAAAGACCTCTATCGACATCCATACCTATTGCTACTTGACATTCAATTTTTCGACAGTACAACTCGGTTAGTAAACTGTTAAAACGTGCTATTTTTAATGATCTGTCAATGTCTTTTAAAGATTCTTCATATTTTCGAACGTGAAACATAAATTTTGATCTGTTACTTAACGCAAGCGCCATTGAGTCCGATCCTGGAGGAGCTAAAAGAACGCTTTTGTTATATTTTTTCAGGATGTTTGCATGTATTTCTCCATTGTGATTTCCTTTCTCAACAATCTCTGTGGCTTTATATCTGTTTATTTTCGATTTTTCTGCAGATTTGATATTATTTTGCATTTGTTCATAATCGTATTCGTCCAATTTCGCTTCGAAATCACACGTCTTTTCATTTAAATATTTTAATATCACTCTTTTCTCTTTCTTCAATACGCGAAACTTTTGTACATCCACCTGATGCTGTGAACAAAACAGCATTTAACATTTAAATATAATTAACGAAGGAATACTTTTTTATAAAAACGAAACTACAAATAGTTTATTATCTCGACTAATTACGGCTATTTGAACATTTCCCTCTCGCAGCTCTCAAGTTGGACAATTGTACCGATAGTTGGCGCGAATTTCATCAAAATTTTACTTAGTAAATCGACAACACGAGCCTTCATTGTCAACGAATACAGACGTTTCTATCTTCGTTACTTTCACACGTACCCTAATACCGAATTAATCTTTCAATCGACTTTGTGTTTTAGGCAATACAATAATTGATTGAATCATCTTAATTTAAAAAATTACAATTCAGTTGACAATAATTTCGTTATTTTATACACTTAATAAGCGTAATTAAAGTTCGCTTGATTCAATTCGATTTTTATAGTGCTATATATCAATAATAAATAGTTTTTTTTAATTAGTGTTAAACAATTATTTACTAATAAACAATTGTTTTAATTCACAAATTCGTCCGAATGTAATATTAAGTAATTATTTCTACATGAAAAAAAAAGTCATATTCCGGTTCAAATCATAAAAATCGGAATAGCTTCACCGAATTTTGAAGGCTTCTTAGTTATATTAGGTCTCTTCCTATTTCTCTCTCTTTCTCTTACATTTCCGTTGAGCATTTCGACTTTTTGATCCAATGTCCAGTAGACCAATAACAAATGCGTTTACTATAATCGATCACTAAGCATATCGAAAAAATGTGAATCAATTCTTAAAATTTATTTTACTGCCAATTTTATTAAAATAAATGTCAACAATTAAAACGTTAAGAATGACGGTCACTTTGAAATCACAGTTACACAGTTTTCTCAGGAAAACTCGGCGGAATACTACTAATGAATATAAACGCTTATTAGCTCTTATGGAGAGAGGGAGTAGCTCTCCGTAACGGCGCCACCGACACTTAGTACTACAATATATTATTAACTCGTTGGATATTTTTTAATTTAAGGAACTGAATAAACATAAAGGACAAATCTGTACAAATAAATTTATTATTGTTAACGTGTTACGGAACTTGGCTAAATTTAAATTCATATTAACAATAGATCACAGCTTCTGCAGTATTGCAATTCTAGATATGCGTATGATCAGTAAAAAAACAATACCTACTTTGTAACGAATAATTTAACGTGTATATTACATAAATTACAATATATCCAAATATAGATCCACAATAAATTCATATAAAAAACGTAAATACTCAAGTACTATTTTTACTATATTGTATTAATTGTGAAATAAGAGTTCTTAAAATAAATTATCGTTTCAGTCTCATGGATTCCTCCATTATTTGTTTCCTCAAAACTTCGGCCTCGTCTTCACTGCTATCGTTTGCCGCAATTTTCAGATCTTTTTTCTTTCTCTGCAGACACTTAAATTTCGAGCGTACTTTCTCTCTTTGCTCTCTTATTTTTCGACGTCTACTTTCTAAACTCGATTCGATTTTCTCGAGTATTGACTCTTCTGGCTCGCTGTCGGTAGTGTTCGTTTCAGGCTCGTCGCCGACACAGAAGGAATCCTGTTAAAATAACACGAAACATTAATATAGTTATTAATATTATTATGAATAAAAGTAAAAGTTTGCACTTGTGCATACGCACGTATAGATACGTCTCCTCCATTTCCTCTCGTGAAACAGGTTGAGAGAAGACTTCGATATCGGGTACTTTCCTCTTCACTTCTTTAAACATGAAAGCACCCGCTCGAATGGGGCTGTTATTGATAGTCTGTAAGTAATGCGCTTTCATATCAACGGCGTCAGTTATATCTTGAGTGTAACTAACGAAGCTGTCTAAATCGCCATCGTGTTTTTCATCGCCCGAACTACCTTCCGAAGTGTTACAATCACTCGATACTTCAGCCTCATCTTCAATGAAATCGCTGGCAATTCGTCTCCTCGTTTTAGGTCGCCGTTTTATTTTTATTTTTGTCCGAGCTTTTTCTATACTGCTACATAAGTCACTTTCTGAGCGATGTTTTCGAAGCCCAGGACTGATTTTAACGTTATTTGTTGTAATGTTCAAATGTTGCTTCCAGATAGGTGATTGATTTTCTTTATCAAATTTCGGTGCAAGAGGTATAGCAAAACCATCTCTGTCTTTACTCGTTGTTGGTTTAAGATTTGAGAACTGAAGTCTCGGTCGTACGTCTGCTACTAAAATTGTAGGTTCGTTATCAGGTTTTTTACTATTCATACGCCAGTTCTGCAAGCTCAAACCTTTCCTTTTTGGTTGACTTTCATCCGCATTGATCCAGCCTGTTGACGAAGATGTTTTCGAAGGTAAACAAGTACTCACCTTTTCTTTTTCAACCGATGCGAAATCAAAATCGTCGGCGAACCAATCATCGATATTCAGATTTACAGTACTTGTCTCTTTGTTGTCTTCTTGGAAAGTTATGCTAGTATTTTTATTTTCTTTCAAGAACGCCGGACTCTTACTCGTCGACGATTTTAGCTGCTCATCTTCGATAATTAAACTCTTATTTTCATCGTCTCTTGAGAACTTGGGTCCGATGATCATCTTCAAATTTTCATTTTCACGAAATAACGTCTCAGTTTTTTTTTTATTTGAAGACAATGGACTTTTACTCGTTATTCTTTTTGTCTGTCTATCTTCAAAGATGAAACTTTTATTTCTATCTTCTCTCGAGAACACGGGGCTAAAGCTAAATTTTCTCTCGAAATTGTCATTCTCACGCAACAAAATTTCATCCTTCTCTTCTCTTATAAAACTGGGATTCACATTAATCTCATTATCGAATTCATCATTCACTTCATTCTCTCCATCAAACTGCGTTTCGTCACTATCCAAACCTTCAAAAATATCTTCTTCCGAATCAACCTCCTTTACCTCTTTCACTGAACTGGCCATATCGTTAAACATTGGTTTAATTGGTTTATTTGGTGGAGTACTCGCGATTGTCGATTCATTATCCGAAAAATCTAGTAATACATGGCTGATTTTCTGCTTCTTCGGCGGTGAATCTCTTTTGGGACTTACACTGGCACTTCTCTTCGCTCGGACAGTTTCGTTAAGGTTAGGTACCATTGTGACATCTTGCTCGGCGAATAAATCTTCATCGGTTGATGAACCACCTTCGAGGAGATCATCAAAGATATTTTCATCTTCCGTAAGTAAAGATGGAGTTTCCGAGGCTTCGGATTCGGTGCACTCGTCGAGTAAATGTTCAAAGTCCACTTCCACATTCGCTGGAGTAACGTTTATCGAGGACTGTGAATCTTTTTTTAAATCATCATCCGGTTTAATTGTACTGTTTATTGGTTTACTATCCTTGTCGAAAGTGGAGAAAAAGTCTGAAACTGAGATCTCGATTTCATCAAGATTTTTCTGTGACGTTTGTCCACTCAATACAAGGGATTTACGTTTGTTTTCGTCGAACGTAGAGAAGAAATCCGAAGCAGAGATCTCGATGTTTCCTTGTAGATCCTTCTTGTGCGTTGCCGTTGAGTTACATTTTGCAACATATTTGGCTTCGATTCCTTCAAAGTTCTCAAAAAAATGATCGTCAATCGCTTCGTTCTGTTGGAAAAACTCATCTTGGACATTCGATTCGAAGCTACACTGTCGAGGTACTCGCAGACTATCCGGAAAGAAACTGTCATCCTCGTTTTTATTACTAAGCGTCTCACTCATCTTCAAATATTTAATACACTCGAGACTCTCGATCGATGGAATAGTCACGTCGTGAAATATATCTTCCGTTATTGGTGATTTTGGAGGCACCCACTTTAAATCCAATTCCAAAAAGTCATTTGACGATTCTACCGATTTTTTCATCGCACACAATGTTAGAAACTCGAGTGCGTGATTATCGGACGTTAAAAGTTTAACTTCGTGTGAACGAATGACAGAGTAAGGGTTATCCCGATTTTCCAGCAGCTGAATATCTTCGGAGAAACCTGAATCGGTATCGTTAGTGAATAGTGACTTTTTTGGTTGGCGCTGATCCGTTAGAAATTTCATCATGGATGACTAGAATAGAACGTTTTATTTTTAAATTTAAAAAAATGCGATTATACTTTTTATTAAGTAGGTTATATATTTGTCTATATATAGCAAATATTTGGCAAACTTATTAACTGAATCGTTCAAAATTGAAAAATATATTTATGTCCGATATATATTTGAGTTTTACCTGATTACCACCTATAGATTTCTGGTTATAAGCATTCTTAATAGGTTTGGATTTAGATGGAGATTTTGACTGAGAAGATTTGAGAGGAGACTTAGACGTAGAAGACAAACAGTCATCACCTTCTTGCAAAACCTGATCATTTTGTCTTTTCTTAACTTTCTTCTCGACAGGAGGTTTTATCGCCTTTTGTGCAGGTACTCTCTTGCCTTTCACTTTTGGTGTTTTAGGCAAAGCTTTAATAAACATTGGAAGACATTCTGGAGTAACATCCTGAGGTACCATTCGTGGACTTGACTGATATAGTGATGATGCAATGTTGCTAGACTGCAATACTTTGTTATTTAAAGAGTCTTTTTTTGACATTGCTTGGTTCAATGTCTGAAAAAGAACAATTATTAGTTGAAACGCATGGTGCTAAAAAATAAATGTATATATTATGATTCATTCAAATACTGTACCTGCACTTCTTTTCCTTCAGTCAATAAAAGTACAACGCGTCCACTTCTCTTTCTACCTGTTCTACCCATTCTTTGAACTAACCGAGTAGGGGTACTAGTTGAAATATCAAAACAAACTATTAAATCTACCTCTCCAACATCTAAACCTTCTTCACCTGAAGATTGAAAATAATTATAAGATTAGAGCATTTATTTTATATGTATTATTATTTTATTCAAAATCGTATCATTCTTACCAACTGATGTTGAAATTAATACATTAACTTTATTATTTCTGAAATCTTCTAATGCTGCAAGTTGCAGTTTCTGCTTTTGTCCAGCTTGACCAACAAACATCTGTGGTCGAATAAGTGGTCGTGTTTGCAATAACAAAACGTACACTTCGTTAACGATATCTCTGTACTGCAATACAAGATAAAGTCTTTTAAAGTTACAAATATTTCTGAAAAAATATTAAGTATTTAATATACCTCAACAAACACAATTGCTCTTGTACTTTTATTTTGTATTGAAAATGACTTGAAATGATCAACTAATAATTCACGAAGTTTTTGAAATTTACTGTGGCCAAAAACAAGATTGTCAGCTATCTGTGAAACAAAATGTTATGACAAAATTCTATTATTGATTTGTACATTTATAAAATATCCTTACATCTGGAATATTTCCATCATCCGAAGGCTGTACCACAGGAAAATCACCAATATACACTCTTATGTCCTCTAACAATAACTTCAATTCCAATTCTGCGTCAAGCCAAAATTTATCAGAATGGTCTGGAAACAGTTATATATTAAAAGTATACTCTACACATCTTAGATAGTTACATGAAATATTCCACTGCATACTTAAATAAAAATGATAGAACGCTCGCAATCCATGCTTTAATAATAATTCATAAGCATGGTACATTGTCAACAAAATATTTAAAGTTTTCATTATTGTCCCATGATTTTGTGCTTTGGTAGGTCTGCTTTCATATTGTTTCATCAACATGAATATCTGACAAAAAATGTTTAAAATATCATTTATTGATCTAATATAATTTCTATAATCTTTTACATACTCTGCCTTTAGAAATGTTTGCTGCATTGCCTTGTAGAATATGACTTTTTATGAGAATTCTTACATGGGGGTCCATAATATTGATGTACCTGTCTTTATAATCATTTAGATCTTTATCTAAATTAACAATAATTTTTTCCATTGATCTATCATTTGTATATGGAGTAATATCTGGTGATGTATCATCTCTAAGTTCCAGCTCAGAAATGAGTAGATTTTGAATGACCTGAGAATAATCATCATAAAAAGTATCAAATAATTGTAATAAATTGAAATGTTATAAAACTTACTTCTCTGACATGATCAATTTTACTTCCTGGTGTTGCTGATAAAGCCAGAACTCGGAAAAACTTATTTTTTTCATTTACCATGCGAATAATCTACAAGGTGAAATTAAAATATATTTTATTGTTTAAATGTTACGCAATACAATTAGATAAATCAAAGTATCTACCTCACAATAAGAATGTTTTCCCAAAGCTTTGTGAGCTTCATCAATAACAATACATTTGATTAACTCATAAGGAACATAGTCATTCTGGAGATCCTTTTGGAATGTTTGCGGAGTAGCAAATATAACTCTCTTTTGAGCCCATGCTACAGCTCGTTTTGTTTGATTTATCGCACCTGTGAAATTTATTTGTATTATTATAGATTCAATGACTATATCTCAAAAAAACATACCTGTAAGTTCAACTGTCTCATCACTAGGAATACCCATAATCTCGTGGCATGCATTAATTTGTTGCGCAACAAGTGGCTTAGTGGGAGCCAAGAATACAACTCTACCTCTTGGGTACCATCTCCAAAAGTTGTACATAACTACAGCAGCGATGAATGTCTTTCCCAAACCTTGTAAAACATACAATATTCCCAAATTTTTATATTCTTTGTGAATTTTAAGTAAACCTTATTTCATACCTGTTGGCAAGCATACTAGAGTGTTGTTGTACATGGCAGTTTGTACAATACTGAACTGATAGTCCCTCCTGGGATAATTTTCTGGATAAATCCATTTTGCACCAGAGGACAGATCAAATCCTCCAGTCTCTGGGTCAGTAGAGATGAAATTACCCAGAGATATCGAGTGGCATCCCGATGCCTCAGCCATTGTTTATCAAATATCCATTCACAAATCTATTCCTTTTTTATCTGCACATCATCGTGGTTACATAAAAAACTACGGTTTTTCTGAAAAAACAAATAAAAATAACGTGCAAGGGAAACTAGGAGGCTTTGTGTCATCCCAACTCCATTTTCATAACCTAATTGTCATTTTGCGCGGGCAATAAGTCGATCGCGTCTTCGTGTAGCGAACAGCTGATCGGAATGATTGAAATGACGTACACGTGTGTCAGTTACGAACGAAAGATGAAAGGATCGCAATTTTAGTTTATTATTAATATGATGGAAGTCAAACAGTTTTATCACAAGACAATAAGTCCACTATGTGCGAAGACGTTTCCCTGCAAGTGGTCGCAGGATAACCGGCTTTCCATAGTTACTGAGAAAGTAGTTCATGTTTTCGTAAGTAATTTGTTGACTTACATTATAATAAATGACTTTTAGGATTTTTTTTTGTTTAAATGCAATGTTACATTTAGTAATTTTGTATTACTATCATATTTTTATTTGTTGACAGAATAAAAAATAGTTAGTCTAATAATAAAAACATCTTTTATTGTTGTTTATCCTAACCTCAAAATTAACGTTTCATCTCAAAATCGTAAATTATAATAATTTTTACAGGAAATACAACCAGCACCATATCAAGCAACTCCAATTTTAGATCTATCACGTTCATTTCTGAATTCCCCAAAAACTTTACCATGTGATTTTTATGCAGAGGAGATTTTATCTAATATTTTTGAATGGAAAAGAGAAGATGTTTTTTCATTTTTAATGAATGACGTACACACTCCTAGCTTTCCTAAAGCAAAAGTACTTAAACCTGAAATAACCAATGTATTTTGGTCACCAAAAGGACTGTTACATCCTCAGAAATGTTTACTAGCAGTGCTAACTTCTGCGGGATCTCTTGAAATCACAGTACAGATACAAAGGAATTGGTTTTCAATACATGAATTATATAAAGATTGGTACAAAATTATAGATGAAGATTTTCAGAACTTGAAAGAAACTACTGAAGTAGATGCTGAATGCTTGAAAGAACAACTGAATAGATTATTAGTGACTGATGCAACATGGAGTAACTTGTGCCACCAGGATAATATAAGTTTCGCATATCTAGTGACTGCTCATAGAAATGCAGAAATTGTTATATGGAAAATTCATAGTGTATTGAATGATATTGTACATATCAATACTTGTGTAAATGTAGAGTTCAAATTTAGAAAGAAATTAATTAACAATAGTATTAAAATAAATACAATGCTATGGGTAGATTTGGGAGATAACAAATATTTGCTATTTGTTGGATTTTTTAATGGCCAAATTGGTGTTTTGATGTTGCAAGAGTTTGAAGGAGGTTTAACAAGTAACTCATTCAATATTTGTTATTCTGATGAGGACAGTATTTCAGTTGAATACATGGAAATTTTACAACACACTAATAAACAGCTCGACCTTTTGGTTATAAAGGGAATGTATTTACTTATTTTAACTGTAGATATTTTTGGCAAAATGATCAACATGAAGTTTGTTACTAGCCCAGGATTTTCTATAACAGGTTTGTCAATTTTTCAAATTTTATAAATAATCATATAGTACCAGATATATTAAAAATGATGCTTTTTCTTTTGTAGGAGTATCTATTATTGATTCAAATAATATCTTAATGACCACTCAAGATGGAAAAATCTGTATGATTAAAAGATCTATAAGTCAAGAGTTGACTCGTGTGCCGGTAAAATCAGATATTGCAAAAGATGCTCTTCAGTATCTTGGATTTACTAGTTCTCAAAATAAACTCTTATTCGTTTTGGTGAGCAGCCCAAGTGTTATGTATGACCATTTGCGAAATCGCGAACCAACGAATCTTTGTTTTTTTACTTTTAACAATGTAGAATCGCAAGACTTGGTTAAAAGATTGCATAACAATGAAGAACAAACCTTAATTAATAACTGGGACTATTTAGAATTAATAAAAGTGAATGCTCTGAAGCGTGGTACATTACCTGTAATGACATTTAAAACCGAAAATTTAGATTTGATTCCTCTACATGAGCTAAAAGGTATCTACTGGATCCTTAATATTATGGAAACTGTGAAAAAAAAAAATTCTACAGAAGAATACTACAGCGAACCAAAAGAGATTGAACAAGTTAAGACCTACATATTCCTGTACAGTGCCTCATTATATCTCCGTCATCTAACTCAACAAAAAATCCTAACTGACACTCAGAAACTATCAATGAGTCTTTTAAGAATCCATCTGGACATTTGGTTTGCTGGAGAGGAGGAAGAAGCCGAGACACCTTTGTCCATCGTTGTAAAGGATATTCTTGACGCCACGAGTAAGTTTGATTTAATTGAACAGGAAAAATGTGGTTATTGCAAAAAAGTAATTACAGAACCATGGGCAGATTCTTGTCCACAAGGACACAAACTTACAAGATGTGCTTTGACAAGATTACAAGTACCTTGTATCAAATATAGAACCTGTCCGATATGTCAAGAAATTTATCATCCTTGTCTTGAGGACGAAATGAACGAAGTTGTATGTATCTATTGTGATGTTCCAGTTATTTACATGTATTTCAAAATGAATTCTGAATTAGTTGCTTCTACAAGAAATTTGTCCAAAGATAAGCTTATTTTTATTGGCAGCAATAAAGATAAGGATAAAGATAAAGACGAAGAGGATGATACAAATGATTGATGTGCTTTTACTATAAACGTTTTTTGGCGCATTTACTTGTATGAAAAAAAATGCGAGCGTTGTAAAAATTCTATTGTTATCATAAATATATTATTTTATATTTTTTTGTACAAAATATTGCTTAAGTGAAATACATCGATACGTAATTATATCAATGTTTTAGAATAGACAATGTTTGTAACTAGTTTTTTACAATACTGTTGAAAAAAAAATATTTTCATTTATTGAACCAACATTTTTTCCCCTTCTCTCTACAAACAGCCCTCATTGCTATGGGTAACCAATGCGGTTTGCTGATACTTACCTGCAGGTCGACTTTTCATTCGTTTCTAGTATCTTCAATAAGTACTCGGAATATGTAATGAAAAATAGTGTACAGCTCGTGTGATAAAATAAAATTTTAGTGCGTTATTGAAGAAAATTAAGGGAAACAAAAATGGCTTTCGATGAGGATGGGTATTGGGACGAGAACGTGGTCAAATTAATCCCCAAGCCAGAAGTTAAATTTGTTAAAAGCCCAAGGTAGACGACAAATTAATGATCTTCAATTATTTATTAGTATAGGAATTTACTTTATGATCTAAAAGTTAAAACAATGACGTAACTCGATTGTCATTATTATTATTTCTCTTATTTTTATTCAATTTAAAAACTACGCAGGTACCGTTCAGTCCATAGCGAGAGAACACGCGAAGAGATTGCTCGAGCAAAAAGTGCTCACAAGACTCTTGGTATTCCTTGCGTTGGCCCAACCATATGTCCGAGTGACTTTTTAAAACGACGTAGTGGTTTGAAACCAGCCGTGAGAGTTCAACACGTACATTATCGAATTCCCCTGCCAAGTCTACCCGAATGGAGTTCAATAAGAAAGCCTCAACGAGCTAAAGTTGATTTTACGAGGAAGAATGTTGAATTTGCGAAAGGATTGAAAGCTAAGCAACCAAAGTTCAAGCACGTGGATACTAGGAGAGGTGATACTTATGAACTTATGCCCAGTGGACTTATGCCGGTTTACATTCATAAGAAGGTGATTCTTCGATATTGTAAACGTATACAAGGATGTAGCGATGATAAACTACGCGTATTTTTTTTGTTTAATTAGCATTTCGGAGAAGTTCCGGCGAATTTGAAAAGAAGTAAATCAGCAGCACCAACCACTGGCAAATACAAACGTAACAATCGAGATGTATCTGACGATGAGAGACGTGTTAGTAAGAAGTCAGCTTGCAGGTACATCACCGAAAATGAAAGAGCTGATTTGCTGGAGGTATATACGCGTGCTAACTTTTATATTAAACTTGTAAAACGTGAAGACCCGTTCTGCATACTTTGTTTCGCAATTTTTTTTCTTCGTATAGGGTATAAAAAAGAAATGGTCAGAGTTGATGAAGCAATTTCAGTGTCTACCTTTCCTCATTGACACAGCGCCAAAAGTCAAACGAAAAGCTGCTTTGGAAGGAAAACTCAATCAATTGGAAAAGGACATGGAACTCATTGAGAATCATCCTTACATTTACGTTTACGACGATGAGGCATAAATAATAAAACTAACACTCGGTCAAATTTTTCTTTTAGATTCAATTTATTTCAAACATGTTTTTTTTCAATAATTTCTCTCTCGGCATTTATCCGTATATTCTCTCTACGTGATGCTAAAACGTGACTTTGCTTGAAATAGCTTCGATAAATTTGTCTCTCTATATTATTTATTTACAATAGTTCGTCGGCTAAGATGCCTGATCATTGTTTTTTTTTGCGAGAAAAAAAACGCTGGAAATATATATTATAATTCAAAGTTATGGAATTCGTTTATTTACAATGCTCGAGCGGATTACATTCAGGTAACATGCATTTACGTATTATAAATAGTTTTTGTTCTTAGAAGAAATCAAATTCTGGTTTTTTGCTCATTATTGCTGTTTACTATTAATAAACCATTGCTTCCAGAACGTAATTTAAGCGTCAGTTTGTTCGTAAAAAATACAATAACAAGTCGTCGAAAATAAAACGCAATTATATATTAACCGCACAGCGGCGCTTATTTTTCTCACGCATTCTCGGCTAAATTAATCTATCGCTTGATCGCCACGAGTTGATAATTATTATAAAATTGAGAACAATGCATATAAAAAGAAAGAAAAATTAAAAAGGGCGGATGAGATATATAATGGCTTGCTCGACGCAGATCTTTCGAATTCGAAAAAAGTTTTTTCCTTTAAGCCTAGGATGAGTGAAGAATTTTTTTTTTTTCATGCAATCGGCAATGTAATTCGTTATAAGTTTAATAATTCATACTAAATATTACGTCTTTGTTTTTGTTTCTAGATTCGTTTGTTTTCTTTTATTTTTTTTTAAATATTTGAGTAATGTTTCTAGTATTTCGTAATGTATAAACATTATGTAGATGATGAAAACGTATACATAGATATATCATTTTTTTATAACGAATTATATAGAAAATCTTTTTTATAATTTTTCTGTTTGAAATATATTTGATCAGTTTCAGTGTACGTGTCTAAGTATTACAGATACACTGAATTGAAACGCTTATAAGTAGCAAGACAGGCATGTACATAATCGCACCATTAATACAACGAAAAAAACATCATAATAATTGGTAATCGTGTCAACGAATATATACAAACGTAATAATTGTTCTAAAATCAAAACTACAAGTCGAGATATATATTTACACGACTAAATTCTTCAAAACACCTCCCTCCTCCAACGAGGTATACGTAATACTTTGCGGATGACTAGATTTTACATGTATATGTATATGATGACTACGTGCATGCCTGCGATACGTATTCATAGATGCATTCATATGTAATAATTATCGATAATTCTGATAACACGATCGTGAGTATCATAACGTGCAAGCTTGTAAAAGTATATATTCATATATATTTAGGATTCACGTGGTGGGCCACAGCCTATGTTGTTTCTCTTTGTTGAGTGCAGAGCTAATACGACAATATATCCTTATAATAAAGATTCTCCCGTATTATAGGATTAACGTATGACTTTGGTCCGTGGAGCATTTTCGAAACATTTATCATATAAGTTAGCGTTCTTCTTCTTTTCTTGCTTTCTTTCTCTCTTATTTATTATCACCTAAGGGACTTTGCACTTATTAGCGCGATAAATATAAAAGTTTTTTTTTATTAATTCAAAATCGCTTTTTATGTGCTTTTATATAACTGTATGCGGTTTTTTTCTTTGTAATAAAATCTTGTTTGTTTTTTTTTTCTGCTTTTCTCAAAGATCAACCGATTCGCAACGCCAACGATATAGTTATATTTGCTCCAATGCGTCTTATACTTGTTTCTTTTTTGTATTTTTTTATTTAGCAGCGATGATTTTTACGTTAAAAGTTTACCGCGATTTCTATATAAATTAAAATAGGCGATTTATTTGAAAAATATAATTTTGTCGTAGCATTACTTTTTTTTAGCACATTCTTGTACTGCGTGGGTAGGCATTTTTTGTCGATTTTATAATATAGCAGCTTTTCTGTACGAGTCATCGTCAGAGTTTCGAATCTAATTTAACCTTAAATATTCCGTCCACTCGCTATAATTTGTAATGTTTTCTCTTGCGTCTTAATATATTTATTTTTACTTATTAACGAGACGAAATGTGAAAATCTCTGTATCATGCTCCAGCAATTTGTTATGCAATAAATATTCGTTGTTCCGACTACAAGGAATTCTTAAAATTTTTATTTTATTTTATACACGTATTCTCCGATGCGATATCTATAATAATTCTGTTTTAAATACGTTATAAGATTTCTACGACGATTTGAAAATTCTTATCATAATGCACACATTTCAACAACTACATCTACGTTTGATCGAAGCAGATTTTAATAATTTAAAAAAAAAGATCAATGCATCTTTTATGATCGAATTTGTACGACAAAGGACGATGTATGCATCAAAAGCCTTAAAGTAAACAATCAAATTTAGTAAACGTATCTTGAAATTATCGCTCAATTGAATCTTATCTTCGCAAGATAAGATTCAATCGAGAAAAGCATAACCCAATCTATATAAAAAAATGTTTTCAATGTTATTCCAATGCAAAGGAAGAGTTATTACGTTGTATAAGTCATATATATATATATGCCCTTACAGTGAAATTGAAAAGTGAAGGACACATTTGTTGTTTTTCTTTTATGATGTATTTTGAAAATTGATATAGCGTCAAAACGTACACGGCTCGCGAGTCGGATAAGCTTTAATATATATGTATATATTGTTTTCGATTATTGATATATGAAGGCAAAAAAATATCGTCGTTTAGTTCGTGACCAACTGCAGTATTAAAAAATAATATACGTATATAATTGCCCACTCAACCGTTTTTGGCAGTTACTTTTAGAAAAAAAATTACGCGACGACGACACTGTACAGGAATATAATACTTCATTAATATATTTCTATCGAGGGATCAAGTTTTTTTTCTTATTTTTTCTCATTTTTTTTTATATTCCCTATAAGTTGGTTCGCTCGTTAAAGAGCACATTATAATGGTATCAACATTGCGAGGAACGGCATTATGTATTAGCACAATTGTCAAGTTTATGTGACTATTTTTTCTCTATAACATTTCAACGTTCCTACAATCTTTTACCTTTTCTCGTATAATTCTAAAGATATCTTGTATGGGTAATATAATCACATGATGAATCACGTGACTTATCAACAACTCTTGAATTCTTGCGTGTTGCATGTGTTTGTGTGTATGTGTCCATTTCATTCCTTTACTTATAATCACGTGCTCGTTTACTTATATTCTAATAATATTCTGTAATATATGATATAATCTAAAATATTTGTTGTTTTTTTTTCTTTATTCCGTTATTTGTCATGCGATAATGCGCGTGGAATTATACAATTGATTCTTATCACGCTCGCGCCACGGTTGTAAACTATATATATTTATCCGTGTTTGATCCATACACTACTACGTTGTATGAAAAATTACGCGATTAATCACGTGATAAATTGTATTCAGCAGCGATATCTATGTATTTGCAATGCTTAAACATTTCTGTCTGTTACGTATGTATACCGTATTCTTTCGCCTGTAATAAATGTATCATCATCGCGTCATTCCAAAAGCACTCAATTTTAACATACTTTCATTGTATCCTATACGTTATTTATCGGGAATATGTTTGCGCACTTGGTGCATCGTTTCCCGTCTACGTATATTTTAATTATTAATAAATACGCTTTTATTTTTGTGAGTATATATATATATATATATCTCATTATTATTGAGTTGTCGATGAACTTGTATAACAGTGAGTTAATCAACAAGCAACAATTCGCATCACAATCCCTTGGGCATTAGCAGCTCACACTCTTTTTTTGTCGATCGTGAATTTTTTTAGCTTTTATTTATAATAAAAACTATATGTTATATGTATACAGTACGTAATCATATTTAAAAAGTCGCACGCAATCAATTCATTGTTAAGATTGCGAAAAGCGTACACACCCGCCTATATGTACACATTGTATATAGCACTGGCTTTTTGTTCGTCCGTTGTTTGCTTATTTGTTTGTATTTTTTTCCGAATGAAAAAAATCAATTTTTTTTACGTTTGTATTTTATCCTTCCGGGCTTCGCACGATCGTGTTTAGGGTGATATTGACAGCTCCTCAGCGTAAGCCTGGAAGGCTTGGCCCTAGGAAACGCTTTTATAGTGAATGAAGAAGAAGGCCAAGAATATCGCGTATGCTGCTGGGAAGAGAATCCTTGCTATCACGTCGATCGTCTTGGCTACTCGGATTGGATGTGGTGGCTCTTTCTTTCTCACCTGCTGTAAAATTTCATGTAATTTTTTTTGTTTCTTTATTCATTTTCAATGAAATTAAGTATTATATATTGTCCCTCGCACTCACACATACGCACATTTATATACTAATTTTGGCATGCTTGATGAAAGTATAACGACATTGAAACGTATAATATAAAAAGAAAATGAAAACCTGAGACGTCGGAAGTACCTCGGCGGTGCATCCATTGGTCGCAGTGTGAGTACATGGATTTGGACCGCAATTAGTACAAGTGACAATCTCGTTAGGTCCAGTACCAGTACCAGGAGTCGACGAAGCACCTGGTTCCCTCTTCTTGTCACCCTGTCGACACAGGGTTTCCGTGGCAGAGAATCACTTTCCATCGTGTATTTAAATCAACTTTGCTATGTCGATAATTAAGCGAGCGATCCATTTTTCGTAATTGTGGAACACGTATAATTGTGCTTTTATTATACTGTATTATATAGACGTGCTCTTAATCGTCAATTGGAGGTTTTTTTGTAAACTCTTTATACTTTGTTGATTTTTACGTGTGATGAGAAAAGCTTGTTTCTTTTTTATTCTTAATCGAAAGACTCTGCTTATAAAAATACGGTCGTTCGATTAATAATGTATACACTAATGCTTTTGAGAATGAAGCTAGAAAAATTTATCTTTAAAAGCTGTATACTTGATAACGTAAGCTAAGTATATACTGCAACAAAGTGCTGGCTTCAAAAATTATTCAATAATAATAAGCGTATAATAAAAAAAAAGGCTGAAGCTTTTTTTGTTTGTTTTTTAAACTCGCTCGGATGAAAAGTGGATCGTTCGCAACGAATTTTCTTCTCTTGTGGTTTTTTTTTCGTTCAACCGTAGACCACTTACAATATTAAAAAAGAATAATCCTGCTATCGCGAATATTTACTTTTTGCCAAATTTCATGCTATGTTTTTATATTATTTACTCACGTATATCTAGTTTAATAAAGATTTTTGTTTCTTTCTTAATCGTCAGTCTGCAGGAAAATCCAACGAAATAAATAAAACTAATTTTTCATTGAATTTTATCATCCATTGTTATAGTTTTGTTTCTGAAGTTATAACGAGTTTAGATGTGTTAATTTTCATGCAGTCTGATGCGAGAAGGCACTTTTGGACGAGAAACTGGGTGAAACACAGTATATATTGTAATCATGAATCCGATGTCATTAGATGGAAGTTTAAGGGGTGGGGGGAGGGTCGCTGCGATCATGGCCGCTATATATAGACGATTTTATACATATGTATAATGTATAATGCGGCAGTAAATTGAGTTTGTCGCATGAAATTCAAATGACCAATAACACAATAATGGGGATAAAGGGACAAGGGGAATGGCTTTTTGATATACCAAGCTCGAAAAAGATTAATACTCTCATTATGTATAATATTTATAAATACACGCTACAGTGAAGCTTGAAGAATAAACAAAAATCAGGGTCACAAATTATGCAAAGCAAGTATATGTCTCCGGTGTGTATGTGTGGGTGTGTGGGTGTATCGCACAATCAAGGCAAAGAGAAAAAAAAAAGAAAGAAAAAATAATAATCCCTCTTGGACGCGACTCATTTACATCGGCCTAATTTTACGCGAAAATGCGAAACTTTCGAAAATTTGCGATGGCTGTTATACATATTGTGGCGGTGAGTGATGAGAAGCAGCTGTCAAGTGGACATAAAGTCAAGAAGCGGGTTTTAAGTTTTAAATTTAGTGAAATTGGTTTTTTAAAAGAGAAATAGATAGAATGAGAGATAGAGAGAGAGAGAGAAAGAGAAAGAGAGAGCGAAAATAGCAGTGCGATATTCTATGCTTGTCGAGCAAACGTCCCAGATGATATTTAGTTAAACATTTGTTCTCTTCAAATATTAGCAAGAGTGTTCCAAAATCTTATTCCAATTGTACATTTTATACGCAAATTAATAGATAATCAAATTCGCATTTTGTTAAATTTACGATGTCATACGTTCAACAAATCGACGACATTTTGAACTGAAACATGACGTATCTAGGACATTTACGTTGACATCAAGATCGACATTCTTCAACTGCTGCTCACGATGCCAACATTCGTGAGTGCGTTTGTTAAAAATAAAAATAAACTAAAATATGTAAAACGAACAAACGAAAAGGAAGAACTATAGAAAAAAATTATAATTGTGTGTGTGAAAGTATATTTGTCTGTGAGTGTCTGTATGTGAGTGTGTGTGTGTGTGTGTGTGTACACATAGTCCATAGTCTTACCTTATTGACATTACGCGCGTTTCGCGATTGCAAGCAGCGCCGACTTTTATCGGTCAGGAGAAGCTGTAAGTGCGGACAGAGCAAAATATTCCGTTGATCATCGTTACAAACCCCCAAAAATAAAAAAAATGTTTTTTTTTTATTTTTATAGAGTGCTATTTTCTCAGGTGCAATATAATTTTCTAAAAGTGTATCTAATTAGCGTACGATTAACAGACACTTTGTGCGTCCATTATATACTTTGCTCTGACGTAGCACATACTTTCGATTGTTATTAATAGCTCATGATCAACAATAACATGCAGTACTTAACAATAACACATTACTAATTTATTCGCCATGCCCTCTGTATAGGTTTACGAAACAAGTACTCAACGTTTAACGTTATATCGATTCATTATTAGATTTAAGAAATTTATACATTATTATTTTTACTTTTTACACAACATTCGATGAAGATGATCTACATTTACGTAATGATTTAATTAAGCGTGAGTTTATACGTGTGAGGGCATATCATATTGCTCGTAATGAAATCTAATTAGCGAATTGAAAACGTGACGGAGTTAATTAACAGCAGCAGAAAAGGTTTTGTCTGTATAGTACAAATTATGAATGAAAATCCTTTACAAATGAATTAAAAAGAGGAAACAGAATTTTATTGTAACGTTAGCTCAATCAAAAATAAAGAAACTTCCTTTCGTTATTTTCGTTATTCAGATGGTGGCGACAAAATAAATAAGCCAAGCGGACGATTATTCTACACAAACAAATCCTTTTAGTGACGATGGAGAAAAAAAAAAGTTTTTTATTTTTCTTTTTATTGTTTCTGTCCAGTTAGACAGTTGACACAACATTTGCGAAACCAAAAGAGAATTTCTCAGATCGTCACCAAGAGCATAAAGACCACTCACCAAAACAAAAGCATCTGAAGAGGTACAGCAAGAGAGAGAGAGAGAGAGAGAGAGAACTTGGTGCTGGTACTATATAGACACTTTGAGTGTATACAACATGCGAGAGAGACGAAAGAGAGAGAGAGAGAGAGAGAGAGTGGCAAAAGTGCAGAGTACTCGAGAGATAATGGACCCTCAGTGAGTATGTCACAGAGGAAAGAGGAGATACACCCGAGTATAGTGCAAGTGAACAAGCATCTTCTTCGTTTTTTTTCGTGGCGGGTGGGACAGAAAGAAAGACAGACAAAGAACGTGTACGTGTGAGTGAGAGAGAGAGAGAGAGAGAGAGAGAGAGAAAGAAAGAGAGAGAGACAGGGGGATCTTACCAAGGGGCTGGCCAATATTATTCCTATCCTGTTGAGCACCGCTGGTAGCCGCTGCAACATCACAGACACCAAACAAAGAGGCTTACTCACCAACATTCCACCCAACGTTACGATTTTTTTTCTATACGCGGATTATTTTTAATAGTTTTTTTATTGATCTTTTTTTCTGTAATGATGTTCTGGGTTATAGTTGCCTAATGGTTTTATAGATGATTATACATGTACCGGATACTAGAAATAATTAAAGTTTTCTGCTAAGAATCATATAATTTAAACATTTTTTATGTCGACTATGCAGAGTAATTCAATGAAAAAAAACGTGTTCTTCAGAAGTAGATAAATGCATATTATTTCTCTCGTAGCTTGATCGATCGGACACTTTTAAAGATAACAGACTGAGAAAATAGAACAAATTGAAGTCTATAAAAGCCAGCTCAGTTCGTTTGAAAAATTGCCAACGCATTAAAAATCGATTTTCAGTAGAAAAGCTCAAGTTCGGTCAGACCTACATTAGGCAACTTTTTTTTGTTCCTTCCCCTTTCGAAAACTTGGTTCTTTTGCTCGGGAGAAAGAGATAAAGATAGAAAAGAGAGAAAGAGAAATAGTACAAGTTTAGTGTGCTTAAGGGACGACACTTTTGTACAATAAACTTTTGCTCCCAAAAGATAGACAGAAACAGAGAAAATTGTATGTTTTTCGCAAAAAAATAAATAAACAAGTTGTGCTCGTCACTCGGTGTTTGTACGTGTATTAGGTGATAAAAAATAATGTGTTTGCCTAACGAGTGATTTGTCGCGATCTGATTGTCCTTCGAAAAAAGAAATATATAAAGACTTATCTTTTTATTGAACTTAAACAATGAAAAGACACGAAATTAGGTCTGTCATTCTTCTTCGAGGTGCGCTAATTACTACAGTTTCGCTTTTCTTCGCTTTACTCTCTCTTTGGCTTCGAATTGGGCCGTTTTATTCGAATTTCTCCATTTTAGTGCTGCTCTTTCTTTCTTTTTTTTCATGTGCTTCTCCTCCGGGTCACGACAGATATATACACGCAGATGAGCACTTATTCGGCAAAGTTTAATGAGAAGGTTTTTTTATTCAACTTTTTTTTTTCTCTTGCCTTTTAGCTAATTTGTGATTAGCAGATTTCTCCATTTACGTCAGTGACGATACTCGTATTATTTTACTTAATAAATTTATATGAAGAAAATATTACAAAATATACTAAACGGAATAATGGAGGCCCAAAATATTAATATCCAGAACTTATAGATTAATAAAATTTCCTATTCATTTGTCCAGTTAAGTCATGCATATTCGAGATAATATGGAAAAAAAGAAGATATGATATTATGTTGGTATCACTTTTCACGTGTGCTCGTCTATCTTAACATCAATAACAGCTTTACGCGAAAAGGACGCATGGAAAATATGCGCATAATATGAGCATTCCCTACGTTTCGTTGCTGACTGGTGGCAATGATGTAACGTCATGTCTCCAATTTTACGCGTCCTATAAACTCCAATGCAAATATCATCCGTAGAATCCAGTTAAAAGAAATAAAAATATAAAAGTGAAGTGAAATGAATTATTCTTATAAAAAAATGATGTGAGATGATTTTTTTCTTATTATTTTCTTACGTGTTATGATAATTTTTATAGTTTATTGTTTTATTTTAATTGTAACTTTTAGGTTGTAAAACATCAATGTATTTTAAAATCCAATCTGCGTGTGCATTTTGAAAATAAAAAACAATATAACATTCTGAGAAAATAGTGAAAAATAGTTAGAACAACGTGAGAGTAAATAAATCAATGAGAACTAGTCGAATTAAAACTCGTACACAAAACAGGCGTGCCTGGTATACAAAAAAAAAACAATGTTTCGAAGTAGAAAGAAAATATAAACTAGAATATATATTCCCTATAAGGGGAGAGAATAACAAAGAATAAATTCGCGTACAGTAAGAATAATATGATATCGATATTTCACTCTGAACGTAAATTAAAAAAAAACAATGTACCAATCATACATGCAAAAAATATCTATCAGAAAATAAAAATAACATCGTATATGTCTCTTAAATATCTTCAGTAATGTATATTGGAGATATGAGTGTATATGTTACCTTGTCTAACTCGACCAACAACAAAAAATTCAAATGGACATAATAGGTTATAGAAATCATAATGATTGACGTGTTTACGAATAGCTATTTTAAAGTTAAATTATCCTCACAATTGATATATACGTCAACGTATCTGAAAAGCATTTTAATTTGAATATGTATTGACGTCCATATATCTATAAATAATAAAAACTCGTTGGCTAAAATTAATTGTACTATAAACTAATAACGAAAACAAAATGAAAAGTCAAGCACATCGAGATGTAATAATAACAATAATTAATTGTAACTTTTCTCCCGTTGATATACGTGTATGTGTTTAGCAACAAAAGCAGGATAAGGATATTATTGTTCATTTTTTATTTTGGGATAGATTTTGTGTTATATATGCACAGGAAACTCACAATAAATATATACTTTTTCCTAATCGACACGTCTCTTCATCGATTCGTCCCACAAAATTGTCATATGTAAATCATTTCCGAGTCTACGTGTCTGCGGGCAACCAATTGTAATATATATATAAACGTGCGGTTGCTACTATTGCAGTGGAAAGGATGGATCAGAGAGAGAGAGAGAGAGAGAGACAAAGACAGAGAAAGAGAGAGAGAGAGAGAGAGAGAGAGAGAGTGAGACAGACAGACAGAGAACGAGAGAGAGAGAGAGAGAAAGCGTTGCGTGTTGTTTGACAATTCGTAAACTATATATAGAACCTTACGCCACGACTGTGTTTCTCTATTCATGTTGTTTCAATACACAATAACACGCTTTCTCGGGGGTTTTGAGGTGTTGAAGTTTGGACACGTTTCGTTTTTTTTATCTTCTAGTGTCTTTGGATGTGGGTCAATTGTCGTGTGTCAAAATAATAATGTCTAAGTGTTCTTACCTTTTTTGTTACGAAAATACTTTTAAAAAATACACACACACACAAACACACACACACACACACACGTATTTCACTAATGAAATGAACGGTATTTTAACAGAAAGATTATTTTATTAAAAATTAATTGGAAATTAGCACTTCATAAATGACAATGCTTTTTATAACTGAAATTCAGTTAACACATAAACCCCGTTTATAAAATTCCATCTTGAGCAGTCAAACGTTCCCGAAGCGACTCTTAAAAATTGAGTTATACCGTTTAAATTTCACGAAAAAAAGAAAATGCCAAGTACACGCTCTTTTTTATTCTCGAAGATGATGACAGCTGCAGCGAGTAGAGGGAGAATTTGCATGTATATTAAGCAAACGTCACGTATCTTTTTTTCCAGACAACTTTAAACTATTGTATTTTTATGCTCGCACGTGCAGCAGTAGCATATGGAAGTTAAATTTTTGCTACGCGAGCGATGAATTCGGGCAACAAGTCAATTATACATCGTTTTTAAACAATGGAAAAAACGTAAAATTCCCTCGTTATTGTAGAGTGTGTGTGTCTCTTGTAATGCATTTATGCAATGTACGATTTATATAACAATCGATTTCAATACACTAGCCTATACTATTACATGAGATAACGTCTCTACCCGCGTATAAAACTAGATCAACTTTTACTCTATGTCTACTGTCGTTGGTGATAGAATTTTATCTCAATGATGTATATCGAAATGATCATAATTACAGTATAGAACATCGGTATTCTTTTGATAATGCAAGATATTCGTTTATTGATTTATTTTATTTAATTAGCTTGCAATTGTCAAAAGTATATTAAAAAGTATGAATAACGGATGACGCGTGCGCACAAGCCCCGATTAGACGTATATAATGGTAATAGCAGAAAATTAGCATACGATGCAATAATATCGAATATATAGGTGTGATAAATGTATATATTTATCTACAGACATTACGCGACGTTATACATGGAGCTTGATTACGACAAATAAACACGACCCTATTTATACGTCGTCTAACCTGTAGCCCAGTTGCGCACGGTAGCCGAGTTAAAATCCAAGAATAGAGAGACGGAGACTGCCGACGGTCGGCAAAGAGTACCTGAGTCACTGGATTCTCTCCTGGACGATAGACAACATTGTGAAGTGGTCGCTTTCTACCAACGTAATTCACACAGACAAATTCCAATAGCGAGGCGTAGATGAAACACATACAAACGCCATCCCATACGTTCATTGCCGTTAGGTTGGAAACCACTGGTAACGTCGAGCGAAAACCATTCGACGTTGTGAAAAAATTGAGCATTGTCGTCACACCTGTCGGTCATTTGAATAAAAATTGTTTGTAGTTTTGTTCTTATTTTAAATTAAATATTAAAACGTAATATTCAAACTTACCAATCATAACGCGAGCTGGTACGGCATTCCACTCGAGCCAAAATGTAATGAAGGAACTGGTGACGAGAATAACGCCAGGTATGAAGACGGTGGTAAAATAGAAGGCTCGATCCCTCGTGAATATTAAGTCCACCTTTAGGCAGCTATAGTTACCTGCGGCGAGAATGTCACTTTGATCGACGTTTCCTACGATTTTTTCGTCATCGTTATTTCCATTCCGTTCACCTTTGCCATTCGTACTCAGAGAGAAAATAAATTTTCATTTTTCATTTACGTATATATATATATATATATATATATATATATATATATATACATATATGTGTGTGCGTGTGTGTGAATAAAAAAAATATTCACTTTTTTTCTCATTCCACTCTTATATATTTTTTGTATACTTCTGTCCAAGTGCGAATTCGACAAAGTGAACGTATAAGAAAAAACAAAAACAGTTATAACGTGTGGGTGTGGATACGAAAGAGATAAAAGTTGGGTGTAAAATTAACTTTTTGACGAGAAATGCGTGGTTTCCCGTGTGCACGTCTTGCGATATAATAAATTTAGTACTCTTATCTCGTTGTGATATACTAGGTGTAGTTTTTTTTTCATTTTTTTTTTTGTCTCTGGGTCACGATTATGACAACTTCTACTATATCCTAGCACTTTTTTTATTTATTGTCCGAACAGAAATAGAGAGAGAGAGCTATGTCAGGTCAAAGTTGCTCAGGAGCAATTACAAACTTCTGGTGCGCGCGCTAACACGTAAGTTTAATTGTCTCCAAAAGCTTAAAACCGCATTATTTTTTTTCTTGTTCTTTTTTCGTTTTTTAATCAATGAATCAAGTGTATTTCTATTATAAGATTATAATTGTATAACCTAACTATGCGACATAGTTGACTTCAACTTTGTTGAAAATGAAGCCTCGCGCAATATGCACTCTCTCTGTCTGTCTCTCTCGCGTGCAGCATAGTCCGCATTGCTGACATTTTTTATACGTACGCGACGTACATACGTAAATTTCTCATAGGATGACATGACGTATTTCTATAGATATATCTTATAATGTCGAATGTTCTCTAAAACGTCGATGCACAAAATTGCGCGCTAGGAATTTTACTTATGTACAAATTTTTCATTCGCGTATTTTTTTTTCTCGATAATGTAAAATCTCATCGGGGAAGAGATTTTTTCTTTCTTTTAAGTACTTAAAAAGAATTTCAAGATTTTTTTTTCAGAAAGATTTAAAATTAAATGATACAATTACAGAATAATCTTTAATTAATCGCGTCATTTCGAATATAACAACATTATTGGGAATATGATTAATGATGATATCTAATCAGATTATTTCACTGTATATACCGTTCAAGTATTCATAATGACTCTTGAAGTGAATCAATAGAAATTATATACGATCGTTAATTGTAGCCATCGTTGAATCAATTCAGGAATAACATCTGTTCAAGTAGCTCTATTCAATCATTAATAACGCAATCAATTTACGTGCTAGAATCTCGTCATCGACGAAAAAATAAGTTAATAAAAAAAAATCGTTAATGTTTATTTTTGTCTTCGTTTATAATAAAACACGTTATATGTACTAATATCAAGTCGGTTAATTTGAAGCAACTTTCTTCAACGCGTCTATATAATCTACGCGGACGCTATAATAATGTTTGCTAACTAGTTACAAACGCGTTCACCATTAATTCGGAGTTAACTGCCATGTTGTCCAAAAATTATTAACTATGTTTTTACTGTACTATCGGAGAAGTTTCTTTTAAAGCGAAATTCTTTCATTAATTATACATGTTTATGTTATATTTATACTCTCTTGATCTGTAAGATATATTTATTATCAATCATGCAATCAATTTAAAATTAAAAAAAAAATATATATATATAGATTGTACGAAAATTGAATTCCAACAATACTAGCACCTACATGAACACAATTGAATTTCGCTATATTATTGATATGCGACAGACTCATCAAGCTATTTATACGATCAATATATTTATATATAGGTATACTGTCAACGTATATACACGTTAACAAAGACTGTATAGCCAAACAATTCAACTAAAACAACCAACATCGATTACATCAAACTACTACGGTGTATGTGTTGTTGGATATAGGATTTTCAATATACAAACAACCAATATCAGCCATCCACACATATTAGGCTATATAGGAAGCTTTATATATTGGTTGCCCCATTGTATACGCGCGTTACGCTGTGCATAATTATGATATAATATACTCTCTAAGAATCTCTACGGAATATGCCTCAATTGTTTTCGTGAGCTGTGAATGTACTTGATAAGCTTGTTTCAAAGGAACGAATATACATATATATACCTTATTACTCTTTGGGAATAAAGGGCACATTTTTAAAATCATTTCTTTTTCTTATTTTTGATTTATTTTACATTAAACAACAGGTTTTACGTGACTTTTAACACACAATTTCTCATGCGATATCAATTGTAACGAAAAAATTGTGATTTTTTTTCTTTACAAATAAACGTACAAAAAATGTGTAAAAAGTTTATATCGATTCATCGTTTAACATTTATTTATTTGAAAATTAAAGCAAATACTTGTTTGGCTAAAGCATCTAGTCTATTTTAGCTTTAAAAGTAACACATGTTTTTTTAACTTGTTTCTTATTGTAGAGGGTTTTAAAATACTATAAACTAAATCACACTCTAACTATTGTAATCGATCTAACACACAAAAAACAAAAAAATGTCAAAGGACATCTGTTAGTTTTGGTAAGCTTGGTCCAATGTCTCACTCTCATACATTTGTTATTACATGGTTATTTTGATAATTTTTATGTTAATTAAAGGAAAAAAACTCGTTATTCACACGTTTCAAGGGCTTCGCAACAAAGCCATACACAGTTCACACAATGTTTTTTTCGTTTTTTTTTTGGGTCGTTTACCTTGCTCCTCAAACCTGCGCTGGCACAGCGAGCACTTCGAGTCCCCGAATTCATCGTACTCGTCCTCGTAGTCGACGATCAACTGTCCGTCAGCTGCAAACAGAACAGCCACGATCTGCCTATTTTTTGTTCGTTACTTTATTGAAACGCTTCTCACCCATCTTCGATTCTTTTCAAAAGGAAAAAAGCACACTTAGTTTGTTTTTTTTCTTTTAAAGCCTCATTCTTAGAATTTTCGTTTCTTTCTTTTGTTTGTTGCTCTAAGAATCTATCTCATTCACAGCGTTTTGATTCTACGTACTACCATGTCACATTTTTCATTTGGGATTTTAGAAATGACACGGAAAAAAAAAGACAAATCTAATTTGCATTCCCACAATGCGATATAGAGAATAAGACAAAAGATATAACATTTCATTGACTTTAAGTGCATTATTGAAATAAATGTAAAACGATTAACTTGTAAATTTGTGCATATTACTAATTGCTTTACCCATACGAAAATAGAAAAAATTATCCGAAATATCAATGATAAACACACCGATGCAAGTGACAAAATTAAGCATTCATTCTTTTTACATAACGAAAAAAAACTCCATAAACTAACCGTACGATAACTAAAAAAAATGTTGTTTCTCTACAGTCGATTACCAGCACTAGAAAGATTTAAAAAAACGACAATAGAATACATTTGTAGAAGGCATATAAGCAATGTTTTATCGAGCCGCGTCATTTCTTATCCCCCAAGAATGAGTGCCAAATAAGTCTGAGACATCAGCAACGTACACGTGGATTATATAGACTTCATGAATGGCCGAGACTTTTTATATAAAGTAACACACAAGCCACCGATGTGGTCGCCACAATCGCTCGGCTTTTTATACGTATATTTTTTTTTTCATCGAGTACAAAGTGCACCCATTTGGCTGGCTGTTATGCGACACGTTGTTACTGCATGGCACTTTTTCAACATTTAAAATGACTATATAGAATACTATTTCACTATGCTAGATGAATCGAGCGATATGAAACTCTTTAGTTTTTAGATGACGCTTTATGTTATGAAACACTAAGCGATTCTATTTTATATTATGTATAGCAAATAATCTAGCTCTCTATGAGAGGACTATTAAGTGTTGAATTCATATGACTTGTGTTTGTTTATTTGGAATTTAAGTATTTGGAAAATACGAAAGTTTTGTACGACATCGTGTAGCTGTGTGTTATTTATTATATTTGTTGCTCTAGACATATTTCTGTGTCAATATATATGTATAATGCGCTCTACTGTCATCTTTTTGTACCTGTTCGCGTGATCGAGGAATAAATATCGAAGAAAAAATATTGAAAATTGATCATACAAGTAAACATATCAGATCATAACTACGTTATATTCAGTAGTAGATCCAAATTGAAAATCTGTAAAAAGTAATAGCACATTTCAGCTAAATAGTGAACATTCAATAAAGTAAGAATAATAATATTAAAAGTCTATGGTCTATTAAAAGTCCAATGCTAGAATTTTGATAAATAAAAATTGATTGATTAATCATATTAATGATATTTATGATTTATGGAAATGAGTATATCGTGACTTGACTGATATTCCACTTATTCGTATTTTTCACACGTTTAGAATAGTTAAACTATTGTCAACTTAATGAGATAAAAACAAAGTTAAATCTTCGCAAAAATTATACCTTCGCACTCTAGAGTAATAATTTGACGAACAAAAACAAATCGAAACAAACATATAAAATTGGGTAGTGTAAGAAAGTCTCAAATATAACGTGTATATATAAGTGGTGTGTATATATATTTATATAGATGTATAAACATTAATATTTTTTTAATTTCTTCTTCGCCGACAAATTTATATCTTCGTTTGTCCATTCGCTAGTGGTTGTTAATCTAAAGAGAAACCACAGCGATGTGGGAACCACATTTGGCTTTGTCTAAAAAGTTTATTTTGTATTTCTTTCTTTTTCAATCGTCAAGCGAGACAGAGACCAAGATTGCCAATAATCTAGGGTTTCTATTGTGCAATGTAATACAATAAACATAAATCTCTATGACTATATCTACTGCATATCGAATAGATTAAAAAGACATTAAATAATCAATAAGACATTCCATTAACATGCTAATATCTCTTCGTGTATATCGAGTTTCAGTCAATTTTTTATTTTACACGGAGTAAATTTTTCATTAATCAACAGCCGAACTCTTTTTTCGTGTATAAAACAAAAAAGAAACAAAAATGCAAAATCATCCTAGCCCAGTATCATGTATCACCCATCACATCATTTCCATAGTTACACCTCTTAAATAAAAACGTGAGCGTTTATACGTATGTAAACAAGTATAATGTGTATACATTGCACTTTTTTTCGCAGCGTACTATACAAAAAATAACTCGACGATATCAGCACAGTACATTGTCGAATTATGTATCGGTGAACGTGTGTTTATATGGCAATGACGTGCAATATTTATTTGTCTTTTATATGAGTGTTTTATGTGTGTACGTGTATGGTAATAGTCATTCACGTCAAAAGTTGCGCTACGCGAACATAAATGCGAGAGAATATCCAACAGTTATAAAAAAATTGCGTTCGTACAAACAAGCAAAGAGCTGTATACATGATAAATGCGACCTACAATTTCGTCGCTCGTTAATCATTATGCGCGATAGATAGAAAGAGAGAGCGAGAGAGAGAGAGAGAGAGAGAGAGAGAGAGAGAGAGAGAGAGAGAGAAAGAGAAAGAGAAAGAGAGAAAAGGAGAAGAAAGGAAAGAGCGAGAGAGAGAGAGAGAGAGGGAAAACAAGCAAGAAAAACTTACCTACCTCTCGTATATATGTTATGTACGCGTTAAACAACTCAATATTACAGAAAGCCTACGCGCAAAGTTCGATTTGAATACGATTTTGCTACCAGATGTAAACTGACCTACTTTGTATTGCATGTATATATATATACGTGATTAACCGTTGTGAGCACATACGAAAGCTTCTGTTTTTCTTTAATTTGTAGCTGACAATACGGGAATACACATGTATGCCTATCCAATTATGTGGTTAATTAGACATTGGAAATGCTACTTTGTAAGCAGTAGCAGAAAGGTCGGATGAACTGATTTTATTTCGAGTAACAATGTATTTTTGTTTGTTTGTTTGTTTTTTTTTTGTAGTATACTATTTTGAGGATCGATAAGTTGTCAACAATAATGTAGCGAATGCTATAATAATCCAAAAAATTACGTACTTATTCGTAAAGAGACTTTTTGGTGTTGAGGCTGTGAAATTTTACAACAAACACATTTTTTTTTCTCGTAAGAAGTACGTTGAATATTTGGATGGAAGAGAGGAAAACTTGAAAAGGAACGATAAATATTCATTCCCTCTAATCAGTAAAGTGCAAATAAATACTTCAGGAAGTAGGACATCAAAATTGCTAGATAAAACTACTCAACACAATTAAAAGTTGATTTGTTTAGTTAATTGAATTACAACACATTTCATTAGACCGTTTTCGAAAACAACATCGCTCACAAGGAGACAAAAGAAATTGATCGATATTTACGAACGTCAAAGTATGACACATTTTATAACAAATTTTTAGAGAGAAAGAGCGAAAGGGAAAAAGAAAATAGCGTTGTGCAAAGAGCAAAGAAAATAAAAATAAAAAGATTATTAATAGCTGCGAAGCATAGAAGCGTTAAATAGGAACTCACCTCTCCAGCTAGCCTTGATCGGACAGGTGATTGTTTGGTTTTGTATGAGATAAGCATTGAGGGTTGTCAAGCTTGGACTCTTTCGTAACGTATCTTCGTCGTTCTTCCACACGTATGTTATCGCTGTCTGCTCGTACGATACTATAAACGAATATAATTTGCTAGTTATATAACGTTATAAGTAAATTGTTTAAATATCAAAATTATATTAGATGAACATGAGGAACAAATATATAAAGTTTGTTCCACCAAAGATTACGTGTATTACTTACTGCTCTCAATAGCGAATGAACACAATGGATCGTCGAAAGGGAATATGTTGAGCCTACCCTGGCAAGATAGGATAAGATGGCGTCTGCAAAGTAGAGAGAATGAAAAAAATATGTTAGATTTTCTTTACAATAAACTTCAAAATTCATAGATTTCATTTTGTGTAGCATGAGAAATAAATTCTATATGAAATTTTCTATCCATGTTATGCTGCAACAAAAGAGAAAGAAAGAGAGAGAGAGAGAGAGAGAGAGGACGGCCAAAGCCAATAGAAATAAATCGCTCGCTATGTAAGGCAATTTAATATTACTGAAAATAGTGCAGAAATTTCGCTGGCAGTTTTCTCACGTACACATTAAGCGAGTATAACAAGTAATTTTCCAGTTGCCCGATTTAGTCGGTACTTTCTTTTTTACATTTTTTTGCCGTTTTTTTTTCTTTAACTGACGCAACGTTAAATTGCTCTCGAAAGAAAGTAATTGTCAGCGACTACGAGTTGAAAAATAACGATAATTAAATTAAATGTACCGCATAAGATAGTTGACGGTGCCATTGCGATAGATACGCAAAGCAAAATGGACTGGTATAAGTGGATCCTTGAAGTCACCATGCATGATGAAATAGGTGTCAGGCAGCCAAATATCGTTGTGATGGTGAATTGCGTTGAGAAACTCGTAACGTGAACGGTTGCTATAGCGTAACCGAGGATCGTACCACTGCTGTTGAAGTAGAAATTCCACCTCGTATTTCTGCAATTTTATATAAAAAATTTTTTTTTTCTCTTTTTCTTTCATTTCGCATAGCAGCATGAATATGAAGTTATTCATTGTCCTTAATAGCTGTCGTCAAGTATTCATGCTAAAGGACCGTCTTGAAATATTAATGCTTAGTCGGAATCAAGATAAGCTTAATATGACTACCAACGTTGCCAAATAATACTTTTTTTTATTAAGGATAAATAGAGTTTTTGCATTTTTCAACGCGAGAGAGATTTTCAAAAATGAATATAAACCGGAATTAATGGTTTAATCTAGACATAGATGACAAAAAACAAATCGAGGAAATGCGAAGCGTTTATTAACGAATACATTAGTTCTTTGGAAAACTTAGGTATGTTTCAACAATGCAAGAACTAAATTTAACATTGTTTTATACTTTGATATTATTCTTTAAAATCGAAAGAAAAACCTAAGATACTCTATGAATATTGAACATGGAATAATTCAGGTAACGTCGATCGTAGTATAAAATAGGAAAGCTCATCTATCGTAATGTAAAAGAGAAAAAATAAGCTCAATCCTTATTCCATTCCTCACAAGTATACGTGAGTCGTGTCATCAATTTCCATGAACACTAATGAAAACGCACGGTATGCATGAGAGAAATACACGAACGAGATGGATTTTCCTTTGCAGGCATGGATATACCTAATGGAATCCTCAATGCAAGGCTATGCTTCTTTATATCGATTTCAAGGAGGTAAACGCCAAAAACTGTTTTTATACATGTATGAACTTAATTATATATATTCCATCGACATTAGATGGTTTTTTGTCGTCTTGTCTAGGATAAAAATTATATAACTTGGATCTAGATTAAAAGGCATTTTAGTGTTAGTTTGAGTCTCGTTTAATTAGACAGAGATGACTATTTTATGTGACGATGTAGGTCAAGGCAAGTGAATTATTTTTGATACATTAATTGAGAATGTTCATTAAGCTAAAATATTGCAATGGCTGAAGAAAACTCTTGAAGAAGTTGGGCATAGTTTAGAGTTGAATGAAATTTGCGTTGTTAATTCTATTGTTCTAATTCGATAAATAATTGTTACTTCGGTTAAGATGAATATTTCAACAAAGGTGAAATTCACATATTTAAATAGTTGGAATTCACTTTTAATTAACGTCTATTCAATACCCTCTCACGTTAAACGCTTTGAACATTAAATAAATCAGAATTACTCGAATGAATGAAGTAAACGACTATTTTACTGGAGCGTTAAATTCTACGTTATTTTAAACGAAAGTAAACTACTTACAGTAAGAAACAAAATGAAATCAACTGTTAGATCTCGGATTATTTCTTAGAAGTAACTTATCGTGACTTTTGAATGTACTCTAGTTGAAAATCAAAGTAAAAGACTAGAGCACATAAGAGAAAATGTTTTTTCAAGATTACAAGAAAAAAACAACTATTGTCAAATAAATTACCAAACTAGACTCGTCCGGTGATGCAAGACTAAGTAGTAGCACGCTGACGTTAACGGTCAAGGTACCTGAAACAGATCGTCGCCATGTCAAAATTTAAATTCATTCTTTTTTTCAGCAAAACATAAAAAAATATAGACACCCATAGCCAACATCAAAACAACAACGTACAACACCAAGTGTACGTATACGTGAAATGATCAAACCTGAATCGAAAGCGTCTATATGCATTTGGTGTTTATCACAAATGTGTGCATTATATATATTTAAGCCTCTGGTGCAAGGAACATTAAGCGTATATAGTTTATACGTACATGCCATACCATGCAATCGGACGTCTTACGGTCCTTTTATAAAGGTCATGCATTATGAACGTATCGATTAACGAAATGATTATACAGTTCATTATATAGTTCGGAATATAATACAGCTTAATATGTCCGACTATACGATGAGTTGTACTACTTGTATTGGAGTTTCAATGGAAAAAACGTAATTTAGAATATCGATAAATTACTAGTGAATAAATATAATGCTAATAATATGGACAAGTGTGTCAAAATGTATATATAGTTAGTTTTATTAAAGTATTGAATATATTATATACGTCAATTAATTCGCGTACGAAATCTAAGATAAAAGATACGATTACCGCGAGAGAAATATTTTGTGCATACAAGCAAATGCATTATCTACTGTTTTTTCTCTATGTAATTCAAACTAATTCGTACACTATTTTAAAATTCAACACGATGAGCTAATTAATTGATACAACCACATTCGACAACACACAAAAAATATACAACATAAAAATTGAGACGCTGCATTTACACAATCAGCGTCGTCGATCCAACTTTCTTTATTTTTTTTTTACACGCACGCAAAATTGATGGGGCACTATATTTTCGTGCAATGACGATAATGAACGAATACGTGATATTCTTCAACCGAACTACAGGGTGGATGAGTGGTTTAATAATTTGATTTTCATGTGTACTATGTATGAAATAATGAATTTGGCAGATTGAAGGGTAAATCTTGTAATTATTCTGTATAATTGTACATTACTTTGATATACATCCGAAATGTACGCATCGATTCCTATTATTCAATGACCTCGGTGTAATTTGACGCTTTTATAATGTATTGGAAAAGTCCATTTTCACTTTGAATATTCCACACTAGCTTTCAGTAGAATTACATTATGACAAATGGGGAAAAACGAATAGTCAAACAATACCCATATAGCAAATAGAAAAATTGACTTTCTCTATTCCAATTTGTGCAGTTCTGCGTTATCTATATAGGTTTTGGCTACACTGGCGCCTTTTCAATTAAATCTAATAAAAATACAATTCAATTAAGTCTAACGGGAAAATCTGATAAAAGCGTTGCATAAAGGCGCATGGATTTAACTTTTTTTTTGGTTTTCCTCCGAACCTTTAAGCTGCTTTTACATTATCAGACCTAAAACTCATGCTTTAAAAAAAATATATCGATATCTCTTCAAACTTCTACAACGCCTAATTGAATGGTCTAGTTGAGAAAAAAATAGGGGAAAAATGATTGACGAACGATTCGATTGTGCGAGATATGAAGAAGAAAAGGATCGCTGCAGTCTGTGCTTTTGCCGTGAAATCACGTGATTTCTATATGAAATCATGAGTGTATATAGGTGTAAGTTTCGTGTATGTGGTTTTTTCTTTTTATAAAACGTGCACGATATGAGGACACCAAAGATATAGGAAATAGATGCATCGAAGGAGAATATATTTCGCCGTTAATGTCCGCTCTGGATCTCATACTTTTGTTTTTCTCTTTTCACCAGTATTTCGAATGCAGTTTTAAAACGAAAGATTAGGAATTCATTGATCTGTAGTTGCACACACACGCATACACTCACACACGCAAACACAATCCGTATGAATGATTGAAATCCAGAGCGAAATAGTCGACGATAAACACAACAACAATTCGTGTGTAACTCGCACACGGTTTGAGGCGCTATATAAAAAAGGAACTATCGACGAGAGAGTGATGAATTATTCAACCTCGAACCGTGGCAAAAAAGGAGGAAGAGAGAGAGAGAGAGAGAGAGAGAGTCTCGTTATCGAGAAGCCCTTGCTTGTCCTCTTCTCTTGCGCTGTCTGAGTGGAAAATCCGATTGGATTTGTTGTTCGTTAATCTTCCTCTTCTTCATTATTTCCTTTTCTTCTTTTTTCGCGCTAAGAACGTCCGTCGGTGAAAAATTAGAACGACGATGTTGTACATATATACTTTTTCAACGTTTGTCTTTCGACTTTTTATTTTCTTTTGCCTGACAAATTTGCCTTAATCCCGGTGCATTATTCATTTAGCTTATTGAAAGTCGGTGCAAAATTTCTGATTTTTCAAACTTTAAGATTATCTTCGCCAAACTTTTATACCGTTGTGTAACTCAGTTATTGTTATATATATAGGTATAACATACGCTCGAATATATTTCAACTTGCGCTACTTTCTCCTAATCGCGTCTATTTCATAACAATTCATCATCGCATGAATAATTTGCTAACGATTGTAAATTAAATGAACAATAGTTAAATTCTTATAACAAATTCATGCAATATTTTGTCATTACTCTAGAAACGTTAAAAAATGTTTTCTTTGTTATCTAATTATTTCACACTTAATTCTATTCTGACTAAATAAATTTTTCATATAGTCTATTGTTCAAACATTACTAAACACATAGTAATCTATCCATTCAAACGTATGTAAATTCAATCGAAGATTATAACGCTTAAAATCTTTGTGAACATAAGCATTATGTCGCGCACACAGACAGCCTAGAAAAGGAGGCAAACAGAGGAGAGAAGAGAAAAGTGTGTACACAGAGAAAAGAGAGACAGAGAGAAAATTGTCCATAGAGATTGAGAGAGAGAGATAGAGAGAGAGAGAGAGAGAGAGACAGACAGACAGACAGAGAGAGAAGAAAAAGGAAGGAATAGAGGCACGGACCGCGAAGGTGAGTGCGTAGGTGTTGGTGCGGCGTGTAGATGTTTTTGGTCTTGGCCGAAGATGACGAGGAGCCGTCGGTGGCAACGTCGAGTGCCGCGTCTCCTGGCCGGCGCATCCCGCAGCAGAAATCCGCATCTGGAACACCCAACACACATGGCAGCCACCATCTCTCTCTTTTCGTTTTATTTCCTTCAATTCTCTTTTTTTTTTGTTGTTCTCTTCTTTTTTTTGTGTTTTTTTTTGTTTTATTATTCGCGATTAAATGATACTTGAGTGTGAGTGAGATAATGGGTTGCGATGCCGAGGTGAATTTTTCAAGGTGATTTTAAAACGGTGAGAAGCAAGAGTTTAAAATTTTGTAAAACAAAGACATTTTTTCTTCTTTTAAAGTATAACACAAAATTAAGTCGTATAATTCTTCATTTTTTTAGAGAAATTTCTTCTTGTCTTATTTCCTTTGTAATTAAATAATTTAGGTCACCTTTTCAACTTTTTCATAGAGAATTATATCGCAAGGGCAAACTTGTTGTTGTTCTTCTTTTTTTCTAAAAAAAATTCCATTAGCCGAGTAAAATCACCTTTCACGTGATAAAAAACAACACACACACATACACACATAATTTTCACAATCTGCGTTCGTTCATTCTCAAAATCCATCGCGAAAACGTGCCCATTTGAGTTTTTGGAAAAAAAGAAGGTGTCGGAGTGGCGCTAGTCCATTGATTCCGAACTGGTATTTTTTTTTTGTTCCAGTATAATTGGCTGGTTGCCGAGTAAGCCATGCAGTTATTGTGCCATGTATACACCACTTCTTTTTTTTCTTCCAATGCCCGTTTTTATTGCACTTTGGATTTCAACGCTGCGCTTTTTATTTATGTTTTTAAACTCTGTTGGTCGCTTGTTTGCTTTCAAGAGTCGTCGTCGTTATAAGTGATTGTGTATACTGAGCGATGAATTGACGTATCGAATATACCATTTTCGAAATATAGGACGTATAGATTATTTGTATTATTCTTTGTAAATGTTGTTCGTGGATAGATATTGTACCAATGCGTTGAAAATATATGGAATAGCCAGCACATATAATATTTTTCTTTTTGCACATTTAATTTGCGAATAACTGCATGGGTTACTTTTAGTTATCATAAGAAACATCGAAACTACGATACGGCGGAAGATATCAAATTTACAGATGAGATATAAGACAAAAAATGGTATCAGGTAATCAATCGAATTAATCTAGTTAATAATAAAAGAAATATTAGATACACACACAGTACTCATACAATTTAGTATATTAACAAAGTATACGTATTCTAAAGGTTAATGGATGCTTGCAATACTTAGAATAATATGTAATAAATGAAGAACGAAAGAGAAACACAAAATAGAAATCATACATATGAATACGACATAGATATGTGTTAAAGTTATGTATGCGGCGAGTGTATAGAGCGAATATAGGAAAAAAATAACGAAATGATTTGAGAGGCATCACCAACAATTGGGAGTATGAATGTACTGATGGATGTCGGATATTCGTCTGTAGTTCGTTTTTTATGGTCATTTATCGATGTATAGATTGGCAATAGGAAACTCGTGTGTTCGTGTTTTATTTTTTTACGTCGTTGGGTTTTCTATCGTCGTCGCTGATTGGATTCGCAATAATAATAAAAAAAACACGACCACTCAATTCTACGATTTAAAATTAATCGTAAATTTCTTGTCGACTGATATTCCTTCATGGATAAACAAAAATATTAAGAAAAAAAAGAAGGAATTAAGGCAACAAGATATATCATAACAAAAGCCAAGATTTTAAAAAGAAAGAGACGCATATTGTGCCTTTCTACGCATTAAAAGTAAAAAGATTTGCGAGGCAAAGAAATACAATCTGCTCTCTACGTCAGCATTGTGCCGTGTTTGTTCCCGTGACTGTATATACAGTTGAAAGCAAGTATCTCTATATATATAAGGCGTTGAAAATGTGCCACCAGTTTAATTAACAATAATGCGTTGTGGAAACGCTTGCGGAACACGAGGAAAAACATTAATTTGCCTGGATGATAAATAACTCTTTTTTTTTCTATCTCTCTTGTCTGTTTGTCTGTTTGGCGTGCTTTATGTTTCTTCTCGAGTTTCTAGTAATTTACTTTTTCGGCCAAGCTTTATTTAACCGTTTTGTTACAAAGTATTTTACCGCTGACACATTTAAAAATTAACTACGAATTCTTTTGAGAACTTAATCACTTTGAGTTTTTTTTCTTACGTAAATGAAAAAATAAGATGATTAATCATTTTGAAAAATTGTATCACGTCCATTTTCTCCGAAAGATCATTTTTACTTTTCTAAATTAAATTGCCAACTCAACAAATTCGATCAAACGACCAAGCTCAATTTGTCTCTTGGAATTTATCCATTGTTGGACAAAAGGAAACTAATCAATTTATCTAATTCTATAGAAAAATATGTCAACCATACGGGATTAAATATAACAGGCAGCATATAAGAGTCCCAAAGGCTTTAGCAATGAGGCAAAGAAAATTTTCTTCAACAAACTGAAATTTCCTGAGCGTGGCGCGAGAAGAGCTACCACCGTTTGTAAGCGTCAAACAAAACAAAAGCCTCGACTACACTGTAGAGAGTTTGCCGAGGGCCGAGAAAATTTCATTCCGAGAGAGGCTCTAAGAAGCGAATGAAAAGGCGAAGATGCTTTTGTGCAGTTTCTAGCCTAAGGCAAAACGGCATCTCTCTTATCCCAATACAGTTACTACACTGGCAAAGTCTTAGGCTTGTTTATACGACAAGAACATTTCTCTTTTACGATTTAATGAACTTTTAAATAGTCCGAACCCCATCCCTCTTTTTTTTGTATTATTTGATCTAATTTTTCCTCTAGAGTAAGTCAATTATCAAAGTTTTCTTTATCACGATTAAAAGACCCACTTTCTTTGCTAAAATATATGAGAACACGAAGCAATTACGTTTAACTTACCAACCTGGTAACAAAACAAGTTATCTCAGCTCGTCTCTGTTTTAAGTAGAAGAGAGAAGAAAAAATAGGAAACGTTAGAGGGTTAATTTGTTTTTTTTATCTATCGAAACTGATTGAAGTTATTAAAGCTTTTTCTCTTTCTCTCTTTCTCCCTCTCTCTCGATCCGATTAAATTTGTATACGATAAAGAAAGAAGACGCGATCAATGAACTTTTTTATCGGGCTATTTGTTTGGGTAAAAACTTAGTCGAGATTCGACGAATGAGATTTTGCATAGTTAGCCTCTCGTACTTCTACGACGAGGATGATTTCTATTTCCGAGGTTGAGAAATATTCGAGAAACATTACCGTTAATTTTAGAATAAGTGCATTTTTTTATTAGTATTGTATATTACAACAAGAATACAATACGATGTTTGTCATTTCATAAACAACATCTCAAACGATTAGGGTGTTCCCTTGCTTTTGTCCTCGTTTCGCCTGCACTTGCTTATTCGACATTCTTTCGCGCGGCAAAGTTTTATTGCAAGCCGACTGAAATTATTTCTGTGGAAAAAGAGAGGTTTACGAGCGTGTTCGTAAGATTTTTCATTATTGGAATACTTTCGAACTTGGAAAGTAACATTGTTAAGAAATCCCAAATACTTTTACTCGCAAATTATAAATTTTCAGTAGAAATGTCAATATATAGTCAAACAACGCGTTTCTGCAAGATTTTACTGAATGTGTCGTTTTGAAATTCACTTCAGGTACGTTCAATGTGCTGTAATAATCCACCTAAATAAAGAAAAAATAAAATAAACTTTTTTGAAATCCACCTACGATCTTGTACTTGATACTAGGACGTGCGAGTAAATCGAATTTTTCAAATGTGTATTTACGCTCGAGTGAATTTTTTACGGCGACACAAGAGAGAGAGAGAGTGGGAGAATGTACTTTTTCTGGGTAATTTCGGAGCTAAAAATTAGCACATATCAGTTTAAATGAACGAGAGTAGATAGCCCCAAAAAAGCATATCGTTACTTTTCATTAGTATGAGTGCTTTTTCTGGTACAATGCAAATGGTCAATCGGGGCGTGAGCTAGCATTTTTTATTGTTGTTTTGTTTTATTTCTCGTCAGATGCACGACTTTGCTCGCTCGATGGTCTAATGGATTTCCAGCTATTACTGCGTTGTCGTCCGTAGAGAAGTTATGGATTTTCCGTTAGTGTACAACTGACCGCTGTTTCAATTTGTCTCTATTTGGAAAGAATTTTACGTGTAAGCGTGTGTACGTATATAAATTTAGGCTTTTTTTCGTTTTTATGATTTGGAATCGTTTTAACAACGTAATATCGTATGCTTTATTTCATTGACGGTTTCAATCAAAAACGAAAAGTCAATTCCAATTGTAAATTGGAAAATTGTTGAATAAAAAATGCACATCGGCAATTGGAAACGGTTTGATTAAAATTTTGTTAAACACGATTTCGTTACAAAGAGAAGTTTATAAAAAATATTATTTAAATGTACTCGTTTCATCGATGTCATTCCTCACCGCGATATCGTATTCACCCAAAGTTAATCCAGTTTCCCAGGGGGATGTCCGGGCAAAAGTTGTAACCTCTGATAACGGTATAACCACGTACAGACAACAAGTACTGCTCGTTTCGAATGAAAACGCTTTATAACAAAAAATAACGTTTCCCAAATTAAAATCAAACGAGACTTTGCTTATTTCACATCTTTCTTCGACCGCACGAGTTACATACAAACTTGGATATCCCATTGAACAGAAAAATACCACGGCATTGAGTGTGAAAAAAAAACGAAAAAAACGCGTGTTTCTAGCAAGAACAGAAATAAGCCGACTTCTACGTAATAAAGTGCGCTCGCGCTTCATCAGAGTGCAACATTGTAGTATACATGTATAGCGAGAAAGTTTTCTGCGTCGCAAAGTGCGCTCTGAGCCACGGAAAACAAGTAACTCGTTATATGCGTCATAGACCGCTTTCGGGTAATACGGCTTTTCCTATATTTTACGACGATTATAGTTGAGCTTTCGTTTACGGAAATATCCGAGCTGAATGTTTATACGTAATATTTACACGAATGGTTGGTTTACGGATGATACTAATATTCGTCGGATGTTCGTGTTTTACTCAACATTCGAAACAATAACAAAGAAACTTTTATTCGCAAAATGTGCCGTATTACCCGAACTTTGCATAAGGCATATTAAACGAAAAAATAAAAGAACAAAAAACAAGGTAAATAAGAATAATAATAAAAAAAAGAGAGCGAGAACAGGTGTCAGTCAACGTCTCATCCGGCGGTCCAAGATAAAGAATACCCTTTCGACGGGAAGTGAACAGTGAACTGTGGTTGTGTGGTGCTGTTTTGTGGAATTGGTGGTGGTGCCGGTGGTGGTGATGATGATATTGGTGCTGGTAAGGTGGTGGTGGTGTTGGCGGCGAGGCAGTTGTATCGAGTTGTTCAAACTCATCGTCGATGGCCTCGCCGTCATCTAATTGGCGAGTCGAGGGTGGTGGCCTCAAGGTACCTTGAACCGGTGGTAATAGACGTTTGTCGTAACGGGTTGACAGCAACAAATTGTCCAGAATCTCCTTGTCCGATTTGCCTTCTTCAAAACTGTAAAATAATCATTCGAAATAAATATATACAACGTTGATGAGCTTTTCTTTTTTTTTTAAATCTTCCAATCTTTCTAGATAATACATCTGTATGTATATCCAAGGCAACTCACGTTCCGCAAGATATTTTTATCGAGTCAAGATTGACTTGACACTTTTATTTGATCGAGTATTGCATAATAACCTTCTCTTATTTTTTGTAACTTAATCTACTCGCGAGTGTAAAAATATAATATTAGTTATAAATATATACGTACATATCTTCAGCGTTGACGAAAGTAGCAAGTGTAATCGCTGAGGTAAATAAACAAAATGCGACAAGTAATAGGGAACTCGTGAGTGAGGCGAGAGACAGCGAGAGGTTTGGCGAAAAGCGGCCGCCACCACCCGCACGCCGCCCTAGCGCCGCCCAACCCATTCTATGTCATCTGTAACAATTGTTAAATTTTAATTGTTATTATTGTTATTTCTCTGCCACATGGCAATAATATAGATCATACGGATAATTCATTGAGAAATATAACTTTTAGTAAATTTTCCTCACATTCTATTATTACTAAATTACAAATGCCAGACTGCATTAAATATACATTCATATTCAAATTCATGCTAACTTTCTAGGGCACCCTCTCAATTCTATTGTTGTCCCAACTTCGCTAATTTCCTCTAATGAATAACCGCAGGCGACTTCGTTAGAAACGAATTACTAATCATCGTCGTGTAATTCGTTGTATGTATGTGTGTAATCGATGGCATTCATTACGCGTAAAATACTAGTAAGTATACCGATAAATAAAGAAAGAAACATAAATCACTTCTCGGTGCGAAGTATCGAATCTTTGTGATTGCGGTTTTAAGTGTAGCCAGATAACTCCTATTTTCCGAACACAGGTTAACCAATACATGTTTCAATGTTATCCTTTTAATTTCCTTTCTTTTTCGTTAAATACAAAGATATAAATACATTTTTACGATAAAGAAAGAGATTTAATTCAATGATCATTCTCTCTCTCTCTCTCTCTCTCAGTCGATAATATAGTTTAAAGATGACAGATATATATATTTTCTAGGTGTTTCCGACGCGTTGGTAAAATTAAGTTTCACTTGTTCACTCACGCGGAACAGCGCTCAAGTTACTTGCCAAGTGTAACGAGCTGGTTAATTGTGTGATGATTGATTGTCTTAAACTTGTATTTACCTCTCACTTGATGTTTGTTTCAAAATTAATTTTGTGAAACTCACGATAAATCTGTGCCTGAATTTAAAAACAAAAGAGAGAGAGAGAGAGAGAGAGAGAGAGAGAGTGAGAGAGACGAAGCTTGACACTAAAGTTACACATTCCACATATATATTTGCAAAATACAATTCGCTTTTCAAGTTTCTAATCACCGTAAGCTTCTCAACAACTTATTAAGGTCAATTAGCTCCAAGAGATCTCAGGTATACATAATCCTCTAACTTTCCGTTTGAATTTCGCAACCCGTCGTTCTAACTTACTACAAAATGACATTAATTACATCACATTTATTTCTGTATCTATATATAGTTCATTTAAAAGCATAAATAGTAGTATCGTTAATTTATAGTGATACATTTAAAATTTTCCCAAAGGGACAATCATGATTGAAGGCGCAAAGGGAGAAATTCCCAAAACGCGCGCAAAAACTTTCTCGTATTGCGCGGGCCACTGGTCTGACCAAATTCGTTCTCTTCTACTTGATCGTTTAAGTCTTATTTATTATTCTCTCGGCTATGCATCGTACAAATTTAGATTATTCGCTAACTTTAACAGTTGATGTTCCAAGTTTAAAATCAATGTTATCATATCATAAAAAAATCAATTGTTAGACAAGAGAGAATAGTACAAAAAGAACTGTCCAAGATCTTTTACACGCGCAATGCGGATTCACAAATCCCGATGCCAATTACGTCAGGGAGAGAGAGAGAGAGAGAGAGAGAGAGAGTAAACGCGTAAAAGCCCCCTAGAGGGGTAGCAAGAGATCTCACTGCGGTGGTCATATAGCCTATCGACGATGCGCAGCTTCAGATAAAGTCTTCGTCGTTCCCTATTGGTTAATGCGCCAAACCAATGGTCCCTCGTTACTAAGCCTACCTACTATCGTTTACTAGTTATTGATCTGTATTGATTACTCGTATAACTATAATACATACTTTTAGAAATCACTGATTGTAACGAGTATTTTTCTACTTGTTGCGTGTAAAATATTACTTATCGTTCTCAGCTTTATAAACTATTTTATCCTAACAAACTGAGTATTATCCCTACATAACCGATAAGTCCTTGATAATCTCCTAAAACCAAAGAAGCAACTACAAAAAAGAAATGGGAAAAACAATCAGCCACATGTGTCAGTTTCACTCAGCTGCAACATGAAAGCGAATCGAAAGCTCTCTCTTGACTCGACGGGAGGCATCTTCTTTCGCTTGAGAGATTGACCGATAAAGTCCTGAGAGAAAGAGAGAGAGAGAGAGAGATAGGCTTACTTTGACGCAATTCCTCTCTCGTTTATCCAAACGAATGGACTTGACAGACGATATATACATATATATTGCGGCAATTCTCGTTGATCGTCTGATACTATTAGCGCGCGATTGATTATCGTAATCGCTCGTTAAATCGAATCGATTTAAATTACTCGCATTACTCGATCTATGCAAAATTCATCTCTGTTGGCGCATGGTCATGTAAATACAATAATAATGTTGTAAAATAAATCATAAAAAAAATTGACAAATCTCATTTGCTAACTATCCAATACAACGTACATTACACACGAGATCTTCTCGTGTGTGGAATATATAATCAACAAAGTTCGTACAGCTTCTCATCGCCAGGCTGTCATCAATCACAATTATATCAAGCAGGTCTACGCATTTAATTACAAAACATACCCGTGAGAGCACGCAGAGTCCTAATTACCTACTCTCTGTCTCCTCCCCCCCCCCCCCTCTCTCTTCTCGGCCGTTGCACAGCTGATATGTTCGTTGTTTGTATATATAATACGTGTTATATATATATATATATATATATATATATATATATATATGTATATAAAATAACTAGTACGTTAAGGGAGGCCGGCGGGTTGCGCGTGTGCGATCAATACGCGCACGTATTGCGGCGCGCCTCATAGTCACGTGCTACTTTTTGCTTTCTTGCATGCGTTTTCGCTAAAGCTATATATATAATAGTACACTTTCATACACTATTTTAGTAGTTTATTTATCGACCAGTATTAATTGACGCTTGAGTATATCATTTCTTGTATGCTAAATCGACGGTTGTACACTACAACTCTTATGTTCATAATGGAGTATCGTTATCGCGTCACGTTTTATAATTACATATGTCTGTGTTAATAAAAAAAGATTAGAAAATGATTTGAATACGGCAAAAAGGTTATATATATATATGTCGAACGATTTGTTTCTATTTGCGCTTTTGCCGAGATAAGAAAAAGCAATGAACTCGTGTGTAATTAGTAGCTTAACGTGCGTATGCCAACGCTCTCTATATAAATAGCAAGCGAGTTTAAATATTTGAGAAGGTCGAAGGTAGATGACCTTTTGTTTTTTTTCTTTTGCACTCTGTCTGTGATTACATTGTATAATGCTCGCTAAATTCTCATTACGGTGTAAGCCCAGCCGACATACAACAATAATTAATTGCTCTTAGCACAACGTGAGTAATAATATTTTAATGTCGGTAAAACTTGTTAATTCGTGCGGACAAAAAAATAGAATAGATAATTAAATTTGGGCCAAAGAACGAAAGGTTCTAAGTGAAATTTATTAATGAATCGCGTGGGGCTATTGCGACTTTTTTTTTTTACTTGTCAGACTTTTTGGATTATCGTTTGAAATATAGTTAAAACTTTCCACTTTTAAAAATAAGAATATATTTTTAAAAATGGCATTTAATGATTGTAATAAATAAAATATTTTATTATTATCGTATTTTTCATTTGCAGTCATTTTTAAAAAGTCGAATCAAAAATATCTGAAATATTTTCATTTGAAAAATATCTCAAGAAAATCGACTATCCAGGGTAGTAAACAACCTTTCCCTTATTATTATTATTATTAACGTATTTTTGTATGAAAAATCGATCGACTATTTTCATCGGATAGCCACGCGCGTACGTGCTAGAAGAGAGAGAGAGAGAGAGAGACCCAGACTTGACGTCGCCTTTCTCTCTCTCTCTCTCTCTCTCAATAGGTCGTACCGACTGGAATACGAAAAGAGCTGCGAAGTTTTTGCCGCATAGTCTTTTAGAAAGTCTGTGCTCCATGTTGCTTGGCAGAGGATTAAATTGTGTTACTAGAACGATGGAATTATTTCCTTTTATTATTGCAATAAGTAATTTCTTTTTATTTCTAATGCACGTGTAATACCAATAGCTTATATCCCTCTTGTTTACTTAAAACGTCATTTTGAAAAGAAAAACAAAACCTTCAACATGATCCAGCACTTTTGGAAATGTAATTCGCTCTCTGATAACCCAGCAAGAAACACAAAAATTTGTTTAGCTTCCCTTTTCAACGAGCGTTAGTGCCAACAACTTTAAAATTTTTAAAGCGTCGGATTTCAAGCCTCGCTTTTTCTCTCTCGAAACGAGCGTGCAATTCTCTTTTTCTCTAAATATGTCGGATTATCTCAATTACGTAAATACATTTAATTGAATAAATGATATATCATCCCAATGTTACAACACGTATATCAATGACATGTTTACATAAAGAACACAAAATCCGATGTATTATATCCAACAAAATAACCTCTACTAATGAATACGCTGAGCGAAACACTCAGAATTTCATCAAGCTTGTCACCAAAATTACGAGCAGTTCACTTTACTCAACGAAATAGCCTGTTAGCTAAATCACAGTGAATATAATGATGTAATAATAATTTTTGCGCTCCTTTGCCTCCCGAGTGTTATAGCATGCATCACGAAAAAAAAGGTTGGCGCGTACATCGTTGACCTGTACTACTAAAAATAGACGTTAATGGACAGAAACTGTGTAAGTTAATGGATTTCCTTAGCTTACTGATGAATTTATGGAAGGATAGGAGGACCAAGTATGAAAAAAAACTGCGTGTCTTACGATGATTCATCGTCCAATCGATCGAACATTCCCTCGTACTAATTAATTCGACCTGTCTATCTCTATTTTTTTTTCGTAGGAGGGGCAAAGAAATTGATGAAGTAGAGATTAATAAATTGATCAGGTACTGTTTTTCTTTGTTTAATTAAAATACAGGAAACATTTCGGGAGTGACTCGGCAACATTCATCACATAAATATTCACGTAACCAAATATTTCTTTTCATGTGGGTAAAATAAATTATTTTGAATATCGTGGACCAAAACTTCATTCGATAATGCATTTCCAGAAAGGAAGCAGTAAAAAAAACTTTTATTGCCAGGAACTAAATAGTCGACTAGCCCATTTATCGGTTTTTCAGTTAGTTAGATTGTCCAGAGATAATATAGACTTGGAATGAGTTTCCATCCGATATAAATGATCCATCAAATACATTCTCGTACTAACATAATTCCAGTTTTAATGAAATTTTTCTACGAGAACATTGGTTTTTGAATATTTGTTACTTGTAATTACATTTATATTCAAAAGAATATCGAATTTTTTTTTATTTTTCCTTGTAGTGGAAACGTTTATTATGTGAATGAAGCTAATCATGGTTTTGACACGTAGCGAAATCGATGTTTTTATATTGCGCGAAATAGTAAGCTGAGAGTCCATAAAGAAAACAAAACAAATTATTGTTATAACGAGTTCGACTGACGTTGCAATCGCACGCGATATGCGATTTATACCAAGTAAAAGGCACCTTGACACCGTTAGAAAACTCTACGAATAAAAATTCAAATTACGATGTAAATCATACGTATGACGCATTAAATTCAACTAAAATAAATAATAAATCTGGAATTTGTTTCATGTAATAAAAAAATATAATTTTACAAAATCGCTAAAGAAATCTCAATTTCTTAGAGACAATGTATGTCCATACAACAAAATGTAAACACCAATTTTGTTGATCTATACAGCCATATAATAAAAAAATAGTCAAGAAAGAGGGATTAAGTGTTGTAAAACTTGCAAAGTACGAAAAAGCACTAAACACCTAAAAATAAAAATAAACGAAAAAACTAGGAAGTCGTGAGGATTATTGCCGACGCACGTTGAAACATATACAAAGAACTTGACCCGTACTTTTTCTCTTTCTCTCGCGTACACGGCACATCACGCCAAGGTGGCGAAAACTGGGTGAAAGGATCACGCGACGACAGAGGAGGGTTACGGACAAGGCTGCTTCAATCACGTGAATTTTTTTTTTGCATTTGATGATACTATTGAATTGTGCATGGCGCATCATTCGAGTGGCGCCTTGTTAATTCGAGCTTTCATTCTTATCGGAAATCAAGTTTGAACGTGAGATATTCTTTTTTTCTTTCATATTTGACATAGTTTGCATGTTTGAGGGAAATGATTTGTATGATTGAGATGAAAATAAAGACAAAATAGATTTTTTTACGATCGTATAAAGAAAAAACAAAACGAGAACAAAGTTTACATATAGTTGAAATCAATTATGCAGAATTTCTAAGAAATATCGGTATTACTTACAACAACCTCAAAACCCACATAAGTTCCTACCAATTTTCTTTTCTTTTTAACTTCAAGGTAACGTTGGCAAATACACGTAGGTAGAAAAGTGAATGTTCGAGGGAAGTTCTTTACGTCCATTTTTACGATTATCTAGAAATTACAAATGGTGTTGCGTATTACAACGTTGAAAAGGGCTAAACAGATATTCTGAAAATTTTAAAAATTTTTTTGTAAAATTACAACTGTAAGCTTTGTTTAAACCCGTGCTTTAATCAATATTCAAAAATCAAGCAATAATGGATGGATATACATGAAAATATTAAGTTTAGAAATTATTATAAAAGAAATTATTACATTTCCCTATTTATATTCACATCCTTAATCTGGTTATTGGATAGAGAATCCACGAAATTTTCTTTGCGAGGATTTAAGTTGTCTTAACGTTTGCTCTGTTTTCTCTCCTTGAATATAATCTATTTTTTGTTTCATTTAACATTTGAATCTTCAATGTTCTTTAAATAAAAAAGGTGGCAATTTATCAATGCTAGTTATGCAAAGGTAAAACAAAATTTTCTCTTAAAAAGACAAAATAAATTGTCACAACTAAAACTTAGAAAAGCGTGATATGCGTTAAAATAAACGAAAAGTTATAAAATATAGTTTCAAACACTCTTCCAATATATATATATATATATATATATGTATCTACCATATACATATACACATAGATATATACGAAAAGCCTCGCGTGTTTTGCTGCTGGCTATCGATTCTGCGGCGTCACGCGGCTGATCCTCGTCGACGGAGATTTATGAGCCGCAGCTAAAATAGAACGTACATTGTTATATACTTGGTGAGAAGTAGCTGCAAAATGAAATACTAAATATCGAGATTTCGTAAACTAAAGAGTTGCTTCGCGATTGTAAGAACAAAAAAAAGGACTCTAACTCCTTTACGAAACGAGCTTTGCTTGGCCATAATGGCACTTCTTAATTGCGAAGGAACGAGCGATGTTTCTTCGTTGGCTGTTCATTTTCTACGTTGAAAACACTTGTAAATTTAGTGTCTATTAATGCAAGTCTCGAATACTTGGGTACTCTTATAGCGAGCGTAAGAAACATTTTTAAGAACTTTAATTTCGTGAAAGAAACTAGTATATACATATACGAAATTCGAAATTTGCTCCAAAGTAAATACTATGTTTCTTTGAATAAATCGTTTCTGTTAAAGAAAAAAAAGTTGCGAATTTTCATTAATCATTCAGAGTCACTTGTCACATCAGTATTCCTCGCATTAGAATGCGACGTCGGGGTGTTAAAAAAAGTAAATAACGTACTATTTTTTTACTACAGTCGCTTTCTTTTCCACTTTGCTTGCCAATAATATCGTTATAAAAAGCACGTGGACAATACTTCGTTATTCCAAGGCTTTAAGACAAAAATCAACAACGTGACATATATGATTTACGAGCAATATATATGTATATATACACACAAGGATTATACAACGTCCGTCTGGTTTATAGATCTTACCGTCGGGTAACACCACCTGAGCTTTATCGATTTTCTTTCTTTTTTTTTTATCTACACTCCTCTCGACGAAAATTCTTGTCACGAGAGTGCACAAGAAAAGTCAACAGGCCGCGAGAGAGAGAGAGAGAGAGAGAGACTCGCTAAAGTGCACATAGCGTGAACGTTGAGAGTGGATTATTGCCCAGAGTACGGCACTACTGAAATTTTTTTTTTAAGAGAATCATATGCGTCGTTGAATTAAGCTATTTACTTTTGCTGCATTGATACTTTAATAAAGTAATTTTACTATTCAACGGTATTTAAATTGACTTCCTAATTGATTATTGTCGTAATTTTTTTATCAATCATATTGATCAAATTCGACCTAGAATCAATACAATAAAAAGAAGAACAAACTTACCCTAACGCGAGAGGCGCGGCTCCTGCGGGTCTCCCTACGGCGATGTAGCGACCCAGTGTGGAGAACCTCAGTTAACGCGGTCCACAAATACGACCTGAAAGAACAATCCACGTGTTAAACAGAATCGATGTTACAAAACGGTCTCTCAGTGAGCTCAACGCGTGAGATTATATATTGATTCCAAAGAATATTTGTGTAATAAAAATAAATACATTTCAATTTGTAGATAGCTTTACGCAATAGAACGTGTTAGATACACTGGGTATTCCACACAAGATGTACATATTCGATTCGGGAATTTAGTTAGAGAATATCATACGTCAATGTAGGTAGAAATTAATTGGGACAACGTGCAAAATTAATTATAGCTTTCATCAATAACTTTGTAGCAGATAGAACATTTGCTGTTGGAATTAGATTATCAACAAGAATCGATCGATGATAAAAATAATTCTATTCGATAAAGTAAAGCGTATATCTATGATCTTTCAACAGAAGAGGTACTCATTCAACAAACGCGAAACGTCGATCGTCAGTTGGCGTGGCATACATCGTAAAATATTCATGTCCAACCCTTGAATAAATGTCCCGTCACTGAAATGTTGAAAAAAAACTTGCGTTGATATTAAAAGAGAATCGTAATCGACAGCACACCTTTGTGTCTGAAAAAAAAAGAAATTAAACACATGCAAAATGTAGATAGACAAAGAGAGAAAATAGCCGAATGTATAGTTCACTCGTACAGGTATTATACTATAGCAGCCTTGGCCTCGTAACCTCGTTCACGCGATATAAAAAAAAATACATGTCTATAAGATACACGAGGGGATGGTGATACGCGTGATTTTTACCGATCATGACTTCCAAGAAATATAGATTTGTTTATTTCGTTAATTTAGTCTTAATGGATGAAAACCAGGAAGAAGGATAAAACTCACAAAAAATGCAAGCAAAGTTAATCAACTCTTTGATGCAGAGCTTCCGTCAATTTTCTTTTTTCTTTCTCATAGCGACCTCCTTCGGTACTCATTAAAAGCTTCATCAGCGGTAGCTCATACACGAGTTATATACTCGAGAATTTCATTATAGCGAGGGCAAATCCGGTTATATATCTCACTTCTTTTTCTTTTATAATATATAATGGAAACTGACCCAAGCTGTTAAGCTTAAAAAGAGGAAGAAATAAATGAGACAAAAACTGTAGGTTAAAATCAGTCCGATAATTGTATAACACACAGCATTTCACGTGGATTAGATGTCACTTCTACCCCAGAATTAGAGAACCGATCGAAGTATAATAAACCCTATTCTCTACAACGACGAAGGAAACTTTGTTTCTTTATACCATCGAGGACATAATTGCTTTCCTATCGATGTGTGTGTGTGTGTGTATGTGGCTTTTGTTACAGGAAGCTTATATTTTGTAGGTCAAATTGATATTCGAAACTATTTCACGTATAATTGTTTTCGTTAATTTCGCTAAATGAATAGAACGCATTTGTCGAGAATTTCAATAGCTTTGTCGAAGGCGTGAAAATGGAAAATGCCTGTAGTTTGGTAGAGAAAAAGAAGCTTTTTCCGGACGATAACAATCGTACTTTTTTTGCCTTCGTACACCGACGGACATAATGGACTTTGTTGGAGAATGTACAATACGAATTCACACGTTTTCACAGTTGGCTTCTATGTTTCCGTCTGAATATTCAAGAGTTAGCAAGGTGCAAAGTAGTCGACCTCGCAAAAAATTGTGATTGACGCGTTTTTTTTTCTCATCAAAATTTTTTACAGGTCAACAATGAACGCTTTCACGATGTTAATAATGATCAAGAAAAAAATCAATTTTGAATGAATTATTTAATACCCGGTCGCAATGAATCATGCGGCAGTTCAAAAACTTTGTAATTAAGATTCCTAACAAGCTTCATCGATCTTCTATTGCATTCAATGCAAAGAAGAAAGTTCAGAGCGAGCATACATTGAACAAAGGAATCTAAAAAACTCGAGCGCAAAACTGGTATTCTATGCACAAGAAAGCCTATAATCCATGGCATATACGTATACGTGAAAGCTGCTACCGCATATCGATTGTTAGGTGAAAAATAAATGTAAGTCTGTATCTCCTAAAAAAGTTGATTCTACGAGATGAACAAAAAAATAAATAAAGGATATATATTTTTTTACAAGCTTTCGACTGGAATTACTCTTCAATCCTGTTATTACACAAACTGACGTGGATTTTGAAAGCTCTGGGGTTATACGAGCTTTGAATTTTACAAGACCACGCTTGCTCAACATCTACGAAAAGAGATATGAAGGATGGATCTCTATTGCGATAGTTATAGTTTTGACGTTGAATCTAGGTTCGGACTTTAATAACGTGTATATATATATACACATGTGTGTGTGTGTGTGTGTGTGTATCTGACCAATCGAAAAGTATACACATGAAGATTAAATTTCAATTTCAAATTATTATAAAACTTGTTACTTTGACGCATGTCAGGATTTTATCTCAATAAGAGTACTTTAAAAGGTTAAAAGCTCCATGAGTTTACTTATTACTTATACTTGTAAAAACTTAGTTAACTATATTATCCAAGCAAGAAAGTACGTATAGCTTTGTAGAGAATGTTATAATTACGTTTCAAGCTACGTGCAAAAACTTTTTAACAACGGATTCTTCGCAGCTTAACAATCCCATGGCTTTTACGTAAGCCATTTCAACGTAACCATTTTCGTTATCAGTGAACATTACTCACTGTATGTTGATGAAAATTGATATAACTTTTTGTGACGTTGTAGGTCGATTCATCGTTAAAAAAAAAGAACCTATGATAAAACGTACAATTTGTTCGTTAATAATCAAAAGTATACGTAAGATCTACATTCAGTGAAAGTGGTGACACGAGAGACTCTAAGATAATTGCGTGTGACCTTACGTCAAAACTCGTGCTATTTTTTACTCTTTTTTGCCTCTTTTATAGAACGTATTATACCAATGCCAATCGCTCGTCTTTACGCAATAGAGAATATCTAAATAGTGGTCGATCTTTTTCAAACCAACTATTAATATATACCTCGTTACTTACTTGTCTATCAAATTTCATGTTTATCGTAAAAGTAATGTCAGTATTCTTATTGTTATCGAGAAGATTGCATATTTCCATTATTTAAATTTGATTTCACTTTAAACCCGATCGATTTTACAAATCGATGAAGCGCGAAATAAAGATAACACCCTCATCCTATTGTAAGAAATTTTTTTGTTTGCCTTACATAGTCTATTATTTACTTGGTATGTTGAAAAATCGATACAAGCGAAATTTTCAATATTGCGAGGACGCGCGTGCTCATCGTGAGTCCAAGTCAAACAAAGCTTGGTACAGGCTGTATTAAATGAAAGTTTGCGAACAACTTGTTCGCGGCTCGTCAAGTTGTTTGCTAAACGATTTCGTACTATACCTTCCAAGTTTCAACGTATACGCGCGTACAATGAGAGAGGCAAAAAAAATTTTTTTTTGTATTTATTGGAAAAATTTGTTGCGATGCTAAACATAGATCACACGCGTGTGTGTGAAAATATAATCAATATATACTACCTTATTATTAGACATAATATAATTATACATTGGAAAATTAAAAATATACTCAAACGCGAACTTTCATATTGTTTAACTAGGTTAGATGCTTTCGTTAATCTTCTTACATTAATAATACGGCGTAAAGTTCATTTTCACACTTGATTGCATCATACAGTGATCATGAAAATATTACGGGCGTACTTTGTTAAGAAATGGGCTCACAACTCGTAAACATGATTTTACCGACCCTTTTTAATAGGTCAATTTCTCTAATATATATCCATAAAAAGTAATGTTATTGTTTCGAGTAACAGCTGAACATCGTGTAAAATCGTTTCTATAAAAATAATTATTATACGACCCAAATTAATGAAACTATTTCTACGTATATACTCTGTAAGAAAAATAAAATAGCGTAGCTGGGTAAAATCGTACAACTCCCAAGTAAATTTCCAAATTAACACTAGAACCAGGATCAATAAGACGTCAAGACCAAAAATAGATTGAATTCTGTTGCATTGGCAAAAGGGTAGTATATTTTCACGCGAACACGTTTTATAGCATCACGAAACAATCATGTATTGTAAAATTGTAAATCCAACAAGGATTATTTGTTTAAATTATTTATCTTCCAGTTTTTGAATTTCGACGATCCACGTTTAAAATTTAAGAAGAAAAAATACGTGCAATCTCAACCCTCCCTCGCCTAGCAAACGTGAAAACGATTTCACAAGGCAGAGAGAGAGAGAGAGAGAGAAAGCAGGCTAAGAATCTTCAAGAGTCCTTCTGGCAAACGACCTAGCTCTCGTACTCGCCCAATTACGCGCAAATTGCCCAAGCGGCCAAGCAGATAAGAATATGTATATACAACATATACAAGTGAGATATAACATGGTCGTGACAATCGGTCAAGCGTGCATATGAATATTTACTACGGTAGATCCAATTAGCGAAGTTGTGTCTCTTACAAGATTATTATATATCGTGTAGCTTGTAATCTCTGTTTCTTCGAGGAGCTTGTGTCTTTATCTTTCTGTTATCGTATTATATGTCGATAACTCTAACCGTTTAACTAAAGCGAACAATAAATAATCAAATTTAACTGAACGAACAAAAAAGTAAAAATAGCATTGTTGTACATTATTCCTCGTTAACCTGACTTTTTGTTTCCAACATTAAAGCCCACTCGCATTATGGCTCGCCGTTTTACACGCAAACACACTTAGCGTGTATATGCAATTTTTCCATGTGGAACGTTTCGTACTATTCAAAGCAAAAAAACCAGCTATTTACGACTAGCAAAAAGTTCGGAACGATAAAAAAATAAAAAGAGGAGTATATATATGTTAAAATTTTTTTATTCATATCCTTAGGCGACGGAAACTACTGCACGATGTACACGTGTATATATACAGTGCCATTTTTTTCTCGAGCAGAACCAAAAGCTTGAGGCGTGAATTTTCCAGCGTCGTTTCTACTTTCACGGTGTGGAGAAGATCAGCTTTCGTTTCTCTCACATCAAGCCGGAAGTCTTATATACCTAGGTCTTTTCTTATCGTATCATGTGTACAGTTTTCTCTATGCCTTCGAGCGGTATAATGACTTGAAGATAACGTCATCGAATAGAAAAAGAAAAAAATATTACATGTGTTCTTTTTATAGTGTTCTCTTAAAATTAATTCAATTTCTTAACATTGTTTCCTATATCCATGTTCAAGAAAATACTTTTGGATTGTTTTTAACGCTACAATAGTTTGAAACTTAATCAACGTATACCAAACGATATTCATCAAACAAAGTAGATCAATCCTTCAATCTCTAATGGCAAACACAAAGAGAGAGAGAGAGATAGAGAGAGACACTCGATACGTTTGTCAATGCTGACGTCGTTGTGTTAATTGCGTCCCTGACATATCCCTCGTGTCTTGTCGTGCCAGTCGCAAACATATTCGACAATTACTTACTAAACCTCCTCTTTAGTAGGAAAATAAAATATTAATACGATCAACAATACTCTGTCTTTGGTGAAACAAAAAAAACAAGTTCATGTAAATACCCTTTTGGGAAATGTATATGTACATACAATATCGTTGATGTCACGAAGTGGAAAAATAATAACGCGAACACTGTAACGTTTTATTGAGAACAAGCTCGAACTTACAATCGATATATAAGCTCAGCGTATGTTTGTAAGTTAATAAATGTACGGCTATACACATGTTTGGGTTGTATCTCTTAGTACAACGATGTAATGGCTTCGTTGAGTTTTAATTTTCAAAATTTCTCATTGTTGACATTCTCTCTTGTTTGTAGAATTATTTCAAAGGAAGCTACTTCATTTTTTAAATTTAATTTGTCCGTAAAAAAAAAATTTTAATCATCAAAAAGTAGTTTACCAAGCTGTTCATTATTAAAGCTCTGAAATTAAAATGCACATTTGCACACGCAATAAAACTTTTTTAGCGAGAACGCGAATTGACCTTCACGTGTAATCTGTTCACCCTAATGTCCTCTAAAAAATACGGTTATAATTAAATTTAAAAAAATTAGCTCAATATCGTCGTAAATTCAGAAATAAAAAAAGATCCGCGTAATTACGGAGAATCGAAAAATAAACTGCTGCCAAATTATCGCCTTCGTATATTAATACAAAAATGATATTACGTCATTTATGCGGCATTACGCGCAGCTTATATGAATACACGCATACGTATACACACGTGCACGCGTACGCGAAATATAAAGGACGCGCGTGATGAAGGGAAAAAAAATTTGTATGCATGGGCTACGAACGTACATTTTTTGTTGCTGCTGTTGTTGTTGTTGATGTCAGCTGTACAATAAATAGACAGAAGTCTGGTACATCGCGTCGTCGCCGTTTTTCATTGCAACGAGATGACGACACGAAAGAGTATTGCAATACATTTGAAAAGATAAACCGCTTCTGCTGCTGTCGCTATTTTAACATAATGCTGACTGAAAAAGAGTTTCACTTGTATTGGTTGCCCTTATTCTTTCTATCTCTCTTTCTTTCATATTTGCTCTAAAAGTATACTTCGTTTCTTTTTGTTTTATTCGGCATCTATACGAATATCCCTTTTTAAAGAATTTTTATCTACTACTTTTAAATATAACGAAATGTATTTTTTCGTCTTACAAAAGCTTGTGTGAGCGTTCTAAGAATTTTGCTGGAAAAAAATTTAAAATAAAGTGAACAATCGATTATTACCACGTGCGTTAAATCAAATAATTGCTCTACTCCACAAATGCACGTCAGAAACAATCAAGAACGCTTATATCAAAAGTCATCTCTCACGTCGGTAAGCATTTTCACGAAGAAAGAAAAAAAAATGTAAACGCGAACGGATGCTATACACATACACACATGCATCTGGTGAGTTCTCTTTCTTGAAATCGATGACAAGGAATTCAAGGACGAGGTACTCTGTAGAGAGTAAAACAGTTTTCGCGACTGATTTGTGTATTTCCAAGGCTGCCTGTATAACGTAGATCATTCTCGTTTTTTTCCCATATAATGCTTTTCGGGATCATGTAGTCATACTATTATTATTAAGTGTAGCATATTTAAAATCTTAAAATATTTCGTTAAATATAATTTAATAATCATCGTTTTGATTATAGTCTTTATCTTAACTTTGTAAAATTAAAAGAACAATAATAAAGACTCTTGTTTTATATCGATAAAAGAAAAAATAGAAAAGTTTGAAATAAAATAACGCGCACGCATAAAGTAAACTAACATAACAGCGATTGCCTGAAGGCTAACGAAACTTTAAATCTCGCGTGTACAATAAATCAGCCCAGTCGCTTTAAAAACTTTTTCAAGAAAATTCTCAATGGAATTGAAATGAGTGAGAGAGAAAGAGAAATGACTTTATTCACATGAAAAATTATTAAAGCCAATATATGCAAATTTTCTAATTTCGTAAATAAGTACACGTTTTTTTTTTCTTTCGTACGAGAGTATACCTACGCGTCCCAAATAACGCCGAGTAAATAATTGAGTTGGCTATAATGAGGTTTGTGAACCTTCTACTTCCCCAACTATATTAGTTGTAATTCATTGATTTCCTTTTACCTACCAAAACGAAATCATAACCGTTTGAACACGCATTCTAGAAATACATATTATTCAAGTGCGTGTTTGGAAAAATAACGATGATGTAAAGAGTCGTTATTTTATCAATAGCACGCAAAGTAGTGAACGGTATACACGAAACAAATATTTGTTTGGAATTATAGTCATGCATAATAAAAAGTTTCCTACAAATTAAAGTAATACTGTTAAGTCGAACTATTATTTTTCAATAGTTAACGACTCAATAAAACCTATAATTATAAAGTTACTCCATTGGACTTGAATATATCAATAAAACATCTCAAAAAGTTCGGTCATATAGCATCGACACACTTTTAACCTCGAATTATAATTCCAACGTGACGTAAATTCAGCTCGATTTCAACTTCCCTGTATTCGACACATGATAAAGAGAAGAAAAAAACGGGGACACTCTGACGTCATATAACCATGCACAATCGAGTGGAAAAAGAGAGAGAGAGAGAGAGAGAGAGAGAGAGAGAGAGAGAGATGGAGAAAATCTGCTTACCTGAAAAAGGTAGTACGTATACGTGAAACGACGAATTGAACGTATATGCGTATTTATATTATTAAGTCTTACACACGAACCTTATTATTTAGTGCCGCGTAGTGAGAAAATAATTAATTAAGCACGACGTGTGAAGTATGAGAGGTTTGGATTAATTTCCATGGAAATCAGCGTGCTAATGTAGTTATTTGGAATTAAACGCACACTGCGCGAATTGAGTTTCATTAGAGTTATGTTGGAGTTTCGTTTCTCCCTCGCACCCTCTCCTTACTTTGCGCATTTGAAAGTTTTCCTTTTCTTCGGGGAGTCTGTGCTTTTGCACAAAAGTTTATGCGCTTTTGCTCGTTTCCGAGATATTCTCCTTTGAATTATGTTCGAACAAAAAAAAAAAAATAAGAAAGTTTTTACGACAAGTGGCGTGGCAAAGGTATATAATTAGACATTAAACGAGTGCGACTACGTGTGGAGTGTATGAAAAGAAAAAAGAAAGGATATTGTAATCCTATTTCAAAAGCAGTTACGCAAGTAATATTGACTTGCAAGCAGAAACTCGGAAATCGTAGTCTATTCTTGTTCCCCAAAAGTTGATCGTAGAGAAATTAGGTCACGAGACATAGAAAACAACGTAGGAAAGGATTTCGAATTAAAAAAGAAGCTCGATAATTGTCTACCTATACGAGAATGTGCGGAATAAAGAGAGATAGCTGAGTTAATTAAGTCTAATATATTTTGTTTTACGAAAAATAAATAAAGGCTATAGAAGAAAATATATATTTGATATGAATTAGTTATGATGACGATCGATTTTTTGAGTTCGATAGATTGTTTGAAACTTCTCGTTACCCTTAGGAGGAATATAATGCATAATTGTGTCGTCACAGAGTATATATGTGTCCCTGTAATTAATCACCCGATCGTGTTCGCAGCTCTTAACCACCGTTAATTTGTCTGCGGTCTACTGGGACGATGGTTATATACAGTCGTTGAGCTTGATGGATTATGAATTTTAATTATGTTTAATCTTATACGCTATTTTAATTATGTTTGTCGTTGCATTTAGTTTGATAGTATATACGTACTCTATTCAACCAAATTACAAAATATATGTATACAAATCTGAATAGAAAATTTTCTTATTCCGACGCTAACCAATATTTTCGGCAAATGGAATTTGCAAACTTGTATATCAAGCGCGAACTTGTACATAAATCACATCCACTCGAAACTTTTAATAGAAAAACGAAAAGTACTTGGCACAATTCTTCAGCGTGTACATTGATTCGGCTATTCGTTTATAATTTTTTGAGGGATTTAAAGTCGAAATCAAAGTAACGATCCCAATTTATTCGCTTATAATTGAGATCGATGCGTGAAGGACTTATCGGCACTACATCTTGACTATCAAAGCGATTTTTTTTTGTAATAACCGCGTGAATTGAGCTCACTCGTTTAACTTTCAGTTTGTTTTTGTTACGCGAACTAAATAAACTTTCATACCCGAATATCTTTATCTTTGTAGTTTATATGAAGATTTAACGAGATAATTGCATATAATGTTCGATATGAGACGCTCAGCAGTTGAGAACATTCGAAAATCAGAATAGCGTGAAAGATATATATATATATATATAGAGAGAGAGAGAGAGAGAAAGGGAAACACTTCCGGATATGTATCTGAAGGGATGGAACTATCGCAGTTAAGCTTGGAGATATACGGCGCACAAGGGTATCAATCTCCGAACACCACGACGATCGTGTCCGTCAAGGGAGGACGCACATTGGAATTTATGCCTTCGCAGATCGTGAAACTTGCATTAATATTTCCTAGACTTGTATGAACATTATATTTACTTTCGATATTTAATCAAACTAAATCCATAATTTTATAAAGAAAAACAAATTGGGTTTTTTAATTTTACCATGCAATGATGATGATTATTCAAGTTATGGCTTAAGCTGTGGATAGTTTTGGAATAAAGAAAATTTTATGAGTTTAAGACGAAGAAAAAAAAGGAAAAAGTAAATTTTCTAGAACAATATGGTCGAGGAAATCGTCAGCATCCGATACATATATATATTTCAAGAGTAAAAGTGAAGAGTCAAGACAAAGAATGGCCGTAAAGCCAAAATTATTGGACACGTCGATGGGATTTTATGGTCGTCCGAGTGATGGATGATTTGATGTGTTTCCACTAAAGTAATAAAACTTTATACTTTTCAAAGTTCAAGCAATAATAGTAGTACTGTGCATAAATTATCAACTGAACGTATGTAACAAAAATATTCTTAAATCTACATTACAATATAGTCAGTCTATATATATATATATATATATATTCTTTTTTCAATTTATCATTTCTCTTTCTCTCTCTCTCTCTCTCTCTCTCTCTCTCTTTCACTTTTTCTCTTTATTTTTTTTTCTTCGACAGAGATAAAGTCGACACCTATCGTTTTATGTTAGAATAGTCAATTATAGATTATCGATATGTTTGTGTATTTAATATCGTACAGATCAAATATATATATATATACACCAATAGGATTCTTCGAATGAGTATTCATCCGTGTATTTTCATGTCAGTAATAAAAAGAAATTATTTGACGACAATCGGATATCCGACGGATAAATTTAACGGACTAGCGTACTGACGTTATATCTCAATAATTTGACAACAAAACTATATTAAATTTCCATGCTATATTATATATAACTCAATATATTGTATTACGATTTTGTTCTTTAACGATCGAAAATAAAATTTATCTCATTTTCTGTCTCTATCTTTTTGTACGATTACTGCCTGTATTGATGGAACCTAGTAATGAGTTCAGTCTGAGGGAGAGAGAAAGAGAGATAGTAATTCTCACTCGGATGAATAGCTTCCAAGATTGTCCAAGGGTACTCGGGGATTAATAGCTACCAGCAATTGCAACTTTGTTTGTCTTTAATTAGAAAACTTTCTACTTTTTTACCATCTGTTGAAGCTAAAATATTTTTATTGGCGTGTATTATATCATTTTGTGTACGCGGATGTTAGAATTTGACGCACGCGTGCGAGTTAGTGAACGTGGAATGTCAATACCGTGGATTATTTAATGTAACATTTTTGTTTAATTTTCCGATAATAACTACGAAAATGTATTCAATAAACTATTTATAAGCTCAAAAATTATTATAAATATTTGAATATAATAATTCTTATCAAAAAATATAATATCATCGTTTATTTTTTTCATTTCAATAAAGAATATCGAGTTCAACCAAAAATCGCCGTTTGAATAATATACCCAATGCAATTTTATCACCGAGGAAAAAGAAACAAACATCGTAGCGATCTCATCATCATAATCGTAATATATGCGATAAGTCAAATCGACAATTAGTCAGACTCATTGTACGACAACGAGTCGTATGTGAACGTACGAAGCAAAGCAATATGTATCGATTGGTATTGTTAATAATTCTTGTGTGTGGTGACTCGCATGGTAAATATAATGCACAAAAAAAAACATAGTACGGTAAGAAAGAAAATTTATCGATAAAAAACTAAACAATTTTTAAAATATTGAAGCACTTTACGGCGGAAAAGAAATCGATATCGAGAATGCTGCCTATCAAGTGAGTATACACGAGAAGTTACATTTGAAATGCGGTGGTAGTATCGTAAGCAAAGACTACGTGCTCACAGTTGCGAATTGCGTCGACGCTTTCCTCGAGAATTTCTATGTTCACGCTGGCTCGAGGGATTCGAATACTGGATCGATACATCACATTGTCGAGCTCTATCAGCACAAGTAAGATTATACTTTTTTTATTTCTTTTACGAATCTATCGTGTGATTGTTTCTTATTATTACATTAAAATAAATAACGTTTATTTATTAACAAATAATTTTACAGTGTCAACGAGCGTAGCAACGATCTTGTACTTTTACAAATTGAACCACCATTCGTGTTGGATCTAAGTCGTCAACCAATTCAATTAACTAACAAAGACTACAAATTAAAACCTAACGAAAGTTTACACGTAAGCGGTTACGGTTACACAAACGGTTTTGTACCATCTACTCAATTACGTTCTATCGATACTCGTTCGATGCTATTGGAAGATTGCGTAAAAAAATACGCTGGTCGACTTGGTAGTCTTTTCCCAGGGATTATGTGTACCGATGGAAGTGACTTTGATACGAGTTCATGCGTCAACGATACTGGTAATCCGGTTGTCTTAGACGGTGGACGACTTGTCGCTGTAACAACGTCCAGACATTCGTGTGGGAATAAGGATCAACCAGATCTTCATGTACTCGTAGCAAATGCAAGGAAATGGATTAAAACTGTTACGGGTGCTTAAAAAGTTTATTATGTGATTGAGTACTAGATAAATTCGGAATAAATACAAAAAACATATTATTCTTAACGTTACGATTTCCCTAATAAATTTTGATACGGTTTTACATTAGCCATCTAATCAAATTTCATTGAGAGTATACAACTGAAAGTTGCATTTTAATACGATATAAAAGTATCGTTTCAACAAAGGAAAGTGGCTTACAACCAGAACAAAACTAAGACACTATACAGACACGAAGAGAGACGGAAAAGAGGATATGTTCAGACAACTCTCGGGTCTTGAGTTGTCGGTTTTCAAGCTCACTGCAGGCGCAATTTACTCAAACTTCTAAAGTTACTCTCTCTCTCTCTCTCTCTCTCTCTCTCTATTTATAGGAAAAGCCTTCCGGGGACAATTCAAACGTTCGCAAGAGAGAGAGAGAGAGAGAGAAAAAGAGAGCATATTGCGTTGGGAAATAATTGTCACTTGCGTAATACTCTGTATCGAATAGATGCTTTGCGGGGGAGAAGCATATACTTGAAATGCTTATCTTTTGTTTTCCAGTTATCAGTTGTTATTAGATTTGCTCTTTTATTTTATTTTTTTTTTCGCCGTCGACTTTAATTTAATTTTGCAAATAAAATCGTTGTATAATTGCTTTTTTAACAATCAGATGTACTGTAACAAAAATATTCGCAGCTGCATTGAAAAAGCAAACGTACACGGTAAGTTGTTTCTCATATTTTTTGATTGTACATACTGTATCAAATTCGTTTGTCTCGTAACACCACCTTGTGTAAATTAAATTTGGTCGTTTTTTTTAGATAAAGTGAAGTAGCGGCTATCGTAATCAGTCAGTTTTCGTCCATATAACTGTGAACATGTTCCATTTGATCTTACTCTTCGCATGCCTCGGTGTAAATTTCGGTAAATACAGAAAATAATTGTTGCTTCTTAAAAAATAAATTAAAACATTTAATCTTTGTTACAGCTTATCCGCAAAAACGTCTCGCCGGTGACTTTTTCGCAGCGGATATCAATGATTTCCCTTACCAAGTGAGCGTATACGCGTACGACAAATATCACTGCAGTGGTACCATTATTTCCGAAGACTACGTCCTTACAAGCGTTCATTGCGTATCTTTTCCACGCGATGCTCTTAGTGTTCGGGCTGGTAGTGCTCAACTCAATGCAGTTAATGGTTCTCGTCATGAAATCATCAAAGTCATTGAACACGATCATTACAGTTCTAATTTGAAAAGATCCAATGATATTGCATTATTAAAAGTCCAACCAAAGTTTCAGTTTGACGAGACTAAGCAACCAATTTCGCTTACCGATGCTAATGTCTCGATCACCGAAGGTGATAAGGGTATCATCAGCGGATGGGGTACGGATAAAAATGCAAGCCTAAAGGGTACGTCAAAATTTCGTACGTTAACAAACAAAAATACACTTTTACCTTCTCCGCATACTGATATAATAATTATTTTTTCAGCTGTATCAGTCGAAGTAATGTCACTACTCGATTGCATACAAGTATATCATTCGAGATTTGGCAACTTATCACCAGGTTCACTGTGCGCTAAAAATGTGCGACCAGGTGGCGCTGCTTGTTCAGAGATTTGGTCAGCCGATGATTCAGGTTCTCCACTCGTTACCAATGACAAACTTGCTGGAATCTTTTCATGGGGTTATAAGTGTGAAAATCCTGGGTTTCCATCAGTATTCATGGAGATAGCTTATTACAGAGACTGGATCAAGAAAAATGCTGGCGTTTGATGCTCAAATTGTGTTGTATGAAAGTGAATTTTGCCGATATACCGACACTTTTAATCGGTTATTTTTAATTTGTGTTACTTGAATGAAATGCAAAGCTATGAAAATTAAAGGCGAACAAGCAACTTTATATTTTTTTGTTCAGTATTCTATAAGCATTTATAATTATTAACAATTCCGTCGTTATAAACATTTCTTTAATATTCTTTAATAAATAGTCGATCATATTGACCGATACTAAATTCTTTCGATAGGATCGAAGGATGTGCGGGTAGTATCGGTAAAATATGTCACATTTCAAAGGCTATCGAATATTATTTCTTTTTTACAGATGTATTAACGACCATTCGTTATAAGATAGATATCATTTCGTATTTACGTAGAGTGTAAAAGTGCATATTAATTTGTACGAATGATTGGATTTACGAATGAGTTTGTATCGTTACACGTTCCAATGCATAAAGTATTTCGTACTTAATGTCTCGTAAAATTCAATGAGTACAATGAAAGGTCACGAATTTGAAAGATTGTAACTTTGTGTCTCACGTCAATCCAACAGAAAAATTTGTTTTTAAAAATAATCTAGAATTTTCCGTTGCGTTTATCGATGCACACGAGTGACGACGTTGTTGACAATTGTATATAACGAGTAAACGTCATCGAATTCAATCGTTATAAATTGATAGGGAAACACTGAAATGTAGTAAACGATCTACATTGGATTCAGAAGATGTATCGATTTTTTATACTTGTCGTTTCAATCTCCATCGTTAACGGTAAGACAGTATATCTTGAAAATAAAAAAAAAATAAATGTCAATTTATAAAAATTCTTTGAACACACAGCAAAAAGTAATTATCGTATAATTGGTGGCGATACAATCAGTATCGACAAAGCACCGTACCAAGTGAGCATTTACAATGGGATTTATCAACGACATATGTGTGGTGGTAGTATAATTTCACCGAATTACATTCTCACAGCCGCACATTGCGCGTACCTTACACCACAAGCTTACAGAATTCTCATCGGTTCCAACAACATAACGCTCGAACGTACCAGTGTACTCAATGTCATTGCTGTGATCAAGCATGAGAATTATCATCTTGACGGTGCTGTGCCATTGAATGACATTGCTCTAATGAGAGTTGTACCACCGATAAATATTTATGCTAAAACGACTAAAGCAATCGAATTGGCAGGGAAGAATGAAAAATTCACTAACAAGAATGCTTTTATCAGTGGTTGGGGTAAGATATACTTTTTTAATAATTTCTTTTCATAAAATACGCTGAAAAACATACGTGAATAACTCCTTTCAACAATGTCGCTTATCGAACGCTAACGTAATTGTTCAAAATACACAATGAGGGTTATTAGAGCATCTCCATTATAGAGGGAATGGAATTTCCATTTCAATCGAAGCCCATTTACGATGAGATATTTCATGTCACAATAGTACGGTTTCTATACACTACGACAAAATCAATTATTCGAAATCGAATAATATGATATTACTGACATTGTCTATACGTCAATTCACTTACTCTGATGTAATTTCTAGGTTTAACCGCGAGTGGTAAAGTATCCAAGCAGCTTCAAGGTCTCACGGTAAAGATACTCAGTCGTGAAATATGCGATAAAAATTACTCTCATTTAAACGGTATCCGCGACGGACAGATCTGTGCTGAACATCACGATAAAGATAAGGATTTATGTAATGGTGATTCTGGAGGTCCTTTAGTGATCGATAATAAACAAGTTGGTATCGTTTCATGGAGTGGTCCTGGTTGCGCTCAACCTGGTCGTCCTGGTGTTTATACCGAAGTCGCGGCTTATCGCGACTGGATTGACAAGCGTGTCAAACTGTAGTTTCTTTCTAATGTACAAAACAGCTAATAAAATTCTTTGATCTTATTAAATAGTGTGGTATGACTTCCTTCTATCATTTCAAAATTACAATATGCAATTACCGTACTCAATAGGTTACGAAGATCGGTAGATATAATAATGACTTTTTTAATGGCAATCTCGTCACAACGATGAAAAACCGATTAGACGTGAAATCGTAGACTCAAGAATGAACAAAATCATGATTCACACATGCAAATGATTAAAAGTATAATGTGTTTTATATAGCATCTGTGTCTGAATAAGAAAAAATAACCAAACTGTCATCGATGCTTTGTTAACTATTCTTAATAGTCGTCGCGCGAACGTTAACGCAAGATGTATCGTTATCTAATCTACACGAGTTGTATCGTTATTTTCACAGGTAAGAAGGTTATCTCAAAAAACGAAAGAACAAAAAGTTCGAGTCTAAACTTTTTTCAATTTTCAGAATGTATCTTTGCTCGCCGTGCACGTATTATCGATGGTGAAACAATAACAATCGAACAAGCATCTTATCAGATAAGTTTGATAGAGAAAAATCGAGGTCATGTATGTGGTGGTAGTATCATCTCGAAAAATTACATTTTAACGGCTGGTCATTGTGCTGATTCTGGACCATTAAATTTCACTATACGTTCAGCTTCGAGTTATTCGAACAAAGGAGGTGTGATTCACAAAGTTATTCGTGTTATACGTCATGAAAATTATTACGAGGAAAGTGGTGTTCAACGGCCTGTCAACGATATTGCTCTCTTAAAAGTAGAACCTTCGTTCGTACTTAATAATGTTACGGAAAGTGCGATAGAGCTATTTGGTATTAACGACAAGGTTCACATAAATGACAAAGGTTTACTCACTGGCTGGGGTAAGTTGTGCCCTCGTTTTTAAAGTTGTTTTTATTGTAAACAACACAAGTTTTACAGGGATAACTAATGAAACTATCGGAACAGCATCCGATCAATTGATGAGTGTACAACTTCAAGTGATGGATTATGAAGAATGTAAAAGTAATTATGAATTCCTCGAAGGCGAATTCCCAGTAAACAATTTTTGCGCGAAACATCCGTCAGGACGTAAGAACAGTTGTCAAGGAGATTCAGGTGGGCCATTGGTAATTGCAGGTAAACAAGCTGGAATTGTCTCTTGGGGCCCACCATGGCAATGCACACTATTTGGATTGCCAAGTGTGTATCTTGATGTTGCCAAGTATAGCGATTGGATCAATAAACATATTGAGGCTTGAGCTATCCTTTTAAACAATAAAAATAAATAAATAAATCATTGTTCTTCAACCATGTAAATAAACATTATTATTTTGATCGTTTATAAATATCGTTATCTCTACGTTTTAAATGCTTAAGATGTATTATGTAGAAGTATTTTTCTGTTAATGCCGTTTCATGGAATTACACGTTACAGTTGTTATTTGCACGATTAATGGAAAACAGACGCACCTCTTATCTTTATTTGACTTTTTACTTTCATTGAAACGCTTATCTACCTTCTGTTCGATACAAAAATTACTCGTTCAAGCAGATATAAGTGATTTCCGGAAATATGCTAATTAGATATATCACACATTGTATTGACTTGTGATTAGCGTTCAACTGAATTCCATCAAAATTGTTATCTTCTACGCTAATGAATGAATTATGTTATCGTATATTATACGATTTGTTTACATTCGTCACGATCGACATTGCATTATCAAATTGTTCTTCGTCTAATGACGCACTTTTTTTCTTTTTTGTTAAATTCAACATCTGTCGCAAAAGCTTTCTTTAATTTTTTCCCAATGTTTATTATGTTTGATGCGTAAGTCATGCTTCCAAGACAATTACTCGATACTTACCAAGAAATCGTATAAAGTCATTATCCCTAATCAAGTATGTGTAGAAGTCACGCAAAAAAGGTCAAAGATGTATCGTTTTTTGCCATTACTTTGTTGCATCTGTACTGTCAATGGTAAACAATTTTCTTGAAATCATACGTATATTTTCTTGTGTAAATTATTATCCTATTACTAGGTTTCAACAGAAAGATTTATGGCGGTCTAGATGACCAAATACAAAACGCGCCTTATCAAGTTAGTATAACGAGGGTAGGCAGAGGTCACACGTGTGGTGCTAGTATAATATCTGAAAACTACATACTCACGGCTGGTCATTGCGCAGATAAAGAGTGTAACTATTATTTAATACGAGTTGGTTAGAGCTCGTCTGAAAAAGGTGGACAGGTACATTTCGTATAGGAATGTCACACGACACGAAGATTGCAAAGAGGACAATTGGGGAAGACCCGATCATGATATTGCTTTAATGAAAGTCATACCACCATTTAAATTTGATAATTTCAAGAAAAAAGCTATTCAGTTGATCGATCGTCAGGTCAAGCCTGATGATATCGGCTTTCTTACCGGCTGAGGTAAGTCTCCTAATTAATTGAACGTGAGATCGAGTATTTTCTTTCGAGATTTTAATTGAATTGTTTTCAACGATGATGTTTTTTTACGTACAAGGATCAACTGAGAAAGCAAAAGATTCGTCCAAACAGTTACAAAGTCTGAAGGTAAAAGTTACCAGTAACGAAGAATGTGCAAATGATTACCGTGGCAAAGATGGTTTAAAGAAGTACAATTTTTGTGCCGAACATCCAAGTAAAAATAAGGACATGTGTAATAGTGACTCAGGTGGTCCTTTGGTAATTAAAAATAAATTAGCTGGAATTGTCTCGTGGAGCGGACCTGGTTGTGCTATTCCCGATCGACCTGGCGTTTATACTGACGTTGTTAAATACCTCAATTGGATACGTCAACGTATAATATGACAATGTGAAGATTTTTGAAAGATAAGTTTTCTAAGCGACAATATATCGATTACTTTTCAATCAATCAGTGCTTCAACATTTAGCATGTTATCGTTGATAATGATGCACGTGCCAGATTTATGTTAATATAGATGCGTTGTGAATTTTCGTTCTCTTTTTTAATTTATATAGATTACTCGTTGAAAAGTAATGGATTGGAAAATTCCATCTGTCACTTAATGTATATTTTGTAACATTTTTTTTCCTTCGATATAATAAATGTCATTCTCTATTATAATGGATTACTTTCACTTCGATGAAATAACATATAAATATCGCAAATAGACAATTTTTTAGCTTTCAGCCTTTATCTTATCAAACTAAACAACGTATCTGATTATTTTCCAGTTTAGTAATCATACCATCTATAAATCTTATATTGTCGTTTATTTAAATCTGCCAAACTTTATACTTGAGGATAATTGTTCTCTATTTTTCGTTATTAAATACAAACTGAATGAATTTTCAATATTGGCAATTAATAAAACCTAAAAATACTATCAAACTGATGCTGATTTTACTCATACGATTAAAACAATTGTGGAAGGCTTCCAAATCATCAACGTAACACTCACTGACAAAGCAATTTCTTTCCAAAAAACAAGAATGGTCATTGCATGTAAATAATAATGTATCTGATAATGGAAGAAATCGATAATAGATATCAAATGATATATAAAATTGTAGTAAATAGAATAACATGTAGCATTCGTTAAAGATGCTTCGACTGTTTATCATCGCTTTCTGTATAAGCGCTATTAACGGTACGTAAATTGATTCGCTAAAAACTCAAATATTAATTTTTATTATTCATTCTTTCAGCTTTGCATAGTCGGATAATTTACGGTGAAGCAATCGATATTGAAGATGCACCATTTCAAGTAAGTCTCATGCGCAACGCGAGTAAAAGCCACACCTGTGGGGCTAGCATAGTTTCGCCAAACTTTATCCTGACCGCAGGACACTGCGCAGATTTACCAGCAAGTGGATATCTTGTTCGTTCGGGCTCGAGTTTCTGGAATCGAGATGGTCAATTGCACGTAGTTATTAGAGTTATTAAACACGAAAATTATGGATCAAACGAGTTTGGTAGTCCATTAAATGATATAGCGTTAATGAGAGTAGAGCCAGCTTTTAAAATTGACGGAGTAAAAAGGAGAAAAGTGAAGTTATTTGAGAATGATTGGCAGGCAATACCTGGTCATACTGCTGTTGTCACTGGATGGGGTAATTATTTGTTTGAATTAAATTCTTTTAAATTAAAGATAGTTCAACGATTCAATATCCACGTGGTGAATTTTAGGTAAAACTGAAAATGGCACGTTGGCTGATCAACTTCAACGTCTCGTGATCTCTATTATCTCGAAAACTAAATGCAATAAGGCTTACGAGAAAAATGGTGGACTACCGGAAAATCAAATTTGCGCAGCCCATTCAACAGGACTCAAAGATATGTGCAATGGTGATTCCGGTGGTCCCTTAATAGTTAATAATCGTCAAGCTGGTATTGTTTCTTGGAGTGGGCCCGGTTGCGCTTTACCTGACTACCCGGGAGTTTATACCGAAGTTGCAGCTTATTACAAATGGATACAAAAGAATTTGAAAGAAAATTAACACGATCGATGGAAAATGTTGTCATTGAATTTGTTATAGTTAAATTTTATTGAAGGATCATTGTATGTGTGTGTATTTTTTTCGTTTGAATACATTCATTTATTATAAAAATAAACGTTTGCATAAGAGATTAATTGATTAAAAAGGAAATCTTCATGAATTATGAATCACTAAATTTGGCAAAGTTGTGTAACGTCAAGTGATGACGTTACGATACAAATTTCCTGATAACTTCAAGTGCGCCAGATAGGGGACGCTTGAAATTTCTTTATAAATTCGATAAACTGGCCGTTGTCTCTTTATCAAATGCCAATTGTGTATTATGACGTAGGAGATTTATATATATATATGTGTGTACATGGCATCAATTGTCGAACTTGTTGAACTCTGTATCAAACGTTTAAGCTAGGAAATTTCCATTGTTTCAACGAATGTGTTTTGATCAAATCGAACTGATTTTTTTTTGAGTACAAAAATTTCGAGATAATTTAAAAAATTATTATAATTATTACAGTGACAGTACAAACATACCAATCCAGTAATTTTGAATCAGATCTCAGCTCACCTGTAGCGAAAAATATTTGCGAATTATTTCAAGTTGCAAAAATCAAATCGTTATTTTATTAGAACAAGTGTCTTATCAATGAGCGATATTAATAAATTGTTAAATGAACTGTAGATTTCTCATGTATTCGTCATCATAGCAAACAGGTAACGATACATTCTAAAATTTATTGATGACCCTATATCGTTTAGTACAATTAGAATTCAAATTTGTAATGAAAAGAAAAAAAGGCGTAAAAAGTCGCGGGCAACGATGGCAATCATGTCGCTATCGTGATTTATCGGCCAGATGTAGATAAGACATAGCATTTTAATGACAAGGGTATAAAGCAACGGAGGACACGATGAAAGTCTATACAACCCAATAGACTCTGGATCGATCAAGATGCTGCTTCGTTTCCTCTCGTTCGTTATAATTTTCTCGATCGCCAATGGTAAGTACGCAATTACTCAATCTATTTCTAATGGATAAGTAAAAATATCGATACAAGACAAAAAAGAAGAACAAACGGAAATACGGCACTTGCGTACTTTGGAATGTCCACGACCTAAAATTTCAATAGCCATATTCCTTTGTTCGAGATTACTCGATGCCTTGTCAATAATCAACGTTGTCGTAATTACCGATTGCACTTCGTACGCTCGCATCTAAATGATTTCCTTGTTGATGTTTCAGCTGCCAAAAAGGGAATGTCATTTCCTGGTGGCAAAATAATCGGCGGAAAATTAACTTTGATTACAACGTCGCCATTTCAAGTATCTATAGAGTATCTAGGTCATCATTATTGCGGTGGTAGTATTATATCAGACCAGTATGTCATCACAGCAGCTCACTGTGTACTAGCCGAACCAACCTCTTTGACAATTCGAGCAGGCTCGGCATTGAAAGAACGCGATGGTACTGTTCATCACGTATATAGAATAGTTCGCCATGAGAAATATTCCGTCAACGCTGATGGTGTTCCACTCTTCGATCTTGCCATCGTTAGGGTTAAAGAATTGTTTGAGTTCGACGATGAGCATCGACCTATCGAACTATTCGACATGAAACAAGTAGCAGAACCAGGTGCAATGGCTACGCATACTGGTTGGGGTCAAGGCAATAACGCATCACCTCAACAATTATTAACTATCACTGTTCCGATCGTCACTAAGGATCTTTGCGCAAGAGCTTACGAGAAATATGGTGGACTTCCCGATGGTAATATCTGCGCTGCTTATTATGGTGGCACGGATGCTTGCCAAGGTGATTCTGGCGGTCCATTAGTTATCGATGGTCGTCTTGCTGGTATTCTTTCATGGGGTAATGGCTGCGCTCAGAAATATTATCCTGGCGTCTACACTGATATCGCGCATTACCGTGCTTGGATCACTGAACATTCTTATCCTTTTTATCCAATAGATTAAATCATACCAGTATGCGGCAAATCATCAACACGTGTGTTTGAAAGTATCAAAAATCATAATACGTAATTTAAAAGATATATCTTTACGTGCACGTTATGAATATGTGTGAAATTGAGGATAAGTTGAGTTACGTGCGATGATATTTGTCGTACAAAAGCTCGTTCGATTGTTTTTTAATGATTGAAAAGTGGAGAAAAAGATTAGTATGATTCTTTAAAGTCTGTTAAAATTAGAGACGATGTGATTTGTTTTATTTGTAAGATTTGGTTTCGTTCATTTATTTCGGCGTTATATATAGATATTTAAAAATACTATATTTAGAATTGATAGTATTTTCGATTCACTGCAGTTCGAAGATAGAATTCGTCTCGAAAATATAAATTTAGTGAAAAAATTAATATTTTGAAAACGAAATTATTGAAAGCATTTTATCGTAAGGCGTAGTTTGACTGATAATTTATAATTCTTTCTCTCTTTCTTTTTATCGCTACTCGTTAATTTATAGCTTTATTATTTATGACGAGCTCAATCTTGAGCGCGAACGATTGCAAACTGATATATTTTTTGTTAATAAAACAAGATAAATCTTTGATACGATAACTTTGTTTACATCTACCTACCCGCATCCTTATTTGGACATTGTACACTTTCTAATTTGTTATGGTTCTTCAAGGAAATTAATATCGATCAAGGTATTACTCGATACAAGGATTTTGCGAGAAAATAATAAATCAAAGCTGTGTTTACCAACAATATTTTCTATTAAAACTATCATATTTTATATTAAAAAAAATTGAATGATCGATATTTCCTTTTTATTTATCTCCAGATAAAACTTTACTAACAATATTATCAAACGCGTCACTGATATTATAGATTACGCGTTAGCCGGTTTCCAAATCACCTACACCTTGTTAACAGCTGAAAAAACAAGTATATTTTATCGGACACATTTAAATATACTTGCCGTTGACTGTCTAAGATTTGACGTGAAAAAAATCACGTTCGCGATTGATTACAATTTATTTAACTATAAAATTTAACAGACAAATGATTCTTGCGAAAATCCTAATGAAATACGGCTAATATAAAGCAATGAAATAATCGTAAAACTAGCAATAAAGAGCCAACTAGATGCAAACCAAGGCATATTTGATAAAATAAACCTTACGTGTAATTAATTGATGACAATCATCAATATTATCCGCTATTCAAAGTCGAAAAAACAAGTGCTCTTGGAAAAATCAAATTTTTCAGGCCAAGTACAAAGCGATAGAATACATTGCCAGACACGTGATCAACGATGTGTTTTATAGCGTTAATGACCTTGATATCAACAAGGTACTATCAGAAAATTCACTGTTCAAACAGAAGCGAAAATAGAATATTATCTTAAATTTAGATTTGGGTAGTCAAATGATAGTGTCGTACATAGAATAAAATCAATGTAAAAACAATCGAGTACTCTGTCTAGTTGAATAATTGAGATAACTAGGAAAATGAGGTCCCGAGGTTGCTCTTTTTTTTTCCCGATGCACGTTGGTAAACAATATTATCATCGATTATAAATCGGTCATCAACTTATACTCGTTGATGTTGCATTCGAACGACCATCACTATTAATGAATATAAATAAGCCTTCATCGGAAAATCAAACCACATTCAGCGCAGCAATAATCTGAACGCGATGCTTACGATCGTAGTGATCCTGAGTCTAGTGACCATTGCTAACGGTAAGTTAAAGTAAACCATATGAGAAAACCCATATTTAAGCCAATTATTGTTTTAGCTGGTCTGAGATTTCCCAATGGCCGTATCATTGGAGGTGAGAACGCCGTCATCGAAAGCTTCCCTTATCAGGTGTCCCTTCAAAAATTCGGCAAGCACATGTGCGGTGGTAGTATAATCAGTAAGAACTACGTGATAACTGCCGCTCATTGCGTACAGTCGGCCCTTCTGATGACAATACGAGCTGGAACATCAGTGGAGAAATACGGTGGTAGTGTTCACAAAATCGAAACGTTCATTCGTCACGAAAATTACGAGCTTAATCGTAAGGGTATTCCACTCAACGATATAGCGTTGATCAAAGTAAAGCCCTCGTTTAAATTCGATGATGCTCGTCAGCCTATTGATTTATTCGACATTGGTCAGGAAACGATTCCTGGAGTTAACGCAACTATCACTGGTTGGGGTACAACTGGTAATGGTTGGAGTTCACCCACACAATTACAAACCGTCTCTATTCCCATAATCGGGAAGAATCTTTGCAATACTGCTTACAAAGAAATGGGTGGTATCCCAGATGGACAAATTTGTGCTGGATTCTATGGAGTTGGTGGTAAAGATACTTGCCAAGGTGATTCTGGTGGTCCACTTGCCATCGACGGTCGACTTGCTGGTATTGTTTCTTGGGGCTATGGGTGTGCTAAGGCTGATTATCCCGGTGTCTATACTGAAATCGCTCACTTCCGCGAATGGATCAATCGACACGTTGAATTTTAAATTGTAGACGATTAAACACTCTGCCAAGATTATAGTGTAGATATCGTTATTTTATCATATAGATCCGAGCGGACCGTGTACAAGGAAAATGTTGATGTACTTTTTGTAAATATTGCGTCAGATGTTTAATTAAAGTTATTTTTATTAGAATTTTTAGATTTTACATTTCTATGTAAAACTCTTATTCGCTAATTCATAGAAAAATTCCATAATCCATGAATAATCGTTCGGTTGAAATATCAAATAATGTTCAATATCGAAACATCGTATTTTTATTGGTCTAAAATGAAAGCACGAATAATAGTGTACATTTTATCGGATTTTTTATTGGGTATTAATGTAATTTAACCTATCGATAATCAATAAATAACTTGGTCACGAGAACAACGAAATCTGAATGCTCAAAAAATATCTTACGTTTTTATGAACAAAATGTTCTTATTATCTAGCTCAAAATAACTCTGATCGTTCAATAATAATGTAAACAAATTAATTATATTTTAGTAAATTAATTTCAATTATGTGTATATCTATAAAAAAATTGATTTTTTAATTACCTATCGATCCACAATTACTAGTAAGATCTTTGACCCCAACCGATTGGCGACTACTTATCGCCGTACTCTTGTTACTATCTTGACGTAAAATAAACTGTGATTAATTAGAGTTTCATTAATTAGAAGTAATTATCTGAAGTCGGTACTAAAGATTTTAATCGTCAGCTTCAAGATATAATCAATAATTTCAGAAAACGGTACGTATTATTGATATAATTAAAGATAAATCAACTTAAATCAACAGAGTGGTATATACTTTTCTATATTTACAAACAAATAAATTAATACACCGACGGTATAATTTGGTAACGTCAAGGATCCTAGATTAATTATGTTAATTTTAAAAATGTAATCAGAATTCAAATTACTCACGAACCGATGACAAAGTTTGAAAAAATATCAAATCAATAAAAATTCGATTCTTACGAGGCAATATTATTATTTAGTTAATATTAATTAAAACATAATAGCTTACATAAACATTAGTCATAATAGTATGTGATCTCGATCAACGATATAGAGTAGATTAAATAACTTGATAACATTGCACCTACTAATGAATCAGAATATTTTTCGACATAGTTCATCAATAGATCAAAGTTCCAATCAATCAAACTCTTATCATAGTGCTATTTCACGTGAGATATACATAGATTGGCCAAAGTATAAATAAAGAAGAATTTTAAGGAATAGTCACACAACGAGTTGAAACGGAATCGAGATGTTCCAGTACCTCGTCGCCGTTGCCCTGGTGGCCGCCGTCAGTGGTAAGCTTAAATTATTTGTTTTTAAAAATAGTACGAAACAACAAATATTCATCAAAAGATGTTCATAATTTGTTTCGTAAAAATGATTGCTCTTAAAATATTTCAAAGAAATACATAGTTTTCTTGTTATAATACATATTACACTGTATCAACTGACGATCTCAGCGAGACGGACTAATTATTTTAATAACGTATTTTAATCAATAGCGGAGCCAATCAAACAAACATTCCCCAATGGACGCATAGTTGGTGGTGAGGATGCAGTAATCGAGACTTATCCATACCAAGTATCTCTGCAATATTTTGGTAGACACAACTGTGGTGCTTCGATCATCTCGAAGTATTACATCATCACGGCTGGTCATTGTATCAAGCCTAATGCAATGAGTGTACGCGTTGGTACAACATACAGAGGCCGTGGTGGCAGCGTTCACGCGATCGAAAAGACGGTCCGTCACGAAGATTACCACGTTAATTTCTTTGGTATCCCACGCAACGATATTGCCGTGATTAAAGTAAAAACACCATTCGTTTTTGATGACACTACCCAACCAATTGAACTGTACGAAGAAGAAGCAACTCCAGGTGACAAAGCTGTCGTGACTGGTTGGGGAACACTTACCGAAGATGGACCTCTTCCTTCTCAACTCCAAACTGTTAGCATTCCCATTATAACCAAAGAACTATGCAACTCGGTCTATAAGTATATGGGAGGTCTTCCCAAAGGACAAATATGCGCTTCTTATTATGGAGAAGGCGGTAAGGATACTTGCCAAGGTGATTCTGGTGGTCCATTGGTTATCGATGGTCGTCTTGCTGGTATTGTGTCGTGGGGTAATGGATGCGCTAAGCCTTACTATCCTGGAGCTTATACCGAAATTGCTCAATACCGTGAATGGATCAAGGAAAACACCGAATTGGATTAAATCAAATATAATTTTGACCATCGGTTGTCCTCAACTGTCGAATTCTTTCTAAACTGTAAATAATTACGTTAAATAAATTAAAACATGACGAACTCACTTTAGTGAGTAATTTTCTAAATGTAATTGCAATAAAGTAACGCTGTTTCAAGGAATCATTCCAATGTGTTTTGCTATTCTAATATACCTTTGTATAAGATTTAATTTTTCTAGTTCTAATTTCGTCAGAAAAAAATATTATTAAGAGATTATTCGTCACTGTATATCTGATAACTTTAGATTAGACCATAAGAAAGAAAACATACAAAAAAAGATACAATCCAAAGCTCGCTTTGATAAAGTATATTAAAGTTATCGCACTTTTAATAAATCTTTCCTGAAAAATATAACGCCAATCTGATTCTACGGCACAAGGTATAAATACAGGTAGGTACACGTAAAATCTCACTTCGTGCTGAATCGGAACTCAGTCAAGATGTATGTAATTTACTTGGTTGTCACTCTTGTAGCCGCCGTCAATGGTAAGATAATTCATAGATAATAACGTGACTTTAATCGGTTTATCATCGACAATTATTTATTCTCTTGCATTACTGACATAGACTACGTAATGATTTTGTTTAACGTGCATCTTTATCTACACAGCGCAACCACTCAAATCGCAATTAAATAAATTATTCGACGGTCGTATCGTCGGAGGCGAAAACGCAGAAATTGAAACTTATCCATATCAAGTGTCTCTCCAATTCAACGGTAGACATATTTGTGGTGGTAGTATCATCTCTGAAAATTACGTTCTCACGGCTGCTCATTGCTACAGACCAATTCCATGGTTGACAATTCGTGCTGGTACTGCATACCATAAAAAAGGTGGAGTGGTAATCAAGGTTGAAAAATTCATCCAACACGAAGACTTTGACTTTATAAGTGATGATACTCCAATTAACGATGTAGCTGTAATCAAAGTGAAGACACCATTCGTTTTTAACGATGCCATTCAACCAATTAGTCTCTTTGAAGCAGCTGAAGAATCAATACCAGGTGTCAATGCCAGCGTTACCGGCTGGGGTTATCTTGATGAATATACCGAAGAAATGCCTGATCAACTACAAGTCGTCACTGTTCCGATAGTGAGAAAAGATCGCTGTGATTTGGCTTATAAATCGCAAGGTGGCCTTCCAGATGCTCAGATTTGCGCTGGATACGAAGGTATCGGAAAAAAAGATGCCTGTATAGGTGATTCTGGCGGTCCTCTTGTCATTGATGGTCGACTTGCTGGTATTGTTTCTTGGGCAGAAGGCTGTGCAAGACCTGAATATCCAGGTGTTTATACCGAGGTCGCTTATTTCCGTGAATGGATCGATAAAAATGCGAAATTACTTTAAGCATTATGTGCGATAGATAGTTGTTTTTCAATAATAAATTTCTGTTAAAATAGTATAAACGTGTACTTTCTCTATTCTATAATTAATTATTCAACCATTCTTCAACAATACATTTTTGAGCGAAACAATTGACAGAAAAATTCGAGAGAATAATATAAATGTTCGTATGCACAATCTGTACGTAAGATATATACAATTCTAATTTCAATTGATGCTTAGTTTTCGGACAAACCAAGAAGAAACCATTTAAACTCAAATATCTCACATACCACTAATTAACGATTAATGACACTTTAAGGCTCGTTACAAATATAAGAAACATTAGTGAACGAAAAGTCATTATAGAAATTCTTATCAATTTATAACGGTGTGTCCGCATAATAGACGACAGTATATAAACGAACGAAAAATCCAAAGAAAACCATAAGGTATCAAGCTGTATTCTTACAAACCCAACTGTCGACAAGCTTAAGATGCTCGGACACGTTCTACTCATTGTCTTTGTGACTACTGTTTGTGGTAAGATAATTAGTCAATTCCCCGTAGGTGTTTTAATTCTAATAATACATTTTTGTTATTTTATCGACAGCGGACTCTGTGACACCAAGGCCATCTCCGTATAGTGATCGGATAATCGGTGGCGAAAATGCCGATATCCAAAATTACCCATACCAAGCATCGATTCAAGAGTTTGGTCATCATTCTTGCGGCGGAAGTATTATTTCGGAAAATTACGTCTTGTCAGCTGGTCATTGCTTCAATTCCGATCGGCCAATGACGACATGGATGAGCGTCCGCGTTGGTAGTAGCTACCATGGACGTGGTGGCCGTATTCATCGAGTTGATAAAGTGATACGACATGAAAATTATGGAATAAGCGAGTATGACACTCCATTCAATGATGTAGCTGTAGTGAAAGTGACTACGCCATTTGTATTCTGTGACACCATCAAACCAATCAAACTCTTCAGAAGCCATGAATTTTCATTTATTGGAGCGAAATCTATAGTTACTGGTTGGGGAAAAACTGACAATGTAGACGTACCCGATCAATTGCAAAGTGTTATTCTTCCGATAATCAGCAAACATGTTTGTAAGAAGGCTTATAAAAAAAATGGTATTGTTGCCAAAGGTCAAATTTGTGCTGGTTTCTATGGAATTGGTGGTAAAGATGCGTGTTATGGTGATTCTGGTGGTCCACTTGCTATTAATGGTCGTCTTGCTGGTATTGTATCGTGGGGTATCGGTTGTGCTGATCCAAGATTCCCTGGTGTCTATACGGAAGTTTCTTATTTTCGTAAATGGATTAACAAACATGCTGAATTGAAATAATTGCCAGAAATGAGTTTATTAACTGTAATCATGGTGTATTTGTTTTTATAACGTATTATTCTTTCCTTTTTTGTTTATATTTTATACGTCAAAATCCTTTTTTATCAAAAAATGTTCATATTGAAAAAATTGATACGAGCTCGGCGGAATACATGAAAAAATGTATAACATAACGTGAAATAAACCACTTCGTAAATATTCCATAAAAAATGTGGTTATATTGATATTCCAATAACATCAATCTAATCATTTATCATTCATTCGATGTCGCTTGTCTTTTGTGAATAGTTCTAATAACGAGAAAATCAATACGTCACTATGACATATCGATTTGCGAATAGACGAGAAAGTGGTAGGAAAAAGCGCATAACAAGTCCGACTGCCAAAGTAGAATGATCGCATACTTATTTGCTGCCATATTCGCAGGCGTCTCAAATGGTACGATTTTTGTAATAAACGATTGATTCGTAATCGCAAAATTATTTTTCTTTTCTCTTATTTCAAAGTTTTTACGTAAACTCTTTACTTCAACAGCGAACGCAATCAGGCCCAAAGAATCAACTCCCAGCGATCGTATCATTGGAGGTAGAAGTACTTCGATCCAAAATTACCCATATCAAGTGTCAATTCAATACTCCGATAGGCATATCTGCGGTGGCAGTATTATATCAGAAAACTACATAGTCACAGCAGCACACTGTGTTGTAGCTGCAGCCGAAAGATTAAGTATTCGTGCAGGTACAAGTTTCTTTGAAAGAGGAGGAACTGTGCACAAAGTTGCGAAAGTACAACGACACGAAAATTATCAGGTGAATCGTTACGGTGTTCCATCGAACGACGTTGCCGTAATGAAAGTCGCCAATCCATTTACCATCGATTCTACTCATCGACCGATCAATTTGTTTGCAACAAACGAACAAGTTTCATCGGGAGTTAAAGTTGTAATTACAGGTTGGGGTAAAACTAGCAATTATGGCGACCCACCGAATCAACTGCAAACAGTCACGATACCAATCGTCGATAGAAATACTTGCGACCGAGCTTACAGATCATTTGGAGGACTTCCTAGAGGTCAAATATGTGCTGGTTTCTACGATAAAGGTGGTAAGGACGCTTGCCAAGGTGATTCTGGTGGTCCACTTGCCATTGGTGGTCGTCTTGCTGGAATCGTTTCGTGGGGTAACGATTGTGCATTGGCTTACTTCCCAGGAGTTTATACCGAAGTAGCATTTTTTCGCGAATGGATAAACAGATATGCTGAGTTGGCGTGAAATTACGGTTACGTGACAATGAATTTTAACTGCGTATATTAACTTGATAAATATTAGAACATTGTTTGTGTTAATAAATTTTTACCTAGGCGATTACGTAAGGTAAAAATAAATAAACAACTTATGTTCAATTAACGTATCCTAACAGAAAATAAACTTGTATAATTGAATATCACGTATATTTCTTATTACATTTTTAATTCGTTTTGATATTTTAACACATCCACATTTGCTCGTTACTGACAGCCTAGAGGCTGATTTAATTGATATAAATCAAAGTGTTAGGGGAAAACTGAAATACAACTAATACCGTTGGGCAAGATAAGTACAATTGAAATGAACCTTTACTCCCACTTTGTGCCAAAGCAAGTTTGAAAAGAGTGTCCAAACTTGCTATAATTATTTTACACGAATTTCGGCATGAAGATAACTGAGTTTCAACAATGCCTTCTGGAACGTATGTTACTGTAAAATCGTGATCTAAATCAAGCTTTACTATGACAACGAGTCATTGAAAAATATTTGCATAATACTAGGCCTTGAATTCGTTCCACGTGTCGCACAAAAACATAATAGCTATGTTTTCAAGTTACCGGTATGTTCAGCTGCACAAGGTATTTCACTATCGTATAAATATTTACTGAACGTATACATCATTCAAGAGTAAGCCTGTATAGTCATCTGAAGTCATATACGATATATAACTCTCGTCATATATCGTATAGAAACCAGAGTGATATACCATACGATTCTAGTGCTTTTCTTCGCAATGGCGCTCGTGTATTTCATGATCGCTGCTACATTTTTCGTTGCAATCGATGGTAAACGTGTGTTTACATATAAAAATTTTTTCTCATTAATATCATTAACTAACTAAATCAAATATTAACTCAATAGGATCTGCGATTGTTACTATTGAATCGAGAATATCTAATGGCATCTCAGAATCGATCGAAAAATACCCATACATGGTATCTCTACGGTCTGCAAAATCTCATTTTTGCGGCGGATCTATAATCTCAAAAGATGTAATCCTTACAGCAGGTCACTGTACACCTACTTTCTATGCGAAAATACATTCGGGTGCTAGTAGTAGAGATCAAGACGGTACCACGCACAGCGTGGTAATTTCCATTCGTCATGAAGATTACAAGCTATAATATATCCCTAATACTGGATATATAGCTCTCAATGATATCACCTTAGTCAAAGTCAAACCCTCGTTCGTCTTTAACGAAACATTTCAGCCAATCTCGTTGTTTAACGACAGCGAAACGATAGCATCAGGATCAAATGGTACCGTTCTAGGTTGGGGTAACGTTTCAAATGATGAAAACCAAAAACTATCGACCGAAGAACGAGCATTACTACGAAGCGCCGTCTTGTCCATAAGTGATACACAAGTTTGTTCCAATCAGTACAAAGCGTTAAATGTTTCTCTGATACCTGGGCAAATATGTGCTGGCAATAGTAATGGCATAGGTGCTTGCCGGTACGATTCTGGTGGACCTCTGATTGTCGATGGCCGCCTAGCTGGTATTGTATCAAGTACTTATGGATACTGTGGTGCAAATCGTGTTCCTCCCATCATTTTTACGGAGGTCGCTTATTTTCGCAAGTGGATCGATAGAGCTTTAATCGAATTGACTGAATATAGGGAGAATCCATATGATTACGTAGCGGATTATCCTGTTTGGAGTTAAAAGTATTGAAATATATGTGACATTTTGGTTTGGTTTGATGAACACTCAAAAATCATGTAATATTAATATTTGATTATAAAATAAAATATCAATATTTTAAAATACAACCGCATTAAAATACTCACTGTGGAACTCTACTGTACATTATGTAAACACACACCTCTCTTAACGATAAGTTTACTTGTCAATTTGATCTAAAGGCAAAACTCTCGCCATATCGTATATCGTATAAAAATGAAAGTCACACACCATACAATTTAGTCACTTTTGTGTTTTTCGTCGCTATCGATGTTAAACGTGTATTACTAAATATTCATATATTTATCTTTAGAGTCATCGACTCACTAAATTAATTGACGACTCAATAGGGTTTACAGTTGTTACTATTAAATCGAGAATAGCTAAAGGTATCTCAGAATCAATCGAAAAATACCCGTACATGGTGTCTCTATGGAACGAAGTTGGTCGTTATTGTGGCAGGTCGATAATCTCAAAAGATGTCATAATTACTGCAGCGCACTATTGTGTACACAATCTAGATTCGATTATACGCTCGAATACTAGTAGTAGAAATCAAGTCGGAATTGTGCATAGCGTAGAAACGATCATTACTCACTAAGGTAAGTTAATATTCCTCCCGAAAGATCAAACTACCACTCACAATGAAATCGCTCTAGTTAACGTACATCCCCCCCCCCATTCGTCTTCAACGAAATATTTCATTCGATTTCATTATCGAACGTAGGTAAAAAGATAACCGAGGGTCGAATGGTATTGCCCTTGGGATGGGGAATCGTTACTGCAAAAGAACGCCAACATTTGTAGTTGGAAGAGTAAGCATCACTGTGAAGAACCATTGTGCCAATAATTGTAACAGAGATTTGTGACAATGAGTACAATGCATTAAACAATGTTTCTCTCACGCATGAACAAATGTGTGCCAGTCGTAATTGCAGAGCCACTTGCATGCATGATTTTGATCGTTGATGTTGATTGTTGATGGTGCCCAGGCTAGTATTGTATCAGCGAGTTTTGGACACTTGGATGCAATTCGTATTCCTCCCGTAATATATACGGGAGTCGCTGATTTTCGAAAATGGGTCAACAAAAATTAAAATAAATTACATGACAAGCCGTATGATTACTATAATGACATTTCCATTTTGAGTAAACGTACATTACTCATAACACGTTTCAATAACACGTTTCAAAACTATCGTTCGTTCCAATTAAATCTAATATTGAACTTTGATTGAAAATGCTACCTTTTAAATAAATGTTTAATAAACATTATAATAAACCGAATATCTCGTTGTATCCTAACCTTTTTTGTAAAAGGCTCGTTAGATAACAATACTTTGAAGCGTAACCACTTTTTCGAAAATATGTATGTTAAATCGTGTCGACATAAAAATAAATATTAGCATATTATTAGGCATTCCGCTCGATCGACACGTGTTGTATAAAAGAGCGGTTACACTGTCTTCAAGCGTACAGTGTCTTCGCCAATTACGAATGGTCGATACTTCACTATTATATCAGTATTTGCAAAACGTACATCATTCGAGGTGAAGTTTGTGTAACCATCCAAGACAAAGGCTTTTGTTATTTGTCTTATAGAAAACAGAGTGATACACCATAGAATTCGGTTACTATTTCACAATGGCACTTGTATACTTCATAGTCGCTGCAGCATTTTTTGTCACCATCAATGGTAAATTAGCGTATAATACAGATTTACAGATATTTTTTTTCATTCGTTAAATTAATCTTCCGTTCAATTGTAGGATCTACAATTGTCACTATTCATTCGAGAATAGCGCATGGTGACTCACGGTCGATCGAGTCCTACCCATACATGATATCTATACGGTCTGGCGGTACTCATGTTTGCGGAGGCACTATTATTTCAGAGGACGTCATTCTTACAGCAGGGCATTGCAACCCAAATATAGGTGCAACAATATACTCGGATACTAGTAGTCGAATTCAAGTTGGGACTAAACACAGTGTGATATCGACCGTTCGTCATGAGAATTTCGGTCGACAATTTATCCCAGGAGTTCGGAGTACCGTTTACAATGACATCGCCTTAGTCAAAGTCATACCAGCGTTCGTATTTAACGAAACGTTCCAGCCAATTTCATTGTTCAATGCAGGTGAAAAAATAGAACCAGGATCGTTTGGTACCGTCATCGGATGGGGTGATGTTTCTGCAGATGAAAGAGAATCTCTCTCTTATAAGGAACGAACGAATCTGCGAGGTGTCGAAGTACCTATCGTTGAAAAAGATGTTTGTGCTCGCCAGTATTTGGAGAAAAAAAATTATACTCTGATGCCTGGAGAAATGTGTGCTGGCGGTAATGGCAAAAGTTCTTGCCAATACGATTCTGGTGGTCCTCTGATCGTTAATGGCCGTCAAGCTGGTGTTGTATCATGGGGTTCTGTACTCTGTGGAAATGTTGATGTTCCTCCTGCAATATTTACCGAGATCGCTTATTTCCGGGAATGGATCGAAACGAACATAAAAAAGTTAAACGATGACATAGATTACATGAATAGTTTTTTTATTAATAAATAAGACGGATTGAAGTATTTAAGAAAATGTCCATAACGTTTGATAAACGATGAAATAACATTGAAAGAATAATGTTTCTAAATAATTATTCACTAGAAATTTAAAAACCCTCGTATTTTATTTTATGTCACTTCTTTGTAGACAACTATCTTTATTATTGTTTTTAATTATATGTACCATAAACTTAAATTATAACGAAATAATAATTTAAGATTGCAAAATGAATTATCGTCAAATTATTTCTACTGATTAACCTGGATAATAATAACAGCAGCCTTTACTCCCATATAAATTTATACTGAACTGTTTTGTGATAATAGCTTGTAGTATTATCAAATTTTAATTGTTTAGTCAAAAATGCAAATAAAAATAAGTAAATCAAACATATTTGACGTAATCTTTTTATAGTACTCAAAAATCCTTGAAAATTTTTTTTCCAGTAATTTCGTTCGTTGATTCAAATATACGTGATTATCTATTTACACAGCATAATTTTTTACAAGAAACGAATATCAGTCTATCCCCAATAATAATATTTGACTAGTCGTTATCGTTTTTACCAAGAATAAATTTAATGATATTACTTTATAGTAAATAAGAAATAAAAATGTACGTCTCTCGCATTCTATTTATTCAACGTAAACTACGCACAGAAGTAATATCTCTATGTTTTGAAATTATCAGTAAATTCATGGATGGCACATTAAAATTCACAATATTATTCCAATATTTGTAAAACACACATGCCATTCGAGTATAATTGTGGGTATACGCGCGCGCATGTCTAATGACGCAAGTTCAAGTATATAAAAATTGAAACAATCTACTATACATTCAGTTGATAGTTAAGAATGACGTCCATATACTTGGCAATAGCCGCTACCTTCTTCGTCGCCATTAATGGTAAAGTATCTAATAATACACTTATTTCATCAATTAAGTTATCGTACGAAATTTAATTTTTGTAATTTTCAGGCATGGAGATCAAATCGAGAATAGCCGGAGGCACCTCGGTTTCGATTGACTCTTACCCTTACATGGTATCCATTGTTGCCCCAGGCAATATACCATACTGCTCCGGATCGATAATTTCAGAAAATGTTATTCTCACTGCGGCACACTGCATTGGGGAAACTTTTAATACTATTGTGATACGAGCAGGTTCAACTTACAATAAAAAGGGTGGCATTGATTATCCTGTCGACAAGTTTATTATTCATGATTATTATAAACTTTTTACGGTAACGATTAACGACCACGTAGGACACTATACCATTAACGACATCGCCTTAGTCAAAGTGAAAGGATCCTTTAACTTTGGCAAAAGCATCAAACCGATTCCGTTGCTCGATGCTTACGAAGAGATAAAGTCAAACTCGTACGGCGTCGTCTCTGGATGGGGTAAAGTACCCGAAGAACAAAAAAAACTTTGGCCCGAAGAATACAAAGAATTTAATAGGTTGCAAAGCGTTGTAGTGCCAATATATAACAAATCATTTTGTGAAAATGAGCGCGCGGTAATGAACAGAACTTTAACGGCTGGACAAATATGCGCTGGTGGTATCACAGGCACAGGTGCCTGTATGGGTGATTCTGGTGGACCATTAGTTGTAGATGGTCGCCTGGCCGGTATTGTATCTTATGGTCATGGTTGTGGAGTTTTAGGAACTTTTTCTACAGTTTATACTAAAGTATCCAATTATAGGAATTGGATTGATGACACCTTAGAAATATTGAAAGGTTTCACGGAAAATGAGGATGGTGTCGAATATTTCGAAGGAGCTCCAATTTGGGGTTAAAAATTAGTTTTATAAAGTTTTCATACGTCTTACAATGTGATTTCAATGTGATATATGCTTTAAATTCATTCTCCATGCCCTTTGTCACAATTATAAAAAGATAGATTCTCCAGAGTGTACCCAATGTCTAACAAAACTTACACATTTTTTTGTAGAAACATTTTCGAATAAAATTGAATTATTAAAAAGCCATTTGTTAAGTATACTGAAATCCTTAACATCATTTTCGAGATAAAATTAAATTAAGCTTTGCATCGATTGTCTGACGTGGCAGTTTTAGAAAGTGTAGAGAGCCAAATGCATTAGATCTCTCGATGTATAATAAGAGAATTTTATTAAATTAAATTAAATAAAACACCCATGATTAAGACCAACCACTTTGGTAGTAAGAGGTGTTAAAATATATAAAAATATTGCTTAAAGTTTGAAAGTGTAATTTATTACGTTACAATGTTACTCCCGTACCCTATGTTCTATGTAATGTTTTCAAACTTTGTTCATTTGGTCGAAAATACAGATAGAAATAAGTATATTCTCAAACTTATTTGATATTATCTTTCGCTGACATTAAAAAATCCGTGAATATTTTCCAACTAATTCGTTCGTTGATTCAAATGTACGTTATCATCTATTTACAGAGCATATATTTTGTACGAGACGAATATCAATCTATTCTTAATAGCAATATTTGACTTTCCACTATCGTTTCCAAGAATAGACTTAATGATACCGAGAATAACAGTCAATAAAAAATACAAATTTGTGTAATTTCCATTCAATTGACACGTATCACGCGAAACAGTAATAACACTACAACTGTACAAAAACGAGAAAAGAGGGTATATACTATCAATGACCTTACTTTAGTTGAAGTGTCAAGCCAGCCCTTGAAAAGGTCAAGTCACGATGGGATGGCATCGCCACTGTACGAGTAAAAGTGCCTGACGAACAAAAAGTACAAAGAGTATTGTGACGTTTGATTATAGTTGCGGAAATAAGAGATACCCTTGAATAATCTTTACTGAAGTCGCCTTTTATAGGAAATGGATTGATGACAACTTTAACTGTGAATTTTATAGTTGCCATTAGATGTTACTCCCCTCTTTAAATTATAATAAAATTAATAAAATAATTAATACGTTGCTAAGTGAATTAATTTTAATTTCTCATCAGCTTTTTATTACAAGTTTACGTTTTTTAACGCGTAACATCACTAAAGATATAAATTCAAAATTGAAACAACGACGAGAATGTACACTTTATAAATCAGCCAAATTATTTGCCAATTAGATGCCTGGTGAATCACTACTCTGTGGTAAAAACCCAACATTATACAAACGAAGAATGAACAATCGGCAATTAAACGAGTGACATACTTAAAAAAAAAATCCTGAATGCTCTTTTTCTTTTGTCGACTCAAATGTGAAGACGATGACTCGTCTTGGTAAACAATACACGAACTTTCATAGCTGTGTATACGAAACGGCCTCGAAAACCTGTTAGCCTCGACTTTCAAAAATCAAGCTTTCCTATCCAGTCGAGTGCGAGCATCGCTTCATTGTTTTATTTGACTAACGATCATTTTGTGAATCAGACGCGTCGTCATCGCAATTATTTCAATTCATCAAATAATATCTTCCTTTCGTTTACATGTAGTTTTGCTAGTTAATCGATCGGAAAATACGTTGCTCGATGCAGTGTACCGCCGACACGGTATTGTTCGTTATCGTTTTCCTTTTCACGATAGCGCAAAAAGTGTGACCAATACAATAGATTATGTTTGCGATACCTTTTACTTTTACCTCATTGTGATATATTTTTACAGATTTACAACTTGGTTAAGCGAAAAACAAGAAAGAACGTGCGATTTGTCAAATGTGCACGAGAGGTTTCGATGATAGGTCGATGTATTTATAAGTGATCATGAATGAAATGTCTAAAGAAAGGCTTCGAGGCTGATTACTCATAGACGACATAAAAATCAAGTAAATAACTATTGCGTTTAATCTTAGTTCTACCATGTTGCTCTACTACCTGATTTTCTGGCCTACATTTTTTCTCTCCGTCAACGGTAAGTTGAATAGACATATTTGTTTGTCGTTGTTTCTACTGATTATGGCAGCAATTATATATTTTTATTATTCATACGACAGGTTTATCGATGGTGTTTCAACATCGAATAGCCGGTGGTGAAAAATCATCAATAGAATCACAACCATACATGGTTTCCATTCGTTATGGCAAACTTACAACTCGATGTAGTGCGTCTATCATCTCGAAAAACCACGTTCTCACAGCAGCTCACTGTATCTCGGATGACTTTCACAAGTTAAAAATTCGCGCAGGTTCGGATTACGAAAGAATTAACGGCACCGAGCATCGTGTAGAATCATTCGTCCGTCATGAAAATTATAAATTGAATTACTGGAATAACGGAGTAGTGTCAGTGAACGATATTGCGGTGATCAAAGTCGTACCATCGTTTGAATTTGGTCCTACTTGTCAAGCAATTTCAATGTTTAACGCTGGCGAGATGATCGAGGCAGGATCGAGTGGCATTGTCAGTGGATGGGGTAGTGTACCTTTTGCACAATCCGTACATTGGTCTTGGGAAGAAAAGATTTTTAATAAACTGGAAAGCGTTGTCGTGCCTATATTTGAGGAATCCGTCTGTATGAGAGAGCACAAAAAGAGAAACTATATTCTCAAACCAGGACAAATCTGCGCTGGTGGCAATGGTAAAGGTTCCTGTAGAGGTGATTCTGGTGCTCCTCTAGTGGTAAATGGTCGACAGGCTGGTCTCGTGTCATGGGGTTATGGTTGCGAACTTTTGAGGTATCCACCGACTATTTACACCGAAGTTGCCTACTTTAGAAAATGGATCGACGAACAAGTGTATAAACTATCTGGCGATTCGAGACAAAGTAATGAACACGTGACAGATCGACCTAAAATGACAACAAATATGGATAAATTGGACAGTTATCAGGGCATAAATTATTACCAAGGCAACCCCGTCTGGTCATAGTGTATATTCTCTTAATTAACAAATATTAAATGAATGATCGGTGCATTAATGAGGCACGGTAGATATGATATTTCATTGAATATGTGTATGCCGTATCACATGTAATTCAGTTCACGAATTGAGTAGTACGTCTTTCAGACGGTAGATAACATCTAATCTATTGAAATGATAATGTGTCACGTATCGATGGAATGATTGATTAAAATAAATATATGGAACATGACATATTATAGCACTCCAGATTCTGTCTAAATCTCTATATTGGATCAACTTTGTCAATCGGTTAAATGAGTACAAAGTAATAAAATACTGAATAATGTTTTTTTTTTTCGCAATAACCAAGCAGTCAAAAATTGGCCAAATAAAAGAAAAGAACACATTTTGAAACAATCACTTTTAAAACGATATTTCTCTACCTGTCGTATACCGTAAAGTTAAAACAATTATGCATATACTTAGCTAGGTATTCACGTGAAAACATTCAGAGCTGAATCAATGTATTTTAAAAATTAGATAACTTTGTGAAAATTCACATAAACGTGGCGTTTTTCTAACCACGAACAAAGTAAAAATTATTATGCAAAATCGGCAGTCTCATTTTTCTATTGATTAACATTTTTTTCAAAATATTATTTTCCTTAAATTCATGTCCCTCGTGTGTTGGCAAACAATGCTATCTAAGTTTAGAAATCAAAATAATAATATTTAGTCGTATAAAATAAATTTATCTTGCTTAGTACGTTAAGGAATTCATTCACGGAAAAGTGATATACATCTACTTTGACTGACCACGTGCTCCATATTTAATAACAAAAACCGCGTGTCTTGTTTGATAACGTAAAAATTTAATCATTATCTTTTCCGTTAAGGCAAAATATAATTAATCAAAGTAAGCAAAAAGTCCCCTTTATCAAAATTTCAATTTCATAGATCCTAAAAACGGATTAATATCGTATTGATAAATTTACCAGTCTACAAACTACCTCCATTTGATAAACAGAAACAAAATTACGACAAGGGGTCAAAATTAGTCTATCATCAACAGTGAGATTTCGATCTATTCGCGCGTGATATGAACTGATAAAGCTGACAAATATCCGCTTTGTTTCTAATATAAAATAGGAATACGATCTATAAGCCAGTATTCTAGATTCAGTCATCGAGGTCAAGATGTTCCTCTTACTGGTAACCGTTGCACTCGTGGCCGCTGCTAATGGTGAGGCGATGTATTGAATTGTTCTTTCTTTTCAAAGCTCTCAATGTTTATTACTACAGTTTAATTATCTTGAAATATAAAAATTGAAAAACGACGAGCAAGTATTGATACATTTTTATGTCGTTTTAGCGAGCCCCATGATCCGTAATGGACCAATGTTCCCAGTTGGTCGCATCGTCGGCGGCGAAGATGCTCAAATCGAGACTTACCCATACCAAGTATCCCTGCAGGTTTATGGCAAACATAACTGTGGTGCTGCTATTATTGGCAAATACCACATACTCACCGCTGGTCACTGCAGCTATTACAAACCTGCAATGTTATCTGTTCGTGCCGGTTCATCAATCAAAGGAAAAGGTGGCAGCATACATAGTGTAGAAACAATCATTCGTCACGACGAATACGATACCAACAGATATGGTGTGCCAGTCCATGATATCGCCATTTTAAAAGTCAAAGAACCTTTCGAATTTGACGACACTCGTCAGCCAATCGCCCTTTACAAAGCCAAAGAAAACACTGTAGCTGGTGTTATTGGCACTATCACTGGCTGGGGTTCAACGAATAATGGATCGGTTAGCCAGCTTCAAACCGTTTCCATTCCCATTATCGATACCGAGCTATGCGATCAAGCATACGAATTTTTCGATGGTCTTCCAATCGGTCAAATTTGTGCTGCCTACTATGGAGAAGGTGGTAAAGACTCTTGCCAAGGTGATTCTGGTGGTCCATTGGCTATCGATGGTCGTCTTGCTGGTATTGTTTCTTGGGGTAATGGATGTGGTCATCCTTATTACCCTGGAGCTTACACCGAAGTCGCTTATTACCGTGAATGGATTGACGCGCGTATTGAGCTTTAAATCAGCGATCGACTGGACTCTTATTCTTAGTATATTTATGTGATCATTAAAATATATTGTTTTTTTTTTTTATAAATGAAGGACGACCTCGTAGACATTTGCGAGTAATTTCTTATATAGTTATAAATAATTATTTAAATAAATACATAATAGTTTAGCGATATCAATTTTATGAATTATCTTTATTATTTTAATTATACGTTTCCTTTTCATTCGATTGATATAAAAATTTATTATTTATAAGTTAAAGTAGTGTCCATAGTTTAATGCATGAACCATCGATAATCAGGTAAATATTAACATGGCGACAAAAATGTATATATTTATAACAGATTGCGTATAACAGTTCAAAGATGACGAAAAATGTAATTGCTAAATTTGAAAATTCTCAAGTTTACATTTCAAAGAAAGGAAAAAAGTCAAATTGAACGTTCAATCAGATTAGTAAAATTTCATCGATAAACTACTACATCGGCTCTTATCAATCTGATTACTACAACCATTTTGTGAAATGTAATATACGACGTTTCATAATCAGAAAACTCTTTTACGTTCTATATCTCAATTAGATGTACTAATCTTATAAATAAGCAGTTTTATACTGCAAAAAATCACACAGTCCATTCAGCATTGATTAAGTCAAGATGTACGTTTACTTGCTCCTTGTCGCCATTCTAGGCATTACCAATGGTAAGTTTCTATAGGTATATTTTTCCTTAACATATTTAAATTTTCAACTCGGTTAAAAAACACACTCCACTCATCTGGCAAACATAGGTAAACCATCTTTGCCCCCCGGTAGGATCTATGGAGGTGACAATGCCGTGATTGAAACGTACCCGTATCAAGTGTCGGTGGAATTCTTTGGAACTCATCAATGTGGCGGCTCCATCATTTCTAAATACTACGTTCTAACGGCAGGACACTGTGTCAAAGAGACTGGATTTTCAACGGTTCGCGTTGGTTCATCCTATATAACCAAGGGTGGCGTAGTTCACAAAATAGAAAAGTTCATTAGACACGAGAACTACTATATGAATGATTATGGTTCACCTGTTAATGACATTGCCATAATCAAGGTTAAACAACCATTCGAATTCGACGACACGCATGAACCCATCGAATTGTTTAACGTTGGAGAGGAAGCACCTGTTGGAGTCAACTCAGTAATTACTGGTTGGGGTGCAACCGAAAATGGAACAGCCGAACAACTTCGAATCGTCACTATTCCAATAATCAGTAAGGACCTTTGTAGAACGGCTTACAGTAAAATAGGTGGACTACCATATGGTCAAATTTGCGCTGCATACTATGGAGAAGGTGGTAAGGATGCTTGTCATGGTGATTCTGGTGGGCCACTTGTGATCGATGGCCGTCTTGCTGGTATTGTCTCGTGGGGCAACGGATGCGCCAGGCCTTATTATCCTGGAGCTTACACGGAAATTGCTTATTATCGAGACTGGATTAAAGAGAAGGTCGAATTTTAACGACTTTTTGTATTATCGGTAATCATCGAATGACTGTTATAATGCAATTCCTATCCTCACACTCGTCCATTTGTATTTATTTCACGACAATAGATGTACATATATTTAGAATAAATCGTTTCATTTAATTCAATAAAATAAGATTTATGTAACGAACAACACCTATAACATCAAACATATTAAATAAGCAATATTTTGTGAATTACATGAATATTAAAACAACTTAGCGTTTATCGGAAATTTTACTATTTTTTATGTATATTTTTTTCAATAAAAAATAGTCAAGCTTAGAGTTATCGTATATTTTAAGTACACTCATTGATATGTTTCGTCGTCTTTTGATAATTGTGTCTCGGGATGAAGAATGTGCTAAACACTTAGTTTCCTAATCTTTATACTGGAATATCTTACTATTGGCATTGAACTTACAAACACCTCATAGATCAGAATTTAATAAACAAGTGGAAAATTGCGTACAATCAATTGCTACGATTGATATCTTATCGTGTGCTTTTATATATTGGTTAATAAAATATTTCTAATTTTTCTTATTGTTCTTTGACAATCGTTCGTTTTTAAATTTGTATTAATTTAAAAAAAAAATAACATCCGTGTACTAACTAACAAAATATGAAATTTATGAAAATATCGAGGAAACATCAGTTGTGTCACGTTAATGTCGCTGCATTGCACAACAGATAAGATTACCTACTAAGATACGAATAAATGTAGTTCAATTAACCTATCCCATAAGCGCTTAATTATATTCCCCAATATTTTCTTTGACACCTTATAAATGAAGTAATACAATCCGATAGGTATTTTCACGCATTATTTAATATCGTGGACAAATATATAGCTAAACAAATGTCAATTATCTTACGAAAAATGTCAAATAGCTAGTTCCAATTCCTTGTTTCCTTATTCATTTTACGTTCAAACACCACTCGTTGGTTTATCGATTTATTTTCATCCGTAGAACGATTGATCCGATGAACAAAAGCAACCGTTACAAGATGATATATCATAGACGATAAAAATGTGTCTATTCAAATTCACGTTACCGAAATATCCATCATTAACAAATCGATATGTCGTTTAGTTTACTTATTGAAAACTAATTTGTTTGAAGGTCAGATCTACATATACTACGGTAAACACTGATATCATTGAAAGATGGTATCGAATTGATTATGGTGTCCTACTTATCACCAATATCGGCCATAGGCTAGACTTTTCTTTTTTTGTAGTTTAAATTAAAACAGATCTTTATCATGATTGGATCGATAAACTCATAAAATTTTAATTCAAGGGAATCGGAATCTCGTCTCATTGTCTTTAAAGACAGCAGACTTGCCGTAACGATCAATAATATTTCATCATTCGGGTAATTTTTATTTTTTATAAAACTATTAAATTAACTTTATGTAATTCAATGTAAAGTTGAAAGTCTCACGTTATCAATACGAATAATAAAGAACGAACATGTGTTATCATCACGCCACTATAGCATAAGATAAACAAAATATAACGTGAATAGTTGCGGACATAAGATTAAAAAATTATCGGTACTTCAACCAAGCGCTTTGCAGTAGGCTACGATTGTTTTAACGCTACGAACAAATCCAACGGGTTGTCATTGTTTAGGCGCTTTTAAAAATCTTCAAATTTGTGGTTGAAATATATCGAATTTCTTCTGATATTCCGTTTAATGAGTTTTTAATCATTTTTTTTGCACGTTATTGCAGTTGTAAGATATCTATCAGTAGTACAAGCTGCAATATGGTCAGACGGCTGAAAGACCTTTCGATAAAATAATGTATGTTTAATATTTAACCGCACGTATTGATGTTGTATAAGATTAAGTAATAATGAAATCAGATACAAATATCTTCGCGACGACGATTGTTAGATGGATAAAACGATTTTGTTAAAAATAGCAAAGTCTTCAACCTTTGGGAAGTTAGACAACGATGCTCAAGGGACTCGATCAGTAGTCAGGATCGTGAAGTCATCCTTTCGCGTTGCAAACTAGGTCGCAGTTCACGTTTGCATGCAGATTAACTGCGCTGCACATTTCCCCTCGATTCGAAAAAGTAAAAGGCGTTATAGTCAAATACGACGATAAGCATGGATAAGAAAACGTTGACGTTGGTACATTCAAAAAGCTTGTTTGTTTCTTTTTTTTTATTCCTCTAAATTGATTTTTTTAAACCAACAAATTTTTATTTCACAATTGATTCTCTAACGTGACATAAGATTCTAAAAATATACATTGACATCTAATTCGTCGGTTGATTCGTTAGTACTTCTATAAGTTAAATCGATAAACTGATTGCTGTACTGATTATTGTTATATATCAGTATAAATTGTTTTGAACGAAACAAATTTAATAAACTGATAATTTTCATCGATACTTGTGTATCAATGGATGTTTATCTCGAACTATCACCAATGACAATACTTTTACAGTAAATTTAATTGATATTTCACGTATATATACGCTGCCAATTCCTGGAAACGAACTATAAGAAATCGACTTAACGAAAATGAAGCTCCCCGTGGTTTTGATCAGTCTCATATTTGCTGCTGATGGTAAGATAAAAGATATATTAATATTTGATATTTTTTTATATTGAATCCACAACATAGATATCTTGATCTCGATGTAAAGAATTATAGTTTTATCAAAATACCAAAATTCAAAGATATCGGTATTATTATAATTCTCCAAAGAGTAGCGCAGACTGATTTTCATGCTTTAATTTACATTCTCTACTTCCGAAATAATGATAAATTCATAGTAAATGATTTTTCCCCAAAAACTCAATTTAATATAATCTTTTCTAACAGCAGCGACAATCCGCGAAGATCGAAACACTAGAATCGTAGGTGGCCATGATGCCGACATTGAAGATTACCCTTACCAAATAGGCATACAACGTAATGGAAATCATACTTGTGGTGGAAGTATTATTGCTGAAAATTACGTTCTTACTGCTGCTCATTGCGTTCTTTCGGATAACCTAACGATTTATACCGTTAAAAGTGGATCGTCGGATCGGGGAAATACAGGTACAGGCCAAATGCATGAAATAGTTGAAAAATATGAGACCGACATCCCAGCAGACCTTATTATTGTAAAGGTTGATCCACCATTCATATACGATGAGACTCGTCAACCAATTGAGTGAGTAATATACTTTTGTTTTGATTACTTCCTGTCTTTCTTTCTCTCTCTCTCTCTCTCACTTGGAAGCTCTGGATTATCGATTAAATAAGCATTAAATTTCTTTAATTAATTCAACTTATTATACATCATTTCACATCGATCATTAAAATAATGATTGTTATTATTGTATTATAGATTAGTCGACGAAAGACCAGAAGTCGGTAGCTTAGGAAACGTAACAGGTTGGGGAGGTTTGAATGAAAAAAATGATCGTCCCAGTAAATTGCAAGTCGTAGATGTACCAATAATTAGCCAAAAAGATTGTAACGAAGCTTTTGGTGCGACAATCGGTAAAACTGATGTATGTGCTGGTTACCTTGGTGTTGGCGGTAAAGATTCTTGCAACGGTGATTCTGGTGGTCCTTTTGCTGTCAACGGAGAACTGGCTGGTGTCGTTTCTTGGGGATGGGGTTGTGCAAGTCCCTTATACCCAGGTGTCTATGTCGATGTTAGTTATTTCAAAGATTGGGTCAAACGCATCATTGACAACTAATCAAAAGATTTGGATAATGAACTTTTCTTCAACGATTTAAATATAACTGTCCATTGTTGCATTACAAGTCTAATTGTACTTTAATTACGCTTCTGTCGTTTTTCTTGTAAGAGGTGATTGTAATATAATCACAAAGCTATGTAACTATTTAATATGTTCTTTACCAATAATTTATTTTGAAAAATTTGAATAAAAAAAGTGTATGTTTTTTAAAAGCTATTTTGCGTTATGTCTCTCAATAGAAAAGCGTTTATTTTGATTTATTTTAAATTACGCCGTATACTCACAAGAATATTAATATACGGTACAGTAGTATTTTTAATAATTACGCTGACAATGTGCTTAATGTATAACTGATTATTATGTTATCGATAGAAATCTATTCAATTATAAGTCAGATAACAATCATGAGAACTAATCATTTCCGTTCTTATCAAGTTATCATGGCATTGATTTAAATTATAAACGTTACCACTGAATCTCTTATTATCAATCCGCGTATCTATATAAATCTCGGCTACTCGAACGAATATTCATAAACGTAAAACCAGCTCACCAAACATGATGTACTACGCTTTACTTGTGGTCAGCCTTATCTTCGCTGCTGATGGTAAGTTTATAAAGGAACGATATTGTACAACCTAATTCATTAATCGAGTAACGTTCGATTTTATTTAATATCTGAATTATCTCTTATATCAAATTGTTAATTTTTATGTACAATAATACATAATTTCGAGTATTTTATACTTCTATATTGTTCTATGTTCATAATAAATTTCATTCTCCTAACAGCGGGAACAATCCGTGAACGCAAAAGTACCAGAATCGTAGGTGGCCAAGATGCCGAAATTGAAGATTTCCCTTACCAAGTAAGCTTGTATTTTACCGGAGTTCACTGGTGCGGTGGAAGCATCATTTCCGAAGAATACATTCTTACTGCTGCTCATTGTATCGGCTATGAGAACTTCTATTACTCCGTAAGAACTGGATCATCGATTCACTCAAAGGGCGGAAACGTATACAATGTGGTTGATCAAAAGACATTCAGCTATAATTCGGACATTGCCCTTATTAAAGTATCGCCACCTATTAAATTCGACGAGACTCAAAACGCCATCAAGTGAGTTGTTTGTTTTTATCTGGTTAAGCAACTAATCAATTCGATGTGTAAAAAAATCAATATTTTCAATTAAATGAATCATGAATGATAATTCATGTTTTTATATCGATAATAATAAAAATATCTTTCTTCACTATCTCAGGTTAGCCGATAAAGTACCCAATGCCGGTCTCTTAGCAAATGTGAGCGGTTGGGGATCAACGATTGAAGATGGAAATGGACCAGAAAAATTACAATTCGTAGAAGTGCCAATAATTACCATTGACGAATGTAAACAGGCTTATGAAAACGAAAACTCAGTAGCCGACACAGAAATATGCGCTGGTTATCTTGGTGTTGGTGGTAAAGATTCTTGCCAAGGTGACTCTGGTGGTCCTCTTGCTATCGATGGAGAACTCGTTGGTGTCGTTTCTTGGGGATGGGGTTGTGCAAGACCCAACTATCCTGGTGTTTATGTGGGCGTTGCCTATTACAAAAACTGGATCGAGAAAACAATTTCTGTTTAAACTTTGTAGTTCATCTATATTCAACTACGGATCTGATAGTCAAAATGTGTGATTCAATCGATAATTAGTCGATTGCTTGTATTATGTTTTTCTTACATTGTTAATCATAAAAAATTTTAAACAAAACAAAAATAAACTATTTTTATGTCTTTCTCAAACACAATTATCATTTCACAAAGATTACGACAAAATTTCACAATTTTTTACGCACGAGTTTCCAGAGTTTTTGGCTAATTCAAGGCCGGCAACGCATTATATAAAAGCTTTATTTACTATACCCGCATGCGAGGCATGTTACTTCACTAAAAAGATTCTTTCGAATATGTAGGTCTGATAAGTCTACTGGATCTACGCGTATGCATACACAAGTATTTCATTTCGTATTTTTTTTTTTCAGTCGTGATTATACGAAATCCTTATCTATATATTTATCGACAAAATAGCATCCATTAGACATGCTCTTGTCTATTTGTATTTTTAATTGTTCTATGGGCTAATATGTAAGTTTACGTTTAAGTCATCGATGAAAAAAAATTAATAATTTCAGGTAACTATTCTAGAGATAAGTACCGATTATTACGTGAATCCCTTTTCACATTAATTTCCGGAAGATTAATAAAGATCGACGAGATAGAGATAACAAAAATTTAATTAATTGTTCAAGTATACTTTTATCACAGCATCTTAGTCGTTACTAATGCTAGGAAATAATTTTATCAAATAAATTCTTATCGAATATTACTTCACTACCTCTATGTATATAAATGTAGACTACTTCAACAACGTTTCATGAACGCAAAAACAGTCGATTGGAAATGATGTTGCTGGCATTCCTTTCATTATTTATCATTGCTACAAATGGTGAGTGTTATATTATATCAAAATATATCATTGACATTTATCGTTATATCGACAAAAAAATTTGTCAAGTTTGATAAGAAATTTGCAAGTTGTATTTTTAGCGATTACACAGCGGAGGTAACTCTACAACAGGCGTAGTGATTAGACTATCAGTCGCCTAATATTACGGCAAAATAACTTAATGATATATTAATCATCGTATTTATTGCGATAAAAACTATGATAAACTTGAAAGAATACACATCAGTATTGGTTAATTGAATCGTCGATAAAGAATCAAGTTTACTATTCTTTACTATCACATCCTCGTTAATTGAAAAAAATCAAAAATCGAAACTTAACGAGCGTCGTATAATTAAAATCAAATTGACACATATCGCACATTACCTTCGTTTATCCAACATTCACCAGCACAAAATTAAAACCGCTACTTAAAGTATCGCAATTTCAAACAATACTCTTTATCACCAACTACTATTTTTTTTAAATCCCTTTTTTTTTTCATTTAAGCGGCATCGTTACAGCGTCGTTTCGGCGGTCGTATAATTGGCGGCACTGACGCTAATATCGAGAATCATCCATATCAGGTGAGTGTGCAAACTGCAAATGGTCAACATTTCTGCGGCGGTAGCATAATCTCCAATCGTCATGTTCTTACTGCTGCACATTGTGTACATTATGCGCCATCTGAATTAAGCATACGTAGTGGTACCTCTTATCGAATGAAATTTGGGCAGTTACACAATGTTGTTAAAAGCGTTACGCATAAACAATGGAAAATGGGACGCGATGTTGCTGTACTCACCGTAGATCCACCTTTTGATTTTGATAAAACGCGAATGCCAATCAGGTAAATACTGTTAATTTATACGATTTTTTAATTATACATATTTTTCTTGTTTTACGGGATTCTCTTTTGATTAGATTGACCGCAAAAAGGCCGGAAAGTGGTACTATGGCAAATATCACGGGCTGGGGAAGAGTAAATCCGGAACACGTTGATGGTGCTGAATATCTACAAATCGTGCAAGTTCCAATAATTGACAACGACATTTGTAGCGCAGCGTACGCAAACACTACAGTTGTCAAGATCGCTAAAAGTGAATTATGCGCGGGTTACGTAGGAATCGGAGGCAAAGACTCTTGCCAAGGCGATTCTGGTGGTCCCTTAGTGATTGATAATATACAAGTTGGTATTATTTCTCTCGGCAAAGGATGCGCACATCCTGATTATCCAGGAATTTACGCCGACGTTGCATATTTCAAAAAATGGATCGAGGAACAAGCCTACTTGAATTTTTAGAAATATAAGCGCGTGACAGCGCAAATGTATAAATTGTAAAATACATTTTTTTAATGAAATTTCATTTACTGTGTATATTTATGTGCGATTTTTTTACTTTAGCTTGATAAAACAGAGATAATTTATTCTTGTAAAAAATTACCTTTCATCGACGTTCAACTTGTTATGCAGCTCAAGACGTAAATGCGTATCCAACGTCAACCTGTAAAAAAAAAACAAAGTTCGTTATAATAAAAAAATGTTTGTCACAACCTTATTACGTAGAAAAAATCATATCTATTTTCATTTAATAAAAAATAAGAAAGTATGACAAACAGTCTGTCAGGATATGGAAAGGAAAGTAAATCAAAGTTATAGAATAAAGACTATTTTTATTGTATTTTAACAAGTGATTCCCCACGTAATAATCATATTATCCATCCATTGCAAAAAAACATTAAACATCAGCATGTTTGGCTATCCAGTCGCGGACAGCAGCAATCTCAGTGTAAACTCCAGGATATCCTTTCCTAGCACATCCATTACCCCACGAAACAATACCAGCTTGACGTCCAGCGATAACTAGAGGACCACCAGAGTCACCTTGGCAGGTGTCCTTTCCTCCTTGCGGATAAGCAGCGCAAATTTGACCCTTGGGAATACCGCCCCAACTAGCGTACGCTTCACTGCAAACGGCTTTGGTGACGACGGGTACGTCAACGGTGCGGAGAACTGCTGGAGCACCACCACCCTCGACAGTCGCACCCCAACCCGAGATGGTAGCAAGAACGCCCTCGTTGGCTTCTTCAGCCATGTCGAAAAGCGGAATCGGTTGCGTGCTCTTGCTCAATTCGATTGGTGTTTTCAGTTTGAGAATAGCCACGTCGTTCTCAGGAATTCCATACATGTTGGTTCGGAAGTTTTCGTGGCGAACGATCTCGCTCACTTGCAGCAGTGCACCTCCATTGGCAGTTTTCGAGCTACCAACTCTGACGGTCATCATTTGAGCAGGGTAACTCTGAGTGCAGTGTCCGGCAGTGAGAATGACATTCTCCGTAATGATACTTCCGCCACAAAAGTGGAAACCGTAGGCCTGCAGCGACACTTGCCACGGGTGTTCCTCGATCGATGTTTCCCGACCACCCACTATGCGTCCTTGGGGTGTGAATGGATTTATCCCAACCAATCGCGGGACACTTGGTTTCACACGAGGATCTCCTACACAGACAGAATAGAAAGTGATTTTTTTTTAATTTTCTTACTACTCGATTAAACTAAAATAATAATTATAACGACTGTACATACCGTTAACCGTAGCTATTAAAAGAGCTGTTAGCACAATTCGAAACATCTTAGTAAATATTGACTGATGTCGTTGGACTTGCTGCAATACGAAATTGCATTCGCTTATATACCCGAAATCAAGTGTAGGTTTAAGCCAATGATAAGTCACGCTCAAATTTATAATCCATTGCAGAAGAGAGAAAGAGACTAACGCTCGATAATGAAATTATTCGATTGGGTCAGTAACGTATTGCCCGAAAATTCGAACGACAAGTCTAGGGATTGGTATAAACCAAATGAAGATTGATCATACATTATCTTGCACAAAGGATTCGTTATTCGCGACTTTTATAAAATTATATCTATATATTCTGTTGAAATAACTATGGAGTTTCAATAAGCTAGTAATCCATGACAAACGCCGTAGCATTTCAATTAGTACAAGTATGTTAATCCTAATAAAGCACAACCTCAGTAGAATATTCTACGCTCCGCTATTATCTAACGGATGTTATAATCTTCATATCACATATGCATATTCCACAAATAGATAATGCAAAAGCAGAGACTGTATTGATAAATTGTAAGACGCAAAGTAATGCGTTGGAAGGATTCTAAAACTACGCTTTTGTTTTTCGATATTATCTAGAGGTATGAGCAACTTATTAATTATAGTTCTAATCGTATGTTAAATTGTATTTGCGAATTTCACGTATTTTTTGGTATGATCGATGTTGTGTATTCGATATTCGTGCACGAAAATTTGAATAACAGCAGTAGCAAATTGAAATATACGTGGTGATTACTCAAATATGTAAATGTATTGAGCGTACAGAAATTTATATGATTGTGAGAATAAAATTTTATGTTAACATTTGAACAAATTTTGTACAAAACGCCTTGTAATCTTTATAGATCAATGGATAAAATTTCGATTATAATCGCAAAGAAACATGAACAAGACAAGGCCAAAACAAACGTCTTTTATTTATTTACAATCAATAAGAAATTCGTTCGTTAGGCTCATAATCAATCAAAACTTGGCTGTCTAAATCCATTCGCAAAATTTGTCCTACAAATCGACCCATATGAAGCTTATTCTCTTATCTCACATTCAAGCAGAGACATTCAACTCCCGAAATCAATTACAATTCTGCATCGGCTTATCGGATATTCGAAATACGAAGTCGTAGCAGAGCGTATAAATAATTCAGCACATCTCAGAATTGCATCGAGTCGTCTGGAGCTAAAGTAATATTGAGACCATGCAACGAATCATTGCTCTTGCCTTCGGATTTGCGTTAGTTGTTGGTGAGAGAATAATTACAATCAAATTAATTCTGCATAGAAGACATTTTTATCAAACAATCTAAATACCATTATATTTAATACATGAACATAGGAGATCCAATATACCCTCGAACAATCAATGGCATAAATCCAATAACACCTCAAGGACGCATAGTGGGTGGTCGAGAAACATCGATCGAGGAACATCCTTGGCAAGTCTCGATACAGAGCTACGGTTTCCATTTCTGCGGCGGAAGTATCATTACGGAGAATGTCATTCTCACTGCCGGACACTGCACTCAGAGTTACCCTGCTCAAATGATGACCGTCAGAGTTGGTAGCTCGAAAACTGCCAATGGAGGTGCACTGCTGCAAGTGAGCGAGATCGTTCGCCACGAAAACTTCCGAACCAACATGTATGGAATTCCTGAGAACGACGTGGCTATTCTCAAACTGAAAACACCAATCGAATTGAGCAAGAGCACGCAACCGATTCCGCTTTTCGACATGGCTGAAGAAGCCAACGAGGGCGTTCTTGCTACCATCTCGGGTTGGGGTGCGACTGTCGAGGGTGGTGGTGCTCCAGCAGTTCTCCGCACCGTTGACGTACCCGTCGTCACCAAAGCCGTTTGCAGTGAAGCGTACGCTAGTTGGGGCGGTATTCCCAAGGGTCAAATTTGCGCTGCTTATCCGCAAGGAGGAAAGGACACCTGCCAAGGTGACTCTGGTGGTCCTCTAGTTATCGCTGGACGTCAAGCTGGTATTGTTTCGTGGGGTAATGGATGTGCTAGGAAAGGATATCCTGGAGTTTACACTGAGATTGCTGCTGTCCGCGACTGGATAGCCAAACATGCTGATGTTTAATGTTTTCTATACACATGATTTTTTAAGTGTTTATTACATATTACAATTATAAATATTTCGAAAAATAAAGTTCAAGTTATATTCATAATAAATGTGGTATTTTTTTCAATATTTTTACTTCTTTTGCATCCTGTACATATGGAATAACGTGAACCAATCAATTTTTTATATAGTATTATAATATTATATAAATAACCCCAATTTCTACAAGCGATGAAACTTTAGAAATAAATATTAGGAATTTTATCTAGAAAAATAAACAGAAATATAATAGAACAACTAAAACATTGTAGATAGTATGAATAAGTATTAGAATTATCGGATACTTTTAAATATTATGTAGCGAAAGAAAGAAGTGAGACTTTAGAAATGAATTGGTAAAATGAAACTTGAGGCAAGTGTTGTCTTTTATATAAACAAAACTCGTGGATTAACGAATACAAAAATTTATTGTTCCAAAGAAACATAAATAAGTAGATTAGCCTGCTGATATCGATCATCGTACGCATCCGAGTTCCTAAAGTATTACTTTTCCGGGAGATTATCCGTGGTTAACTCGATTAAAGCATTAGTTTATCACGTTAGAGCGCTGAATTAGATCACCTGTTTGGAAAATGTGGCTATATATCTGTATATTTCTTGCTATTCTCTTTTTCAATATAAAAAAGCTCATCTTCATCCGGAGAGCTAGTGAGTTGTGCAATTTACAACAGAATAAATAATGAATTTTTACTCTATCTTGACAACGCTCTGCTCCGTTATAATTCTAAGTAATAAATTATTTTAGTGTTGATCGTATTATTTATTCTTGGACTCGCGAACAAAAAGATTGGCATCCTTACAATAATTTGTTTTCTATGACGATCAAAAATAGTTTATATGAAAAATACGATATACTATCAAGAGTTTCGGTATTGGTGCGATTATTTATTATCAATCTCTTTTTAGGCAACTCTATCCCAGTCGTTTCTATACTACCTCCATTATTGAACGTTAACGTATTCAGTTCCCATGGACGAATAGTCGGAGGTGAGCCAACAACGATTGAAAAACATCCATGGCAAGTGTCGATACAAATGCTTGGTTTCCACGTGTGTGGCGGTAGTATTATCTCCGAAAATGTCATCCTTACGGCAGGTCATTGCGCGAGTTACCCAGCAGGTTGGCTAAGCGTTCGAGTGAATAGTTCGATAAAGCACAAAGACGGTAGCGTGCACAGAGTAGACGAGATAATCCGTCACGAGAATTACAGCATGAACGAGCTTGGAGTTACCGACAACGATGTTGCGATATTAAAACTTAAAACGTCTATAGAATTTGGCCAAGGTAGTCGACCAATAACCTTGTTTAATAGTAAAGAAAACGTAAAGCAAGGTATTCTAGCTACAATTTCCGGTTGGGGTGCATTAACCGAAGGTGGGAACTCACCTGATATCCTTCACGTCGTTGACGTACCAATAGTCGCCAAAAATATTTGCAACGAAGCTTACAAATTTCAAGGTGGTATATTACAAGGACAAATCTGCGCTGCTTATCCGCAAGGAGGAAAGGACACGTGTCAGGGTGATTCGGGTGGTCCTCTCGTGATTAATAGCCGACAAGCTGGGATTGTGAGTTGGGGTAACGGATGCGCTAGGAAGGGATATCCTGGAGTCTACGCGGAAATTGCTTATTTCCGCGATTGGATTTCAAAACATTCTGGGGTCTAGTTAAATTATTCGTTCTTGTAATACGATATTCAAACGCACGTTTCTTTTTGAAATATCGAATAATCGTCATTCATAAAGTATTAATAATAAAATATTTTTTATAAATTCCAATATTCCTTTTTCTTTGTAAAAGTCATCCTATTCACTTTTATATTCATAGTCTTTATACCTCTGTTTTATTATATTTTGAAAAATCGCATTCTAAATTATTAATAAATGATTTATGTTATCGTATAAATGTATTGACTTTCGTTTATCCGCTAATCTGTCTATAAATGAGCAATGGCATTGGAGTGTGATGCGAATATACTGTTCGTATAGTCGGCGTGGAAACGTAATGATTAACCAGCAAAGTCGGAAAAGATAATTTTGATCGATTAACGTATCTACAGTGTTTGATATCTGTACGCGTAATCATCAACGCGTTCCTCGTAATCTTTTAATCTGCAATAGCTAAGTGTATTTTATTTCAGAGATATAATTTTATTTTCACGTATTTTTAAAAATTAACATTTTTAACAATCCAGTCGTAAACAGCAGCGACTTCAGTGTAAACTCCAAAATATCCTTTCCTAACACATCCATTGCCCCGTGAGACAACACTAGTTTGACGTTCGTCGATGGGAAGAGAACCAGCAGAATCACTTTAGCAGGTGTCCTTTCCTCCTTGCGGATAAGCAGCGCAAATTTGGCCCTTGGGAATACCACTCAACTAGCGTATGCCGTGCTACATTCGAATTTAGCATCGACAGGTATGTCAACGATACGGAGAACTTCCGAAACATTACTACCCTCGACAGTTGTACCCCATCCAGAAATAGTAACCATTACACCCTCTTCGGGTTTTTCTCTTTTGGGCGAATAATGGGATAGGTTGGGTGATTTTGCCAAGTATTATTTGTGTCTCGAGTCGAATGATTGCGATGTCATTCTCCGGAATACCAAATATATTGGTTCTAAACTTTTTGTGACGTAGTACTTCCGTAACGTCGTGTAAGGTACCGTCGGTAGCAGTTTTTGAACTAGCAACTCTCACGCTCATCCACTCCATTGGATAACTTTAAGTACAATGACCAACGGCGAGTATAACGTCTTTGGACAGAAACGGAAACCAAGTGATTGGATGGATGGATACCCGCCATGGGTGCTCCTTCGATTGAAGCTTCCCTACCTCCTACCATAAGCCCTTGCGGAGTCAACGGATTAATGTCGAGGATTTGCCAATGACGCGCTGATACGGGATCTTCTATAAATATATTTTTTTTAAATCACCAATGTTGAGTTAAGGTTTTAAAAATAATAAATTTTATCTAAGTTCTTGTACATAGTCGTGAAAAAATGTAAATTCTTACCGGCTACTGCCAAAGCGAAAAAATCTTGGGTAGTGTTCAGTGAATTCAAACATTTGCCCAAAAAATGGCAAATCTAGCAGTTTTTATATTCATTTCAACTAAACATTTGAGGATAATCAATTTCTTACATGCTAAGCTATTCGTACAATCGTTTCTCAAACTCTGATAAAATCTGATGGGCCTGAAGTAATATTCGAAATTTGATCGATTGATTATCTCTGAAGATTTCATTGGCACTTAATCAAAATATAACGTATTTTTATCAACTAGTTTCTTTTTAATACGGATTATTTTATTTTTATATATTAAAAATGAAAAAAGCAAATAATGCACATAAACTGAAAGTTAATTATATCGACTTATTCGTGAACTTTATTTCTTTCACAATATTTTACAAGAATTATACTCCCGAATGTTTTTTTATCCAATCGCGATAATGTGCGACTTCGGTATAAGCTCCGGGATAACCCTTCCTAGCGCATCCATTACCCCAACTAACAATACCAGCTTGACGGCCATCAATCACAAGTGGTCCACCAGAATCACCTTGACATGTATCTTTGCCACCAGATGGATAAGCAGCACAAATTTGACCATCAGGAATACCACCCCAACTTTCGTAAGCTGTATTACACGCGGTTTTATTTACAATCGGCACTTCGACAGTTTGTAACATTTCTGGCATATCACCATTCTCAATAGTTGTGCCCCAACCAGATATAGTCGCCATTGTACCAGTCTGACACATTTCGCATTTATTGTACAATGGTATTGCTTGTGCTTTCTCGTTGAATTCTATTTTTGTCTTCAATTTTATCAATGCAATATCATTGTGAGGTATACCCATTTCACTTTTTTTAAAGTTTTCATGACGAATCACTTGTTGCAATTCGTGAACAGTGCCACCTTTTTCCATTACAGTACTACCGGAACGCACAGTCACCAAATCAGGTGAATATCCAGCACAATGACCAGCGGTTAAAATCCATTCGTCGGAGATGATACTGGCACCACAATAATGAAAACCGTAGGCTTGAAGCGATGCTTGCCAGGGATGAGTTTCTATCGTGGTTGGCTTGCCACCGATTATACGACCCTGAGGTGTATATAAGACGGGAACTGGACGTTTTGCGTGTCGACTAATGGGTTCCCCTGAAATACCGAATATTCTAATAAATACTTACTACTTATTAATATTTCTTTCTTTAGTTCTTCAAATGTACTAACCATTAACTACAACCAAAAGTAGGTAAACAACGACAACTCGATACATCTTTACTTCGAAGTATTTTCCAAACACTACACATACTAGCTGAAAAAGCTGCGAAATTTATATAAAAAACAGCAAAAGATCAACAACGATAAGACATTATAATTCTAAGATGATGCAAGTTCTGAGTTCGTTGATCTCCATAGTGCACGATAAAATAACGTAGATAATTGCCGGAAGATGGCTAGTGAAGTTTACGGAAAAGATCAGTTGATAAAAAAAGCAAAAAAAAAACAATTAAACTGCACGACTAATCGCGCGGAGGTCAGCGTCTTACCTTCTAGGTAAACCAGTCGTGAGTAAACTTGCATGTATACTATAAATTTGCAGAGGTAAGTAATTACAGGGAAGGTGAAGTGATTTTTTTTTATTCTTTAAAGTTCTTTATCCGTTGGAAAATAGTGAATGATATGGTTAATAACGTCATATTTTTTGTAAGTTTCACTGAATCTATTATTTACACGTCATTCCTTGTGAAGATTGTCGTGGAAAAATTAATAAAATGATACGCTAGCGTTATTTACAATAATACCGATAATTACACAACGAATAGCGTATGGAAAATGTCAAATACTGTCAAGTACATAAATATATAAAAACGAAAAATTATCAATCGAGAAAATCAAGCGATAGAAACTGAAATATCCCTGGCGCAATAACAACGAAAACATCGAAGTTTCCCATTGATACAGTTAAAAGAGATAACGAAAACACGTTGACCCTAAAAAAAAAAAAGAAAAAAACCAGAAGAGAAAGAACGAAAGTATATACATTTCTGGCATAGCAGGCATAAGTGTCATTGTACGGCGAGACAACATTTTTATCGTTTCCAAGCCGAATTCAGACGAGAATGCGATAAAGCGGATTATAAGAGGCCACAAGGGATTAACTTGCAGTGGATCAGTTTTTGAACGACGACGAGTTACAATGCAGTGGCTGTGGGTGACGCTTATCTACATTGCTATTGTGGCAGGTATGTCGCTCTCTCTCTCTCACTCTCATCTCTTTGAAATGCGTATTATCCACTCTTTTTGCACATTCTACTCGCGTACCTCCATTGTATCTGAATGAGATGTTTTTTTTACATTTTTGAACTAATGGTATACGTGCATCAATGGTTATTAGAATCCGTTTTACTATTGATTTTGAGGTAATTCAATCGATCGAGGTGATAATTTCATTTTATTCAAAGTGAAATAAAATGTTGTCTTTTTCTTGATACAGTTTGAAAAAGAACTAACAAAAAATTACGATCAACTCTTCGAGAACTATACACCTCCGAGGAACTTGTACAAACAAACTTTAGAAAGATTTATCAAAAAATATATATGAAATTTCAGTCACGTTTTCAACATGATTGATGTAAAAATTTTTTGTTTTTCTTCGTTAGTTTTTTCGAACATAAAAGTGCTTTCTCGAATAAAATCTGTACGGAAACTTAACAAAAACAAACATGCTGTACATATATATATCTATTTGTTATAAATAGTAGAGCTTTCATTTCCGTTTGCATATACTTTTGTAAACATAAAAGTGACACGAACAAATGACATAATCGTTTGACAAATTTTTCACAGCTAAGCCACAAATCATCCACAAATTAAATCCATACAGTCCACAAGGACGTATAGTAGGTGGTCGCGAGGCACCAATTGAAAGTTATCCATACCAAGTACTATTAGAAGTTCACGGACAAGGATTTTGCGGTGGTAGCATCATAACGGAACGCCACGTGCTTACCGCTGCTCACTGCCTTTTACATCCAATTGAATGGATACACGTGCGTGCTGGTACAGCTAATCGAAGTCTTGGCGGTAGCCTTCATCGAGTGATCAAGTCATTCAAACACGAGGAATATCGTATTGACGAACATGGTATTCCTATTAACGACATCGCTATATTCGAGGTAAGTCTTTATTTTACGTACATACATGAAAAAAAAAGATACTCTCCGCGTCTCTATAGTAACTTAATCGATCGTTATCTCTCCTTATCCAAATAAAAAAAAACCAAAGAATACAACAACGCGAAATCTAGATGAATGATTTTTAATCAGCTTGAATTTCCTTAGATATGCGGACCGTTCACCATGGACGATACACACAAGCCAATCAGTTTATTCTTAGCAAACGAAACTACAAAAGCCAATTTACCAGCAACGATCACGGGTTGGGGAAGTCTTAACCAAGGTGGACGTATGTCTCAAGTTTTACTTGCTGCAACGATTCCAGTGATCGACGTGAACGTTTGTAGAGATGCTTACAAAACTTTTTTTGGTTTACCAAATGGACAAATTTGCGCAGCTTATTACGGTGAGAGAAGTCAAGATGCTTGTCAAGGTGATTCTGGTGGTCCTTTAGTTATAGGTGGTAGACAAGCTGGTATTGTTTCATGGGGTAATGGATGTGCTAAGAAGGGATATCCTGGAGTTTATACGGAAATTGCTAGATATCGAGAATGGATTGATACGAAGATTGGAAGATTTAATAATTCCTTGTCTTGATGTGTTTGACTGTGAGTGTAAAATGGAATTGTGTTTTAAAAATGTATACCTGCAAGAAAATTTTTTGCGTGCATCACTGAATCTTTTGTGAATAATATTTTTTATATATTTGTATAAAATATTACGCTGTTTAAACTATACGAATTATCGCAATTGTAAGAGTCGTATAATAATAATTATAACGAGGAAGTTTTACTACATCTCGTATCGTTTAAATTGGATTGAATTGAGCTTCTTCACAATTAAACTCTGAATAGCCGTAGATGTAATTCAATATCTTTTGAATGGATCTTTTATCTTCGTCCAACTACGTTTCTCTAAAAAAGTCCCTTTGACTAACTGATAAACCGTCGAGTAAAAAAAGGCAATTAAGTCACTCGAAAAAGCCAGTTATAATAACACGTGAATAAAAGCTATTTTCCGTGTCAACGTCGCATTTTCTTTCAATTGAAAACCACAAGCGAGCAATTCTCCTCCCTCGAGCCGTGAAAACGAGCGACGTACAAGAGATGCACCCTTTTGTCAGCGTTGCTGACCTGCATTCTGTCTTTCTTTCTTTCTCGAGGCATTTCATTATTCGCGAAAGAAAAAAATCAAGAAAAGAAGTTAGGGATTGTAGAAAATTCAAGCGAAATGATTAAATTTGACGTATACGCTCGATTGAATTTTTTTCCTTTACCGAGGTGATACCTTCTTCTATGCTCTCTTCTCAGACAAAGAGAGAATGTAAAAAAGAGGAAAGAAAGTGTCTACGATATCCGCTTTGCAAGCTCGTGTTGAGTGATGCTTGAAAAGACAGACTGTGTGACTTATTTTCTTCTCGTAAGTACTCATCCGTGAATTATATATCTTACGAACTAGCTGGGTTCGAATATGCCAATAAAATTTTGAAATTGAGAGCTTTCTTTTACTCACGAATTCATTTGAACTTAATAAGCTTCGAGAAGAAATAAATTTGAAAAAGTCTATTTTTCCAAAGAAAAGTACGATGAGAGGGGCGTGCACACTTGTGAAAAAGCCAACTAAACAAAAAGAGGGAAAGAGAGAAAGAGAGAGAGAGAGAGAGAGTGTGTGTGTGTGTCCGCCTTGTCGAAGAAAGTAATGGGCCTACTTTAAAAGCCCAAGCGCTCAAAGTAAAAAGCTTTCCTCTACGAAGAAAAGTTTGCACCGAGAGAGAATTGATAGGCAAACGAAAAAGCTTGGACAGATATATGTGACGTGACAAGAGAGAGAGAAAGAAGGAAAAAGATAAGTTGACTTGTCAATAGCATGCAGTTTTTGTGGTGACGGATTATCTCTGCTTCTACGACTATTTTCTTTTTTTACTGTCAAGCTTAGTTATCGATTATTGTCTATTCTATTTTTTTATCTTTTAAATTACATTACCGCACACGCTCTATTTTTTTTACTGGATAATCACACGTGAGGATCTTTTTATTTCCGCGTTCGGAATTTAAATATTCGCTTTGCATACAAACATTTTGTCGTTGACAAATTAAACTCAAAATTTGTTTATTTTCGTTGCATAACAAAAACATTAGTCGATTTAGAAACATGCGATGTCAAAAACTCATTAATTAAACGATGTCAATGAAAAATGTGTTTGTTGAAATGTAAATGTTCGTTACGGCCAAAGATGTATCGTATACTCGGTATTATAAACACACTTTATACATTTATCACCTCGTTTACTTGTAATAATAACCGCAGTAGAAATAAAATTCAATAATCGATCGTAAGCGTGTTACACTTTCGTTGCCTATGTAAAAAGTAGTATATTCTCTTGTAAATTACAAAAATAATACTTGTAACTACGTTTTATTTTGTTTCACGTACGAATAGAAACATTTTATTAATTAAATGCTGAAAATAAACAGCTCGTCGTATCTGAGAAAACATACTCGACTAATACTATAAAAACCACTCGAAAAATATTCAAGTGTATAGAGAAGAAAAGCCGACACACTTCTCTCGACGACGATATAAACCAATCGTTCGGCAAGTGTGCCAAGAAAATCTGGCATTGCACATGCGAAATTTCGAATATTATACCTTCACGTGTGTCTCTCCCTTCTTCTATATCTCTTTTCTCGGATAGTTAATAAAGATTAATGAGTTTTGAGAATTTCTTTGAATTTCGCAAAGCGTAATCTTTTTTCGCTTTTTCTCCCGGTTAATTTACGAGTTGACTTTTGGACATCATTCGTTTTTCTCGCGATCGAAAGTTGATTATTTTTTATTTTTGTAGTTGCTCGATCATTGATGTATTATTTTCAAAGTAAATATTGTAGTTGATGTTTCTTTTTTGTTTTTATTTTACTACATGTCGGGTATCGATTAGCCTCACACGTACGATATTTGATTACACAGCATTACCACGTCATAAGCTAAAATTGCACGCGTGTCTCGTTGCAGTGTGATTAAATTCATTCGATGTAGGTCATTGTAATAAAATATATTCGTTTGAAGCCAATTTTCTACGAAAAAATAGCATTAAATTCCAACTTCCAACTACCTAAGACATTTGTATCAAAGACACGTATATTGCACGCGTGAAAATGGTATTTTTTAAATAAAATCAAAAGTAAATGGAATAAATCTCACGAATCGCGATAAAACCATTGTAAACAAATGTAACAAGTTTATACGTCGAGTCGTATCAACGTATATAAAACAATCGTAAGAATAGGCATACGAATCGATCGTTGTATAGCATTTATACAGCTTCTTCCTGTCGTAATCACGGAAACGTACAGCCTTCGTACATGTATAATAAGCTGATTCGAAGATCGTTCCTTATTTTCTCCCGAACATGGTTGAATTAACTTTACATTTATATACACACAAGACACATCGCCCGTGAAAGATTCTATATCACGTAATACCACAAAACCTTGCCACGCGATCACGATTGATTGAGCTTTCCTCGGTAATGCACTTGGGTTACTATGTCAATGACGATTATGCGGTTTTTTCAGTATTTAGACAAATTTTAATAAAGTTAACGTTTAAGATGGTAAATAAGAAAAAGCCGTTAAAATTTGAATGGCTTACTACTTCACGAAAAATAAGTCTATAAAAGAACAAAACTTTATGCGAATTCGTCCGCTTTTAATTCACAGCCGAGTTTTATTCGTGTTTTTTAGCAGAGTGAACTCTCAACTGTTAAAGTATGAATAATAAATCTGGTATATAAAATGAATAATTTCGTTTCTAGACACAGCGTGATGGCGTTAACGGTGATGTTAACGGAGGGCAAATTTGAGTTGTTTTATTAAGCGTACGGAAACATGTCTAAGCATTCAATTATTTACGTAAGTGTCAAAAACGCTTTATCATCAAAACGGAACGGTAAACAAGACATCTAAAAAAACAACAAAAAAAGGTGTAAAGAACAACTAAAATGATTCGACGTAAAAAAAAAGCCAACAAGAGTGAAATCGACGATAGCTGTGGAATTTCGTTATCGATCAACGTCGCACGCGTGTTACGTTTTACAACGATTGTTTCCATATCACCATATACACGTACAGATACATAAGTATGTGTACAGTTGCATATATCGAGGCGATTACACAAACACGACTATATAGTAGTGGCCTCACCTTGAAAACTATTAAATCGTCTTGATGACGTGTTCGCTCTGCATTATTCTCAATTTTTTTTATCTTCTTCATTTTTCATCGCGTACATTATACGGAGTTGTAGAAGAAGTAGAAGAAGAGAAAAAATTGCATCTACGAACGAGGACGTGAGAGTAAGCGAGAGAATGCATGGTATATTTTTAGCTGGTACAAGGTGACAGGTGCAGGAAAATTAACGATCCATAGAACCAGGCCGATCGATCTCTCTCTCTCTCTCTCTCTCTCTCTCTCTCTTTCTCTCTTTCTCACTCCTGATCAACCACTACTGGGGAATTTCACGAAAGCTTTTTCTCAAGCGACCATACGCTCGGTAATCGCAAATCTTCGAGAGCGATTTAAAAACGGTGAAAGCTTCTTTCTTCCTTTTTTTTTCCCTAAGATACACGATGTTTATAGAGAGTTGTGAAAAATGTTGTTATTTTAGTATCTATTCACGAGTATCTATGTATTAGTAATAACAATCTTGGTTTTTGTAAATAACTACCGCATCATGATAACGTCAATCATTGATCTAATATTACAAAAATAACGCGAAATCAATGTAGTTACGAGAATTTCATTTGATTAAATTGGCCAAATTGCAATTTTCCTTACTAGTTAAAGACTTGACAAAATCGCTTTCGTAAACAACGTTATATCAATCAGATTTTCCTCTGTGAGCAAAACTAACTGTTCAACAGAATACTTTAGCATATTAGCCAAATACTATTGAATGTTGCTAATGTACGTTTGTTTAAATTTACTTATTTTAAATACGTAATGCTACAATCAATATTCAGCATACTAGCCTTAATCACTAATCTAACGAACACAATTGCAGCTTACGGTGTTCGTAACAATACGACAATAGTGGACTCGAGGTGGAATATTACCGATGAACGTGTCTATCAATATGGCTGACAATTAGGATCAAATCAAATCGTACCAATTTTAAGTCAAAATTACGGCAAGCAAACTCGGTTTGCTTTCATAGCTAACGATCAGCTTCCAGGTAATAAACCTGACATTGTATTGATAAACGCGGAAATAATTGACCGAAAAGATAACATTTTTTACCTATCGAATACATTTTCGAGCCAACCAATATTCAGAAAGAATACGTGTGGGTGGTGACGATGATACGGAAAATTACACGGTTCAAATATTATGTACGAGTGAACATTGGATAAGTCCTGCGATACGAATACGCACGTTAAATACAACAAAATGTAAATCATACGAATCAATCAAAACATTGACTACGTCTGATATGAATGACACTAGTCGTTGGATGATTGTGAATAATTCAACGACGGATAAACCAGAGCTAATGGATAATAATTCAAACGAAGGCTTTACATGTGCGAATGCAAGCGATCGAGTAGATTTGGATACAACGGAAAACATAAGAATATTTGGACGCTCTTTTCAAGAACAAAAGCGTGTTTGTAATACTAGCGATAAGTCTGGACACTGTATACGTGAGAATTTTAATATTACGCGTTATGAAGGATGTAAAAATTACACAACAACCATGAGTTACACGAAATTTAACTTGCAAAAGATGCGATGTTGATACGTACCGGTGATTGACCGAGTAACGAATGTCGAAATGTCATCGTAAGAAAACTCAAAGAAAAGAATAAACTAAAGAGGTATGTATTTTTACGTGTCAACGGGTCAATATCTTTTACCGTAGATATTATGGACAAAATTACTACTAGCCGAATTAACTTTAACTTTGTGTATTCGATTTGTCAGGGTCGTAATCGCTGCCTTGACGAACATTTCTTCGAAAATAATCGATGTAATCTTTGCTGAAAACAACGTGAATAATTATTTATTTGGAGTACGTATGAAATAAATAGACAAATGTACGAGCTTACTGATCACTTCGTAAACATCTTTTTTATAATAATAATTTTAAAGAAAAATCTGCGTTTATATCAGTCAAGATATTTTAGTCACTCTACAAAAATTGAATATCAAGGTAACGTAATATGCGCGAAAACCGAAAACTGTAAATAACAAAATATAACGTTCATTTAATTAAGCTACAGTATAAATAAAAGTCAAAATCGATATACCAATCAACGTCGCGGCCTGAAAACCGCAATTAATAAACGTTCTAAATTCAGAACACCGATGCATTGTCTTTCTCGCTACCTCGAAGTTGAAATAATGCAACTGAGAGGTAGAACGAGTAAGTAAATTCATTGCGTTAACTGTATAATTGTTTTAATAATATCTTGGCCGGGATTTCTGGGTAACGATCATTAAATTTAAGTATTTCACATACTTATAAACTATAATTTCAACGTATACTATTAGAATTGTAAAAAAAAATCAATTTGTATCGTATAAAGGATAACTATTACCGACTGACGTATTACATGCTTTGACTACTTGATCCATTATCTTTACAAGTAATCATCAAATTTATCGAGTATACACTATCATTCGTTGCTATCCCAGCGTCAAACTCACCCGATGCTGTATTAATTTCGTCGAGTGCAAGCTCAGCGTATGCTTATCGAGATGTAAAATTTACTTGACTTTTTAAAAAAATTAAAAAAAAAAGAAATAAAAAAAGTATACATCCATACATATGTCTACTAAATGGAATATGTATACTACCTGTGAATATATAAATTGCCTTTGGGCAAATGTCTAATAATAGTAAAATTTATGCGGTTACTGCCCAAGGGGTTGCGCGGATATCGTGTGTTTTAGTTTCGTAAAACTGTGATACCGCGCGGGACATTGTTCTCTGGTGTGTATTTATATATATATATACAGTTTATTTAGAGCCGAGATAACGATGTTAGTACGATTACATTGTTTTTTATTTAAAAAAATTGTAGGGCTTATTAAATGAACATTTAACACGTGGAATTTTTTGTAATTATTTATTGTCGCATCCCCTTACTAGTAATTAACGACATTAATGTCTCATGCCTCAAATTTATTTGAAAAAACAATCGATTACGAAAAATGTATATTTATAACAAAAAATTACACGTCTTAGCATTATTTGTTTACAAAATAGCATCACTTTTGACATACGTAAACTGATAATTAGCCCGATAACTTTATTGTACAACAAACTATGAAATTTATAAACGACGTCAAGTAAAATATAAAATTTTAATCATTGAAAACCCCCAGATATTCTTCTGTTGAATTTAATTTCAAGTTAGTTTTAGTTTTGCTTTAATTAGTCAAAAAACATCGAAAGAAAGAAAAGAGCGAGAGAACAGATAACCTTCGTATTTAACATTGAACTGTTTTTTTGTTTTCTAATTTCGAAAACTCAAAGTCCATTACATTTATCGGTTACACGGTATACACACACGCATACGCTCACAGCTAATTTCAACTTGGAACCCATTAGATACGTGAGAAAATTGATAAATCGCAAGTGGCGCGCAAGCTTTTCCCTCATTAGTTGATTGCTACAGCCACCCGCGTTGATCCTGCTCGTATATAAATTCTGGAAAGTGTCCGATCCTAACTATCTATAGTCAACTTGAAATCTCGACTGAATCAACTCCCACGAGTACTTTATCTAAACTTTACTAGTCTATAAAATATACATGAAAGTTTTAAAACTCAAAGAAATATTTTTTTATCTTGCGAAAATAAAAAAAAGAAAAATCAATATGGTTATGCTGATTTCCTTCTTTTAATACCGCTAATAGTATTTGGGCTTGTTTTACTTTTCTTAATCGATTATCACGATTATAGTCAACCTAACACCTTTATCATACTCAATACGTTGCAAATAAAATGTTGACGTTTCAACGACTACAATAATTTCCTATTTGAACTACATTTTAAACTCGTTTCAACGTATGATACCATCTAATCATAGAATTTTTATACTTCATCGAAAAAAAAAATAAGTTTTAACGGTTTTTCAAAATTGTTCACCAGCAAAAGAAACAAGCGTATCTTTTATTTTTTTCAGCACGCATGTTTTCATAAAACATAAATAGCAATAACGTCGAGAAGATTTGGCCATTTTAAAAAACTCTCTTTTCTGAAAAACTTACTCGACAAATGAAAAAGAATGGATGGCAGTTTAGTACACGACAAACAAAGAATAATTACACGTACACATCACGAAACACTAATTACTGTAATTCCACCACTTAAAATATTCCAAAATGTCTCCCTGTCTCTCTCTCTCTCTCTCTCTCTCTCATCGTTCGAACGAGAAATTACATTCTCTAGACGAGAGAAAGAGAAAGAGAGAGAGAGAGAGAGAGAGAGAAAGAAAGAAACATTGAAGCGCGTGTGCGCATATACGACACTCATGCGAAAATGATACAAAAGTATACACATGCTACGTAAGCCAAGAATAGAAATGGCCTTTCTCGAGTTTGCCATTACACGTGAAAATATAATAGATCTCGTTTACTATTTTTGCCCACGCTTTCCGTGGTGCTCCACTTGTTTTCTTTCTTTTTTTTTTTTTTTTTTTAATACCGTTGCTGATATTAATGTGCTCGGTAGAAAAAGAAAGAGAGCGAGAAAGAAAGATGAATTGACTTTTATACAACGAGTAATATTTTTAAAGAAACGTACAGCTTCTTTCAGGTGCGTATCGTAGGTTAATGAATAAAGCTTAAAGAGATTAGTTGACCCAGTTTTGCCGCGCGAGCATCACAGAAAATGTTTCGCACTTTTAAATATTCATAAAGCATGAACGACGAACATTATACAATCGTATAATACAAGCGAAATAATACGAATTGACAAAAATTTGATTTAATTACGTAAATACGTCTAAATCATATATCAAATTTTTCAATAATATCGTAACATTTGAAGCATTAAACGAAACTTTTACAAATGTCAAGTGCAGATGATCGCTACCTGAAGCTCGATAAACGCGTGCAAACGTGCGCGTACGTACACTCAAAGAGAAACGCTACAAAAGGATTCGTACAAAAGCTAACCTTTGAACTACCAAAGCAAAGTCCAATGTTTGTTGTTACTTTCTCGCTAAAAATTCTTCGTACTTCATCTTTTCCATAACCTGAGCGTAAACTAACGGTCGGTTATGACGCAAAACAACACGTTCGTACTAAATTTCAACGAATTGATTTAATACGTAAAGTTTGTTAATTGAATTCGATTGAAACAACGATAAAAGTTGTGCAAACATACATAAGTAAGTACCACGCCTAAAATTACGAGCGACTGACCAAACTTGGACTTTTACTACTAAAGTACATACAGTCACGCATCACCGAAATGTTACCCTACTCCCATAAACGTTACAAAGACGTTCAAATTTAGGTCACAAGAGTTACGTATAACTCACGAAAAATGACGTTCCACCTCGAAAATGTAAAATAAAAACAGAAATATAGAATCGTGTATTGAAGGTACAAGTTCAAAGCTTGAGGATACTACAAAACGACGACGCGTCGGCGGCTATTATGGTAATCGGTGTCACGGGCGATACGGCCGAAAAATTATCCGTCGGCCGACTATAGAATCCACCTGGCAGTCGCTCACAAATTTTTGGCAGTAACTCCACTAACCATCGTTCTGTGACTGTTTTATTTGCTGAAAAAAAAACCAAAAAAACGCAATTTCTATCTACCGCGCCCAAAGATATTTGTTTTAAAAGTAGTGTGAAAGTATACACATAAGTTTTCGATCTGCAGTGGCGTCAATATTTATCGAACAGCTATAACCTACAATGTAATATTTGCCTTGATTTTTGTTCGATAAACGTTTAAAAAAGATGCTTCTCCTTCATTTTCTTGTTTCATTGAAAGGGTCAAGGTGTGACAATGCACGCAATATATTTCTATATATAAACCAAATCTTCTACTTCAAAGACTTCGTTGTATAACTTATTATAAATCTATATAAAAAATAATTTTATTATCCAATAATGTACTTCATCTTTTTACATAATGAAGAATCTAAAAGAATTGTTCAATGATATCAACAATTGAAAAAATAAAGGTGAAATCAATGACACTCACCAAACAGCCGTGTCCCAAAAGAATTCTTCCTATTTACTTGCGTTGCAGATTTCAGGTCAGGAATCACATGCAGACACACAGATGCACCTACACACGCACACGAACACACACACACATACACACACGTACACACACGCAAATGTACGTAGTGTCACATGCACCGACACAGAGAGAGAGAGAGAAAGAAAGATCGATGGGGTAGGGGGCGATGGTTGAAATAGTTTAAAATCGAATGGCAAAGGTGAGTGTATGTAAGTATATTTGTACGTATGTTGGGTGATAGTAATAGTTGTCCTTGAATGTCGAACGCGCACTATTAACCGATCGTCATTTGTCACTCGTTTTACTTTTCGCAAATATCGCAGCAGCTCTCGTTTATATATTTATGCATAAAAAGCTTCGTTGTGTTATAGCAAATCAATTTTTCACAACAATAACAACGAAAAAAGAGTCCATTATATACACATTCGTTTGTGATAAAAAGTTTGTCTCACTGTCACACAATAGAACAAACAACGATGAGGGTTGTTTTTGGAACACTGTTTCGAACACAACACATTTTTTTTTTTTTTTTTATAAACCTCGCAAACAAATATTCATCGAGTAAAATCGGCCGATCGAGTTAAAAAGAAACAAAACGTATCACACGTCAAATATGTATATACAAGAAACACATACGCGCACACACATACACATACACGCATACACGCGCGCACACGCGCTCGTTTGGGAAAGAGAGAGAGAGAAAGAGATAGAGAGAGAGATATAAAGAAAGAGAGACAGACAGAAACAGAGCTTGCAGCTGCTGCTACTGATGTGCTGGCACAATGACACGGTGCGATGGCTTTCGCGGCGATTCTCGCACTGAGGGGTTGTACGAGCTTCATGCGCCGCCGCAACGTTCTACGCTATATACGTATTATTACTCACACACACATGTACCCATCACACATATACACACACACGCGCACACCCCGACATACACATATATGAATACATACTCAGGGGAGTGGAGAGTGGTGCGCCACCCTTCGTCGAACTCTCTGCACTATATGGAGACGACACGGGTGTAGCGAGCTTGCAAGCTCTTTTTTTTTTGCATTATGCGGGTACAGAATAGGATTCAAACTTGTGTTAAGACGAATTTTTTTTTTTCAAATCTACTGGATATTTTTCATTTGTTTAATTGTTTGAATAAATCTTTCATAAGAAGTTGTAATTTTTCTTAAAAACTATATCTACTCCAAGTATTCGTTTATAAATGACCTACAAATAGAAAGACCTTTTTATCTACCAATACCTTATTTATCCTGTAATGTTAACAATTCATCGATATCAGTAAATATTCATCATTAAGATTTTATACGTAAAAATATATCATTATGTACTTTATAAAATCCAGGGCAAATGACTTTTTTTTTCATGAAATTCATACTCGTAATAATCACAATTTTTCTCGTTGTATATACGTATATATATATCTGTCATTAAATTACTCTTCGTTTTCCTTAAAGTACGTTTATAAGCTCTCTCTATCTCACGTATAGGAAATCTCTCACGTATTTTCCATAAATCTGATAAAAGGCAATTATCCTTGGTAATAAACGCAGATAATGCAGCAGCGTTATATTTGGCTTTGCGTATCGTCGTAAAACAACCGTAAAAGAATCTTCATTTTAAATAAAAAGCATACAACAATCGAAAATACAAAGCTCCGTTTGCGCAATTTTCACAATTTTGCACCGCAAAACGACGCGTTTGAATTTTTCAACGTGCTCAAATATTCCCTATGCGCGTACGTATGTAGATGTACGTATGGGTGTAAAGTGCAAAGCGTACCTCTTACATTATTACAACAGTTAAGTCAAAGTAACCACCTTAATCAGTCATTCGTTTGAACGATTAGTTAATGATTATATTCATGGAAGACAGAACACTTCAAAGAAATAATTAATTTTTTTCCTCGCGTCGAATTTATTGCTACTCGTAATTACGTGGAATTAGCAAAAGAGCTTAAGTCTCTAAATTGCATTCGATAAGCCAAATACGACAAATATGCGCTCTATTCGTCATGGATTTCCCGAATGTAAGAGTCGCGTTTCTTTTTAGCAGTTTTTTTCTCGGTAATAAAAAAATAAATGAAAAATTGTCAAAGTGCAATTTAATATTGATTAAAAGTTTGTTTCACTCGTGCAGTTTCAGGTCGAAGTCATTATGAACGAGTCAAACGTATTATTGGTGGAACAGAAGTTGATATTGAAAAAGTTCCTTATATGGTAAGTATCATGTGAACAATTTCGTCAGATTGCTCGTAGTAACTTCACTCACGTGATTTTTTTGTATTTTTATCATTTTAGTTATCGTTGAGGCTAGACGGTAAACATATCTGTGGTGCTGTGATCATTGGACAAAAATGGTCTCTCACCGCAGCACATTGTTGCATCCCGTAAATAATATCCAATGTTTTTAATCTACACAACCCTTTTTTTTATTAGGAAAATCTGATATGAGCTACTAAAAAATACGGCTATCAAGTTGGTGTCTCGTTTTAAAATGGTTTAACGACTAATAATTAACGAAGCATTGTTAATAGTGAACGAACTCGCGTTAATTATCCTTCCAAGATCGGAAATGCGCAAATCGAGAAGAAACTAGTAGAAACAAGTCTTTAATTTTAATCAAATAATTAATTACTTCTAAATGACGATCATTAGAAATTGAGTAAGTTCCGAGTAAACCGTTATCGTTCAAATGTAACATCAATTATACTTGCGTAATACTTGTGTAACAGATTAAGAAAAAATATCTTGAAAATAATTAGAAGAATAACGATGTTTGAATTTTCGACGAAATTTCACACCGAGTTAACACCTTTCTCGCAGAGGAAATTTGACGTTACAAAGTGGTACGGCAAAACTCAACGAAGGTGGTAGTTCACATCGAGTGATACGAATAAAACGTCACGAGTTTTATCAGGAGGACAACGACGATTATGACTTGTGTGCGTTACACGTCGAGGAAGCCTTTGAATATTCCCAAATGACTGCTCCGGCAAAACTACCGGAACCTGAACAACGAGAGATGTATTTAACCGATGGATCTGTTTGTGGTTGGGGCTATACCGAGGTTTGCATTTTTATTCGGTTCCTCTATCGTATAAATAACAAATAAAAAAGTGTCGTTTTATTTATTAGGCTGATGGAACTATATTGTCTCCGCAATTGCAATTAATGAACGTATCGAGAGTCGATCTCGAAGATTGTAAATATGCCTATCGGTATTTGTACACGATCCACGATGACAACGTATGTTTCGGTGCTAATAACGGAATGAAAGATGCCTGCCAAGTAAGCGAAAAATACCGAAAACGCGTAATAGCTGTATTAAATAAAAAATTATTCGTTTGATTTTAGGGAGATTCGGGTGGACCTCTCGTTAATCGAGACTCTGTACTCATAGGGATAGTGTCGTTTGGCGATGAATGTGGATACAGTAAATTACCTGGCGTCTACGTCGATGTCGTTCAATTTCTCGAGTGGATCAAACAAACAACGGAATTGGATTTCAAATAAAACTATGCTCATCGTATTTAAAAATACTCAAGTGTTACTAATTGTCGTTGTTAATAAATAATCGTTAACTTCTACAAACTGATCTACTCTCGAAGTAGATTAATTGTCAATTAATGTATTCGTATTCCCTTATCGTTCGAAATTTTTGATACAAATTAAACGAGTGTGTTTTCCCACCAATGATACATGGAACATACATTAGAATCATAGTCTGTCCCTCCCTGCCCCTGCTTCGTCGGCTGCGGCGTCTCTAGTATATATAAGACGTGCCTGTTAATCAACAACGGCCTTTTGGTGTTTATCACTCGTATGAGTTCGAATATCAAAAGTTGGAACAATTTACAATTGGACATGATGTAAGTATCGATTAGCTATTATACGAGCTATCCGATTAATATTTAATAATTATATTAATTACCAATTAATTTTCCGTATAGGTGGACGACAATTTGGTTGTTCTCTGTCCTGTTAATACTTGGTGTTAACAGTGATGAATTAACAAAAAAAAAAGTATGCGTAATAGGCGCTGGTGCAACGGGATTGGCGTCGTTGAAACAATTTGCCGACAATCTCGATGAATTCGAACCTATTGCTTTTGATAAAAATTCCAATGTCGGTGGATTGTGGATTTACAGCGATAGCATAACAGTAGACGAGCATCAATTACCTGTACATAGCAGTATGTACAAGTATCTCAGGTAAATTATTTCAAAGGGATCGCGTGATTATACAGAGCTACGAAACACTCATACGTTATTCTTTATTTTTAATTGTCAATTCATCGTCACATCTTCTACAGAACGAACCTGCCGAAGGAAATTATGGCGTTCCCTGACTATCGCGAATTTCACGGTGAAAATCGAAGTTGCGTCACTCACGAGACTGTTTTGCAATACTTGAGAAATTACACCGATCATTTTAATCTTCGACGGTATATTCAGGTAATTATATTGCAGAAAATCACGTTTTTACATGATTTTCGATACACGTCTAACGTGCTGTTTTGATTTTTCAAGCTCAACACTTTAGTCGAAAAAGTAACTCCAATTCTTGGCGAGGGTGACTGGCATACGACAAAATATACCGTGAAAGCGCGTAATTTGAATACCAACGAAACAACCGAGACGACATGCGATGCCATCAGTGTGTGCAACGGGTTCGTTCAAGAAAACAAATAATAATTAGATTACGATATTATTGTAATTGATCGTTTGTAATACAATGAAATGTCGTTGTTATTTGTCCCTTCAGACATTACTTCAAAGAGCGACTACCAAAAATCAAGAATCTCGAAAGTTTCCCTGGGCGAGTAATGCACAGTCATGTGTATCGTAAGCCACAAGATTTCACCGGTCAAACGGTCGTCGTATTAGGAGCTTCGGCCTCTGGTACTGACCTCAGTATTGAGATAAGCCAATATGCCAAGAAGATTTATCTCAGCCACAACAGACCAAAGTTTGTATTATACTTATCAAACATGACGATATCCTTGTCAGCATTATTTTTCTCTATTACGAAATCTTATACTTTAAGCATGTAATACAGTTTGTCGGATAGTTATTTTTTTTTTAAATCTATTTGTCTACTCGTGGAATAGATTATACGTTGTTTTTGTAATACTTGCAAGGTTACGCAATCGAGACTATTCATTGGATATAATTTTCGTATATCCAATGCACATCGAAGATTTTATTCGTACGCTTACATACGTAATATATAATGAATTTTACAGAATCACAAGTCCACTGTCGGCAAATATCGTTCAAGTAGCAGGTGTTATCGAAGCCAACGGTAACGAATTAACGCTTAAAGACGGATCAAAAATAACGGCTGACGTGCTACTCCTCTGTACCGGTTATGAATTTGCTTATCCATTCCTTGACAAAAGTAGTGGCATCGAAGTGATCGACAATCATGTGCGTCCGCTGTACAAACAATTGATCAACGTCGAACATCCATCAATGGCTTTCGTTGGACTACCTATACTCGCTGTGCATTATCCGCTTTTCTACATTCAGGTTATTTGAACTTATCTTTTTTGTTTTACAGCGTGATAATATTTATTGTTGTACGTTAATATTAAGATACAGAAAAACAAGGCGAAACTTATCGATCGAGTAAGAACGTTGGTAACGAAATATTTCGGTGTCGTTTTATGTACTCACGTAATCATTGCTATACGTTCTGTATTGATAGCGACTTATTGAAACACGAACGTAACTTTGTCAATTGTCAATTTTTGCTAATAACGATAAATTAAACGTTTACAGTCACGATACTTCGTATCTCTACTCCAAGGCAAAGTAAATCTACCGTCAAAATCAGAAATGCTCGAGGATTCAGCACGATTACCACCAGGCAAACCCGAAAGATACGCTCACTTTTTGGGTGACGCACAATGGGCTTACAACGACGATCTTGCTAAAGATGGTGATTTCGAGCCCCTGCCAAGCTACTACAAGCGTGGTTACGAGATGTGGAACGCCTACAGATCCGCTAACGTGCTACACTACAAAGAAAGTGACTTGCTCATTCAGGCTTCTGGCGCTTCCATTGAGATTGTACATCCCGAGGGAAGGGACGATAGTATCAAAGCATAGAGTTTTTCCATCTTCCCTTTTATAATTCAATCGATAAACTGTTGTTTCAATAAAATAAGACAATTAGATGCTAACTTGATGAAATCAATCCAACGTGTAAATATATTAGTTATCCGACGATGAAAAAGTGTATATTTTATTCGTACAATAATACCTTACCAACAGAATAATATTACGTGCAATGTAGTTGTAGAAAGGTACATAAAAAGTTTTTTTAAGTCTATCAAGCGATCGAAACAACGCAATAGCTAAGCGTTACTAACAAAATTCTATTCGATTTCGTGACAATGATAACAACTACCGAAACAAATGCGAAATTTTCCATTGGAATAAATTGTTTGGAGAAAAATAACTCGACACGTAACGTATGCGTGCTTCAAATTGTAAAATTGATATTTTATGACAAATGTCAATACTATTAAACATAAAAACTTTGCATAATATCTCAATGTCTAAAATTACATAAGAGTGTTTAAAAAAAAAATAAATAACGTAAAACTTTCTCAGCAATTGTTTAAATATTTCAAAAATATTTATGATATCATGCGTTGGTCCGTAGGACATTGACATTGCTATTGATTTTAGTCCACGCGCGACAAAAGTTTACTCGAGCTACAGACACGACAAGTAAATGTTTTGACGAACGATTTAATGTAGCGACTCGTATTCAGATGCTTACAAACAATGGAATACACCTACGTAATCTATGTATCCGTAGACATTTAAAAATCAATTTTAATCTCAATCCTGATGGTACATTTGGATGAGTAAATAACATGCCTAAAGAGAGAAGATAATTACGATTCGATTATGGTAATTAACTTTCGTACAGATTTTTAACAATAACGTTATCTGAAATATTTTTTATCGCGACTAGTTTTTTTTTTCCTTTGTAATAAAATTTCTCACGTCCGTCGATAAAACGAAGACATTTCAAATAACTAGAATATTCGACAAATTGCAATAACGTGTACTTCTTGAAACTGAAAAAAAAAACGAAAAAAGCCGTTAATACGTTTAACACGAAATACATTGTCACGGTATTCAATAATCCATTGATAAAATTGATAATCCTCGACAATATCCATATGATTGATTGCTGTGTGTCTGCGTGTTTTCTTTTATTGAAACAATTATAATCCGTGAAGTATGAGGTAATAGCATACCCTAATGTTAATATTTGTATTTTACGTATCTTTGTGAAACTTTATTAATCAGATCATATGTCATTATTTTTTTTAACTCCGAGCACACAACTAATATATAAAACAGAGCTGCAATTTACTCTCATTCGCTCTTATGCGTACAATGAAGTTCAACTGTAAAAAAATGTAAGTACATATGTACATGTATATTTATTTAAAAAAACATCGTTAAGAAGACAACGTAACAAAATTAAATAACGAAAACTATCACATGCCGTAATATTTGTTTCAATTTTATTTGAAAACATGTATCCAATGAAAATTGACGTTTCGTGGATTATTTAAAAATTTGTACCAAAACTCATACATTTATCGCGGAATTTATCTTAACATTGAAATCAGTTTTTACTCTTCGTATCGAGTATCACGATGGAATATAGAAACAAAAAAATTACTCTCTTAATATTTGTACAAGTGTTTGCATTTATGCGCTATACGGCACAATGAAGCAGTCGAAAAGGCCGCATTATTGAATTAGAATTCAAAACTTAACACTCGTGAACGTCGATTTGTGTTTCAAAGACACCATTTTTAATATCTAAACGTGTTAAAATTTATATCGAAAACCAACAATAAAATAATTTCTGTTAAAGATGCAAAACAAAAAATAACTTTTACGATTTCGTGATCCACCGATACAGTTACGTTTAATTTTAAAACTCGTTCAAAATAAAAAGTGCTTTATATATGACTGGCTACATACTCGTTGTATTCTCATTCGAAAGAAGCAAATAGAAGTCACCTCGAAAATATCGTGTAATATACTAAGTTTATAATCTAATTGACAAATGTAAGTATTCTTTCGAACAAATTACATTCTAATGATAAAAAGTAACGCATTTCTCGCATTACTTACCTACGTTAACCGTTTAACTAGCTTTGTGCAATTATCGTATACAATGATCTTTCCAAGAAACAAATAAAATGCACTTTCTAAAAGTAACGCGAAATTGAAACGACTAGAAACCGGTTTGGATAAACGAATAAATTGTAAAAGCGTGAATGAATCGATTAAAATTACAGGAGGAATACAATTTTTTATCTCACTCTACTATTGCTGACTATCCAAGGGATAGTCGATGCGAAAAAGAAAAGAGTATGTGTAATCGGGGCAGGTATGTCAGGATTAGCATCGGTAAAACGTCTGTCCGAGCATACCGATGAATTCGAGCCAATCGTCTTTGAAAAAAATTCAAACGTTGGTGGATTATGGATTTACACGAATAGTACAACGGTAGACGAACATGGATTACCTGTACACAGTAGTGTCTATCAAAATCTTAGGTAAATAATTATCGAAATAGAAAAAAAAACGAAATTCGTTAGAAATGAAATACTTGAATTTTCACGACGGTTATTGTAACAGAACCAACATACCAAAAGAACTCATAGCATGGCCAGACTTTCGAAATTTTACCGGTGATACACGTAGCTCTGTACCTCATTACTTGGTTTTACAGTATTTGAGAAATTTCACCAATCATTATAGTCTTCGTCAATATATACAGGTATTGCGCAAAATTATAATATTTAAATAGGTCAAACTTTTTCGTTTGTTAAAATATCAACGTTATTTTCAGTTCGATACATTGGTAGAACATGTCGCTCCAACAGACAACCACCATGAAAATAATTTAGGAACCAAGTGGTTGGTAAAAACGAGAAATTTAAATAACGAAAAACAAGAGGAAACTATTTGCGATGCCATCATGGTTTGCAACGGGTTAGTACATGAAACACGTTAAGAAACACAACACGAAATTGTATTGTTTTGTACGTCTATTATTTAATCGAAATGTTTGCGTTTATCGTTTTTAGCCATTTTACCAAAGGAAATATCCCACGTATTCCAGGTATTGAAAAATTCCACGGTACGATAATACACAGTCACGTTTATCGTAAACCCGACGAGTTCGCCAACAAGACAGTTGTTATTTTGGGCGCTTCGGTTTCTGGTGTCGACATTGCCGTTGACGTGAGTTCTCAAGCTAAGAAGATATATCTTAGCCATAGACACGAAAAGTAAGTGTAAAACAAGTGTAAAACAAGTGTAAAGAAAAGAAATACATACGCATATGTTTGATTTATTTCAGTCACAAAAGTAAACTACCATCAAACATCGAGCAAGTACCTGGTGTTGTAAAAGCCAATGGAAACGAACTTATTCTATCTAACGGTTCAAAGATAATTGCCGATGCATTCATCTATTGTACCGGTTATCGTTATGATTTCCCATTCCTCGACGAAAGTTGTGGTATCCAAGTCCAAAAAGCTCACGTATATCCACTTTACAAGCATATGATTAACGTCGAACATCCATCGATGGCTATTATTGGATTAACAACTGCCACCAGTATATTTTTGTTGCCATACGTGCAGGTAACGTAATTGCATTTATCAATTAGATATTTTATAATTACACGTTAAATATTTGCTTGCAGTCGCAATACTTTGTAGCGTTGTTACAAGGTAAAGCACAATTACCATCGTACGATGAAATGATCAAAGATGCCAATACATTACCACCTGGAGCAAAGAGAGGAAAATATCACGCGCTTAACGATAATCAATGGGAATACAACGAAGAACTTGCTAAAGCTGGTGGTTTTCAACTACCACCTTCTTTCTACAAGGATGGTTTACACGTATACGAAAGTTATCGCGACAGTCATTTGGCTACTTTTAGAGATGTTCTTTTTAGACTCAACTCAGATGGTACTTTCTATCTTGAAAATACAGAATGAGATTATGTAAAGAATGTTCAAATAAACATCGTTAACGAGTATTTTAATATAATTGTTTGACGTACATCAAACAAGATAATTAATAGTCTTTCAAATGTCTTTTGGTTTGCTTACGAAATCTTAGCGTTTACTTTATATTCATTTCCCAGAAACTTCATCGTTATTCATCGATTTATACAAGAAAAAAAAAGAAAGTAAACATCTATCACCACGAAAAGAATCTAAACTTCATAAATAATCATAAGGTTCGTATCGATAAATAAAAAACAATATATAACGCGCAATTATCCAATAATCGTTACTGAATCTGAATACGAAAATTCTCTCTTGACTTAATAAAACGTTAAGTGAGAGAGAGAGAGAGAGAGAGAGAGAGAGAGAGCGAAGAATCCTGCAGCAATGCGATTAGCATTTTTGCTTACGCGCGCGCACGACTTTTCCACACGCAATGGTCACGAAATTAACGTAATGTCTTCCGAAATGCTTTTCGAATCGTCACGTGCGTATCACTCATGTACACTTTTGAATTTTTGTATCTTTATCTACGTTAATGCTTGTTACGTAATTGTTAAATTTTATGAATAATTTTTTTTCTTTTATATTTTAATCGCGATAAAAATTTGTTAATTCTACGTACAAATGTTACTTTTTTACTTGAAATTATTTCAATCTCGTGAGAAATTATCGTTACGTGTATGAAAAATAACAAAACGTTCTAGTTACGCAAAATGAAAGTATCACAGCTATTGCTTATACTTTCATTCGTTTACATTTGCATACACAAATGTAAAAATTATCGCGAACATTTCGAGAGAGAAACTCAATACAATACTCTGTACAAGTTTTTTCTTCGAGTTGATAAAATTAATTTATAAACCTGCATCAAGTTCAAAGTACGAAAAATCAACTGAAATCTTGCAAATGAGACAAAAAATAAATAAGAAATTTGCATTTCAAAAAGTTATGCATATAGCGTCTCCTTTTAATTAATCAAATGCGCGCGTGCGTCTCGTTACATCTCCTCTCCCTCTCCATGCACCTTTCGCTCTCTATAACTTTTGTATTACGCCGCGGCAACGCGAGTCGTGTTTACGCGGCCGACGCGGTAGCGTCTTGTCTTTAGTTGTATATCATTGATCCTTTTCCTCTTTTTTTTTTTTATCGTTGTTGTTGTTGTAGTTGTTGATAGGAAAAAGATTGTATTCAAAGTGATGGTGAAATTGTACGGTATACGTTGATGGTGATTAAATATTTAATATATAACGACGAGATTCTTTCATTATACCAATGACAAAGATGTGAGTACACCAATGTTTTAAGTATTTAAATAGATATTTTTGTTTGTTTTTTTTTATTTTCATGAAACGGTTTTATCGATATTTTCTATCTCGACGTTGCAATAAAGAAAAAAGAAAATCGAAAGTTAGAAGCGTTGTTGTTGTTTTTTTTTTCCATAAAGTGTCCGTGGGTTAAATTGACTGCAAGATAATAGTCACGATATCGCAATTCTCATCGCGTCTTTATAAGAGTATGCGATCACATACAACCCTCGTATAACGATACATCAAACGCATAATCATTTTAAAAAAATCATAATTGCGCGCGTTCTCTTTTGCAATAACGATAACAACGAACAGGTTTATACATATTATACACCCAAAGATATTTCTCTGGGTAACCTATCTGTTTAAAAATCTCTCTTTCTCTATCTTAACGTGAATTTTTTTTTTAAATTCGATGAGGACGTGTTGTCGCCGTTCACCTTGATTAATACACACATACACGCGGGTAAACGAGCACAAGCCGTAATTCACTTTCACTTTCGGAAGAGACAACTTCTTGTATAAATAATAAAAAAATACACATGCATCTATATATATATATACACATAAATCGTCATCGTCACTTTCACGTTTTATTCCTACAGCTATAATATCGCACGATAAAACATCACCGTTTTATTGTGCAACGACTATATAATAATTACACCGATTACATTGTTTACAAGGTATGCAAGGGTTTTGTAACGTATATTCCTTGTAGCTGTACGCTTTGGATTTTTCTCATTCTCACGAGCGATCTGTATTATCTCTATGTCCTCGCGTGTTTTTTTTTTAACGGCACACCTAGCATTATAAATTTATTAACGTAGATCAAACAATCAAAAAATAATAAAAATCAATAAATAACGGCATCTCTCTTTAAATTATTTAGTATCGATAAAAAAAAAATCTCTTGCATGCAGGTGGACGATAATCAGTTTTCTTTGTACATTGGCAATTCTCATCCAAGGTGAACCAATACCATTGAGACAACGCGTTTGCGTGATTGGCGCTGGTGCCGGTGGATTACAATCGGCTAAACAAATTGCCGAACGAATCAACGAATTTGAACCAATTGTTTTTGAAAAAAATTCAGATGTCGGTGGTTTATGGATTTATACCGATAGCGAGGATTACGATAAACATGGTTTACCCGTGCATAGTAGTGTTTACGAAAATCTTAGGTTTTTAAATCTTTCAAATTTTAAACGACAAATTTTCGTTCAACGATAGATTGTTGAGAAATGTTTTTTTTTTACTTTTCTTTTTCAAGGATAAACTTACCGAAAGATTTAATGGCTTTTCCAAACTATCGATGTTTTATGGGAAACATTAGTTGCGTACCTCATCATCAAGTATACGAATATTTGAGAAATTTCACCGATCACTTTAATCTACGACAATATATCAAGGTAAGAGAGAAAAATTAAAAAAAAAAGTTTTTTTTTTCCTTAACGCGTATTTTTTATTGATTTCAGTTTGACACGCTAGTCGAAAAAATCAAAGCGATAGCCGAAGATTTAAACGACGACGATGACGATTGGCGTGCGACAAAATGGAACGTTCAAACGCGTAATCTCAATACAAATGAGACCGAAGAAACTATCTGTGATTCTGTTATGATTGCTAATGGGTATGTTTCTTTATCTTCAATTTAAATACAACGTAGAAGAAAAAAAAGCAATTAAAATGTTCCAAATTGTTTGTTTTGTTTTTCTTTGTTCACGTTCTTGACAATGAAATATCGAATATATAACGTTACAGTCACTACTCAAAGCCATACATCCCATTGATCCCAGGAATGGAAAGTTTCCCAGGTAAAATAATGCACAGCCATACTTATAGAAAACCAGATAAATTTGTTGGTCAAACGATCGTATTACTTGGTGCTGCATCTTCTGGTAGAGATTTAGCACTTGAGATCAGCCCTTACGCTGAAACGATTTATCTCAGTCACAACAAGAAAAAGTAAGTATGGAACGTAAAGCATGCGTGAATAATTTTCAAAGTCAACGTCATATTGTATACGCATTCCAATCCATATAGCGAAACTTCAATGAAGCATACAATTAAATTCAAGTTCGTCGTCGTTGACTCATGAATAAATAGCCTCTCTCTCTCTCTCTCTCTCTCTCTTGTTCTCTAGGTTTCCGAAGATAATTATGAGAAACATTCGTCATTTCCGTTATCGCGTTAAATCTACAACCTTCTCTAATGTATCGATGATTACAGATGACTGGTTTAAACAAACATAAATGTAAATAGTTTGTTTTTTCTTTTAAATCGCTCAAGTTGCAAAGTCAATATTTCGACTGTCTTATCTTCGTAAGAAATAATATATTAGCATAGTCAAATACGAAAAAATCATTGGCAATGTATAAATGATTATTTGTCTAATTGAAATAACCGTTATTACAGATTAGATGGTAAATTACCATCAAATATAATTCAAGTGCCAGGAGTTGTAGCGGTTAACGATAGCGAACTTGTTTTAAAAGATGGCTCGAGGATCAATGCCGATACGTTTATCTATTGCACAGGTTACTCTTATGATTTTCCATTTCTTGATACGAGTACTACTATCACCGTTGAAGACAAACGTGTTTATCCACTCTACAAACATATGGTCAACATTGAACATCCAACTATGGCATTCATTGGATTACCATCTGGCGCTATTACCTTTCCTATTTTTACCGTACAGGTGAGTCTCTGTTGTAACTGTTGTTGTTTGATTACTTTGTTTTTTAAATTAAATCAAAATAACGGATAAAAAATACATACGGTTTTTTTTTAATTTCTAGACGAAATACTATCTCGCTTTGTTACAAGGCAAAGCAAAGTTACCAAGCCGTGAACAAATGCTTCGCGAAGCTGATTTACCAGCAAGCGAATCAAAAAATCTCGCTCATTATCTTGGTCCAGCGCAATGGGCATATTTTTCGGATTTAGCAAAATCCGGTGATTTTGACGATTTGCCACAATTCTACAAGTCAGGATTTACACTATGGGATGCTTATCGTAATGTTTATTTGACAACCTTCAAAGATGCCGATATACGTATCTACGATGATAATTATGTAGAGATTGTTGAACCTAATGGAAGGCGACTTATCTTGGGATAGAGACACAATGGTGCATCGCGTGTGTGAGAGTGTGTGTGTGTGTGTGTGTGTGTTTGTGTGTGTATGATGTGATTATTTTTGTAGATTCAATTACGTATATGTTTTTTTTATACACGTCATTTTAAGTAATAAACAAATCGATTTTTAAATATATAACTATGGTACCTTTTTAATAATAACGATCCATAAAAACAAAACTATGCGTTATCTTCAACAATATACAAAGCGAGTCCCTTTTTCAAAATGTTATCTTTAACGCTTACGAGTATGTTGGAAAAGTCAACGCTTTATATATATATACATGGATCTCGACAAGAGGAGAAGTTTATTCTCATGCTCTTATCCGTAATCTCTATAACATTGTTGTTGCTAGAGAGCTGACGAAAGATGAAAGCATACCGAATGACGATATATATATATGTTATGTGCGGGCGGTTATAACGATAAGTGACATATTTGTTTGTTTATTTGCTTTTTTTTTCAAAGTACAATATACTCGCGCTCGCACTCATACAGTAACGTCGAAGCCACCACGACAGTGACTTCTTATAAAGTTATACATATACAAACGTAATTTTGTTTTTAAATTATGAATAAAACATTTCGAGATACGTTCATTTGGTTGTTACTAATCTCATTATCAGTGTGCAATTGTCACGCGACAAAAAAAAGAGTAATATGTGTTATTGGTGCTGGAGCAGCAGGATTAGCATCTATTAAACAATTATCATCGTATAACGATGATTTTGAACCTATTGTCTTTGAAAAAAATTCGGACGTTGGTGGTCTTTGGATTTATTCGGATTATGGAGAATTCGATAAACGTGGTTTACTCGTGCATAGTAGTATCTATAAAAATCTAAGGTGTATATAAAATGTATTTCATTCCGATATACATTTGTTCTGTTTTATTTGTTTGAACGTGGAATTTTCTCTACAGAACTAACGTGCCGAAGGAATTGATGGCATTCCCGGATTATCGTGATTTCTCAGGTGAAGATCATAGTTGTGTACGTCATGAAACCGTACTGCAATATCTTCGCAACTATACCAATTACTTTAATCTTCGTCGATATATACAAGTATAACGTCAAATATCAATCACATACGTACTTTTATCCAAACTCTCATTTTGTTCTTTACTCGCAAGTTCGATACGATCGTTAAGAAAGTCAGTCCTATACACAGCGACAACTGGCGAACAACGAAATGGCGATTAAATACATTCGATTTAAACAGTCAAACAACAAACGAAACTATATGCGATGCTGTAATGATATGCAACGGGTACGTATAACGTATTTATGTAAAATTCTTATTGCAAAGAAAGTAAATTCCATCGTATTACCTGATTAATCGAGCTTATTGTAACGCACAGGCATTTCTTTGAACCGTTAATACCAAAAATCCCAGGCATCGATAATTTTTCAGGTAGATTAATGCATAGCCACACTTATCGCAAACCAGAAGATTTTGCAAATCAAACAGTTGCGTTATTAGGCGCCTCTTATTCGGGTGTTGATATCGCTGCCGATTTATCTTCTTACGCGAGAAAAATCTATTTGAGCCACAAGTACAACAAGAGGTAATAAGTGAAAATAATATTGGAGGATAAAATCAAAGAAATATTCAACAAATTTGCTGTTCCATCTAGAATGAAAAATGAATTACCATCGAATGTAGAACAAGTTCGTGGTATTGTTGCAGCAAGTGGTAATTTGTTACTTTTACGCGATAATAAAACTATTACCGTTGACGCGTTAATCTATTGCACTGGATACAAATATAGCATGCCGTTTCTCGACACGAGTAATCAGATAACGATTAACGACAAAAGTATATTCCCACTGTACGAGCATATCGTTAACGTCAAATATCCAACGATGGGATTTATCGGAATACCCGACACTACATTTTTTCTTCCAACGTTTAACGTACAGGTACGTATGAATGTTTATATATTGTATTTCTTTCCGTCTTTTCGTTCTTTTCAGGTTGATCGGTGTTTTTCAATAATATACGCCTGTCAAACTTTTTACAGGCACGATATTTCATAGCTTTATTACGAGATAAAGCAAAACTTCCAGAACCTGCGGATTTGTTGCATAGCGCGTTAAACAATGTCATACGAAAGAGACGTAAACCACATGTTCTAGAAGGCAAACAACAATTTAAATACTTAGACGATCTTGCTAAGAATGGACATTTCGAGTCATTGCCTGATTTTTACGAGAGAGGATTTGAATATTGGATTACTCGTGTTATCGGCAAACAAATGACTTTTCGAGATTACGATCTTCGTGTTAGCGGCGATGGAATAAAATTTGATCTTGTTAAATCTGAAAGATAGAACGTTGGACGATTATTCATTATTTGAACGATTCTTCAATATTTTGTTTTCTTTTGTACTTGTTGAATAAATTATTCATTAACAATGTGATTGTTATTCGTTATTAATAGAATTCGATAAAAAGGTTAATTTTAAAATATGCGCCAATTCGATCGATAAAACAGACTTTGACATTTTGGCGCTAAAATAAAGGCCGCCGAGAAGCTTTGATATGAAAATTACTTTCGTTGATTAATAATTAAAATTTGTGTATTTATTGTGCGTTTTTAATTAAATGAAAATTTACAATTTTTAATTAGCACAATGCCAACAGGTAAGTAGTGGTCATTACGTCAATAACAAGTACGTTTTCTTTAATTTAGTAAACAAAAATTAAAGTTTTTGAGGTTAAACTTCACTGATACCACTTTTAGCGTAAATAATTGAATGAAAAAATTGTTTTCAATTATATCAGTGTCTCCATAATTATGGGACAATTCTACTGTGTTATACGAATTAATTTTAAAAATAAGATTGTCTCATTTTTGTAAATAAATACAAATCGAACCCGCTGATCTATAAATAATCACTCGTATTTGTAATAATTTGCAGTACAAATAAACGTGAAACAACAATTAAATTTAACGATAAAAAAGTTTCGCTTTGAGGAATTGGAAGAATGTGTGCTCCCAATTTTTCCTGAATTATCTTGGGAAAGGATCAAATCAAGACTTGTAAAAAATCATAAAAGTCTCACTACCACCAATGCTATTCCAATTATTCAAGATGAAATCAACGTATGTACTCGTAATTGTTATTGAATTATTTTGTAATGGCAAAACTTTTTGCTTTTATCGTATACTCTTATTTGATAGCGAGCCGAATTATCTGATTCCATCTTAAGAAGTTATTTGGATATTTTAGAAGTAGTTGGTAAGTTATGAATCATGTTAATTTTTTTGTCTTAGAATATCAAAGGAATAATATTACAATAAATCTATTTTTACACAGACGTAAGTAGGCATTACAAGAAAAAGAACTGGTATGCTTATGAATTGAGAGGACGAGAAGAACCAACCAATTTGAAGTCAAAGGAAATAGAGTGTAATATTAAGGAAAGCTTTAATATATTTCACATGGATATGGAAGTGAAGACAGTAAAGAATAACAATTTAGTTTTTCTTTCCATTAAAGAAAAATCCAAAAAGAAGCAAAGAAGGACAATTATACCAACATTTTTTGCATTAGTCAGGCGTGAAAACTTTTTCTTCTGTTCAAAAGAGAATGCTTTAAAAAATATTTTAGCAGCAGTGACTGATGGCTTACGTTATCAAAGTTGTAAAAAATTAAAACTGACAGGTAGAGATATTCCATCACTAGTGCAGATGTTATTGAACAAAAAAAATGCAGCACTACAAGGTGAAGTTGTGAAAGATCCTCTACCGTACAAACGTGCTCTTCCAGTGAAGACGTAAGGGGCATATAAAGTTGTGCAATTAGTGACTATATTAAGCATGTATTAATAATAAATGAAATGTTTAGTCCTGTAGGTTTAGATTTTACTCAGAATAAAAATCGAGAAAAATATGCTGAGAAATGTTTTGGAGAGAACCCTCCAGTATTCGAAAGCTTAAAAGTCAAATGCTTGAACCAGAAATGGAAACATCGGGAAGCTGTAAGAAATCTACCTAATACTTTAGTCTCTACACAGTAAGCGTATTTTATTCGTTCAATTTAATAAATCACGTTTTTGTATATTTACAATATACTATATACGTTTTATTTTTATTTAGGATCGAATTTCGAAGTACAAATGTTCCTCATTTCTTAAAAACTCTTGTAAGAAAAGGTATTCTCACAACACCTCTTCCTGTTTATGCAGCCAATGTCTTAAATATAGGAAGGAATGATATGGAGCTCAAAGATTCATAGTATTATGTAAATTTCCGTTTAGAAAAAGTATTATATTTTTAATTAATTTGATATTTAATTTAACAGAGGGCAAAGAAATGTTGAATATATTGCAAATATTAATTATTTAATTGTATGACTGATTATAGTTGTAAATTACTCACGTTCGTTATTTATTCAACTGAATAATTGTAATAAATGTTTATGAACTACGTTGATTTAGTAAAAACACTTTTTAGCTTTATTTTGTAAATTATTAAAGGATATTTCTCGACAATTTTATAATCATTTTACTAATTTAATGGATGACAAATAAAATGGTGCAACATTTTATAAGATATTATATCACTTTGTTTTATTACCTTTCGTATCAAACAACATTTTATAAAAATGCAACGCGTATTGTAAAAGCAATTGATGACAAGTCGTGCTGTCATTATTCAGAAATTCACACATCTGTCCAGGACCAAACTGCCAAATATACTTTCAGTCGAGCTTATGGCAATAAAATGCTTGGTTATAGTAACATTGAGTAATGACACTTATCATTATCATTATCATTAGTAAAAAATGTATTGGCTGTGGTGTATAACTTTAATAATGATTACTCTTTTCATTATCTCATTCAACCTCTAAATTTATTTATTAAATCAAATGTGTCGTCAACGATTTGGTATGTTAAGTGTGCTGTAAAAAATAAAATAACAATTTGATTGTTCATATTACAGCCAAAATATTTTCCAACGTTATTAGCATTGTGATCGGAATATCAACGTTTTATCATAGTCGTGGTATCATAAAAAGTGTAGAAAATGTCTCTTGATAGATTATAATTATTCAATATCATAAACAAAATTTGCTCTTCAACATACCTTCAACGGAATTTGTTCTATAACGACCTCAAATGTAGCGACAGATTACAAAAATAACATATTTACAACGTCTTAACAAAATTATTTAAAAAAAAACTTTCCAGATATAAATTATCATTTTGTTAATACGTAGCGTTATCTGTATATATATATATATATATATGTACGTACAAGCAAAATAAAACCAGAATAACTAAATGTTTAGTCATCGTCTTCGTCGTCGAGATCCTCATCGCTAGTAACATCAGGATCGCCAGCCTGTTGATCACATTTGTCGCACTGACACACGAACAAGTACAACGAACTCAGAGCTTTTTGACGAGAATGTCGACTGCGTTCCAAATGACACTCGTCCAAATAAGCTATGCAGATTTCTTCGTTAGGTCGAATGTCGCGAAGTGCGCGAATTACTAAACTGCTGTTTGAGTAAGGAAACTCTACACAGGCATTAGGATTACAACTGTGATTAATGCACGACTGTAAACTATAGAGTCCCGAACCTTCGTTATTTAAGAACGTGCCCACCACTGAAAATTATGATATTGTTATAAAACGTTATTGTACGTATTTCATTTATTTAAGCAAAGCATACCTTCATCCATTTCATCATATATTCTATCAATTAACTTGTCAACTTGAATTCTTTGATTATTTGGTAAATCTAGGGCAGACACATTTTTAACCCATCTGCTAAATGCGCTAGTTCCTATCCCTTGACCATTCGTACCAACTAGAGCCAACAGACTTCTGAAACCATCCGGAGTAACCCACTAAAAAAACCAAAATGTTAGTAATTCTATTGATTTTATACGAATTAAAAGAACGTTATTATAATTTACCTCTGGTACGAGTTCAGTATTCAAACTGTTCTGCATCATTTGCCTCAAAACATCAATCTGCCCAACAAACTTTTCCCCCAAAAGATTATGAGTTATTTCTTGAATGTCATTTACAGTTCTATGGCAGAATTGTGAAAAAGTAGAAAGTATTGCAGCTTTATCTGTTGCTTGATTAACCATTGCAACCATTCTAGCAAGTAACATTACAGTTGCTGTTTCGGGTGGATAGTGCATCTGTTTCCATGTTTCCTTCAACTGAACGATTGGATGATGTTCAATGCTTTGCCTTGTTTGCAAACATAGCGATTGATGATACCTGAAATTCAAACAAAAATAGTAATTGGTCTTTAAACAAAATCTAAGTTTTTAAAACTTGTACCTTTGCCAAGCTTCGTTCAGGCATTCGCTACTACAGTATTTAGTTCCACAACTCTCGCATTCTGCTATCAAGTCTTTCTTCGTTTCGCAACATTCAGGAAAAAGTAATATAAGATTTGGATTGTTAGCCAGCCGACGTGCATTCTCTTCTGCGGTCTCTAATGGTTGAAGGCAGTAATCACAAGCCAAGTATTTGTAGTCTGAATTCCATGCAAACTGACAACATACCAAAGGTTTCTCCTCTAAAATGAGATCTCCTTCTTTGTAAGGATTGACAGCAAATAATCCTTTACCCTAAAATTATAAAAAATATACTTTTCTCGGAAGCTCGTATTATAAAAATAAATATTTTCAAAAAGTTGTTTCTTTACATTGCGATGGATAAAAACAATACGAAAATGTATAGTAGAAAATAAATAATTACCTTCTCTTCGTTTGTAAACCTGACTTCAAAACCATTGCAATCCATAATGACGATTATTTAAAATTATCGGCTGCCGTTTGTCTGCTAGTTTTTGTAGGTAGTAAAAATCTAACCTGCGAAAGCAAAACACATGCTCCTTGTTGTCAATGAACACTACAGAAATCATACGACGTGCTATTTGTGACTATCACGTAACATCTTCCCTATTAAATTATTTTGCAATTTTCTAAGTTTATTAAATGACTGCAATTTTATTATTCCATTAAACGTCTTGATAAAAATATTGTTATTATGAAAATTAAATTTATCCGAAAAATGTCAAGTTAATTAACGTTTCATGACCGTTATCGCCGGAAGCCCGCCAAACAACGCAAGTCAAATACTTTCACCATACCCTAATCTCTATCCCACAGTCTCTTAATAAGCTGGCGTGAGTGCAGCTCGTCCGTCGCCCTTTACTAATCTCGTTTTATCGTCTTCTGATACGTTTTGTATATTTCGTTTCCGTACTCGGTTACGCTTGCTAAAAGGAACAAGTGCAGACATGAACGGAGTTATGTCTATGGTAAGTAAAGTTACTAAATATTTATTTTTAAGTTAAATTATTTCGCGTCGTGAAATAATCCAAACCATCATGGCGGTCTTTTCTGCGTGATACTAATGTATATGTATATATATATATACATATACAAGAGTATCTGTTTGGACATGACGCTTCTCGAGAGTTCTTTCAAAGGTGACCACATTGTTTACGTTTTGATTACATTTTCATTCAGTAGTTCGTACCATTTTTGTTTATTTATTTTCTTTTTTTTCTTCGACGAAATATGTTTGCTAGTACTTTTGAGTGGGCATTTAAATGATTTGCTCGCTGTCGATTTAAAGGGTGTTACCAGAGCTTCATATTATTAATCTCTAGTGTTACTTGTTATAACAATTAATACGTATTAATTGTTCCAGTTTTTTCACAAATGTTATTCGTGTAGATAAAACAATTGGTCACCTTGTGGGCGTGTGTTTCGTAACAGTAGTCATTTAATTTCATTAATTATTTCTTTTCCTGCTGCTAATTATATGTTGATAAGGATATTAACAGTTATCAACATAAATATTTTAACATACAGAAACTTAGCAAATACTCAGTTATTAACGTGGAAAAGAATTTTTTTCTCTTGATTATTAAGAAATTATATTTTGTTTGTACAGCCATCAGCCGTGATGCAGCAAAACAGCATGGAACCACCAGGAAAAAAACTGAAACTTGAAGGTATGTTGCTAAAGTAGGAAGACATATGGATAACCCATGAAAAAGAAAAATTACAAAATGGATTTAAACAAAAATCGCAATAATATCGCAGAAGTGCATCCCTAACTTGATTGCGATTTGATGAAGAAAAAACAGGATAAACAAAATACTCAAATATATATATGTGTATACATATATATATGTATATGTTGTTTCAGTTGTACATAATCACAATTGGGCCACTTGGCCTCTCGTCGTTATTTAGTGTTGAAAATTGCAATAATAGATAAAAAATTGAAAATGACACGGCTAGGTTGTTTGTTAGGCGCACGTCGGGTATTGAGTAAAGTGAAAAAACCAACTAATGTATCGTTGTCCTTTTGTTCTGAGATGTTACAGCGGGGAGACAGTACAGAATCTGTGGCCTGCGACTCAGCTGTGATCATGAGACACGCGCACCAAAGAAAGAGAACAAATCTGAGTTTTTCCGAAAGCTCTCCCACTGACTCATGGCAACTAAATAATTCGAGTACTATAACATTCTCATGAATAAAAAACAGCGACATAATTCTAGATAGGTCAGCATTTTAGGCTAGAAATCAAATTATATGTGCTTTCTTGCTAAGTACGAGTCTCTCTCTGAAAAAAAATTTTTTTTATCTATATCTCCTATTCTTGTCGTGTCGTGATATTACCAAGGTACTATTTTTTATATTGTTTTTTTTTTGTCTCACAATCATGTACACTCATAAATTGATCATTTTACAAATCTTAGAGGCTTGAGGCTTGTATTTAGATGAGGCAATGGCGATATCTGTCCATGTATTTTACCTAAGGCACATATAACTAATTGTGCAATATCAGGTAAGTTGTGTGTGTCCTGAAATCGCCATTGCCCTCCAAGAGATATTACTGTAGGTATTTTAGCTGTGTGGTTAGGTTGGAATGAGGCAAAATTTCACAGGAACTGACGCAGAAAACAATTGCACTGAGAGTATTCTCCTTTGCTTTGTGCTTACAGATCTAACTCTTCGTCACCTCACAAGTCTCTCTGTCGGATAGTTTGTGTCCGCGAACAACCATCAATTGACATACGGTTAGACCAATTAATCGAATGATCAGAAACTTTTAAATGTAGAGTCTCACGGTTTTTAAAAAAATACATTTAACATACTATTTTTTTCAAACTCTCATTAAGCAAGTACACTCTTGTCATACCTAACGAGTCCATAGGCATTGTCTAAAATTTTTCACGATTATAGAACGATGCGTTATTTCGGGCACTTTAGGTACGACTTAGTATAATTGTTTACAAGAGAGTAAACGAGAATTCGTCATGAAAAAAAAACTTGTGAAAAGATATAATTCTTTTTTTTTTTTGTTTTTTTGTGAGAGAGTAAAAGCACATTATCAATGCGTCACGTTTTTTTGGTTTCTGTTTCAGAACATGACTAGCCCAGCCAAATTGGTAGAGAATTAAAGCAAAATATATGCTCTCTTGCTTTCGATCGAATGCGATTGTGTGTTGCGTTGCGTCCGTACTCTCTCTGTCTGTGTATAGATCAGGTTGACGAACCGGATGATTATGGTTCTATTGATAAAGTAAAGAGAACATGTAGACATTGTTGGACTGATTGGTCGATTGTGTGCTCGATTTAACCACTTAATTGTTTGATTACCTTTCTCTTTCTCTCTCTCTCTCTCTCTCTCTCTCTCTCTCCCTCTCTTTCTCTCTCTCTCTCTCTCTCTCATTCTCGTCGTCGAGTTTGTTTTATAAATAGTTTATTATTTTGTCAAGTCCCTCATTAACGTCAAATGATAACTTCTAAAATTAACTAACGCAACAATCCCTTCGCATTTCCATTTCACAACTTATCGATACTTTTGATCATTGATAATGGTTTCATCAGTCATCAGATAAATTGCTATTGTTTTTTATAATTACTTCGATTCACAATCGACTAATCGTTCTATCTCACATACAAAACACATATACACATCTCCCAACAAGTCGTAAAGCAAAAAAAAAGAATATGAAAATCAGACTCGCGGAAATCCAAACAACTTAGATCGCTAATTGACGAGACTTACCCGTATTATGATTGTTTTAATTTCTTTGAACTTTCAGTTTCATGGAGGTGTACCTACGTCATATGGCACCACTGAGAGAACATCGTTGATTTTCAATTTCTGAAGTCCACATGATTTCCCTTCATTCTATTGCGTTCATATTTTCTTTATCTCTAAAAAAAAAAGTCAAAAGAATGTGTTCTTTTTTTTTAATTAAAAATAGATAATCTTTACTCGAAATAATGTTTTTTCAATTTTACAGAGCTAAACATACGTCTCTAGCACCAACGACGCCCCCCAATTTTATCGATAAAAAGAATGGATGCTTTTTCGTTTTTTGTGAAAGCATCGTTCGTATATTTCAACTGTCATGTATTATTTTTTCGAACACTTTTCTCTTTATAAACGAGACAAACATAAGCCTTGACTATTTAATGACTAAGAACATGACAGTTGCAGTATCACTATGAGTTTGTGTTTGAATCATTTCTAATTAATTTATTTTGCAGGAAATGGCACAGAATTCTTACCTGGCCCAATTTACGATCTCAGTCAAACAGGGCCGGTGGTTGCAGGTGTGTATAACTTATTTTTATTATTTAATACCATCGTCAATCGTCATTTTTCTTTTATTTTTTATGATGAAGACAAAATTTTTTGTTGACGTACAAAATTAAGTCGAGTCCTTTCCACATTTGCATGTCGAAGGTTGATTCCTTAACCGGATGATCATTTGCTGATAAGATCTGATCAATGCATTTCGAAAAGCAGCTTACTCAGTCGCTGTTTATCAGTTAAATTAATTAACGTTATTTGTATCTTCAGGACCTGGAGCCAAATTTCAATCGCTATCATCCGACCAGCAGGATACCGTGACACGGGCTAAAAAGTATGCTATGGAACAGAGTATTAAAATGGTACTAATGAAGCAAACATTGGCTCACCAACAGCAGGTAAGCTTTTATAACTCTACTATCCACAGTTCTCTTTTCCTTATTTTATAGTTACTTGTGCTTTTCTGAGGCTAGTTTATTCAATTGTTAGATCTTTACGTTAATTATGAACAGTATCTTCGTTTGTCTTCTATGTTTGCACGATTTACACGATTTGCACCGATATCTAAAATTAATAACAAACGTCAAACAAATAATTATTTCTCTTGTTGTTTATTACGAGTATCAATAATAATAGAAAAGCACAAATACTTTTGAGTTTCATTTTACTGTCGATAAAATAGTCTTTGTAAACGTGAAATCTGCTTCCTCGCACAATTTTGAAAGTGTATCAAAAAAAGACTATTTTATTTTCAAACTTAAATATAACTACATATATACTTTGGCTCTTTACCAGTTTCAATTAGTTAAATTTTAAACGAATAGACGATTTCACGAGTTAAAAAATTACAGTATTAACAACGTTATTATTCAGGCTTGAACGAAAAATTTCGAAACATCATTAATTATTACGTAAATTCAAGTTACCCGTCATAACAATCTCTGGAAGATAAATCCGACGCTTTATCGATTGACAAAAAAACAATAAATCAAATAAAAGTTCACGAGTTAAAAAAAAAATAATCTCACTGGCTGGTTTCTTTCCCTGCAGAAAAATAAATTGGCCCTGCGGCAACAAGTTTTATTGCTCATGTGCAGGTTAGTGTTAAAATTAAAATTTCTCTGCGACCGAACGTTTTAATAAAATCAATGTTGCCCTGTTTATATATCATGACATTGTACCCCGAAAATTTTAGTTTGGCGGGAGCAGAGCTGTACTACTTAGAGTAAAAACTTTCAAGTTCAATCGGTGACTTTTTCGTTGTTTTTTTACGAGGAAGAAAGTAGATAGGGATGGTAAAAGAGCATATAATTAATTTAAAAAAACATAATTAAGTAAAAAGGTCAGCGAAATCAATAGACGGCCATTGGTCCTTTGTGTTACAGCAAATGGCTAGTCAACGGAATCAAGTACAAAGACAACAGGCATTGGCCCTTATGTGCAGGTTTGTTTGCTCAAAATGGCAATTTTATGAAAACGACAATGGAAGATCCTCACGCCTTTTTTTTTTTCTTGTATCTTTTTTATCCTCAGATTATTTATCTCAGCAATCCTTCTACGTGGTCCTGCTCAACTCCAATGTCATCTCCCATCTTTTCGTTTTACCATTGAAGGCATTCTAGTTATATAAGTTTACTTTGTTGGCTTTATAATAAAACTTTACCTTTGCGCAAGCTACATTTATTTTTATCTTTTGTGCGTCTATTAATAGCTATCTTTTTGAATACTCCTATACTCGAAAATAATATTTTAAAGCCAACAAATTTCCTAGCTATAAGAACAAAACAGTAGAGCTACTAACGGTTTGGGAAAGTAAAAATAATTGTTTATTTTTTTCAGTGAAAGTAAATTGTAATCCTTTTTAGTCATTATTACAATGCAAATCTATTTATTATTATTTATCCTGGTTCTACATAAAATGAGATCGTTAGTCGCTAATTTTTATGTATAATTTTACATATATTAATTTTTCAATCTTTCTAACGATTAACAACAAAGTATTTACTCTAACTTGCATGTTTAAAAAAATCATCGTTTATTCGATAAAATCATTTGTTGTGTTTTATCAAAAATATTTCGTAGTTAAATTAGGAAATTCACGGAAATTGTTTACCGTTCGATTTTTATTGAAAATTTAATAATAATAGAATAGAGTAAGAGATTTTATTTCTTATATAATTACCAGATTACTCAGATTGAAAATTATGGAGCAATTTTTCATCAAAAATATATATTTTAACGTCAAGCTCGCAATCAAATCTGTGTACTGAAAATTCAACTTGTTTATTTAGACATTTAATTGTAACGACGATCAAATATTGATAGCGAAACATTTCATATTGCATGATTCCATTTCCAGTGATGTTCAGCTTTGGTTGTGGGAAATTACACGTTATAATGTATAACGCTGTAGTTACAGGATATAAAGTAACCGAGTTCTCGCTTAATAATTTTGAATATCGCGATATCTTGGAATCAACAATGTCGAAAGTTACTTTGTATCGCTGCTACTTCATATTCAAATTCATATATCGTTCAATGAAAAATTGACATTATCAGGAGAACACAACAAATGATCGTAAAAAAACCTCGAGCACGTTCAAAGTTTATTTTCAGGAAAAAAAAATATTGCTTATGTATATTTATATATGTATCTGTATGTGTGTGTGAAACAGGGTGTACGTAGGCAGCATAAGTTTCGAGTTGAAGGAAGACACAATTAGACAAGCATTCCTGCCATTTGGACCAATCAAGTCCATCAACATGTCGTGGGATCCAGTGACACAAAAACATAAGGGTTTCGCATTTGTTGAATACGAGATACCTGAGGCCGCTCAATTGGCTCTTGAACAGATGAACGGTGTCATGATTGGTGGACGTAATATCAAGGTAGCAGGACGTACCTATTTAACCAATTTCCTGTCCCTGCGCAATCCTAACAACTCCCTGGAGGTTAATTTTCTTGGTTTTGGTTTCTTCTCCTAAAATCTCTCATCTGTCCTGCCTTTTTTCTTTGTCTCGCTTATTCTTTTGTTCGACACGATTTGAGTCCAAACGTGTCGAACTTTAAGAATCCTTAATATCCTAACTCGTATCCATTGCAAATTGTTCATCTCCTCGTAACCTTAGCTTCGTTATCTACTAATATTTAAGGATTCTTTCAACGTTATCTTTTTGCTTTGAATTTCCTTTCAAATAACAAATTGTTGTCATTGAAAGCCACAATTCTTCATAAAATTCTTTTTTGTCAGGTTGTCGGCCGCCCATCAAATATGCCTCAGGCGCAATCCGTCATCGACGAGATAACCGAAGAAAGTAAACATTACAATCGTATTTATATCGCATCGATTCATCAAGATCTTACAGAAGAAGACATCAAATCTGTTTTCGAGGCGTTTGGGCCTATAACTTATTGCAAACTGGCCCAAGGTTCATCGCCTCACCGTCACAAGGGCTACGGTTTCATTGAGTACGAATCCATGCAATCGGCTCTCGAAGCCATTGCTTCGATGAATCTATTCGATCTTGGCGGACAATATTTGCGCGTAGGTCGTGCTATCACTCCACCGAATGCGTTGATGGGACCACCAACTGGTACTAGCATGATGCCCACAGCAGCTGCAGTTGCTGCGGCCGCAGCAACTGCCAAAATTCAAGCAATGGATGCCGTAGCAAGTAACGCTGTCGCTTTGGGACTAAGTAAATTGAGTGCTGCTCAACCAATTTTAAATACTTCGTTACCAGGAATCGTTAGACCGACGATCGCCGCTACCGTGCCAGCCCTTGTACCACCAGCGGTTGCCACTGTTGCTCCTATCATTCCACCTCCTGGTATCGCTATTCCGCAAACGCTAAACAGGGCACCTGCCATTATTCAGCCGATGCCTGGGCAACCCGTGGTCCTACCACCTCCAAGTATAGTTACGCCAACCGTGGTAGGAGCACCTGTTGTAAGTAATTTTACCCAACTATAACAAACTAACGTGGAATTTGGTAAACCACAAAATTAAACGATTCGTTATTTTTTTACTCGATCAGCCACTACCAGTAGTAACAACAGCGTCAATGACGGCAACAGCAGCAGCTTTGGCCGCTGGTCCGGATGCTCTTCGACGAGCGCAAGAACAAGCAGCTCAGAAACAACAAGAAGAATTACAAAAGAAACTTCTCGAGGAAGCTGAACCTCAAACTCTTCAACAGCAAGAAAACATGTCGATCAAAGGTCAAAGTGCACGTCATCTTGTCATGCAGAAACTTATGCGTAAAGTCGAGTCGCGCGTTGTTATCTTACGTAACATGGTCGCCCCCGAAGACGTCGACCAAAGTTTACAGGAAGAGATTCAAGATGAATGCTCCAAATTTGGAGTTGTTGAGAAAGTGATTATTTACAATGAAAGGCAGTCTGAGGACGACGACGATGCCGAAATTATTGTAAAAATTTTCGTTGAATTTTCACAGATGAGCGGTAAGTCACTTTTGACTATTTTTAACGAGGAACATACAAAAATATCAATTTATAATTTTTGTTTGATTTGCAGAAGCGGAAAGAGCACGAGATTCGCTAAATGGGCGCTACTTTGGTGGCCGATTAGTCAAAGGCGATTTGTACGACCAAGCTTTGTACGACAATAATGACTATTCGGGTTAAATACCTTCATCGATGAATGATAATTTTTGGCGCACCGAGTGTTATACTCGTGTATCTTAACAACTCTGGACATATGAACTGTCTGTTTTTTTCTGTACAAATGTATCCGTTAACGTTTCATTACTCAACATACCGTTTTGTTTCATTCTAATGATGAATTGTGTGCCTTTTGATAACAATATTTTCTCCTATGGAAGAACAAATTCACGAGCACTCGATCGAATACCCACTTGATTTCCTGTTCATTATTGAAATTAGTTTTGTATAGAATGAAGCTACAATGCAAGCACGCAAACGATAATTTTTATCATTGTTAGTAGCCTAAAAAATATAGATGATCACTTATGATAGAATTTAACGTCTACGATTTGTTTTTCTATTTTTTTTTTCTGGATTAGTTTCGTAAACTAAATGAAAATCTTAACTACGTTGACCGTACAATTATCTGAGTGTAATTTGTACAAAAAGATTTATTAATGAAAATTAAATGAAGCTGACGATCGGCTAATGGTCAAAGATTTTCGATTAAGGGAGATAACGTAGTTGTATCGAACTATATCTTGTATATGTATAATAGTATTAAATTAATAATAAAACGTTTTTCAATTAATATACCGTCCGATTTCTTCTCCCTGTGTTTACCTCTAGTGCGTGATAAGTTTGACAAATATACTTATAATGACAACTATATTGTTTAAAGGAATTGGCGAAAATTATATTCTCGTTGAATAAGGCGAGTATGACGATGGAAACAATTGAAGGGGGGGGGGGGTTATGTACTTAAAACACAGAAAAAAATGCAGCATCTAGCTGTAAGTGATAGCGTCCTTTGCCACGGTGACATCCTAACCTAACCTTGTGAAAACATCGGTTTTTCTTCAAACATAAGGTAAATAAAAAATACAAGATCTGAAGTTCGCTAATCATTCAATTATAAAAGATTGTATTTGCTATATATTGAGAAAGTAACTGTTGTTTTTTGTGAAATGCCTAAAGAGATTTAAAAAAAGATAAAAGGTAAAGAGTTTCATACAAGATTTTAGTAAAAAACTAAAACTGTATACAATTGTCTCATAGGTAAACAAGCATAATCGTTAACAATGAGGAAACGAGGAAAGTCAAAATTAACAATAGAAAAGGCAGAATTAACAGAAGAAAAGGACATGCAAAACAGAGTATGTGGACCTCGGGCTTTTCAGAATTTCGTCTGGAAGGTATTCGTACCCGTCTGTGTGATGGCTTTTGCGGCAGTTTTAAGCTACAAAGGTTACAATGAGACGCGCGTCAATACTCCTTTCAGTAGTGATAAACTGGTAGAAATTAGTCGCTTGGATAAGCATGATTATTACTGGGGATCATATAGGCCTCAGGTATACTTTGGCATGAAAACAAGGGAGCGTTTTTCATTGGTAACAGGTATGATGTGGTACTTTCCTTCTACATTGCAATCAAATGGAAATGGCCTGAGGCATTGGTGCACACAAGAGGATCGCTTGAAACGATATGGCTGGATTAAGCACGATGGAAAAAACTTTGGCATTCAAGAAATTGTTGACAATGATGTTCTCATCAAAACATCGTTTGTCAAAAATATTCATGGGTTAAAGGGAGGTGATTGGACTGCTAGAATTCATGCGTCAAGGTTAAACTCAACTGCCAGAAATAAGAAAATGTCACTTATATTTTATACTGCTCTCAAGGATAGGACGTTTAGTAGTAGTAATATAAATCCCATCGTTGACCAATTGAGTAATTCTCTGACAGGTGTTGAAGGAGAGACTGAAGACTTGGGATTTTTCAATTTAAATTTCAATATCATCAAAGGCACTGCCGTGGAACAATCATACTTGGTAACAGCAGCTCCAAACTTCAGCTTATTAAAAGAAACTATTCTCCATAATTTGAGGGATATAAGACAAAGGAATTCCAGAGAGCCAAAAATAGTATTGCCAGGAGAAGAACTGAGACTTGAGAATGGAGAACTGGTATCACCTAACTTTATAGCAACTCAGATAACGGCTGAACTACCTCTAGAGCTGGAAATTAGATTTGAGAGGAATAGCATTAATCAAAAAGAGAATCTAACAGGAGAGACTTATGACAATGCCTTGAGTAATTATGAAAATGCCTTTGACGAGAAATTTGAGAAGATTTTTAAACTAAAAACAAAGGGTTATAAAAATGATGAAATCGATTTTGCTAAATTAGCTTTTTCTAACATGATTGGTTCTATTGGATATTTTTATGGTTCAGCGCAGGTGCAGAGTATCTATACAGATGTTCCAGTACCCTATTGGAAAGCACCTTTGTATACTGCAGTACCAAGCAGGAGCTTTTTCCCCAGAGGTTTCCTGTGGGATGAAGGTTTCCATGGTATATTACTTTCTACTTGGGATTTGGATGTGGAAGTGGATATCATTAGTCACTGGTTTGACTTAATGAACGTTGAAGGTTGGATACCTAGAGAAATGATTTTAGGATCAGAAGCTCTAGCCAAAGTACCAAATGAATTTGTTACTCAAGTCAATACTAATGCCAATCCACCGACATTTTTCATCACGCTCCAGTATATTTTAGAGCACAAACGAGGAGAACTATTGTCTAAGCATTTACATTTACTTGAAAAACTATATCCAAGATTGCAAACTTGGTTCGAATGGTTTAACACAACTCAGAAAGGCGAGATCGCAAGCTCATACAGATGGCGAGGTAGGGATGACCAAACAACAAGAGAATTGAATCCTAAAACTCTAACTTCGGGTTTGGATGACTACCCAAGAGCTTCTCATCCATCTCAAGATGAACGTCATATCGATTTACGTTGCTGGATGGCTTTGGCCTCAAAAGTAATGGCTACCATCGCTGATATTTTGTTCAAACCATCACATAAATATAAGGATACCTATAAGTACTTGTCGGATAACAAACTGTTAAACGAACTCCATTGGTCGCCAAATACCAATACTTACTCAGATTATGGTCTTCACACGGATAAGGTAGTTCTGGGGAGACCGAACCAGCCTACAAGACAAATCCAACACCATCAAGAGAAAGTAAGGGTAATTTTAGAAAAGCCTGTGAATAGGTTTGTGGACTCGTCGTTTGGCTATGTTTCTCTCTTCCCATTCATACTCAAACTCGTAGATCCTAGCTCGATACAACTGCAGAAGATTTTAGAAGACCTTAAAAGGCCTGAACTTTTATGGACTAAGTATGGTTTGAGATCTCTTGCAAGAAATTCACCAATTTATATGAAATACAATACAGAGCATGATCCACCGTACTGGAGAGGCGCTATTTGGATGAACTTGAATTATCTAACTGTGGCTGCTTTGCGTCATTATTCACAGATTGAAGGTCCTTACAAAGAAGAAGCTCAAAGAATCTATATCGATTTGAGAAAGAATCTGATTACCAATGTTGTCAATCAATACAAAAAAACGGGATATTTGTGGGAAAACTATGGAGATAGCTTAGGTGAAGGAAAAGGTAGTCATCCATTTACCGGATGGACTTCGTTAACTGTCTTATTGATGTCAGAACTTTATTAGAAAAGAATGAATAGAAAGCTTGCATCTTTGCCTTACTACATCTTTGAAATTCTAAAACCACAAAAATAAAGTAGACTTTGAGAAATCGATATATTAGACTATATATACATTTTCTATAGGGTCTAAAATTGAAAGGTAATATAACAAAAATAACTTTTACATACTTCATCAAACAAAACAAGTTTTCTTGACTTATCCTACGATTTTGTGATATGTGATAAAAAAATACTTTATAAGTTAAAAAAATTATATCACTAGTCGATATACTTCGTTTTATATTAATACATATCTTTTTAAGTTAATAATCGTTCTGTAATCAATGCATTTATTCGGTGTAACTTGTTGTTGAAACAAGTATCTTATATTTAAAACATCCTGGGAGAACATTAGTTTATGATTGTAAATATATATTGTTTAAAAATTGGACTTGTAGATAAATGACTTGTTAATAATTGCTTACTCTGTAATCAAAATATCTTGGGATAACATTAATTTATGCTGTGTGTGTATATGTATATATTACACATATATATCGTTTTAAAATTGAAGTTATGGATAGATGAATTTGTTGGTTATTTACTTGTGAATAAAGTGATTTATAAATATGTAGAAATTAAGATACTCTTGTAATACCGAATACAATCTATTTTTAACACTCTTTAACAACTAACTTTTACCAAAAAAATCTCTTCGAAAAAAATATAATAAATTCCAATTGATCAGTCTACATTCGCTATTGTTAACAACAACATAAGCTACCTCGTCATTATCAATGGTCATATCACAATAATCTGACTTTGCAATATGACAAATTTTTAACATTCAAGCAAGACTAAACTGAATATTGGAATTATAAACTAGATGAACAGAATATATAATAATAATAATAAATCACAAAAATAACGATAAAAATCGTTAATGTTTGGAATATGAGTAAAAAATTAATAATTAAAGAACACGAAAAAACTTTATGACTCATGATAAAAACGTTTTTATTTAATGTTCAATAATAATGTTATGAATCGTGTTGCAAAAGAACTATAATACCTTTTCCTGTGGAAAATGAAGCATTTATCTATTTTTAGAAAAACTAATACTTCGGAAATTTCATCCTTTAGAACATTAGATTGCAATTACGAATCTATGAACTTTTCTCTCATATAAAGAATATATAAATACATTTCAATTCTTTGATGCACATTAATGATGATTAGAACTGCAAGTAAACACATGTCAAACTTAATTATTATTAATTTGTTATAAGTGAAAGAATTTAGTCGTTACATAGATTTTCTGTTTAGAAATAAACATGTAAAAATTTGGGATGGTCATCTTGATGATGACCATAGACCTCTAATCTACAAATGTATAAACTAACTTTCAGAAGTATCTTATAATGATCAAATATGCTGAATAAAAAGTAATTGGTTTTCTATATACATTGTCTAACTTTAATAAATCAACAGTACTATTAATCAATTTTTTGTCTTTATTTTGTTTAATATCAGACAAAAAAATTACAATGTAAATTTTCAACCTATTATTTACACGATTTTTCTGCATCTCGGAAATAAATAATATATTTACATGATTGTTTCCTCAATTTAATCTATAATATCTACTTCCTCCACTTGGGTACATAATTACGCCCGTGATTTTTATATTCCTCGTAACTTGGGAAATTCATAGAGGTATGTTGATCCAGAGGCTTGGCATCAGGATTTACAACTCTTAATTCAGATGATTCTTTAGCATAAATAGCTTCTAATTCGGATGCATTTTTCTTTTTTAGTAATATTGCCTCATAATTTGCCATGACCTAGAATTTTAATTGTTTTCTCATTTGTATTCATGTACTTTATACAACAATTAAAAAAATACTTACTTCAGCTTCGGTAGGTGGTTCCTTTCTACGATTTCTCAACCAAGCTTCCCATTCAGCTGGCAATTCTTGTTCAAAATCATCTTTATTTGCTGGTGTAAAGTATCGATTAGATTTCCTT